>OY728156.1:2000701612-2003201612 GCA_963277665.1 Viscum album
CATAGTTGTACCAAGGTTTAATACTCCCAAAATGAGAACAATTGGTATTAAATCGATTACCACCTAGTTCATAATAATTAGGCCATAATACACACCTAGTTTGACATGCATGTTGGATATTCTTTAGTAATTGGACACGATCATTATAAACCATTATTTAGTAAAAAATGACCACATAATTTTATGTCAGGAAATATAAAATTGAAACCATATATTTAATCCTATAAAAAATAGGTTACATGACCCATGTAATTTAGGATAAATCCATAAATGTTCATAATTTCACTTTTATATGTTTAATAGTTTGAAAATTATCATCCTTAATAATATTTTGGATAAATTTGAGGAGTATAATAGGAATTATATTGTGAAAAGAAATATAATTTCAGAATCATGAGCATTAAATTTCTTATGTGGTTACACATTCATTTTAATCACACAATTTTAGTAGAACATTCAAAAACCACCACAAAACATGGATGTGGATCAATTACTTAAATAAGAAATTGGAGAAATTATTGCATCCTAATTAAAAAATATCCATTCTCCATATTTTTATGTTGAAAATCCCAAATAATCTTTTGATACTCCCTTTAGAGTAATTTGATGTAATACTAGGTAATTAATGGATTTCCAGGAATATATCCAACATTAATTGATCAAAGAATAATATTTTCCTCCATATCATGAATTATCATCAAATTCAATACATGTACAAGGATAATTAAGAATTTATTTTAGAATCATCATTTTAATAATAAATATTATTACGTTATGAGAAATCATATCAAACATAATTTATTTTTACTATAGAATAAATCATCTATATTGCAATTCCCATTTTTCTATAATTCACTAATGTTTTTCCCAATAAATTTATTGATCTTCTTCATAGTTAATAAGTTGAATTCTTGATCAAATATATACCTAGATATATAACCATATTCAAGACTCCATATATAATATAAAATATTAAAAACAAAGATCTAAAAAAGGAACCCTAATAAAATCTTATATATTTTTTATTCACCCATGTGCTTCGCCAATGTGTTCATGAGTAAACAATGGAAAGAAGAAGGATTGGTCAATGTATCACAAATTTATTTTCAACATCTCAAAATTTTTGTGATGAATAAATTATATTAATTAAAATAGATATTTAAATTGATCGATTCGAAACATAAATCCCAATACTTCATTAAGGTGCATCTTGGGTTGGGTTATTTATAAGTAAAATTGATAATGGATGTTATCTTCAAATATAAATTTGGATAATGGAATGAGTAATATGATTTTACAGTGACTATATTTTTAATCACAAATCATCCAATAATTATCTTTTAATTCTAAAATATAACAAAAAAAGGATTACCTAAATAATTATTTTGGTAGTATTTATAGATGATATTCTTATCTATTACAAAGTAATAGAAGAGCATCTAGATCAATTTAATTCAAAACTAAATACTATGAGAATGGAAAATTTACAATAGATGTGTGGTAAATTAATGTTTTTGATTGAGTAAATTACATTCTTGGGGAATGAAATAAAAAAATGGATATTTGCTGATCCGTTGGAAATAGAAGAAATTGAAGGATGGTAATAAAATAAGTGGGGACATAGAGCTATAGTTTACATGGACTAACATGGAATTATAATCAATTATTGAGAAACATATCACAATTATCAATCCTATTAAACAATATAACTCAAATTATTGTTATGTTTTCCTTGATAAATGAATGATAGGAGAGGTTTAAAGAGTTAAATATGGGGGAAATCACTACACTAATAATGAAATTACCCACCATTTTAGAGGGATTTTTGATCTTCATTGATTTATCAAAAAATTAAAGGGTTGCATGATTATGAATGATATAAATTTGAAACTTTATGCCTACATCTAATATTTGACCTTGAGAATAATTAAATAGTAAATGATATAGAATTGGTAGAAGGGATCCTAAAATTCTCGATTTAATGAAATTATATCAACGGACATAAGTGTGAAATTTATATGTATTATAAAATCCCCAAGTATATATTCACAAAAATGGATATTAATATGAACCAATAAAGGTGGTTAGTGATGATCAGGTATTGTTATTTTCAATCCAACACTATTGTGTGAAGAAAGAAAATAGTAGATGCTATGATTAAAAAGGAACACACAACCCTATAAATAATGATGATTTAAAGAGAAAAAAATATTATTTAATGTGTAAAGGATAAAATTTGAATCATAAAAGGGACATTTTAATGATTATACAATTAACATCCCCATCATCATTTCTTGAGAAAACCATGGAAGCCCAAATGATTTATTTGAAGATAAAACTATATATATATATATATATAATAATGGAGTTATGATTTTCAAAATATGAAGATATAATTTTTGGAACTAAGTTATGTGTTCCATAAAAACATGAGATAATTATGAATATTTTGGTTGATGTGCATACCTCATTTGTCTTTATACATTCAGGAACCATTAGTTTATATAGATATATGTATAAAAATTTCTACTAGAATAACATGAAGATAGACATTGTATAATTATTTTCTCAATAAATTGAATTAAAACAATTCAAGACTGAATGACAGATGTATAATGGAGTCATGCAACCCTTTACAATTTTATTTAATAAAATTGGAACACATAAGCATGTTTTCTATTATCATACTTCCAAGGATATATAAAAAATAAACTCATTTTTGTGTTAGTGGACCAACATACATAGTCAGTCCCTTTAATTACTATTAATTGAATTTTATATCTCAACCAACGTACTAGGATATACGTACATTAAATTTATGACTACTTGGAGTACCACTATCCATTTTATCTAATCTAGATATTTTTTTTCCCTGAGGTTCTAGAGAACCCGTTATCATGTAATATATATAGATATGAGTTTTAGTAAATTATATCACCCATATGTGGATGGTTAATAAGAAATAACCATTTTAACACTATGGATATTATGAGATATGTTTCAATTTAATTGGAAAGAAGTTCCGAAAAAAACCTTCCCCAATTAATAACAATTTCATTTTTAGAATTTTCATGAAAACTAATGAGTATATAGAGTGTAAGGGGTGTTGGACATAAATATATAGGGTTGTTTTTTAATAGTTGAAGCTTATGGAACCTTATCATACCTAATAGATTATATAAATGGTTCAAAAAAATTCAATATTTTATGAAATACACACAAAGTCAATTGAAAATCTTTGTATAAAACCATCGAAAAGACCAAGTGTTTGAGGTTAATGATATGGTTATACTTCAGATTATTCCATGGAATATGTCATGTTGTTTGGGAAAAAGTAAAATCTTATTCCATGATTCATCAACCCATTTGATAGCTGTTATTGCGTTGGTGTTGTGTCCTATTAACTAGCACTTCAACAAAATGAATCTAAATTACATGATGTGTACTAAGTGTCCATCTTTAGGAAGTTTACAACAATACAATAAAAGTCACTATATTTAGTGGTAATATTCATATATAAACCTAGGGCTAACATACATGGATACTAAAAAATTTACAATGAATATTCAGAACACTAAAAATTAATATTTTTGAGGATTGTAATGTTTTGTTATATTTGGAAACCTTCAATAAATGATTCTATCTTTGCAAATGATCTTCAATGTTTTAAAAAAATTACCATTTAGTACACCAACATAAAACCATTCTTCATAACCATAGGAAAGGAAACATATGAAATGGTGACCAGTGTTTCTATGTAAGGCCGGATAAAAGTGAAATATTGTAATAACATGAATAAGAGAATGAGAATATTGGTATAACATTTTATGATCATAACCTTCATTTCAAATATCATAATAATAAGTCATGAAATAATGATTTGAGTTTCATAATACTAGAATCATATTAAAATAAATAGAATAATACAACAACATATAACATATGAAGAAAAAATAAAATTGTGATTGACACATAAACATGTAAAATCAATACCTATAATCAAGACTCATAGCGAGAGTGTATCTCGGAACTTCATTGGGAATACAAATACATAGAGGGACACACAGAAATCCAAAATAATTAAACATTAAATGTAGTAGATTAAGATACAACTTCTTCCCACAGTAGATCAGGTTATAGCTTCTTCCCATACTGGATCAGGTTATACCTTCTTCAGATAGTGGATTAGGATACACCTCCTCCCCATTGTGGATCAGGACATACTTGTTTCACGTTATGGATCAACCCTAAAGACATGTTTCCCATAAATATATAAATATATATAAATAATTACCTAATGAATTTGAGGGAGATATAGGTCCCACCCATTATATAATGAAATCATTCATATTTTTGTAACAAGATTGAAATATTTTGATCATTTTAGGACCCATAACAGGTAGTGGGTTTCATAAAAATTTTATCCTGGTATAACTCATGGATGAGATTTTGGATTCATAAATTAAATTTAATAATTAAAATAATTAATTAAAATAATGACTTAGAATAGTGTATTTTGATCTTATCCCAAATAATACCGAAACTATATCAATTGATGTAATTATATATGTATTATAGGTTTTCAAAGATCATGTGGAACATTTCATATTGAAAATAAAAATTATTTGAAATACCAATTTTAAAACATAGATAATTTTAACTTTAATTTTCTATGAAATTTTTTTTAAAACTTTTAAAAAAATCTTTAAAAATGTTACAAAACACTTATTAATAAAAATATTCATTCCTCTTTAAAAATACATATAAAAAATAAATTTTTTTATAGAAATATTTTATTGATAAAATACATTGATGACATATAAATATTTATTTGATAACCATTTAAAATAGTTTTAAAAAAATAATTAAAAATCTATTTCCATGAAAATGACCATAAATGTTCATATTATAAAAATAATTTTTTTTAAAACATGATTTCTAAATAAACGATATTTATTATTGATGAGAGAAATAAATTTTCGTTATCTTAAAAAAATTCAAATTATATTAAATAAAAAAAATAAAAAAATGGTACCATTATATGAAAATATCTTAAATAACCATAAGAGATGAAATGTCATGATAGTTCTAGAGATATGGAACAAAAATATTTCATTCATGGAAGCATAATCATAAACAATTCTAAAAATAATGATATTGTCACAATTGAATCTTACCACTCTGGTAACATTGAATCATAATTCACATGAGATAATATCATTACATGAAGATTAAAATATCATTAGAATAATTATATTAATTATATAAGATGTAAAATGGCATTATATGCACCTCTTAAAAGAATATACGTGTGTAATATAACATGTTTCTCAAAGAAGGAAAATTGAGACAAAATTACCCTTCCAATTTGGAAACATTTGAACTGTAAACCCCATGACTATGTGATCATAAAATGGGTATGTAAACACCCAGAAATTTTATGATAGGTACAATAAAATTAAATTATGGTATGTATATACACTACTAAAAAGTAATGATTAGTGAATATGGAAAATGTTTTTTAAAAAAAGTGATAGAAGAAATATTCTTACCATATGGTTTCACATTTTTCATAAAAATTAAAACCTCATTTATAATAAATATATATTTATATGTCTATAAAAAATATATTCTTATATAACATAAAATTTATAAATTTATTATCAATTTAAATATATCATTTATTAACAATTCCTTATAAGGTTTTGTTTCCTGTAATTATCACATTGTTTTCCGTACATGTTTTGACTTTTTATTCTTGGTCCTATAACATAGTTCATGATATGAATATTAAATAATTAAAAATATGATATAAATATCATATATGTATATTATATGTATATTTAATATTATACAAAACATATAAATAGGAAATTAAATCCATTGTTCACTGAGAAAGTTAGTTTTACGTAAACTTGATCGTTGTTTCTATTTTCCTAAAATATTGAATGAAATAAAGTTAATTTATCTTTATATATATATTAACATTATGGTATAATAATTATCTCATATATATCACATATTTTTGACAAAACCATCCTTAATATATTCTATGTAAATCATGAAAAAATTACATCACATTGAGAAGACGACTATCCACACATCCACAAACGATGTTATCGTATTCCCATAAAATGGAATGAATGAATTTATTATTTAATTAATAATCATATAAGAATAAATATATCATAAATATCTTATAAAAAATACAATTAAATAAACATTTTTAATCATTAATGGTGGTAATTGAATAAAGAACAATGTCGGTTCATGAGGTTCTACTCCAACATGCACAAGAACGATGATAGAATATCTAATATTATGGATTTTTTAAGGTCAAGGTATTTAAAATAAAATAAACTAATTATATTTTATATATAGAGGTTAATATATAATCTTGATATAAAAATTATTGATATTGTGGAGAAATAAATAAAACAAATGTGTCCATTGAAAACATTACCTCTTCATCAGGTAACCGCTTTTGGTTTGAACAAAAGAAATTCATTAGTTTGATTTCATCCAAAATTGAGGCTTTTAGGATGATAGAATGCATGTTTGAATCTCAATTTATCCAATCTTGGTCGAGCCAATGGAAATGATATGTCTTAAGATGTGGTGGGAGCTATGTTCTTTTTTATAGTTGGGGCATATAGATATTTTTTGTAAATACCAAAAGCTAAAAAATATTGGCTGATATATCTTACATCATTCACATAAAATAATAATACGTTTCTGATAAAATTCAGAATATGGTCAAAATATTTCCAACCAATTTTTTTGGTATATGTGCCTATGTCATTTTCCCGTAAGTTTAAATTTTAGTCCATTATTAAACTTATTTATCTCTTAATCATTTTGATTAATTAAATAGTTTTCACTTATAATTTTTGTTATAAATTAATTTGGCCTTTCTAAGATCATAAAATATATTAATTTAAAATATTTATTTCGTTTTTCAATATTCCAATCACATAAGTGGATGAAAGTAATTTAAACTTAATCCTAGAGATAGGAAGAGATAACAGGTTTTTATATCGAGAAATGAAAATTCATAGAGAAAAATCATGTTATCAATTAAAACTCTGTATTTTTTACTATTAACCAAAAAATGAAAATTCATAGAGGAATAAAAAAAGCATCATGAAATAATTTTTACATTTTCATTTTAAAAATAAAGTATATTTTTCCCAATATAATTTATAAAGTGCCAAAAAATATACTTGAAATAGGTGTTCCATTAAAAAGAGGTAAAATTACCTTAGAGAAAAATAGTGATTTTTATGCCTAAAATTTCATTTATTCTTATTCTATTGCTATCAAACATATTGGATGAATGGAAAAAAATTTGTTGAATTTATTATATATATAAATGATTTTGATCTCTCATTTAGAGGGATTATTTTAAATTTTTTATCATAATTTTCCTTTGTTGGAATAAGAATTGTTTTTCAAGAAAACAAACCCATTAAATTTCACTAGTATTTATTTCATATTATAATTAATTAATAACCAAATAATTAATTTTATAAACATGTTTAAACCGTAATATATAATTAGTTAATATTATTCAAATCTTACATTCTAATTTCAATGTGAATAATACAATACTTTTTTAATAAAAATATTAATAGCATAATGTTTTTCGATAAAACATGATATTGCATAAAATGAAAGCTATCGAAGGATCCCAACATTGTGAATAATATACGAAAAACCATCATGTTTCATTTAATACAAGATATTCTATATTATATGTGTAATGAATTATATTATCGATGTGGGGTGCAGATCAAGCTTAACTTGGTAAAATATTAAAATAAATATTTACTAAGTGTCTATTTCAATGGAAGATGTAAAAGAGTTTTTATTTATTTGAAAAATATAATCCATAAAAACAAAATTATATACATTTTACCCCCTTAAAAATAATTTCACCCTTTAAATTAATCTCATTAATAATAATTTTAACACTTGGATGTTCTTTTCATAGGAACCCACATTTCAAAAATGAATACTAAAACATCCTCTAAAAAAGGAAAGTTGGAAATATAATGGTTACCCAATGTAACTCATAACTGGGTTTGCACATTTTATAAAAAGATTGTAAGGTAATGTTGTAAATGGATGAAATACATAAAAAAAATATTGATAATGACAATTAATCAATACAATTTGGGTGATCAATGGAGACTTGAGGAGCTCAGAATAACAAGTATTTGATTAATGAGAAGAAAATCTAGTAATCATAAATGATATTATAAGGATATCACATTTTTAAATTATTTTTTCTCAAATATGAATAATTTTTCCTAAGAAGATATAAAAACATGATTTCACTCTATTTAATATGAATAATATCACCCTATAGTTGAGCCTTAATGAATTTACACATCATAAATTACTCCAGAAAATTGAAGGATAACATGTTAATCACGAATCACTAACAGATCATATATATGATATATAGAATGATAACTCATTTAGTCTACCTTTAGATATAAAATATATAAAGAGAATAAAACATATTGTCCCATATGTAAAAAATCAATATATTGATATATAATAATTTAATCTCTAAAACCTCATCTTGTGCTTAATATAAACATACCATAAATGGATAACCTTGTGACCCTTCCAAAATCATAAAATCAAAAATATTATAAATAAGGTTATTAAATTTATCAAAATAATTTTATCATTAATCCATAAAAATATAACAATATATCCGTTTTATTTCACATACCAAACATGTGAATAAATTCGTCATATATTCTCTCCAAACAAGGTAATAACCTAAATTACCTTAAAACCATATTGATAAAATACATGATTTTTCAATACTTATACAGAACATATAATATTTTACATATTCCATAAATCCAAAAAATTTGTACTATTAAAAAAGATAGTATATACCACTTATTCAAAAAAAATATTTACCAGTTTTGAGGTCATTGATTCTATGCAATTTACATTATCCAAATCAATCACCTGATTATCCAATATAAAAACAATACTTCAAACATCGGGATAAGATTAAGGGTTATATTACCTTAATTAAAATACAACCTTCCCATTAAATAATAATTCTATTTCATCATCACCATTAAAAATTCCCTCAATCTTCATTATTATAGGCCTCTTTAAGGAGGGAGCTTATATGGGCTTGTACTCATCAATGAATAAAAATTTAAAACATTGATGATGATGATGTCTAAAAATTTTCAAAATAAATTTTACCATGCTTATATAAAATAATATTTGAACAATATACACCATTCATATGTCATTGTTGGTTTCATAATCATTAGTAGAAAATAAATTATTAAGACAACCATTCAGATTTCTTTAATGATATTTTCCCATAAGTCACTAATTTTCATAATGCCCATAATTTTTACATTTAAAACATTCGATAGTAAATGATACCATAAGGAGGATATTATTATCATCAATTGTGATAACTAAACTTTTAATTTCCCTTTATAATTACTTTCTGTATTCCCTATACTTCCGCAGTCAAACCCACATCCTATTCCTCTGAAACATTCACATGGTTGTTCCTTGTAAAAGCCAGTATTTCCAGAGATGTATCTTCTTAAGAAAATTAAATTTATTTGATTGTTTATTATGAAAAAAGGAACGATGTCATACGATTAAATATTAACATGACTGTTTGAAGGGTAACACAATCGTTTGAATAGTAATGTGGGATTTTGAATAACAAACTCACCAATAAAATTATAAAAAAATTTAGTTGTCTCATAACTAAAAATATGATTTATTTATATCATAGAACAACTAAACAAATATTTTAAAAACAGAAACTTAAGTGATGTTATTTTTGTGAAACATAAATGTTTAATTATAATTATATAATTAATAATTTAAAATAAAATTTATTTCAATAATAAGATTCATAATTCGATATTATTATTAATTATAATTATATGTTACTTTTATGGAACCATAATACATTTTTTCAATAATTTTTATATTTATTAAAATAATACAATCAATATTTTCAATTAAATTATAATTTTATTTAAATATTAAATATATCATATATGAATATTTTTTTATTAAAATATGGATTATTTGTGAAATATAAAAGAATAAATAAATTTAGGATAATTTATTTTGTCTATTCTAAAAAGTAAATTTTTGGTGGAATAATACAGAAATATATGGTATTTAAAATTATTTTAAAAGTTCAAGGTTTTTAAGTCATGGATTGTATATGTATAGCATACAACCCCTTCCCATTGGCTTGATATGGTAGTGAAATTCAATTTTTCCATAAGAGACACCACAAATGTGCTAAATGCTAAAAATTAATGACAAGGGCTTCATGAATGGTGGGGGATGATTTTCCCTTGGAAATAAAAACATCTAACAGAACATTCCACAATTGACCAAAACTACATGATGCATGTCCAAAATGCTATCCAATACAATAGATTACTATGAAAAAACCTATCGACAAACCCATGTTATAACCATGTCCAACAACTATTACAAAAGGTAAAATAATCTAAAATCCGAGTACTAAAGAGAAGACTAAATAAAAAAACAAATAAGAAAATACACAACTCTATAACTCCAAACCGAGATCAAAGATCAAATAACCAAAATATCATCCAAGCATCATGATGAACCACTTAAGAAAAGTGATGTTGTACCTCTACCTGCTTCTCGAAATACAATATTCGAAAATTATCCAATGTGCCAAAACTGGGGGTGAGCAAATAATTCTCAATAGGTTTTCCCGAAATGACTTCCCTATAAACACCACTATGACTAATCATGTCAGATTATTTTTTATTAAACAATTTTAATATATTCAATGAAATAGTTCAATAATTAACAACAATAAAAATGTTTCTTTACCAAAAGAAATTTTCCATGTCTAATGAAAATCCCAGGAATGAAAACAAACATACCATTACCCATTGAATTTTTCATGACCGCATATATATCACAACCATACACACAATTATGTCACACAAAAAATATCATTCCTACCATTCACGCAATCATGGTTGTATCTTAATGGTGTCACATTCATGACCAACCTGTCCTATACATGGTTTGGTACTTTATGCCCATTTAATTGTGGCATATTCATGTCCAACACAAATGTTCCATGGTTTGGGACATCACGCCCATCACCCTCCCATTTTGATGATGGAATATTCATGAATATCACCTTAATGAGGCTAATTTCAAGACCACCATCCATCTAACTCACAAAAAATTACATTTACCGCATCACAACAACATTTCAATTTATAATTTTCCACCTTAACAGCATGTGAACCCATAATTTCCACATTATATAATTTTTTTATCAATCGATCAAAGACCACAATTTCAACCCAAAGTGTCTTTTAAGCCAAACCATTAAATAAAATCACATTCATTGAAAACAATATTGTGCCACATCTATTCCCAACCATATTTCAATAAAACCCCAATTTTATTAAAAACAAATTTTTCAACTCAATTTCTATAAAACAATCCTACCCAAAAATTTTGAAATCGATATTTAAAATATAACAGAAGAATATTTATAAAAGACCCAATTTCCCTAAAATCCAAAAATTAAAACAAAACATGTTCCAAACAAGATTTACGCGTCATAATAACAACTAATTTTAAGAAAAAAAATTAATATGAAATTAAATCCTTTTAGTTATATCAAAATGGAAATGAGAGTTAAGTGGCATACCTAAGGGTTTTAGGGAAATCGACCAACTCACAACCACACCACAAATCCATGTGAACGCCCCACCATAACCACCAAAGATCCCTTTTTTATATCGTTAAAATCTCCAAACTCATAAATTTTGGAAACAAAAACCCATGATGAATGTGAGATTGAAGTAGAACTTAAATCTAAGAAATAGGGAGATGTAGATCAAAGAGAAACCAAGAGAGAACCATGAGAAAAGACTTATCAGGAGAGAATTTCCTTCACCATACGTTGAAATCACTTTGATTCACTTCCAAAATGAGTGGTGTATCCCCTCTAAAGAATGAGAACCAATAATAAAAAGTGGAGTTCATATGGGAGATTAAATGGAGTGATTAGGGAAATTCTCAACCAAATCTTGGATTTAAAACATATATTTTTTATGCCATGCATAGTTAGCTCTACCGGTTAAAAAACCATGGACTAATCATACCCCTTCAAATACATCTATGGGCACTCTGTATGGTCTAGTCACATGTTTAGAAAAACATTCTGAAAAACATGAAAACCCCACTACCTCTTGTTTCACATATAGTTGTGAGTTTTGCATAGTTTCCCCTAACCATTCTCAAACCGTGCTCCATTATAAAATCTTCCAAACATTCCCAAAACCATCCAAAACTCTTCAAAACATTACCCAAACTCATTATATACATAAAAATGGAAAAATAAATGATACATAACTAAAAAATGGGTGTACTAAATTCTCCCCACCATTGGAATTTCCATCCTCAGATAGTAGGAAACCATTTCTTTGCTGAAGGAGATCAGGCCATTGCTTGACCATCTCTTTATCCTCCTCCCATGTCTACTCTTGAATCCAAAAATGATACTAGAATACCTGAACTATACTGATGCTCTTAAGAATAAGGTCATTCTCTATCCTATCCATAATCCACACACGCACATGCATTGAATAAGCATCTGAATCAAGTTGAAAATGATCCCAATAAATTACTTTGTCACGATCCAGCTGATACGTTTTCAACTGTGACACATGAAATAAATTGTACATCACACTAAACCATGGTAGAAAAAAAAATATTGCACCTATCAAACCCATTTATGTATCTCAAAATTCTACATATATGTCAGAGAGAACATTCCCTACTTTCTAAACCAATTATGTCCCATCCTCAGTGAGATTAGCAAGAACACATGAATACCCACATTGAATAACAACAACAGTTGAAGATGGTCCACATATGATTTCTAATGACTACATAAAATATCAATTCCCTTCTTGATCAACATGTTCTTCTCTATAGTCTCTCTGAAATGGAATGAACCAACCACTGAAGTCATCCCATTTACACCAAATGAGGTGGATAATGACACAGACACCCATACAATGCTTCAAATGGATCCATATGTATAGATTTGTGAAAACTGTTATTATATGAGACTTCCACCAATAGAAAGTGTTCCTCCCATGAGCCACGAAAATCCATTACACAAGCCCTTAAAATTTCAAACAATATTTGTATCGTTCTCTTGGATTACCCATAGGTTAGAGAATGGAATGCCATACTCATTGTCAACTGAGTCTCAAGGGCTTACTGGAAGGATTTCCAAAAACAAGAGGCGAACCTCCGATCTCTATTATATAAACAAAATTAGAACACATACAACTTTACCACCTAATAGATATATATTTTGGATAGATCCGCCACCATATGATATTCATGAATGGGGATTTAATGGATGACCTTCTGATCTGAACCACTATTACACATATGACATAATACATGTTACCATTCTTGTGATACATGTATCAAAATCCATCACTATCTGCTTTCACATCCAAAAAAGAATAGGTAGCTACAGTAACATATCTTTAAATATTATATTCCTTACATTTACATGATGACTAGTCAATCATCACCGAACAAACTCTACCACATTACTGTTCTTAAATTCCAAACAAAAATACACTTTCAATGCTTTATATATTTCATGAATCTGATGATGGACAGACCACCTATAATTATGATAAGATCTGAGAATTTTCACTGAAAAATCCACCATTAAAACAATCCTATTAGAAAAAAACAAAACATTGTTACCATTTAGTTCACATTCCTCAATTATATACCCACTATTAAGTATCAACGTCATCCCCATACACATGGAATCAGAAAACAGTTCCTCTTTAACCAATCATTCTAATGTAGAAGCCAATGAAACCAGAATGAAAGCATCGCTATCAGCACTATCCACACATTCCAACCGAATGTCTTATATTAATAACATCAACTACCACTGATCTAATGCCCATTTAACCACCTGAGAATATGATTTCCTACAAAATGCATTCACCACTGAATTTCCATTGCACACTATTTACATCAAATCAAAATAAAACATATAGAGATACTACATACATCATCTTTTCCTAGTGTTCTAATATATGTGATAGAAAATATTCTATAAAAGAATATGATTGGTAGAAACTATTAATTTCTCCTCGAAGACATGATGATATCACATTTTCATAGCATGAACCACTACTTCCAACTCCAAATAATGCATTCGGTTGTTCTTCACATGAAACATTAACTACTAAGATCTATATGAAAACTTATGGTCCTATTTCATTTTTCCACAACCAAATCCTTGATCCTGATGAAACATAATACACCACATCTCCTTTTATAAATTCAGGAGAACCCATGATAATTGCTGATGTAAGGCCACCCTTCATATCTTCTAAATATTTTTGACACTGCTCTTCCCATTGAAATGGAACAATCTTCCTTGTAAAATTTACCATGGGTGAGGCCAACTGTGATAAATTAAGAACAATACATTGATAATAGTTAGTTTGACAAAGGAATACCTATTTTTCAAAAACATTGAGGGGTGGTTTCTAGAATAGAACATCCTCTATCTTTTCCATATGAAATAAAACCCTTTCATAGAAATAACATGGCCACAAAAATAACCTCCTATATCCAAAAATAAAACCTCGATAATTTGGCCTAAAAACGATGATCTCTTAAGATCACCAACACTATCTTGACGTTTTCTTATGCCCCTCCTTTTTCATAGAATGAAACAATATATCATCAACAAATACCACTGCAAAAAATTTCTAGTAGTTATGAAATATCCAGTAATAAATTCCATAAAAACCACTGGTGACTTATTCAAACCAAATGGTATAACCAAAAATTCATAATGACACTATCTAATTCTAAATGTTGTTTTCAGAATATCCACCTTTCACACCAATAGTTGATGATATCCTTACATCTAATCAATCATGGAGAACCCCTGATCTCCACTCAACTGATCAAACATATCATCAAGGAGTGGTTTTTGGTATCAGTTCTTTATCATGACCTGATTAAGCTTATGATAATCAACACACAACCATAAAGATCCATCATCCATTTTAACAAACAAAATTGGCATTTCTGACAGAGATGTGCATGGTCTGATGAAACCACTTTTCTTTAACTCATATATCTGCACTTTCAATTATATATATTCTACTAGTTCCATATAGTATGTTTAATTTCAAATAGGATTAATCTAGGGGAGGAGTTCAATCGTAAAGTCCACCTCTCACATGGGTGGAAACCCGGAGACATCATCAGAAAAGACATCCAGAAATGAATCGACCAATATTGGAAAATTACTTTTCCCATCATCTTCCATTGATTCTAAAGATAAATCTTCAAACTGATTCGATATAATCCCAACTACTATGTCCAATGATCCATTTTTAACCACCTTTAAATCATTATTTTCACTAATGATATGTATTGTTCCACCAACTATCATAAAACAAACTGTTCAGGAATACTGTTGATGTTGCCCGTAAAATCATCAACCATTCTATACTCTGGATTATATCATAAGAATGCATCTCAATCAGTATTTAATCCAAAAATAACTCAACAAAATCCATTAATAAAAAACATTATTTAGAAAAGATGCCTCAGAACACCCTTCATCCCAGAAGAGATTTTTTTTTCAAAATAAATGGTATCATTTCCACACATAACCCTAGGAAATTGACCACATGATATGAAATGAAGGAATAGGAAGTACCCCTAAAAAACATGCATAATGTTAGATTTAAAAATATTGGTCACTCAAACCATGGATGGTCCTGAATGATCATCCACCATAACTTGATTGGCCCCAAAACATTTTTTTCTTTCCAAAATCTAATCATATTTACCCTAATGAAACATCCATTACCAAGGATTCATGGTGTTCTTAGATTCTTTATGTCATGACTGAACCCACAGGGCCCAGATGTGACTACCCCAAGCCGCTCAATAGGCTAGTGGTTGGTGACTAACACCTGAAGTATTTTCCCAAATAGGGATCGAATTCCCCTAGAGATATGTACACACTCAAAATGGGTAACTGAAGTAAATAACCATAAAAACAAATTTAAAACAAATAGAGTAATTTAAACCACAAGTATAACTATAAAATGAATGTAGTGAGTCAGAATACAAGCCTTAGAAACTGAAAAAAAGTAAATAGATTTCGCTTCTTTCCTAGAGCTCTTCCTGGAGGTTAGTAGCTATATGTCTGAAGGTGAAGAAGTGGATCTCGACTGCTCCCACCTCCCCAAGATCCAACATGTCCCAAACATCTAATATCTACCTCGGAGTGTCAGTATTATTCACCGGACAAACACTTTCGGGCAGAGCCCGTGTAGGGGTGAGTATAACAACTCAGAAGGGGACTCTGATACCCCCGATGGTCTCTCACACTACTACAAAAACAGCCTATATCAGTGCTAAAACGGTCTTTAACAACCCTAAAAAGCACTGTAATTATCAGCGCTAACATTGGGGGGGTCCCTTTTATCACCGCTTCAAAAAGCACTGATAAAGGCCGCACCTTTACCACTATGCCATTTCATTTTGTTCTTTATTTAACGATATATCTATATATATATAGTTATATTTATTCATATATTGATTTAGATTCATATTAATATAAATATATTAATTCATATATTAGTATATATATATTAATTCGTATATTAATATATTTATGTATATTTTTAGTTATAATTTTTGATACTTATATTTATTTGTATATTAATATATACTTATAAGATTAGTTTTAAATACATTTATGAAAAAATATGTTTTTTATGTATTTTTTTAAATAAATAAATACATACATACATAAATACATACATACATACATACATACATACATAGATATATACAACACACAGACACGCACAGAGAGACACACTCACACAAGCACATATATATTTACGAATAAATACATATATATGTGTATTTGAAAATACATAGAATATAATTATAAAGATTAGTTTTAAATACATTTATGAAAAAATATTTTTTTTGAAGTGTGTTTATAAGTAAGTAAATAAATTAATACATACATATATACATATATACAACACACAGACACACATATAGACACCCACACACACACACACACACACATATATATTTATGAATAAATACATATATATGTGTATTTGAAAAGCCATAAAATGTTAAAAATATTGTAACATATAATCTATAATTCTGTTTCAATGCCAAAATATGTAAAATAGAAGAAAATGAAACAATCTTCGATATGATATGTGGTATAGGCCTAACAGACATCCGGATTAGAAGTTATACTTGTTTGAATGTTAAAAAATTGGGGTATCCCGATTAAAACTCAGTTTTTGAGGCCTTATAGGCCTTTTTTGGGATTGAAAATTTTTACAAAGGCTTCACCTAGGCCACCAACGTGTAGATCTCATCGCAGGTTTTGATTTGATATGTTGTAGAGCTCAAACAGACACACGGATCAAAAGTTATTTCCATTTGATATTTGAGATACATTTTCAACATATTTTCGATCTTTTATTAATTGTTTTTATTTTTTGTGTCCCAAAATTGTTATTAAATGTTTTTTAATTGATAATAATTAGAACATTATTAATTAGAAATATTTTTTTTAAAATATTTTGAATGCATTTTCAAAAAATTTCTCGTATAAAAAATTTAATAGTCTATTTATAGGAATCTATAACATATTTAAAAAATATATAATTTATTTATATCAATATAAATATACATATATAACAAAATATTATTTTTCATGAAAAAATATTTTTTTTGAAACTCAACATTTATCAGCACTTGGGAAAAACGCTGATAAATCCCCCCATTATCAGCGCTACTTAAAGAAGTGCTGATAAAGGGGTTCGCTTTATCAGCTCTAAAAAAGCGCTGATATAGGGGGGGCCTTTATCAGCACTAAAAAGCACTGATAATGGGGGCCTTTATCATCTCTTTTTTAGCACTGATAAATGCGACCCTTTATCAGTGATTTTTTTAGCGCTGATAAAGGCCCCCTATATCAGCGCTTTTTTTAGCGCTGATAAAAGTGAATCACATACCTTTCTTTTTTTTTGTAGTAGATTCAGTAACCTACAAAGTAAAACAAAACAAAAAATTCCACAAACGTAATATCATATGCATGATCAAAATTGTTAATCATAAAGAAAAAAAGACAAATCACTCTAATGGTATAACATCAAGGTTACTAGGATAGGGATGACTAGTTGTAAAGTTAGATCATCCTATCCGTATTAACTCTACTGCTAACCCATATAAGTCAATGTATGCTGACCCGTATTGGTCTCTAAATGTTGACACATATTTATTGTTGGTACTGAACCATATTGGTCACTGGGGCTGACCTGTATTAGTCACTCATCCTGAACTTTATTGTTCTCTAGTGATGACATGTATTGGTCACTATTCTCGATGTTGTGATTATTAGTCATAGAACTAGATCATCTCACTCAAGAGTTTCTTATGCTGACCCGTATTGGTTGATTTTCATCATCATGTCCCAGCCAGCTACTGGACTCCCGCATGATGCATGCTAGATCCCTAAAATATTATTCTCCTCAAACCATAAATCATATTTCAATAGGTACTATTTCTATGAAAATTCATACACATTGGTCCTCCCGGTCAAATGGGTCCCAATGTGACAGACCGCGCCTCGATCGGACGCCTGATCTATGAAATATGTACACTTTTATAAAAAGGCACGAGTAAGATTCAAGCCTGATCCAACATAGAACACACTTCAAACTCCATCAAAACTCACATAGAGTATCTTCAAAGTAATGCCATTTCACATGGGTCCTTATTCCATAGATGACACATCGATTGGATTCCCAGTCTATTAGTAACACCCATTTATGTGTAACAAGGGTGATCACACCTCCATCCAGCCAAGCTTTGTCAGGCCTGTGGGAATATTACCAAGGGACCACTTTCCAAAATTGGTCCCAAAACCATGGACTGCCTGTCAAACAAACACTAAGTTCCTCAGTTATGGTTGTTTATTTATTCAGGGGTCAGTTGGGTTTGGGGCCGGTCCGACTCGGTCACGTCGGCCCAACACAACGGGTCACGAGGTCTACTTCACCCCGCTTTGGTCTAGCCCAATAATGGTCAGCCTGGTTAACTAGGTTCGGCCAACTGGGGTCGGCTCGACTGGTTCACGGGCCAAGTTCACGGATGGTCCAGCTTGCTGGGTGGGGCTCGACCCACCCGCACTGGCCCACGTCCGGCCTCGTTTGCCATAAGGGGGACCATTCTCTAGCCAGCCCCGCGAATGTAGGTCCATTTCTTTTAGGAAATGGGGTGATTCCCCACCATGTGAAATGGTCATCCGGGAGGCCGACCGGTCTCCACCTGACACAACATTGTGCAGGGCCGCACCACCCCCTTCTAATGTGGCCCGATGCCCGCTGCTACTGCCACCGGGGGCACCAGCGGCCACCACCCTTCTCCCGCACAACTGAAATGGGCCAGATGCCTTTGGAAGCCATAGTGCATTACAACACCCCTCCATCCCACCACCCGCGACTGATTTTTTCAGGCCTCATCAGGCAACCGCCAACCACTGACGGCATGGTGCGTCGAAGGTTCTTTATGCTTTCCACCAGACGTGCTCTGATGGTCCATTCTTGGTATCGTCTGGATCTATGCGCCTCCCAAACTACCACTATCACAACATTACCCTCTTTCTCATGTTTCCATCAAACTTTGGTAAATATTTTCCTGAATAAAGAAACATGAAAAAAGCGGAAGAGGGTCTGGGAATTGTTCATTCGGCCTGCGCCCTCCACGTTAACATGAAAAAAAAAAGAGATTATACATCAAGAAAATAAAGACTCAATAAACTAACTTCAAAAATGTAAAAACATAACCAAACAAAAACAACTTACCTCGTGACTCACTAGATGTGTCACGTGCACAGCGGGAGGAGCGTCTATGTTGGATGGTGTCATCGTTTTTCGTCAATCCCGGATCGTTTCCACCTAAGATTTTGTCCTCCATTAGTGGATGCCAATGCAAGGCTTCACTAAATTTTACTCACTTAAATAAGATATTCCAAAACCCCACCTTGAGATCTATTTAAATAATAGGGGGGAAAGGTGAGTAATGCGTCGAAGAATTAACGAGGTTCATTAAATGAATTAATGAACCTCTTTAATTCACAACGGTAGAGTTACGCAGTTGATGAGTCAATCCATTAAATGGCCTGAAATGTCCCCTATCCCTCCACCGCCACTCATCCGTTTGAGAAAAAAATGAAATAATAATTACATGTAATTTTATTATTCAATAAAAAGTCCAAAAACAATATTTTTCTCCTTACCAACTACTATCAAAGTAATGATTCCCTTAAGCGAATCCCAGTGCTTCGGATTCAATGTTGCTGTCAGATTTCAATTCTGAGCACCGGTTCAAAATATACAAAAGTCCACCCATACATTTACTAAACATACCTTAAAAAATTCATAAATTCATTCCGGAGACACCAGGCCTCAAGATCCCTAGCCTTCAATTTACACAGACTCGTAAAAATTCAAAATAATTTTTTAAAAAAACATTAAAAAATAATTTTCGTGTCTTTAAATTCTCCGCACCTTGCGGCTTTACGTCCCCAAAATCCAATCATGGATATACAAACAATGAGGGGTTTTTGACATGCATATGAGACTCTCGCTCCCATGTGCTCTCCTGGAGATTCTCATGCTACCACAAAACACACATCAGAGTTATCGACTTTCCACGAAGGATCCGCTCTTGTCAATTTTCTATCTCCAATGGGTACTCTGCAAAAGTCACCCAATCATTGATATCTAGCTCACCGTGGTTGATAATGTGATATAGTTTGTGCATGTATCTCCTTATCTAGTATATGTGAAAGATGTCATGCACCCCCTCCAACTACGGTAGTAGTGCCAAGTGGTAAACCACCTTGAAAATCTTCCGAAGTATTTGGAATGGTCAGATAAACCATGGTGAGAGTTTTCCACCTCGGCCAAATCTCCGTAGTCCCCGTAGAGTAGAGATTAGATATAATACATGGTCCCCCTCCTTGAACTCTCTTGGTCTCCATTGCCTATCAGCATATGACTTATATCAGCTCTATGAAGTCTTCATCCACTCTTTTATGACCTGCACCTTCTCAATTGTAGCTTGTACCATCTTTGGGCCCATGAGTGCTAGGACTCCTAGATCCATCCATCACAAGGGATATCTGCACGATCATTCGTACAACACCACAAAATGATACATACCAATGGTGGAGTGATAGATGTTGTTGTACAATAACTCCACAATATGTAGGTGGTCTCTCAACCATGGCCAAAATATAAGACAAATGCACAAAGAATGTTCTCCATGGTATGGATGGTTCACTTAGTTTGACTATCTGTTTGTGAGTTAAAAGTTGTGCTCAAGAGAATCAGAGTCATGAAAGCCTCCTACGTTCCTTTCCACAACTAGGATATGAAGCATGTGTCAAGGTTTGAGACTATCATAGAATGCACCCCATGAAGTCACACGATCTCCTGAACATAGAGATGTCCCAAGCTCTCTACTAAACCCTTCTCTTGAATTTAAAGGAAGTGGGCCGACTTGATGCCTCGGTCAACGATCACCCAGATGATATTTCTCCCTCTTGATGTACATGGTAACCCCATCATAAATTCCATTGATATCCCTTAACAGTTTTAGTCTGGTATCTCGAGGGGTTGTGTCACGAATACCGGTACCTGGTCCTCAACCTTCACTTGTTGGAAAGTGAGGCATCCAAAAACAAACTCTGCCACAACATTCTTTATCCCTATAAACCATTTTTGATGCTGATGGTTCTGATACACCTTCATCATGTATGTATTTTCTTCCAAGAGGGATGTATGGAACTCCCTCAGAACCTCATCTTGTTGCGCTACCAGTACAATAGTTTGTCCTTTGAAAACGATAGTGTGCTACCAACCATCAGAAAATCCATCAGGTTCCTAGCACATGGATATCTGAGCACATGTAGTCTCATAGCTACTGTCTTAGAGTTTCACCTCCCAGAATCACCAATGGAGTGGATGTCAAACTACCACTGACTAGTGGTAGACTATCTCATCTCTATCCACATAGGATATCTAAAGTGAGGAAATCTGCTCTGAATCCTCGTTCAGTTGTGGAAAAAATGGATCTCAGACTAAGTGCATCTTCCCCTACATTCCCCATACCAAGAGTATTGACTATCTCAAAGTCATAATCCTATAGGAACTATATGCAACGTCATTGTCTCATATTCAGATCATTCTATGTGATGATTTATCTGATAATATATTAGAATGAGTAAACAATGAATCACTCAACCATCAAGTAGTGTCTCTAAATCTTCAGTGAAAACACTACTACTACCAAATCCAAGCCATGAGTTGCATAATTCTACTCATGAGGCATCAGATACTGTGATCCATAAGAAATAAATACATCACCCTTCATCATGACGCAATTGAGTATGGTCCTTGATGTGTCATAGTAAACCACGTAGCCTATGGCATCCTCTGAATTATGAGGTTGAGAGCACTGATCAAGATCTTCCTCAGCTATTGAATGTTCAACTGGCTTGTCTCTAACCATAATAACCATTTCCCCTTCTTCATCAGGGCATTCATAAGTGCTGATACTCTGGATAAATCGATTATGAACCACTGATAGTTTCATACTAATCCAAGGAAGCTATGTACCATCCATAACACTCCTTGGTGGCTCCCAAAAAATTACTTACTTGATCTTCAATTGATCCACTACAACTTTATCCTCCGAGATGACGTGTGCCAAGATAAGGACCTTACGTATCCAAAACTCACACTTCGAGAAAATCCCATAAAATAGGTGCTCCCAAATAGTGTCCAAAACTATCCTCAATAGTATAACATGCTCTTCCTCTGATGTTGAGTACAAGAAGATTTCCTAAATGAAGACCACCACAAAGAGATCGTTGTGTGGATGAATGATCTTATTCATGATCCTTATGAACACTAATAAAGCATTGGTCACACTGAATGGAATCACCAAGAACTTATCATGGCCTTACCGACACTTGAAGTCTGCATTTAGTACATCCTCATCCCATACCCTGAAATACTTGTAGCCTAATCAGAGGTCTTTCTTCAAGAACCACCTTGCACCTTTCAACTGGTCAAAAAGTTCATCAGTCCTCAGCAATAGATTATTTTTCCTCACTGTCACCAGGTTTAGGCTCTGAAGTTCCATGCATAGCCTCCAAAATCCATCTACCTTCTAGGAAAACAACAACAGGGATGCCCATGGTGAAACACATGGCCTTATGAATCCATTCCTCTATAAGTCCCTCAAATGTACCCTCAGCTCCGATTTCTCCATAGGGGCCATCCAATATGCTGGTGTAGATCTCGGTGTTGTTCCTGGGTACAACTCAATGCGGAATTCTACCTCTCTACGTGGAGTTAGTCATGTGATATTTTTTGGAAACACATCCTCATACTTGTCCACCACTGCTGGGAACTGTTGACTTGCCTCATCCACTATGTTAAAGGTAATGCAAGACAGCTGATATGAAATTGGTTGCACCCTCCTGAGCGCAAGTCCATCACATGATGCTCTGTTTTCCTTCTCACCAACAAAAGATAATTAGCATCCATCTCTACACGTACATCACAATTGTACGTCTCAAGAAGTCAATCTGTGCATGAAATGTTGATAGCCAGTCCATGCATAGAATGAAGTTGTGGGGATTCAACTCCACTACTAGGAGATCACATCTAAAACTCTCTTCTCTGAGAGTAATATAACACTATCAGAACAAGTTTGGGACCGCAAAATCTTCTCTTGTAAAAGTATCCAAATGAAAAGGTCGAGCTAAAAGATGAGTTAGAATCACAGATTCCTAAACTATGTATTCACAAATGAATGTATTTCCAGCATGTGTGTCAATATGCACTGCTTCTAAAGAATAGAAGATATAGATCATAACTTGTATAATCTTAGAGACATTATAATAATGAGACTTTACAGCCTGTAGTTGGGTTTTTCCACATCCACCCACTCCCTGAACTTCTGTTGGACCACATGTGGATGGTGGTGGTGGTTCCTGGTGACCTCGCACACCTCCCGCTGCATGTCTTTCTCCCCTGCATCATCTACCACTGGGATGACACTCATTTTGCTACTGCTCCCGCTGCTTTGGTGGCCCCTCCACTATCTGCTGATCATCTATGCGGGGATTTGAATAGTCACGAGCTCTGTGACCCTATCCCCTGCAAGAAATTAGATCAAGAAACAATGGTGGCTCCCTCGACCTCTCAAGCCTCGCACCTCTGACCTTGCATCTCTGGGTCTCTCTCCAGAAGGTCTAGCCCGCTTGGGATTCTACGTCGTTGGTCTACTACCAGTTACAAATGATTCTTCCACTGGTCATTCAGTATGGGCTCTCACTATTAGTTCTTACTCAGTAAGGATGATCTCTATCAGAAAAGCTCACTCTAGCACCCTAGCCTATGTCGGGATGCTGAGAGAAACTATTGCAACTCTGATCTCTCATCAGACCCCCTGCTCAAATGTCTGGGCCCTGATGTAAAGGTCCCATATCAGGTTAGTGGAGTGTCAGAAGAGGTCAATAAATCTCACTGGGTACTGAGCAACATTCGGGCTTCCTTGATGCATATGAAGCGTCTCCTGATTATTAACTGAGTGTAGTGTTCCGCCATCGTCCTTCAGAGCCCTAAAGAAGTTCAGCATCCATGTTCACCATCACCTCGGAGGGTGTCTCTACTAATTGAATGACCCTCAAAACTATCTCAATCTAGTCCTATGCTTCCTGGTGGTTTCTCTCGCCTCCAAACTTTAGATACATCTGTCTATGGAACCCATGCAACTCGCTCAGCCATCATGCATGATCAACGGGTAAGTTCTTCTGCTCAAAGGGTGGTGGTGTTACAGGTACACCACCCAGAGGTCCCATCAGTGTGAGTCATCCCTGTACTGACTCCTCGTCACCTAGTGGGCCACTATCATGATCTCTTATGAGAATCTTGTTGGGTTGTCCTCAAGGAAGAATCCTATAAGAAACAGATTCTCCATGTTCAATAAGTTATACCTGGTGAGATGACTCAAGAAAGATCAAGAAAACGTTTCAAACCCCTAGAAACCAGTGTTTTCTTGTACTGAGTTAGAAAATATAATTTAGGGTCCTCGTGAATGGATATGTCTACCACCGCACCAACACTAGACTACCTATACTGAAAACAGAACTGAAGACACTTTACACTATGGCCTCATTAAAATTAGACTATTAGTTCTTATCATATAACCAACCTCCCCTTGATACCACTTTGTCATGACCCGTCCCATGGGGCCCGGACGTGACTACCTCAAACCCACCTTCCATAGGCCAGGGGTTGTTGACTAGAACCAGAAGGCTTTTCCCTAACAGGGAAGGCATTTCCTTAGAGTTATGTACACACTTGATGATAGGGATTTAAGTAGATTTACATTGTCAAACTATATTCTTATTAACCTAAGACTGCACCATAGTGGTACACCCTAGGGTAGATCACAAGGAGGCCACTTCCACACACTATATTTCTATTGTCACTATTATAAAATAACTAATATAAAAATATAATACATATTTAAATGGAGGGGGGAGGGTAATTGAAATGCATAAAATATAAATATAATATAAATATATCATAAATATTAAACACAATAAAAAATAAGAAAAGAAACAATGATGTTAGAATATTAAAACCTTTTTTCTCAGGGATTCATGGTGAAATTATCATTGTTATTCAAAATATCTATTAATGCATTATTCGATATGGAGATCAAGACCTATCACTCCCCACCCTCTCTTTTGAATTACATTCCCAACAATGATACCTCTGAAAGTAGTAGTAATCTCTTCCACATTATTACCCAATCCAAACAACACCGTTTGAATGAATTTGATATCGATGAGAAAGGAAATTATTAAACGACGAGGAAGAAGACAATAGTAGAGAATTTGGGGCAATCGATCACCACAATCATTTAACCAATAATGAATCCTTAGAGCTAAACATAAAAAATCAATACATACGATAAAACTAAAATTTGACCACTTTCCCCCCACAAACAATATTGAGGGTTATCTCTCCATAAGCAAGGAGTTTAGAAAGAAACACAGTGGGTGAAATAAATAAAATAAAAAATAAGGATGAAAAGTAGAAATTAAAATAATAATAAGACTGATATACAATTATATGATATATATATGATGAAAAAATACAAAAATAAAACTCCAACTTAGCCCCCAGGAATATCTATATCATAAGATGGGAGAAGGGACACATATTTATTGGGAGAGGGGTGACGAATTCACACACAAAACATTTAATCAAAACGTTTCCACATGGATGAGCAATTAAATGAATGAATATTTAATTGTTTTCGTCCAAAATGTTATTACATAATGCATCTTATGTTCTCTCCCCAAATTTCAGCTTCATTGGACTCACCTAGAAAGAGTTATGAATTTATTATTGTCAGTTTTCTTTTCTAAATGCAGGTTCCAGGAAGGTTCTTTCAGAAATACGTCATTCAATGGCCCCCATAATGGATTCCAAACGCCATGAAATTAATTTTGTAAATGATACTTGGGGTTATATTCCATCTCCAATTGTAATAACCACATTTGGAGGTCTGTAGTCCGAATTGTGTGTCTTTTATGAGGGTGGGGTCTACACAGTCTGTCTAGAGAAATCATTATCTTCATTGATTTGTTTAGGCCTATAGATGCACGAAATAGACCCTGGTCCTAATGAAAAAGATGATGGAAATAAAATAAGGGCTTAAAATATTGAATCACAAAATTTGAAAATATATTTTATGAGAAATGACCAAAATACCCTTGTGACAAAAATCTGTTAAAGATATAAAATTATTCCATTTTTGCATTTAGGCCTAAAATAACACAAAAAACTAAATATTTAACAATTTCTTATTAATTAAAAGTATGGTGTTTTTAAAAACATTAAATTAGAGTATAAAATATTTGAAAATATTAGCTTCATCCACACTCAAAAAGGGAAACTGAATTAAATAACCAACAAATGCATGGTATATCAAGGAGAGTAAAGTAAGACCACAAGTACAACTATAAACTGAAAACAATGGGCTATAATACAAGCCCTATAAATTGAAATGAAATTAAATAGTTTTCACCACTGCACTAGATATTTACCTGGTGGGTAGTAGCTATATGTCTGAAGTCAAAGAAGAGGATATCGACTTCTCCCATTGAACCACACTCCAACAAGTCCCGAACCTCTGATGTCTGCCTTGGACCGTCAGTAGTCTGCACCGGACACACACGTGCGTGTGAAGCCCATGCAGGGGTGAGTATAAAAACTCAGTAGGGGACCTTGAGACACCCGAATGTCTCTCAGTAATCCAAAAAGGAAAACATCACAAGAAATAGAATAAACATAATATCACAATCATGGTCTAAACCATGTAGCCCAAAGAAAAAGAGAAAGCTCACTCTAATGGTATAAATTCAAGGTTACTAGGATAGAGATGACTAGTCATAAATTCAGATTATCTTATCCATAGTAACTCTACTGCTGACCCAAATAGGTCTCTGTATGCTGACCCATATTGGCCACTAGATACAGACCTGTATTGGTCAATGGTGCTAATCCATATTGTTCGTTGGTGCTGACCCATATTGGTTGCTGGTTCTGACCTATATTTGTTGCTACTGCTGACCCGTATTGGTCGCTCGTGTATAGGTATGGATGATTAGTTGTACAGATTGATCATCCCACTCTAGAGTTTCTGATGCTGACCAATATTTTTCTCTCTTCTTCTTCTTCATGTCACAACCAGCCAGTGGACTCCCGCATGAAGAACTCTTAATCTTCAATAGATTTTACTCCCCAATCCATATATCATATTTCAACAAGTATGAAATCCTGTAAAACGTATACCCAAGGGCCTGCCCTGTTATAGGGGCCCCAATGTGACAGATAGTGCGTCGATCGGACACATAGTCTGTGGGATATGGGAAATTTTTTAAAAAGGGTCCGGTTTGATTCACGTCTGATCCAACCTTGGTAACACGTCAAACTCCATCAAAACTAACATAGTGTCTCTCCAAATGACTAACTTCTCACAAGGCTTTTTATACCATAGATGACACATAGATTGGATGCCTGGTCTTTTAGTTACATCCATTTTCGTAAAATGAGTGTGAATTCTCCTCGGTCTGGATGGACTTGTTCGGGCCCACCAAAAAATTCCAAAGGGACTGATTCATAAAAGGAGTCCCAACGCCACTGACGACGTGTCAAATAAACACTCAGTTCGTCAGCTACGAGCAATTCTTTATTTGAGGGCAAGTTGGGTATGGGCCCGGTCTGACTCTATCTAGCCGGCCCGACGCAGTGGGTCTCAAGGTGTACTTGTCCCCGCTCGGGTCTGACCCATTTAGATTCGGCCTAGTTCACTAGGTTTGGCTCGTCAGGGTTAGCATGGCTGGTTCGGGAGCCCGGGCCGTAGTTGGTCCATTCTTTGGCCGTCTGCAGTTCTTTCCGTGGGCCATTGGAGGTGCTCCAGTGGTCCGTTCATTGTGTCGTCTGCATCTACATGCCTCTCAAACAACCTCCATTATAGTGTGTCCCCTTGTCTCACATTTCCATAAAAATTTAGGAAAGCCTTTCCGGAAGAATTCTACATGAATGAAGTGGTGGAGGGTCTAGGCCTTGTTCGTTTGGCCCATTCCCTCCGCGTTAACATGATAACTAGAGGGAGAATATTTATCTAACATTAAAGATGAAATAAACTAATTCAATAATGTAATACCAAAACCAAACATAAAACCCCAACCTTGATATTTTATAGAGGTTTCATAGTCGTGGCAGGGGGAGCATCTACATTGGATGGAGTTGTCAGCATTCTTCAATCCCAGATCATTTCTGCCTGAGCCTCCATCCTTCGTGAGTGGATTTCATCACTGGAATTCTCCAGAGTTTCCTTGCTTAAAGAATTCTCACCAAAACCCCACCCTGAGCTCCATTTAAATAGGAGGGGGAATGGTGAGTAACTTGTTGATGAATTATTGAGGTTCATTAATGTAATTAATCAAATCTCATTTAATTTAAAATTTTGGAGTTATGTAGTTGATGAGTCAATCCATAAATGGCTTGAAAACTCACCAGTACCACCAACACAACTCATACATTGGAGAAAAAGAAAATAAAATAGTAATGACATGTTATTTTATTATTCATTAAAAAGTCCAAAGACAATCTTTTTCTCCTGATGAACTATGGTAGAAGTAAAGTATCCCTTTAGAGAATCCCTACACTGTGGATTCTACAGTCCTATTGGATTTCAATTCTGAGCACCGATTCTAATGATAGAAAATACTATCATCTAATTTAATGAACGTACCTTAGAAAAATTCATAAATTCATTCTTGGAAGACTAGGGCTCAGAATCATGCACCGTAAATTTTCATAGACAAGTAAAAAACACAAAAAAATTTAAAAAATTACATGAAATTTTCAGGTCTTTACACACCATGACTAACATGGATCTAATGATGAGGGGAATGATTTTCCTCGCATCATGCCGAGGAATTGGATACCTACAACCCATAAAGAGTGTCACAAACACCAAACCTTGTAGAATTATGAAAAAAATGCTAAATATGCCTCATATTATTTCAATTATGACATGATAAAGGTTGTTCCATACAATCCCACTTCATGTGGCCTATAAAACCACAATGAAAACAACCCAATGTAATTTCGGGTTGAGGGAATATTCTATAAATCTAGTTGTCCGATTATGATGTGCTCCATGTCATTTTGAAAAGGTCTCCCTATTGATATTTATCTCAGTGATGTGGATCAAACAGCCTATTCTAAATAAAAACATACTTCCATCACATGGATTTCAAACACTGACCGATTTCATAATTGGAGTATCTGGTTGGATTCTATATTGTAGATTTTGATAATCTTGAATGAAACATTGGGACAAATGTTAGTTAACTTATGGATGAGGTCAAAACATATTTTTAGCGATATCCTCGGATTGGTCTTGATGAAGCATACCTTTGGCCATTTCAATCCAAAAAAGAAAAACCATAAGGTCCCCTCTCCAAAAACTGAAGAATTACTATTTCAAATTCAAATATATTACAACACTTACAATTGTTATTTCAACATTCCCATTTTACCATGTGTATTATATGTTTAAAAACCCCACCATATTTTGTAAATAAACCCATTTTCAAATTAAAACAACCATTTAATTTTTAAATCATCACATCTAAACACAATATCAAGATTTTTCACAAGTCTAAACCTCCATATAACAACATAAATCATTATCCCAATGAAATTTTTATCCTCATAAGAAGTAATTTCTACCATTCTTTCCATTCCCATCTCATTGCTTACACCAAGGACAATGAGATCATTATCCAATAAGTGCCTTCAAAACACTCCTACACACAACTCCCTGGTAACTTGATGTTCATCATAAAAGGGTTAGATACATCCTTTAATGTTATAAATCTAATTTTCTCACAATACTAAGCCTTTATTGCATCCCAAATCGAGGAATCATCCATAAACGAATAACAACACCATGATTGACAATTGAGGTCAACACACAATAAAGAAAAAATTACTTGTACGTCACTGAATGAATAATATGATACCACTTGTAAGATCCCACACTAAGTTATTAACTTTAGAGGGTGTTGAATCTTTACTAGGACTTAGGTGACTGCCCTAAGGTTCAAAAGGATTGAAATAAATTCCAAGGGATTCAAGAGCAGTGGGGGACTATTTTCCCATTGAAATAAGAGAAACTAATCTAACACATCATAAACAACTGAAACTACATGATTAGTTCCATTAATGTAAACCAATACAACACATCACCAAAAAATACCCAATGACCTACCAATGTCAAAACCATGGACAAGAACCAATACATAAAACCACAATAAGAGAAATTTAGATTACCAAGAAAGTGTCTAAATGATACATCCTATGAAGATATGACACAAATCCACAACTCCACACCATGCTCCAAGAACCACACTACCATCCAAGCATCATGATGAAACACTCAAGAAAAGGGATGATTTACCTTTACCTGTGTCCTAGAATACAAAATCTAAAAGCTCCAAAGTTCTAAAGAAGGGGTGACTACAAAACACTTAGTAGGTTTTCCCCAAATTACTTCCCTACACACACCAGTCGGATATAACTCTTTAGCACAATTTATATAAAAAAATTTATATAAATTCAATTAAAAAATTAAATAATTAACAAATATCAAAACACAACTTTAACCAATTTAATTTTCACAATCTATTGGAAAAATAAAGAATGAAAACAAAAATTCCATTATTTATGTCATTTTTCCTAACCACAAAACTATATCGACCATAAAACAATTACATCACACAACAAATTTCTTTCATATCATTCATGCAGTGATGATGATAAATTAGAGGTGGTACATTCATAACCTTACAATCTCTTCTATAGTGTGGTAATTCACCCACATTTAATGGTGGAATATTCATGACCAAACCATCTCTTCATTGGTATGGGTCATCAATCACATGGCCCTCCCTTTCTGATTATGATAAATTCATGACCACCACATTGATGGTGCTATATTCATGACCACCATATATACAACTCACACAAATAGATATTTACCAGATCACAACTACATTTCATTTTACAATTTTCAACCATATCATCATTTCAACCCATAATTTCCACATCATATAAACCAATATTTTTCATCAATCATGCCAATCCAACAATTATCACCCAAAAGTTATTTTAAGACAAACCATTAAATAAAATCACATTCCTCAAAAACACCATTATTCCACATATTTTCACAAAATTATATTAGTAATACCCCGATTTTTTGAAATCCATTTTTTCAATATATTATTCATAAAAAATCCAACTAATTTTTTTAAATCACTATTTAAAATCTAACATAATGATTTTTTAGAACAAACCCCCATTTCATTCAAATCCCAAATGTAACACAGAATGGGTTCCAAACAAGATTCGGACATCATAATCACAACAAATTTCAATAGAAAATTAATTTAAAATTAAATACTTCTACTTCTATAAAAATAAAAATGAGAGTCAACCCACCTACCATTTGGTTTCAATGAAATCTCTGAACTCACAGTCGCACAACAAATTCATGTGAACTCTCCAACAAAACCAACTTATATCCCTTTTATTATCATAAAAAATATCCAATATCAACATTTTAGGAAATAAACTCATGATCTACATGATGTGGAAGTAGATATTGAAACATTAGATAGAGGGAGATGTATATCTAAGAGAAACCAAGAAATAACTAGAAGAAGCGACTAACTATGAGAGAATTGCCTTCACCGCACCATAAAACCCCTTTGATTCGCTTCAAAAAATTGTTTTAGGGCCCCTATAACCCCTGAGAACCAAAAATACTAAGTGGGGTTTGTATAGGAGGAGACTCTGAGTGATTAGAGAAATACTTAACCAATCCCAGATTAAAAAACACAATTTTTGCTGCCACACATCGTTGGACAAATTGTACGCTAACCGTTATCCTACTACTTTCTCGAAGGGATCTCAACACAATATACTCCCAATATTTGAAAAACTTGGTTCAAACCATGTGAATACCACTACCGGATGTTTCATGTTTACCTAGGAGTTCTTCACAGTTTCCCCTAACCATGCTCAAATTGTGATTTTTTAAAAAAGATTCCAAAACATTCCCTAACCTTACCAAACTCTTCCAAACATTATCCAACCACATTATATACATAAAAAAACATAAACAAGGGTATCATACATAAAATTGGGGGTGATAATGTATGGATTATGTATGAAAAATTTGTTCTAATTCCCATGAACTAGTTACTATAAATATTCACATTAATAAATTCTATTGATATTCTTGAGCCAAAATAATAATCTAATGAACAATATAATCAAAAAACCCAGTCAATGTATATAAATACCTACCCTCAACAGATATTATCATCATGCATTATAATCTATAGATTTTAGTTATATTATACCCAAAAAATCTACCATACAACTTGAACACTTCTTGTTTCTTCTGGTCTCACCAAATTACCAATCCCATGTACCTTAAAGAGTATCCCAAAGTGATTCTATACAAGAGGTTATATTCTCTTTTATATATATTAATTTATGTTATTATATTATCCTCTCCTTACCTCTTATTTACAATTATTAATTATAACTCAAATAATATATATATAATTTAAATTTATTTTTTAATAGAATATCCATCATCAAGTATCTTTTATTATATTTTCATTCAAAAAATGAATACATCACCAGTGAGGTTTCGATTCACCTCCATCGAGGTCAGAAATTTTTTTCATTAACACCTTTAGGATTGGTCATAAAACCATTTTTATAATTAAAACATATTATAGTATTTATATTAAAACTACAATAATGTTTTTGAAATGGTATATAATGATTGTATTAAATAAAATGATACTAGGTCATGATGGTTATTAAAAAACCAAAACAAATATAATCATTTTAATTAATGGTTTTTAATGAATAATTATAATACATTATAATGAATAAATATTTGATCATTTTAAGTTATATATTTTCATTAATAAAATTTAATTTCAATTATGAAGAACTATTAAAATTTTACTTGAATTTACATACTTCTATACAAGTGAACCAATCATGAAAACCCAGAAACCACAAAATCCTCAAAAGATGAAATTGAAAATTATACGTCATAAAAAATTCATTCGTTAACTTAAAAAAATTAAAATATAAAAAATATAAAATTTTAATAATTTATTAAATAATTAATCCAATTTTATTATCTTGTATGTTATTTACAAGTGTAGAATGCTTTCAGACATATGTTAATGGTTTTCTCATCTAAATTTATTCATGTGAGATATTCCTTATTCAAAAATATTTCTTCTGTGTGGTGTATGTTTACACCCCTTTTCTAGAGACCCAAAGCTTTACATACATGGACATTACATTACTTTTGCGTAATACTTAGTACATAACAAAAACACACACAAAAGGATCATAATAGTTTTGTGTCTTTGGAAACTCGGAATATAATTTTCTAATCGTGGTGAAAGATCTTCAACATCTCTCATAAATATCTTCCTTTTTTTTTACTTAAAACCTTTATTTCTATCCTGGGGAAAAGAAAACATAAAAGGGTGAGCTCAAATGCTCAGTAAGGGTAAACAAAAGAAATACCAATCACATCATATTCATAAGAACATAAAATTTTGGAAATTTTAACCTGCAAAAGAGAGCATAATTTCATAACATGGGATAAATCATAGTAGTGAAATGAAATCCCAATAATCATAAATTAAAACATGAATCTTTGTGGAATACACACATAATAATAATGAATCATATCTTATTAGTCAAGACTCATTGCCAAGACTATCTTAGTGGACAAAGTCCATTTCTGAACCGAGTCACCCTCGTTTCAGTCCTGTTTCACTGAATCGGTATAACCTACCGTTCCAACCATGTCAATCTCATGAGATATAAAATCTTTACCAAATGAATTGGATGGAGATATAGTTCCCACCCATCTCATAATGATACCATTTTTAGGTGTGCCACAAAATCATAAACCATACATCATAGAATAACCCATGTAATAAAAATGGGATTCTAAAACATCGTGACAACATAAAACAATTCATATAAGATAAAGGAATTCATAAAAATAATCCCATCACAACATAATAAAATCAATGTAATAAAAGGGATAAAAAGAAAACCCTTTTATTATCTTAGATGGAAAATAATTTATATAAAACACTTGAACTCCTTTCTTGAGGAAAATATCCTTTCTACTTCAAAAACACCTTTGATTTCTTAACATGTCATAAAATTATTACTAAAATAAGTTGATTAAAAATAAACTTGAAAACTTGAAAATAAAGATTCTTGGAAATAATGTTTTAAAAATCCATTCATTCCATATTTGTTAAAAAACATTCTTCTCATACTTTTTTCGGAAAAGTCAAAAAGTAACTCGTACGAAAAACAACAAAAGATTCCTTTCATATCTTTTACTAAAAACTCAACGAAGGGTAAAATTGGATTTAAAAAATTGTAGTTGAATGGAAATAATATTACATATCGAGGAAACACGGATGGGGATGATAAAATACACCCTAGTAAATACCAAAGTATAAACAATCTCGGATAAAAATGAGATTGTGATATTTCCCTTACCTTAGGTCTGTTTTGCTTCGTATGTGTCCGAACCTCCTGTATAATGATTTTAATAATGTCATTGACTTATTCCAGAATCATAATTATTGTTATGATATCATATATTGTTTACTTATGACTTTATATTACCCGTTCTTTTGTAAATTCCATGTTAAAGAGCATTTCAGGTAAAATCGTTTCATTTATGGTCCGTGATTTGACTTTTAATTATTCAAGTGATTACATAGATCATGATTACATAATTCCAGAATATAAAACATGATTTATATATAATATACATTCATAATATACATATATATAATAGATCAATAAATGGAAAGAAATCCACCGTTCACAGAGATGGTAGGTCGTACGTACGCATGAACGCTGTTTTCGATTCCTTATTGAGTATAATCGAATTAAGTAGATAAAATACATATATATATATATATAAATCCAATAGCTTTATAATGTCATATATTTCATTATTATAGCTTATATATACTTTATAATCATTCTTTAATGGTTATCATGGAAATTGAATCTCATCGTGTTGTGGAGACGGTAGTCCGTACGTACGCACGAGCGATGATATCATTTCCATAATTATTGAATTGAATTGTACTGGATGGTAAAATATATCAGAATTAGTTTGATGTTATAATAACTATGTATAGTTATTCTTTACACCATTTTACCCATCCGAGTAAGGTGGTATTGGAAAAACAGATTACACCACAGCGTGGAGACGATATTTCGTACGTACGCACGCGAGGTGATTTCATTTTCCATAGGATGGATAGATGGTGAAATAGGGTTGTTTCATACATATAATAACATATCAGTATATGAGTAATATTGATGTTATTACTTCATAATGAAACAACTAAAGAAGAAGAAGTGGAAGAAGAAATAAAGATGAAAGAATCGGTAACGTCATTACCTCTTCTTTGAAGCGCCTCTTTGAGATATCCTCTTAGGGCACTAAACATGGTATTTTAGGAAGCCCAGAACCTATAGGATGTTTCTAGGGAAGTGGAGATGGGAATTTGGTAGGGGTTGGCCAAACTTTAACGCTCAATGTGGTGTGAGGAAGAGAGGGATGAGGTGCCCTTTTATAAGGGAGGAGAGGGGCACCTTTTGAATATCGAAAAATATTATTTTATTATAAAGTCAAGTTCGGTTTTAAATAGCTCCAAATTGTTTTATTTCGAAGCTAAGGTTTAAATGGGTCGAAATCCTCTCATCCAATAGAATTTAGACAAATTTAGGTCATTATATTAACCTTATCTTTTAGTTTTAACTCTTAGTTAATTAGATTGACATTTACCATGTCACTTTATATTTTTTTATTATATAGTTGATAAACTTACCATATACATCCAAGAGACCCCAAATTTGTGTTTCATTAATATATATAACCTTATCTAAGTCATTGGGATGATCCTTAGATTTTTATGAATAAAATAACAATTAATAATATAATATTTGTTTTAAAAACTATTTTATGTCAATTTTGACACTATTTAGTAATTGATTTTTGTAAAACTCATAACAGAATTATTAGGTCGAAAAAATTTAATTAAATCAATACTAATATTTCATATTAAAATATAAAATTTGTGTAATTCATAAAAAGTCTCAAATTACATTTATTTTTGTGTTTATAACATCAATTATGTCAATATTTCATTAATAAGATAATTACTGCATCATATTTGTGTCATAAATAAATTATACTATTTAATGTCTAAAAATTACAAATAAATTATAATTATTTAGGAAATATTATTATCATTCTAATGAATATTTACAATCGAATTTATCTTATGTATAACCTTATATTAAAAATGTTTTAGTAAATAATCTTTGATTTTAACTCTTTTATCTCTTCTTTGAATTAAATAATAATAAATGTCCTAATCTAATCCAAGTGGGCCTAAATGGTCATATGTTATTCATATGGTTGTTTTTGGTCGAATTACACATATCCAATAGAATTAGGACATGTTTTATGGTAATAATAATATCATTTTTACCCTTAATTACCCTATTTTTTTTAACCGTGGTAAAAAAAAGTAAAAAGTTACTATTCACCAAACAAATTTCATCTCATTGAACCACATTTTACTTACTGACATCAACTGTGTCTCTTGGATTTTTGAAATTCCACTCACAGAAGCGGAAAATTTATATTTTATGAAAAATTCAGTTTTTTTAACTACCACTTAGTTGTTTCACTATTCATCAAAAATTGAAAGTTTTCCGAAAAATACCAAAAATTATGCCTAACCTATATTTGATATTATGAATTCAAAAATGATGTCTATTTTACCAAATTCAAAACATACTAGTTGCATTAATTAATTTAAAAAATAATTCCTGTCGTCAAAACAAATAGCGTGTTCTTAAGAGAAAATAACTATCAAAATATTGACAGTTGTTTATGTCTGGTTTAAATGTGAAATTACATCCAATGACCAACATTGTATTTAATTGTAAAAATATATTCCAAATATACATTAAAACAACTCAAATTAATAATTCATCACTATTAATTATTTCAATTAAAAATGTTGTTTTTAATTAAAATTTAGTAATTTTCACTATTCATCAGAAAATGGAAGTTAGTACCAAAATTTCACCCTAAGATAATTTCGATATTCCGAATCCAAAAATGAAGTCCATTTTGAAAAGTAAAAATTACAAAATTTCAAAAAGTGGTTATTACTATTCATAACGTCTAGTTTTAAAAATATTTTAATATAATATCATTGTTTAGCGAAACTCGGTATTGCGTACAACACACGCTATCACGGAAGGTCGTGCTTGCGTGTAATGCAAGGCAAGTCAAGGATGCGTGTTGTGCAAGATTCTTTTGGTGTAGCATAAAACATAAGATATTAATGAAATTAAAAGGAATATTTTTCATAAAACCTCAGGGTGTTACATTCTACCCCCCTTAAAATGAATTTCTCCCTCGAAATTCGTCGGGGTTATAAATGGTTTACTACTCAAACGTTTCTCTAATAGAATCCCACATCGTAAAAAGGAATACCAAAACTTGTCTTTAAAATTGAAATTATGAAATGTAACGATTACCCAAAAAAACTAATCACTGGGTTTCCACATAAGTGAAAATATGGATATGGAAGAGAAATCTAACCATCATGTTCTGATGGAGAGTGGTAGATAACATGGCTATGGAAAATCCAGAAATCACAAAGCCATAAATTTGTGACGATCTAAGGTACCATCTGATTCATCATATATAAGAGCACTAGGAAAACATTTTTGGTTTTCAAGATCATTTTCCTAAAGTTGATGAAATTGGAATTAGAAGAAATACTTTCGTGATTTTGGTATAGTCTCACCGTTTGTTGTTCTTTGAACAATTTCTGCTTCATCTCTTAAGGAAATGAAGTTGACTTTGTATTCATGATTTGTTAGCAGATCATGTGATAGAATGATGGGTCATTCCATCTGTCTCAAACAAAAGGTTAGAAAAGTTATCAAAAAATACATAAGTCCATCTATAGTGAGATTAATCATATATAGTTCATAAAATGAACTTATACATCATATATCATACTGCATAATAAAATAAAACTAGTTTCTACTAACCAGGGACTTCCTGTAGGCCAGTGGTAGGCGATAAAGGCCAGTCGCACTTCGTTTGTGGGTTCGATTCCTACAACCTTGTCTGATGCGATGGGTTGTCACCCGTCCTGCAGGATGTCCTTTTTCTAAAGCTATATTACTATAACATCTCATCAACAATATCAAAATTGTTTTATCCTTAAATAGTACTAACTTATGTCCAACATAATCCATTCTAATCTTTAGGCTTATCTAAACTACTTTGATCCAAGCTCATAGTATAAAGAAAATGATTACTTGAAGTGTCACATAACAATCACGTGAATGCCATCATTTATCCCCCATATATCATAAGATATATCTTGTTGGTCAAATTACAAATATTTGAATACCTTAATCTTGTATTCTCTTAAAGAATGAATATCCATTGAACCTTAGTGAAAACATGAATGCAGTTAAAAGTTAATACTTTACACATACCAAAATCCTCAAAATTCTATATACTCAAACCATGATATCACTTAGTCCTTATATCAATCATGAGCTCATGAATACTATCAGACATATTAGATTCTATTTATCCCTTCATTATGTTCATATCATCTACTTACCAAAAATATCTTAATTACTTTCCATGGTTACCAATACCGTAAAATTATTGAAAACCAAAATAGAACAATACATAAATATTCCAATATTCCATGATACTATACACAACATTATTTTGGAAACCATTACATAAACACTTAATCATTCCACCACATTGTTGTCACATTCAACATTGCCAATAGTGGTCGCATGTGAATTCCCTTTGTCCTTTGCCTTAAGTGGTTGCTCATGTCGATCATTATTAACCCTTGGATTAGGGCATCGATTAACATAATGCCCCATTTCATTGCACTTGAAGAATTGAAGTGTTGTTGGTGCGTTCTCTGCAGTATTTTCTTTATTCATACCATTAGCAACACTTTTTCCATTACTTCAACACTCAGCTGCTCGATAACCTTCTTTTCCACACTTAAAACATTTTCTAGTCCCTTTAAGAAAATCTCCACCATGCTTCTTTCCACACATTGAGCATAAGGAAACATTCATCTTCTTTTCACCATTATTTTGAGATTTCTCCTTGAACTCCATTTTTCGTTTCTTGTCAAAACTATGAGATGGATAAGTAACACAAACTTCCATTTCTACCTTGATAGCACAACGCACAATTTCTTCATAGCTAATGAAGTCTCTTATAACTAATGCCCTTTGAAGATTTGGTTTTAAGCCAATGAAGAATCTATCAACTTTAATTTCAGTTTGGATGATAAATCCAGATGCATACCTTGCAAGCCTTGTAAAATTCGCTTCGTATATACCAACAGATTCATCATCCTTTTGCTTTAGTTCAAGAAAATCCTTCTTCATCTTTTTTCAAAGAATACGAGGGATGTACATATTGAAAAATAAGTTCTTGAACTCGTCCCATTCCATGGACTCAATTTCATCTCTTGGCCTCGTATTCTTGATAATATTCCACCATTGATCAGTATCACCTTCCAAACGATACACTGCTAAGATGACTTTATCATGTTCAGAACAATGAAGAACTGAAAATATCTTTTCAGTAGTACTAATCCATTGTTCAGCAACAAGTGGATCAGAAGACCCACTGAATGAAGGTGGGCGTTGCCTCATTAAGGACTCAATAGAATATTGATCTCTTCTCTTCTCATTTGGAAGTCCAAAATGATTCATATCTTGTGTAAGTATAGCAATAATATTTTTCACTCCATCTCCCATAACATTTGTTTGTTCAGGAGGACAATCATTGCATTGATCAACACGGTTCCTTCGGGTTCCAGCCATCATCTAAAACCCAAAAAGAATAGTGTGAGAGGCAAAAATCATAATAAAGGGGGAGTAACTACAATATCTAACATCTTTGGTTTAATCTAATATCGTTACCATAGTTATAGGACTATATCTATACGTATAGTTATCCTTAGGTGCATCCATAGACATACCATAGAAATATCTCTAGGGATCTCCCTAACGTTTTCGCATCCTAGTTTCCAAAGGTTGACTAAACTTTTCCTCTAATAGCAACTGTAGAGACCCGAAGCTTGACGTACATAGACATTACATTACTTTTGTGGAATACTTAGTATATAAAAAAAGCACACACACAAGGATCGCAATAGTTTAGTGTCTTTGGAAACTCGGAATATAATCTTATAATCCTAGTGAATGATCTTCAACATCTCTCATAAAGATCTTCCTTTATTTTTACCTAAAACCATTCTTTATATCCCGGGGAAAAGAAAACATAAAAGGGTGAGCTCAAATGCTCAGTAAGGGTAAACAAAAGAAATACCAATCACATCATATTCATAAGAACATAACATTTTGGAAATCTTAACCTGCAAAACAGAGCATAATTTCATAACATGGGATAAATCATAGTAGTGAAATGAAATACCAATAATCATAACTTAAAACATGAAACTTTGTGGCATACACACATAATCATAGAGAATCATATCTTATTAGTCAAGACTCATTGCGAAGACTATCTTAGTGGAAAAAGTCCATTTCTGAACCTAGTCACCCTCGTTTCAGTCCTATTTCACTGAACCGGTATAACCTACCGTTCCAGCCATGTATATCTCATGAGATATAAAATCTTTACCCAATGCATTGGAGGGAGATATAAGTACCACCCATCTCATAATGATACCATTCTTATGTGTGTCACAAAATCATAAACCATACATCATAGAATAACCCATGTAATAAAAATGGGATTCTAAAACATCGTGACATCATAAAACAATTCCTATAAGATAAAAAAATTCATAAAAATAATCACATCACAACATAATCAAATCAATGTAATAATAGGGATAAAAACAGAACCCTTTTATTATCTTAGATGGAAAATAATTTTGATAATACACTTGAACTCCTTTCATGAGGAAAATATCTTTTTTTACTTCAAAAACACTTTTTATTTCATAACATGTCATAAAATTATAACTAAAATAAGTTGATTAAAAATAAACTTGAAAACTTGTAATGGAAGATTCTTGGAAATAATGTTTTAAAAATCCATTCATGCAGTATAAGTTAAAAAACATTCTTCTCGTACTTTTGTCGGAAAAGTCAAAAAGTACCTCGTATAAAAAACGACAAAAGATTCCTTTCATATCTTTTACTAAAAACTCACTGAAGGGTAAAATTGGATTTAAACAATTGTATGTGTATGGAAATAATATTACATATTGAGGAAACATAGATGTGGATGATAAAATACAACCCAGTAAATACCAAAGTGTAAACAATATCGGATAAAAATGAGATTGTGATATTTCCCTTACCTTAGGTCAGTTTTGCTTTGTATGTGTCCGAACCTCTTGTATAATGAATTAAATAATTTCATTGACTTATTCCAGAATCATACTCGTTGTTATGATATCATATATGGTATACTTAAGACTTTATATTACCCGTTCTTTTGTAAATTCCATGTTATAGAGCGTTTTGGGTAAAATCGTTTCATTTATGGTCCGTGATTTGACTTGTAATTATTCATGTGATTACATAGATCAGGATTACTTAATTCCAGAATTTAATACATGATTTATATATAATATACATTCAAAATATACATATATATAATAGATCAATAAATGGAATGAAATACACCGTTCACGGAGACGGTAGGACGTACGTACGCATGAACGTTGTTTTCGTTTCCTTATTGAGTACAATCGAATTAAGTTGATGACATACATATATATATATAGATAAATATAGTAGCTTTATAATGTCATATATTTCATTATTATAACTTATATATACTTTATAATCATTCTTTAATGGTTAACATGGAAAGTGAATCTCATCGCGTCGTGGAGACGGTAGTCCGTACGTACGCACGAGCGATGATATCATTTCCATAATTACTGAATTGAATTTTAGTGGATGATACAATATATCAGAATTAGTTTGATGTTATAATAACTATTTATAGTTATTCTTTACACCATTTTACCCATCCGAGTAAGGTGGTATTGGAAAAATAGATTACACCACTGCGTGGAGACGATATTCCGTACGTACGCAATCGCGGTGATTTCATTTCCTTAGGATGGATAGATGGTGAAATAGGGTCGTTTCATACTTATAATAACATATCAGTATATGAGTGATACTTATGTTATTACTTCATAATGAAACAACTAAAGAAGAAGAAGTGGAAGAAGAAATAAAGATGAAAGATTCGGTAACGACATTACCTCTTCTTTGAAGCGCCTCTTTGAGATCTCCTCTTAGGGAACTAAAATTGGTCTTTGAGGAAGACCATTACCTCTAGGATGTTTCTAGGGAAGTGGAGAAGTGAATTTGGTAGGGGTTGGCCGAGCTTGAAGGCTCAAAGTGGTGTGATGAAGAGAGGGAGGAGGTGCCCTTTTATAAGTGAGGAGAGGGGCACCTTTGGAATAACGAAAAATATTATTTTATTATAAAGTCATGTTCGGTTTTAAATAGCTCCAAATTGATTTATTTCGATTCTAAGGTGGGTATGGGTCGAAAGCCTCTCATCCAATAGAATTTAGACAAATTTAGGTCATTATATTAACCATATCTTTTAATTTTAACTCTTAGTTAATTAGATTGACATTTACCATGTCACTTTATATTTTTATATTATATAGTTAATAAACAAACCATATACATCCAAGAGACCCCAATGTTTTTTTATTAATATATATAACCTTATCTAAGTCATTTGGTCGAACCTTAGATTTTTAATAATAAAAAAACAATTAATAATATAATATTTGTTTTAAAAACTATTTATGTCAATTTTGACACTATTTAGTAATTGATTTTTGTGATAATCATAACAGAATGATTAGTTCTAACACAGTTAATTAAATCTATACTTACATGTCATATTAACCTCTAAAATTAGTGTAATTCATAAAAAGTCTCAAATTTCATTTATTTTGGTGTTTATAACATCAATTATGTCAATATTTCATTAATAAGATAATTGCTGCATCATCTTTGTGTCAAAAATAAATTATACTATTTAATGTCTAAAAATTACAAATAAAATATCATTATGTAGAAAATCTTATTATATTTCTAATGAATATTTACAATCGAATTTATCTTATGTATAACCCTATATTAAAAATGATTTAGTAAATAATTGTTGATTTTAACTCTTTTATCTCTTCTTTGAATTAAATAATAATAAATGTCCTAATCTAATCCAAGTCGGCCAAAATGGTTATATTTTATTCCTAAGGTTTTTTTTGGTCGAATTACACTTATCCAATAGAATTAGGACACATGTTAGGGTAATAATAATATCATTTTTACCCTTAATTACCCTACTTACTTTTAACCGTGGTAAAAAAGGTAAAAAGTTACTATTCACCAAAAATTATTTTCATCTCATTGAATCACATTTTACTTATTGACATCAAACTTGTCTCTCGGATTTTTGAAATTCCATTCACAGAAGCGGTAAAATTAATTTTTATGAAAAATTCAGTTTTTTTTACTACCACTTAGTGGTTTCACTATTCATCAAAAATTGAATGTTTTCAGAAAAATACAAAAAATTATGCCTAAGATATATTTGATATTATGAATTCAAAAATGATGTCTATTTTACCAAATTCAAAAAATATCAGTTGCATTAATTAATTTAAAAATTAATTCCCTTCATCAAAACAAATAGCCTGTTCTTAAGAGACAATAAATATCAAAAGATTGACAGTTGTTTATGTCTGGTTTAAATGTGAAATTACATCCAATGACCAACATTGTATTTAATTGTGAAAATTTATTCTAAATATACTTTAAAACCACTCAAATTAATAATTCATCACTATTAATTATTTCGATTTAAAAGGTTGTTTTTAATTAAAATTTTGTAATTTTCACTATTCATCAAAAAATGGAAGTTATCCAAAAAGTACCAAAATTTCACCCTAAGCTAATTTCAATATTCCGAATCCAAAAATGAAGTCCATTTTATAAAATAATAATTAAAAAATTTCAAAAATTTGTTATTACTATTCATAACGGCTATTTTTAATAATATTTTAATATTATATCATTGTTTAGCGAAACTCGGTATTGCGTACAACACACACTATCGCGGAAGGTCGTGCTTGCGTGTAATGCAAGGCAAGTCAAGGATACGTGTTGTGCAAGATTCATTTGGTGTAGCGTACAACAAAATTCATTAATGAAATTAAATAGAATATTTTTCATAAAATCTCGGGGTGTTACACCTTTAATGTATGATTTCTTGAGTCTCATTATCATCATATTATTAATTGATTAATTTGATGATCATTAATTTTATGGGGTATACAGTTCAACTGACTGTGAAGTGGTAAGGGATTTCATAACCCAATTTATATTCTTTGGGTTAAACGTGTACTTCGTTGATAATGTCGTATAACTTTTTACATTGTGATTTTTTTTTTAATATATTATTTTCTATTTAATCATATTCTCAGTTTATTTATATTGGATTTATAATGTCTATTAATTTTATTACTTCTCACATCATTATTGGTAAGGGAGGTTATTTAAAAATTAATCTATCTAAAATTTTCATTAAAAGTCTCTTTTTTATCCTTGTTCATGCACAATAAAATTATTTAAAAAATTATTTAAATGAATATATCATGATTTTATGCCATTTTTTTCTTTTTTAAATTATTACATTGTCATATTAATAAAATTAAAAGTTATTAAATGTGACAATTTTTAAATAAATTATTTTATAGACAAAGGGTGTTTTTCTCATGAAATATTCATTGTTTTTGTTAGAATAATTTCATCAATGAGGGGATCCTATGTCTAATATTATTCATAATTTATGTTGTTATATTATTATTCCATATACCTTATTTTATATAAATTCTTATGAACATTTTGACATTGGATGTAATATCTTGACACCATACAACACTTTTATATTCTAAAATTATGAATATGTCTACTGATTGGGAAAATTATTTTCATTTTTTATGAATGATTCAATATGATGATAATGTCTCGACACTCTTGTAAGATAAATTAATTGAACATAGATTGTTTCATTTGGGGCTCATTATATACACTCGATGAATCAGCAGGTCTCTTGACCAAAACTAGACAAGGTTTTCTCCAAGGACATACCCATTTATGTAGAATTCTTGGTGGATTTCTTGATAGTTTATTTATGATGTCAGAAATTATGCATTACCACATTAAGATATTATTCATTAACAATGAATGTGATTATTAAAATGTAAGAATATCCTTGGTTATGTTTTATTATCATGTGAGTATATATGTGGAATTATTTGATAATGTTTTATTCCTTCAATATTAAGCTCATGTTTTTGTTTTAAGGGAATGCTATTTTATTTATTCAACATTCCTTATTGTGTATTTTTAATAAAAACTATTTTTGAATATATTTTTTACTTTTACTAAGATTTTAATATCTCCACTTTGTTATGTTTTATCATTCCCAAGGATGCCCTGATTTATTATATAATTGACATAGATGAAAAAATCTATGAGAATAAGGATGTCTCCAATGGAGTTTCGATGATGTGTTTCTTAAAAATTTGAGATGTAAAACATATATAAATGAATATATTTTTGAATATATATAAAACATTTATATCCTTTAATAAGTAATCACTAGTTCATAGTACACATTTAATAATGTAAGGGACCAATTATTGGAAACTGGAGTTTGGGTATTTATAATTCACTACTAGAAATATGGGCTTTTGAGCCCCTTATCCTATAGCGATTTCCAATGGTGGTCACTACATTTCCTTAAAAAAGGGGGCTTCCATGCCCCCTCCTCTCGCGAAGAGCCCCCACCGAATTCCCCCTTCCCGTCACCCGCACCCTCCCCGACGCCGCGCGCCCTCCCCGCCGCCCCGCCCTCCCTGCCGCCCCGCTCTCCCCCGCCTCGCCCTCCGCCGCCCCACCCTCCACCGCCCTGCCCTCTGCAGCCCCGCCCTTCAGCTGGCCCCGCCCTCTGCCAGCCCCACCCTCCGCCGGCCCTGCCCTCCATTGTCCGCCCTCCGTCTGCCCACCGGCCACCCTCCCCCCTCTGTCCGCCCTCAAGCCAGCCTCCGACCGCCCTCCTCCCGCCCTCCGGCCTCCAGCTGCCCTCCAACCGCCCTCCATCGGCCCCGCCCTCCTCTGGTCGCCCTCCGGCTGCCCTCCGCCCTCCGGTTGCCGCCGCCCACCGCCCTGCGGTGGCCCTGCGGCCTCCCTCTACCCTCGGGCCTCCCGCAACATGACTCCTGTAGCCCGGCAGACCTCGGGCTGCCCTCCGGCCGCCCTCTGGCCTTCGGCATCCAGCCCCTCCGGCCTCCGAACTCCTCCCTGAGCCCTCCGCCCCTTCACCCCTCCCCCCAGCACCTCGAACACCCCCCCCCCCCACACCCCACCAAACCCCATCCCCTTCCTCTTCATCCCCTCCCTCGCCGCACCAGCTCCGGCTCCGGCTCCCCACCGCTGCCTCTCCTCTCGCAGCACCGCCTTCGGCTCCCCTCCCTTCCATTTTTGTAGCACAATCAGGTATGACATGGGATTTAACTTACATTAGTATTTTATAAATGGTTCACACACAATTAATTAGTATTTATTTTAAATATATTTGATATGAAAAATGAAAATGTAATAAGTCTTGTGTAAATGTTTGTTATAGGGATCTAATTATGGATAAGAGTTGGATTGATCTTCCAAATCGAACGTCTAGAGAGTATTTCAATGGAATTATGCAGTTTATTGACTTCAAGAGAGGATATGAATGTGACTATATTAGTTGTCCATGTAGAAAATGTGCTAACAGATATCAATTCACATGAGATAATGTGAGGCAGAACCTATTATTTAATGGATTTCTGGGAAATTATAAAAGTTGAACTCATCATGGAGAAGAATATGTTTGTTGTGAAAATACGGATAGAGTTTAGATGGATGTTGATGCAAGGATGAATGATCCAATGCATTAAATGATTACTGAAATGGTACGTGGGCTGGATCCTGAAGGCATTGACATCCAGAATCGTGAGATCGGTGAGATAAATCTTCGCTCTGGTGCAGATCATGATTCAAGGAGGTTTTATGAAGCAATTGATGATGCAAAAAAATAATTATATCCTATATGTACTTCTTTTAATAAATTTTCGTTTATTGTGGAGTTGTGGAATTTGAAGACTTTGAATCATTGGTCAGACACATCATTCGACATGCTGTTGGTGTTATTGAAAAATGTTCTTCCTATCGACGCTAAGATTCCCGAGTCGTATTATCATGCTTGTAAGATGATAGAGAACATAGGTTTTACATATGAGACCATAGATGCACGTGCAAACAACTGTATGTTGTTTAGAAAGGAAACTGTCCATTTGGATATTTTTACAGTTTGTGGTGCTTCCAGGTGGAAAGAGAACATGGGAAATCAGACTCATCAAAGTCAGATTGTGATACAGGGCAAACAGATTACCGTAAAGAAAATGTGTTACTTTCCCCTTAAACCAAGGTTGAAAAGATATTTTATGTCATCTAAAGATTCTAATTTAATGAGATGGCATGCATAAAGTGTTCATGAAAGTTATATGTTAACCCACCTGGTAGACTCTCATTCATGGAAGGATTTTGATAAGAGACATACCGATTTTTCCAAAGATGTTAGTAATGTCCAATTGGGATTGGCAGCAGATGGTTTCAATCCATTCAAGTCTATGGTTGGTGCAACTCATAGCACATGGCCCGTGGTTTTGGTTCTGTATAATCTTCCAACATGGCTTTGTATGAAGCAACAATTTATATTACTTTCCACTGTTATTTATGGACCTAAAATTCCGGGGGATAAGATTGATGTTTACCTTCATCCATTGATTGATGAGTTGAATGAATTTTGGGCCGATGGTGTGATGACTCATGACTATGAAACGAATGAAATGTTCAAATAGCTAGCTGCTTTATTGGAGACAATCAATGACTTCCCAGCTTATGCAAATTTATCAGGATGGAGTACGAAAGGGGAATTTGATTGCCCTTGTTGCAAAAAAAGTAAAAAATCTATATGGATTAAGCATCCCAAAAAATGAGCATACATGGGTCAAAAACATTTTCACCCCCCTCAGCACAGGTTCAGAAAGGACAGAGTGGCATTTGATGGTTCTAGAGAGTTCATTCCAGCACCAAAGATCATGATAGGAGTCCAAATGTTATCGCAGATTGAGGAAGAAAACATCTACATGGTATATGAAATTCAGGATTCGGTGGCTCCTCTGGTACGTAATATTTGAGCTGCGGGTAGGCAGCGCAGTCACAATTGGAAAAAGAAAAGTATTTTTTATAGTCTTCATTATTGGAAAAATAACATGCTGAGGCATAATTTGTATGTCATGCACATTGGAAAATGTTTGTGATAACATATTGTGGACCATTTTAGGTGTCAGTGGGAAATAAAAGGACCATGTTAATGCACGCCGTGATTTAGAAGAAATGGGTTTAAGGAAATAGTATCATTTACAGTTAGCTGAGGGAAACAAGGCATATATGCCTGCTGCACAGTATACGATGACTACAAAGGAGAAAAAGACATTTCATTTCATTTTGAAGATGCTCAAGGTGCCTAATTGTTACTCTTATAATATTTCAATGTGTGTGAATCTGAAAAGCAAGACATTGTAAGGGTTGAAAAGTCATGACAATCACATACTACTTCAGCAGTTGATTCCAATCACAATTTGTGATTGTTTATCCCCCAATGTTTGTCAGCCGTTGATTGAGATGAGTAATTTTTTTAGATAGCTTTGCTTAAGAAATCAACGAATGAGTGATTTAAAAAGTTTACAGGACAGAATTTTACTTACGCTTTGTCACTTTGAGAAACTATTTCCCCCCTCATATTTCGATGTAATGGTCCATTTGACATTGCACGTAACTGATGAAGTAATGGCTGCTGGTCCAGTGCAATTCAGGTGGATGTATACTATTGAGCGGTATTTGAGTACATTGCAACGATTTGTATGAAACAGAGCTCATCCGGAGGCATCAATATGCAATGGTTATTTGATGGATGACTGTACTACTTTTTGTGCATAATATCTTATTGATGTTGAAACAAAATTTGATAAGCCCTCTCGGATTCAGGATGGTCCAGTTGGAGAAGGAACCATATATGATATGGAAAACATCAAGTGGATACAATCGCATCGATATATCTTGTTCCATACTACATCAATGGCACCATTATTGTAGTAAGTATCTTATCACTTTTATTATTTAACATTTAAATGTTTTGTTTGCATAAGTTGATCATTTAAACATTGCGTTATCATTTGCAGAAAACACATTAATGAGATAATAGAAGAGATGCATCGTGCGACTGAGTTGCAAATTCAACAGTCTTATTATGCGTCATTTCATGATTGGTTCAAGGACTATGTACGTATAAATTGATTTTCAATATGAGTGAAGTATTATACTAATTTCATCCATCATATATCATTATTCAATTCTATCAATTTTGTTGGTTCGTAAGATGAGGGCGTAAGGGGACCCCACACTAACTGAAGAATTTATCCAACTGGCTGAGGGTCCATCTATAACGGCTCGTCGTTATAAATCTATAGATGCTAATGGTTTTCGATTTCGCATTAAAGATGTTGACAAAAAATTAGCAACACAGAACAGTGGCATCAGATGTCCATTTGTTGATTCTGGTTGTTACTATGGTCTATTGATAGACATCATTGAAGTTGTATACACACACGGGTTGAAGTATATATTGTTAAAGCGTAATTGGGTTGATCCAGTGCATGGATGTAAAGTCAATCAATATCAGTTTTCATTGGTGAATTTTAACTATATGTTAAACAGAAATGAACGAGTTGATAATGAACCTTTCATTTTGACAACACAAGCAGAACAAGTATTCTTCATTACATTGCCTTCGTATCCAAGTTGGCAAGTTGTTATCAAAATTTCTCGGTGAGGAGTGTTTGTATTTGAACAAGATAAACCCGAGACTGTTCCTTTTGTTTCCCAACAGCTTGATCAACATACCATAGTTCAACGTGAAGAAGATATTTATTGGGTCAGAGCGGCTGCTGAAGGAGAAATGGTCGATTTGCATGATTAATGGAAGGTATAATTGTTTTCCCACTATTCAGCCTAAGATATCGTAAATTATCTAAGCATTATATAAATCCTTATATGTTTTAATCCTCACTTTTGGTAGTTTATTCAGTTATAAATATTTAGGGTGATTTAACCCATGTGATATTGATGTTATTGTCAGTGTATCTTCACATTAAGGTATTCTTCATTTGATTCATCTGTTTTTTGAATTTTATTTAATTCATTTTGAAATTTCGCTATGCATTGATTGGTTTTGTACATAATTTGTATATCTGTTTTGTGAACTCTCTGAATTTTTTAAATTCATTCATAACTAATTATTCAATCTCTTTTTGTTTTATTAACAACTGTAAAAGTTTGATTTTTTTTAAAATCCAATTTATCATTTGGGCACTTTGGATAGTCCCCTTACTAATGTTTTCCATGACTGCAGGCATGTCAAGGGAAGAGGCAGAAGATCCACATCATCCATCTGAGGCATCTACATCTTAGGGTCGAGGTATGTTGGAATGTCATTGTCTCTATTTTTTATGTAATTAATAGACATATATATATATATATATATATATATATAACATCCTTCATTTTGTATATAAAATTGTTTTCAACAGGATCAGACTCGACTGCTTCTTCCTCTCACAGGAGAGGCCATAGTCGTGGCATATTATCATGGAATTCTGACAAGACTTTTGATGTTTCATTTGATGATGTATTTCATCCCGTGGGACGGAATTCCCCTGAATTTATTCGTCAGTTGGGTCATATCATACGTGAACCACATTAATTTCCATTGACCATGCGTGATTGGGCTTTTATCCCTCAGGACACATTAGATCATCTTTGTAGAGAGTTTCACGTAAGAAGATAAATTTACATTATTCCCTATGTATAAACAACAATAACATATGTGATTTTTTCTTTAATAGCAAAATTTGACAGTATGTCCTGATGAGTTTCGGCCAGTGTGTATGAGAAAATGCCAAAGGATGTGGAAAGACTATAAAGGCAAAGTCAAGAGGGACCACTGGGTACCAAATGTGGGTGCCCTAGACATTCTGGAAAAAGTCCCGAGAGGTATCCTCCCTGCTCAGTGGCGTGATTTAGTTGCATATTGGTCTACTGAGGGTGTTTCGGTTTTTATATTTATTTTGGTATATATAATTTCAATAATGTGTGATTTGTTTGATATTTGAATGAATTTAATGTAGGAGGTGTCTACACGCCATTATGAGAATAAACCGTTGCGGGGACCACCTCTGAGGCTCGGGACTCGTCACGTGTCTCAGATCCGACATGAGGTATTTATTATTGATTTTTTAATTTTTTTTAATTAATACGGTTCTGTGTTTATATTCTATTCATATATAGTTGCGGTAGCAAGATGCAAAAACTGATAAAATGTCGGTGTGGATGAGGACTCGTGATCGCAATGATCCAAAGGCTGCAGTATTTATAGTAAGTGCTTGAAATCATTACCAATACTTATATAAAATCTGTATATTAATATATTCATATATATTTAAATATTTCACAGGCTCAATTTGATGTTGAATTAGAACATCTGCCAGAGGACCAGCGATAGCTTCCCATGCGAAGGGATGAGATCTTTCATCGCATCATTGGTCGGGATGGTCATGGATATAGTTTGACCTATGGAATAGGGATTCCTCATTCTGTAGTGTCACAGGCTATGGTTGTCAGTCTTGCTGTTGCTCAGATAACGCAGCAGTTGTCAGAGTTCAAGGCACGGCTGTGGGCTTCTGAGGAGGCAAATGCGTAATTGGCTGCTGAGGTTAGAGAAATGCAGGAATATGTGTGTCCAGGTGGTTCATGGGATCACAAGATGCAGGTTTATACTGTCTTTATTTATTTAATTTAAATTATTTTTGTTATCAAAATATTCATATTGTTTATTTGTTGTAGGCCCATGGCCCACCCGATGGAGGTCAATGATGAATACGCATGACACATCATATTCACAAGCTGTGTTTCTGCTTATAATGATGGGTTTGTTATAGATATTTATGTTGTGTTTCTACTGAGTGTTTTTGTGATTTGGGGGTATCATGTGTGTTTTGGCCTCATGCAATTTTTGTGTGCACAAATTGATGTAACCATGAAAATGATTATAGATTTGGATATTTTTTGTTCATTTAATTTTCAATGTTTAGAATTGCATGTTCTGTAATATTTTTGAAAAAAATACGTGATTCCTAATATAAATAATTAAACTTGTTTATAATGAATGAGTTGAGTTCACTATTTTTAGTCCCCGGCCTACCCCAGACAGCCCTCCCCGGAATCCGGACAGACCCCCCCCCCCCCCCCCCCCCCGCACCCTGGACAAGCCCCCCCCACCCCGGACAGCCCCCCCGCACCCCGGACAGCCCTCCTGCACCCCGAACAGCCTTCCACGCACTCTGGACATCCCTCCCCGCACCCAAGACATCCCTCCCCCACACTCCGGACAGCCCTCCCCGCACCCCGGGCAAGCCCTCCTCGCACCCCGGACAACCCCCCACCCCCCCCCCCCCCCCCCGCACCCTGGATAGCCCTCCCCGCACTCCGAAAATCCCACCCCGCACCCCGAACAGCCCTCCTGCACCCCGATCATCCTTCCCCACACCCCGGACAGCCTTCCCCGCACTTCGGACAGCCCTCCCGGCACCACGAACAGCCCTCCCGCACCCCGGACAGCCCTCCTCGCACTCCAGACAGCCCTCCCCGCACCTCGGTCAGCCCTCCCACACCCCGGACAGCTTTCCCCGCACTCCGAACAGCTCTCCCTACACCCCGGACAGCCCTCCCGCACCCCGTACATCCCTCCCGCAACCTAGACAGCCTTCCCCGCACTCCGGACAACCCTCCCCGCACCCCGAACAGCCCTCCTGCACCCCGGACAGGCCCCCCACACTCCGTACAGTCCCCCCTGCACACCAGACAGCCCTCCCGCACCCCGGACAGCCCCTCCCGCACCCCGGACAACCCTCCCTCACCCCGAACAGCCATCCCCGCACTCCAAACAGCCCTCCCCGCACCCCGGACAGCCCCCCCGCACCCCGGAAAGGCCCACCTCATGCCGTACAGTTCTCCCAGCACCCCGGACAGCCCCCCCGCACCCCAGAGAGGCCCTCCGCACTCCAGATAGATCTCCACCCACCCCGGATAGCCCCCCCCCCACCCCAGACAGCCCTCCCACACCCCGAAAACCCTTCCCAGCACTCCGGACAGCCCCTCCCGCACCCCGGACAGCCCTCCCCACACTCCGGACAGCCCCCCCTCCCAACACCTCAGATAAGCCCCCCAACCTCGGACAGCTCCCCCCCCCCCCCCCACACACTCCGGAAAGCCCTCTCGCACCTCGGACAGCCCTCCCCGCAGACGGCACATCAATCAGAGGTATGGTTTGACCGTGGTGACCGGAAACGCGTTTCCGGTGTCATAAAACACCAAAAACGGCACGAGATGGTCGAATTTGGAGAAAACATGATCCGAATGACCTGAAACCACACGAAAACATTAGTAATATTATTCCTGATGTGTAGGAGGAGACGGCGCGCCCATCGGAGGTGCGGTGCGCGCGTTACGTCCGAGTGTGTCGTTTTCAGCAGCTCGGCCCGCGCTAAAACGGCGCGTTGGGGGGTCAAAACCACTTGAATGACCTCGGGATGCCATGAAACCGTACGTAAACATCCATTGTGTGATTTGTGAAATGGTTGGGTAGATGACACGTCAATCAGAGGTGTCGTTGGACCGTGGTGACCGGAAACGCGTTTCTAGTGCCATAAAACACCAAAAACAGCGTGAGACAGTCGAATTCGAAGAAAACGTGTTCCAAATGACCTGAAACCAAACAAAAACATTAGAAATATTATTCGTGACATGTAGGAGGAGAAGGAGCACCCATCGGAGGTGCGGTGCGTGCGTTACGTCCGAGTGTGTCGTTTTCAGCAGCTCAGCCTGCTCTAAAACGGCGCGTTGGGGGGTCAAAACCACCCGAACAACCATGGAATGCAATGAAAGAATACGACAATAGCCGTTGTGCGATTTATAAAATGTTCAGGTATACGGCACATCAATCGGAGGTGACGTTTGACCGCTGTGACCGGAAATGCATTTTCGGTGTCACAAAACACAAAAAACGGCACGAGACGGTCGAATTTGGAGTAAAAGTGCTCCGAATGACCTGAAACCACACAAAAACATTAGAATTATTATTCTTGACATGTATGAGGAGACGACATGCCCATCGGAGGTGCGGTGCATGCGTTACGTCTGAGTGTGTCGTTTTCAGCAGCTCGACGCGCGCTAAAACGGCGCGTTGGGGGGTCCAAACCACCCGAACGACCTCGGAATTCCATGAAATCGTACAATAACATCCGTTGTGGATTTTTAAACTGGTCGGGCAGGCAGAACGTCAATCGGAGGTTCCGTTTGACTGCGGTGACCGGAAACGCATTTCCGGTGTCATAAAACAACAAAAACGGCGCGAGACGGTCGAATTCGGAGCAAACATGCTCCAAATGACCTGAAACCACACGAAAACATTAGTAATATTATTCTTGATGTGTATGAGGAGACGACGCACTCATCGGAGGTGCAGTGTGCACGTTACGTCTGAGTGTGTCGTTTTCAGCAACTCGGCCCGCACTAAAACGGCGCGTTAGGGGGTCAAAACCACCCGAACGGCCTTAGAATGCTATTAAACCATACGAAAATAGTAGTTGTGCGATTTGTAAAATGGTTGGGCAGACGGCACATCAATCGGAGGTTCTGTTTGACCACGGTGACTGGAAACGCGTTTCCGGTGTCATAAAACACCAAAAACGGCGTGAGACGGTCGAATTAGAAGCAAACTTGCTCTGAATGACCTGAAACCACACAAAAACATTAGGAATATTATTCATGAAATGTAGTAGGAGACGGAGCACCCATCGGAGGTGTGGTGCATGCGTTACATCCGAGTGTGTCGTTTTCAGCAGCTCGGCGTACGCTAAATGGCGCGTTGGGGGGTCAAAACCACATGAACGTCCTCAGAATGCCATGAAACCGTACGAAAACAGCCGTCATGTGATTTGTAAAATGGTCGGGCAGACGAAACGTCAATCAGAGGTGCGGTTTGACCACGGGGACTGGAAACGCGTTTTTGGTGTCATAAAACACCGAAAACTGCGTGAGATGGTCGAATTAGGAGCAAACGTGCTTCAAATGACCTGAAATCACACGAAAACATTTGGAATATTATTCTTGACGTGTAAAAGGAGACAACGCACCCATCGGAGATGCGGTGCGCGCATTACGTCCTAGTGTGTCGTTTTTAGCAGCTCGGCTCGCGCTAAAACGTCGCGTTGGGGGGGTCAAAACCACCCGAACGGCCTCGGAATGCCATGAAACCATACGAAAAAAAAGCCAATGTGCAATTTTTGAAATGGTTGGGCAGACAGAACGTCAATCGAAGGTTCGGTTTGACCACGGTGACCGGAAACGCGTTTCGGATGTCATAAAACACCAAAACGGCGCGAGACCATTGAATTAGGAGAAAACATGCTCGGAATGACCTGGAACCACACGAAAACATTAGGAATATTATTCGTGACATGTAGGAGGAGACGACACGCCCATCGGAGGTGCGGTGCACGTGTTACGTCCGAGTGTGTCGTTTTTAGCAGCTCGGCGTGCGCTAAAACGGCGCATTGGGGGGTCAAAACCACCCGAACGACGTCGGAATGACATTGAACCGTACGAAAATAGCAGTTGTGTGATTTTTAAAATGGTCGGGCAAACGACATGTCAATCAGAGGTGCCGTTTGACCGCGGTGACCGGAAACGCGTTTCCGGTGTCACAAAACACCAAAAACGGCACGAGACTATCGAATTGGGAGAAAACGTACTCCGAATGATGCGAAACCACACGAAAACATTAGAAATATTATTATTGACGTGTAGGAGGAGACAAAGTGACCATCGGAGGTGTGGTGCACACGTTACATCCGAGTGTGACGTTTTTAGCAGCTCAGTGCGCGCTAAAACAACGCGTTGGGAGGTCAAAACCACCCGAACGACATCAGAATGCCATGAAACGGTACGACAACAGCCGTTGTGTGATTTTTGAAATGGTCGGGTAGACAACATATCAATCGGAGGTGCTGTTTGACCACGGTGACCGGAAACACATTTCAGGGGTCAAAAAACACCAAAAACGGCGCTAGATGGGCGAATTCAGAGAAAACGTGCTCTGAATGACCTGAAACCACATGAAAACATTAAATATATTATTCGTGATGTGTAGGAAGAGACGGAGTGCCCATCGGAGGTGTGGTGCATGTGTTACATCTGAGTGTGTCATTTTCAGCAGCTCGGCGCGCGCTAAAACGGCAAGTTGGGGGGTAAAAACCACTCGAACGACCTTGAAATGCCATGAAACCGTACGGCAATTCCCGTTCTGAGATTTTTGAAATGTTCGGGTAGACAGAATGTCAATCGGAGGTGTTGTTTGACCACGGTGACCGAAAATGCATTTCTAGTGTCAAAAAACACCACAAACGGCGTGAGACGGTTGAAATAGTAGAAAATGTGCTTTGAATGAACTAAAACCACACGAAACAATTAGGAAAATTATTTGTGATGTGTAGGAGGAGTCGACACGCCCATCGGAGTTGCGGTGCATGCGTTACGTCCGAGTATGTCGTTTTCAGCAGCTCGGCGCGCCCTAAAACGGCGCGTTGGGGGGTCAAAACCACACGAACGACCTCGGAATGCCATGAAACCGTACGACAACAGCCGTTGTGCGATTTTTGAAACGGTCTGATGGACATCATGTCGATCGGAAGTGTTGTTTGACCGCGGTGACCAGAAACGCGTTTCCGGCGTCATAAAACAGCAAAAACGGCGCGAGATGGTCGAATTAGGAGAAAACGTGCTCCGAATGACCTAAAACCACACGAAAACATTAGGAATATTATTCATAACGTGTAGGAGGAGACGGAGCACCCATCGGAGGTGCGGTGCGCACGTTACGTCTGAGTGTGTCGTTTTCAGCAGCTCGGCTCGCGCTAAAACGACGCGTTGGGGGGTCAAAACGACCCGAACGACCTCGGAATGCCATGAAACCGTACGACAACAGCCGTTGTGTGATTTTTACAATGGCCGGGTAGAAGGCACATCAATCGGAGGTGACGTTTGACCGCAGTGACTGGAAATGCGTTTCCAGTGTCATAAAACACCAAAAACGTCTGAATGACCTGAAATGATAGCATTTCTTAAATTTGGGGTTTTAAATTATTATAGCATGATTATTTGATGTCATATTTAGTTTTATTATATGTATATAATAACTAAATAATTATTTTCAAATTACGTTTGTTTTGATTTGTTGTTTTTTTGTCTTATTGTAGGTTTATTGAAGCAGAAGATTGAAATAGATGGACCTGCTCAGATCGTTGAATCACGTTTATCGTTTATGATGATCTTTATGTTTATGATGTTTGAAATTTATTTCCATTTTTTATGATTGTTATCTTGTTTTATCTCTGATTTTTCACAGTGAAGAAAAAAACCAGAAATCGTACATTTCATTAAAAAATGAAAAATATTTTATTTAATATTATATATATATATATATATTAAAATATGTTATTTAATATATATATATATATATATATATTATTTAATAAATATATATAAAAAGGAAAAATAGTTTATTTAGTATTATATATATATATATCCTTAATATATATATATATATTTTATTTAATATTATATATATAAATATTGTCTTTAATATATATATATATATTTTATTTAATAAATATAAATATATGTATATATTACTTTCGGTATGAATTTTTTTAAAAAAATTTCCAGTGTAACGACCGCCTGGCGGTCGCTATATGCCGGCATTTCAGACACCTATAGTAATGGCCATTGGCGGTCGCTATTACCCTACACCGACAGAGCAGATGCGACCACCAATCGCGGTCACTGGGCGGTCTCTATAGCCCTATAGCGACCGCCAATGGCGTCGCTAATACCCTTATTTTTTGTAGTGATTTTTAACTGCAACATTTTACTAGGTACAATAAAATATTGGTTTTTAATAACATAGATTAATTATATGTTACCTTATAACCTACATTGAAAATATTCAATATTTAACCAGATATAATTTATACCTCAACATTAGATTTATGTAATGTTTTTCACTAGTATTTGATTATACAATGTGCTTCATTTTATTATTATCTAATATAGCATATTTCATTTTATAGAAATGGTTCATAGTATAAGGAATGTAAATCATATATGTGCACATAATACATGGAGGGATTGGGATCCTATGGAAGATAATGATGCTAATGCTGGAACTGATACTAGAGATGAACAAATTATGACTAATCTGGGACAACTGACTCATTTTATAATAAAAAACCTTACCTGTACTGAGAAGATTCATCGACAATGTGGTCTATCAATTTTATACAACTTCATTTTAAAACCAAATTGATTATTAAATGGGTCTAAAAAACTATTTTCATCATAAAAAATTAAAAATAATAATTAGAGAATATATTTCCCACTTTCGAAAGAAATGAAAGGGAGATGATTATCATGGATGTTTATCATTTCATAGGATATGAATATTTGAGGTGTTCCATAATTAATAACAAAAAATAGGAGGATGATATTGAAAAAATAAAATTGATGTACTTAATGGATATTTAATGTATAAATATTTCCCTCCTTAACAGAGAGTGGATATAGAGAGACAATTATTGTGTTTGAGACATAAATATGGTGAACAAATTTCTATGTATGAATGAAAAATTATGATAATAGAAGGCATGTTACATACTAAAAACATAACTGATGGATTAATACTCAAAATTTCTTTTATGTGCATAATTCAGTTCTTCAATGGGTTCTAGTCTCACAAAAAATCACATCATTTGAGGATATATTATCATATAATATGAAGATATATAAATAATTATCTATATTTTATGTCATTTAAAGGAATAAAGATAATATTAGGATGATTGAGAAAATTATGGAAAATGGGATGATGGAAAATATCTTTTTCCCACATGTGATTTTTTATGGAAACATTCTGGTACTTGGTTTAAGGGAAAACGAGTTTCCTAACTGAGTGGAGAGAAGGGCCTCCAGTATAGTGATTGAAATGGAATGATTGAATCCTTTAAATACATTTGATTTATGGACAGGTCCCCTATGAAAATGGATTACTAAAGTGTTATGCGAATATATCATAAAAGAAGGAAAGTGATAATGGTCAAGCTTATACAATTTCAATAAATAAAGTTGAATAAATAATGTATTTGTGTTTTTGCATTCATAATTTTTTTTTGATATTATGGTTATAAGAATCAGGATAAATATCATTATTTTACAAAATTAATTATCATTTTTTAAATTGGGTGAATGTGATGAAAAAAACAATTAATCAAGAGATGTTATTTTATTTTAAGTTGATATTTTTGAAAAAAAATGATTCTGGAATGATAAACCAAAAAATTGTGCCTCATAATAATAACTAGATGATTATAGGATGTTATTTTTGACCATGATAATTATTCGTTATATGATTTATTATTATAGAATTATTATTTTTTCAGATTTATAAAATATATTCAACAATGTGTCATATTAATCCATGAAAAATTCATGTTTCATAATAGGTTAAATGATATTAAGTTCTTCTTATTGTTGTTATATGATAATAATATCTACATTAATTTGAAAAATTTATGTTATGTTCATTTTGAAAATATAATGACATTCAATCTAGATTTTTTTATCATTTATTTTGGATTGGTATGTTTTGGATGAATATTATTTTTAACTGCTTAAATAATTGATTAAGGATATTATTGATTAGTATTAAATTATGATCGATTATATTGTATTTTCCATTATATAAATTATGGTTTTAGTAAACATTTTATGGATTAAGGAATCACTAGTGTGTCTTATGATTTATAAAAGTGCTTCAGGAGAAATTGGGTTTTTGAAATCAATATATGGATATAAGAAATGAAATGAAGATATATAGAATCACAACCAAATTTTGAGATTATTATCATGACATGGAAAGAAAAAAAATTGTTCATTTTCTCATGATCATCTATGTGTAGTAAAATAACCCCTTATATTTACAGAAAAATATTTTTGAAAAACATGTTTTATATATAATTTTTTAACAAGAAGTCAGTGGTATTTCAACCAAAAACTATTTTACTATTTTTAAGGTATAATTTATAAGGACCAACTTCTCTATCACTCCCCATCATAACCTGATTTTAAGATTTTTTCGATTCCCATTTCTTCAAAACCAACTAATTTTCTCTAAATGTGAATCATAGTTATCTGGTGACCCTCACATTTACCTATCCATCATATAAAGAGGGTAATTTTTGAACTCTATTTATGATTTGGGATTACAAAAAATGAATTTTTAGCAATTAGTAAATGATTTTTAATGTTAAAATTTGAAATTGAAAGGACGACATTTATTAAATTAAGGGAGAATATGGCACCCATGATTTTACCATATGTATATTCATAAGTAAATTGATTTTAATCGATATTTTACATTACACAAATGACATGTGTTATATTGTTAACTATTAACATGATCATAAGAATAGTAATGTAACCCATGAGAATCATAATATGGGAACTAGAATAACACCCTCATCTATAAAATAGAAAATATAAATTTAAGTATCCCAAAAATTAAAATATGATATATTTATTTCATAAAATAATTAAATAAATTTTATAAAAATGATAAATTTTGTGTTGGTATTTTCTATGAAATGTAATCATTTATTTTCAATTTTATAGTAAATATAATAACGTATAAGAAAATTTATTCTCATCAAATATTATTATAAACTAATATATTATTACACTATAATTATATGATACTTTTATGAGACCATAATTATGCTTCCAATGTGTTTTAAACTAGGTTATAACATTAAAATTGTTATAACACAAATAAATGATGATTTTATTTAAAAAATTAATTTCCCATATTTAGAAAATTATTTTCATAAAATGAAATCTATTTTTTAAATCTAAAAAATAAAAAATTATTATAGTGAATTCTAGGGATTTTAATAAAATTGTTCAATTTTTTGTAAATAGTGAAACATGGAAATTTATGGCATTTAAAAATTTTACACATATACATGATATTTATAATTAGGGATGGTGTATGAATGGTATAGAAAAAAGTAGTTATAATTAAAATTCAATAGTTATCTACATAGTCAAACTAATAAATACTATTTATAGTCCTGATTGAAATTAATAAACTAATGTATAAAAAAATAATAAAACACCCCTCTCTATCAGTATATGTACCACCCCTCACAACCTCTTCTGTACACACCATATAAGATTAAAATTTATCATTAATTCTTAAAAAATACACATATAAAATTATTTATAATGTCATGGCCTTATTGGTCTCACTTATATACCAATCTCTTGTACTCTAAGGTGGTTCTCAAAGAGACGCTTTAAAAAAGCTAAAATCCTCTTTCCTTCTCATTTAATTTATTCTAATTTTCTTTTATTTTCCTATCATAAACATACCTATTCCTTAAAAAAAGAATTATAACACTAGTATCATATATAATCTAAAATATTTTAATGTTAATGGAAAATCTATCAACAAGTCTCTTCTATTCTCTTTTTAGTCATATAATGAAAAAAACATTCAGGAGGTGTCGATTAACCACCGTTATGGATAATGATTTTTTATTAATGCCTTCATGTCTAGTTATAAAACCATATTTATTGTTAACCCAGATTATTATATGATTATTATGTCTTATTTAATTTTATTTAACTAGTATATATATATTACTAAATAGAATGATAAGATTTCCTAATGGCTATAAAAACAACATTATGAAATCAAATAATTTTCTGTAACATTTTATCAAATGAATCATTATCATACCATATAATGAAAAGATATATAATATCATTATAAATTAATTAATTTCAAAAATTACATATACATATAATTTTGGATAACTATTCATACTTTACATGAACATTCAAAATTGTAAACAAGTGAACTGATCATGAAAACCATTAAACTGAACACACATAGAATAATGAAATTGAATATTATAACTCATAATAATGTCCAAAAATGAACAAAATAAAATTATAAAAAACAAAATAAATATAGAAAAGGTTCTTAATTTAGTAATTAAGGAATTTAATTTGTTTATTTATGACGTTAGTTAAAAGTGCAGAACACTTTTCAACATAATGTAAGGGTTCTCTCATCTCACATTAATTTCAGTGAGATATGCCTTATTAACAACTATTTCATATGGGAAGTGTATATATGATGACCTTTTATGTATCATATAATTAATATGTTATTCTTCATGGTAAATTATTTTCATTAGATGGTCATAATTTTTATTTGTCATATAGTTTGACTATTTTCTATGTTGCCTTGGAATTTTTATCCCACTTTCTATTCTTAGGTTTGAATTTAAACTTTTTTGATTATGGAATTGTAAATGTATTGTAAAATGACTTTTGAATATATTATGTTATACATACAATTTTTTAGGTGGCTTAATAGTGGATACAAAAATTCAATTCATTTAATTAATTATAACTTTTTTATTTGGAATGTATATTATTTTATAAATTATCTTATTAATATTTCTCTTAAAACCCCCTTTTTCATCATTATCCATGTTAAATAAAATTAATTCCAAATGTATTATTACACTTATCTTGTGATTATATGAATTAATCTTTACTATTATATTAAAATTTCATGTTAAAAATTAATTCTTCTTCTATAGTTGTGTGTTTTTTAAAATAATATATTTCAGAGAAAAAATGGTATTTCTCTCAAGAAATATTCATTAATTTTCATTGAATATTTTCACCAATTTTAAAACAAATTATATTGAATGTTATGGTTAATTGAGTTTTTTAAATTTTTATTCCATATATAATTTTTTATTGAATTATTTATGATTATTTTGACTAGGGATGTATTATCTTGATACTATTCACTATATTATGCTAGAGAGTTTATGATTATTGTTTTTAATTCATGGAATTATTTCCATTTCATATTCTTATTTGTATATTATTGTATATGTTGATTATTTTCAACCCTACGATATAAGGATTGAATTGGTCTTAATATGTGTCAGGAATGTCCTGGTATAGCCCCTCGATGCATTAGTATGTTTGATGAAGCAAACACGATTGAGTTTTGGAAAAATCCATAACCATTTATGTAGACTTCATGGCATATGAATTGGTGGTATTTTTATGATGTCTCACATTATACACTCCATAATCATGAGATTATTTATTTGTAATCCACATTATTAATAGACTATATAATATCAATTTTTAGTTTCATTATATTGTAAATATTTATATGGAATTATTTACTAAGATTTTATCCATTCAATATTATTCACAGGATTTTATTTTAATGGAATGTGATTATAGTAATCCACGATTCCTTATTATTTCTGATTATTTATGATAGATTACACTAAATTGACTACCCTTATTGAGCATCTCAGCTCACCAATTATTTATGTTTTATCTATCCCCAATATGGAATGATGTATATAAAGATTGGCATGCCAGGATAATATAGGCAAATATGGATGTGTCCAATGAAGATTATATATTTAATTTCCTTTCAATTGGTGTTGTAAAAATTATTTTTTATCTAGTTTTCCCATGATACTAATTTTTTATATCCTTTTGGATAGGACAATATATTCATATTTCCAGGGTAATAATGTAAGGAACTTGATTTAGGCAACTGGGGTCCAGGTATTTATATTTCCTCCCAGATTATCGACACATAAGAATCCAAATCTTCTTTCCTCCATGGTATCAAATACCCAAAATCTCAAAAAACATTTTCCTTCTCCTATTTGGTTAGTCTAAGAGTTTGTTAAGGTAAATGTTATAAATCATGTTATGTGAAAACTGATTAGGAATGATGAATAATATACATTTCTCAACTCAACATCCCATTTGGCACTCCATCCAAAAAATTTCCATCACATTCATTATTAAGCAAGTTCCTTCTGGTTCCCATAATTTAATTTTGTAATCTATGAAATTATATTACCCCTAGTTTCTGGTTTTTAATCCTTAAATGATTATTTTCATGGTTATAAAATTTAATAGAGATGAATGGGAGAGTTGTGAGAACATTTGAAGTGTTTTTGGGAAAAATTGGTGTTGCATGGGCGGCACACAATTCATCTAACTGTGCAGCCAAAATTTACATAATTGGTCCTATTGAGGCAGTGTACCTATTATGGTTGGTCCATAGTTAAGGATAACATGTTAGGAAGCCTTGTGAGGGTCTTTCTATGAAGTAGTTAATGTATGGTTAGCGCACAATTTTTCTAACCATGCAAACATAAAGTGTAGATGGTTTATGTGAGATCCTAAAAAAGTGGATCTTACACTATTTTCCCTCTAAGTGGCTCGTTTTTTCTCTCAAGTGTCAATAAAATGAGATTTGGATTCTCTTAAGTCCAAAAAAGTTTCTCCCATCATTCCAGAGGCGATCCAATGCTTCCATTGGCGAATCAAAGCTGTATTCTTGAGGTATGTGATAGTTCTTCGTCGTTCTTGGACGGATTCTTAGGTCTACATAGATCTACTTCTTCTTATATCTTAGTTTCTTATATATAGGCATGTTTTGGGAAGATCTAGGTGTGTGGATTCCATGTATGATGATATTTTGTCTTGATCTTTCTAGGAGAAGAGGTCTAAGGTGGACTGTTAGACAATCACCCCTTTTTCTTGTGTGTTCTTCATTCGTTGTGGTTTTCATCAAAACCAATGAGATAAGAGGATTCATTCTTAATTCCATTCAATTGAACATATTATCATGAATTCAAATTTAATGTCGGCTTTTTAATTGATTGTGATTTTTTTGAACACTTTTCAGAATTTATCTATAGTGATGGTAGTGAAATCTGGAAAATTGGGTTTTGTGAATGAGTGATTTGGTTATTGGTTTGAAAAATGTGCATTTTGAAAATTTATTTTTTGGGTTATTTAACTAGAAATGGATTATATTTTTTCAATAAAATTTAAGGTTTTATTGAAAATATATTTTTCATTGAAATTGGTTGTGTTTTGGTTTTCAATAAAAGTTCAGTTTTTTGGAATGGTTTGTTTTGGAAATGAAAATATTTGGAATAATTTCATGTTAGTGTGAGTTCATGACTAATAGGCCCTTAATAAGGGATGAGTACCAATGGGGTACAAGGGACATGACCTCGGATCAGGGGTGTGTGTCATTGGGACACAAGGTAATTGGATGAGAGACCGCTCATGAGTATGGAACTGTCAAACGTAGTATGCACGTGTAGGTGTGTTATGAACTATGCAATTGGTATGCCAAATGATAAGAATAATTATTTTTTACAGATTTTATTGGTTATTTGTCTGGAAAATGACATGTTGGAAGTTGGTTTTAGTTAGATTTGTTTTCACTTGGTTGCAAACGGTTTTTGGAACATGTTTATATTTGGTTATAAATATTTTTAGTGAATTGTTTTTTATAATATTTTTATTATAAATGTATAAAACATTACTATCCTAGTGGAATGAGTTGGGAAGTCATTAGAGAAAACCAACTATGTTCTATTCCCACCCCTGATTTGGTACTTTTGTTCTTTGGGAGATGCTATCTTCCAAGATAGTGGAAAAGGTATCGTTTCCCACATTTTTTGCACTACCTCGTGATATTTGGGTTGTTCAGTGATTGTGGGGATCAGAGCATGTGGATAATGGATTATTGTGACATCTTAATATTCTTGAGTTGTTTATCCACTGTTTACATTTATATTGGTTTGGCCTTCTACTATTGCAAATGTTGATTGGGTTTTGAGATACAAGAAGTTTTTGAGTTGCCTTTCTCTTTTTCATGCATTATTTATTAAATGGTTTGTTATGGTATGTTGTTTTATTGGTTTATGTCTTAAAGGTTAAGTCATTCACCATTTGTGTTTGACACCCTTCCGCATTTATTTCTAGCCTTTGGAATCTTGGGGATGTCTCTTAAGGCCAAGTGATGACTCAGTGTGCTCTCAAGCCAATGATATTGAGTGGTTCGTTACAAATGGTATCAGTCTGGTCCTTCCATTGTGGTATAAATGGTATCATCTTGTTTTGTCCTTGACTAAAAAGTACTTATCACCATTCATGGTCTTGGAGTTGAAATTCATTCCTTCCTATTTATTAAGTTTAAATCTGAGACAGGAGTAGGATTATTAGAACTAACAATATATAGCATAAAAGGACCCAGCTAACCCTTTTTTTCTACACATCATGTTACAGGGGAGTTAGGAATATAAGTTTTTTGAAACACTTCTAGGATTTTAAAATACCATTTTCTTAGTATTAGCGAATGAGACGATCATGACATGAATTGAAGATGAATTACATCCCACTTTGAGTGTATAAATAATTTAAAATAATGATAAATGTTGTGAAAATGTTTTGATTTTTGAAAAAGAATAAAATTTTATTTTTAAATGAATAATTTTTAAAATGGGAATTTCAATAGTACTTTGAAAATTGGTTAATTTTCAAAAAGCATGAATGAATGTTTTAAAAAATATTTAAACATGGAAAATGATGGTTTCGGAAAAAATGTAGTAATAGTTTATGGGAATGAATATGAAATGATAAGACGTTAGTTACTAGAGAGTGAAATTTTCAAAGTTTATTGTTGGTTTATAATATGGCACCCAGTAGGCATCATCGAAACCAACCCGATGAAGCAATGGAGAATGTGGTTTCACCTGAACCATGGGTGAACCAAGATCTAATTTAGAGTATTGTATATTTTTTTAATCTGTGGATACAGAGAACTGGAGGAATGAGCCAAGGCATCTGGAACACACCATCCTGTGCACGAAGTACAATCCACCTAACATTTGGGGCAATGCTGAACCTGATAATGCTGATGCGTGGCTAATTAGGATGAATCATATCATTGATTTTATTGGCACAATAGTGGATATAATGGTAAATATGTCAACATATATTCTTCAAGATCTTGCATGATAGTTGTGGGATTTAGCAGTTCATGCTAAATAAGAGGAAGAACTTACAAGGGAGGATATTGAAGAATTATTCAACAAAGAATTCTATCCCCACACTTTCAAGATCCAAAAAATGATAGACTTCTTCAGCTTGAAACATGTGAGTCTATATATCATTGACTATGAGGCTAAATTCATGAATTTAGTGGGATTTTCACATGATGTTGCGGTAAGTGTTTCCCTAAAGGCACACATATTCAAATCAGGGTTATGACGGAAGATTCGATCGAAGATTGCAGTACTCTATATTTTGTGTTATACAAAGATTGTGAATAGAGTTTTATGGCTGAATATTATATCTCAAGATATATTTAAAGAGGTATGATGATACCTATAGGAAATGGTGGTAACTCAACAAATGGGAACAAGAAAAAAAGGGATACCTATTTCCATGGTGAAAGTGGGAATTTGAACTCGATGGCTGGATCAATGATCCATCCTCTCTGACCCCAGAGCAAAGTAGCTTTCTTTCAATGTGGTTCTCTTTCCCACAAAAAGAGAGTGTATGGTAGAATCTAGAAAATGTCATAATTGCAACAAGATGAGACATCATTAACTCTATTTTTGCAGGTCTCCAAGGTCATGTGATCGACACACATCTCAGGTGTCACTAGAATCATATGCTTCAGCAGGGCAAGGATAGTATAACCAATCTCGTTAGCATAGAAAAGTTATCCATGGTGATACTTTGAATACCATGACTCTGCACCCAGAGAAATCTCAACAAGGAATGAAGGAGAATAGTGTAGTGAAGCAATAGTATGAAGCCGAGAAAATGTCTTTCAATGATCAGGCTTGTAGAGACCTCAAAACAAATTTACACGGACATTAAATTACTATTGTGGAATACTTAATACATAAGAATAACAAACACACAAGGACGGTAAATTTTTTTGTCTTTGGAAACTCAGAAAAATAATTTTCTAATCCTTGTGAAAGATCATCAACATATCCCATAAAGATCTCCCCTTTTTTTCTTACCTAAAACCTTTATTTATATCCTGGGGAAAATAAAACATAAAAAGGGTGAGCTCAAATGCTCAGTAAGGGTAAACATAGAGAACATAAAATAATCCATAAACATTTGAATGCAAAAACATGGACATAAAATCTAAACATCAAAATCATGATCAAAGACATAAATCATGGAAGTTCGTAAGGAATATTTCATAAAGAAATATCAATCATGATAAAATAGAATGGGTATAGAACATGTAATTTTGGAAAACTATTATGAAAATGATATGATTTTCATAGTATCCAATCCATTGCTGCCAAGACCATCTTAGTGGAAAAAGTCCCTTTCTGAATTGAGTTCACTCCTCAGTCCAGTACTGTATCACTGAACCGGAATAACTTACCATTCCAGCCATGTCTATCTCATGAGATATAAATTTTTACCCAATTCATTTAAGGGAGATATAGGTCCCACCCATCTCATAATGAAATCATTCTTACGTGTTACACAACCTAAACATAAATCATTCATCATAACCCAAAGATTAAACGTGTTTTATAAACCTCATCACATCATTACATAATCCAAATAAAACAAATGGATATCATTTCATCATAAGAAAACTGAAACCACGTAAATCATATATACATTTTACTTAAAATATACAAGTATGAAATAATTTCATCTTAGATGGAAAATAGTTTTGATAAACACTTGAAATGAATTCTTGAGGAAAATATCCTTTCTTTTCAAAATCCATTTTTCCCAAAATCCCATGTAATTTTTAATAGAATAGGGGTTTTTCAAAAATAATCATGAAATATTTTAGAGGAAGATTCATGAAAATTAGGCAATATGAAAACGTAAAAATCTGTTCACGCCATATAATTTTTAAAATAACATTCTTCTCGTACTTTTGTCGAAAAAGTGAAAAAGTTCCTCGTGTGGTAAAAAAAAGTAATATTACTTTCATAAAATGTGGTAAATTTCAAATATGGGTAAAAAAGACATTAAAAATTCATGATATTTTTTAGAAAACATGGGCATGGATGATAACAATATCACCATATACTTACAAATAAACAATCTCGGATAAAAATGATATTGGAAAAGTTATCCCTTACCATTGGTCCAATTTCATCAGTATGTGTCTGAAACTCTTGTATAGTGGGTTTAGACATATTATTAACTTGTAACAGAACCAAAATAATATTTATGATATCATATATGATTCACTTCGGTCTTTATATTACCCGTTCATTTGACATTTCCATGTTAAATCAGTGTTTTGGGTGTTAATTGTTTCATTTATCATACATGTTTGGACGTGTTGATCATGATATCATTACTTATATCAAGTTTTACGTAATTCTATAATGTAAATCATGATTTATTTATCATATATATTAAGTATATATATATAAAATAGATAGATAAATGAAATGAAATACACCCTTCATGGAGATGGTAGGCCGTACGTACGCATGAACGATGTTTTCCTTTCTTTATTGACTAGAATAGAAGTATGTAGATGATATATATATATATATATTTATATATTTATATATTTATATACATAAATACAGTATCTTTATCAGGTCATATATTTCATTATTTTTCATTATATATACTTTATAATCATTCTTGAATGGTTAACATGGAGAATGAATCTTATCGCGTCGTGGAGAGGGTAATCCGTAGGAACGCACGAGCGATAATATCTTTACCATAATTAATGAAATTGAATTATATTGGATGATATAATATCTCAGAATCAGTATGATGTTATAATAACTATATATAGTTATTCTTTACGACATTATTCCCATTCCATTAAGGTGGTGGTGGAAAAATAGATTACACCATGGCATGGAGACGGTATTCCATACGTACGCACGCGCGATGATTTTGTTTTCCATAGGATGGATATAGAGTAAAATGGGGATGTTTTATATTTATAATAAAATATCCTTATATTAGGGATACATATGTTATTACTTTATAATTAATCAAATAATGAAGAATAAGTTGAAGAAGAAAGAAACTTGAAAGAATCTGTAGAAGAGATTATCACTTCTTCGACAAACATCTTTGAAGCTTCCTTTTAAAGCAATAGAGTTTGTATTTTGAGAAAACCAAAACCTTCAGAATGTTTCTAGGGAAGTGGAGAAGAAAAATGGGTAGGGTTTGGCCGAGCTTGAAGGCTCAAAGTGTTGTGAAGAGGAGTGGGAGGAGGATCCCTTTTATAAGGGAGGAGAGGGGAAGCTATGGAAAGTGTGAAAATATTATTTTATTATAAACTTATCTTTGGTTTCAAAAGATCCAAAAATATATAAATATGAATATAAGATGACTCATGGTCGAAATAAAATCATCCAATCATAATTTGACATGATTGGGATAATATTTTAATCATTATAATCTTATTTATTTAAATAATTTATTAATGAGGTAAATACTGCATCATTATTGTTTCATAAATAATTCAATTTATTTGATGTCCAAAAATTAGAAAAAAAATACCACCATGTTGTAAATCGTTATATATTTCCAATGAATATTTATAGTCTAAAAGATAATTTTCATAACCCCTTATAAAAATTGATTACTAAAAGATATTTTTTAATGTCAAGTTTGTCTTAAATTAAATTAATTAATCCAAGTTGTCATTATCAATACCAAGTGGCACAATAGGGTCCCAAAATCGACCCAAAGATGTTCATGGTCGGCCACTACTCATCCAATATTATTAGGACACGTGCTAAGTTAATTTTGTATAATAATAATATTCTTTTAAACTTTAATTACTCTATTTAACTTTAACCACGGTAAATAAAAGTCAAAAGTTACTATTCATAAAAAATTATTTTCATCTTATTGGATGACATTTTACTTCTTGATAACAACCATGTATGTTGGATTTTTGAAATTAAATTCACATAAGTGGTAAAATTTCATTTAAACGAAAGAGTCAGTTTTTTTAACTACCAATAAGTGGTTTCACTATTCATCAAAAATTGAAGTTTTTTAGAAAAATACCACAAATTCAGCCTAATCCATATTTGATATTACCAATTCAAAAATGATGTCTATTTTTACAAATTCAAAACATAGAAGTGGCATTAATTAATATTATTATTATTTCCCGTTATCAAAACAAAGAGCCTGTTTTTAAGAAACAATGACTATTAAAAGATCGACACTTGTTTATGTCCAATTTCAATGTGAAATTAATTCCAATGACCAAAATTGTATTGAATGGAAAAAATATATTCTAATTACTCTTTAAAACCAATTAAAAAGATAATATAACCATATAAATTGTTTTGATGAAAAAACATGTTTTTAATTTAAATATAGATTGTTTTTACTCTTCATTAAAAAATGAAAGTTATCAGAATAATATGAAAAATTTATCAAAAGTAAATTTGTATTTCCTGATCCCAAAGAAGAATTTTATTTTTTCAAATTGAACTTATAAACATGTCAAAAACTATATTTGAAGTGGGTGCGCCATCAAAAGGTGGAAAAACTGTATTTTTTTAAAAATAATTATTTTACCCGAAAAAATTATTTTGTTCTCATTCAATGTTATAGAAAATGTTTAAGATGAATAATAATGTTATAAAATTCAAATTTTAGTTAATACTTGTCATAACATCTAGTCTATAATAATATTATAAAAATATATCGTTGTATAGTGAAACCCGGTATTGCGTACTACACACACTATCAATGAAGGTCGCGATTGTATGTAATGGCAGTCATGTCAAGGTTGCGTGTAGTTAAAGATCCATTTGTTGTTGTGTATAACATAATCAAAACATATTTTTTTTATACATTAAATAAAATCTATACATAATTTTGCGTAGAATAATTTCTACAAAAAAACATGAAATTGTGTGTTACACGAGGCAAGAATAGTGTTGCGTATACTGCAAGCTAATATGGTGTTGTGTATAGTACAAAATAATTTTGGTGTAGCGTACAACACAAGAAATCAGTGAAACTAAAAAGAATAATTCCCATAAAATCTCAGGTTGATACAAGGATGGACCATCTATAGTGATCGATACAATTCTTTTGAATTTCACCATTGTGAAAGAGCTCTTTGATACTGGTGAATCACATTATTTCATTTATTCTAATGTTGTTTATTTTCTATGTTTAATGTTAAAAACGATCCCTTCATTTTTAAAACTAAAAAATCTTTTGGCAAAAAAAAATTTGTGTATAGAGAGTGTGTTATAAATACTGATGAAGCTAATCTGAAATGGATCATCTCGACGTTGGACATAGATGTCTATGATATAATCATTGGTATGGATTACTTGACAACATTTGATTCTCAAATCAATTTTTATAGGAGAAAATTCAGTTTCACAACTGATAATAGAATCGAGCATCTCTTCATAGGAGAGAGGAAGGTAAAGAAAAGTGAAAAGAGTTTTTTTGGAGCCAATTATGGGAATGATCTCTTACCAGTTGGCAGCATTGACATTGGAATCAATGGAAGTGATTAAGGAAAATAGTTTTCTAGCTATTGTGGATCAATTTTAAGATGTATTTCCCGAGATCTTCTCAAGGTTACCACCTATAAGAGAAGTGGAGTTTACAATTGATCTCCTTATAGGGACAAGTCATATTTCCCTTCCATAATATAGGATAACACCAACAAGGTTATTGGAATTGAATGTGATGTTGGAGGTGCTAGAAAGCAAGGGTTTCGTTCAACAAAGTATGTCTCCATGGGTAGCACCGATATTGGTCAAGAATAAAGTAGATGTAATTCATCAGCTATGTGGTGATTATCGTAAGCTTAACCATATTATAATAAAGAGAAGATATCCACTTCCACACATTGGTGATTTGTTTGATCAATTAAGGGGAGCTCTGTGGTTCTCGACGATAGACTTGTGATCATCATATCAACACTTGCGAATTCAGATGGAGGATATTCCAAGATAGATTTCAAAAGCTGATATAGACACGATGAATATGTAGTCATGCCTTTTGGTCTCAAAAATGCACCAATGGTCATCATGGATTCGTTGAATCAGATATTTCAGAGATATATGGATTCTTTTGTTGTGGTGTTTTTGGACGACATTTAGGTGTATTCAAATACAAAGGCCAACTATGAGGAGAACCTGAAAACAGTGTTACAAATCTTGAGAGATCACCATTTTTATGCCAAATATTTAATTTGTTACTTTTGGATATAAGTCTTATGCTTTCATGGCTATGTGATTTCTGAAAAAGGATTTTATGTGGATACTGAAAATATAGAATTTTCTATCTCATGGAAACAATTGAATAATGTATTTGAGATACAATGTTTTCATATTCTATCTGGTTACTACTAACGCTTTGTCTGTGATTTCTCAGAACTAAGTTCACCAGTAATAGCTCTGACCAAGAATGATACTCCATTCCAATAGAAAAGGGAATACTAGATGTCTTTCCAAGAACTAGAATATTAGTTGACATTCGCTCATAAGATTATTTTTCTAGAATCAAGACATGGGTATGTCATGTATTATGATTCTTAGGGATCATGGTTCGGTTGTGTTCTCATGTAAGGAGACCATGTGGTTTCTTATGGTTCAATGAAGTTGAGACTTCATGAGAAGAATTGTCCAACAAATGACTTGGAGTTAGCAGTAGTTTTCCGTGGTTTAACGACCTAGCGTCATTATCTCTTTGTTGATATATTCACTATGTTTACAAATCATAACAGATTGAAACACATTTTCTCATAGCGAGATTTGAATCCGAGGTAAAGGATAAGGATGGAATATCTCCAAATGATTGACTTTGACTTGATGTACACACCATCGAAAGGTAATTTGGTAGTGGATGCATTGATCATAAATCCATATGCTCAATTGGTGAAAGAAGAATCAGATGAATTGCAATTAATGTCAGTCCAAGCCAAATACATGTGGAATATGAAGAATGAGGTGATGTTGTCCATTTCTTTTCAGCTACGCTTGTTCTTGATTTGGTAATCATGGTCAATAGGGAAAAAACATTTGTTTCAAATTGTCTGGTTATGAGTTAAAACTCAATGGATGGGAGACCCATGAAAGCTGAAAACATGATAGGAATTCATTTTTTCATTTTAGAAATCAGATGGTTATACCATTGTATTATCACAATCAACTCCTTCATGCATATCACTATTCGAGATTGTCTATATATCCAGCTACAAAAATGATGTAAAAGGTGTTGAAGCAGTAGTTTTTATGGAACAACATGAAAAAGAAGGTGTTCGAGTTTGTCTTGTGGTGGTTAAATTGTCATCCGGTTAAACAAGTGCATCAGAGGCCAACATGAATGTTGCAGTATTTACCAAACCTTGTGGGGAAATGATAATAGATATGAATGGATTTTGTTGTAGTTCATCCAAGAATGGTCCAGAAAAATGATTCCATATGGGTGATAGTGGATCATCTTACCAAGTCGGCCCATTTCTTCCCAATTTGTAAAAATCATATAGCGGAGGATCTGTCAAAAATATATATCCATGAAGTGGTAAAAAATGCATGGAATACTGGTGTAAATCTTCTATAACAAAGATCCATGTATTACATCTTATTTTTGGAAATCCTTACAGAAATCCATGGGGACTCAGTTGACTATGAGGATGACGTATTATCCTTAAACAGACAACCAATCTTAGAGGACTATACATACTGTGAAAGACATGTTGTGATATTGGGTAATTGATTTTAGTGGCTCATTAGAAAATATTATACCCTTGGTGGATTTCTAATACAATAATAGCTATTAAGCCTCGATACACTTGGCTTAGTTTGAAGCATTGTATTGGTGTCCATGTCATTATCTGCTATAATGGGTGGAAACTGCTGATACATAAGTAGTTGGCCAGAGAATTGTTCATGAAATAATGGATCATTTTCAATTGATTAGAAAAAGGATGGAGACAGATCATATTCATCAGAAATCATATATAGATCATTGTAGAAGACCATTGTCGTTCACTGTGGGTGATCATGTTTTACTGAGGACATCGTTATGGCTTGGAAATCATCATTTCTGGAAGTAGGGAAAGCTATATCCTAGATAGAATGGCCCTTTAGAGATACTGAAATGTGTTGTAGAGGTTTAATATTGGTTTTAATTACAATCATGGTTCAGATCAATGCATATTGTGTTCCATGTATCTCATTTGAAAAAGTATCAATCCTGACCATGTGATCAGATAGGATCATGTTGACCTAGAGCTGATGCTTCATTCATATATATCTCGGTACATATTGTGGATAGGAAATACATTTCCTTGTGTTGAAAAATCATCAATCTAGTGCGGTTTTTATGGAAGCATGGTAAGATTTAGGAAGAGTCTTCGGATCTCGAGAAGAAAATGAAAGATCAGTGTCCAGAACTCTTTCAGCATTGTGAATTTTTTCTACTTTCGGAGGATGGAAAGACCAATGGCGGGGAGAATGTAGTACCCCTGGTTTCTGGTATGTAACCCTTGCATTATTCTTTTCATGGTTATAAATTTTAAGGGTTATGATTGGTATATTTGGGAGAACATTAGAAGTAGTTTTGAGGCAAAATGGAATTCACATGTGTAGTGCACGGTTTGTCTAACCCTGCGTCCAAACCGTGCATAATTATTCCTATTGAGGTACTGGCACCATCATAGTTAGGGCACATATAGGGATACCATGCAAGGAAGTTGTGCGAGATTATTATTAGGTACTAGCTGACACATATTTAGTGCATGGTTTGTCTAAACGTGTGAACTAACCATGTAGATGGTTTAAGTGAGATCATAAAAAAGTTGATATCACATGTTTTTTCCTCTAGGTAGATTATTTTTGAACTTTATAATCCCTAATTTGGGATTTTTTCTCTCCTAAGACCAAAGAATGTTCTCCCATCATTCTAAAGGGGATCCAAAGGATTTATTTAGTGAATAAAAGCCTGATTCTTGAGGTATGTGATTGTGTTTCATCATTATTGATCGGGTCTACATAGATCTACTTATTATGTTCTCCTGGTTTCGTAAATATAATTATTTTATGGGTAGATATATGGGTTTGGATAATAAGTATGGTGATATTTGGTCTTGATATTTCTAGGAGAAGAGACTTGAGGTGGAATATTTGAGAATTGACCCAGATTTCTTGTTTGTTCTTCATTCGTTGTGGTTTATGTCAAAACATTTGTCGTAGGAGGATACATTTATTACTCCAAATAGTAGAATTGATTTTAATTCATTGATATTGAATGTTTGGTGTTGAACTGATTATCATTTTTTTGTTGAATACTTTTCATATATGTTTTTGAGTAATTGTTGTGAAATCTGATTAATTGGGATTTCTGAATGAGTACATTGGTTAGTGGTTTTAAAATGTATAATTTAAAAAGGGATTTTCTAAATTTTTGGATCATAAATGTTATTGATTTTTTCAATAAAAAGGAAGGTTTAATTGAAATTAATTGTTTCTTTGAAATTGGATGTGCTATGGTTTTCAAAAAAAGTTCAGTTTTATTGGAATGATCTATTATGGTAATGGAAATATTTTGCATAATTGATGTTTGTGTGAGTTCATTATTATTTGTCCCCTAATAATGTACTAGAACCATTGGGGTGCACGTACATGACCATTGATCAGGGTCGTGTGTCATTATACACAATATAATTAAACAAGAGACCGCTCAGGAGTACGAAACAGTTAGACGAAGCACGCTTGTGTGGGTGTGTTGTGATCTATGGAATGTGTATGCCAAATGATAAAAAGAATTGTTTTGAAAATAATTTATTGGTTATTTTTCAGAAAAAAAAACTTTATGGAAATTGGTTTCATTTAGTTTTGTTTTCACTTGGCCGCAAATTGTTTTTTGAAGTTGTTTCTCTTGGGTTATAAACTATTTTGGTTAAATGTTTTATATATACTTTTTAATATAAATTTGGCTAAATTTTCTACCCCATTATCATGGGTAGGGAAGTTATTGTTGAAAACCAACTATATTTTATACTCACCACTAGTTTGGAAATTTGGGGCTTTTGTAGACGCTATCTTCTGGGATAGGGGAAAAGGTAATTTTTCCCATGTTTTTAGCACTACCTCATGATAATTTGGCAGTTCGATGATTTTGGTTCTTAGTGCTAGTTGAGCATGGAATCTTGTGGCATCTTGAGAGCCTTGAGTTATTTATCTCTAATTTACTTTGATAATGGTTTGGTCTTCTGATATTCCACACATTGATATGGTTTTGAGATACATGATGTTTTTGAGCTATCATTTTTTTTCCGATGCATCATTTAGTAAATTGTATGGTTATGATTTGTTGGTTTATTGGTTTTTTCATATCTCTAATATAAAATCCTTTATATATTCAATGTAAACAATGAATGAATCACATATCTTTGAGGAGGTGTTAGTCCACACGTCTAGGGACAATGTTGTAGTATTCCAAGAAAATGTGAATCATGAAGGTATGTTTTATATAATAACTAAAAAATCATAATGGAATCATAAATATCATAGAAATAATATTAAAATAATAAGTATATCATTACTCTAATCCACTAATGTTGTTAATGGTGGAAACAATAATATACGTTCATGAGGTAGTAGTTTATCGAACACACAAGTCATCACATGGCCTTATTGTTGATCAAGTGTTGTTTTTAACAATACATTATATTGTTATATAACAGGGGAGTTTATATTAATATTAAATCACTCTATGAAAATTTTGATGCTCACAAATACCCTTAATTATTTTCTAATGATTTTATTTGCTAACTATTTTGCAAGATTTTATTATTTTATTTTACTCTTGAAATAACGTGAATTTATTACTAAAAGTATTTATATCTATCGTGTTCTGGAAACACTGTTCATGTGCTACTTATTCGAAATCTGCTTGACTGTGTTCTTGAAACACTATTCATACCCTACATGGATAAACATAGCACAAGGATAAAAACTATGTATACTTTTTGAGATAAGGAAAAAGTATGGTTAACCAACCATACATTATTGGCAAAGTTTGGAAGAAGAACCCTACGTTAGGAAGGAACCCTACATTTGGGGTATCCGAAAAGTAATGAAGGAAAACCTTACGAAAATATTAAACGTTATGTTTGTTTCTTAAAAGTATGGATCATCAACCTTACTTTTGTAAAAAAACATACGTTCTTGAAAAAGTATGGATCATGTAAAAGTATGGACCTTTTACCGTATGTTTGATAGTTGAAAAGAAAGGTATGGATGACTAACCCTACGTTCGGAATGAACCATTACGTTTTCAAACTTTGATTGTGAACCTTACATTTGAAGGCTATGTCATCAACCGTACGTTCAGTGGACGCATACAATTCAACATAACCTTATGTTTGGCATCAGGAAATTTAAAGTCGATATTTTTTTGCAACGGTCAATACACTTACTATTAGGAGGATTTCAAGACAGATTTAAATCTGATTTTAAAGTAAGATTTTGACTGATTCAAAACTGTTTCATCAATGATTTTTTTTATCTAATTAAAAAGATCTTTTTATGACGAGTCATTAGGGAAGTTATGACTACTCTGTAAATTCAATTGTTTGAATATCGCGAGTAAAAAAGTCGCCTTTTGTAGATCTAATTTTACAAGAGAAATTCGTATTGTTCTTTTATTTATATTGGTTTTTTGAAACTGCATCGATTATTAATGATTGTGTGTGATCTTTTGATTATTTTGAAAAAATGAAAAACAAGGACTACTGAAACACACCGATCCTCTGGTTCCGAAGGTGCGTCAAAGCTCCGTTTTTTAATAAGGAAGGAACACAATAGAAGATTCAATTGTTCTACAATGAAGATCTACTGCGATTTTGGTACTACTGATGTTGTGAATTATATTTCTATAACTACTACAATAGGATAGATTCATAACATCTCTTATGTGAAGATTATTATTTTTGAAGGTGGCGATCTATCTACTGTCAATTTCATGTTGTTGTAATCGTGAAGAACATCTGGAAAGTATTTTCAAAATATGAAAATATTTTCTTATTTATTCTTGAGTGATCGGCTTCTTGTACTATGATGTGTAGGATATGTACGTGAACCAGAAGGTTTTGTTTTTCCTTGTATTGTAATGGTGTCAACTTCATGAACTATGTTGTGAACCAGGCTATTGAAATAAGAACCAGATAGTGAAAATCACCAAGCTCATGGAGTTGAGTGTTGGTGGAGTGGACTAGGGGCCTTCTGTTCCCTGAACCACTATACATCTTGTGTTTCTTCTATTTAAATTTCCTCCGCATCATTTTATCTGATTAAAGTTAAAAGGATGAACACAGACTCGAAATGATTTTTGAAAAGACACAATTCACCCCCTCTTGTGTATATTTGGTTTAATCTGTTCCAACAATTGGTATCAATGGTTGAGCATTCTAATAAAGCTTTAACAAGTTGAAAGTTATTATACATAGGGAAAGATGACTGATACAAGAGAGGAAATGTCTATGGTCAGAGCACTGTGAATCAATGGAGAAAACTATGGATGCTGGAAGTTGTGAATGATTATCTATCTGGAAAATCTTGGATACAGAGTCTATTCTAAGATTCTAACTCCATATGAAATACCAGAAAAACCGGAAACATGGAGTGCATCTACTGAAGCAGATTATGACATGAAATCGAAGGAAATATATGAAATTATATGTGGTCTAGGACTTGATGAGTTTGACAGAGTATCTCAATGCCAAACAAAATATAATATGTGGAAAACTATTGTTGTTTCTTATGAAGGATCTAACAATATCATTTAAATGAGATATGGAACTTCTAAGAATAAATTTGATACATTTATAACGGTTGAACGTGAGAGTATTAATCAAACTAATGGAAGATTGACCGAGATTTTACATAGCATAAATACCTTGGGAGATCTCATTAAGCAAGTTGATCAAGCTTTAAAAGTATTAAGAGTACTGCCTACAAAATGGAATTGAATATCTTCAGCAATCAGATAGTCGACACCTGTCAAATATTTAACCATGAGAGAACTGATTTGAACATTAATGATTTATGAAGCTGAGATTGAAGATGAAGCAAATGAACATAAATTGGTTATCAAAAGAAATGACACTGCCTTGAAATTATAATCACAGAGAAAAAGCCGAAATATGAAGAAAAATGTAAAATGGAAGTCAGAGAGTTCTGATTTATCTAATTATGATATGGAATTGGCCCAGCTAGCACGAAGATTCAAAAAATTCTATATAAAGAAGAAGGGCTTCAGAAAATCCTTTAAAAAGGATGTCAAGGAAGTCAGATGCTATGAATGCAAGAAATCGGGCATATCAGACTTGACTGTCCTCAGCTAAAAGAAGACAAGAGAAAGAAATTTTTCAAAAGAAATTACTGTGAGCATAAGGACAATAAAGCCATGAATGCCTCATGGAGTGAATCTAAATACTCCAACAGTACTTTTCAGTTAGACTCAGAGAAGGAGGAAGCAAATTTGAAATCCAACATGTGTTTTATGGCATAAACAGATGATGTAAAATCATACTACTCTTATGATTCTAGTTCTGAATCTAATTACTCTAATGAAAAACTTTCAGCCTACTTCCATATGGTTGATGAAAAATATGACTCTATATTTAAGAAGCCTAAGTCTTTAAAGAATGCTCATAAGTATGTTTCTGATGAAATAGATACAATGCTGAAATAATATAAAGAGTTAACTAAAAAATTTGAATCAATTAATTCTAACAATTCAGATTATGAATCGAAGATAAAATCACTGCCAACTGAAGTATAAACTTATAAAATTGCACCCCTTGTTTTTACTAAAGGAGATAATACAGTAAATGAAATCCTTGGAAAAAATGTCATTAAAACGAAAATATTTGGGATTGGTAGTAAATGTTAAAAAACCCAAGTAGTACAAATTTTTTTTATTCCAAGTGAAAAAAGTCTAAATTGTAATTACTGTGGAATAAGGGGACATATTTATAAAATATGTTTCTTAAGACAACCCCAAATAAGTGGCATTAAGAAAGCATTTATATCAAATGATCTATTTAACTGATGTGAAATTAGAAAAATAAAGCAAGTCTGTATTCCTAGATCCTTGCTCGCTAACACTACTGGACCCAAAAAAATATGGGTACCAAAGAAATCTGTGTAAATGACTTTTCAAGGATCTGGTCATAAGAGAAAAAAAGACATATGTTATATGGACATTGGATGCTCAAAACATATGAGTGGAAACTCATTGAATTTCTCCACCCTCACTCAAAAAGATGGTGGACTTGTCATTTTTGGTGACAATGCCTAAAGAAAAATCATTGGTATTGGAACAATTTTAGATTTGGAAGCTACCTCAATTAATAAATTACTTTATGTACAAGGATGGAAACACAATCTAATAAGTATCTCTCAACTATGTAATGATGGTTTTGCTGTTGATTTTTATAACAATTGATGTTCTGTTTTAAGAAATAAATTGTTTAAATATAGAGCACCATGAACTAATAATGTGTATACCTTGGATTTAAATTCCTTATGTAAACAACAATTAGATCGCTTAACTACAAAAATGAAGGAATCTTGGATCTGGCATAGGATACCTGGACATTGTAATGTATATGTTATAAATAAGTTATCTAAGAAACATTTAGTCACTCATTTCCCTAGTATCAAATTTGAATGTTACATATTATGTGATGCATGTCAACTTGGAAAGAACACAAACCATCCTTCAAATCTATTAACAAAATTGTTACATCTAAACCACTAGAACTTATTCATATGTATTTCTTTGAAAATTCAAGAGTATCAAGCTTGGCTGGTAAATTATATGTATATGTTTTAGTTGATGAATATTCTAGATTTACATTGATTTTCATTTTGAAATTTAAAAATGAAGATTTTAATATATTTGTAAGTTTTTGTAAATCTTTTCAAATTGAAAAAGGTTTTAAAATAATTTCATTAATAAGTGATCATGGTGGAGAATTTGATAATCATGAATTTAATTCCTTCTTCTCAAATATGGGTATTAAACACACCATCTCTGCACATAGAACATCTCAAAAAAAATGGAATTGTTGAAAGATGAAATAGGAATATTTAGGAAATGGATAGAACTATGCTAAATGAATAAAGCCTTCCTACCTAATTTTGGACTAATTTTATTAGAACAACCTTCTATATAATGAATAGAGTTTGAATTAGACCTCTTTTGAAAAAGATACCCTTTGAACTTTGGAATAACAGAAAACCTACAGTTAACTACTTTAATGTTTTTGGATGCAATGTTTACATCTTGAACACCAAGGATAATCTTGGTAAGTTCCATCCAAAATCGGATAAAGGAATTTTCTTAGGATATTCGGCTAACTCCAAAGCTTATAGAATCTATAATAAGAATTAAAGGATTGTTGAAGAATCACTTCTTCTGAAATTTGATGAATCTGATCCCTTTGATCGAAATACAGATCAAATGGATGAATCTGACTCTAATGATAACATGAGTCTTGAGAACGTGAAAAATGACATTGAAAAAGATATAAATGAAATTTAGTCTAGTTCAAAATAACATGATACATAAGAACCTATAATTGTTTTGCCTTGACAGAATAGAACCCTAAATAATTACCCTTTAGAAATTATAATAGGCGACTTATATACTGGCATAAAAACTAGAAGAAGAGTAGGAAATCTCATAGAATTATATGCCTTTTTATCCCAATTAGAAGCCAAGACTATAGAAGAAGTTTAAATGATGAAACTGGATGATAGAAATGCAAGAATAATTAAACCAGTTCAAAAGAAATGAAGTCTGGGAATTAGTTGAAAGACCATAGAACTATCCAGTGATAGGAACCAAATGGGTCTTTAGAAATAAGCAAGATTGTCAAGTAATAATAACTATAAATAAATCTATACTTGTAGGTAAATTATATAATCATGAAGAAGGTATATATTATGATGATACCTTTTCACCTGTAGCTAGACTAGAAGCCATTATAATCCTCTTAGCATATGCATATCATATGAACATTAAATTATTTCATATGGATGTTATGTCTGCCTTTTTAAATGGTTATTTAATGGAGGGAGTTCATGTTGATAAACCTTCTGGTATTGAAAATTCTCAAAAACCAGATTCTGTTTTTAAACTTATTAAAGCTCTCTATAGCCTTAAACAAGCACCTAGAGCTTGGTATGAAAGATTAATCTCTTTTCTTTTGAAAAATGATTTTATTGTTGGAATGGCCTATCCAACACTATTTATGAAAAATGTGAATTATAATATTTTTTTAGTTCAAATTTATGTTGATGATGTAAATTTTGGATCAACTAATAAAACCCTTTGTCATGAGTTTTCAAAGTTAATGAAACAATAATTTGAAATGAGTATGATGGGAGAACAAAATTTATTTTTATGACTTCAAATTTATTAAAAATATTTTGGAAATGTTTTTAATCAAAGAAAATACATTTTTGATTTGTTGAAGAAATTTTTACTTGAAAACAACAATACATTAACAACTCATATGTGTACTAATATAAAACATGATTAGGATGAATCCGGAAAATCAGTTAAAAACATGTTATATAGAGGTATGATTTGTAGTTTATTATATCTTACTTAAATCAGTCTAGATATAATGTATACTATATGACTTTGTGAAAGATTTCAATCAAATCCTAAAGAATCTCATTTAACTAATGTTAAAATAAATTTTAGATATTTAAAAGGAACTGTTTTTCAATCCCTTCATTATCCGAAAACTTATGATTTTAATTTTATTTAATATTTAGATGATGATTTTGGGAGTTTTAGATTAGATTGGAAAATCACTTCAGGAACTTGTCACTTTTTAGGAAAATATTTAGTGTCATGGTCAAGTAAGAAACAACATTCAGTTTCCCTATCAACAGTTGAGGAGGAGTATGTTTCTGCTGGCAGTTGTTGTGCACAGGTGTTGTGGATGAAAAAAAATCTAATGGACTTTGGACTAAATTTTTCTAATATGCATATTTTATGTGAAAATACTAGTGCTATAAATATTTAAAAAAATCCTATTAATCATTCTAGAAATAAGCATATTTATATCAGACATCATTTTCTAAGAGGCAATGTTCTTAAAAAGGATATATCTTTGTTATTTATATGTATAAAAATTCAATTAGCTGATATTTTTTCAAAACCTCTTCCAACTTCAAGGTTTGATTTTATTAAGGGGGAGCATTGTTTATTTGATTTTAATTAAAATTTTATCTTACTGTAGTAGTTCTTTATTTTAATTCTGCTTAAAATAATTTAGCTATTTTGTTTTTCAAACAGAATATGTTTTTTTCCTTGCATAATATGTTTTATTTATTTTTAAATATATGTAATGATTAATAAAAACACAGTAATCAAGGTTTTCAGAAACCCTTTTGACTTCAGAACTATTTAATTTTTATTGATACATATTCGATCCCGCAAACCGCACCTCTTCTCGTCAACCCTAATCTTCGAACCTCTGAATCCCTAACCTTCAAACCTTCAGAGATTCTCACAGATATGGTAAGGACTAAAAGTGCCAGTGAAGTCGAGACCAGCAATGACAAAAGAAAACGCTTTGAAGGATGAAAAATCTATCATGGAAAGGTAATCGATCTCTACTGGTTATTTCAGACAAATCTACTGTTGAAACAAGCACTATCATTTCAAAACCTTGAACAGATATTCAATTGTGCGAATTTGGAATTTTTGTATGAGGTTGAGCTTCAATACTTCATCAAATCTATACAGTTTAGTCTAGGAGATACTAAGGAAAATATGATGTCTAAGATAGAGGATAGAGATTTCACAATCATGTCAGTTCAAATTGGTCAGATTCTCAACTGCCCTCATGAGGGAGTATTTCATTTCAATTTGAAAAATATTGGAGATTCTGTGCATAAATCAAGGGACATAATGTAATTTTTCTTTGGTAACAAAACTGTAAATATAATGTATATCAAGGATTTGCAGTCTGCTCATAAAATTTTGGTCAAATTTGTGCAAATAGGAATTTCACTGAGGATGTCTGAGATGGAATTAATATTATATCTTTATTTGTGTATAGTTTATCTTTTTCTCAGTGATGTCAAACTAAATTTTACTAGGTAAAAGGTTAGATAGAAAATATATTTTTGTTAGATTGATGCCCTAATGAACTTTTATCATTTTGGTCGATTCATTTCTATGTTGTTGATTAAAAAGGAAATGGTGAGACTGGTGGATGCCAGAGTACACTGTCATCACAGAGATGTGTTTAATGATGGAACTTTAAGAAAGATTGGCTATTATAGAGTACTACCAAAGGAGAACATTTTCCAGTAAGAGCATATGATGAATCAGAGAGTTCTCAAGCTCAATCTGCAAAGTTCAATGAGGGACAAGATGAATCAAGAGTCAGCACTATGACAGGGAGGATCAGATTTGACACTATAGAAACTGAGGAAGGAAGAAGTCGGGAGGGACTTGAAACTTATAGGAAAAGACCTGTGACTGGGGAAATTACTTCATCTGATAAAACTACATGATATTTAATCTCTTACATATTTTTTAGAGAAAATTTTGTTGAACAAACTGAAGAACAGAATGTCACTGTTATAGATCCTGATCATGAAAGGATTATAGTTGAAAGATCAGAACAACAGGTTGTAGCTGATGATGCTGTTGTACTTCAACAAGAAAAGGAGTCAAAGCCTAGTGAGGAGGTGGACACACCTCAGGAAACTCTAAAGGATATAATTTTAGATATTACATTAGATGAAAAAATTTCAGATGTTAGTGATGAGCATTCTTCTAAAGCTCACACAAAAGTTCTTCAAGGGGATTTTTCTATGGAAGAGTCTGAAAAGGACTATGAGGGAAAATTTTTGGACCAACCTACTCCGGACAAGGAGAAAGAAAAATATAATGTTGAAACATTACCTTTATTACTGATACATCACACAGAACCTAAGAATGCGAATCATTCACATGGTGATTCTGATTCATGGAATATGGAAGTTGAAGAACTATATAAATTTCATCTACAATGTGAGAATGATTCTCTGAGAAGCAACTTAGCATCCGAATAGTTGAAATTTCAAAAGCTTAAGGAGAGTAATGTTTCAAGATAAGAAGTTGAAATTTTTAAAGAGGATATGCTAAATGTTGTTGCCAAATTGAAATTCGATATGGTTATGAAATCAGATTTCACATATCTTAAGTTGTTTATGGAGACAACATTTTCACCACTTGCAAATAGTGCTGCTAGTGGATCAGGTACTTCACCTGATTTAATCAGGAGATTTCAAACTATCACAGCCGCAATGAGCAATATGAATGACATATTGCAAGATCATCAGTGCAACAGTGATCTATTATCGGTTCTCATAGATAAAAAAATAATTAGTTGATTAGTTAACATCCAGTGAGCCAGGAATCCGCTCTGTCTTAGAAAAATTCACAAAGAAGTTGTCTTTGTTTATGGAAAAAGAAGAAATGCATCACAAGTTTTTCAGATTAAATATCATTAAATATATTCATATGACTCACGAGGCCAGAGATCTTATTATTCTACTTGGTGATAGATTAATGAAATGGTTGAGAGAACAGTTAGTAGAAATCATGTCTATAGTCCAGAGAAGATAAACCCTATATGTTCACTACAACAAACCTTGATTTCTGTGTTTATCATCATTGTATCTATTTTTGACATTTAATGAAAATCTATTTCATTCTTTCTATTTTTTTTACTATCTTTATTTTGATATGCCAGCACTCCAGATTTAATTATTGATAAACATTTAATAATAGCATTTACCTACAGTTCAGTGCAACATTAAATGTGTCAAATTCCATGATTTATCATTCTTTTTTATATCACAAAAGGGGAGAAATTTAGATAAACACAACATTATATTATAAGATTTTAAAACCTTTTAAAACCTTATTTAAATGATTTCCTATATATTTAAAATGTTTTTGATTTATATTGATTTATACTTATATAGAAAACCATTTTAAGTTATTAACAGTCGTTTATTATAATGGGAAATTTTCGTTTACTTTTTATTCTGTGGGAGAAATATGGATAAAACTAAAAACTTTTATTTTATTACATAATTTTATTTTTAAATAAAAAATATTTAATTTTCATAAAGGGGTTGAATTTTTTTTGACAAAACAATGTTTATTTATTGAAATGATTAAGTATTGTTTTATCCTCTCAAAATTCTAAAACATTATGTACCTAATTTTGAAAGTTAATTTCATTTAATTAGTATCATTATTTTATGGGATTTGTGATCATCAAAAAGGGGGAGATTGTTGATCAAGTGTTATATTTAAGAATATATAATATTTTTATTTAATGGGGGAGTTTATATTAGTACTCCATCTCTTTTTGACAATTTTTATGCACAAAAATACCCTTAATTATTTTCTAATGATTTTATTTGTTATGTATTTTGTAGGAATATATTATTTTATTTTTCTCTTAAAATAATTGGAATTTATTACTAAAAGTATTTATATCTACCATGTTCTAGAAAAACTATTCATGCGCTACTTATTCGATATCTACTTGAGCATGTTCTAGAAACACTAATCATACCCTACGTGGATAAACGTAGCGTAAGGATAAAACCGTGTATACTTTTTGGGATAAGGAAAATGTATGGTTAACCAACCATATGTTATCAGAAAAGTATGGAAGAAGAAACCTATGTTAGGAAGGAACCCTACGTTTGTGATATCAGAAAATTAGGGAAATAGAACCGTAGGTAAAATATTAAACGTTACATTTGTTTCTCAAAAGTGTAGTTCATTAACCTTACTTTTGTAAACAACCATACATTCTTGGAAAAGTATGGATCAATTAAAAGTATGGATCTTTTACCGTATGTTTGAAAGTTGAAAAGAAAAGTATGGATGACCAACCATACCATTGGAATGAACCTTTACATTGTCAACCTTACATTGTGAACCTTATGTTTGAAGTCTACGTCATCAACCTTACATTCAGAGGACGCATATAGTTGAACTTAACATTACATTTGGTGTCAGAAATTTTTTTGTCGATATTTTTATACAACGGTCAGTACTCTTATTATTAGAAGGATTTCAAGCCAGATTTAAAGCTGATTTTAAAGTATGATTATGACTGATTCATAACAGTTTCATCAATTATTTGATAATCGAATTAAAAGATGTTTTTTACACCGAGTCTTCAGGGAAGTTACGACTACTCTGTAAATTCAAATGTTTGAATATTGTGAGTCAAAACACGACTTTTGTGGATCCCATTTTACAGGATAAGTTCTTATTATTATTTTATTTATATGGGATTTTTTAAACTACATCGATTATTATTGATCATGTGTGATATTTTGGTTATTCTGAAAAAAGGAAAAACAGATACTATGGAATCACACCTATCCACTGGTTCCAAAGGAGCGTCAAAGATCTGTTTATTAAAGAGGAAGGATCATGATAGAAGATTCACTTGTTCTACGATGAAGATCTACTGTGATTTTTCTACTGATGAAGTTGTGAATAATATTTCGATATCTACTGCAACGGTATTGACTCAGAACATATCTTAATTGAAGATTATTATTTTTGAAGGCGAAGATCTATCTACTATCAATTGCAGGCTGTTGCAATTATGAAGAACATTGGGAATGTATTATCAAAATATGAAAATATTTTCATTTTTATTCTTGAGTTATCGGATTCTCATACTATGTAGTGTAGGTTATATAAGTGAACCAGAAGGCTTTGTTTTTCCTTGGAATGTAAAGGTGTCAACTGCCTGTACTATGTTGTGAACTGGTCTATTGAAATGAGGACCAGATAGTGAAAATATCCATGCTCATGGAGTTGAGCATTGGTAGAGTGGACTAGGGGCCTTCTATTCCCTAAAACACTATACATCTTGTGCTTTTGGTATTTAAATTTCAGCGGAATCTTTTTATCTAATTAATGTTAAAAAGCGGAACACATTCACGTAATGATTTTTGAAAAGACACAATTCACCTCATCTCTTGTGTGTATTTGTTGTAATCTGATCCAACACTTAAGTGATATCCCCAAGATGCCAAAGGCTAGCAATAAATGTTGAATGGTTTCAAATAAAAGTGGGGTAAAATTTACCATTTAGGAAATAAACAAATAAACCTAGAAACCTTAACCAAACCATTTACTAAATGATGCATGAACAAAATAAAGACAGCTCAACAACTTCATATATCTCAAATCCATATCAAAGTTTGAAATAGTGGAGGACCAAACCAGAATCAATGTAGACAATAGATAAACAACTCGAGACTCTTAATATGCCTCTAGTCTCCATGATCGAAATCCATCGAGCTATAAAATCACCAAACCACCCAAATATCATGAGGTGGTGCTATAAACTAGGGAGATGTTTCCATTTCCCCTTTACTAGAAGATAATTTCCCCAAATGCACCAATGTTCCAAATCAGGGGTGAGTATAAAACTCCGTTAGATTTACACAATGAAATCCCTACTCAAGACACTAAGATAGAAATTTCAGCCACATTTATATGAAATTTTTTATATAAAAAATTTACAAAAATAGTTTATAACCAAATATAAACAAGTTCCATAAACCATTTGAAACCAAGTGAAAAAAAATGAAACCAATTTCCAACATGTTTTTTCCAGAAGAATAACAAATAAAAGATTTCAAAACCAATTATTCTTATCATTTTTCATAACCATTTTATATTTCACCACACACCCACACTTGTATTCATTGTTTGATAGTTCAATAATCATGAGTCGTCTCTTATCCGATTTACTTGTGTCCCACTGACACACGCCCCCGATCCAGGATCACATTTCTTGTACCCCAATGGGAATCCACTCTTATTAAAGTCCTGTTAAGCATGAAATCACACCAAAACCAATTGATCCAAATAATTACATTTCCAAAAAAACAAGTCTAATAATACTGAGATTTTATCAAAAATAAATACCCATCCAATTCCAAAGAAACATTTCATTTCAATAAATTGTACCCTTTTTTTGAAAACATCTAATCTATTTTGTGTCCCAACAATCCAAAAGAATGACTATTTAAAATCCACATTTTTAAAATCTAATGGTTTATTGATTTATCTAAATGTGTGAACTTACCATGTATATGGATTAAGTGAGATCGTACAAAAGTGTATCTCACGCCTTTTTTCCTCTATGTGGTTCGTTTTTCTTGTAAGAGTTAATAACTTAGTATTTATCTTATCCTAAAGCCAAATAAGGTTCTCCCATCATTCTAGATGAAATATAATGTCTTTCCTTGGAGAATTGAAGCCAGATTATAGATGTTTTTTATTGTTCTTCATCATTCATGATCGGTTTCTTAGGTCGACATAGATATAATTATTCTCTTCTCTCGATTTATTTGATCTACAACTGTTATGTGTAGATTTAGGTGTTTGTATTGTATTTATGATGAAATTTGGTCTTTATCAATTGATGTGAAGATATCTAAGGATGATTCTTATAGAATTGACCAATTTTTCTTGCGTGTTCTTTGTTCGTTGTTATTTTTTTCAAAAACATTGTGGTAAGAGACATATTTCATGACTCCACTTAGTATAAATTATTGTTATGAATTCAAATTGAATGTGTGGTGTTGAATTGTTTTCGATTGTGTTGTTGAAGATTTGTTAGTAACCTTCTTGAGTGATGGTTTTGAAATATAGAAAAGTGGGTTTTGTGAATGAGTGATTTTGTTCTTGGTTTTAAAATGTGGATTTTAAAAAGAGATTTTTCTGGATTGTTGGATCATAAAATGGATTAATTTTCTTTAATAAAATGTAATGTTTTATTGAAAAGAAATTTTTCTTTGAAATTGGTTTTTCTTTTGTTTTCAACAAAAGATCAGTTTCGTTGGAATGTCATGTTTTAAAAATGGAAATATTTGGAATAATTGGTGTTTCTGTGATTTCATGATTAACGGGCCCTTAATAAGGGAAGTGTAGCATTGGGTTAAAATGGATGTAACCCTGGATCTGGGGTGTGAGTCATTGGGACTCAAAGTAATTGGACGAGAGACCACTCATGAGTATGGAACTGTCAAATGAAGCATGCATGTGTTGGTGTGTTTTGAACTATGGAATGGGTATTCCAAATGATAATAAGAATTGTTCCTAAAATATTTTATTAGTTATTTTTCTAGAAAAATAACTTGTTGTCAATTGGTTTTATATAGTTTTTTTCACTTCATTGAAAAAGGTTTTTTGAACTAGTTTATATATATTTTTAAAAATATTTTGGTAATTTTTTTTATATAAACTGTTTTATATAAATTTGGCTAAATTTTCTACCCTAGTGGCATGAGTATATAATTCCTTAGGGAAAAACTAATGAGTCTTCTAATAACCCCTTCTTTGGCACTATGGTTATTTCGCATATAATGTATTCCGAAATAGGGGAAAAGGTAATGTTTCTGATGTTTTTAGCACCACCTCATGGAATTTGGGTTGTTTGGTGATTTTGGAGCTCAGAGCTTATGGATCATGGAGTATTGTGGCCTCCTAAGAGTCTTGGTTTGTTTATCCACTTTTTTACATTGATTTTGTTTTTCTCTTCCACTATTCTTCACTCTGATATTGTTTTGAGATACATGATTGATTTGAGATTTCTTTCTTTAATTCATGCATCATTTAGTAAATGGTTTTATTATGGTTTATTGGTTTATTGGTTTATTTACTAAAGTTCAAATTTTCCCCCACTTGTATTTGAAGACCTTAAGCATTTATTTCAATCCTTTGGGGTCTTAGGGATGTCGTTTAAGGCCATGTTATGAATAGTTGTTCTCTAAAGATAATGAGATTGGGTGGGTAATTATATACACAAAATATTCTTCATGGACATTCGTATTCATCTTTCATTTAATCCATATTGATGGGTGATGAATAATTTTTAATTTCCAAAGATCATCACACGGTAGTGTGAAACTAGGTGTCCAATAAGTCATGCTATCGTCAACCAATATTCGATTAAGTCTATCTCAATACATTGTTTTGAGGATGTGACCCATATATACATCTACTGCAAATACATTTCCAATTTTATTATAAACACATGGGTGTAATTGTAGGTAATCCACTCTCCCTAACCTTTAAAAATATTCCAGGATGTTTTTCTATAAATTAACAAATCCTTAGACTTATCCTTTATGACATACCTGGATATCTAATTAGAAATATCCATTGGGATATCACTGATTTTTTCATATCCTAGATTCATTTTTATGACTAAAAATTTCATTTGATACTGACTATAGCATCCCATGTGTAATATACAATGATATTAAAACAAATTAGATGAATATTATAATCATTAAAAATGTACATGCTTGATGACCATAGTAGTTTACTGTTTTTGAATAGTTGGAAACAATCTCCTAACATAGTCATGGAAAATAAATGTTTTCTATTGAGATCTTACAATTTTGAACTCCTACACAAACCCATTCATTATAAACTAGGGAAATATAAGATAATAATTGGTGAGATAATATTATCAATAATGTTATTCAAAAGTGATTTGTAATAATAACATGAGAATAATTGTATGATAACATGAGAATGACTTTTTAAGATCATAGCGTTAATATTAATGATCATAACCATTAGTCCTGAAGTATTGATTGTTATTTCATAAGACATGAATAAAAAGGGACTCCAATGAATAATATATGAGATAATATCATTGGAATAAAATATAGAATTGTTGAAGACATATATGAATATAAAATCATTCCCTATACATCAAAAATATTTCCAAAACATATTTGGGAACTTCATACGGAATACACCTACTATGAGGGACATAGAACCATCCCCATCCATATACCATTATTTATAGTGGACGAGGTTATGTATTCTCTCCATAGTGGATAAGGTTACACCATTTTTCTATAGTGTATCAGGAATCACATTCTTCACAAAGTGGATCAAGATGCACCATTTTCTAACTGTGGATCTAGACACACATTTTTATATTTTGGATCTAGACCATTGTCCTATTTTCTATATTTACCTCATGCGATATAAATTTTTAATAAATTAATTTAAGGGGGAAATATATCCCCACAACCATAAAATTAAATCATGCATACATGTCATACAACATAATAAAACTTTTATCATGTCATGTCCCATAAAAATAGATCAGTTTCATAAATGTTTAATTTTGGTATAACCCCTAGAATAGAAATGGGATTCATTAACATCATCTCTTCCTAGATATAAAAAATTAAAATATATGATATAAATGGTTTCCTTGGATTATATCCACAATTAATCATATACTATATCAATGGTTTTTATCTTAGATAAAGTTGTATTCTAAAAGTTGAATTCGATTATTTATTATGGAAGAAAAAATTTCATTGAAATTCAACAATTGATGTAGAATGAATTGTATCATTAATTTTATATGAAAAATATTTGAAACCATATAACATAATATATAAAAATCATATAAAAATTTTCCCAAGAAAAATATCTATCCTGTTTTCAGGAACTCTTTTTAAGAGGAAACATATTTTGAAACGAATTTTCATTGAAAATTCCATAGAAGATGTATAATAAAGGCTCTGAAAACCATTTTGATTAGTCAATAAAATAAAAAAACTAATTTCTATTTCCTCAAAAATTATTGTAAATTATTATTTAATATTATTTTATTGATCACATTTTATTAATACATAGTTTCTAAATAAAATAAATTTTTGTCCAAAGAGAGGAATAGTGCTCGGTTTTAATAAAAAAATACATACTTATATTAAGTATCAAATTGTGGAAAAAATATTCCATTACATGAATATATCATGAATAACTATAGGAGAATAAAATTAATGATATTTTATGGGATATGGAATATAATATTTCATCAATGTAATCTTAATAGTAAACAATCTCGATACACATTGAGATTGTATCAATGGACTCCTACCAATTTGGTAACATTTAATCATAATACCCATGAGGGTATAACATCACATGAAGAATAAAATATCATTAAAATAAGAATATCCATGAAAAAAATGTCAATTTTTAGTATAAAGATATCATAAAAGAATATGCGTTCATAACATAACATTCCTCTCGATGAAGGAAAATTGAGACAAAATTACCTGATTGATAGGGTAAATTTTGAACCGTAAAGACTTTTAAAGAAATATATTAAATTGAATATGTAAATTACCATAAATATAGTAACATGGAACATATAATACATTCTTGGGTATTATATACACCACAAAAAATAAATTATTGGAGAATATGGCATATGTCTTGCAGAAACAATGGTGAGGCTAGAAATCCCCTCACCCCAAGTCTTTCATTTCTTCATAAATGTTCAAAACTCCTATATGATTAATATATGTAACTTATAAATCTACTAATGAACATTATTATAATATATAATAACATATATTATTTTATTATGACTTTATATTTCATTTTTATTGATATTTCAATTTAATGGTATGTTTTGGGTAATAACATCTTTTTTTGTACATATTAGGACTTTATATTCATAGTAATCTTACATAGATCATGATTTAATTATTTTAGGATTCTATATATATATATATATCATATAAATTCATTATATATATAACTACCTACAAATGTTAGAAATATGAAAAGAAATACACTATTCATAGAGATGGTAGGTTGTACATATGTATGAATGTTGTTTCCATTTTCTTATTATATGGAAAGAAATATTATATAATTATATATATATATATATGTTCTTTCCAGTGTCATTATTTTGTTATATATTTCTCATATTTCTAATAAAACAATCCTTTATATATTCTTTGTAAATTGTGAATGAATTACATCTGTTTGAGGAGGTGGTAGTCCACATGTCCAGAGATGATGTTGTAATATTCCCAGAAAATGGGAAGCACAAAGATATGTTTTATATAATAACTAGAAATCAGAATAAAATAATAAATATAATATATATATATAATATAAAAATAATCAGAATATCATTACTCCAAACAACTAATGTATTTAATGGAAGAAACAACAACATTGGTTAATGATATATTAGGTCATCGGACACATGAACAATGATTGTGTATCATATTTGATGGACGTGTTTGAAGGTGGAGGTTCTATTATTAAAATAAAAACATATAAGTATATATATCATAATTATGTTATTATATAATAATGAAATAAAAATAATTGAAGAGATGTAGAAAAAAACAAAACAAATGTTATCGTTAAATAAATAAAGTCTTCTTGGGGTAGCTCATTTTTCTATACTCCAAAGGAATTTATTGGTCTTCATTACAAAAAAATTTAGTCTTCTTGAATGTGATAATATATGTTGTGAGATTATTTGGATAGGTTTTCCAGATCCAAAAGGTTTTATAGGTTTTTATATGTGAGATGGGGGACTGGGTTGAGTTTCTTTTTATAGTTGAGGGGGAGTATAATTCTTCTAAATACATGAAGGTAAATAATATTGGGTGGTACCCATTACATAAATTTCCTAAAAAATGATAATTATTTAATAAAATTGAGTATATGGTCAATATATGTTGATGTAATGGGTTTTGAACATTTTTCAAGTTCATTTTCCTCTTATGTTTTATGTTTCGACCCCTATTAAACTTGGTTTTCTATTCATTTCATTGATTACTTTTTGCAATTTAAAATAATAATTTTTCTCAAAATTTAATGTGAAATTAATTGTCATTATATATTATGATGATTTAAAATATTGAATCCATTTTTCAAAATTCCAACCAAAGAAGTGGAAAAATTATTTATGAAACAACCCCACATATCAGACAAGCCAATGATTTTTTAAAGTGAAAATGCTCAAATGTTTGATTTTTTTTCATCCAATTTCAATGTGGAATACATTAAAATGAACAGATTTATATTAATATATTTAAAATTTGTATAAATATATTTTGAAACATATTTAAAATATTATTTAAATATATAAATAGTCTGATAAAAAGTTGTTTCAAATTAAATAAAGTATTTTTCACTATTAATCAAGAAATAAAAGTTCTCAGTAAAATATCAAAAATTCACCACAAGATAATTTTATTTATTTTATATAAACTATTATTCTAAATTTGTCTAATACAATTTAATAAATATTAAAAATTATATTTAAAATAGTAGTTCCACTAAAAGGTGGTATAATTAACTTTTAGAAAAATACGGTTTTTTATTCCTATAAAACCTAATAGATACATTTTAAAAAATGGTTTAATTTCTATTTTATCAATTTCACTATGATCTATAAAAAATAATAGTTATTTTATTTTTTTGTGATAAACTATCTTTTTGGGAATAAAAAGAGTTTTCTAAAATAAAAGGCATTCTTTGTATTCAATTTGATTATATTTTCATTTACTATAATTGATAACAAATTAATTAATTTTTTAAAAATTTATAAACAAATGTTTTATAATTTAGTTAAAAATATTCACAAATTCCATTCCAATGGCTTGTTGGTAACTATAATAATATTTTATTTAACATATTAATAGTTTATTATTCATCATTAAAACATAGTCTTGCATATAACAAAAAATACTGAAGGAACATGGAATTTTGTATTTCATAAGAAAAACAAAGTTTTCCTTGTAACGAAAGATAATATCGGTGATGAGTGTAAAATAATCTAATCATGGTGTTGTGTGCAAGGCATTCTTAAATTATTGTTTCTTTTAAATTAATATTAACTTGGTGTATCATGCAATGAAACCCACAAAAGTGTTTTAATTTATTTGAAAAAAATAATTATTAGTAGTCAAGGTGTTATGACCCATGTAAAATGATTTTTTATATGAGGTGAATATGGTTAACATAATATATTATAGATATAATGTTTTATGAAATAGGAAAAAACACCTTGTCAAACTGTTGTGGTTGGACACCATGATTAAAGAGTAAATATGGGAAATCAAAGAGGTGATGAATCAGAAGCACCCAAATGTGTTCTAAATTATAAATCAAAATTTCAAGAGTGAATTTTATAAAATTTTGAAGAATGAAATGATCAAAAAATTAATAATTTATTTCATTTTTTAAATGAATAAATTCCATATAGAAAAAATATGTAGTACTTTAGTAATTTTTAACCATTATATAATATATCTCATTATATTTAAAATTCCATTAAATAATATTTCAACAATGATTATATATATATATTATTATTTCCGTTATTATTAGTATATAATAATGGTTATGAAAAAAACAAATTCAAATAGATGTATAAAGATATCCCCTTGACCATCAAGATTTATCCATATAAATCCCATATAACAATGATATTTAAATAGATTGAATCACTGGGAATTTTATATGACATATACCAAGTGTTTATTCAAAAATTAAATCTTCGTTAAAACTGTTTTTTTTATAATTTCATGATTATCTTTATCAAGAACCTGACCTTGTTCACCGAAACAACCCATGAATGCACTATCACAACACACATTACCCTTAGGGTGTATATTACTATAATAAGAGGTTATGTATCTTTAGCATAGTAAAATGAACCTGTATATATTCAATTAATTAAATAATGATTATTTTTATCACTTTTTTTTATTAAATTATAAATTATTATATAATTAGTTAGATAAAATTTATACTTTGATAAGATGACATCAAAATTGTATTTTGGAGAAATATAAATTTTCAATTATAACATCATTTTGGATAAATTGAATAAATTTAGAAGTAAATATTATCTTGATAAAATATTATTATGATGTAATATATTTTTATATATTCATGATAATATAATTTAATAATGTCTAGGTTATTTTGTTTTATAGGTGAGAAAGGCGTTAGTATCATAAAAAAGTATTTTCCTATAAAAATGGTTTTCTATTTTAAAGTTTAAATTCTAAATTTTATTGAATTATTTTGATAAAATAAATACTAATCTCAATATCAAAATATCATAATTATCTACAGGTTAATTTTTTTTATATTTTAATATATATTTAATTATTAGAGTAAAAATTAAATACAGTATAAAAATGGTATCTATTATGTCATCATAATATCATAGTAGCTATTTAATAAGTACCATAAAAGTAATCAATGATGAAAAATATACCTAAACTTAAAAATAATGTGTTATTATGTTAATTAACTAATTATATCTACCCTTAATGAATCCTCAAAACCCTATATTATATTTTAATGTTTTGTAATCATATTTTTATGAACATTCATATGTTTCTCATAACTAGTGGAATTATTTCAGTATATTCGGTATTGGGGAATATAAAATATTTAAAACCAATCCAATTATTTATAAAACATGTGAAAACACACTATAAGGTTTTTGGTTTTGATTATTTTATCATATAGAGTCCAAATCGTTTTTTTAATTAATATAATTGCATTATCATTTCTTATAAATACCGACCCATTGTCCCACTACCATTCAATAAAATCCAAATGAACATGAATTAGATTTCTATATCCCTATGAAATTCCCCTTAATGTGTTCTTGATCGGCTAAGAATATACCACAATTATATTAGAATCACCCTCTTAAGGTATGTGATTACCTCCTCTTCAATATTATTCTAGTACAATATATGTACTAGTCCTTATGATCTCCAATATTATCATATTATAACGTGTTTCTAAGTTTTAATTTAATATATTTATCATGGCCATGTAATCATATACTACCTTTTTGTCTCATAATATCATTTTATGAATCATTATGTACAACCTTAATGATTCTATATGTGTCTGACTATTTTTTATACCATAATATTGTTTTGGGAATACCCATATTCATTTCCACTTAAGTGTATTCACCTACATGTACTCATCCTTCATTGATTTGAGACTTATATATTTTTAATATAAAATTATTAATCATAGAATTTATAACCCCTATAATTTTTTGGTTTGTATCTTCTTAAATAAATTCGTATTATTCAGTAGCTTACATTGCATGAAACAACTATCTTAAAAGACATTATATAATATTAAATACTAACATGGAAATTGTAATATTAATGTGACCATTTGGAATAGTCAAATGGTCATTAGAAGAATAACATCATTTAATAAAGTACAAATAAAAAACATGTATATCATAAATAGAAATATTATATGTTTATATCATGTAATGAATTAAAAAATGTTTAAAAATGATTAATTATGTGCTGATAGTTTTTCAAAACGTAAATGTTTATTTATAATTCTTTAATTGATATAATGTTTCGATTGTTTGTAGGATGAAGGAGTATGTGGTGAATGGGGAAATCCCAATTTAGGTGGATTTTGAATCGTTTGAACATCACAATTCAACAATAAATTATAATAAATCTCTATATCACATTGGTTATAGAGAGTTATTTCATCTTGCAACAAAACAAAATGTGGTAGGATGTGAATTTGAGGCCATGATAGATTTGTGAAATAATTTTTCAATGGAGTTGATGATGGATTATTCAAAATCTTTTGTGGAATTTGATATATTTCCTCCAAGATGGAATATTATAAAATTTCAGATAGCGCATGTATCAAAAAATCATGGTGAATTGTAATGGAATGTCAAAATATACAGATGCACTATTATTATAAGACTTCTAATCCCGAAGGGAGAGAAGATTTGGTGTTTCAATGAATTTATGTTGAGAATTTTTAAAAATTATTACTTTGATGGTTAGATACTGACTTCCATGGGACACATATATTACCATGTATTCTTACCATATTATGACTCTGACAAATGAGCCTGGGGCATGGGGTAGTTTCATTGAAGCCTAGATTCTTAAGAATCCATGACTGGGATCTGAATTTTGTCATGGAATAAGTCAGAAATACATTCACCCAGTTTTGGATTCATTTCTGTAGGCTTAATTTTTTATACTGTAACCCTAAAATTCTTTGAGGAAATGAACAATATTTCTAGAATCCTATCAGGATAGGTAAAAAAACTGATAATATGAAATTTGGGAATTATTACAGGATCCTGTTTGAGGTAGATATGTCCAAAAAAATGGTGGAAGTGGTGGTTATCACAGAAATTGATGATAGCCTCAACATTGAGAATCAGTGTGATTTGAAGTCAAAATTTTTGAAGAATATTAAATTCATTGGAAATCAAATCTCCCCCTAAAATGAGATTCATGGAGAAATTTTTTACGATAATGGGTCCTGATGAACCTATATGTTAGGGATTGAGGGGGAATGATATTGTATACCCTGATGTTTAATGAAACCTAGTAGATGGACCATACAATGTAGACGGTAATATTGAATAAGGGAGGATTGTAGGAATATGTGAATCTTTGAAATTATTAAAAGTATACAATCATGATGACCCTGTTAGACATGAAGAAAATTTTGATGTGAAAACAACCCTGAAAAAACTAAATGTTGAGAAATATCTCAAGGATCATGACACCCATATTATTTTATTAAAAAGAAACCAAGGAAAAATTATTTTATAGCAGGGGGTATTATAGGAGTCTGAAATACAAAATCATTTTAAAATATTTTTCACATAAGGGTATAATATTATGAGGGATTTCTTCAAACCATGTAATATCTTAATTTAAACCAATGTTGGCCAGGACAACTTCCATCGTGTTCCCTTTGCGATAAACATGCATGACGAAAAAGTTGATATCATTAATAGAACAGGTGAAATCCATCCAACGAGTAGTAACATGGCAAGAAATATGAGTTATGCCATTCCAAATTGCATGCATGATGTTCATCGAGTAACATTCAATAAAGAGGTTTTTCCATCCAAGGTGCATAATGAAGTAAATAACATGAATCAAACTCAACATCTTTACTTCAAGAGAGGTGGCAATTCCACAGTTTCCCCTGAAGCCAACAAGGATCTAACTGAGGTGGTTTTTGAAGATAGTTCCACATTCTGTTGATCTAGGATTTTTTTGTAGGTTCCATCAATATTAATTTTAACCCATCCAGGAAGAGGATATCTCCATAAAACATCCAAAGTGCACCGGGGATGACTAAAATTTCCATTGATTCGAAGACGTCATAGAATTCCAAAGTCATGCACAGTTTTGTGGAAATGTCCCTTTTTCATTGAATCAGCTTCATGTATGACAATAAGGATGCACAAATGACCTACAATTTGATTGGGTAAGTAATTGTTTTAAAAATAGAATTCTGATCATACCAAATCACATAATGGATCTCAGAAACTATAGTTCAGATAAGATTCATTATTTTCATAGAGCCTTCCATTTTTTCATATTTCTTTAGTTGTGTATTTATTGAATCATGAATCATCCATATGAAAGAAAAAATTTAATGTATATAGTTACAATGATCCGAAGTAGTAGCACAAGAGAGAAAGAGATGTCTAGTAACTTCTCTGTGATGGTGTCAGATATTTCAAATAGATTCGAGTTGTAATCCAAAAGATTGAAGGAAATTCATTGTGGGAACTCTATTGTGAAAAAGACTCAATATGAGATTGAATCATGATGGATTAATCCATGGTTTGTTGAAATGTTTTATCTAACTATAATCACCATCATAGTTACAAAATTAATGATGGTAGAATTTTTTTTGAATAAAGAATACCTTTGTGGGAAGGATCCCAAATTAAGAAATCATTAGTGTTAGTGAGGCAATTGTTATCAATGATGTTTAGAAAATTATCATGCAGTAGATCATGTTGAGAATTAAGAATATCTCTAATAGAGAAGTTGGTGTTCTTAGGGGCGTGATCAGGAGATATCCTAGAAATTAAGGTCGTGCCAGTCCAGTTGTCCAACCAGAATTTCATTGAAAAATCTCTCGAGACCATCCTTATGGAATTATTCATAATATTGGAAAAGGATTGTTTTATGGATGGCCATATAGAGGAGTTGATGAAATTGAAATTTTCCATCTTATTTTTATTAAGAAATCTATCATTAAATAAAGTAATGGATTCCAAAGTATTGTGAAAAAGTTTACCAGTGAGACAAGATTTCAGGTCATCATTAAATTATTTTATATTTTTTGTACTAATTCCACTTTTTCAATAGGTTTGCAACATGTTTACAAGGGGACATTCACAAAACTTCATTCTATAGTACTACAAGTCTAGACTGAATTCTTTATAGAAGTTTTTATTTTTTTTTGATAAGACCAAAATTCCATTTTTAAACCATCATGGAGTAGATCATCTTGGATACAATAGTGTATTTGACAAGGCAGGTCCTACATGCTAAAGAGAGAGATTGACCTTTCCATTATGTGACTTGGTTTAGAATTTTTTTAATAATATAAGCAAAATGGCTAGCCATTGGTCTGCCCCAAAATATGGGAACACCGAGATAAGTGAAATTGAGAGTGCCTTCTTTCAGACCAATGTCATTGATGATTTTTCATTTTATGTTTCTGAGGAAAAACCATTCTAATGAAGATGTAGGATTCACTCCAAAGAATAGTTTTCCCCGAAACAACTTCATAGTGAGAGAGCATTGTTTTGATATTAAAATTTTTTATTTTATCAACTTCAATAGAAATGATGTTATCATCATCATAAAAAGGTGGATGGGAGCGTTCACATTCCTAGAAATATGGATGGGCTTCAGCTTATTTTGGTTCACCCAATGGGTGATCAGGTGGCTAAGATAGTCATCTATTATCTAGATGATAATGGAAGAAATGGGATCACCTTTCATAACACCTTTATATAATTTAAAATATCCTTTAGTATAACCAGTTACCAAAATGGAGAAAAATGGATAATTAAAAATATTTCTGATTGTATTGATAAGAGAGACATTAAAACCATAACCTTGAAGAACCACGAAGATAATGATCCAGTCCATAGTGTCAAAATATTTTCTAATGTCATGTTTGATAGAAATGTTTCTTCCTCTGTTATGATTTTTTGAATTATGAACATGCTCAGAGGAAAGAAAGATGCATTCTTGAATGAATATACCATTGATAAATCCAAATTATTTCCAGGAGTCAATTTTGTCCCTGATAGTTGCTAGTCATTTTTTAATGATTTTAGTGATGATTTTATAAATAGTGTTAATGAGAGAAATGTGTATAAATAGGTGAATTTCAAAATCATTTTAAACTTTAGGGATGAAGGTGAGAAACTAAGCATTAAGAGAATGAGGAAGCACACCATTGAAAAAAATAATTAAAAAAATTAAAAAAAATTAACATGAATTAAATCCCAATAATGGTGGAAGAAACCATTGTTGAAGCCATCACGACCCAGAGCACTGTCAGTATTAAAACTAAATACAGTGTCTTTTATTTCATGCTCTAATGGGATGGAAAGAAGGAATGTATTATCCTCATTAGTTATCATCATCAGAATGACCTCATGAAGGAGATCTATGATGATATCGGGCCCATTAAATATATATTCATAGTAGGAGACTATGTGTTGAGAAATGTCATATTTTTTTCCAAGATGCTTTCCTCCATCATTTAGAATTATTAACAGCCTGAAAAGATTCCTAATTATTTGAATATAATTATAGAACATGGAATTTCTGTCAACATATGATAGCCATTTAACTTTAAATGGTTATTTCATCATATTTTAATTAAAACTATGAAAATCATATAGTATAGCTACAAGATTTACATGTTGAGTAGGATTAGTACTGAGGTCATAACTATGTATTATTGTTTTGATGGGTATTTAGTTCTTCCTCAGGATGAAGTGTTTCATTGTTAATTTTTTGGGCTTTGAAGATACACAATCTTTTTAGAGTCTATTTGTGATATTTAAATTTGACAGAATAGGCAAAGGAATCATTAGTGTGAGACCTGGAGGACCAAAAGTTTTGGATGACATTAGTGTAATCAACATCTGAGAACCCCACATTATTGAATCAGAATAGAAGTCAGGGTTTCATATTTTTTGTGGTGATACTGAAAAATATGCATTGATGATTAGAGTTCAACATATAGAGAGTGGTGCTTGAGATAGTGTCCCACCTATCTAAAAAATTCACATTTGTTAAGGATCTATATGACATAGAAGAAACCCCGTGATTGTAATGTCTTCTATACCAAGTGTATTTTTAACTAGTGAGGTTAATTTGAATGATAATATTTTCATTAATTGAGGCTTTAAATTATCTCAAAGATATAAAAGGACGAGATGGTCTAATTTTTTTACTTGCGTTGAGAATGGTATTAATGTCTCCAATGATAAACCAAGGGGCATTAAAATTAGTGACTAAATATGAAATATAATTCCAATGAGTTCTCATTTCATTATATATATTCTAAGCATAATCAAAAGAGAAAAATAATTATCCTCTACAAGTATTAAAATTTCAAGTTAAAATCTAACAAGAGATTGAAAATACAAACATTCTGTATAGAAGAATGCGACAAATCCCTAGAGATTATATAGTGGAGATATTTTTTATTGAAACGGTGAATGTATAATTATGTTGATATAAATGAGAATATTTATAAGATAAGGAAATTTTGGGTTCAATGATAGAAAATTACATAGGATGATGTGTGTTAATAATTCTTTTTAGAATAGTAAAAGTGTCAGAGGTACCAATACCCTGACAATTTCAAAAAATAATCTTCATTTGAATGTAAATTTTGAGTTAGAACTACACTTTTTTCTTTTCCCATAACCTTTATTTCTTGAATAACTTCTAAATATTTGAGAAATATTAATATTAGTGGTATGTTCCTGTTCATTGGTGGATTAGGAAAGGTCTATTTAAATTTTTATCTTTTAAATTATCATTAGTAGGGTTATTTAATGAGGCATTTAGATCTATATACATACAAATCTTATTAAAAAAAATTGAAGGACTGCTATTTTGATTAGATAGTATGTTTATAGAGTTCTCTAGATTATCAGAATTGGATATAGTTTGATAACAAACAGAAAATGAGTTTGTAGTGGGAAGAATCGGTGTACCTGGATCAATTGGTGCCGCTGTGTCCTGACGTTGTGCGTAAACATCCTTAGGAATGGTATTCAGATTCACAGATTTCATAACAGTGGTGTTTAGACTATCAAAATTAGGTTTATAGTTAACTGTAAACTTTGAGACACTTGAATCCTGATATAGTAAAGTACAAGGAATTGGAGGATTTTCATGATTCTTCTCCACACTATATACCTCCATGATAGAAGTGGTTTGAATAGTTTCTATTACATGTGGTAAATGCTGCATCTGTTCAGTGGAGACACTATTATACTACATTTTCATATGGTATTGTACTGAGTGTGTCTGCCCAAAAACATATTGTAGAGATTATACGATCATGGTAATAGATTCATTAGCCATAAAAGTGCTGGCCTTAGCCAATGTTTGAACATCCCTCGGGCTAGAGGAAAGTCCAGTGATATCCATACATTTAGAGTTATGAATCGAAATTTTGTGATCAGAGGGAAAATAGTATAGGTCATTAACATTAATTTGGATATAATTATTCATACCTAGAGTTGTAGTTTCCTTCAAAGTTGGTGGTTCCTAGAACTGTCAAGTACCATGTGATGGGGAGGTGTGTGTATCCACAGTTTTCACAGAGGTTGTTCTTGGGAAATTAGCTATGTATAAATCTATAGTGCATGTGTTGGTTGCATTGCATTGATGTTGTTCATTTGGAGTTTTTGTGTCCACTATGTTTGATGTATGAAAAGAATTATAAGAAAACATAGGGCACAAAACTTTTTCAGGTTGACAGGTACAAGGTCTGCATTCTTAGGATTATAATTGGAAATCCAAATAGAATCTAAAACTAGACTTTTTATTTCACTAGGAGGATTTGTTCTTTTTTAGAGTTATCTTCCTCTTCAGCAACATCTGCCGAGATTATACCTGAATTATCCTCTAATTGAACCAAGTTGTGTGATTTTTTCACCCATACATCAGATTTATTTTTTGGAGGTTTAGGTATATCTAACATGGGAGATTTATCTTTCATATTTATCCATTTTTCATTCCATTAATTTTCAATTGGATAATTTACTTGCTTCCTAACCACCCTAAAATTGGAGATTGTCTGTCCAATGGTCTTTCAAAGTTCTCAAAAGGGATATTTTCATTAATATTATATTCAAAAATAAGTTTTGTAGTCATTATCCTTTATATTTATTATGTTGGACATCTATAAATCTCAGTTAAATTCCCACCATGACTCTCGTAAAGAGGCGAAGGTCAGAATTTATGGATATTTGAACAATTTTGAGAGGAGATCCAATACAGGATAAAATATCATTCAAAATTTTTGGATGCTAGAAGTACCAGCTCAGTCCATTTAGCTTGACCCAAACTTATGACCTGGTATTCCTATATTTGTGCAAGTTGAATGAAAAAAATCAGTCATATAACCTTAGGAATACCAGTTTTAGATTATGGATTCCTGTCTTTCATGCCATCACTAGATCCTCTTGATATTTCAGCAGAATTTGGAAATTGGCTTAACATATTGGAATCAATTTCTAGTTTGATTTATTCCAGCAATGTTCAATATACAAATTTAAATTAGGTAATGTCTAGGGATGGTCACATTTAAGAATGGAGATGCATCAAATGACGGATAATTTTCATAGCTTTGTGTATTGTTGAAGAGAATCCGGATCTTCTTCCACGTGATAACCACTATCATCATGTCTCTTGAAGAGGGGAGGATTCATCGTGATGTTTTTCCCCAAATATATACACCTAAGGGAATCAAGGAATTAAATCCCGTGCAATCTAGTGGAGAATAAACGAGTGTGAAAAATTCAATCAGGGACATCGTATTTTAGCTTTCCCTCTATGATAGCATGCACATTGGTTTCCTATTTCATCTGAGGAGTAGTAAAATAGTGGGATTCAAATCTCACCGACATGAAAAAATGCACCATGAAGATAATGATCCATGAAAATGGGAAGAGAAGACCTATGTGATGGCAAGAGAAATGGTCTCCCATCTCTCATAATCTCTCTGAAAAAATTACACACATATAAAGGTGATGTATTTAATCAATATTCTTACTAATGGGATGGATAGTGATGGTAATGAGAAGGATCAAACTCCCACCTCACATGACTATGGTCTTAATTAAGCACTTTTTTGATAAATATTGAAGGTCATACCAAGTTGTTAAATAATGATATTGCACTTTAGGTCTCACAGAATCTTCCACCATTTGACCAAGGTAAGAAACACCCCAATTAGGATCCCTTTTCTGTGGTTAGGGGAACCTCAAAATAACAGAAAAAATATTTCATTAATTTTTTTTTTCAATGGACCATGTTTTCAAAAAAATTACATCATTTTACTAAAAATATATATATACTAATAGGGCATTGTAGATGGTTGGACAAGATCATACCTAACACACACAATTCCCTTCTACTCTTGAGGAATAAGGTGAAGAGAAAATATAGAAGAGTAAAGAAATTAATTCCATGAATGTGTAGAGTGGAAAACATTTGGATCCAAAACACTATTATTGGTAGGACCAAAATAAATGCAACATGCAGTTTCTATAGGTACACATGCTACTCAAGTTTATAAAGAGAGTGCACAAAAATACCCCCTATAGTGTGAGAAACTGACTACCAACATCCCCATCATGATACTTCAAGTAATGTTGTGGTCCATTTTCACATTTCCCCTTCTATAGTATCCAAGAAAAAGTTAATCTTAGAGAAACACACTGAGTATGTACAAGATGGTAAACAATTTTTCCCTCTGAACTATTAGTTTTCATTTCATGATATTAGGGACACAACATCCCTCAATCACCATGAGACTAAATCACATGAGGGTGAATAATCTCAAGAATTATATATAAAATACTAAGAAAGGGAAAACGATACAATGGAGACAAAGATACAAAAAGTAAAAATGTGGGGAATCCAATTGAATGAGGAAAAATAAGGGTGACCCCAAATGAGGGTCAAATCACTAAAAAAATGAATATCTTCTACTCAAATTATCATGGTATAGGGAATTAATCAGTGTAGAAATCCATTAAATATTTTAGTTTGGACTATAAACCTGTGATTATTATCATTTCTAAACCAAAAATACTTTTTGATAACATGAAATCATTAATATGTGCCAAATGTGGATACAAATATGTCTAAAAAACATGAAATATTCAAATATGGATAGCTTGGTTGTTCTAAATCAAAATAGGACCAATGACACTATATTAAATAAAGTACCAAATATTGTCTAAGTATCCTACAAAGTATTAGGTTATAACTTATATTCCTCTTTTGTTTATTCTTCCCATTAATGTGTAAAAAAATTGGGCTATATGACGAAATGGGGGCAATATCTGAATATATGAATTTGAAATTGATCATTATTAGAGACTTCAAAAATATATTAAGACCATAGAAAATACAAGATTTTATTTTAATAGAATTTTCACCATCTAGTTCTACACTTTTATGGACCAATTCAACCTTGTGGAGATCCCTATTGCATGACATGACACCACGTGGAGTATATATACCATTAATAGATTTCAAGAAAGTAAACATGATGTATTTTTTTGGATTATATGAGTGATGCAAATGGATTTTCTGATTTCAAACTTCCCAAATAACATTTTGACCATGAAGCCATTCAATTTAGTAATTCCCTTGTCTTTTGAAAGGTTCAATTCTTTTGCCATATATTTCAGAAATGGATGGCTAGTAACTCCTTGATGTAGGGTAATTGTGTTGGAGGCCTAGAAAAGTAATATCATTAGAAGGAAAATACAAAGGAGAGATGAAGTGTTATAACACACAAAGTGTTGTTTAAAATAATGGAGAATAAAATCATTTACAATATTAAATTTTGTAATCAAGGAATATGAGGATCATATTTTGATATGTCATGTATGAAATTAAGATCATAACTTTACATCAATAAATGAAATGAAAGCCTATCATAAGCTATATAACTTAATGATGATCAAATAAAGGCTTCGTAAAAATTAGTCGAATGTGATGTGGCTAATGGATGGAGATTGAAATTCAAATATCATTCCTAGAATTCTTGAATAGACGAAATCAAAAGAAGTGATCAAGACCATCCAAATTAATTTATGTACTCCCAATAATGAATTTTAGATATCTTAAGTATTTTTGGATCACATTAATGGGATTTATTTAGATAATGAGATGGATAGTATAGAAAAAATTGTTGATATCATTTTTCCTGTATTTATGGGCCCCATAAGTGGGCCCTCATCGGGACTCCCTCCAAATAGAAAATTAAAGAGGACCTTTTCTCTCTCCACCAGGATTATTCCCCTAGCCCACATGGATTTACCATCAAATTTTTCATATTTTACTATGTCATTTTTCAATATTTGGTCACTACAGTTGTTATGGATTTTTTCAATCATTCCTCAATGCCTTATGGTATTAATTCATGTTTCATTTCATTGATACCCCATAAAGAGAATTACATTGAGATAAAATATTTTACACTAGTTTCTCTTAGAAAAAATATTCCCATGATTATTAGTAATATCATTATGAAACTTATGGGTGGGATTTTCCATGTCCATATTACTAAAAATCAATTTAAATTTCTAAATTGAGAAAATATATAGAATTTTATCTTCATAGCCTTAGAGAGTGTCTATATAATGAAAAGGAAAATGAAGGAAGGAAACATTGCTGTGAAAATTGACATCTAAAAAAACAACAAAACCATTAAATAATGTTTTATATATGTTTTTAAGGGGATAAGTATTCTTCAATGATTTCTCAATGTGGTATGTATAAACAAATAATTGATGGTATGAATGAGAATTCCCTATCACATTTTTTACATGTTGATGGAATTATTCTTATTTCATATTTTTCAAAAATTACCTCGACATCTATAAAATCCATTTTCCCATTATTAGTTATTATTTGGGAATACAATAATCAAGATAAATCTTTGATTATATTCTATAATTTTAAAAGTGTTTTTAAGAAAAATAGAATTACTTAAATTTTTGTAGTAAAGAGGAGATATATTCTGTTAACTGATATTGGTGTCCTATTAGTTTTTGGATAGGACAAATAGAAATTGATGAATAAATATATTTTAACATTTTTTATAAAATGATCAGATTGAAGGGGAAGTCAATGTACCATGATTTAAGGTTGTGACTTATTTTTTTGGGGATTATTTCCAAATTTCTGTTTTAATTATTTCTATAAAAGAGGCCCAAAGGACTAATTAATGAACATCAAGGAATCATCAGAAACATTATTTGGACTGGGTCTGTTTATGGAAAAAATCTGGTTACCATAGACTAAAATAATGTTTTAAACCCTTAGAAATGAGAGGCCTTAGAATTCAAAATCTAATGACATTTAATAATGGTATTATAATAAAATTTACATGGAACATGATATTTAATGCCAGTTATTGTGATTTCTAATCTAGTAGGTTCATATGAAGGTTTTTGAATAGATACAAATACCATAATGCAACATGGATGTGGATAATAGTCAAGCATGCATTCAATGATTTTACAAATGACCCCAAATGGGTGGTGGGAAGGCATTCCCCTCTCTACTATTAGAGATCAACATGGCAGTTTATACCTCTCCTGGAAAATATACATGTCCTTATGATAGCTATAATGTGTCCATTTCTAAAATTATTTCACAATCCCTTAATGATATTACTCATATACCACAACAAGTATGAATAGAAATTTAAAATTTTATGTCTATGTATAGTGATACTTTGGTATGGAAATTCAATGGAAATAAGAAATTCATTGTGAGATATTACAAAAATATTTTGTGGTGAGAAGCTAATCGACCACCATAATGGCTTCTCAAATTTGTGGAAATATTTATTAATCCTCCTAGATGTATGATTCTATAGATGATTTTGAAAACCCAGTTACCCACTCATGAAGAAGTTTGAAAGGATAGACAATCTATTATGTCTTCCTTCAATATATTTATAAGGGATGAGAAGGCTTGAAAACAAATATTTATAACATGTTATTTTACCCATTAAATGTATAATTACAAAGAAATTATTCATGGCCTAAAATATGTTCCTGAAATTCCATTTGGTGACCTCATGTAAATGATAACTGAAACTGACCATAGTGTTGAATTCAGGAACCATCTATTAGTAGTATTGGAATTCATTTTTTGTTCGTATGGGATACTCTCAATACAAGTATATTTGTGGACATATAATATATTGTTCATGAATGAACCATTACACTACATAATGATGAACACAATACCGTAAATGTGTAGGTTGGTGCTCTGGACAACATCCCAGGTGACTTGAGATTTTTCTGAAAGTTGATTGTTACAGGTAGGTCGAGGAAGGCTAGGACCCTCATGTATAGACATTGTATCCCATAAAATAATATATGGATAAAAATCAACATAGATGGCCTGTCCTTAAGCGGGCATCAACTCCCAGGTTGTGAGGTTTTTTGGCACACAACATGGATTTTTCAATGACTATTTCTATCAATAACTTGACATTGGAAGGGAATATGAGGTTGAGTTGTATGATTTTATCAATGAAACCATGGATAATGTCCAAAACTTCTGGAGTATATTATAGATTGAATAGGACTCAGTAATATAAGCTAAGACCTTTTAGTCATGAATGAGGAGGGTTACTTGGAAAAATCCACCTCATTGTATTGACTATATTATGCTTCTTAATAACCGCAATATTTCTGTCTCACATGCCTAAAGAGAGGATAATCATGTGGAAGAATCTTTTTAAAATAAGTTGGTGATATAAATTAATGTAATATTTTATTTTAGAACCCCATACTATTATATAATACTTTTGGATGTGGATATTTAAGGAGTTACACAATCCTATCTTTGTAAAAATCTCTTGTGATGCGTTACTACGAATGCTTTTATATAAATTTTATTTGGGCCGATTTGACGTGGTCCTATATATTAAGGGCATAATTAATATAAGTATAGAAAAACAATTTCCCTAAAATAGATTCCAAAATCAATATTTATTGTCTTATAAATATAAAATAATTTTATTACACATTAATTAATTTTTTAAATTGTCATAAAATCATATACGATTTTAAAATATGTAATTTTCAAATAGATAATGGGTTTAAATATAAATAAAATTTATAATATATATAAATTTAATTTTATAAAATTGATTTCACTTTTAAAATATACCCATATAAATGTATTAATGTTTATTTTCAGGTTTTTTGAAAAATTATTGAATTTTTGTGAATAGTGAAATCTGATAATTTACCGCATTTATCATTTTAAGACAAATAGATGGATTTTTGTGTCATGGATTATGTAATAAACCATTACATCAAAATAAAATAAAATGTTTATTTTTTATTGTCACAAGGATGAACACTATTGATAGTCTTGAGCCCAAATAATAACTAAATGAATAAAATAGTCAAAAGACCCATCTCCTACCACAATAAATATAACCCTCACCACCCATTATACTCACACATTATTAATAATGAATATTGTCTAAATCCTTATGAAATACATTCCCAAGACTCTTCCCCACATCAATTATTTTCTTCACTTAGAAAAAACAATTCTATTTTTCTTGAGGAGGTTCGCAGGTAGACAATATTTAATATGTAAAATGCACATTCTTTCCCTTTTAATTTAATTTATTTTCTTATCCTATCATATCTTCACATATTAAATGTGGAATGGTAAATATATAATTTTATATATACTAAAATTCTATTATGTAAATGTAATATCAATCACAAAATCCCTTATTCTTTTATTTTAATTATTAAAATTAAAACATCATCCGTGGGGTGTCGATTTACCGCATTTGTGGACCTTGAGTTTTTGTTTTTCATTAAAAACTTCATGTTTAGTAATAGAATATTTTTATGAATAAAATATATAATTTATTGTGTATTAAAACTTATTTAATATTCTTGGACCAAAATATAAACATTGAACTAAATAAATTGGTACTATTACTTTATGGTTGTAAAAATCGCCAAATTAATCTAATAGTTTATCATTAACATTATATCTAATGAATCATCCTCACATAAAAAAATGATATGTCGAACCATTTTAAATACATTAATAATATTAATAAAATTTTATTCCACTAAAGGATAATTATTTCAATTTTACAAGAACATTGATTACCATACACAAGCGAATCGACCCCTAGACCCTGAAACAAACGCTAATAGAACAAAAAAATTAATCATTATAAATCATAAAAATAGCCATAAATGAACTTAATATAATAAAAAAAATCAAATATATGTTGAATTCCTTTTTGATTTTGTAATTAATGTATCTAATCTGATTATACATTACATTAAGTATAATTAAATAATGCTTTCAGTCATAAGGTAAGAGGTTTCTCATCTGACTTTTATTTCCATGAGATATTGAAAATTCACTACTTTTTTCTTCTGTGTGGTTTAGGTATAATACCATTTTATATATAATATCATTACTATTTAAATATTCATGGTATTTGTTTAATATTTTTATGATTATTAATTTTATTGTGTGTACGATTCAATTAATTACAATTAGTAAGTGGTTTTTCGTTTTATATTGATTTCTATTAGACTTATTCAATATTACTCAAATATTACCTTTGTGTACAACCCTTTTCTTTGATCATAAGTTAAGGATGCTTTTATTAAATATCCATATTTATATTTACGTGGATATTACTATTTCTTATACTATATACCCATTTTTATATGGTGTTTATATGGAATGTTATTTTACTAATTGGGGTATTAATGTCATAATTGTATCTTTTAATTAGTATAAATATTTGTTGATAATTAATATTAATTCATGAATTATATTGATCATTAGTATATTTGAGAAATGATTTAGACATTATAACATAAGTGTATCTATATTTTAGATATCCCCTTGATGCATCGGTAGTTTCATGAAATGACCAAGATAATGAAATTAAATGTTTAAACCATCATATGAATGTTCTCGATGATAGAGGTAACATGATTTATGAAATAATGGGATCCATATTATTATTAATTTACATCATTCAGATTTTATTATTATTATCCATATGTTTTTTTATGATATTATTCATGAATTCATATTGTTATAATGTTATTAAATAAATATAATTTGTATCTAATGATTAGAATTTACAAAATAGTTACTATTTATCCACACTTGATTTAATTTTTTTTTGATTAAATATAATTTATATAAGAGTTAAATATACCATTAAATATGGATTATGTTTAATTAATTATTGATTCTGGAATTCATTTTTGTATTTAACCCTTACTGAGCATCTGAGATCACCATTTTATTAGTCCTAATTTCCACAGGTTTTGAAGATAAAATTATTGAGTGAGTTAAAGGATGATATTAGATTACATATTCATGATTTATATTATATCAACAATGTAATATGGGTATCTTGTATATATCTAGTTCCTTAAGACTACTAAACTGATCAATGCTTCGATATTCAGATCTTGGATCTATTACAATGTATTAAAGTAAGGAACCAAATCTGATCTACATGGGAATGGTTCAATAATAATGGAATCATAGAATATTTAGTAAAAACCATGGGAACTTGGATTCCAAATAAATGTAACCAAATTGAGAACTATGATAATTACTTATTGACTTTTAAAAAAATTTACATAAGAATAATTTATATTTTGCGGATCAATTATCATGATGATTATAGGATAAATCAGGGTGTACATTATTTAGTGATGGATCGTAATGGAATTATATGAATATATTCCAATATAATATATAGGGTTTTCTACAATGAGAAAGAAAACATAGATAGTTTTGGGGATGAGAAGATCATGACAATTTAAAACAACACACTCAGGTTATGACATACAACCATAATACACTTATTTTTTATTTTTAAATGTAGTACTAGACCCCTCATTTAGTCAAGAAACCAATCTAGTGGTTAATGAACATTGGTTCATGTCTATTTAAATGATATTTCTGCTAATGAGATGTGATGAATGGAAAAATGTAGGACTATTAGTATATTTTCTCAAGGACAGTGATGATGAATAGTGTTCGTTTATGTAGAATACTAAGTAGTAAGATATAATATAAGACATGAAATGGAGAGAGTAAAATAAATCTTATTCAAAAAATATTTACCCCATGATTTACTATCTAATATGAAGATAAAATTTCATATCCTAATGAATGAAGAATAAGTGTGTTTTACTGGGCTTGAGGATACATTAACAAGACTACCAAGGTATGCTATAGATTACAAACATTACTTGTAAAACAATATTGGTCATTTCATTAAGGGTCTTAATCCATGTCATTGAAAGGAACAATCTTATCATACATTTTCATCATATGATGTCGTAATACAATTTCCATCCAAAAACGGAATGAATTTTCTTGATCTTATATATAAAATGGAAATCTAAACAAGAAGAGGTCAGATTATAACCATGAAAATTGTAAAAAAATAATTAAGGAAAAGTGAATGATGATTTTTCAATCTTGTAAAATTTGTGGGATCAATAATTCAGGAAAACATTTGAGGGTAAAATGATTTTGTTATGTGTGTGGGGAAAATGATCATTCTTCTCACGGGAGAAAGGGAAAACTGTATAATCATATACATTGTTTCATCTAAAATGAAAATCATTATTATTCATTCCAATGTCCAATTATCCTTGATAATAATCCTTATAAGAGTCCAAGGTTATATGACCATGAATATGTGATCACTACACCCGAAGTAGAAGTACCAAAACATGTGGTAACATATACATTAACCGAACATTCAAATTTAACCAAATATATTTTTTTGATTTCATATCATCGCATTGTTTTATATGTACCATATTTTCCTAGAGAATTTTATATTTAACTTATTATTTAATATAGGAGGTTTGAGTAAAATCATCCAAGGGAAGTATCATTACCAAAAATATGTATTTGGATGTCCCCATTTTGGAATATAAATATCCATTAATTTCATGATGTTATCATCATTACTATAATTGAATTTTATTTAATCCTCAGTGTCGAATTGAGTTCAATTTTTGATTTAAATGTTTTTTCAATGATGATGGAAATTAAAAATTGAAAGGAAGATGTATAATTAATTATCATTATAGAAGAAACGTATTGATATGAACTTATCTTGATTAATCCCCAATAGAACTACTAAATGAAATTCATGGGGAGGTTGTGATAACAAAATCTAGTGATGGAAGAGGTAATCTTTAAATTGATGGTGTACATATATACAAGAAGACACTGACATATTTCCTATGGAATTACATGGACACTCCCATGAGCATGAAGATGAGTTTTCCATTGATTTTATCCCAAATGAAAATCTTATATCAATGAATCACTATAGAATGGAAACTATTTAATTAGTGTACATGAATAAATAACTATAATAATTTATTAATAAGGTATTTATTCACCCTAGGGTTTTTCCGTTGGGAGCCCATGTTCTAATTGATAATAATATTGATGATACGATGATGTTGTGAATTCATTATAGATAAATCAATGAAATTATAACATTTAAAATATATAAACTACATCAAATTGATGATTTAGTTATTCATCATCACAAATCAAAATATTTTTTAATGTCTGAACGTCATTTTTGATATCATCAATTGTACATAATGGACTAATTCATTCCACTGAAATCCTTTCGGATGGGGTATGTACATTATTATTTTACAATATTTCTATATGAATTGACTAAATCACCCTTGGTTTTGATGGATCTAATGAATATTATATTCAATTAATATCTTATAGATTTGGTTTTGGTATTCATTAATGCAATTTTGATATATAATAAAACCTATGAATACCATGAGAATCACTATTGGATTATTATTGACACTCTCCAAAGAAAGCGATGTGTGGTAAAATTTTAAGGCATGATTTGTGGATTTAGCAAGTTTCTTTTCATGGACATATTTTCTAAAAAGTAAGTATCTTAATTGATCTTATGAAGATAAACGCAATCCAATATTTCACAATATAAGTATATATTACCAAGGTATATAATTTTATTTGTTAATAAAGTTATTATTAGTAATTCATTCATAATTTTTCACAATTGGATAACTCATTAACCAAAATCACACATAAAGGGGTTATGTTTGTCTATTGAAGAGAATGATCATAATGTTTTGAAGGAATGAAAATATGATTGGTAAATGATTCAATTCAGTCTTTATTATCAACAAATGTTGGTTTTGTGATATTCAATGATGATTCAAAGAAAATAGTTGGTTGTTTACATATGAAAATTGATAAATGTATTTCATATACATCAATGTAGATGATTATTAGTGAAAAAATTATCCAAATCATGATATTGAGTTAGAATCTGTGTTATTTTCTTTGAAGATATGGATACAATATCTCTATGAAGAAATATTCAAGATATATATGGATAAAAATAGGTTCAAATACACAGTCACACAAAAATTAAATCCACATGATGAGAAGCCGATGGATCTAGTTACTCAAATATTATTATTGTTCAATTCACTACACCATATAAAATGTAAATAAGGTATATGATGAATTTAGTAGGAAAGACCACATATATATAACATAGATGGTGATTGATATAAATATAATGATCATGGATTTATAAAATATTGATGTGGTAATTTTTAATAAAGATGAATCATCACTCCTTTTTTGAATGATTCTTAAAAAAATATTCACTGGAGAAGAAAACAAGCTGGAAAATTGATGATGAGAATTTTAATAATAAAATTAAAGCTATTAAGGATTGAAAATTTGAATATATCCTATATTAGGATGTAATTATGAAATTTTTAAAGAGGATATGTGTTACAGAAATAGGTCACCTAAAAAGGGAACTATTAGATTATGTTAATTTATCAAATTTCCCTATAAAACCTTGATGTACCAAGATGATTATAAAACTAAAGGAACATTTTTGTGGTACAATAAGAAGTGTGAAATTGATGATTATGTTTACGGATGCCAAGTTTCTCAAATATTGATTGGTTAGGGACAACATCCTAGAAGATACATACAACCTAGACAAATTATTTGTTTTGATGTAGGAAGAAATTACCATAGAAATATTTTCAAGATTCCAAGCACTCGAATAAAGAATGTTTCAATATGTGTTATTATCATTCGTCATACAAAATCATAACATTTCATTTCTATAAGAGATAATTTACCATGTGAAATCCTATACATAATCTCTAATAATGATATTATTATACTTCATGGTGAAACTATATTGATTCTATTAGATTGAGATCCCTATTTTGCATCAATATTTTTGGATGTATCTTTAGAAGGATCTAGATAATGAGCTTTATTTGAGAAATACCTTGAATATTCAAACTTAAATATAATATAAAAGGTTTTTTAAAAATTGGACGCCATTTTGAGATCATTCTCACTTGATTTTCAAGGTATTTCTGATCACAATTTACCTATGGTAGAATATTATTACTTTAAAAGTTTCCATTCACATATTCAAATAGCACAATATGAAGCATTATATTTGATGAGGTTTCATAATAAAACATGTTGGGATGAAGATGGTGAATGGGAACTTGATGGTCCATAATTTAATAATGAAAAAAGTAAAAGTGTATTCATGGTCATATTAATGAAGCCCAAGGTATGAAAATAGTTATGGAGATAACTAGAGAATGGATTTAGTGTTTCAAGTGGGAGATAATGTATTTAAAAATGTATCTCCATGGAAGGGTTTCATAAGGTTTAGTATGAAATGAAAATTGTTCCCCATGTATCGAAAACCATTAAAATTTATATAATGAATTGTGAAACATATTATTGATTTTAAATTCAACCATGTCTCTCTAATGATCATGATGTGTTTCAAAAATCATTGTTATGGAAGTACGTTCCAAATCTAATGCATGTTCTCACCTATGAAGAAATATAATTGGAACACCAATTATCTTATTATGAAGATACTATTGAGAATGATGAAATTATAGATAAGGTATTGAAAAATTGAATGACTAGATTGGTAAGAGATCTTTAGAGAAACCATAAAATGGAATAAGAAACATGGGACCCTAAGGACGTTATGTAGAAAAACCACCCTCATATTTTAAGAAGCTAATATTCCTTAAAAAAATTTGGAAAACATTTTCCTTGAAGGGAATAATATAACACCACCAAGATATTTTTTATGTGTCATCTAAAATAAAATAAATTTATTGGATACCTTAAATTTCATGAAACACCAACCTTAAATGAACTATGATATACTATTAAATATTGTCATAATAGTAGAAATTTTAATATTATCATTCAGAATAGTAATCCTTCTGTTTGAATAGTAATAATAACTAATAAAGCATAAATTAAGTTTTCGATTCTCAAAAATGAACATATTTTCTATTTATTGCATGTATTATTTAAATAAATGTTTTAAAATTTATTAACTATGTGTTGATATGTGAAACATAAATTATTATTTAAAAGTTTCTAATTAAAATAATTATTTAAAATAAAATATGTTTTCATACAACAGATAAATTAACAAATATCACTTTCTATTATAAATATACTACCGTTTTATGATACCATAATTAATTTTTCAATATTTTATAAAATTTGTTATAATTTTAAAATCAGTATTTTTTTGTAAATGATGATTTTAATCAGAAATTAAATTTGTCATATTTAGAAACTATTTTTCTTATTAGAGAGTCCATTTTTTGAAGAACAGGTGTTCTAAAATTGGTAGGGTGATTTTTTTATAAATTAGTTGATTTATTTGTGAATAGTAAAATTTGGTAATTTAATGTATTTAAAAATTTAAGGAAAATACAAAATTATTTCGTCTTATATGTTTTATGTATCTATTAGTAATAACTCACTTGAATTATTTACCATACATAATAATAAGAGTCAAAAGTATTGATAGTATTGATCTGGGAGAATAAAAAATTAATAAAATAGTCAAAAAACACCTCTCCTTCCACTATAAATACAAACCTTTGGCATCCCATTACTCACACATTCTAAGCCTTGATTCATGTCCAAACTTTAACCAATATCCATCCAAATATGCTTCCCCACATCAAATAAAAACAAGTATTACCAAAATATTAATGCCAAATTCCTTAAAGAGGTTCCCCAAGAGATTATATTTGAGGGGTAAAATCCCACATCTTTCTCCTTTAATTTCATTTATATTCTTATCCTCTCATCACATCATCTATCCAATGTGTCATGGTAACTTATCTATGATATATATAATTTAATTTTATATTTTTAAAAAAACATCCCTCATTAAATCCCTTCACTTCTCATTTCAATTATAAAAAATAAAACATTTCCCTTGAGGTGTCGATTCCTTGCCTTCAAGGATCAAAATTCTGTAATTTTCATTGCTACCTTCAAGGCCGGTATGAGAAAAAAATCACAATTCATGAAGAATATAATATTTGTGTTAAAACATATTTAATGTTCTAGAACAATTATATAGAAATAATATTAAATAAAACAAAACCATTTTAGGATGGTTTTAAGAAGATTCAAAATAAACTGGTCATTCATCATTAAGGTTTTATCTAATAAACTATTCTCATGTGAAATATATATATGAAAAAAAATATATATATAAATTCAATCATTTAAAATTGTAGAAGTATAATAGTACAATTTATTTTAATTTTTATAAATTTATTCGACGTTTCCATGAGGTTTAATAATTATATACAATTGAACAGATCATGAAACCATGAAATGAATGCTCATCAAATAAGAAAATTAAACAACATAACTCATAAAAATAGACATAATTTTATGTAATAAAATCATAATAAATTAAATATATTTTTAATTGGTTATGAGATAATTAATTAATGAATCTAATTATATTTTTAGACATTATATACATCAGAAAAAGATTTTAGACATAAGTTAAGGGGTTTCTAATGTAACGTTTATTTATGATAGATATGTCTTATTAAGAAATAATTTATTATGTGTAGTGAATGTATACCATAAATTGATATATATTATAATGAAACAATTTTCATTATTTTCATTTTATTTTTTATCAATTTATTATTAATTTTATAGGGAAAACAATATGATCGATTAAAAGTGAAGTGGCTCTCTTCATCTCAAATTAAATTTTGTGGGACATATGGAATTTTCATTACCTATTAGCTCTTTGTATTTCCAATTTACTTATGATCATAATTCATTGAGGATTTCATTAAAAATAAATTTTATTATATCATGGATATTATTATATCCTAATCTATATACCAATTTTTCATACGATGTTTACTTTAAAATTTATTTGATTAATTTGGTTAACAAGGATAAATTTATTTATTTATCTAAATAAAGATAAGTGTTGATATAGAATATTTATTAATGAATTAAATCTATACTTTTGATATTTGAGGACTACTTTTTACATGTATACATGGGTGGGGATTGGTTATATATTTCCCTATAATCCATTAGTAGTCTCATGAGACAACAATTATGGAAAAATTAAATTGGTTTTTACCCATAATGATTAAACTATATTGTGGATGGTCTGGATGATATATGTACCATGATTCATTAAATAATGGATTTCAAATTACTAATCATTTCCTTCATTAATATTTCATTCATTATTATCCATTTGGTATTTTATATGATATTATCAATGAATTCATATTTTTCCCAAGTTGTTTATTGAATTGAATTTAGTTCCATTCATTTACCTTTCCATAATGATTATGCCTTATCCTCTATTGAATGAAATGTTGTTGATTAAATGGAACATATTTCATTCTTCTATATAATTTTTTTTATTGATTTTTTTTCATTTATTATTGATTCAATAGAACTTGCATTGTATTTAACTCTTAGAGAGAATTTTAGATCACCTTTTTATTTGTTCTCCTTTCAGTAGGTTATGATGAGTAATTGATTGAATTATTTCAAATATTTAATTAAATTTCATGGTTGTGTTTTATATTTTATTTCTAATGTAAAATTGTTAAATGTATTTATCCAGTTCTTCAAGAATACTAAACTAATTAGTCCTTAGGGATTTGAATCTTTTATCGATGCTAATATAATAAATGAAGGGTCTTGCTCTATGCTACTGGGTGTTAAGTCATTATGGAATAAATATTAGGATATGAATTATTATGTCACATATTATGCAAGTGACACAAATTGATGTATATAACATTAATATAATAGGGTGTCCTAAAATTATATATCCCTCATATGAATTTGGTATTATTTTTATCTCATGAGATAGTTTTATTGTTCATATTAGGTTTTTTATGAACACTACATTACTATTTCCCTACATTTATCCTTGACATATTCATATGATTTCATGTTTCATGTATTATAAAAATTTAGACATTTCCTTGATGTGTTCATATTATTTCATGGTTTAATGTTCATGTTTATAATTAAAAACATTTTATATCTCCTTGATTTCCTCTTGACTCATATGTATTACTTTCTTCATATTATTATTCGATTATTCCCTTAATGGGCCTTATATCTCACACCATTATTATTTAAATTCCCATTCCATCCTATGTAGTATTAGAATAACAAGTTATTTTAAGGGTGTGTTATCAAGATTCAAATAATACCTCTCTATCCCAATTTAATGTTATTGTTTTATGTATCCAATAACGTAATTACGCTATACCTATCAATCATCTCTGATTTCATTATGTGTATGTCTATGTAATAAATCAAAAAAATATTATATATTAAACATATGGTCATTCATAGGGAAACATTCATGTCATCATCAATTAATTTATATTAATATATTTATCTTCAAATAAATATTTTCAACCAATTCATTTACAACCCCACCATGATAGAAAATACTTCACCTAATATCAAATCAAATTTATCAATTTATTGTTATTATGCTTGCCCTTTTTTGATTAACCTTACCCAAAATTAATTTCCTCTCATCACTCAATGAGTCAATTTACTAGACATATTTTGGTCCTCAAGTGTATGAATACATACCATAGCCTGGTAAATGAAATTAATTCTCAACTACATAGTGGAAGATATCAAATATATTCATGGATTCTTTAAAATAGGGTTTATATGACTCATAATTTAACATTTAAGTAGGTATTGTTGATAAAAAATATGAGGATCCAAAAGCAGGTTGACTCTAAGAAAAACTTACAAATACAAAAAGAACACAAAATTTTTTTTCAACAAAATAGAAACACCCACACAAATGAACACAAATAAATGGCTCATGAATAATTACATATAATGGGAGGGATGTTCACAATATTTTTAATTTTTTATTTTCGATGGTTTTAAATTTCTTCCAGTTTTTTTTTTCTAATGATAAAGTTTTTGTTAATATTTTTTAAATTAATAAATGGTTTCTAATTAGAGGAAATTCATAAACCCTTACCATTTAAATTTCCTCCCCTCATCTTTCTAGAATGGAATTCCCCTACAATATGTATTACCCCTCCAAAGAAATAATCTAGTGAATATATTTCAAAAATACCCAACGTAGGAAATACATAATAAAATAGTGGTGTAATGTGTCTCTTATTAACATTTCAATTCATAAATTATAAAATAAATAAATAATGACTTTATTTAATCGTATGTGTTAAGGAAATAGTATTAAAACCAAAAATTAACTAATAATATTAATGTAACATTGTTCAATTATAGGTTAAACCTGATAAAATGAATATTCTAGTTGGATTTCATACACAAAGTATCTTCCATGAATTAAGTATCATAACGAATTTGAATTAATTTGTAAAGACCCTACTAAGGAATATAAAGTATATAATTATTTTAAAATAACTCATGGAATGGATAATAACAATAAACATCTCCACATGAACATTATAAAACCAATTCCTATAAAATATTATTGCAATTTCATCAACATAAAGTAACTCCCCACATCATTTTTTATTAAATGAAAATCCCAATGCTAATATCCACTAATACATCCCTAATCATACTCATTCAATGTCATTAAAAAATGATATCTAAAACAAAAATTTATGATATTATTATGTATATATTTATAATACATATAAAATTGATAATTAATCATAAGTGTGGCATGTAATTTTTCCATTCAAAACTCACATGTCATGAAAATTAAATTTACGGAAAAATTGATAAATAAATCAAAAAAGTATTCTCCTTTAACCATTTAGATCATATTATCATTTTACATTTATGTGTACCTTATTTTGGACCATTTCAACTTAAAAAAATTGTAAAATAAAAAATTCCATGCAATTAAGGAAAAATATTATGGGGATTGGAACAACGTCCTCTAGTAAATTCCCATGCTAAGTCATAATGATTAATTCCTGATAAAAAAATTAAAAATTAAAATAGCCTCCCACATAGTGATATTATTTAATGTAATTTATCATTACTTCGGATCATTTTTTTGGGGATGTACGGTTGGAATGATGATACTAGATTCTTGTTACTGAGTGGTCGATGCTGTGATTATGCCATTTAAATATGTCCTCTTACATTTCCATAAATATTCTCACTCTCCCTTGAGGAAAAATATTCCCCAAATACATAATGAAAATAAATATGGGTTTCATTAGTCATAAAAAATGTATTGTTATGTGATTCACTATCAAAATATCATATTTCCACTTGAGTAAATATAGGATTTCATTACCTCATGCATCATTATTTTTTCATGCTATGTTTTCCCATATTTTCTTATATTTTTCCTTATTATTATTTCTCAAGTGTAACTACATTATTTATCTCTCCAATGGATGTAACAACTTCAATATTGATCTATTTTTATTCATATATATACTATTACTGTTCGAAATAATCATTTATACCCTAATTAAAAGTAAATAAATCTAGTCACCAAAATCCCTCAATGTTATATCCTATATGTTTATATCGATAAAGTCTATCATGGGGGAAAAATGTTCTAATTAATTTGAGTGGAATACACTCTTCAAATATGTATATCATATTGATATCTTAGGTGAAATTAACATTTCATATTTATGAAAAATGCAATCCTTCAAGAATCATTGGTTCTTTAAGAATGATTAATCTAGTTAAAGATAAATCCTTGTATAATTCATCTCTCATAGTCACATTCTCTTGAGATTAAAGTGTTACATTTTATTATAATTCATTAAAATATCCCTGAAATTTTTTTTAATTCATCAGATTCAATATTAATCTGAATATAAAAAATAACCTCTCCTATTTCTTCTTTGGAATGTTCCTTTATAATATAACATTAAATTATATATTTAGTGGTAGTTATTATATTTCATCTAAATTACGATTATATTTTATTATATTATCATAAATTACCTCCTTGAATTTCTAGTTTCCCATGGTTATAAAATTAAATTATCCACCTGGGTGGACCTACATGTTAACAGGTATTCATCCCCCATTACTCTACTTGAATAGATTTGGAATCTGGTTGACTTTTCACTCCTAATTTTCGATGTAAAACTTTTCATCATTTTAACAATCATATTCATCAGAAATGGTAGTCCTAATAATCATTATTAATGAATAAATAGACTCCTCTAATGAACATAATTAGATTTGGAGAGACTACCCTTGTTTTTGTTCGAACCAAATTACCCATTGTGGTTACCCATGACAAAATTGATATGGATTCCATTCCTATTTTTTTCTATAATCAATGTAAATTTCTTATTCAGCATTCATAACATGGGGTTTGTGCATGGGTATCTTGAAATTTATAATCATTATCAAGGCCTCCATTTTTGTTTCCATCTATCTGTAGTTTTCCACCATGTGCACACAATGTTTTTGGAATCCATCAGATTTCCATTGAAACTATTATTGGAAATTTCATCCAATAATGAATAGATCCCCTCATGAATCATATTAAACAGTTATAATCTTGTCATACTACATAATAATGGACTAATTAAATAGATATTTATGCTCATTGATTAAATAAATAAGATTCAACATTCAAATACCTTGTTAGTAACACATCATAATGATGTCCTTAATCCAACCTCATATATTCTATAATTATTTTTCATTGTATTGATTAAAATTTACAAAAATAAAAAATAAAAAATCCATATATTTCAATTGAGAAAGAAATATTTTAGGAATTCTCATATCAAATCATCCCACTTGGTTATATAATTGTATTATAATCATTAGATCCTCATTTAGGATTTGTATATTAATTAAATTAAATATAACAGTAGTCTTACTTCAAAATTTGTGATATTTCATAATTAGAACATTTTTAAAATCATTAGAAAACTAATGAGATGAGTTTTTAGGAATTAGTGTGGTAGCTAAATTAATTGAATGGTATTTCTATTCATTGTTATGATCACTTACTTTATTTTGATGTGGGTTTTAATGACTATATCTACTAGAATCCATGGTTATTCCCTAAAACTTGAGGGTTGACAATAAATTAATAACGCTAAATAACTAGATCTCTCCCTTTCACTCATTATTATTCTCATTTTTCTATTTTTAATCAGAACATGATTTGTTCCATAGTATTTCATTATCTTTAATAGGAAAATTTCTATCTCAGGAATATAATTTAAATTTTATTTAACATTTTATCAAGTTCTATACCCATGAATCCAATGATTTTCTGAAAAGACGTGAAATATTTTTAGTATAATGAATAAAAAATAAAACAAAAAAGGAAATTAATTATCCTATATTTCCTTTGAAATTGTACAAATTAATGGTGAAAAATAATGATGAGATAGTAGGTATTGTGATATCCTAAAGTGTTATCAATTTAGAACGTATAATATAATATGATTTATAATAACTAAAAAAAGGTCGAGTATGTGAAAGATAAAGTTAAACTAGGGAGATTATTTTGAAATGTATTATAATGAGTAGGAACGAATATATAAAATGTTAAAATTTAGATGATACTAGAATCAATAGATAATTTACATGGTATTATAAATCCATGATCATTAATGATTTGAGTAAAAATCTATAGGACTACGTAAGATGTCGATATAAACAATATAGTGAATAAATATATTCATTATACAACATGTAATTCATCTATATTTGTTCTAATATATCCATTAAAATTTTCACTAGACCCATTTATCATTTTAAAATAAAAATTGAACTATTTATACTTGATTTTTTGGGACAATGACCCAATATCCACATGATGAGAAATAAAATACAAGCATATCCACTTTCTCAAAAACTTCATGTATGGAGTGTTCACACACACTTTGGAGCATCAAGTGATGCCCAATTTTTTTAAACGTCTTCATCATTATAAATAGTGGTTAGGTACCTTATGATATGATCTTTTAATTGATAAAAATTCTCAAATATTTCTTTAAGGAACTATATATATTGGCATGGAATAAATTATTATGTGGTATTCATTTTTTTAGTTCATTTTTCACAACTACGATTCACACATTTATATGTGATTCTTTCTTCTTTCCATGGTATTGAGGATGAAATAATCATAGATGGAGGAAATAGGGATCCTTTAATCATTAGAAGAAATACTTCCTCATCACCATCACATATACAAAATAATTATTATATGGAATTTTATTGCTTTAAATGTTCATATGTGTCAGTCCTAATCCCCTTGGGGGGGATGAGCATCATGCTTGATGGATATAGTTCATTTTTTCTACACTTTGGGGTAATTTGTGCTATGTCAATATCCAATGACATTCCATAGTTTTTTGTGAAATTATTAGGCTATTTTGACACAAAACTTATGGTGTGACTTGACTCGAAGGATCCCTTAGTGAGTAAGAAGACCTGGGATAAATTCATTTTTTTAGTTATATAGCGCTTCTGTTAAATGTGTCTTCCACATTATAAATAATAATATGAGGTATAGAATTTATTTCCTTAACCCAATAGATGATTAGAATTAGTGCTACCTATAACAGGTTGTCTTACACAATTCTAACTGGAGTTAGGCTCTCTTATATTAACCCCTCACTAATATTGACATGTGGTGGACCATTCTACACTATTCCCCAACTCCATACTCACCACTCCAAGTATAATTTAATTAATATTGGTTAACTTTCTACTAGGTAGGTTGGAAAACATCCACAAAAATATTGGGGTTGGAAAATTATTTTTCCCCACATCATTATTTTTTTCCTTTATCAATTTCATCTTTGATAGCCTTATTTAATTCAATTTTAATCAAAATATAAATATAATCGGCCACTTTTTGAAATAAAGAAATATAATGTAAATGATGAAAATATAATATATTTTTTAATTATATTAATAAAAATAATATTATAATTTAATTCATTAAATATAGACATTATTAATGAATAATAACTAATTGATCATATATTTTATTATTTGAGGTTCAATGAAATCAATAATGAATGACAAAATACACGTGATTATATTATTGTAGTAGATGATGATTCTAAGTCAATATTAATATATTCAAATTGCATGTGTAAATACACATAAAATAATCCTTTATTGAATTATACCCCTAAAATTCATGCAAAAAAATAAACTTGATATTGATTAATATAACTATCACGATTAATGTAATTTTGTTCAAAATTTATTATAAATTAATGATTAATGATCCAATATATGTGTTTTTTATGTTTAATTAATCATGATATTTATTTTAATACATTCAATGTGATAAAATCCCAATACTGGGAACCCATAAACCACTTTTTTATTCTACATGACCTTTAACATAAAAAATATATCAAAAAAATAACTCATCACACATCACATAGAAAATTTTTAGAATGATAATTCATCCAAGAATAATTAATATTGATGTGGTGGAGGAAATACATGTATCCACCAATCTCTGTCTCAGAGGAGGAAATATTCATATTCAACTACCTCAAATTTTTTGTAGGAGACACAAATAAATATTTAATGGAAATATTCATATCAACTTATCAAAGAGAACAAATTTCCATCAAACAAATGAAACCATCATCATAAGGTTTTAAGGGGTATTCCCGTTTAATGGAGAAAATAAAATCTCCAGGGTTTCTACTGAATATATAATCATATCAATTCGATGATATATGGTCAATAAAAGATAAGATATCAGTGTATCATATTATATTTTAGTACCTATACAATTATTAGAATGTGTTTTAACATATGAGGTAAATTTCTATCATCACAGTCATACTTTTATGATGATTGTGATATGAAACATTTCCATGAATCTCATCAATCTATATATAATATTTGAAACACATAAAGAAGTAATCATCTCAAAAATATCCTATAAATTTTTTTTGGAGGAATTTCCCATTTAAATATATTTTATAGAAATAGCCAGACTATCCCATCCTAGTGTAGTTGGTGAGAAGGAATAGATGGATTTGTAGGACAGCTTATGTATCTGTATAAATCAGTCAGTGTGAATGTGTGTAGTAACTATTTCCTAACTTTAATACTAATTGATGTTTGAGTTACATGAATTTCCATTACCATATCATATATTTATTAATATCTTTGGTCAAAAATGTTCATTATATGTAAAATAATTGTGTATAGACAATGAATAACACAATAAAAACACCATAGATCCAAATTTTATTCATAATGAATATATATTTCAATCTAACTATTACACCATTAAAAATGAAATTCCACTTCAGTTTTCCAATATAAGTGAATGAAAAGTAAATAACCAATACATGTTGAGAATGTCTGGATATAGTGATGTTCCTTTATGGTACCCCCTTCATCTGGGGATATGGTGAGACGATGATGAATATAATATATATATCCCACTAATCATGGTAAATACTGATTATTAATTACATATTACATTAAATATACTCCTATAATTTGTTGGGATCAGATATGGTTTTTATTTCTTAATTATAGTTGGAGATGGTTATTTTCTACACTGAATTGTGTAAGGGACAGTTTGGATATGTATACCTCCATCAATGTTTGTAACATGAGAATGTGATACACATGATTGGTGGATATGTTTTTTACCTTTAACATTTTTATATTCTGAATTCAATGATGGTAATTCATTGATGTCGTGAAAATCATTCTTTCATATTGGATATTAATTGAGGTGTATAATTATACAGTCTATATTATATATCACTATTTTCATAGATCTATAAAATATGATGATATGATATATAGAAGTGTCCTTGATGATATAAATTTGACCCAGTGTACTAGTATTCAAGGTTGTCTCCATTGTTGCATATATGCACATGCAACAAAATTCATATACACTAATAACTATAGAGATGTTTTTTAAAGAGATGTGTATTTCCAAATATTACTTCCATTATGGTTGGAGATATTTATGTCCTCACATGTGAAAAAATATATTTTGATATGTATATGTTTTATTGTCTTTTGATTAATTCAAATAGGATGAATTCTTTGTATGGTAATCAATTATGAGATGTGTGATGTGTTGTATCTCTCCATAATGTTTGATAAATAAACCATAGAATTGGGAGATAAATTTAAAAGTTATATACAAGTCTCTTATTATGTTTGGTTATTATTTTATAGTATTTTTTTATAAAATTTATGATGTTAGAGGTCTAGAAATTATTACATATTCACATTGACTACATATGTATTTAGTGTTTTTCCAATTTTTTAAATTACCATAAAAGATATAATTAAACTCAAACAATATTTAACACATGTATCTTGTCCCCATTATATCAATGTAGATATATTAATGTAATTTATGGATGAAAAAAATAAAAAAGTGATAGTAGTATATGTGGATGGATAGTTGAGTGGAGAAAAATATGCAATCCACCCTCGTCTAGTTATAATTTGGTTTTCAAATGAATGGGATGTGGTTAGTATATCGAATTGTTCAGTTCCACCTAATTATTACATTATATTGTATCATATTTTTTAGGATCATTTTTGTTGTATCAGTTACATTTTATCATGGTTTTTTTATTTTCACATGTTTCTCCATGTTAGGTTTACATTCCTTGAATATATTGTTGTTTTTGATGTATTATTATAGGTGAAATGTATATCTATAGGTATTCCCCACCGTGGTTGGGTGAATACCTCGGTGCAGGTCGTTATCCCTTAACCTAGTGTAGTTTGTATTATTATGTTCACTTATAGGTGATTCAAGGGGATTAAAATTGGTATCATTTTGTTAGATTTGAGTTTGGAGTTATTATTTCTTGATGATTGGTTGGGATTTCTATGATGAAATTTATTAATGGTCAATAGTTCATGTAGTGGTAATAGATGATTTTAAAATGTAAGATATATTAAATGTAAATTTGATAATGACTCATATGAATGAAACAATAATATGAAATTAGTATATGAACTTTTATTATAGTAGTGGGAGTCATGAATCATATAGATCCAATTTGTAATTTTTTTTTCATATTTAAATTAATTATATTTATGGAAAATATATATGGTATAGAACGATACAATAGTTCCAAACATCCTCTTCATTCACTATGAGTTTGAAGTTGAGATATTTTCTTACATATAGTAGGTTGGGACTATGAAGGATATGATAATGAATTATTCTTATCTAGTGGTGAGTATATTCTATGATAGGTGAATCAGAGGGGGTATTAGGGTATAATATTTGATAAAACATTTATAGGAAAAAACTAACCTCGAATATTGATTCTCTTCAACATTTTATTGAATCCTTGTGATATGGTAGAATAATTGACCAATATTTTTAGTACATCTCCCTTTAGTGTTATGTGCTGATAAGGACCAAGAATATAATTATGTTGGTAAAAAAGATTCTATGAACGTAGTAATGAATTTTATTTTTATATAATAGGGTTCTTCCCACGAACATGTTTCAAAATATATTTTTCATTAATCATAATTAACATGGATAACAAGAATGATGAATTATCTAATTGTAGGTAAAAAATTTATATTTAATTGTTTTCGAAATGATGGGACTCCACATGTAATTCACATTGATTCTTCTCATTTAGGCCAATATCAATTATTCGGATGGGATATAAGAATTTTTTTGATACAGATATTAGTGAATAGATGCTGAAGTAATTTATAATTTTTTTCCTTAGATGGAATATTTAATGTAACTATTCTCTAGTCAAGTGGGCTGCTAGATCCTAGGTATTACCGTTCTCCAAGTTCTAATGAATTTCTACATGTTTAAGGTAGTGATTGGTGTTTTATGAGATATTAAAGGTGTTCAGGTATTAATTTAATGGTTGTATCACCCTAACATCATCGACCAAGAAAGAATATCAAATTTATTACATTGACTTAAGATATAAGTAATATAATCCTAAAGGATGGATCAATTTTGTATTATTGATGAATTGGAGAAATAAATGATTTCTATTTTCCATTAGTAATAATATATAATCATAAAATAAGTAAATAATTTATACCTTTAAAATAAATTCAAATATATCTTCATCATATATTTGGGAAACGAAAAAAATGATGGTGACCTCAAATTCCAAGTAAGGTTTATATACATTGGATTATATCATTTCTAAATAAGGAATTATCAATATGGAATGGTAAATTACATAAAACATATTCAATTTAATAAAAAACATGAGCAGAAGAGGAGTCGAAGGACAATATCAATGTAACAATATCTTGGATAATAATAATTGAATTATCAATGATGAAAATGAACAATGTTTGGCATATTTATGCATATATAATTTAGAATATGGGTAGTTATACACTAAAAACACATTTAATAAAGCTTCCCAACTAGTTTACATCATTAAAACTATTGATGTAATGATGAGGTATATATAACAGGTAAACACATGTATCTACACATACAATTCATTCTACATATATTGAATAATCAACATAATTCTTTAACATTATTCCTTATGAATAAATTTTCATATTTAGTATGGAATATGGAATATAATGATTACCAAAGTCAATCATATAAGTTTTAATTTAAATAACATATGTATAAATTATATAATTTTAAATAAATACTCATTCCCATGATACAAAAAATATGAAGATGTAAGAGAAATTCAATGTTCTTTAGAGTTTTATCAAAAAAATTAAAATTTTCATGATAAAAAATATTCTTAGAAAATTTACCAAGAGATGATATTTGGAAATTAATTATATAGAAAAGTAGATGTTATATTAGAATAAATTATTCTATAAAATGAATGAAAATTGAAAAGAAATATTAAAATATGTTTTATTTAATTATTTGACATTGTAAAACTACAGAAAAATTTATGAAAAAGATAAATGGAATAAAAATTTTATGTTTGTATGGAAATATTTTAACACCATATACATTAAAAAACAGTCATTTTTTACTTTTTTGTGAATAAGTTAGAAAACTAAAATTTTACAAAAATAAAAAATTATTACTCTAAAACGTTAGAAAATGTAATGGATAACATAAAAATTACATGACAATGAATTGGGTAAATAAATTAGGCTTTTGTAAATTGAATTTAAAAAATATATAGGTGGATGAAAAATAAATCTAATTCAGCAGAGAAATAAGATCTAACTGTCTTTTAAAAATTTATTTTCTTGATTCAATCAAAAATTGAATAAAATTCTTTATAATACATTTAAACCCATTTATTATCAATATTATGGTAAACTATATTGGTTTAATTATTTATATATTAAAATATTACATTAATTTAAATATAAATATTCCAAAAAAATGTGTTCTTAAAATAAATTGTTAGCTCTTTGGTAACCATTAAATAAATGGCCGTTTCTAAGAGTAAACCAGATTTAGATATTTAATTATAATTAAAAAAATTTCGTACAACTTATTTACATAAATTGGACAATATATACACCATATATAATAATATTGGTACAATATACCAAATATTTATCAATAGAGTGAAAATTGAGATAAAATCCCTGACCTCACGCTTTAACGTAGTTGACCATGATATAAAATTATTTATATTTAAATATTTTACTTATTATGATTAATTTATCATAATATAAATTTCCATAATAACATATAAGGCACCCCTTATAACATCACATCTCTTTCGTGTTAATAATCATTCATTAGTATCATTGATTCACCTGTTAACTACTTTTTTTTCATTTATTTTGTGATTTTATTTATTTATTGAGAAACAATCATAGTCATATAATTTCTAAAAATTATTCATGAAATAAAAATCATAAATATTCATTTTATAAATATCATGAACCATTCATGAAGATTTTATTTAAAAAATAATCACAAAACAATATAGAGTTGGCAGTCCACATGAAGGCATGGGTGACATTATAATGTATTAGTGGGTGGAAGCGTAAATAAGTATATTATTTATTTAATTTAAAATTTCATAATTTTTTATCATTATCATATATTTAAATTAATTCCATAATTATTTCTGGAAATGAGAGGATGTGATAGAAAACAAATGACATTAGTTTGTGAGACATCCGTCTTCCATTCATACAGGAGATATCTTTGTCCATTCGATGGAGAAGGATATAGAAAAATATTATTCCACAAACAAAATAGCATCTGAATATAAGTTATATAATTATAATTTAATCATAATTTTTATCACATAATTTTTTCTTCTAAAATATGAAGGGAAGTTAATGTTACTAGTTAAGATGATTACTTTTTATTTAAAACAACTCTTATTCAATTAATCTTGAGGCTACTAGGGTTTGACATTTTGGAAGAACAAGTCCTCTATAAATTATCTTATTACAAAGGGGAGAAATTATGGTAGGATTTGGTAATGATAAAATTATCATGATGTGTAAATAAGTTAGTAGAGGAGGTTCCCATTTATAAGTGAGGGAGAGGACAAACAATGAATTTTACATAAGATTAAAGAATTATTAAGTGTAATTATATAAAATAAGGCTCCAAATGAGTCATATTAAATATTATAAGGTTATTTTCCAAAAAATGTCACCCAATAGGATCTAGGAATTTTTTTAGATCATTATAACTCTAATAATTTTATAATAATGCAATCAGTAAACATATTTCACCCTTATCGATTGCAATTTAATTTTTACTATTTTTACTAGTAATAATAAGAAAAAATGGAACTGAAATAATTAATATATTTGAAAACATTAATTAACAGTTTTGAAACCATTTCATAAAATTTAATTTCATTAAGTGAAATAACTTAATTGAAACATTGACCAAAAAAATAATATGATATTTTTTCAGGAAAACGTATTTTCATGCATAAGATGATCTTACATTAACTCTATGAATAGTAACAATTAGTGATGATATTTAAATAAATATATTTATATATAATCTATACATTAATTTTAAATTATTCACTTATATAAATTATTTTAATTATTTAAAATAGAACCAAATTTGACACATATAAATGTTTTATGAAAAATTTATATTTTACCCTAAATTTTCATGTCATAATTCTTATCAATGTTATAATATATAAATCATTATTTATATATATTACAATAATTTATAATAATTAAAATACGGAATATTTTAATACTATATTTTTTATTTTTCATAAAAACATATTTATATGGAAAAATATAAAATATTATTTATATGATTTTTTTTGAAATATATCAAAATAAATAATCATCAAATAAAATTATAATTTTTTCCATGAAATATTAAAAATTTAATTTCAAAAAAATTTTATGAAAATAAAATCTCCACATAAAATAATTAAATATTTGTTTTTACATTCATCTCTCTAAAAAATTCATCCTCCAAATTTGTATGGATATGAATTTATAATAAATTGAATGTGGATCTTATTCATAACATCCTCAGGATCCCACATAACATTCTTTATCCTATGATATGTAAAAATGGTATTTACTAGTTGAGTAATATGATTTTGAAATATAATCCCTCTTGTGTTAAGATCCATGTTATTCTCTTAAAAATTACATAGCTCAGCTTCTAATTGAAATCAATTATAGGTGATAACATGTTTTGTGACTATTATATACTTTACAGAAGTTCAGTGGTATTACCAAATGGTAGGACACATAAAAAATTATTCCAAAATTTTCGAAGCCTATATGTTCCAATGAATGTATTTTCCATTCATACCAATCCACGTTAAACCCTTCCATAAAGGTACATTAAAGAAAACATGATCTCCCACTTGAAATTCAAAATATTTTGTTTGGTTAGGAATATATATTTTTCCATAGTTACAGATTATTTAATATGGTTCTAAATAATGTTTACCTTTACAATTGTATACTAAACATTTTATAGGTCTAAAACTTTGCTTTTAGAAAACTTTTCCCAACATGTGGTAGTGTGGAATATATTTCAATATAATTTTTTGTACAACACCATTGGATTAATTGAATATAAATATTTATATAGGAAAACTAAACCAATAGTAAATGATGCTATCACAAACCATGAAATTCTAGTTAGCTTGATATCATCATTTATTATAATGTTTGAATAGTCATTTGTGTATTCTAATAAATTTGAAGTTGATAGGTAGTTGTCAAATGATGTTATTTATCAAGATCCTTCAAAATTATTTTCTATAGTCTGGAGGTAAATCATAGATCATGTTAAAACAAAAAAATTGGTGCACCATGATTTATTTCTTATTCATTAACATAGATTCATATTAGTTTTCCATGTAGAAAATCTTCTCTTATTTGGTTGAAATGTCTGGATTTACTATGGTAATAAATAGTAAAAATATATGGAATTATTTTTTATTTTCTTCATTTTTAATTATGTGATAGTTTCCATTTTGATATAATCTCATTACCACGTATTAAAATGTATAATATTGTTGACTCCATAAGGATATTTTATTTCAGTTTATACTTGTTATCAAACAAAGAATATTAATAGATAATAAAATATTTTATAATAAATATTACACCATAATGAATGATCCATAATATTCATTTACATATTGGTTTTATTAGGATTTATAGATAAATGTTTTCTATTTGGGACATTTAAAAATTCAATTTTCATATCGGGTAGGGATAGAATACTAATCCACTTTCAAAATTTCAAAACACCGTATTAATAAATGAATCTGGATAATTTACCAAAATTTATAGGTGAAATTTTCATTTTAAATTACTAGTCACAAGGTTGATAAATTATTATACATATTATTAAATATGACATAGAAATAATTTCAAAATGAAGTGATGATTCCCCCTCTATAATAACTCACATATCCATCATTACTAAATCCATGAGTATATGATCCCTATAAATCCCCATTTTGTTCAGGAAACCCCATGTTTTATGTTGAATGATTCTTCTATATTATTTTAATTTTCTAGTTTTGTGTGTATTTATTAATAATAATTCTTAATTATCTCTATCAATTGAAATATCTCCTTTATAATCATTTATTGTGAAAAAATTAAATTTAGACTCTTATGATCTATTCATTTCCCATATACTTCACCAAATATAATTTTTTTGAATATCATTAATGAAAAGATTATGGGTGTTAAGTAAACGTCATGGTTTGGAATTTATTTTTTCATGATTTTTTATCCATCATTTTTTATAGAAAACAACATTATAATGTTTCATTAGGATTGTCCCAATTAATTTATTGTATAGATAACTATATATCAAGAATACATAACTTCCTAATGACACTAAAAATATAAAAAATTACTAGTATCCCTTTAAATTAGTTATTACATTCTTATCATTCCTTTTTTCAAATAAAAATATTTCCTTTAAGTGTTAACATGTTAAATGGGTTCTCTAATTAGAAAACATTTTTAAAAAACTGATATAAACCAATAAAAAGAAAGAATCTACTTCAATTATTTCCATTGGTATAAGGAATTAGTATACATACTTTATCAACATTGTATCATCTAATATTACATAATTGATCTCAATATTGATAGGAAATGAATATTTTTTAATCTTGAACTGATAGTTTCTTAATATAAAGTATATATATCTTTCTATAAGAGTTTGAAGAAAAAATACTACGTTATTATCATGACCGTAATTAATTTTAGAGTACACCATGTTGTTGTAAATAAATACCCAAAACAATTATAATGATATTATTGTAATAAAAGTTTCATAATTTCCCAAAAAAGAGTGGGTCCATAATTGAAAAGATATGTCATTACTATGAAATCATAATTTCCAAACATCATATGGAATAATGTCCTTCAATTATCTTTTGTCTTTACTGTTAATTAATGTTATCCAAAATGAAGGTCAATATTGGAATGAAAAATTCATTAATGTGATATAAATGATTCATTATCATTATGGTAATAGCATTGAAATACATACAATCAATGCACATATTTATAGTTCTGTCATAATTCTTACAGAAATGAAGAGGGGATCCATATGGTGTATAAATACATTAACATAGAAAGATTATAGTTATTTATTAAACCACACTAATTCTATAGTGGCTATTATATCAGGTACCATTGATATATATTTCACATAATATATTAAATAAATGGAATACATAACTTCATTATTTGATGTATTTTTAGGTAATTCCTTTGGAAACTCTTCAATGCGATCCTATAAAAGTGTTACATATTATATTTGAATAATTCCATTCCCATATAAATATTTCACATGATATTATACCTCATGAATATCATTATGATTTGATAATAGATGTGGATTGAGACATGATCCAAATGATGATGTATCCCCTCTATAGACAAGGATGTCTACATATTCAATAAAAATAATAATTTCTATCTATTATAAATAAATTTTTTATTTTATTTTTAAATATATTACATAATAAGGATTATATAAATATCTAAAATAGGTATATTTATTTACTCTGCAGATATGGTATTTATAAGTGACATAATTAGAGATTTATAACACAACTGTGTTGCATTATGATTCTAATATGAACCTTGACTAACATATCCATTATTATTATTCTAGGGAAATATCAAATTTTATTGAAAAAAAGGAATATAATAAAGGTTAAATGATTCATAACAAAGTAAACATTGTCTATATAAGGGGATTTATCTATAATATATTCCACCATATATGTAGGAACTTCAACCTCCTCAGTAGTGATCATAATAGTTTTTAATTTTACCCTTTGACTTTTCTATAGTTGGTTTTCTTGAAGTATTGTACTTTCTTATGAATAATTACCAAATTATTTAAATTTGAATCTTGGGATATCCTTTCTATCTTTATTTCCCTTACATTCATTATCTACTTGACCCTTATATGTACACTTCTAACAAACTACAATTACCATATTTTTTTAAATGGTGTTTCTTTCAAAAAATTATCAAATTATGTGAATTTTAGTATTCCATTCTTATTTTTGTATAGATTACCATTTTATGGGTACAAATTAACTCTTATTATATTGATTCTCACTGATTATATAAGATCTGAAATTTTTTTCCATATTTTGATACTACAAAATATTTTTTCATATTATATAGAAAAAGTATGTCGAATAAGTTCTCTTCGAAGACATTGCTTATACCCTTTAAATAAATGGCCAGAATATCATTCTGATATTTATAAAAAATCTTTAGAATTCCTAGATATTATTGTAAATATGTAATCATACACAATAACTATTTCATCTCTATTTTTCATAATGATAAATAACTTTTCTTCATTTCAGTTTTTGTCCCATGAGGGAAATATTTGTCTGATAATGTTACTTTAAAAGATATCAATTCCATTTTTTCAATTTCATCTTCCCTAGTATTCAGGTTGAATGACCACTATTGATAAAATTGTCCTTTAGTAAAATATATTTGAAACAAAACCATTTCCATATTGATATATCCCTTGTCTAGAAATATAATATTATGGGACTCCGTCTATTTCATTGATACATCTAAAATAGTTCATTCATTAAAATTTATATGACTCTATAATTTGAAATAATACAATATATTTATATCCTGTCATGTTACAACATGTTTCTATATTTGTGAATGTTTATTAGTAACAAACTCGATTAACAACCCAAATACGGTCATTATCCACTCACCTTTGACATTAGTTTTGTAATATTTCTTAACAGGGTAATATCTACATTGACCATGATTAAGAATTCCATTATTTCTATCTCGACTAATTTTTAAATAATTTTATATATTAATTAGCTCATAAAATAATGAATTTTAAATAATATTACATAATCATTGTAACACATAATATAAATGGAAAATTTATTTATGTCTATTTTCAAAATGAATAAAAATGTATTAATTTTGAATATCCAATACATAAAAATATACTTATATGCCATCACAGGTTTATGATTTCTAATCACTATTATTTTAAATCTTCCCTCCATGGATTTTCATAAACATTTTTTAATAGGAACTATATCCTCATGAATCCTGAAACCCAGATTCGTTATCTACTTCATTACATTAGTATTAGATATAATGGATATCTTCTTGAAGGATCAATTTGGTTCATATTATTAAAGAACTTGATACATACATGATTCTCTTTTTACACTTGAAATTAAATATAATCCAAAAAATTAATATATTCTACAACCTTGAATCTCATTTAATATTTTTTAATTTCTAATGGAAATGAAAAAATTTAAGGGTTAGATCAAAAAATCATTAAGGGTTATGTATAGGGGAATGTGTTATGACTAAATAAGGTTCCATAAATATTAAAATATAAATAAAAGAAAACACAAGCATTTTTGACAACAAAATGACCACATAATTAAACCAAGGAAAAACAATTATTGAATCAAAGAAGGAAATACAAAATATTGGGGGTCTCGATCGAGAAAAAGTGCCAATATATTTTCAAATATGTGTAGTCATCCACAAAAACATATTTAATAAGGTTATCCAACTAGTTCATCTCATGGGACTAATCAATGCATAAAGGGGTTATTGATAAAAAGAGCCCACTTATAACTCCATTTCTTAGGAATTCCTCTTGTATTTAAAGATAAATATAATTAATAAAAAATATTATTATACAAAAAAATTCCATATTGAGTAAGAATATATAATATCATGATTTCCTAGTCATTCAAATAAATTTCATAGTAAATTACCATATGTAAGAATGATATATTGTTTAGTAAATAAGTATATAAGTGATAAAAATTATGGATATGGATTATAAATGTAATTTTGATGAATGATGATCACCAAAATTGAATATTTAAAATTAATTTTAAAAACCACAATGTTAATCAAGGGATGAAATATTACCACTATTTCATTTTAAAATTATATTAAATAGAACAATATTGTATTTTTTAGAATAGTAATAAATGGAATAGAAATATTAAAATATGCTTTAAAAATAATATTTTTGCAGAACTGTTGAAAACATTCATAATAAAAAAAATATCATAAAATAGTTATGGATGTGTGAAAAACTGTTAATACCATATAACATTAACCTCTATTTTTTTCATATGAATGTAGAAATTGATCCTTTTAGAGAAAATTATAAACAATCTATTAAATTTATTTAAAAAATAATTGATAACATAGAATGATAAATATAAATCGGTTTAGTAAATAAAAATTACTTTTGTAAAACTATTTATAAAAATATGGAGATGTAATAAAAATATAACAGATTAAAAGTAGATATAAGATTTATTAATTTTTAAAAAAATTTATCTCTTGATTAAAGATAAAAATAATCATAAATTTGGATATAAACAACAAAACTAATTAAATATATCTATCATATGTTAGTAGGTTGAGTTTATAGTTGATATATTATAATATTCATTCAAATAAAATATAACAATCATAAAAAGTGAGATTGTAAAATAAATTCTTTCATTTTACGTAACTTTTAATTTCTAACCCATTGAAATATTGGACTACATTTGAAAATTCAGTTACCATGAATAAATAAATATTAAATAAATTTAAATAAAATATGTATTATATAGACGACATAAATTAAATTAGGTTATTAATACAAAATATTTCCCAATGTAGTACAAAATGAGATCAAGTCTCTTACAGCACATATCCACTTTGTTTTACTATCATTAAAATCAGTTATAATAAATTTAAAATTACTATACATATATAATGAAACCATATAAATACTTCAATTGTCTTATATGATTCATTTGTATGAACTTATAACTTATTTTTTTACAATAATTAATTATTATATTTTTTTCGGTGTTAATGTATTCAATTTTTATATATTTTTTTGAAAAATAATTTTACATGCGTGTAGATTATGGTTCAATCATCTAAAAATTTTAATCATCACATAATTTTAATAAATATTCCTTATATATATATTCATAATCATATGTGAAAATTGAAAAACAAAAATTAATTATATCGCGTTGTGGATGTGGTTGTCCAAACAAACAAAGAAGTGACATTATAAATTTTCTATTACTGGAATGATAAAGAAATATATCTTATATTAAATATAAATTATAAAAAATTATTACTTTGATAATCATTTACATTAATTAAATTCATCAATATAAATATCCCTGGGGGTCAGAATGGAGAGAAAAATACATCATTTTCTATTCATTATTCGACTATACACATAACAGATGTTTTAAATTACCATATTATATTGAAGTAAATGGGTAAATATTATTACAACAACATAATAACATATCATTTAATGGTAGGTAATATTGATATTAAATAATAATTTATAGGACATAATCATTGGTGGTAAGAGAAGAATAAAAATAAAAGTGATCAGTTATAATGATCACCTCTATTTTTGAAAGAGATCATTTAGATCCCCTTTTTAGGACCATAGGGTTGTTTTTTTTAAAAAAAATGTGAACAATTTGATCAAGGATAAAGATAATTATAGGATTTTGTAATTTTTTATTCATGTTAAATAGATCAAGATTGTGATGTGGAATGGGGAGGAGGTTCAATTTTATTAGTTTGGGAGATGATACACATGAAGTTTTCAAAATATTAAAATATTATTTACCCACTATCATGAAAAATGGATCCAAATAGAATATATTCAGAAATATTAATTCTATTGTTGAAAAAAATTCAATATGTGTGTCTATGAAAAATTTTTAGATCATATTATCCCTTATATTGTTTTACTAAACTCTAATAAACAATACAAAACCTTAACCAGGGTTTCCAAATTATACGATATTAATTAATCAAAGAAAAAAAATTATGGTGTACTGATATATTTTTTGGAAATTATGAATAAAAATAATGAAACCATTTCCTAAAATACTATTCTTATATATAGAATAATTTAATTACAAAAACCAAAAAAATATAATGAAAAACTATTATTCAAGAAAATACATTTTTAAAGCATACGATTAACTTATATTAAGTCTATGAATAATGATCATTATTATATGAATTCAAATTAACATATTTGGATCTACAATCATTTTTAATATTTTAATTCATTGATTACTTGATGATATTATATTAAACTAAAATAAAAAACATTATCCACATAGAAATAGTTTTTTGAAAAATATCACTCTTCCTATAAATGATCATTTCATTGTTTTAATATAATTGATAACCAATAGAAGGTTTTCTATAAATAAAAAAATTATTATATATAAAATATTGATTAGTTAAATAGTAGCTTTTAATTATTTTGAAAATAATATTTCTATGGTAAAAATTCTGAAATTCATTATAGGATTATTTCTACATAGTTTGTTCAAGATCAATTTTTTTCCTGTTAGATTAGAAATTTCTTCCAGAAAATATTTGAAATTTCATTGTACTATATTCTCATAAAAATATGATCTTAACATGAGTTAATTAAAATCCATGTGCAATTATTTCGTGCATCAAGTTATGGTGTGATAATTTTGATTAGGAAATGTGGTTGGTATTTCCACTTATGCTAATTTATGAAATACTATTAAATCACATTACTTTGGAGGCCTATGGGTATTATTATATCATGAAATATTTTGTTTTGATAGGTAATGTATTTTTTCATATTGGTATGATCATTAGTATGTGTCAATGATTGTGAGGGAGGGGAAATAACCAATGTGTGATGATTTTATTACAATTAACATGTCAATGTCTTATAGATATAGGAATGTGTTCATAGGATACTCTCATTGAATAGATTTATTATCATGATGGTTAAGATTTTATTAAATTTTGTATTTAGGAATTTAAAAAATAACTAATGTTAGTTTTTGTAATTATATTTTATATAATCAAATATATTGAATTAAAATGTTTAGATATTTCGTTTGGCCTATGATTAGTTTTTTAATTTTCTAATTTAATATATCATTGATTCTGTGTGGGATGAAAATTTATTTTACCCTGATATTCCATTATAGTATCTCTTTATATGACTATTAAATTTTTCTGTTATGCTTTAAATGTTTTTTCAAGATAGTGATGACCTCATGTTGAGATATTGTGGCTATATTGAGAGATTTATATTTTGGTTTCAATGATTCTTGATCATAATGAATATTTTATAAATATATTAGTTTTGATTATATTAATTTTTTTAGAATCTTTTATACATTACCTAAATATTCGAATCTTATTGGTATTTCAAAGGATATATAGTAAAATTTATCATGGTAGGAAATTAAGTGTGATATGAGACACCCACCCTAAAATTATTAAATTGTAACTCCAAATAGATTATTGAGAAATGTATATTTATTTTATCTACTTTCTATGATTTTAATTATACTTATCTATTTGATACAATGAGGGATACAGTTTTCTACAGTAATGTTATTTGTTGGAAAAAATATTTTTTTTTGTAAAGACCTCTTGTGAATTTTTTCTATCATATGGGATATATGTTTTAATATTAATATACTCTAAAAGGTTGAGTCTTGTTAAGGGAGTTAATATTAATTACATTTTTCATTTCTCATAATTAGTACACAATGATTAGTTGGTGGGTTCCGCCTCTAGTGATAAATTTTTTATGATGGTATTGTGTAAACCATTTATACATTGTTTTGTTATAAAGTATGAAAAGTAAAATGTAGGTGAGGATAAAATATACTAGGGAACGACTAGAGGAGTAAATTTATTATGATTAGGGACCAATAATAATTTTAGAATCATAGAGTTTATTAGAACATATTTAAATTGTAATCAAATGCCTATGTGGCCAAATTAATAACCAATTGTGATTTATTATGACATATAATGTTTTGATTAAAAATAGAAAAACTAAATATTCATATTCCTTAGGGTGACTATTATGAAAATATAATAATATATTTAGCCTATAATTTGTTGTTTAACCTATGACGGTCGCTGTGAAATTTTCTTACGATGTTTTGAGGATGTAATGTTGATTCTAAGTATATTTAAATATACAATGAGAATAACCGATCATATGTAAATTAAATATTATAGAATCACTTCCCACAGTTAATAAATTTTTAAATGATGTGATAGATATGTTATAAGGGAACACCATAACCCTTTAGGAACACTTGGTAATGGTATATCTTCAACAGAGGTAATATAATTATTACCAAAAATAGTTTTCCAAATGTTGTGTTTTGAATTTTTTACCTAGAAACATATCTACTTCAAGGATTGACTCTCATAAATCAATTAAAATTTGAAATTTTCTTATGTTATACTATTAATCACGATAAAATAATCTAGATTTATAGCTCAAAATTTCAAAAAACAAATATTTTTCGTAATTTCAAAGAGAAGTTATATTTTTATGAAATAATTTCTAAATTTCAATGGCATAAATATAATAATCTCATCATAAAATTATCTAACATTAATATAAATATATTAATAAATACAATGATACCAATTATTTTATATTTAGATATTAATTTTTATATATATCTTATAAAGTCTTGTTATTTCTATTTTGGATTATTTTGAGGTATATTATGATAAAGAAAGAATCAACGGGAAAGTCATATATCTCTATATATTTCATAATAAGACAAAATTTTGTGAAATTATATTAATTAATTACAGTAAATGGAATTAAAGATATATTTTAGATAAATTTATCCCTTTATTAATGTCTTTTTAAGATATATGTGGATTAATTTATGATTCATATGTCAAAAACTATGTCTTTATGATCTATGAACTAAGATGAATCTACCGTTCAAATTTGGTGAAATTTCAATAATTATTTATAAATATAAATATACCTTCGGTGGTGGTAATGATAGATTTTTAATTTGATAAATTATTTTGTTAAGGTTTAATTAATTTCATATAATCGATCAACAAAAATATAGTTTTAGGGAATGAAATCCCGGTTTTTCCATTTGGAATATGTGGCCCGTATACACTGGAGAAGGCCTCCCTGCCCTTTTAACCAATTATATTGTGAAAATTATTTTACTCCCCATATTCTAACAACGTGGTGATGTTGCATTGATGATTTTTACAGACAAAAATTCAATCAATTAGATTAAACGGTATCCTACTTGGCCAAATCATCAAATTAAGTTATTGACTGTGGCTACATCATGTATTATCTTGACCATACCATTTCAATGATCATAAAAATTATGGGTTATACGAAATCACTATGGGTATTGGTGAAAGTACTAAATATTGTATACCAATTTGATAGAATAGTCTAAATAGAGAGAAAATAATATGCGAGTCATTGTTAGAACATAAGGTGGTGTGTAGGGGTGCCAAATTCCCAAACATATTTGATGAATAGATGTGACACATGTGGGATGTCTGGGACACTTTTATATGTCCAATAAACTATGTTATAACTCTTTCTTTTTTACATGAAACAATGAAACATAGATTAATTCATTCTGATATCATTCAATAGATTAATTTATATAATTATAAATCAATAATAATGAAAATAATTATATTTATAAATATAATAATTTATCTTTAGTAATGAGATGTGGTTATAGAATTTGCATCTCTTTAATATCGAGTAACAACTGAACGTGGTAAATGGACTCAATAAAGAGTAGAACATATAACAAGTTTGTTTTTTTCAAAATTATTTAACTATATTAAAAAAAATATTATAAAAAAATATTAATATAAGAGGAAATGATGTTATGAGTTGCGTGCGATATTTAATTAAGCATTGGGCCTAATGTAATAAATAATGGAAGTGGGGATCAGACATAATAGGCAACCTAGTGAATGTGGAATGATTGTAGTTTCTAGTAATGATGTTCACTGAATTTGGTAATTACTCTCACATTATGTTGAGATACATTAGAATGTTTATCATGAAATTATGTACTTTTGAGTATGGATATATGAAATTGTTTAAGATATTGAATATTAAAAAAAAAGATGACGGGACTATGTTTTGATTATAGATTTTCCAAATACATTAATGATTTATAAAAAATGTAAAATTGATACTGGAAAAATAATTAATTAAATGATTATTTGAACTATTATTTATTAATATGAAATTAAATATTGTCACATCCCACCGCTCCACATTTGATTGAGAATTGATGAGGGAGGTATTTGGACTTAAGTGACATACCATAAACACCAATGGAAGGAAAAAATAATAATGTGGTTCATTAGTAATTAATGGACTATATTCCCTTTGAAAATAAAAAAACCAAACCAAGAAAAAAATTACCAATAAAACACTACATGATGCATGTGTAAAACAAATATCTCAAAGAAGATGAATCTGAGTCAAACTATATCAATGTAAAAAGAATAAAACCCCATGAAAACACAAAGACACCCAATATATCAACTCTATAGCTACCAATATGACTTAATACCCAGATCTACAAACCATTCCTATGGTATAATAGAACATTAGTAAAAAAATAAGATACCTCTATTTTACCTATGTCTCGAAATACAACATTTAAAAACACACCAATGTTTTAGAAGAACAACCTTTTTATTGATTTCTATTACATATTTTTAATGGTAAACAATATTATAGAGTTACAAAACCTATATCCAAAGGTTTTTGTCTTTTTATAATTACTTCCAAACATGAAATGTACGGAAGAAAACATAAATATTATTTCATTCCTTATTTTGTAGATTCTCAGTGGCCCTTGTGTTTCCCTTAGTACAAGTAATCATCCGTGGATATACATTAGTGAAATGGTTGAGAGAAAGTCCTAGTAAGAGGATAGAGAAATACACGAATTAATATAACATGGGTTAACATAATAATAATCATAATAACATAATAATTGAGTTATCATCATAATAATGAGATGAATAATTAGATAAATAAATGAAATTTGGAAATTTATAAAAATGAAACATAATATCTTAGTGGTCAAATACCACACATACTTTGGAATAAATCTACCATCATGTTAATGAATAAAATATATGTATCATCATAACATCATCATTGAGAAAAAATGGAATCATATGATAGAATACTTCACATTATATCCTGACATATATCACATTGCCCAAATAATTATTGAACTATTTAATTCATGGTGCACCTGTCACATTATAACATTTACATAATCATGCATCACACGTAAAATGTAGAAAAATCGTTTCAATAAAATAACCCATGGAAAGTAAACGGGTTTCAATATAATTTTATAAACAATTAAATCATGAATAATCATTGTGTTATGGAGAAAAAAATGGAATAACCTAGTTTTCATAATTATTATCAATCTTGAGTGACAAAAAATCAATCTCAATAGAAGTTAACGATGTTATTTATTAGGATTAATAGTTATTTTGAAACAATAATTTAATTTATCAGAAAATAAGATTGAAAACATGTATATCCCAAATACTAAAATATAATAACAATAAAATTTTATTTGAGGAATATTTATGAAAATGAACATAGAAATTTGGCATGAAATAGGAATAAACTTAAGAATGTAAATTGTGTTCACGAATCCCCTTAATGTATGTCTGAATGCTTCCATCATTTTAATATCTTGGATAGTAAAATTATATTCATTAAATAATAAATCCATAACATCGTATACATGTATATTATTCATTATGATTTTTTATATTCTTTAATATATGTTTTGATGAGTTATAGTGTCCAATTTCATCATTTAGAAGTGTTCATTTTCATGGTTTTCATGATCAGTTCACTTGTATTCATGTAAGTAAGATCATTTAAAAATTTGTTAATTATAAAAAAATTTAAAATAATATTATATTAATGAACTTATAGATGATTAATGTTTTTTATATATTATATTTTCTAGATATACAGATGATTTATTGATAAAATATTAATTATAATCATTTTGATTAATTTTGTCAGTTTTCAATCCCAAAAAACTCATGTTTATTGTTTTTTAATATTTTTTATATATGTTAGTTTCATATCTAAAAAAGGTTATAAAATAAATTTTAAAATAATTTTCCACAATTATACTAGTTTTATTATAACCCTTAAGGAGGTAAAGGAAAATTAAAACATTTCATTCTCTATAAAAATAAATCAACACCTTAGAGACGAAGTATTTATTTTTAGAATAAAAGCTAAGGGATAAGGAGTTTGATGATGGATTATTCGATTAACGTAAATAATTATAGTATATATAAGGTTCTGGATTAAAATTCTTTTTTGATTATTGAAGGTTAGTAGAGAACAAGAAAATAAAAAAAACAAATGAAGGATGATTTTACATCTTCAAGCCTTCTCTTTGATAATCCCTTTATGGGGATGTTTTGGGACTTTTGTTGATAAAAAATGATCACGGACATGGGTGAAGGGATTGTAAATATTATTTGGTTTAAAATGGATATGATTCAATGCATTGGAGGTTTGATGAGATGGGGTTGTGAGGGGTGGTATTTGTTGTGGAGGGGAGGGGAGAGTTTTTTTTATTTTTTCATTAGTTTATTATTTTAGAACAATACTATGAATATTTTTAAAAATATCAACAATTATATTAAACAATGAAAGAGATATATATATTATGGAAAGTAAAATCATCAATTACGCATCCATGACTAAAAAAATCATGTATTTACATAAATTTTTAAATACCATAAATTAACGTATTTCACTATTCATAAATAATCAAATATTTTAGGAAAATCCAAAATATTACCCCAAACAACTTTTGGATGAGTAGAACTAAAAAATTAACACAATTTTATCAAAATAATTTTATAAAATAGTACATTTTTATATTTAATGTAAACCATTATTTATTAAAAAATACGGATTTTAAAATAATAACCACTTTTATGACACTTTGAAAATTTAATTATTGTCTAACACAATTATCTTATAGTCACAAGACAACAAAATATTAATTTATGAATCTATTTTATGACAATTATTTTTCTTTAAAAAAATATATTAATTATAAAAATTTCAATTAAAATTTAGTTTTTATGAAAATATAAACACATAATTAATAATTACTAAAACATTTATTTACTTGTACAATGAAATAATTATATCATATTATAATTCATTAGATTCCTAAATTTTATTATTAATTTCATTGATAATGTTACTATTATATTGGTTGATATTCTGTTCATAATTTTCATGTTAGAAATTCAAGGGTAATGTTACAATTCCCTTGTTATATGTTCATTAATTTCATTAAATATTACTTATTTGATTATTTATTTTTGAGAAATATGTTTTTATAGGGTTTTCCATGATATATATCTATTTTATACTATACAACATAAATACATGAAGAGAAAATTTCCATTTATAAATGTTTGGGTTATTACATTCTTCCCCCCATTTGAAATTTCTCCCTCAAAAACATCTTTTTACATAAATAGTTGGGGTAATTTCTAACTCATTACTTCATCTAGATTCCATGTTTCCTCTTAATACATATGGTTATTCCATATTAATGTGACCCGATGAGTAGTATTACTTCATATAAGATTATCTCTAGGGTTAAAGTTCTTCCTTGGATTATCCTCATATGATATATCAGTTTCAAACAATCCCACCTATGGATTCAATACATATGAGAGATCTGGTATGTACATATTCAATAGGGTAATGTGGAATACATCATGAAGTTGAGGAATTGTGGGTGGATGTTCTAGTCAATCTCGCATACCACTAATTTGATTCATATTCTATAATTTTTCATTGTTCCAAGGACCCATCATTCCTCTCTTCCCAAAATATCATGTTCATTTTCCATTGATATATGTAGTAGAATAAAATATATGCATCCTTAAAATTTGAGTCATGTTAATGATTTCCCATCTATCTATTTTCTCTATTTTTTTAACATGATGTGTTAAAAAATGGTTTTCACATTCTCTTCCATTTATTCTAGATCTTTAGGGCCTAATAGCTTATGGTCACTCTCTTTACCCTAGGATTCAAATTTTAGGCATGTTTTACAATAAAGGGATTCATATTGATCCATTTCAATGCTCGATAAGAAATTGTTATTGTAGGAGAACTCATCCATAGGTTGATGTCGGTCCCATTATTAATTGAAATCTACTTAACATTTCGTTAATATTTCCACCGGTTTCGGAATAGTTCACTCATATTTTCCATCATTTTGTGGATGATAAGATGTAAAAGAGTTCAACATAGTGTTTAGAGCATGTTGGATACTTTTCTAGACACAGAGGTGAATCTCATATCTCTATTAGATATAACTGATATAGGTAAACCATGATTCCTTTTCGAATTCTATAGTGTATATACATGAATTTCGATCCGGTGAGATGTGATATCAAATAATGTTAAAATGATCTATCATTGTAAGGCTATCCATAATAACCCAGGAACAATTGTTTCCCCTTTATGTCTTCAGATGTATGCTGAAAAATTATATTATGACATTTTCCCATTTCCTTATTGTCAAGGGTAATGGTTTTATCACCCCGTTATAATTATTCCTTTTATCCATTTCTTACTTACATTTTAGGTGTGTTAGTGTATATTCAACGACCTCCTTCATCTAAATTTCCCACCAATTAATCTCTCAAAGGTCACAATCAATCTTTTTGAGTCTTGGGAGAATATAGAAGGTTGAGCTATGTTCACCCCTCATAAGCTCATAATTTATCTCTGTATTGGGTGATACACCTAATAATGAACCAAATCATACATCTCATTCTCAATTTTGAACTCTAAGGATTCCAATTTTTCAAAGACTTCCACCATCTTTAAATTCCCACATCTTATCTTTGAGCATCATTTATTTTATCCAATTGAGATGGTTGAGAAATCATATTAGAATGGATGGATTATGTTCATTCTGTAAATATTCCCATCTCCATCCTTTTAAAATATAAGTAGATTTATATCTTCTAAATTATATCCAATGATAATGTTTCATGATCCTTTATACTTAGAGAATCATATGCTTTATTCTCTTTTCCACACTAGATGTTTTTTGAAAGGTCGTAATCCACGATGAGCTATAACCATATTCACTAGTTCATATTAATATCATTCTATATTATTATAAATTTTCAGCTCTTATGAATAGTATATATTTTAGAGTTCCACCCCATAGAGTGAATGTCGTTAGATTTTCAAAACAAGGATTAAAAATTCTGACTCCAGATCATTAATGGTATATTTTTCCCAAGAACAATCATCATAAATGAGTTTTATTCAATAAATTGATCATAATTCATGTATAGACATCTTAAAACCATCATTAAATAATTGATTTATACCAAAAATTGTTCCCCACTTTTTGGATGTGTGGGAACTTGTGCGGTGTCATGTCTCTTTTTGAACACTTTTAAGTAGTACTCACATTTAATAGTCGAGAAAATTTGTTATCCCTTATAATTTTTCTAGGTTAGTTGGTTTTACAATCTCAATAAATTATTCAAAAATCAGTCGTAATATGCTACCAGAGAATGGAAACTATGGATATACATTAATTATATTGTTGTGGTCCACTCATCAATTTCCTTTTTCATGGAAGGCTCCATAGAAATTCATTTACTGGTAATAAAATTTTCTATGAATGAATCTTTCCTCCATCCAAAACACACATTTACTATACATTTCATATATTTTATGCCATTATAAAATGTATAGCATAATATTCAAATGCTCCTCATCATCTTCTTTTCCCATGGAGTATATCAAAATATCATCAATAAACACTACCACAAATTTTTTTAATGTAATATATGAGGACACTATTCATAATTTCCATGAATATCGATGGATAATTTTGAATTTTTAAATGCATCACTATAAAAAGATTATGTCCATAGCTCCATCAAATTTCATTATCAGGAATATATTCATTCATCACATTTAACCGGGGATATCGTTGTCAACGATCCACATTAGATTAATAATTTTCCCCACAAAATTGATCAAATAATTTTTCTATCTATGGAATGGGATAATTTTTCATTATTGGTATTTTGTTGATCTTGTGATAATAAATGAATAGTCATGTTAATTGTTCCTTATTTTGTAAGAGGATGATTGTTGCACTACATGGGGAAGTACTTTGACATATAATATGCTTATCAATATTATATTATAACTACATATTTAGTTGGTCCAATTCACTGGTGTCCATTATGTATGGTGTCTATGATATATACAGTGATCAAAGAATGAGTTCAATTGATAAATCAACCTCTCAACAAAGGATAATAGTAGAAAATTCTTCGAGTGAACACATTAGTGTATTCCAAGAAAATGGGAATGACATTAAATAGTATTCTGTCATTTTTCTAATAAATTTCATCAAGATATGATTTATCATTAGGAAATAATATCCACAATTGAGATGATTACTCTGATGGAAATTCATTAACCTCCGTACACTTTTTTAGAATTGGATGATTTTTTAGAATGTGAAGAGTAATCTCAGTTTTCTGATAGTTGATGTCATCTTTGAATATAGATACCCAATCCATGCCCAATAAATCATAAATCTACACCAAATGACTTAAGAACTTGTTTTCTGGGAGGTTCATTCAAAAAATAATAAATATAGATGAGTTAAATAATTTGGATAAAATATTTTACCCTTTTAAGTTTTTCAAATATAAATCAACCTTTATATTTTGATGTTCTATTTTAATAGTTCAATTAAACATGAAAGATATGAATGAATGTGTAAAATCATAATCCAATTGTAAATTTTCTATTATTTATTTAATAACCATAGATCCTTTCACCAAATAATTGTTAGTTATCCCTTTATTATTATTTCTGACATAATAATTCCTTTCCTCATTTGGATTTGGTTAAATCTGATGTTGATTACCCTCAATTATCTGATTTTTATGCATTGTCTTACATAAGGAATATTCTGCCTATAGATGTACCATTGAACTAAGTGTTCTTCTCTACTTTCATCCACCACATTTTTGATCATTCAAATTTTTATATCATAATCATTATCTTGGAGGCCTTCTATCCCAGTGTTAAATCATTTACCAATCCCTTTGAGGAAATTCACATGATACTTCCTTCCACATTTTATATATTTGAGTTTTTCAGTTTTCATTCCAAAATTGTCATTAGACAAACGATATTGATACTAAACCATTCATTTCTTTTCTCTATATCCATGGGACCATTCTCCAAACATCATATCCACATTGTTATAACATCAAACAACTTCTTCATAACTCCCAATGTCATTAATTTTGAGATCCTTTTGAAGGTTTGGTTTTTATCCAAAAAAGAAGATATCATTATTTCTATCATTATTGATAATAATTAATGTTTCATACATCGAAATAATTGTGGAATTTTCATTATATGCGATGATAGATTCATCTTGGTTTTTCTATATCATTATTAATTATTTCACTATATTTTTATGATCAGTTCGAGGGAAATACATATTAATAAATATTTTTATTAAAATCCTTCAACATTATGTAATATTTTTCATCATTTAGTTTGGGGATACATATCAAAACCCAAAATATGCCACCCTCTCTATATATACATTAAATAACCTGATTCACCTTCTCCATCCCAAAACATGGAATCACAAAAAGGATAAACTCCATTGAGTTGACCCATTATACAACGAATAGTTGATTGTAATTGTGATTAATCATCAGTGGTTATTTCTTTTTATTATATTCAAGATAAAGTTTCTACGTCTTATGTGAAAAAGAATGATCCACATTATTAAGGATATTTTTCATATCCCGGGACAACATTGTAATTATCCAAACGAAATTTCAAACTCTACTTAACATGGAATTGGGGATCTCATTAGAGAATTCACTATATTATCTCTCACATTGATTATCAGTATAGTTTCTCCTAGCTCCCATTATTTATATATGTTAGTTCAAGATAATAAAAAAGTGTATATAATTAATTTGAAAACATTATTCAACTAGTAAAATGTTTTTATGACCATCCATGAAGGAGGTAATGGAAAATGAAAAATAGTTATTCTCTATGGTGATAAATCAACACCTCACAGATGATGTTTTCATTTTTATAAAAAAATAGATAAGATAAGTGTTTTGATGATGGATTATCCATTATGGTAGTAGAATTAAAAAATATATAATATACTATAGTTATCAATCCACTTTTATTAAGGTAGTTTATGATAGAATATGAAAATAAAAGGAATTGAAAAAATAATGGAAAAGAATAAGGATATTACCTATTGAAATCTTCTCTTTGAGAACCTCCTTAGGAAGATTGATTTTGGTCATTTTATAGAACAAGGGATCATGGATTTGAGTAATGCTCTTAAGAAGTATATTTTTTATTAAATATGTATTCATAAATTCATTTGAGGTGTGCGGAGAAGGGGTGGTGCGAGGTGGTGTATTAAAAAGATGATATGGGTGTTTTTTTATTATTTCATTCACTAGTCTATTATTTTATTAGAAGACTATGAATAGTTTCACTATTATCAATAAATATATTAAATAATTTATTTTTTATTTTATTTGTAATTAAATCAAATATGACTCATTCCTGGCTCAAAAATTCATTTATTTACTTATTATGTTAAATAAAATAAATTACCATATTTCACTATTCACAACAAATCTTCTATTTTATAAAAATCCTGAAAATTCACACTAAATTTTTTCGACATTTATATTTCAAAAGTAAACTAAATTTTATGAAAATAATATTTAAAATAATAAAAATTAATTTTGTATTAAAATTATAATATAATAAAAAATACTAATTTTATAATTATAACTAATTTTATGACCCATTAAAAATATAAATAATGTATCATAAAATTATATTATAATCATAATACTACCAAATATAATTGTATGGATCAATTTTATGGAAACAAATCATCTATTAAATCGTTATATTAAATATGAAATTGTATATAAGCGTTTATAATATTCCTACGCATTATTTATAATTTTATCGTTCTTTTTACTATTCTATTGGCTGAATCACTATTCCAAATGGTCATCTTACTATTACATGGTTCAGGTTACTATTCCATCAGTATACATTTTTAATTATCTATAAATATTACTTATTTCATTATTAATTTTTGAGAATGATATTTTTATTGTGCTCCCCAAGCTATGTATGTGAATTATAAAATATGAAATATTTAAAATAATAGATTTAAATTGATAATTGTTTTAGTGGTTAAAAAAGTTCACCAGAAGTGGGTTAGTATAAAACTCAGTATGATTTTACTAATGACTTCTTAACTCATGCAAATATGATAGAACATGTTATTAAATTTTAATATAATAGTTTGAAACCAATTTTAAATATTTTATATCAAATAAAAAAAGTCTAACCCAAATCCATTTACAAGGAAGGAAACCAAAACATTATTTAAATATTTTATTAATTTCTATTTTGGCATAACCCATTCCATTCCACACATCAACACATAAATTCATAGGTGATAGTTTATTAATCATGATAAATCTATGATAATTATACCAATTCATCAAAGGGTATCCATATTCTCTGTTCTTCAATGGCACATTCCCCTTACACATGGTCATGTTGATGAAATTGGACAGCAAGCAACCATTTATGCCAAATACCGTGATATTTTTTTAAAATACCATTTAAATAAAACAATAATTTTATGGAAGTTATTTATAAAATACAATTTCAATGAATCAAAAAAATCATCATTTTAAATTCCCTAATTTATAATCATCATATTATAGTTCTCTACAAAACCATTCAATTCTAGTGTTGCACGAAAACTTCACTTAATAGGTTTTCTACCAATTTACACAAATAGATTTCCCAATTAAATCCAAGAAATCATTCAATTAAAAATTAATCCATCATGTTATAACAAAGGGGACCCAAGAGTGAATATACCAACCTTTCAATCATTGGTCAAACTAAAGAACCACACAAATCTACAAAAACATGTCTTAGAACTCTAGAAGTATATATTAAATATTGTTTAATTTATCTAGAACATCAGTATAATATCATGAATAGAATAAAAATTAGGCATCTATCCCAAAAATATTAGATTTATAAATCCAATAGAGAGAAAAAAAATCATCACAATCATTAAAGAATGTCTAATTTCCAAAGAATAATTCCCCCGCCACAGATAAAACTTCTCAGGATTGCTCCCAAATCAATAATAATGGAATCCACATCCTTTGGTTGAATAGGATTTTAGTTTATCACTATATTATGGAATAGAGTGTTGTTTATGAGATAATATGATTTTTATACAAAAAATTTAGATCTTATATTTAATGGATCATGATATTGGAATACGGTTTGGAAAACCTTGTTCTAAGCATGTGCCACCCACTACCTCTAAACAAACCTCTCAGGGTAGGGTCATAAAATTATAAAAACCATGATAAATCTATTATAAACTACTATAATCAAATTGAATAGGTTTCTCTTGGGTGGCTTTATGTTTTTCCAATCCATACGCAGAACAGTTTGCCTACATAGATCCTACTAATTTAGTTTTGTGGCTTCTGAATATGCACTGAACGATTACCATTAATAATGATCTAAATTTCCAACAACTTAAATTCATAAAAATTACTCCATAAATCCTCTAAACCTCCCATGAAATAAATAAATAAATTTATATACATTAAATATATTAATTAGGTGTTAATTTCATGAAACCTGAGGTGATACATTCTACCCAACATTGGTCATTTGATTTACATATAGATGAAACCCACCATTGTAATGAAAGTGTTTAGGAGAGTATTAGAACAATTACTTCTAGTTTTACCATTTATCCTCTTGATTTTGACTATGATTCCATAAAACTCACACTAGGCTGATTATTTTCCTTTGAAATACATTCTCTTTCCTTTCTATAATATGTATGGACACATTAACCAACAAAGCATCCACCTCTTGGTAAATATGATCCCATCAAATCACATGGTATGGATATGGTTGGAAACTCTATAATTGAAATAAATAAATAAAATTATGAACGAAACTAAACATTTATTAAAAATCCTACTAGTATTCAACATATCCAACCGATTAAAGTATCTTAGAAGGTCCAATGTGTTGATGAGATAACATGATATTCTCCCCAAAATGATGATTCCAATAACATGGAGTGGTTATCTAGAACTCTTGATCTCTCACATAGAATGATAATTTACCTTAGAGGCTATACCATATGATTTTTAATGAAACTATGTGATCTCATCCTCTTTCGGACCAACTGAATCTTTTTTATAGTAACTAGAAAAATGCATGGTCCAACTAGTGAAGCCTCACCTATTTTCATCCAAAAAATTGCAGAATGGAAATGATTCCAATTAAAAGTTTCAAAAGGATCCGTATTTATGGAGTTATGATTATTGTCATTATAAAATAATTTCACTACTAATATGTGCACCTCCCATGAGGCACCAAAATCTATTACACATGAAAAAACATATCTTCCATCATTTTTAGGATCTTTACATAATGTCCATCCATTTTAGGATGATAAACTGTGATTATAGTCTATATAAACACATGGTATTGTTGTATGGATTTATAGAAAAGAGATGTAAACATCAGATATCAATCTAATACTATCAAAATAAGTATTCCATTCCACTTTACATCATATTGGTTATAGATTTTGGACAATTCCACCATTGTATGAGTTTCTTTAATCTAGTTAAATGGGCCTATTTTTGTTAGATGATCCAATATAACATATATGTCATCATGGTTTCGAACATTCCTTGTTAGAAAAATTATAAAATCCAATGTTATCTTCTCCAATTTACACTAGGTAATCAATAAAGAAGTTAGTATACACATGGGTTGTCGGTTATCTACCTTAACCAACTAACAAGTAAGACATTTCATGAAAAACCCTACCACATTTCTATTCATCCTAAACCTCAAAAAATTGTACTTGTAGTTCCTTCATTTTCCTTGAAGAACATCTCATCCCAAATGGTGGTAAACATGAATAATTTGATCCTCATAAACTATTAGTATGACCATATGATCTTTAAACCATTAATCTAAAATCCTATCTAGCTTCAATCACATAATGGTCCACCAACTATTGACTCTTGACCAAATAGAGACACATTTATAATTAGACGTATATTATGAATTAATCGTCCCAAAGATTTAGAAACAAATAAATCATGAATGTAACCACAATAGTACATCTATCTTCATGATCCAATGGAATTTAAAATATCACTTACATTAGGTACAAATTATTTGAATCCTATTTCACTAAATTAATCTATGAATTATTTTTGGTTAATGTATCCACAACTAAATTTCCTTTAATTAATGTATACGTCACTTCAATGTAATAAATTTATAAATACTTCATATATCTTGATTTTTTCATATTTTTATATCTTTGTGAAAAATGGATTTCAATATCTAATGACCTGTAAAAAATATGGATTTATCATCGAAGATGTATTGAATCAACATATTTATTGCATTAACTAAAAAATTAATTCCATTATGTGTATTTCAGAATTTTTATCATGGAACCATAACTTATGTGATACAAAAGAAACAACCTGATCTCCCAGGCTGAGAAAACAGCTTAGCCCAGATCATGAAGCATCACAATACACCAAATAACCTTTTCATTATTACAAAAATATCAACACGTGTGGCGAAGTATGGATACCCATAATTTCATGAAATTAATTCAAAATTTAATTGATCAATTTGAATGAAACACTCTTCCTATACAAAAAATTCACCAGCGAAGCTAGTCCTGAAAACTGTTGAATGAGACATCAAAAATTACTACCCAACCAAGGAAAATTCATATCTCAAATACATTCTTTTGAAGTTTATATTTGACTAAAATAGTTATCTTTTCTAAATACACAAAAAAAATTTAGAGATAAATTTTCCTTCACAACATTTCTCTCGTATCAAAAACTCCCACTATAAATGAATTCCATACATAGAATATCCCACATGACACGCAAAACTATTTCCATGTGTCTCTCATGACCAAATATTATCCTAGAATACACTAGTATGTCATCCAAAAACACCACTACAAAATAATCTATATTACATTGGAATATCAAATTCATCAATTCTATATTGACAATGGTTCATTTATAAGACATAAATGAATACTCTCATACTAGAAATGTCTATATCTACTTCTAAAAGATGTGTTCAGAATATCCACTAACAATCCTAAAGTTTGTGATATCTTAAACAGTAGTCAATTTTTCAGAACCACTATTCTAACCTTAATTTATCAAACATATCATTTATGTATGGAATAGAATATCGATTCATTATCATTACATGGTTAAATATATAGAAATCCACACAAATCCTCTGATTTTTATAGGCCGATTTCAAAATGAAGATCAATGCTTCCCAAAGAGATGTACTCTTTTGAATGAATCCATTACTATATAAATCATGATACATGACTTTTGATTCCCTTAATTATATTGTAATACTTTTTTAATAAGGAAGGGAATTTGGACTGGTCCCATGTATGATATCCATCATAAACACCACTTTACGTGTGGGTGGTAACCCTAATAAAGTATCGGGAAAACCAAAAAACACAAATCAAAATTATTGGACAATCTATAATCATGATATCATCTATGGATTTCATGGTTAATGATACCAAAATATTAGATATAGTTATAACTTCTAGTTCTAATTAGGTTTTGGAACCTCCCTTTTCATTCCAATATCAAATATATCTATACCTGACACCATTATATGTTTTAAAACAAACCCTTCATGTATAATTATCAGTGTCTATTTTTTAAATTTTCAACCTATTAATACCTAGGATTATGTCATAAACATCCTTATCAAGGATATAGATATCTCAAATTGATAATCCATGATCATTTTCTCATATTTATATAATTTTATACTCAATTAACTATGGTCTTTGATGCCTGATTAAGATTATAATAGTTGATGAGTCATGGAATTCATATAATTTCCATGTCTTCCACTATTATACTAATGAGAGTTATTCTTCTTCCCTCATCCCATCATAGAATATTACATCTTCAAAACATGAGATATGTTCTTATAACATGACTATGGAGCACTACGATAATAACATGAAATATGTATCGTCTGGTTACAATCGTGGAATTATCTATATGGTTTGGTACAATCATTCCTCATGTGATCAAATGATCAACATTGAGAATATCCTAACATTATCATTTGTTAAGGAAAAAGGATCTCCAATCCCATTTTATGATTTCGATTCATAAAATTTCCTTGGAAATATGAGTATATATTCCACTTATTCCTGACATTTGACCTTCAAAAATCTCCCAATGGTACTAATATGCTTCATCACCTATAGTTCTAGATATGTCCCTTTGTTCCACTATATTTATATTTTACATCATGGAATAAACCATTATACAATGTATAATAATAATTTAGTGAAAATCTACCCCCATTGTAGATTCAAAAAAATGATTGCCTTCAAGGACACAGGTATAGAAACATTTGACATAGAGAAGGGTAAATTCATGAATTCAGCATCATAATTTATTATAAATAGAATATAAAACTTAATGGTGAAAAATATTTTCATTAAATAAATTTATGACATTTGAGTGTGTAATTATTTGTTGAAAAACTTATCAGAATCCCACTGTGCAATGCCTAGGTCCATTTTTTGTTGAACTGTAAAATCCCACTACTATCATTCAGTATCCTCCAACATGTTCATTTCCATCTGTATTTCATATCCTCTAGTGTTCTTTTGAAATAAAATATTTGATTCAACATATTTTGAAACGTCGTCTCCTTTTCCAGGTATGAATTACAAAGCAATGTGGGTGGATTGATATTTTGGAACTCAAAAAATGGCCAACCTTCCTGGGTTCATCCCTTTAGTTCCCTCTATAAATAACAAGAAAATCTTAAAAAATTCTTTGAACCACCAATTGGTTTTCCTATTGATCTGGTGAAACCACGTTCTCATCACAACCTTCTATCTAGTTTCTATGATGCCTACTAGGATGCATTTTCTATAATCAAAATAAAAAACTATATAGTCTCACTCCCTATAAATGGAGCGATTATCAATTTCAAATTGTTTGTAACACATATAACACAAAACTGATTTACAAAACTCCACATGTTCTACTATAAAAGAATATTATAAAATTACCCCTTTTTGAAAATAAAATCGATTCCAACTTTTTTAGAAATCAATAACTCTTCACCAAATAATAAATCATTACTCAGAATGGATTATAATCTCCATGTGGGAAGCCATTTCTATCAATTAATGTAATTGTATTCTTGTCAGATAATACCATGATGATGAGGTAATAACTAGTAGAATCTTCTCAGAACAATAAAGTTCCCCAAATCCTTGGTAACCTGATGTTCAACACAAATATGTTTGTTATGGCATTTCTTGATCTAAATTCCAGGTTCTCAGGATCTATCTCTTTACAACCCACCCAAAAGAAGAAATAATATGAATGGTATTTTAAATTAATGAACAAAAAATATAATACCATTGTACTAAAATGAAATATTGACTAGACTAGACTGATACCATTTTTAATCTTGCCCTCATCATTGGCTTTAGAAGTGATACGGTACATACTATGGAATAATTGATATACCCAAGACACTGAATGATTGAAATAAATGTCAGGGTCTTCATTTGAAATTTTGGGATGATTTCTCTATCTAAATTATATAAACAAACCTAGATAACTATTACAAACCAAACCCCTAAATGATGCACAATTACAAAAATGAAACTCAATAAAATGAAAAACACATAAAACTAATCCAAAGAAAACTATACCAAAGTAAAAAAATAAGAAACCAAAAAAATATATAATGAAAACCATGAAACCACTCAACATCTCCAACATGATTCAAGCTCTAACTCTACAAGCCATTCTCATGGTATCATGAAGCATTAATAAGAAATGATATTCCACGACATTACTTGTGTCTCAATATAATACATTAAAACACTCACTAAAGAGTCTTTGTAGGTGGAAAGTATAAAACTCAGAATAATTTCCACAAAAACATCCAATATCATGCCAATAAGATATAAAAAGTTAGAAAATTTATATCAAATATCTATAACACAAATTAATATAGTCTATATGGAAGAACAAATCATTTTCAAAACCAAATCAATTTACAATAAGAAAAACAAAATATTATTTAAAACCAATTTTATAATTCCATTTATGTATAAAACATTCCATTAAACAAATACACATTTACAGGACTAGGTGATAGTTCAATACTCATGAGAGGTTTCTCATCAATCAAACATTTCATAACAAGGTAACCATATACCATGTTTTCCAATTTTACAAGCCACTACCACAGTGTCACATCAATACAGATGAAAAATAGCTGTCAATTTATAATAAATTCCATGACAATAAATTTATGCCAATATATGTCAAAAAAAATTCTTTTGTTGAAAAAATTTATATAAAACATTTCCCATGAATCAAAACAAAATTATCATTTAAAATTCACCATTTAAAAATTATCTTTAAAACGTTTTCCACAATAAATCTTTTCAACTCCTTCTTTTCAAAATACCATCACTAAAGAGGATTTGAAAAAAAATATTAAAACATAAATTTCATTATTCAATCTAGAAAATTAATAAATTTGAAAATATACAATCATTATATAACTAATAGTGGTAAAGAGTGAATCCATCAACCTAAGAAACATTGCTAAGAATAATGACTGGAAGAAATATCTACAAAATCAACTTGAAACACAAATAACTGACTTTAAATCATATTCCCTTCAACAAAATCAATGATATGTAATCATTATTTTAAATATAAAATTGATAAATCCTAAAATGATCATATTTTTGAATCCTATAGAGGGATGAAGACAAAATCTAAGGAAAACAACCAAGAACGAGAACTTACCAAGGAATCAGGACTCCAACACACCTAGAATATCATTGAAGAACCTCCCAATCAAAGTGGAATAGTTTCAAAAACATTTTTAGTTAGAGTATTTTTAATAATAACATTATTATGGGGTAATATAGTATTTTTAAATGAAATATATATTTTATTAAAAAAAAATTGATCTTGTTTTTAACAGTGCATGGTTAAAGAGAATATTTATTTCAAGAGGGTTGTTACCACTAACCCCAAACACCCCATGCATGGTTGGTTGACATGGTTTGACAAGCCATGTGATAACTATTCTAAACACATATTTTCAACATTTGATGGTTTCTGCTTTGTGGACACAAAATTTTTAAATGTTGTGCACCTACAGATAACCAACCATTTTAGATAAAATGTTTCCTCGAAGGCACTGCATCATTTATACTAACCATTCATAAAGCATGAACCTCCATAAAGATCAAAAATATTCCAGAAATCATCCAAAACTGTTGAAAAATCACAAAAAAACTTAAATATTTTAATTAAATAAAAACAATTAATTAACTAGAACTAGGGGGTGCTAAAAATAGCCCGGGGATTGTCAATGGATATCAATGTGAATAGTTTTGTAAAGGAACAAGATGATTCTTATTGAAATTATATAAATAGATTTAATCAATAAACATTATTGATGAATAACATGTTTTAATTTTATAAATTAATAATTAATGTTTTAAGAATAAATAGAATGATAATGAAGGTTGGTTACATGAGATATTTTTTATGTGGATTCAAGTGTCTCATTAATGATGTGAAACCTAGTGGAGTAAATTGAGATTATTTAGATTTCTCAATATTGGATTTTTGAGAGGAAATTAATATCATCAAAGTGGTGAGGAGTCTAGATGTATAATTTAACAACAATGTGTATTTTTTATTATGTTTCCATTCTATTTTTTGTTAAGTAGGTGTGAGATGTAGTGGATGGTGAATTAGATTGATTGATATGTGATAAGTGTTAAATTATTTATATTTGAGGCCCCTAATTAGAGATTTTTTATTCTTTTCACTCACTACATTTGGAATTTATTTAAATTTATACTAATAGATATTGACGATGACTAGATATGGTGTTCTATAAGTATATAACACACTGTAAATTTAGGGTTAGTATGCGAATATAAGGAGGACACCATATCTATTTCACTGATCTATGTAGATATTTCACATATATTCTATGACGATATATAGATATGTGAAATTCCTTCAACATCTGTTTTTTGGGGTATTTTGAACATGGTTTAATCTTATAGTGTCTCTAATAAGAGAAGTAAATAGATATGATGGATGGAGATGCATAGTAGTTCAAGAGTCCATCCGTTAAGAATGCTAGGATGATAAATCACCCATGTATCAAAACCCATGTTCTCCCGCAATATAATGATTTAGGTTGATGGTGACATATCTGATATTATATATCCTCCTCAGTAAAGATGTAGGATTTAACATGATTATATATTCACTAGGATATTTGTTGATGTTTATCACTTCTATTATACTATAATACATATTTATCCATAGATATTTATATTTAATATAGTTTAAATTCATATATATGCTACTATATGAGAAGTTATGAATTTGGCCTAAATTATATATAAATGTCCTCTATAAATTATTAGATGGTAGATATATGTATTCACTCTAGTGACATTGAGATTGGGGGAGACATTTTCCCCCCATTGATACATCATTATTCCATTATGGGGGATTTTACTTGTAGATAAAATATGATGGGATGTGTAAAATGTTACTACATTCATGGATATTTTAGATATAACTGTTGATATCTTGGAATCACTATGGATTTCAGTAATTGGAATCTTGTTATGTTTCTGTATTATACACTCTATGTTATTAATGATGTCATGGATATAAAATGTCAATAATATTTTATGACTTTTTCATAACTAAACTGTATTTATTTTTGGTCATTAACCTTCTTGGGAATACCAAACAAGACATAATTATAATAAATCATACATGTAGACATATGTTTTGTTCACAGGTTTTACATGATGATATATAAATATAGAAGATATATTAGCATGAATAAATTATTTCTACCTGATCTAAATGTCTTGTTTAGCATATATGATTATAGAAACCACTGTCTAACTGTTAACATCAAGATATAAACCTCTTGGGGCGTGTTTCTTTTTTTTAAGTTCTCTAGTTATAGATGATTAGTTTGTTCTAATTTCTCACATTGTAATCGGATGGTCATTATTGGGTAAATCACATTTTTTCACTATTTTATTATATATAAAATTTTCTTATTAATCTATTTTCATTTAATTCACAAATTTTTGATCGTTTAGTTTAATTATAGGTGAAAGGTAAATTATAGTTATTACTCCCATGTTTGTAAAGATACCATAGAGATTGTCATTATCCAAAATCCATATAGTGGTATTCTTGGCATGTTGATGAATAGATAAACATGGATGTGACACTCATTTAAATATACGAAACCATAATAATTTTTTTTATCAAATACTTCATCAGGTTCTGAAATCATTTATTGTTTGTCGATCTCAGTCCACTTATTATTAAGAATTGAGCATTTTGAAGAGACTTACACTATATCATTTATTTTTTTTCTTATGAGTAATTCCTTTTCACATATCATTATTAATAAATTTTGGGAAAACATAATGAAATAAAAATGTACCAGGATCATGAAATGTAACTATCAACACTATTGTGTTGAATTTTTCCGGAATACATAATGTATGTTTCTTACAGCCAATGAATAATTTATTGACTCATCTAAACTAATAATATTTATCACCTCCTCCTTTTCCAAAATATTTAATCCACATATTAATCATCAAATATTTTACAATGTTTCTAATTTATGTGAAAAATATAAAATTATACATCTTTAATTATTGTTTTTTAATTATTGGTTTTCTCAAACATCTTATAAAACCTTATTCTATCATAATCCCCATTAATTATTAAATTAATTAATTAAAGTATTGAGATAATAATATTCTTTGATAGACCATCATTATAATTTATATTCGATCAGTTTTAGTAATCCATGCATGTTATATAAGGGAAACATATTCTTTTGATACAAATTTTAAAAATAAAAATTAAATGATAATATTTAAGGAAACGTCTTATCCTTTAATATATAAGGTCCTTTTTAATCAACTGTTTGTTTTTTATTTATACTCAATGATTTAATATTATCCATTTTACACATAATAATTTTAAAACACTCAAATTTAAATATAGATAACATGCTACTTCATATGAAAAAAAATATTATTCATTGGAATCATAAAAAAACTCTAATAGTTATTATTGATCCTATGAATCCAATAGGAATTAGGATGCTTAAATATTCATTAATAGTTGGGGTGAATTAGTGATTGAATTTATTTTATGTATTTTAATTAATTTCCTTCATAACTGTTAAAGATAAATAAATATCATTCCATTGTTTCCATGTCAATAAATATCAAATTTTAATTTCCTTAATCTATCAACATTTTGGAAAAACACTACAAACAATGTAATCACTATTGGAGCATTGAATTAAGTGATTAACCATTAAATAAATCATCATCATTGGAATGTCAAATAAAATTCAAGATCACTTGATCCCCTATTATCATCATGGATATAAAATGTTATGCTTTATCCTTCAAATTATATATGTTAATATTATTGAAATAAGTAAAATGTTATCATACATAGTAGAGGTATATTGTCTAATGTGTACAACTACATTTAGTCTTAATATTATTATGATATTTTCTTAAAACTATTTCAATTTTGTATCATCTCATAATATTCATTCTGATTATTGAAACTGTTAGATTTTGACAAAACAATGTTCCCTCATTCCCAAACATCCTATTCCCAACATATTCATTATGAATTAATGATTTAATAACTAGTATATTAACATTAATCAATATTAATAAATATAAAAATCTTCTAAAACACCTTAATTATAGCATCATAACCCAACTCATTATGTTTAAAGGGATTAATGTGACACTAGCCTTATGTGGTTTCCAAAAAGAACAAAAGTTTGGATATTTATTCATAAAGATTAGTAAAATATGGGGGTTTATTTTCACTATAACAATATTCAATCATACAATATGAATTACAACCAACAAAACCACACTACACAATGCATAAGAAATAAATAATATAAATATGTACAATAACAATAAAAAACAATATCAGATTGATGATGAAAATTAAATAATAAGATGAATGGTGAGGAATATAATATATAAGTACATTGAAACACATGTTAATGTATTAAATAACATGATTTAAACACCCCATAGCTTCTGGAACAAAAAAACGACCATGATGTCAAAAAGTACAACTAGATAAACAATAATCATTAATCATTCCTATATGTCAGCTAACAATAAGCATAATCATGAAAAAGTTTTCAAATAAGGATTGAGTATAACACTTAGTCAAAAATCCCAAAATAAATCATAATACACTCAATATGAATTGATAATGTTGAAAAAGTTTATATATAAAATAAGAGAAGAAGGTAAATAGTTCAATTTTTTTTACTTCATATTCTATTAAAGAAATTATAAGTCATATAATGTTTTCCTTCACTGACATACATCATGAAATTACAATTTTCACACATACCAACACAAAAAATGAAATTCATAGACCTAAAAAACACATCAGTGGTTTGGAATCTGGTCACTTGATATTCCCTTGGTAACCCAATTAGAATGTGGTTCTTCCGACCATGATCCATCCAAAATTTATTATTATTTTATGGTTATATTTCTTACCATGATTCATACAATATTGATTTTATATTATGGTTCAACATCCAACCATGATCCAACCCACCTGAATATGGACACTTCCAATTCTAACTATTCCAAGTTACTAACTAAACATTTTATAAAAAATATAATTTTTATCACACCAATTTAGAAAATAAGACTTTTTCCCACTTTTAATACTACGCTTCTGAAGTCATATCACAATAGTAATTTTATTTATAAATTTTATAATAGATTTAAAAATAAATAACTAGAATAATTGGTCAAAACTAAGTCCATTGTGTTCAAAAACAATATATTTGGAGAGATTCTATCTACCTTGAGTTTATTTGGAATGAAGGATATTAGACGATTCCACATATCTAACAACATATTATCAGTAATATAATGAAACAATAAATGATCCCATCCAAACTAATAACATTCCATAGATATGGGTATTTAAATATTTATCTATGGGTTTACTACAAAAAAATAGAGCATATCAATGTTGATAATGATGAATATGATAATAGTAGTTTATTTCCATCATCAACTTCATGAACATTTGTTATAAATGGATACTGATTTGTTGAAGAACACCACAAAAATAATAAGGAAATACTAGAAGTGTAACATCCCTCCCCATCCCATTGTCTTGAGTGGTTGGAGGAATGCTACATGTTCATTAAGTGACGTTCCTGAAGCACTAAAGGCAGGCCGAAAATGATGAGGGCTTCAAGAAAAAAATTGGGGAATGATTTTCCATTATGATAAACAAACCAACCAAATAAACCATTTTAAAAAAATTATATGATTCATATGAACAAAGAAACACAACCCATACATTACCAAAGGACAACCTAACTGTTCCCTAACAATTCCCAAATTCCAATAGAACAGATCAAATTTTCAGAGTACCAAGAGGATGGCTAAACACAAGACCCCAATGATCTACGGCACCATCCATAGCTCTACAACTAGACCCATGCTCCCTGAACCACAACATAACCCATGCATCATGTCGAACTGGTAGAGAAATAATATGTTGTTCCCTAACCTATGTCCCAAAACATAACACCAACAAAAATCAACAATGCGCCAAAATAGGGGGTGAGTAATAATAACCAGTAGGATTTCTCATAATGACTTCCCTACACACACCACTAGGATAAAACCATTATCACAATTATATAAAATTGTATATATAAAAATATATATACTTCAAACATTACCACAAGCCAAACACACCCTTACCATGCCACCTCAAACCAAACCATGAAATCCAATGGGGGAGCCAACCAACCATGCCATAATCCATTTCACCCATTTTACATTAGCACAATAATTTTCTTTTAGCATAACAACAGAGAAAGAGGAAAAAACCACAATGGAACTTCCCGTCCAAATCCTTTTAATACTTTCCAAATCAGGTGGTACATCCAACCCACTTATCCTTGATGGTGACCCTTCCATCCACTCTACATCATATATTTAAAGTCAAACACCCCACCCACTTCCCGTCATTCCAATCACAATCATACCATATACAATCCAATAACCAAGCATATAACACACCAAGGCCACACCAACATGCCCATAACCTATCATATGACACACCAAGACCACAACAATATTCTCATAATCATTTCAAACTCAAACAATCCCTTAGATCTTCGTCAATATCATATAACATATAAAAAAACCAACCCCATTTTATTGAAAATTATTTTATCAAACAATTTTCCAAAAATAACCCAAGTTACCAATTTTATAATCAACATTTTAAAATATAATCAACCAGAAAATTTCACGGCAAAAAAAATTTATTCAAAAAAACTCCACACATAATTACTAAAGGGATCTCTATACAATTTGACACATTAAAATTGACAATTAATTCATGAAAAATAAATTAATTGGAACCATACTTCTAGATAATTCAATTTGGAGTCGAGAGAGAAGCAACACTCCATTAGGGTTTCAGTAAAATTGTCCCATAAGAAGCTGCACCACAAATCTAAGGAACGCACTACCAAAAACACTCTAAATTAAACTCACTAACATAAAAAATAAATAATTTAATTATTTAATTAAAAAAGCCTATATGTACACAATATAAATGTATATATAGAAAAACGAGAGAGGGGGAAGAGTAGATCTAGAAAAACCGAAGAGAAACATAGTGCATAGACATACTTGGGAGAAACCACCTTCAAAAATCCTTGAATCCCATTTTAATATCTTTTAAAATGGGTGGGATACCACCCCTAACCCTTGAGAATGATACATACCATACAATATTAAAATGGGAGAAGATTTTCGTGAGTTATGGTAGATCCTGACTAACCCTGTTTAAAAAACAATTTTTAAATGGCCGCACAGTTAGCTCGCAATGTTAGACAAACCGTACGATACATGAGCACCTGCTGCTACCTCAAAGGGGAATCTTGCATGGACTCCCTACATGGTTAGACAAACTATTCACAATCCCTTCATAACCCCACTACCCGCATTGTTATCTCACACAGTTTCCCTATAACCATGTCAATCCATGCAGCCTTAAAAGGCCTCCAATGTTTTCCATAACCATCCCAAAATCTCCCAAACTCCACCAAAATAGTATATATACATAAAAAGACATGTATAAAGGTTACGTACCTCAAACTGTGCAGTGATAAATTCTCCCCACCATTTTACTTTTTCTCCTGGGAAAGTAAAGAGTCATCGCTTTTCCAAAAGAGCTCGAGCCATTGCTCGACCATCTCTTACTCCCACTCCCATGTATCTTCCAGAATCTAACCATGATTCCATAAAACAAGAACTAAACTGATTATTTTACAATGCAATACATTCTATTTCCTATCAACAACCCACACTGGAATGATCACCAAAGAATCATTTTTTTCTATCTCAACTTGATCCCAACAAATCACATGTACGTGATCCAGTTAATACTTTTTCAACTACGTCACATGAAACAAATTTTTCACACCACTAAATAGTGGTAGACATGCCAACTAATAAGCCACCTCTCTAATCCCCCCATGTTCTTCAAAAGGCCCAATATAATTCTGAGATAACAAACCTAGCTTTCCAAACCAAAAATTTTCCAACCTAGAAGTGGAACTAGTAACACAAGATCACCCACCTCGAACTACAATGGTCCTCGATGATGGTACACCTACTATATTTGATGAATTTGAGCTATCAAAACATTTTTTCTGTTCAACATGAACTATTCCATATTATTTTGGAAATGTCTTCATACAATCAATGAAGTCTCACCATTTTCCACCCAACATAGTGGAGAACAACACAGACACACATACAATGCCCCAAATAGGGCCATAAGTATTGAAGCCTAATAACTGTTATTATAGGAAACTCCACCAATGGTAAATGCTCCTCCAATTAACCAAAAGAATATCACATAATCATTTATCATATCCTCCAAAGTTTGTATTATCCTCCAGGATTGGCCATCCGAATGAGGATGATATGCTAGCCTCATCGTCAGTTGTGTCTCAAGGGCTAGCTGTAAGGATTTCCATAAACGACATGTCAACCTCAGATCTCTATCAGATAAAATCAAATCTGAAACACCCTCACTCTTTACAACAACCCAGATATAGATTTTAGATAGTTCCTACACTGTATTAGATTCATGAATCTGGATGAAATGGGTCGTCTTTGTGAGCCGATCCAAAATCACCCATATGAAATCGTGTTTCTTAATAGTTCTCTAGAGACATGTCACAAAATCCATCAATATTTTCTCAAATTTCAACATTGGAGTAGTTGAAACATTACACTTGGCCACTGATGCACTTCCTTGACATAGTGACAAGTAAGGCATTTCGAAACAAACTCAACCACATCTATTTTCATACCAGCACACCATAATTGTTCTTTCAACACCTTAAACATGTTATAAATTCCAGGATGGATATCCCACCTAGAATGTTGATACGCATTGAGAATTTCCTCTTGGAGAGCCACTAGTACCACCATATGATTCTGAAAACAGAAGACTGAATATCTATTTAGTTCCCATCTCTTAATGGTCTCCCCACCATTTAGTTTTGACCATATCACCATACACCAGAAATCTGATGCCTATGCCTCATTAATGAAACCATCCATGATAGGAATCAAAGAAACTGGATAGAAGTATGATCTATCACCCATATACTCACATTCCAACTGCATGTCTGCTATGACCGACATCAATGACCACCAATCTGATGCATTTTTCACCACCTGAGCATATAGTTTCCAACTTAATAAATCTGCTACCAAATTTCCCTTACTCGATGTGTAAATTACGTCAAAATCAAACATATATAGATATTTTATCAATATTTTTTCCCTAAAATTCAAATATCTATGTCAGAAAATATTCATTGAGCTCTTGTGATTGGTGAACACTATAAATTAATCACTAAAGAGATAATGACACCACATTTTTAATGAATGAACCACTACTTTCAACTCCAAATCATGTGTTGGGTATTTATTTTAAGGAGAATTATTCCCTCATGAGCCTTATGCTACTACATGATTCCCCTCATGTGAACACTCCCCAACCATAATCCCAATTATTTATAATACACCACTTACCCTTTCCTTGGTTCAGGTAAAACCATTATTGGGGCTTATATAAGGTGACCTTTTAACTCTTCAATTCATTCCTGACACTGCTCATCCCATTTAAATGGAATATCATTCCTTATCAAAACTGTCATTGGAGAATCCAATCATAAGAAATCATGAACAAAACGTCGATAATATCTATCTAGACCATGTATGCTCTGTATCTAAAAAACATTCTCTATCATTTTCCATCAGATAACTGCCTCCATCTTTTTCAGATCAACTGAAACAAAAATTATAGAAATAATAGGCCAATGAAATGAACCCCATGTATCCAAAAGTAATACTTTAAAAATTTGGTGTTTAACCAATGATCCCTTAAGATCTTTACCACTATACCCATGTGCTACTCAGGCTCTACCATTGTTTTCGAATACAACATTACATAATCAACAAATACCACATCAAAATAATCCAGATATCTATGAAATATCTGATTCATCAATTCCATTAACACTGCTACAGCATTCATTACACCAAATGGCCTAACCACATACACGTAATGGCTATATCTACTTTTGAAAGCAGTTTTGGGAATATCCTCCTTCTTCACCCATAATTGATGAGACCCTAACCTCAATTCAATCTTGTATAACCATAGATCTCCCCTTAACTCATCATAAAAATAATCAATTCATTGATTTGGATATTAGTTCTCTATTGTAATCTGATTACATCTTTGATAATCAACATAGTGCCGTAGAGTTCCATCCACCGTTTTAACAAACAAAATCAAAACTACTCATAGAGACATGATAAGATAAATGAACCCTTTGTTTTCTAACTCTTCCAACTATAACATTAATTCCTTAAATTATTCGGCTTCTATATGGTAAGATATAAGTGAGATAGGACTGGTCCCTAGAAGGAGAACGATAGGAAACTCCACATATCTCACAAGTGGAAGCCCTTAGAATTATTCAAAAAATACATCAATAAGCTGATACAGAACTACCCAAAGAACACTCTTCATAATAACATTAACGAATTACATTTAAAAAGACTCTAACTGATATGAGATCATTCTAACAACTGGTGCCAGCAAATCTATTTCACCCAGTTTTTCATTATCCTCCACTATAAAGAGATGTTCAATGTTATCCACCATTGTAAAACTAACCATTAGTGCTTAGAAATCACTTTGGGCCTTAAAAATATCCATCAAATACATTCCATGGAATATATCATATGAATACATCTCATGAACTTAGAAATACCAGATCAAATAATTTCTTTCCACAACTAAGAAACCTGATATATATAATAAGGATCAAGAGTCTCTTTGACCCATAAGTGTTTTTAGTATCAAAATAGAAGGCACTATTTCCACATTTAAACCCAAACAATCAACGATGTGTGAAGTAATAAAAGTATTTTAAACACCCATATCAAATAAATCCTTCATCAATGTGGAACTGAAAAGAAATGTACCTCACAACATGTATATTCTAGACTGGTCATCCACCAAAACATTCTCAGATCCAAAAAATTACATACTTACCACGCTCTTCTCATTATTACCCTATTGACGTGTCATAGAATTCCGATAATCACCATGACCCACTTTTCTCTGCAAATGAGGGGTATGAAAACTCCACCATCCTATCAAGGAATATGACTCCTACGACCCATGAGTATTGTCACAAACACCCGACCTCAGATTATTACAGAAATACTACTGAAGATGCCCCATATTCGTACTGTTATGACATGCTTGAGGTTGTGCCATAAAATCCTTCATAATGTTTTCTATAGAGCCACACTGGAAACATCCCAACTTACTCCTAGGATTATAAAGTAGATTTACTAATTTGGGAATCAAATTCTGAGACATAATCTGATCCTGAAATTTTTTTTCCCTCTTCCGCATGAACCCAATATTTGAGTTCCCACTATTCCCTGTGGGTACTAACATACTTCCCATGTATGTATCCACTAATTATTCCCATTCATCAATTGTATATTCATTCACCATTTATGTGTAATCATTTATACACAGTATTGCTATCTTGGAACAAATTTCCTAGCATAACCCACCTTCAAAAATTTATTCCTTAAACTATGTACTACCCGCTACCTTGGGTGAAAACCAATCTATGTTCATAAACATAACCACATACTCCATTAATAACATGTTCCCATTCTTCAATCTGAATAAATCGATTGGGTGCTAAATTATGAATGTATGATGGTAGAATCGTTTGTTAAACAACTCCTCAAAACCTTACCACATCACCCATTGTTCTATCTTTGCTTCGAATTCAAACTCCAACCATTGAAGGGAATGATATTCCAACATATACGTGTCTAGATTAACATTCTTCTCTACCAATGTTCCCATGTATCAATTTTTATATTAATTCTGTTCAACCATGCCTCAACCCTTTCTATCTGTAAATACCCCTAAAAATGGGTGCCTTTTACTTTTGGAACTGAACCGCATGATCCCCATGTTATAGTTCATCCACATCATTTTAATATCCCATAGAATGGAAATCTTGAAATACAATTTTCACTAACTACAATTTCACTAGGGGTCAGGTGAAACCACATTTTCAACAGCATCCTCCAGTTGGTCTCTACGATGCCTACCTAGTTCCATTTCCATTAGTACAAAATCAACCATAATCCCCACTCCCTTAATGAGGAAAGGAATATTATTTTCAAATTCAATTACAAAGAAACAGTCACAAAAAATCTTCCCACAAGTTCACTATTATCATATTTCTCTATTTTTAAAAATCCACGATGTTTTGGAAATCAACAGATTTTTAAAATACCACTAGTTTCCATGTTTAAAATCCACCCATTTTGAAACCCAAATCTGATTCTTAAATATCAATAGATTCATATAACCCCATAAATCATTATACCCCAATGAAATAAAAATCATAGTGGGATGTTATTTCTACTAGGCTTTCCATTCTCATCTCTTTTTCCACACCCACAACAATGAGATATCCAATTCCTATATATGCCTCCAGACACAAATGTACTCACCTCCCTTATAACATGATTTTTATCATTAAAGTGTTTACTACATTCTTTTATGAAATACATTCCATGTTCCAACAATCCAACACCTTTCTGGAACCCTGAATCAATGAATAATCAAAGAACAATTTTAAAAAACATGACCATCAATTGACACAAAAGGACAGAACAACAGCTTTCACTCGGAATCCAAGGACCAAACAAACTGGTACCGCTTATAACATCTTTCCCCATCCCATTAGCTTGAGAGTGTGGAGGAATGATCCTTGGCCTTATGTGATGTTCCCAAGGCATCAAATTATGGAATTGAATGCCAAGGGATTTAAGAAACAAATTGAGAAATGATATGCCCATGTGGAAAACCAACCAAACATAAAATATATTACCAACAAAATAGAATGATGCATGTCAACAAAGAAACTCAACCCATGCATTTCCAAAAGGCAATAAAAAATATTCACTAACAATTCCCAAATTCCAATAAAACCAAGCCAATTTTCAGAGTAGTGTGAAGTAGAATACACAACAACAAAACAAATAACCAAGACAACAACCATAGCTTCACACCATGTTCCATGCTCCTATCACCAAAATGTCATCCAAGTATCATGTCTAATTGCTAGAAAAATGAGATTCTTTTCCCTTACATGTGTCTTGTAACACAACATCTGCAAAAGCACAAAATTTACAAAGAAAGGGGTGAGAAGTAATACTATTTAGAGTTTTCACAAATGACATATTCACACACCCCACTATGATAAAAATGTTAGCACAATTATATAAAATAGTCTATATAAATCATTAAATAGTGAAACCGTTACCATAAGACAAACTTACACTTACTAATCCACCTTTACCCAATCCATGAAACCAAAAGGAGAACCAAATAACCATTTCATAATAAATTTTACCCATTTACATTTTTATAACAATTTTCTAATTTTCATAGCATCACACAACAAGGCATCAACCACGATTGAACTTCCTATCCATTTCTATTTACTACTTTCGAAATCCAGTGGTACTTCCTGCCCACCTATCCTTGATGGTGGACGATCAGTGCACTATACAAACTATTTTTATAGTGGTACTACACACCCACTTAATATCATTTTAATCATATTCATAACATGAACAAGCCAATAACAAATCAAATACCCCACCATGTCCCAAATGAGATTCCCATAACCAAGAATATAACACACCAAGGCCACAAAAGCATGCCAATAACATTTTCATTCAAGAAAAATCTCATGGGTCATAGTCTATATCATATATAATTTCAAAAAGAATCCCCTTTTTACTGAAAATAATTTTATCAAACCATTTATATAAAACAAACCACATTACTGAATTTAAAATCAATATTTTAGGATAAAATCTACAAGAACATTTCACCACATAACCCTATTTTACCAAAAAAATAAACAAAATATTACTGAAGGGATTTCTAACCAATTTAAAACATAAAGATGACCAAATAATTGAATAAAAACTAGTTAATTGGAACCATCCTTCTTGTTCTAATATATTGGTGTCACTAGATAGGACGCATTTCTTTAGGGTTTTGGAAAAATCGTCCCACCAGATATTGCACAAAATATCAAGAAAATGAACAACCAAAACCTCTCTAGATTCTCTTCCCTAACTTTATAAAGCCCAAATCTCATAATTTAAGGAAACAAAAACCCAATATCTACACAAAATAGATGTAGATAAAAAACATTAGGGAGAGGGATGATTTGATCTTGAGAAAACCAAAGAGAAACCAAGAGAATTGACTTACATGTGAGAAACCACCATCAAGGCACCTTGAAACCCCTTTGAATCCCTTTGAAAATGAGTGGGAGAGAACCCCTTGTCATTTAGTTAGAGAAATACCATATAAGGTCTGTATGGGAGAACATTTGGGTGAGTTACGGTAAATTGTATCTAACCCTATTTATAAAAATCCATTTTTATTGGGCAGTACAGATAGCTCACACAGTTAGAAAAACCGCGAACTAATTATACACATGTTACTACCTTAAAGGGTCATTATGCAATGTCTCCTTGCTCTATTAGATGAGTCATTCACAAACTTTGAATAACCCCACTACTTGCACGGTTATCATGCATTGTTTCTCCTTAACCATGCTCAAACCTTGCATCCTTAAAAGGCCTCTAAACTTTTCCAAACCATTACAAACAATCCCAAACTCCACCAAACAACGATATATACATAAATTGACATGAATAAAGGTTACATTTCTCAATATGGTGGTGCTACAAGAAGCCTAGAAGATATTAACGTAATGAAAAGGATATCTACAGGAATAAGAATCTTTTTTAAAATATAATGGGTCTGATGGGATTCACAACATGAATCATGGTCTAACATAGTGAATCCTTTATTGGTCACATACAACACCAATTAGACCATATCAGGTCATAATTTCTTTAAACCCATATCATTTCATGAATTTTCATCACATCACAAATGATGAAATTATTAACATATAAAAAACATTTCATTCCATGAAAGAATGCATCATTTCTTCCCAGGATTTTTCCATTATGAGAATAACACATTCATCAAATCACATATTATTCTAGAAATATTCTAAGTGACATTATCTATATAATTTTAATTATTTTATCAACATATACCAATGAATCTAAACATAACATAAGAAAAATAAAATAATGACAGACTTAAAGAAAAGGGTAATTCATTGTCTATACTACCTGGATATCCATCACTGGAATATTTGAGATTAGCAATGCCCATAAATAGTTTAGTTCATTACTCTATAATAATGATTATCCTTACCTTTATTCCTATTGAAGATAACTATGATTCCCCAAATCACATATAATGGATTACACTTCTTCATATTCTATTTTCCTATCTATCAAAAATATGTGCCTATTTGTCCATAAACGTCACATTAGGTTCTTGTTAACATGATCCTAACTGATCACGTGATTGATATACCATTGATATATCTTTCATTAACAGACTTAAAAAACATTATGAACAACAAAAAATCACAATTTTAGGAATAAATTATAGAAACAAATTACCCATTCATACCAAAATTTGAAATGTACCAAAATTTCAGGGATCTAATTAACCCTACTTCCCAAAGAACAAATGACCAAGACATGGTGACGCATATAAGAATGATGTGGTCACGAGCATCAAATGATAGGGGTCAAATATTTTAGTATCTACATGATTTATATCATCTTTGATCCCTATCCATTCCATTTTATTTTTTGTATACATTCACAATAGTCTCATAAGAATTTATAGATAAAATAAAATAAATATGTCATATTTAAATAAAAAATATTATAAAAAAACAAGGATGGCCATATGGATACTCAAACATGATGATTTGTTTCATCCAAAAACTATTACTATAGTAGAATTAGACCAAAGACAAAATATAATCCCATAAACTACTAAATAAAAATGAGAAAATTTATAATAAAAACATCTAATTTTTGTGTGTCCTAATTTACCTTGAGTTTGTGTATGCGTTTTTGTACTAATGGTCCTATGAGTTTTGAGAGCCTAATTTGATGGATGATGTAATTCATAAGTGAAATAAGGATCACTATATAAGAAAATGAAAAATAGAACTCTCTATACCTTGAACAGTTATCATATTTGAAACAATTACAATAACATTACTTAGTTTCAATCCCTAATAAGTAGAATATGTGATGACATGGTGATTCAATCCACAATCATCCAAATAGAATCTTGATTTATTAATGTTCTCAATAGTAGTTTGAAAAATTATAAGGAAATATGTTCCCACTTCCATATCAATATGGGAATATATTAGAACATTGTATACATTCATTGTTGGTATACCTTTATATTCTAAAATCTTATTATTTTAATAAAATATATGTAATATTTAATTTCAATCCTAGCAACTAAAAATTAGATTTCATCTCTATGTTCATTTCCTAAATACTTGCATGAATATAAAATTTAATATTTTTATATTAATAAAATAGAAATTCAAGGAAATGTTTTCCTTTTTTTGGCTCGCTGAACTATTTATGATTCCCATAATCACATTCTTTATTTGGGAACTTATTTGTTACTCCAGTACATCTATTAAAGGGTTTTTTATTTTCTATTTCCTTTTTTAATCACTATAATGATGTCTCCCTACCTAGGGTATTTTTGTCGCATGCACTTTGAGTTTCTTTCAAGTCATTGTATCAGGGACAAATGGGGTTAATGTGGTTTGTTTATAGGGATTACACCTTTTATTCATCTAAAATTTAACACATATGGTTCTAGTTTTCAAGGACTCTTGGGAGGAGGTGATGTCGTATGTGATTTTTGATGTTTAGATATTCTATATTTATCATAATTTTTTGTAGAAATTATTCTATTGTCAATGAGGACATGGAATTTTTTCAAGGATATAAATTATGGTAGTATATTTCAATATTATTATCTCAAGTGGAACTTGACACTGAAATCAGTGTTAATGAATTGAATGGTAAAAATGATTTTCTTTGGAATATGATTTCTCAAATTATTTGTAACGACCCGACCCTACCCGGGCTCGAGCCGCAACTACCAGAAGATCACCTCCATAGGCTAGGGGCTTGCGACAAGCACCGAAGGCTAAACAACTTAGGGAGACCATTTCCTGAGCACCTGTACACACACACACACAGCACGCTCAATGAAAAAGTGCAGATTAAAAGGGACAGTAAAATTCAAACTGCTATAAATAAACCACAATGTGCATCGACCTCTAAAAGTACAAAGCAAGTGCTAAAGTAAACTAAAAATAAAAGGGGGAAAACACGCACCCAACCAGAAAAGTGCCACAACTTGAAACTGGAAAACAAAAGCAAAATATCTGGAAGGGTCCCCCACCTGGAACCCGGATCCGACCACCGCACGCGGTCCAAGCTCTAAAACATCAAAGCTCCACTGATGTCACGACCAACCTGTCTGTAATCTGTAAGGGCACACCAAGTGAGGGAAAAGCCCAAGCAGGGGTGAGTATAAAAATACTCAGTAGGATACCCCGAAGGGTTGAGGGAGAAACAATGGAGGTACCTAAGGGTGAGCAGTAGATCAAACATGGGAAAGTAAATGAGTACAACCCAAAGTGCAGTAAAGAGTATAGTAAAGTTTCCAGCTCAACCCAATCAGAAGAAAATAAGGTACACTCATCCAGACATAAGGAGTTGTAAATGTTGAGAAGGTGAATTTCCTATCGAGTCTTCGCTACCTATAGTAGGAGAGTCGACTCATCCAACCACGATAAGCTAGAAACGAAAAGCACGTGGCATACCCCACGCATCTTCACCTCTCTAGGAAAAAGAGTAACCAAACCCAAGAAGTGGGTACTGGAACAAGATATATACATATCCTTATGCTCAATCAAGAAGCTCAAACCAGGTCGTAAGGGGATCTCCATCTCGTAGCTCAACCAAACAATGTGAGTAGCCAATAGTCGCAGAAGTAAACCACCATCGATTCCCAATATCTCGCACATCGGCCCCGAACATCAAGTCATGGGGCTCAAATCACTACACCTCGAAACTATATTTTTTAGCGTGGCACTGACTCGCCCACACGATTTTAGGTCACATCACAAGGACGCATCACGGTGGGGGAAAGTTCCCCTCATACTTGAGAGTTATGGGGGAAAGTCAAGCCACACCCCGTCACTACCCCGCAGTCAAGAGGTCTACTCAATGTTGACAGGCGACCCCCTACCCAGCCTCGCAGGAGGGTAATCCCTGGAAGTCGACAGGTTCCCACTAGAGGGAGACCCGACAAGAGTCGACGGGTGCCACACTGTCCAGTCCTAAAAAAGGGTAATCCACTGGAGGGAGACCTGGCTAATGTCGTCGACAAGTCCCAATGCCCAGTCCCATAAAAGGGTACTCCACAAGAGGGAGGCTCGGAACCATCATCGGGGACCACTTCCCAGCCCAGCTGGTGGTAAAATAGGCATCGGGGACCACATCCTAGCACTACTGGAGGTAAGCCCGGCATCGGGGACCACTGCCCACCCCCACTGGAGGTAAACCGGGAACCCTTCTGTCCATCCCTATTGGATGGCACAGCTCGATGAACACTGTTGTACTGGCCATCCCTGCGAGATGGTACCTCACTGGCCATCCCTGGTGGATGGTACAACTAGCGAGCCATGTTCGAAACAACCTCAGCCTTGTCGGTAACATCCTCAGCCCTACTGGAAACAACCTCCTGAGTAAGGGATCGGTGCCCGCGTAATATCTTGGTCACACCGAATCCACACGAACTCTACCAAGGAACACAAAGCAATGGGAGAAACTCCCCGAGCCTCTCAGGTTAATCACGCTCCAATCCGCTGATTCACTATCGATGCGGATTGAGATAACTTATCCAAAAAAGTGGGAAAACACCCACACTGTACGAGCACACATAGTTGTAAACGATGCCGCAGTTCGGTGAAAGGGCACGATACTGAACCCCTCCCAGCTGATGGAATAGAGGAAACAAACCATCTCTGTCGGCCAAACAAGAACAGAACCCGGGGAAAACTCAAACCTTCTGGTCAACAAATGAGGATAGGACCAGGGTAAAACTCAACCATGGTGGTCAAAAATGAGAAAATGACCAAGGGAAAACTCATCCCTGCTGGTCAACAATGAGAACATAGGGACACTCTACTTCGTGAGAGGTCAAAAGTATGTAAATTAGGACATGACACGCACATGGGGCCCACACTACATATGACACCAAGTCAACCCCAACCAAGCACACAAACATTTTCAGGTACCCACATCCACATGTCCCTCCCAGTGCTCTCGTATACTGCCAGAGTATACCACGTCTCCAGCACAAAGGCTAACATGTACATGACACCCAACGTCAATGTGAAGGTGTAATGTAACAACTCCAACTTGACACCTTAACGGTTGAGGAACGACCAACCACATCTTTTTAAACACCAAAATCACTCTCCAAGGAGTGAATGAGATCACTCTCCAAGAGTTCTCTACAAACACCGCAGGAAAAACCTCCACCAGTACACCATTCATATTTTCACATTTAATAAGATCGCGTATGAGGTTCCGCTAGCCTGAACATTTTACAGCATTGTAATCCTCACGGAAAAACACGCGAAATAGACTACTTACTTGCCTCAAATGGATATCCGACGGAAAAGTCAGCAACACCGCCTTACGCCCGATAGATGTCCTGTTGTCCCGAGCCTCGCCCCTGAAAATAGTTGGGCGTATCACACCATTGCAATCCCCTCGGGAAAACACGTCAAAATAACTACTCACTCTAGTACAATGGATATTCGGAGAAAAAGATGCATTCCGGCATACCACACACGAGCAGTGCTATATGAGACCCGCATCCTGGTCCCGAAACACAACGTATGGATCATCCAATTGCGATCCTCTCGAAAAAATACACAAGATGGACTATTCATTTGTTCAACAAGGACACCTACTGATAATGCTGGAAAAAATAACCATCAACGCCCAAACGGCCCTCATGGGGCCCGCCCCATCATGGAGAATTAAAGTGGGCAGATTGCGCCATTGCAATTCCCTCAGAAAAACACACTGGATTGACTACTCACACAACCTAAACGTGCATCCATTGAAAAAGTTACAAAATGCTGCTCGCAGCTCAACAGACGGGTCATGGGGCCCATGGATCATTTCTAGTTTCAACACCCGAAACCACCCTGGAATGCTCCGCCTCGATGCCAGGGTTTCAACGCTACTGACGGTGCTGAAAACGGATGTTGGACGCATCTGTTCCGTTAAAAACAAGATACTCTAGAATAACATCAATTCACTTAAAGGCGCATCCCACATTAGAGGCCCCTCGTTTTGGGAATTTAAAATTCCCCAATCCTTCTCAAATAGTTCGTCTCAATCTAAGCGATGCGTCACCACAGAAGGTTCCCAAATCAGATGACATTTATGACATGAAGATCATTTTCATAATAATAATAATAATATTATTATTATTATTATTATTATTATATACCATTTTTTTCTTTTTTTTAAACAAAAGCAGACCGACCCGGAGGGCTGGTCTTCTTCCACACGGCACCAGCAAGACCCGCTTTTTGCAGGTAATCATCTCCCAGTAGACTGGCTAAGTGGTCGGTCTTCCTCCGCATACCTGAGGCCATGCCTCGGGCTCCTCCCTCGACTGCGACGGTCATCGCCCTCAGGCTCCCCTCCAACCACAGCGCATCGCTGCACTGCCTCGGTTCGTGCCGACCGACGACGTCCGATGCTGCCTGTGCCTACTGTATCTCCCTGCTGCGCTCACCCGGCGGAACCGGCCACCGTCGCGCCTCCGCAGCGCTCCCCCGGCTGAATCCCACTCCGTCGCGCCTCCACTGTGCTCACCTGGAAAACTAGCCGCCGCCGCGCCTTCGCAGCGCTCCCCTGGCCGAACCAGCCTCTGCCGACTTGGAAAACTGCCGGACCACCCCCAAACCGAAGGATAAACACCAAAAACCAACAATCTTCGGCGATGAATTGCGGAGGTCTCGGGACTGAAAATCAATACCGAAATGTGCATTGGAAAGGATAGAATTCATACTATGGAACCATGGGGATTGCTCAATGATTAAACAGAAATTAGACGATGCAAAAAGAGATCAAAGGGAGGGGTTTGAAATTTAAAAATGAAACGGAAAAAATTCCTACCTGGTGGGGCTTCGCCCGTCTCTTCGTGGCAATCCACCGGCCGAATCCGCAACTGCCTTGGGAGGAGGAGGAGAGGAAGATGGGCGGTGCTCCTGGTTTCTTGGCTCCCTTCCGCCAGAGAGTTGGACAAGGGGGAGGAAGAAGGGGGGGAGATGGGTTAAATAAGGGAAAAATTAATTAATTACAAATTAATTAATTTCATCCTTAATTTAACCCGCATATGAAACTCTTGATGGGGTCCAGGTTATGCCTCCCCTAGGCCAAAAACCACCTCCCGAGCACAACATAGGTCTCACAATTTTAATCTGAGCCTCGTTCGAATGTTATCAAACTCAACTCCCTTGGCCGCCAAATTACAAAAACGTCCCTGGGGCCATTTTTCACTAACGGATTGCACCCGAAAAACTTATACACCTCCTAGGGTAAACGACACGTTCCAAACTCAACGATTCTCTCTGTTTCCCAATCCAAGCCACCGTTTAAGAGATACCATAGTTTAACTATTAAATGAATAAATTATTTATTTAATTTATATGTTCCATGCTCCGATAGTGAGAGAGCAGTTCAAACGTCCCGCGCCAACATGTTTTATGTTGTTCCTATGGTAAAACCCCATTTTGGACAATTCCGTGCACTCAGATATCTATTCCAAAACTCCGTTTAGGAGTTATACAATTTATTTGTCCTACACAGTGTGAACGCACTAAAAATTTAATTTCGGCCACACCGGGGCTCGGAATTGCACGCCGTCTAAAGGTGATGCTCTGGAATAATATCAAGAATATTCCAAAGACATTATTAGAAAAAACGGGGTTCTTACATCAGATCCTATATCTCCTTTAGTCTTTAAAATTTGATGATTTTTCATACATGGAGGGAGGGGAACCTATTTTGGATCAACTCACTAGAAAAGGGAACATGGATAATATGAACCTGGGGTTTCCACCGTTGGTTCTCTTCTTGTAGACCATTCTTCAGTTTATATGGGATAGCCTAGGTCTCCCACACTTCTGACCTCCATGAATTTTTTATTCTGATTTACTTTAGGTGATATTTTTTTTTAAATTTTATTCTTTTTAATAAAACATTTCAATTTTCAGTCCTCAATGCCTATAAATAATAATAAACAAAAAAATATCTTATAAAAACAAAACATACTGTTTTCATCTAATTTTCATTTATTATGTGTGTGCACACCATTTATGATTGACCTAATACATATGCAATAAGGATTTAACATTTGAAATTATTTTACAAGCTCCATAAAATCTAAAACAATATTTACCATGAAGAAAACTACATGATCCTTCAATTCACATAAGTCTATTCACATTTCTACAATGGTACTCATCATCTTCCACTGGTCGTGATCTTCTTATAATATTTTCTTTAAGATTTCATACACAATACATCATACAAATAATTTAATTTATCGGGTGTGTATACCAAGTAAAAAATTCAAATATATATATGTACTTTATCCATCATCTTTTCAATAAATATATGTATTTCTAGGAGATGTTTTATATCATGCTCTTATAGTTAGTGATAACCATTAACTTTTATGCAAATTGATAATACAACAATGAATATTGGGAATGGAAAACTAAAACTAATCCAAAGTCCTTAATTAAAAAATTGTTTCTCACATACTCTCATTTTACGTGACCCATAAGCTGGAACATGGTCTCCCTATATAAGAAAATGACAAAGATATAATCATGATACTCCATAATATACAACATAACCTAGACCTTGTTTTGTAATTACTAGGATGGGTGGTGATGTGAGATAAGATTTATGATCTAGTAATATTTTCTAACAATCATAATCCTGTATGAATGGAACTCCATTCCTCTCCAGAGTAGTAAAGGGAGAAGTGTGTCTTGAGAAATAACAACTAAAATGATGAAAAATTATTCTAATCCCTAAATGATGTAGATATCCTAAAATATTATTTTTTTAATGTTCAAAACATGTTGACCTTAGTCATCCATAGTTCACCTAATTAACCTTCTTAAAAATGATTTTTTTTTCATGAAATTTAAGTATTGTATGTATACTTCACACAAAAAAATCTTCACATAAGAACAAATGACATTTAATTACAATAAATATAATTATAATGTGTTCCTCATTGTCATTTTTTAATTTAGTGTAATAAAAGCACTGCAAACAAATACCTCAAAAAAAGAATCAAGGTACCTTTTTGAGATTTATTTCATTAATTGCACAAAAAAACATTTGACTTTATCAAAAAAATATGGGCATAATGACCTTTTTATAAAGGCCCTAAAAATAGACATGTTGTCATAATAATAACCTCTCTTATAACTCTAAGATGATGATACCCTAATGATTTAGAAATACTATAGAAACAGTTGGATGAAATTAATTAATTAAATATACAATCTCCATAACGAAAAGAATAATGGGGTTTTTTATCAATACCCAATTAAATTTATAATGATAAATACAGAACTAGGAGGTATTGTATACATTATTTGAAAATAAAATTTATAAAACCATTGGGGATGTATTAGGTTTTCTGATAACAATGTTATAAAACTCTTTTATATGAACTGTTAAATCTCACAATTCATTCAGATCCATTCTATAATATGGGAGGGAAATACTGTTTATTACTAAGAGTATAGTGATAGAAAATTAAATTTTCATTTGGGAGGAAACCTAGAGAATTTATGCAGAATTAAATCTAAGCATTGATACAATATTGTAGGAAGAATCCAATTTCCAACTTCGTTGATGGAAACCCTGGTAATTACTTCAATATTGACACAAATGGTTATATCCACTATCATTAATGGTCTATATCTTATGAAATGTATATTAAAATCATCCCTCAATTTATATATACCTTCTTTTGGGGCTGTGAAAATAACATGGTCATCATAGTAGCTAATATGCGAAATATATCACACATTCCAACCCATCTATTTCATTAAATAAAACTAAAAGCCCTCTAGGACTATAAACACCCAATGGAACTATACTACATCAATGGAAATGGATCAGGTTCGGTGTTCAATATATGTAAACTCCTATTATATATGGGCTGTTTGGATGATCATGAAATGGGGAATCCTTTCCATGTATTGTACCAATTATTTAACCACAGAAGAAGTAATTAAATAATGAGATATTCCCATATTAATTAAGACATTCATAAGATATAAGAATATATGAATCATACCTAACAATATGGATAGAATTATTTTTTCACTCATGATATTCATTAATTCAGGATAAATATATTCAAAAAATTCCATTAGATATCTTTTTTTACATTATATGGTGTAATATGGAAAACTAAGGTGTTCTAGACGGTGTCTTGATGCACCTAAATCTATAGATCAATAAATGTTTTCTGGTTTTATTTTTTCATAGTTGATAAGGATAGTGGCTATTTAAATCTTATTATACATGATGATATCTAATATTTAGGAATATAAATCTTGAGGAGCCCTTTCCACACATAGTTGTGAAAATTACTATGTGGTGTATCTAATTCCTACCTCATATATATAAGAGAAAAATATTAGAAATAACTTGGTTTGATATTGGATCATTGGGAAAAGATAATAGATTCATTAGATTGGGTCTCAAGACCACCTCCTTACGAAGATATGATATCCCTCTCTATCTCATTTCTATCCATGGAGTTCAGAACTATTCTCATGGAAACAAATATACTTCATTTTGTACTATTAACAACAAGTCTTATTTTTTCCACTATCATCGTATTGACAGTATCCATAAAATATTTAATATGGATTAAAAAAATAGTGTATCAAATCTATAGTATCAGTATCAATGAATGGGTGTATTCTTTTAAGATTGAAATATCAATTACTTCCTGAGTAAAACAGACTATGTTCATAAACATTTATGCATACTCTATCACATATCAAATTTTATTCTTTAATTTGAAAAAATATTTTCTTATTGCTATCATGAATATGTGGGGATGTAATTATTTATTGAAAACTTTCTCAATGCCCTCCCATATAAGTCCTTGGCCAGATTCAATAGGGAAAAATAAATTTCACATTTGGAATGATATCAAATAAGATGTTATCTATTGTAATAAATAAAATGAAAATTATGATAATTAAACTGATCTATTGTTATCATTTTTCATATCTAGAGTCCCAAGAAAACCTTGTTAGATTTTCTATAAAGCTACTCCTAATGATCAAATTTCTTTGGATTAACATTTAAATTTACCATCTGAATTTCATGAAACTATTGAAGAATTGCTTATAATAGTTATGATTTCACCTATGGATATGGTGAAATCAAAATTTTTTCCGGATCTTCTTATTAATTTACATAGTTAATGTTGGATCAATTATTTGTTAGTGGAATAAAACACCATTTATTAACTAATATATATAATTTTAATCCCTATTAATTTCTAAATCCCAATAAAAACTATCACTAATAATTTAATTTCAAATGATTTTTTTTATAATTTTAATTATTTTTCAAAAATAAATAAATAATATAAAATTTAGCCATTATGGGAAGTCTCAATACTAACTCATTATATTATACCTTCATCGAATAAAACTAAGATGATGAGAAGAAAATTTACATAGAAGTGATTCTTAAAAAATTTGTACCGATACAACTTTGGTAACTTGTTGTTAAATATAAATAAGTTAGGTATACTATATATTTGATGTTCATCCTTCCATATATAATTTCTAATATTCCATGTAATGTATTTGAGAACACTAATTCTATTTTTAACATTGTTCCCTATCTAATTTTCATTAGAGGAGGGAGAATAGATACTATAGATAGGTGTTGTCCCTAAGAATCCAATGGGTGGAAATAAATTTCATGGGATTAGTAAAAGTTAGTAGATGATTTTACCTAAATATTAATCAAATATTTCCATGATGTATAAATAATAAAAAATGAAACTACGTGATCTATTATAAATAATACATACATCTCTGTACAATAACGAAACAAATATAGTAGAGTCATAGTGGAAAAGAAATCATAATCTACATGGATAATGCTGAGAGTCATAATTATTTGGGAAACCGAGGGTCCTACATATATAACAATATGTATACACTTCTTATCTCATGAAATTATAAACATGACCATGATGTCATGGAGTACTATTTGGAAAATAGGAAACTTTTTCATTGCCTGTTTCTCTATTAATTACATCGACATATGTTTCAATGTTCCCATGATGGGGGTGAGTATAACACTTAGTTGGTAATCCTCAGATACAACCAAATACACACAACTAAGAGAAGAATAAGTTATCAAATTTTAAAAAAATAGATGTGAATGAGAAAAATAGTTTATAAAAAGTGTACTTGTAGTTCTATTTAAGAAATTATAAATCAAATATTTTCATCCTGCATTAACACATGTAACAAATTTTTTATGTTCTCGTACAAAAACACAAACATGAATTTCTTGTACCTCCCTATACATGTGAGGGATAATTCATCATATCACCATGAATTAACATGGGGACAAAATTACGTGACGGTAATTCCAACCATGATATAATAAAAAATATTATTATTTTATTTTGGAAATTATAATCATTATCCATCCTATGAATACTATTAATTTATGGATTTATTTCTGACAATGATCCATCCCACAAGAATGTGAATCTTTGCCATTTTTTTTCAAATTTTACGAATTAATCTTTTAGAAAATACATTAATTTAATTAGGATAATTTAAAAAAATGATATGTTCCATTTTCCAAAATAGCCATTATAGAATCACATCACATTGATGTTTTTCGCAAAAAAAATTACTAAGAGATTATGAAATACACCCCAAGAACAATTTAGGAAAATTTAATCCATCATGTTATATAATTGTGGACTGGGATAGAGTCAACCAAACTTAATTTCATTTTGAACAAAGAATATATGAATTTTTTTGTATTTATCCTCTTACATACATTACCCTATTTAAATAGTTAATGTGTTATTATAAATCCTAAAATTGCATATATCTAGGTTATTGAACACTAATATATGGTTCAATTGAACAAAATACAATGATATCCATTTCAAAAATGAATATTGAGATTGTAAAAATTGATATCCTTGAAAAACACCTAATAGAATCATTAGAATTAGAGTTTGGTTGTTGAATATAACAAAAAATATCCTAAGGAAAACTAGGATGTTAAGAGGGGAGGAGAGGTACATACTAAGGTTTTATATTTTTTTCCAAAAGATTAAAAAAAGTTGGTCTTGACTATATTAATGACATGAATCAAGGGTTCCCAAAATTAATCCTCTAGAGGTATCATATATCAAAAATTACATTTTATTAACTTATAGTTTATAAGAACCCATATTTTGTTATGAATGGGTTTCACATCATGAATTTGTAACCCATTAACCCATAGAAACCTATTCATACTATGAATGAACTCACTATATCTTCCCAAGAAAATTTAACATCATCAATAAAGAATTCGCTGTGTGAATTATTCTTATATATATGAATCAAATTAATTTCTATTAAATAGTTTAAATTATTCTAATAAATTATCCCACAAACTCTGAAAATGATTTTATAAGAATAAAAATGATGTCCAGCCTCAAATTGGTGATTCTACAATAATAATAAACCTTTTTTACAACCACTTGAACATTAAAATAAAATTATATCAACATCAAGAATAGAATCGATAAAAATGATCTATAATAATCAACACTCTTAATTCTAACCAAATATTCTTTATCTATAACAAAAACAATAATAAAACACACACTTTTATTCAATAATTACACCTTCTAATATTGATTTTATACAATTCATATTTAAGAATCAAACAACTGATCTCAAAATCTATTAATATATGATTCTTTCTCATATGTTATACTAGTATTCATATCTAAATTATGTTTAATTTATTTAATATATTGAGATTCATGAAAAAACATATCTATGTGGTGTACACTAATCCACAACAAAAATATCTGATAATTGTATATTAATAAAATTGATTATGAAGCAATATATATTACAAATTTATTCTTGAAATTACATAGTAGTTTATCAAAACATCTACCCAACCACACTTCCATATAATACATATTATGGAACATCAAATTACATTATTAATAGATTTATGAAATATTAATACTGTTATTTTTTACAAATGACACAACAGATAGACCATGAGAGGTAGATGATCCTAGGTTTTTTCACCAGTTCGTTATAGGTTAATTTTATCTCTCTAGTGAAATAAATTAAATCAAAACATACTATTCATATAAAAATATATTTGACGAACTCATGTAAATATTGAACATAAAATTGTAGAACAACACAAATGTTATGGAGATTATTATAAACATAATCTCGAATTTTTAGAAAACCTATGAAAATATAATATATTTTTATTGTTTTTTATATCACTTAAAAACAATTATAAATCTTGTAGTTTTTACCTAATATTTATAAGAAAAACCTCAACAAGTTATTAATCAAATCTAAATGGATTAAATAATATCAATATAATAATTTATAGTTTTCTTTTTAACATCCAAAACCAACATTATCATTAATGAAATATATATTTACATGAAACACATCAATTATAATTATTCTCCAATTATAAATAAACCATAACTTGTTGTACATAAATCTATCTAAATATATTCTTTGTAATAATAAATTTTTCTTCTTCCAAAATTAGTTTTCATAAATAATTTTTATCTATAAATTTATCCTTTGTTGAAACCACTTCTATAATTAGGATGTCTATAAAATTGCAAAAATTTATAACACACATTAGATCAAAATTATAAATATTAGTATATATAAATAAATATAAAATTATTGATAAAATTTTTAAAATGATAAAGGTTTACAAACAATACATAATTTTAATTTTTTATAAAGATTTATTATTAGTTATTTTTTTTTCTTTTATAGAGTGTATATAAACATATGATATGTATTTTTCGATAATTAATGGCCATATAAATCTCCTAAAATATTATTAATGAAGTAGTGTATAGCGATAAAATGTTTTTAAGGAAAATAAAGTCAATAATTTTCTAAAAGCACAAAGTTGGAGTAAAATGAAATATTTTAATTGTTAAAGGAATTTATTTGATAAAATGATGAATTGAATATTAGGTATGAATATTTTCACAACATTTTTATAAAAAAATTATTTATAATAAGAAGACAAAAAGTTTATTTATAAAAATAAAACTGAAATAATCATCTTTTATTGCAGAAGCTTCGTTGACAGAATATTAGAATGAGCATAAATTTATTGGGGTAGCTAGTGCTCATACTATATGATTATATATTTATATTTATTATTTAAAATTAAAATATGTATATAATTATTTATGTTATCTTTAAATAATATTTCTATAAATATTAAGGGATGTGTGTTTAATTAAATTAATGAGAGAATGATCAAATTGAATAATATTTGGTAATTGATGGGCTAAGGTAAATTTTAATGTTTCCCCTAGGAAAGATAGTATACACTCGGAGGGGGTGAATTGAGGTATGATAGATTGAAAATATATCATTTCTGAGGTGGTCATTCATGATAAAGAATGCTTCTTTATTTGAAAGGAATAACAATGTAAATGGAAATGAAAGCATATAAGAGACATGTAAATTTTAGTTTCTCACACATATTGGGTTAAATAAAATTTTATAGAATGGTAATATATATATACTAAATTAAATAATTTTCACAAATATTAATAATGGTTATATTGGACACAATATAAACTTTTCATAAAACCAATTTAGATTTTAGAACTCATTGATTTCTCAAATAATGTGTAATTACTATTCAATCAGTAGATTTAGTAGTTTCACTAAATTAAAATGGATTATATAATCATTAGTTTCTCATGATGTTTTTATTTCATAAATATTTGACATACACATTACTACAAAAAATATGGAAAGAACCCTTGTGATATATTTAAACCCATTTTATATATATTTAATGTTCCTATAAAATTTATAATTAGAACCACTTGTTCATATAATCATTTATTCATGTTATTTATGGTTATGAATATTTCAATTGGCAAAAAATTCATCTGTCTCGGCCTTACTTGAAAATAGATAACTTCAATTTTACAATATTCCTCAAATAATATATCCATAAATAAGGAAAAAATGAGTTCAATGGTTATAATAAAATAATTTTCTATGAAATATATCCAAAAACACAACTTAATTTAGAATAAAAATCTCATAGAGTTTAAAAACTTCAATATTTTCACACATCATTTGTTCTATGAGTGTCTACTATATTTGTGTCAAAAATCTTCATTTCACCTAATTTTTTTAACAACCATATTGATCATAATTAAAAAACTATATAGATATTTCCGTTCATGAATAACTTAATTTATTCTCAACTATGAACCATTTTTAACATTATTTTTTAAAAAAAACAATAATCCTAAAACCCCAAAAATCTACCGTGAAGAATTATTCTATAAATATATCATATTTTTTTCTATAACCCATTAACATCCTCTACCAAAACTCCTATAAAAACAAAATATACTCAATTAAAATTCAAATAGAGAACAAGTAATAAATGAAAATGTACGCTAAACCTAAATAAGTCAAACAGAGTGTGTTATATATGATTAATATAAAAAGATCATTGATAAACCATCCCATTTAGTTTAATCATCACTTAGTTCTTTATATATAGTCATGTATCTTTTCTATCCCTTTATTTAACATTGTGTACATCTCCCCCATTTTCATATTTTATATGATAATTTCCCCTTTAAATATTTTAGATTAAATTTTACCCCTATTTTGATAATATAACTCTATCTATTTCATTAAGAATAAAAAATTCACTCCTTAGTGAATTATAAGAAGGTTAAAATTTATTTAGACGTATGGAAATTTTTGAGATACATTTTTATGTTTGTTTTATATTCCCTTAGTCTTTATTTATGCTGGTATGTGAGAATATAAGAGCTATGTGATAATTTTGGGAAACACAATTGTCATGATATTTTAGAAATGATGTTTTTTATGTACATACTCTAAATTTACTAACCCTTCTTGAAATTTATATATTATTAAGTGATATATTAATTTAATTTTCATTATACTTTAATTTTGTGGAAGTTTTTTTCACTTGTTTTTATAACAAAAATTATCACATTTTTTGAAAATAATAGAGATTATTTTATCTCATATATCCCCATGAATTTAATGTTCTTCATCGTTGATGTTTACTTTTTATTATATGGTGAACCATCCCAATCATTATCAGTATATCATAATAACTTTTAGTAAAATTTTCCATTGTGTTTCAATGTAAAATCCATTTCTCATTTGATATATTTTAGTATTCTCTTTAAAAATATCTGCTGACTATCATTGGGATTACTATAGAACATAGAATCTTGAACATGTTAAGCATAATTCATAGTAATTGTTTGTTAAATATAGTAGTATCCCAATTATGTACCTATATTTCTTATGTTTTATCACATTTAAATCAACATCACATAATAATAGTAATGGTTTAACGACTGTGTTTTTATTTCCCTAGCATACCTCATTGAAAAGTATTCTAGAACTTCCATGCCCTATTTGGTATGTGACACGAATGTTTCATGACTTCATTGTTTCACCATTAAAAATAGGGAAAAGAACAAATCTATAATAATTGGAGTTTTTATGATACAAATCATAAATTATGATATTTTTAAACCTTATTCGACATTAGATTCTCAAAATACCTTTTCATCAACATATACAAGTATATTATTCATTACGTCAAATTAAAACTTTTCTTTAGAGATTATAATCAATTTTGAATCTCTAAAAAATTATTTTATTCATGTAATAATCTAATATACAATTCCTTGATAATGGAACATGATTTATCCCTTATTTAGATGAACAAATTGGTTTATATACATTGAAAAGAAAATCATCTGGTTATTTGATGTAAACCACTTTTCAAGGAAAACCATTATGGAATGATGATTTTCAATCCAATCTAGTCAATGTAGTATTTCTTTCATTTTAATAAATACATTCAATATTTATATACCCCTTACACACAATTCAATAACTCTTTGGAATCATTATACCATATTCACTTAATTTAGTTTAAAAACCCATTTTGTGATGATGATTTTTTAAAACCAAATAATTTAAATAATCCCTCATATTTGATTACTCTAAATTTTTTAGGGATATACATGTATCAAATAGAATGATTTATCATATATATGTTCTTATTCCAACTACATTCGATCTACTAGTGAAAATTGATTAGTTATCAATAGAGGCTTCATACTCTTCACATTCTAATACATAATGTGATAATATTTTATTAATATATTTTTTAAAACATTTAGGAAATAGATAATATAACTTAATTATTTTCATTATTTGTATCTTCAAAAAAATAGACATTATCCCCAAGTTCTAACCCTATCATTCTCAATACAACATCACTTTATACTATAAAATTTCCTTATTTTGAAATAATTTTCACAATTTTCAAATAATTGATTTCTTCTATTTGAATAATATATCAAAATTATTCTTATAAAACGTAAAGGAATTACATATACAATAGTATCAGAGGAATATAGATTCATGTAAATAAGACATATTCTTTATCTATTTCTTCAAACTGATAATAATATACTTTTAATGATTCATAAGTATTTTAATGTCATCATTTTACCATACCACATCACATATAATGTCTTTTATTATCTTGGATACATCAATGATATATTATCAATATATAAAAATGATAAGACTAATTCCATTGAAATAATATATTGTCGATCATCCTCAGTAAGCATCATCTTCGATGTTTTTTATTATGAAATTTATTTACTAGTAAAATGCAGTTCTTTGGGTAGTTTTCACGACAATTTCATAGTTAATTAACCATTTTTGAGTAGGAATAACACTAAACCTATCTATTGATGTACATCATGCCATTATATCTTGGTAATTTTGGAATATTTCAGAAAATAATAATTTTTTCATTCTTTAAATAATGATTAATTTTATAAAACATCAAAGAATTATCTGTTTTGACCACATAATATGACACCATACATTAATTATCAATTAATTGTAAATAGTATCTGTTCCCATCATGAAATTTTTTCGATATCAATCCACAAAAAAATTATATAACAATTTATACAAACTCATTGAATTATTTTCAGACAAATATTATATCATCCAAATAATATTCGTTATTGGAAACACAAAAAATGATTATATATGGTCAAATTTTAGTATAATAATATCTTAAGATCCATTATATTTCAATATATCTTCTTTGTTCTATTAGATCTAGTGACAAAAACATTTATAGTAGAATTTATCTTCTTATTTCTTTAATAAGATAATCATATCTTCTTCCCACTAATGAGGTAGATATTCACTATTTTTCATAGGTTATTCATTAAAAATGTTCTCCAATTCAAATATTCTGTATAATTCTTAATTGTGAAATTAAATACATATACTAAGTCATACTATTTATATACTAATTATATGTTGTGAAAATAAATTCAACAACCAATATATTTGTGCATCTCTTGAATTTATCCAAAATTATGGATTTTTCTAGTCCAATAGTCCTAATCCTTAGTCATTTTTATATATAATAACACATTCCTTTATATGTTTAAGGAATATTACTAGGTCATTTTACCTATTATATATTACTCATATACAATATGAAGAATGTGTACCCATGGATAATCTGATGATTTCAAATAAAAATCTATAATAACAATCTTGTGGTAAATTTTTTGGGTCCTAATATTTTACTTCAAACATAATTATTTTGACACATTTGATCTTAAAATGAATATAATAGTCTAACATACTAATGAATAGTTATATATTTGTTTTCATTTTTATCCCACTCAATGATTCCTTGAAGAACATTTTATTACCATGTATGGTCTCCATGTAAATATTTATCTATGTTTTCAATGGTTAATAACTATCCATATAAAAAAATCCACCACACCATATATTATTTCCATCAATATCATCTAAAAAATATTTAGTTTTCCATAGTTTCCTTCCTTGATTTTATACCATATATAAGTACAAAGATAACTAACATGTACATTGAATGCGTAATATATTTTAAAAATAATTAAAACATGTTTGAGGTTTATTTTTATTTTTTATTATTATAGATCATACAGATTTCAGAATATTTAATGTGTTCTTTTTCTTAGTCATACCCAAATAAAATTTAAAATTTGTTATTGAATCTTGTGGAACATACTTAATAAACACTGATTTCTACCTTTGATATGTCTCCATATAGGTTTTTATTTTGTAAGTCTTTTTATGGGAATTTCTGATAATATATTATTTAAAAACATCTTTCCTTTTTTCATTTTCATTGTCCAATTTAATCTAAATTCCCAACAACTAACCATGTGTTATGAGTCATTCTTGATACTAAATTCCATATATATATAATTTATTTTTCCTAAATCCTTTTGGTTGGATTTATCATATACTTGCTAATTTTAGTTAAAAAAACATTATCTATGACCTTTTTTTTATATTGAGTGTGTAATCGAGACCCTAAAGTCAGCGATTTATCAGAAAATAAACAATATAATTCAAGAAATAATTTTCATTTATATGAATGAAGTGAATTCATATTCAAGTAAAAATGATATGTAATCTAAGGGATCAAATCCTATTCAAACTAGAGAAATATGTCACTCATATATAGTAGGCCATATATAAGGCTGAGTAACATTGAATTAAAAAAATCTATTTGATAAGATAAGGATGAAATAAAGTAGTTTAAAAACATAGGATATATGTTTTCATTAGATTTATCTACAAAAATAGGTCATCATATTTAATGAAAACATATAGAACAAGTGAATTCAAGGGAAATTTTTCTAATTGATATATGAAGGCTCATTCTAGATATCATTTTTATAGTGAAAAGGGTAAGGTAATTAAAAAACGAAGAAGAAATAAAATTAATTGACTGATGAAATTTCCATCAACACTATGAGGAAATATATGGAATAGAATTTTAATAGCGGGTTTTCTTATCATACAATATGTGAAAATAAATATAATTTTAAAATAAATGATCTTGTTTATGTTAAGAAATACATTCCCATTATTATAAAAAAAATATTAAAATCTTAATGATTAATTCAGTGATATATTTAATAAATTACAGGATACATAGAGATGTTATTTTATGCATGTTATTTCTCGAATATGGTTTAGGGAACTCACAAAATTCCAGAATCTCTATCCACTATGCAAATAAAATATCACAAATTTTACTTTCTGGGGGATATGGGATATCCATTTTCCCTAGTTAATCATTAAGTTACCTCATTTATTTATGTTTTCACATTGATAACTCACTAAATTTTTATAAATAAAAATTCAATTAAAATATAAATTGTTGAAAATAATCTTACAAGAGGTTGAAAAAGAGCTTTAACTTTATATAAAAAAGTTGATAATTAAGAATTTAATTTCATTCAAAGGTAATTATTTTTCGTCCTAGATTTATAAGTATAGAATGAGACTCTAATATTGAATTCATTATATTATTTACCAATGTTTAGTTTTCCAAAGAAAGAAGAAATGTTTGGTTGAAATGGGGAAAACCAAGCTTGTTGAAAAAAATGTAATAATACTTTGGAGGGAAGTATTGTGCATATATTTTTTGTATAAAAAATAATTACAACATGAGATAAAATTCCAAAATGTATCTATCTATAATTTAGTATGGCAGGAATCCTATAATTATGCATTTACTATTTTTAGATGTTTATGTTTCATTAATATTATTTCCTTGAAACAAGAAAAATTTGATGAAAAACATTATTATGGATATTCAAGTCATATAATTACAATGAGATAAGCTATATGTGTTGTAATATATGGATAAATTTATTAATAATATTTATAACATAATAACTAATGAAAACCAACGTAACTCGTGATTGATATTAGATGAAAATTTAAAATTGTCGAGTTAAGAAAAATTCAATTTTAAGTTAAACGGATTATATAATAAGTTTGTAATATATTGTATTGTGATTATTATTATTGATATAAGCCTAGTGTGGTAGATATATCAATTTATGTTATGAAATTGAAGAATTATAGGTTGAAAAGGTATAATGGACCTGAAAATATTTTATGAAATAAAGATGATCCACTCTAAATAGAGAACTCTAAGAATTTATTTCAAAACACCAATTGCATCACAAGTAAAAAGAATGTTACTAATAGATATATATGAGAAACAATAGTAAATAAAATAAGTTAATTATATGAAATATTATATTGATAATAATTTTACTTCGTAACATATACCAAGTCTATATGGGAAAAATTTTCTCAGAATTTATTATCTATATAGAAATTATTTGATCAAAAAAGTGATATACAAAGAACTAAGGAAATATTGGGGTGAAAATGTCATTCTTATTTGAGACACATCTAATATGAAGAGTAATTTTGAAAAGTTTTCAAATGTGAAGAAATTATGAATTTTCTAATTTTTTCCTCTATATGACACTGTATAGTATATTAGATGGATGTGAACTATCATTTTCAAAATGAATTCATGAAATATTAGTTTATTATTTATAAAACTAAATTAATAATTACAAATAGTGATGGAGGCATATAATTTAGGTTGAAATATTATTTTCATGGCATAATGAAGGTTTCTAGGGAATTGTATTATAAATTTGATCTCTACATAAAGAAATTGAATTTATCTAAATGAATGTTGGAAACTACTTATAATTAAAAGAGGTGATTTTAGGTACAATAATTTTCATACATTAAATTTATGAAATACATTTTTAAATTTGATAATGATCATAGTAGTGAAGAATTTACTAGGTATATGAAAATAATTTTTGAGATGACAATTTTTACTAAAATGAACTACATTATAGGACTGAAAGTAATAAAAAACATGAATATTAAATTGTTACCAAAATAAAATTATTCTAGAGAATTAGTAAAAAATGTTTTCACAGAATACTCTTGGGATATATCAACACCCATTTACATTTTTATGAACATGAATAATTATTATGTTAAAAATAGTTTGAATTAGAATGAAAATTAATAAAATCATTATAATCTTGATTTATATTAAATAATCAATTTCAGAAACTGTCCATATTACCACTCATTGTATATGATTCCAATTTGATCAAATGTAATCTTACAATAATTATAATAATTTAATTATCATGTATATCAATGGATTATTATGATAAGGAATGATTTATAAAAAATTTAGGTAATTGAATATATAGGGTCGTATATAAATATATATATAATTATTGAGACTTTAGAGATAAAAAAATATCATCGCTTTTCCCATTCCTATTAGGATAATATTGAGGGATTTTCAGTATAAATAAGAATAATTTAGTTACTATGAGTTCAATAATGTCAAAATATGTATCTGTAACCCATGCATTAACTGAAATTTGTTAGATGAAAGTGTAACCGGTAGACTTGCATATAAATACTGAGAAGCCATTGGGGATTGTTAAGAAAGATCAATGTGTAATTAATTATTCCAATAATAATGTCCAATATTCTCGATACAATTCATTATGGTATCAAGTAATATCTCATCATGGAGAAATTGTTAATAATAATATCAGGTCAAAGTATATCTATATAAATATTTTGAGGTACGATGTGTCTACAAAAGCTATACTAATATTGATTTTTGTTGAGTTAAGAGTCAAAAATCTTGTTCATCCAACCTATATCACATTAAATTATATGAGAAAACCCTCGGATGTAGTTATATTATATTATTAAAGTGGGATAAATTTGAATTAAATATCTTATGCGAGAAAGGTATACTAAATTTTCATAATATTTTTTTAATATGAGGATGAATTTTTGATAAATAATTTGGTGAAAAATTCATTTCCAACAAAATTTGTGGTGGACAAAATCTAATTATTTTTGTAAAATATTTTTTATCATTATGGGAAAAAATTTCAAGATTCTATCATTAATTACTAGTGTGATTTTTGGATATTTTCCCTTGATAATGGATTTTATTTTATAGTCGTCAGAGCGATTTTTTAGCAATGAAAATAAATTTTAAGGCGGTTGGGGTTGAATAATGGAATGTAATTTGGAGTTGTATTTTTTTTGGTCAAAGCCATTTGAAATTATGTGATAGTGAGTTAAAATGTGATTATAAAGTTCTATACCATTTTATAGATTATATGTGGCTGTTCGAATTTCATGATTACATCATAGTAACATTATATATTTGTGTTAGTTCATAAAATAAGGTTATTATACTATTTATATTATCAAATCACTAATATTTAGTTTGATATTACTAAGAAGAAACCTATGGATGTATATGAAAATTGGTAAATGAATTCTATGTGTAAGAGTCATTTTCAACATATGTTGAAGTTAAATGAAAATATATTTCATTTAATTATCATATATAAGAAGCAAAAATATACCTATGTGTGGAAGATATAATATGTTCTATATAAATGATATATCTAATGAATAATAATAATTATGGATAAGCTTCAAAATTCACCAAAGCTACAGGGGAAATGTAAGAGTCATTTACTCTTATGATATAACATTTATGGTTGAAAATCCATAATTTCATGAAAATATAGTTTAATGGATTATTCATTTATTCATTTGATATTAATATTTCATTAAATGTAGATATTTATGAATGATACTTCGAGAACCTAAATATAATGGTTTATAGACTTATCCTCAAGTTTCAAATATCGCTGACTATTTTCTAAGACATTAATTTAGATAATATTATATTAGATTAAAATAATAATATGTTGTTAGGATATGAATGATAGAAACATAACATGAGAAAATGCAAGGAATAAATACCAGTTAGACATTCATTGAGATAATTGCATTCGAAAACAACATTTCATTACTATATTTTCCATGATTCTACAATGACAATATCTAATGAATACGCTTAATTGTAGAATCATACATGACCTATATAGTTTTTATACTTGTTTCATGTGAAATATGTGGAGGTTAATAGTAAGTTTCATTTCAAGTAAGTTATAATATAGAAACCACTACACACTATAATATAATCCAGGTGATTAAGACCACCAATAAATTTTGGAAAAAATTAGCTATGATAAATCATGATATCAAATTAGAATAAAAGATAAATAGTATAGAGATTTATATTAGATTGGATAGGATTAAAATTATATATAATTTTAGTGTCGTAAATAATTTTTTTAGGCACTAGAAATTTTAAAACACATATCATGAAAATATAATATACATTCATATATATATATAAGAACTTTTGAAGAAGAATAAGTAGCTTCCAAAAAATCCATACATACAAAATGTTGGGAAAAGTGTATAGAACATATATTTTAAAGGATATCATTTTTTAACGGAATAAAATTTCATTTATTTTTATTCATGCATGAATTTTTTCATTCTGAAAAAATTAGGTGAAGGATGATCTATAGTGTAGTTCTTCTGAATATTTATTGGCAGAAAAAGAACCATATATGGAACATAAATATCTCATAAGATGTTGAGGTAGCATCTTGAAATTTATGTAAATATATTTTTTGTTTTATGATATTAATTTCTCATCATAATTTTTGGATCTTGTAAAATTATTTTCAGGATATAATGTATTTGGAAATATTATTGGGTTTCTAATGATATCATCCCAAAATTATTGTAATCATTATTGATATTAATAGAAAATTAATTACCCAAAAAAACAAGATCATATTAAAGAAACAATCACCAACCTCTGAAAGATTCTTGTAAATATTTTTTCCCTTTAATTTTTTATTATTTTTTAAATATTAGATAATAAATAATATTTAAGTTTGTCATACTCTAAAATGTGATAGGGTTTTTCATTAGGAAAAGAAAATGTAAAATAAGAACCATTTATTCTCTCTTATGTCATAGTGGTATAAACCATTCATTGGAATAACAATCCACATCGCTAGATTGGTGGTGTAACAATTTTGAGATATGAGGTTGTATTTGTGGATTATATTGGTTTTGACTCCATAATCACTCAAGAGTTATAGAGAATAATTACCAGTGGTATTTAAATTATTTATATTACCCTTAACAAGAGATGATGTGTGACATGAAACTAATATGTAGTCATGAGACACAATAGGTAAATTTATAAAATATGAAACCATATATAACTATTTTATATCATTTTTTTGTAGGTCAATTGAAAAATCATTTTGGGAGACTTCCCTTTGTTATTGTGTTAATTTTATTATATTAAATATCCTGGGTTTTTCTTCCTTTATTGTTACTCAAATATATGATGGGTCTCATGATAAATTTTTTTACCATTTATATTTACATAGGGGAATCCAAATTGCTAATATTATAATCACTCACACAGAATAATTGTTTCTTAGAATATTATTTCTTTTCATAATTTTTGTAGTTTAGAGATGCATTGTTTCATTTGAAGTTTGAGGTGTTTATTTAAATGAGATGGTTAGTAATGTTCATGTGTAATTAATGATGGAAACTTATTTTAATAACACTTATTATGATCAATTGATGTGTGGTTGTAAAAGGTGAATCTTATCAAGTGTCCCCTATAATTTGGGATGGTGTAACATTTATTATTGGGGTTTTACTGTTGTCTTAGAATATGATTTGGTTACAAATCATATTTACCCATTAATTGTATTATTTTATAGTGTTTCTATTACATAACAATTCATTTATCTATTATTATTTATGTCACTTTATGTTTATGATCTATGTATTATATTTCATTAATTATATATGTTGATATTGGTTGTGGCTTCCCATGTATAATTATTTCTTAATGGTCATATTATCTATTTAAAAACCTTTTAATGGTGGGATTTTAGTGTCATATATGACTTATCAATAACCCAATTGGGGCCCCGATAATTATTCTCCTATCAGAATGGTATTGTAGTAGTTTGATTTATAAGGATAGTTTATAGAGATTAAATTTTATTATGGATAATTTTAGGAAAAATACATAGTCATTATGTAAAATTGTTTTATGACCAATTAACAGAAAAGGAAACTCTGTTTTGATGTTACAAAAGAGGTATCCATTAAACATGTATATGTGAAAATTATTGATTTACTCAAAATACATAGGACTCAATTTTTTGGTACATATTGGCATGCACATGTATTTTATAATTGAAATTATTTATATTCATCTTCCATCATACAAAAAGAACCCATGAGATTAATAGACATATTTGTGATCATCTTAATATGAATGATTCCAATTAAACATTGCCAACTCTTATATAACTGTGTGGTTTTGTGTGACCAATTATAATAATATCCCCATATAATCATTAACTATAAATGTTAAGAGGCAATTTTTTATGAAAATTTCATAAACTTCTTTCCCCGCATAATGAAGATAATTTTTCTTCACGGCTTTTTAGTATAAGATACATTGACTCTAAGATGTGCATAATATTTTATAGAATGGGGGTTGGATGAACTTTGTTGCCTAGACATCCAATAAATTTTAGATAGCCATTTAGTAAATATAAATTCATAGGGGAGTCCTATTATGGTGCTATGAGCAGATAGAGGATGATATTTTCCTTGACCTCATGGTATAGAATACTCTACCATAGCAGGAGTTTGATCCCTTTTTCTAAATATATATATCCATCAAGATACTTAATTATTAAATTTTTTGATATTTTTATACCCTTTATAGAGTAACATGAATAGTTTTCTCCATGAGTTTATATTATCGACCCCATAAGGTATTTCCAGTACATTATTTATGGGTTATTTATGGTCGATTAGTACTTCATGTAGAAATTTAATTTAGAGGATTATAGTGACTTATCAGGGTAATACACCTAATCACCTCTATTGGGTGTCATTGAGTGAGTATTGATAGAAGAGAACTTACTAAATGATTCAAATCATGTCATTGAGAGTAGTATATATATTACATAGATATATCTTGCTTCAAAAAATATAAAAATTCAAATTTGAAAATACAAATGAAACCAATAAACCTATAATTTTGTTAATAGTGACATAAATGGGAGATTTTAAGAGGGGTTAGTATTATAAGTGTACCTAGTTGAGGATGACACTTATATCCATAGACAAAAATACCACCCACAAATATATCTTTAAAATCATGGAGTGGTATTGGGAAGAGATACATGATTGGGGAACATAATGGATCGATATAATCTTATTATATTTAATGTAGTATGAGTTATGATATATTTTCTCTCATTATAGACCCCTAAATTATCAATGTACACATGATATATACATAATTTGTTTTTCATGGGATAGATATTCCAATAGGGGTCAAAAATAAATGTATGATAGCTAGAGAATGTTTATTTATTTAAATAATATATTAATAGTGCATTTTTTTCATTTGAGTTTAACCTTGGTTGAGAAATACATAATCTACAATATTATATCTAAGTGATAGTCAGACCTTGTGGTATCATCCTTAGAACAAATTTTTACCCATTTCCTTAATTGAAGTGTTACATGTATTTCTGGTTATAGAAGGTGACCCTCATCGTAGTATTCTAGGAATTCTATTTAAAGACATACCAATCTATATAAAATTTCATATGTGATGGATGATTATTCTTGATTGTTGTTATTTTTCACCTATAGAATAGTTTGTTTCAACTTACTATTTTATGAAAATAATGTATATTTAATTACATGGCATGACCATTCACATAAATATGGGTTTAATTGGTCACCATGGTGTTAAGGTATGTTTCCTTTTAGTTTTATGAGATTTTTGTTCTTCCAAGAAGTTATATTTAAAAGATTTCTCAATGTAGTGATATAAGACATTAAATATTTTTCAATAAATGGTGATATGGTGTTTTTATTAATAGTGGTTTAGGGTTGAAATTATTACTAATGTTCGATAATGGGATTGCATAAAACTATAACCCTGGTATCATAGGGATGGTGGTTACCTTATTACATTTGTATAAGATGAAATGATTCTCTACACATAGGATCAACCTCTTTATTATTCATCTAAAAATAGATACATTGATGATTGCAATAATGAATTTGAAATATAAAAAACTATATTAAGAAAAGTTATTTCATTCTTGATATCTTTTATAATATCCTTTTTCAGATCATGGGGAAATGAAAACAAATAAAGGGTTCACTCATATTCACATTATGTGTTATACGAAAAAAGTTACCATGAGTAAATAATTCATAATCATCCTGGTTGAGTTGATAATAGAACCACAATAAATTCAATGAATACATGGTTTAAATTATTTTATTTGGATAATATCAACATATAATAAACATGGATTGTGAAAAAATTCAAAAAACAAATAAATTCATAATTTTTTCATTCATGGTCAATGCCTCATAACCAATATAACATGAATTTTATCATCGTGGAATCAAATCCAAGACATCATTCAAAATAAATGTTAATGTGAAATAAAAGAACCATCTAATATGACATTTCTATTATTTTATTTGCTGAGACATTGTGTTCCATAAAAGAGAAATCTATAATATTTCACTACCATTTATTTTTCATTTGTTTTGAATCCTTATATATCAAATAATCAATATAATTTATTCATAGAATGAATTATTATTAATAAATTATCCACATTGAGTAAATAATATGCAACATTATTACCTTATAATAAAATAAATCAAAAAAAGGTATAAAGATATTATATTTGGTTCATATCCCTAGTAACATTATATTGTTTTATAATTTTTAAAATTATCTTTAAAATACCACTAGAACATTTCATAATGACAATACCAATTTATATATAAACTGAAGATTTTAAAAAAATATCAGATTTATTAAATAAAAATTATATTTTGGAATGAAACATTGAAATAGGTAATGAAATATTCAAATCATTTAGTTCGAATGGGGGTGAGAAATTTTATCTCTACCATGTGCATAGAAAATGTACCTTTTACATTTTCATTAAAAATTAAATAGAATCACATTTTAAAAATGAAAAGAATACTAAATTTAAGATTATTTTTACAAAAAATCATGCGTAAAAATTATTTTAATCAAACATATGTGAATATGAAAAAATACCATCATTTGTTTTAGAAACAATCGATAAGAAAAGACAATATTCACAACTAAAAAGGAAATAATGTCAATTAAACAAACATTTTATCGATATTTTAAACGAACAAAAAGTGGAAAATGGAAATATTAAATGAAAATTCCCTAAATTGCTAGATGATAGAAGATGAATGTTTTTATCAGATATGTATAATATTTTTTCATTCAATGAAAAATAAAAAATAATGAATTCCAACATAAAATAATATCATACAAGACACCCCTTAAGTTAAGTTTAAATTACCTTATAAGTAATTTGAACCTCATATATAATAATATTTTATTTGTTATAATTTTTTTCTAGATTCATGTTCATTATTATAATATAATATATTATCCACTTATAATATTTAAAAAACAATTTCTTATAAATTTGTTATAAACACTTGTGTTTATAGGTATGATCATTTTTTTAAAAAAATTGTTTCGGTAGTTATGGTCCTTGAAAATTTATTGTGTTTAATAAATATCCAGGATTTTAATAATAATATTAATATTATATATATTCATGATATGTTTATTTAACTTCATCAATAGAAACTGATGATATAAAAATAAATCACACATTTTATGGGGAAGGTAAGTCGTATGTATGTATGAATGAAATTTCAACTTTTCCACATATGTATCAAATAATATGTAAATATCAATTTAAATTTTTAGAATAACTATTTTGATACAATATTTATCATATATATATTCTTTCATTATATCCTAATTACCATTAATGTGAAGCATGAATTAAAATTGATCATCATCGGTTCGTGGAGGTTGTATTCCACATGTTCACATGAACGATGTTTTCATTTTTTAGATGGATGAGAAGGTAAAAAGTTATATATGATATTATAATTTACGAGGAATATTTATTTCCTAATTGTCTCTTCTTATCAGTAATTCTATTAGAAAATTTATTTATGAATGATAGTGGTAGATATTGATTTTATCACTGCGTAGATGTTATAGTTCAGATGTAAGCATGATTGATATGTTCACTTACCACATCATGGGAAATAAATATTATAATGGTGGTTACAAAATAATAATATGATTTTATTTTATCAGGGATACATAATTTATTTTTTAATTTTGAATTCATGGGAATTATAGGATTTATAAAAATAAAAAAATAGAAATACTCGTTTAAGAGTTGTACACCATTATTGTGAAAACTATTTTTTATTAAATATTATTCCTTGAATGTATCGAATTATTGAAGAAAAAAACCTTTATAAAATGGATGAAAAGCTATTATTGTATTATTTTTCGGATTTTCCCAACTATAAGTTTCAAAATGAGTGACAAAGATGGGAGAAGAGGTGTCAATTTAAATGTTTGGGGAGGGGATCTCTTGAAAGATCATAAATTGTTAAATTAATATAAATAAATGTGTCCAATTATTTAAATATATTTATATAATTCTATGATAAATTCTATATGAGTCTAATTAATCTCATATAGTAAAATTTTGACATGTTTTAGTATTTATTTCCTCTATAGCTCTTTATTTAAACCCTCGTTAACCCTTTTGAAAATATATACAACATCAAAGTTTTTACTATTTAACGGAGATGTATCTTACTATAAAAGATAATGTGACCCATAAATGGAATAGTGTTGATGTTTTAATCTATATCCCATTCAACTTATTTAATATATGTTTTTTTTAAGATTTTGAATAAATTAATAATTTTTTCTTTTTACAAATTTATATTAATGTTATTTTTTAAACTAATTAAAATATTTGACATTAATAAAATCATGAAAAATATAGAATTCGAGTTAAAACATTTAATTCAAACCTACCATGTAATATTTATATATAAAATGCATGCAACATAATAATTTACCCAAATATGTTTACTTTTAGTTTTTTAAAATTCATTTATTTCATTTTTATATTAATTGATAAACACTGTATCGGTGTTTTATAATAAATTAATGTAATTATTTAACCCCTAAAAATTGAAAATAATTTAAAAATATAAAATAAATCAAATAATATATTAAAGAAACATTAATAAATGAACATAATCCATTTTAGACTTGTGTATAGATTTTAGGGATACTAATGTTAAGAGAGTGATTTTTTCAATTTATTCTTTTTTGTAATTTCAATATTAGTAAATATAAAAGGAAAATGGATAAAAATGAAATATTATTTAAAAAGAGATTATTATGGATATCATATTCTCATTCGATAGGAAAAATTTATCATTAATTTAAATTTTAATGCATAATCAAATGTTTTAACCATATCTTATATTTTTAACCATTGATGGGGTAACATATATTTACAAATGTTACTATTTATAGTGGGAAAAATAGAAGTGAACTATTTAAAAAAATTTATCATAATGATTCCAAATATGTAATCCAATTATCAATATTTAATTAACCATATTGGATTGATTTAATTTAAAATTTAAACAATAACACATGATAAATATATGTTTTTCATAAAATGATGTTTATTGAAGAAGAAAACCTTTCTATACTGAATTCCAACATCAAACTAATTTATTAATAAAATAAATGATCTAATTTTACTTTTAATACAACTGAAAAATTTATTCGTTGTAATTTCATTAAATGAAAAATGAATTTATAATGATAATCAAAATTTTCATTGTTCATAAAGTTTACCTATTTTTTTAAAAAAAAATAAAAAATAAACAATAAGATAATTATAATTTCATGGTATTTTAAATTTATTTAATTTGTATAAAAATTACTTTAATATGTTAGAAATTAATTTTATTAATATCTGGAAAAAATAAATTAAAAAATTATCGATAAAATGTATTTTTATTACTAAAATGATTTTATTGAAAAATTTTCACATATTTATTAAATAATATACAATATATAAATATATTAAACATATTTTTTAAAATAGAGTTACTAATATTCACACATCTAATTTTAACAATTATGTTATAAAAGTCATATTTGAATAATATAGTTTAATAATATATCTCTATTCATTTAACTTGATATTGAATGTAAAAAAACTATAAGTGAAATTAAAAAAATTTTGTTTAAAAACCCTTAAAATATTAGGGTTTTAATATTTTATACTATCAAATAAATTATTCCTTCATTATATTATCTCATTCATTAAAGTAATAACTTTTGAAAAAACCTTTGATGAGATCCCACATCATAGAATGAGATAATAATTAATTATTTGAAAAGGAAAAGTGGGAAATGTAAAGTTTACCCAAAATAACACCTAATCATGTTCTTAAATAAGGAGAACATTATAGGGATTCTATATGATACACATGAATATGAAAAATATAAACAAATATTAAATAAATAGAGATAGAGAATATGTTATAGAGAATATTAAGGGAAACAAAACCATAAAATATTTAGGGATAACTAATTCTATCACGTCACCTAAAATAATGCTCACTGTCCAATATTTTTATCCTATGAACCAATTCATTTATTATTTTTTCAGTTTATACAAATTTTTTAATCCGAAAAAATGAAAGTATCCCCAAAAATTTATATATATATATATATATATATATACTAAAGTTGGTATGTTTCTAGGATACATGTCACATTCTCATTGATTCTCATAGACATTCCCTCTCTATCAGATACATTTCTTATGATGCCCTCTATCACCCATCCCTTATTTCTACCTCCATATTTTACAGTTTCAACTTCATATCAATTCCTCCATCGGTGATTCAAATTGCTGCATCAGCCTCCAAACATCTCCTCTCTCTATCACCACAATCGGTTTTTTCTTTGATAATTGATTAGAACATCTTTGATTCTAACTTATTATAATTATTATAACCCCATATTCTCATTATTCTTCCATGGTTATCATGTTATCCGTGTACATCAGCTCCTTCATGTGTGACTATGAGTTTTCTTTCATTATCGACCCCCTTTAACTCATTCTTCTACCACCGAAATTGAGTTAGCTCTAAAACCCAATGCCTCCATAATCACCTATGATTTCAATAAAATCATTAAAAATCTACCCCTTCTCAATCTATATTTGTAATTCCTACTATTTTAACAGATGTGTTCCCTCAGCTTCTCCTTCGGTTCACCTCCCATAATCCATTCCATTTTTTATCTTCAGGGCCAACCATCATTGACGACGCATGAGAAACTCCTTGAGAACACATTTACCCTTACAAAAACCTTCTTCACAATTCATATAGATCATGATCACTTCAACATGTATGTTCTCCTTATGTAATGAAAAAAATAACCCTTTTTTATGAATTGAGATTTCATTATATGTTAACATAAATTAATGAAAAATTCTTACTCTAAAATCTTATTATCATAATCTAACCACCATTGATTAATCTATTTATCAATTTTTTATTAACCATTCATTTTGAACAATGTATACATTGATTATAGAGTCATATCTATACTACTTACTATCAGTGAAATTTTTAATCCACATGATTGACTTTTGAAGATCAATTATTGGTTGTTACAGTAAACCATAAGCACTTGTAGTACAGGTATCCAAGACAGAAATTATTGACTACCACATATATACAAACTGATTAATTAATTGGTACCACATGAACTATAGGTAACCCATTTTGAAATTATTATCTAATTCCTTAATAAAAACAATTTTAACATTTGAATATAATAAATGAGTATTTAACTAGAAGTCCAAAAAAATGTTAAATTCATTGACTTATTGATTTTTCCACTTTATAGTTGAGGAACATGATTTTTCACCTAAATTTAATTTTATTATCATTTTTTTCATTCTTGTCTAAAAATTTCAGAATGGTTACCTTTATTATCTTTATGTGATCTCAATAAGTGACACTACTTCTATTTTGGGTTAGGTATGATCAATGAACATCCCTTTAAGATCTTAATTTTAATTTCCTTTTTTTGGAATTTAGTTGTGTCTGTTTATTTTTCCCTCTTATTTAATATCTTTATTCTATTTTTTGATTTATTTATTCTCAAATATATATCAATATTCCAATGCTTTCTAGAAAATTTAGGGGTCGGTTATATACTAAATTTCATAATATATACAATTTTTTGTATTCTAGTAATTTTAGGCATTTTTAAACTTTTTATTATGTTCTTACTATATATACTAATATATATATTTTCATAAATTAAAAATTTCAAAATCTTGTCATTATTCACTATTAATTTATTTTCCCTCTTATTTAATATCATTATTCCATGTTTAGATTTAGGGTTTCTCAAAAATATAACAATATTCTAATGCATTCTGAAAAACATAGTGGTCTGTTATATGCTGACTTTTACAATATATACTATTTTATGTATTATGGTTATTTTTGGCATTTTTAATATTGTCATTATGTTAGTACTATATATACTAATATATGTATTTTGGTAATTTTAAAATTTCCAATTCATGTCATTCTTCACTAATAATTCATTTTTCCTGCAATTAAATGTATCGATTCTTTTAATTTTATTTCTATTATTATAAAGTAATTACATTCCTTTATAATAATATTTTTTCTAATTCATGTTTCTTATATTTCCAACATATCAAATTTTCAAGAGTTTCATTGTTTTTTTCATGTAATAAATCTGTAATACCCCACAATGAAATGTATTTTGAGTGTTTAAAATCATTACTGATTAAAGTGATCATAAATTGGAATTTAATTTTTAGTACCTTCTCATAATATTGGTTTTTTGTATTAATTTTCTATGTCATGTACTTTGATTCAGTTTTTCTATGATTGTTTGAAATCATCATATATTAGAACATTATTTGTTCAGTTAAATTAATAATTTGTATGAAATGTGAAATATTATTATAATTATATGACACGATAATCCTTTGTACCACATCATTTTATTTTTAATTTAAGTGATTAATTTTATTTTAAAATTTCATATTTTTTCCATGTTCAATTTTATTCTATATTAGTGAAAGAATTGAATTACAATGTTAGGCCATTATGTGAATTTTTTATATTTCTAAATAGGTATTTAATATCCATTACTATTATATAAGCATTTATTTTTTATTCTAACTGTTTTGTAAAATGTATTTTTATATAACAAAACTTTTACCTATATATGTTGATTTTATTTTAATAACAACAATAAAATCGATATTTCATTACAGTATCCCTCTAACATTATCTTCATCTTTAACATCATCTATCTTATAACATTTATTTATTAAAAATATATTCTACAATGTGAAAGTTAAAATTAGGATATATCATATCATATTACTACAAATATGGCACCCACACCATCCAACAATACAATAATCATCAAGAACAGTAGGCGAAAATGAATATTACTCATTTCTATAGGTTTTCATATTATTGATTTATGTACTTTTATTTCAGTTTATAATCTACATGATATTTTTTAAAAATTACTACCCCACATTAAAGAATCATCTATTGACTTAACTACTTTGAAATTTTATTCTAAAAAGAATCATCTACTAAATAATATACAAGAGTTCCTTGTTCTAATAGAAATGATGATTTCTTTCACCACATCATTTTTCATTCAAAAAAAATGTTCAATTTTTTTTTTCAAATTCAAATATATGATATTTTAATCTTAAAGTGAGATTCAATTATGTCAGTTGATGTCACGAACCCCTCCCACCAAATATTCCTCTCCTGATCTGGAAATGTTGTAATGGAGATAATGACCCCCCCCCCCCCCCCCCCCCGAGTCCCATATCCAGTATGCCCCAGGGTGGTGACTAGCACCAAGGGTATGCATTTTCACAAATATGGGAGGCATTACCCTTTTTATTTTTTAGGATCGAGAAATAGGACAAGTCAACCACCCAAAAAGAAAAAGAACAAGTGTATATAAATAAACCCAAACCAATCCCACATGCATGTTTAAACAGTTTTATGACAAGGTACAAGTAAAATAATGCTCAAAAGTACAATACCAAAAGAAAAAAATTGTACAACAACTGCAACAACTCCAACAGTCTGACTAGTAGAGTCCCACACGGCCCTGGTAGTCCTCCTGGAAACCTAAAAGTAAATGTAGGGTGTGCATACATGTATACTCGGCAGGGAAACATAAATCTCACGTGCACAAGTGGGGAGACATCCTAATGTCCCGTGAGAACAACAGAAGAAACCTAGCAAGGAAATCTTTCCACACAACCTCACCCGCCACACTCACTAAAAACACAATCACAATAGGAAGTAGTATATAAGAAACAAGATTATTGGGTGCCCCACACCATTTCCCTTTATTCAGCTACTATTCATAATGGAAAACATCAGGACGCTGCCACACTCTCCCCGCTCGCACACACCTGGGCCTCACAACCACGTATCCCACCCTCACACACCTGGGCCTCAAAACCACTTATCCCGCCCACACACACCTAGGCCTCACAACCACGTATCCCGCCCGTACACACCTGGGCCTCACAACCACGTATCCCACCCGCACACACCTGGGCCTCACAACCATGTATCCCACCCGCACACACCTAGGCCTCACAACCACGTATCCCGCCCGCACACACCTGGGCCTCATCCCGAAGATTCATGGGAAACAGTAAAACCTGCCTGAAGAGTCTTGGGCTAGAACCACCCCAATAGAAACCTAACTGAAGGGTCTTAGGGGTAAGGTAACTTCAATCCATCACAGCCTAGGGAAGAAGGAGCAAAAAAAGCTAGTGGCTCAGGGGAAAACACCCTCTCCCATAGAATGGGAGTGTTTGTCACTAAGTGCTCAACATGGGTGGGGTGCGATAAAACAGAAAGATACAGATATATATATATATATATAAAACACTCATCCCAACCTATGGCTTCTAAACAGAGAAACTGATCACGTGCCTCGGCACTGCTACCACGAAGCATGCATACAACAAATTACCCCAACACCATTTAGGGATTCACGTTTTAGCAGAATTAGTTTATAAGTTTCTTAATTACTTGGAAACTATCCACAACCAACCACATCGATCGTTCATAAAACATATCCCTGCTATCCAAAAATAATATTAGGAAAACACAAGCAGCACAACAAAGTACTTTTTATTAACCATCCAACCCCATTATTATTCCCATTTCATTACCACGCCCCACAATTCATTATCTCTTCCACTTTTATTTATTATTCACAACCCACAGTCCGTTCACGTTCATACCCATCCCTGCATCCCCACTGCCAAATTCCATAACCACAACTGTGCCATACATCATTATCCCATTAATACATTTTATCGAATCCCCACTGCCCACCCGATCCACAACAACCCACAAAAAGAAGCTTCATGCCACATCATCGCCACTTTAACATCATTTACCGCAGCCCTGCTGCCTGTTCTATTTGTAACAACCCAGGATTCACCCATTCCTTTCACACACCAATAACTAATCCAAAACCCACATGTTCATTATTCCATTTTGTTAAACTGGGGTGATCACATGAGGGTTCTAGATTTTAAATAGCCAACTTTACGTGATTAACCAATTTCCACATTCCACAAAGTTTCCATCCACAAAACGATCTAGAAAGATAGGGCAACATTTAATTGCACAAGAAATGCCCCCAACGACCATGATTTTTAGTAGGAATAAGCCTATTCAATTCACAACATATCAATAGGATAAACAAAGATAAACATAACAACTTTCCCATCCCCGTTCTTTAACAAGTTATTGTATTTATTTAATGGTTCAACTGTTTCTCATGAAAAAAAGAGGATACCCACCTCGCATGATGCACAAATTAGAGAGACGAAGGTAAGATCCATACCTCAAGAGGTTTTGATCACAATGCTCCCTCAGATCAACTTTAGAAGACGTATATCGACGTCCGTCACTTCTGTTGAATCCTGGAAAAACCTCCTTATGTGGAAGTTGGAAAGGAAGGGCCGAAGGAGGACAATGGATCCAAGCTCAGAAGTTCTGCCTCGTCGTTACGATCTTGTGGCCGCAGACGGATCGTAAATCGGATCTCGGACGAAGAAGTTGTGGAAGAAAGAGCCTTCGAGTCACTTGGGAGAACTATGCTCAGAGGAAAGGGGAAGAGAGGGATGAGTTGAAAAGGATTTGGGGACCACTCCTTTTATAGGTGAGAAAAGAAAAAGTACACGGTGTGTACTTTATGGTACACGGCGTGTACTCGGTTATCTCACACAGTCTCCAAGTGGCTTCCAACACGGCTCTGCAGCCGTTGACTGGTCAACACACGGTTTTAGGGTAACACATATGTGGGTAAAGACTACACAGCATGTAGTTTGGACACACGACGTGCACTAATTTATTTCACACGGCTCCAACATGGCACACGACCATTGACTAGTCAACACACGGTAACACGTACTCGGGAAGATACTACACGACGTGTAGTATTGGACACACGACGTGCACTCATTTATATCACATGTCAAGGACACGACCTTCATCACGAGGTATACCCGGCAAGGTGGTACATGGCGTGTACTCAAACTACAGGGCATGTAGTTTCAAAATTCTGGAAATTGTGGGAAAAGTCTATCTTATCCTCCAGAACACTTCATGGCCTTCTTCTGACAAAGGAATGGGCCGGAGAGGTCTGGGCCATTATTTTAGATACCTATTAAAACATTCTCATCCCTAGGAATTCAAAAACCAACCCAGAGGAACCCAACAAGATACCTCTTAGGGTTCTCGTTATAACAAGAACCCAACCAACAACCCTAATCATATGTGTTAGGAATTCCTTCTCCTATATCGAGATATTATCCACTTTAGGCGGCACTAATTTGCCTGCATGGGTTTAATCGCATCCTCATTAATGTGTCTCGATTAAGAATTGGGTCTTCCCACTTTCATACATTTGGATTTTTCAACTCGCAATACCCCCAACACCACACAACCAACACACTGCCAGAACATGTGGTTTAGGAAAATCCCTTCTCCTATGACGAGATATTATCTGCTTTAGGCGGCATTGACTCGCCCGCATGGGTTCAATCGTATCCGCATTAATGTGTCTCGATTAGTGGTCATGTTTTTCCCTTTCCCCACACATCCGGACATGTAACACATTACCAGGGAACAACAAAACAAAAGGTCTCACAACTGACAATCCAACCATTCCATATATCAAAGGTACATAATATAACATCAACACAAAGCTCAGAAGAAAAAGGAAACACAAGTCAAAACAACTATGGGTACAGAGCGTGCATCTGGGACTCTTTCTCCCAAGTGCTCTCCTCGAGGTCTCCATGCCTCTACAACACATGAAACAACCGAATAGTTCATCCACGGAGCACCATCTCTTTATGATCCTCAATTCTGATTGGTCGTTCCTCGAAGGTCGCGTCATCTCCCATATCTAACTCTCCCCATTCGATAACATGAGAGTCGTCATCTAAGTATCGACATAGCTGGGAGACATGGAAGACGTCATGAACATTCTCCAACTGAGGTGGCAGGGCTAGCTGATATGATACCTTGCCGACTTGCCTCAGTGCCTCAAAAGGTCTGATGAACCTAGTTGAGTGCTTTCTCCCTTTCCCAAACTCTTCTACACCCATAATGGGGAAACCTTCAAGAAAACATGATCTCCCACCTCGAACTCAAAGGGACTCCTCCGATGATCAACATAAGACTTCTGTCGTTCATGTGTTGCTTTCATCCTCTCACGTTCAATGTGGACTTTATTTGTGGTGCTCTACACTACCTTAGGCCCATGCGCACCTGTCTCACCAACCTCTGCCCAAAAAATGGGTGAACGATATGTTTTTCCCTAAAAAGCCTCAAACGGTACCATGCCAATATTAGAGTGGAAGCATTTGTTGAAGTCAAACTCTACTAAAGGCATGTTTTGTACCCATGATCCTCTGAATTCTAGAACGCATGCCCGCAGCATGTCCTCCAATGTTTGGATAGTCCGCTCTGTCTTCCCATCAGTCTGGGGGCGGAAAGCAGTGCTATGGCATATCTAGGTGCCAGAAACATGTTGTAACCCCTCCAGACTCGTGAGGTAAACCAAGTTTCCCAATCTGAGATGATGGTCTTTGGAACTCCATGAAAATGAACCACCTCATCTATGTACCTCTGTGATAAGGTACTCACTGGGCCCGACTCCTTAATTGCTATGAAGTGAGCTAATTTCATCAGTCGATCTACTATTACCTAGATAGCATCATAACCACCATGAGATCTGGATAGTCCTATGAATAAGTCCATTGAGATGTCATCCCACTTCCACTTGGGGACATATAATGGATGCAAAAAACCACTGGGAGCACAGTGTTCAACCTTCACTTGCGGACACACTAGGAATTTAGCCACAAACTCCGCCACTGCCTGTTTCAACCCCGGGCCACAAAAATTGTTCCCTCAAGCCTCGGTACATTTTTAAAACATTTAGATGTACGACCAAGGCTAAGCTATGGAACTCACGGAGAACTCCCTCATGCATTTTCTTTGGGACAAACAACCTTCCATGGAAATGCATTTGATGTCGGTTGTCCTCTGACCATCCTTCTAGAATGTTCCCCTGATCGACATGATCCCACATCACTTCCGCCTCAGAGTCCCCCCACAGAGACTCTTGCACCTACTGCAACAAGGAGAATTGCACCGTCATCTAAAACAAATATCCTCTAACAACTTCTTCCCATGCATCCAAGTGCAAGGTAGCCAACTCTCTCATCGCTTTCCAAACATTAGTGGATTCTCGAACCACTTCCTTATGTGACTTCCTTTTTAGGGCCTCAGCCACAACGTTTCCCTTACCTTTAGTGTAAGAGATATCAATGTCATAGTCTTATAGAAACTCGACGCATCTCTACTACCGTAGGTTCAGGTCACGCTGAGAAAAGATATAATGCAGGCTCTTGTGATCTGAGAAGACCAAAAAGCGCTCCCCAAAGAGGTAATATCGCCAAAACTTCAGTGCGAACACTACTGCTACAAGCTCTAGGTCATGGGTGGAATAGTTACGCTTGTGAGGGCGTAACTTTCTAGACACATAACAGATCACTCCCTTCTTCTGCATGAGCACACATCCCAGACCAAGGCACGAATCATCACAAAACACATCATACAACATCCCTTCCTCTGTCAACCTGAGTACGGGAGCACTGACCAACTTCTCCTTTAGGTAGTTGAAATCTTTCTGGCACTTCTCGCTCCATATGAAGCCCTGGTTCTTCCTAGTCAAATCTATCAATGGAGCATTAACTTGAGAGAAGCCCGAAATGAGCCTCTGATAGTAACCTGCTAACCCCAGGAAACTACGAACTTCTGCCATGTTCTTGGGTGCTTCCCAAGAAACAACTACCTACACCTTTGACAGGTCCACCGACACTCTATGTTGAGACACCAGGTGCCCAAGGTAGTGTACTTCTTGTGTCATGAACTTACACTTTGAAAAATTTCCCTTAAAGTTGGTGGTGTCGACGGACTTCTAAGACTGCCCTGAGATGCTCAATGTGATCCTCCTCTGATCTTGAGTAGATCAGGATGTCATCGATAAACACAACGACGAACCGATCCAGAAACTCTAGGAAGACAAAGTTCATAAGTCCCATGAACCCTACCGGTGCATTTGTAACTCCAAACGACATCACTACAAAGTTGAAGTGCCCATACCTACACCTGAAGGCAATCTTCAAGATGTCACAATCCTTTACCCTTAGTAGATGATATCCATATCGTAGATCAATATTAGAAAACCAACCCGCTCCCCACAGTTGGTCGAAGAGATCATATATCCTTGGAATGGGGAAACAGTTCTTGAATGTTACCTGGTTCAACCTTCGGTAGTCTATGCATAGCCTAAGACCATCATCTGCCTTCTTCACGAAGAAAACTGGAGCACCCCATGGCGATATGATAGGCTGAACAAAAACCATCTCCATCAGATCGTCAATCTGAATCTGCAACTCTCGCAACTCTGATGGTGCAATCTGATAAGGTGACATCGAAATCGGATGGGCACCAGGCTGTAATTCTAGCACGAACTCAATGTCATATAAGGGGGGGGATTCACAACCTCCTCGGGAAAAACATCGAGGAACTCCCCAACAAGCTCCGGGAAATCCATCATCTCTATATCAGCTGGAACCATGGATAACCCGCCTAACAAGGAATGGATAGGATTCACATGCTGGCTTCCTACCTGATAGCTCCTCTCACCAACAAAAGATATGCGATGCCAATCCATTTCAGAGAACATGAATCTTCTCTGGAAATAGTCGATAACGGCACTAATAGAAAACAACCAGTCGATGCCTAGGATTACATCGTATGGCTGAATCTGTAACAGAAGAAGGTTCCCACTAGATTGATGTGGTCCCAACGTCAGCCCACATCTCCAGAAAACACAAGATATGCTATTATGGCCTCCAACTGGTGTACTCATCACTAGTGGTATGGGAAGTCTCTCTACGTCTAGTCCCAAATCATGGGCTAGACCAGGTGCAACAAAGGAGTGCGATGCTCCTGAATCGGACAAAGCAGAAACAAGAGTGATTAACAAACAAATCATACATCACACCACCTCTGGTCTTGCTGGAGCTATCAACTCTACTGTGTGCAACTGTCCACGCCCAGATCCTCTGCCTCTCTGCTGTCGTCCACCTCCCTGACCACGCCCTGGTCAAGGTCCCTGAGGAGTACCCTAAGGTCGGCCTTCTCCTGCAAATTCTGCCCTCGAAGGAGCATGGTCATGCTGCTGCTGGAAGGGCCTCAACGGAAATTGGTGCGGCTGAGGTGGGCGTTGAACCTTCCCACCTCCACCGTACTGAACTCGGGTCGGGCACCGACTCTGAATATTCCCGAAACCTCCACAAGAAAAGCACTATGGTCCTGGTCTCGTGAAAAAAGCATGAGGACCCAAAGATCTGAACTGGAACTACTGGGGCCTGCTCCCCACTAGCCTGAACCAGGAAGGTCCCGTCGTAGGAGTCTTGATGCTGACTACCTTCCCCTTCGATGAGCCCAGCTGGATCCCCTTTCGTGGTGCACCTCCCTATGAGTTCATCCTCTCTACAACATGTGCCCTCTTCTGTACCTCTATGTACTTAGGAAGGGTGAAGGGGGTGACCACATACTGGAGCGAAGGACGAAGCGCCTCCTCCAAACATCTCGTCCGATACTCCTCATTTGCAAAGAGATCTGGTGCAAAGCGCAGGAGATCCTTGAACTTGATCCCCAACTCTCGTACTGACATACTCCCCTGCTGATGGGAGAGTAACTCCTACCGCTTCTCCGCCTTGATCATGGAAGAATGTAATTCCTCTCAAAATTCCTTCTCAAAGTCATCCCATGGAACCTCTGCCTCTATCCTCTCTCCGAGGTAGAGAGTCCACCACTGTCGCACCGCATCTCTCAGCTGACTGACTGCTAGGGGATCCCAGTACTCCCTCGGAGCACAAATCACGGTAATAGTGATCCCTAGCTCCTCATGCCACCCCTCTGTCTTCGTATCCGAAGTACTACCCTCGTACTTCTTGAGGGTCTGCCGCTGAAAAGAACAGAGAGTCTTCTACCACTGGCTATCTTCATCCTCTCTGTCAATCCTCAACTAATCAACCGCCTGAATCTGTTGGGCCTCGGTCGTCTGAGCCACTCGAGGACGACGTCCATGTGCCATAGCTGTACGGTAAACAGAGACCGCCTAAGCCCAAGTAGTAAGGAAAAACTCAAGGTTTTATTTTATCATTTTATTTCAATTTCTTTCCCAGAACACCCATATCAAGTAAAACACAATCATGATGATGCATGTACCTTCCTTAGAGTCTCTACCCTGCAATCAATGTAGTCTCACTTGGTCGTTCAGTAGGCTCAGATTCCTTGCATCGGATCACGGGGGGCCCTAAAATCCCATGTCCTAGCCGGTCTTCCCTGGCCTATGTCACACACCAAGAATAACTAACACTCTTGCCCTACTATCCCATGCAATACTCACTGTGCCTAACTCTAGACTCCATCCAATCTTTCAACCATCAGCTTTGATACCATTCTGTTACGCCCCCCTCCCACCAAATATGCCCCTCCTGAGCAGGAAATTGTGAAAGGGAGATAATGACCCCCTGATTCCCGTCTCCAGTAGGCCTCGGAGTGGCGAATAGCACCAAGGGTATGAGTTTTCACAAATATGGGAGTCATTACCCTTTTTATTGTTTAGGATCGGGAAATAGGACATGTCAACCACTAAAAAGGAAAAGAACAAGTTTATATAAATAAACCCAAACCAATCCCACATGCATGTTTAAAAAATTTTATAACATGGTACAAGTAAAAGAAAGCTCAAAATTACAATACTAAAAGAAAACAATAGTACACCAACTGCAACAACTCCAACTGTCCGACTAGTAGTGTCCTGCACGGCCCTGGTAGTCCACCTAGAAACCAAAAAGTAAACGCAGTGTGAGCATACAAGTATACTCAGTAGGGAAACCTAAAGCTCTCGTGCACAAGTGGGGAGACATCCTAATGTCCCGTGATAACAACAAGACAAACCTAGAAAGGAAATCTATCCACACAACCTGCCCAGCCACACTCACCAAAAACACAATCACAACAGGTAGTAGTATATAAGAAACAAGAGTATTGGGTACCCCACACCATTTCCCTTTAGTCAGCTGCTCTTCCTAACGGCGAACATCCTGACACTGTCACACTCTCCCCTCCCGCACAAACCTGGGCCTCACAACCACGTATCCCACCCACACACACCTGGGACTCACAATCACGTATCCCTCCCGCACACACCTGGGCCTCATCCAAAAGATTCTTGGGAAACAGTAAAACCCGCCCGAAGTGTCTTGGCCTAGAACCACCCCAATCAAAACCTACCTGAAGGGTCTTGGGTGTAAGTTTACCTCAATCCATCACATCCTAGGGAATAAGGAGTAGGAATAGGATAGTAGCTACGGGGAAAACACCCTCTCCCATGAAACTGGTGTGTTTGGCACTAAGTTCTCAACATGGGTGGGGTGCGATAAAACACAAAGATACAGATATATATTTATATATCAAACACTCCTCCAAACCTATAGCTTCTAAATAGAGAAACTGATCACATACCTCAGCACTGCTACCACGAAGCATGGATACACCAAACAACCCCAACCCCATTTAGGTTTTCACGTTTCAACAGAATTTGTTTATTAGTTCCTTAACTACTGGGAAACTATCCACAACCAACCACATCGATCTTTCGTAAAACATATCCCAACCATCCACAAATCAAGTTAGGAAAACACAAGCAGCACAACAAATTCCTTCTTAATAACCATCCAACCCCATTATTATTCTCTTTTCATTACCACGCCCACCATTCATTAACTCTTCCACTTTTATTTATTATTCACAACCCATAGTCCGTTCACATTCAAACCCATCCCTGCAGCCTCGCTACAAACTTCCATAACCACAACTGCACCGTACATCATTATCCCTTCAATACCATTTATCACAGCCCCGTTGCCCACCCAATCCACAACAACCCACAAAACAAAGTTTGTGCCACATCATCGCCCCTTTAACATAACTTACCGCAACCATGCTGCACATTCTATTCTTAACAACCCAGGATTCACCCCTTCCTTTCACACACAAGTAACCAAGCCAAAACCCACATGTTTAACCGGGGTGATCAAAGAAGGGTTCCAGATTCTGAACAACCAACTTTACGTGATTAACCAATTTTCACATTCCACAATGTTTCCATACACAAAACGGTCTAGAAATATAGGGCAACATTTAATTGCACAAGAAAAGGCCCCCAACGACCGTGATTTTCAGTCGGCATAAGCCTTTTCAATTCTCAATATATCAATAAGATAAACAAAGATAAACATAAAAACATTACCATCCCCATTCTTTAACCAGTTATTGTCTTTATTTAATGGTTAAAATGTTTCTCATGAAAACAAGAGGATACCCACCCCGCATGATGCACAAATTAGAGAGACAATGGTATGATCCCTACCTCAATAGGTTCTGATCACAACGCTCCCCTGGATCAACTTTTGAAGACGTCCGTTGGCATCCGTCACTTCCATCAAGTCCCGGAAAAACATCCTCAGGTGGAAGTTGGAAAAGAAGGGCCGAAGTAAGGACAACGGATCAAAGCTTAGAAGTTATACTTCATCGTTATGATCTCGTGGCCACTGACGGATCATAAATCGGAGCTCGGACGAAGAAGTTATGGAAGAAAGAGCCTTCATGTCTCTTGGGAGAACTCTGCTCAGAGGAAAGGGGAGGAGAGGGGTGAGTTGAAAATGAGAGTACCCCTCCTTTTATAAGAGAGAAAAGATAAAGTACATGGCGTGTACTTTAGGGTACACGGCGTGTACTTGGTTATCTCACACGGTCTCCACACGGCTTATAACATGGCTCTGCGGCCATTGATTGGTCAACACACAGATTGAGGGTAACACATACACAAGGAAAGACTACACGACATGTAGTTTGGACACACGACGTGCACTCATTTATTTCTCATGGCTCCAACACGGCACACGACCATTGACTATTCCACACAAGGTAACAAGTACGTGGGGAGAGACTAAAGGACATGTAGTATTGGACACACTGCGTGCACTCATTTATCTCACACGGCAAAGACACGACCTTCATCACGGGGTATTCCTCGCAAGGGGGTACACAGTGTGTACTCAAACAGACATGTACAAAGGAAATCAGACCTAAGGTTAGGGAAAATATCTCACTCTAATTTTTAGTCGAGATTGTTTATACTTTGGTTTTTACTGGGATGTATTTATCATCCACATCCATGTTTCCACAATATGTAATATTATATATATCATGCTAAAAATATTTAAATCCAATATTACTCATTGGAGAGTTTTTAGTAAAATATATTAAAGGAATCTTTTTTCTTTTTTAGTACGAGGTACTTTTTGACCATTCTGGCCAAAGTACAAGAAAAATGTTTTCTTAACTTTTACAGCAAGAATGGATTGTTATGATTTCAGAGAACATTATTTACATGAAGATTCCATTTCAATTTTCTATGTTTATTTTTAATTAACTTCTTTTAGTTTAAAATTTTATGACATGTTAAGAAAGGAAAAATGTTTTTGAAGTAGAAAGGATATTTTCCTCAATAATGGAGTTCAAGTATTTTATCAAAATTATTTTCCATCTATGATAATATATGGTTCTGTTTCTATCAAATTTTTACATTGATTGGATTATGTTATGATAGAATTATTTTTATGATTTCCTTTTATCTTATATTGATTTTTTTATGATGGCATGACATTTAAGAATCCCATTTTTATTAAATGGGATATGCAATGATGTATGATTTATGAACTTGTGGAACACATAAGAATGGCATCATTATGAGATGGGTGGGACCTATATCTCCCTCCAATGCATAGGGTAAGGATTTATATCTCTTGATATAGACATGGCTCGAACGGCAAGTTAAACTGGTTCAGTAATACAAGACTAGAACGAGGAGATAACTCGGTTCAGAAATGGACTTTGTCCGCCATGATAGTATTGGCAATGAGTCTTGACTAATATGAAATTATTTTTTTACGATAATTTTTTTATGCCACAATGTTTCATGTATTATGTTATTATTATTGGGAGTACATTTCACTACTATTATTTATCCCATGTTATGATATTATGATCTCTTTTACAGGTTAATATTTTCAAATTGTTATGTTCTTATGAATATGATATGAATGATATTTCTTTTTTTTACCCTTAATAAGAATTTGAGCTTACCCTTTTGTATGTTTTCTTTTCCCCAGGTTAAGAATAAGGGTACTAAGTAGGATATTCCAAAAGGGACTCTGGATATGATGAAATAAATGGAAGACAATGTATAAGCTTTATGAACCAGTTGTTTATGGTTCCCAGTTTCTAAAGACGCATTACCTATACGGTCCTACCATGGTTTTGTTATATTTTAAAATAAGTATGATTCAAATATGATGTAAAAAAAATGTATGTATAGTATAGGTATTTATAGTTGGTATGAGAGGAAAGGTATAATCAACCTTTGAAAACTAGGATGTGAAAGCCTTAGTAAGAACCCTAAGGATATGTCTAAGAATAGAACACAATCATAGTGTTTTAGAAATGGCCATGAAAAACCTATGATATGACCTTAAGTGTGAAATATTATTCTTTATTATGTAGTTTTCCTATTATAAATAGTGTTTCTCACACTATTCTTCTTAGTTTTAGTCAACGGCTAGAACCCGAAGGAACCGTTTTAATGCGGAATGTGACATGAAATGCAATGATTGCCCCCTGAGAAACTAAAAATTATGGGAGATGGAATGAAAAATATTATAGCCATGCTCACACAACATTTTCATGCTATGAATCATGTAGGACGTCCAAACGAGCAAAGGAAGGAGAAAAATTCTATTGAATCCTTCATGAGGCAGCGTCAACCTTCATTCAGCGGGTCTTCTGATCCATTAGTGGTTAGGAAATGGATCAGTACCACTAAAAAGATATTTTCAGTCCTTCAATGTTTTGAGCATGATAAAGTCATCATAGCAGTATATCATTTGGAAGGTGAAGCTGATCAATGGTGGAATATTTTTACGAATACGAGGCAATGGGATGATATTGAGTCAATTGAATGAGACGAGTTCAAGATCTTATTTTTCAATAAGTAATTCCCTCATATTATTCGAACAAAGATGGAGAAGGAGTTTATTGAACTGAAGAAAAAGGATGATGAATCAGTTGGTACCTACGAAGAAAATTTTACTAGACTTGGAAGGTATGGTTTCAGATTTATTATCCAACCTGAGAGTAAGATCGATCAATTATTTGGTGTCTTAAAACCAAGTCTTCGAAGGGCGTTATCTATAAGGGATTTCAATAGCAACGATGAAATCGTTCGATGTGCTCTCAAGGTTGAGATGTAGAATGGAGTAACCGATCAGTCATATGCATTTGATAAGAAGAGGAAAATGGAATTCAAAGGGAAATATAAAGACCACAATGAAAAGAAGATGATTTTTCCCTTATTCTTAATGTGTGGAAAGAAACATGGAGGGAGTTGTCTTAAAGGGACAAGTAAATGTTTCAAATGTGGAAAAGAAGGTCATCGGGCATTTGAATGCCTCAATGATGGGAAGAATATGTCTAGTGTTGCGAATAAAGAAAAGGCTACACAGAGTGCACCTCCTACACTTTAATGTTACAAGTGCAAGGAAATGGGACATTTTGCTAATCAATGACCTAATAAAAGGGTTGTTGATGATTATCGACATCAACAAACTCTTATGTCTAAAGAAAAAGGAATGTCACATACAATTTCTATCAGTTATGTGAAGAATGATAACGATGTGGTGAAAGCTACACTTACGATCCACTCTAATGTAGCAAATGTATTTTTTGATTTTAGATCCACACACTCTTTTATTTCTGAATAATATTCTATGGGTATCGCCGAATTACCTCAACAATTAGATTTTGAGTTAGTTGTGACAACCCCTAATGGAACAACAGTCTCATCAACAGATTATAAATCTTCTACGATTGAAGTTTGTGGGAAAGTGCGTCCTGAAAATCATGTGATCCTTCTTATAGTGGAATTGTATGTGATTCTTTGCATGGATTGGCAATCTATATATATAGCTCATATCAATTTCCAAATAAGGGAAGTCACATTTCATGTTCCAGATCAATCTATAATCGTCTATCAATGCAAGGATGTACATAACCATCAGATGGAAATTTCTTCCATCTTATGTGTCTTGATTCCACTAAATGAAGGATATTTATCTCAAATGGTTGGATAGAAACTTGCGATTAATAATATGCCCATTGTACGAGAGTTTGATGATGTCTTTCCGAAGGAATTTCTTGGCCTTCCACCAAATCGTGAAGTTGAGTTTTCAATAGAACTCATACTGGGTGCTATACCTATTTCAAAGACACCTTATAGAATGGCCCCAATTGTGATGCCAGAATTGAAGAATTACCTCCAAGAGAATCTTGATAAAGGATTCATATGACCTAGTGCATCACCTGGGGGAGCACCTGCTCTATTTGTTAAGAAGAAAGATAGATCAATGAGACTCTGAATTGATTATCGAGAACGTAACAAGATCACTATCAAGAACAAATATCCTCTCCCATGCATTGATGACTTATTTGAACAACTACGTGGAGCTCTATAATTTTCCCAGATTGATCTGCGTTCTTGATATCATCAATTAATGTTAAAAAAAGAGGATATACCAAAGACGGCTTAACGTAAAAGGTATGGACATTATGAATTAATTGTAATGCCATTTGGTCTTACTAATGCCCCTGCTATCTTCATGGATATAATGAATAGAATCTTTAGAGACTATCTTGATCAGTTTGTGGTAGTCTTTATAGATGATATTCTTGTCTATTTAAGGAGAAATGAAAAATATGAAGATCACTTGAAAATTTTATTAAAGATCCTGAGAAAGGATAAGATTTATTCCAAATTTACGAAGAGTGAATTTTGGAATCAAAAAGTTTCATTTTTGGGTCACATAATCCCAAAAGGGGGGATATCTATGGATGCAGCAAAAACAGAGGTTATTGAAAGATGGTCGGGACCAACAACAATAACTATGATCTGAAGTTTTCTTGGTTTTCCTGGATATTATCGACGTTTTGTGAAAGATTTTTCACGATTATCTAATCCACTCACCAATTTGACTTCAAAAGGAGCTATGTTAATTTGGATGGAGGAATGTGAATAGAATTTTAAGGAGTTAAAAAGAAGGTTATCCAGTGCACCTGTGCTCACACTACCTTGTACTGGAGAAAGGATTGTGATCTATAGTGATGCATCCAAGAAGTGATTGTGGTGTGTTCTCATGAAAAATGATATGGTGATAGATTATGCCTCACGACAGTTGAAAATCCGTGAACAAAATTACCCAACTCATGATTTGGAGTTCGTTGCGGTAATCTTTACATTAAAAATATAAAGGCATTACCTTTATGGTGAAATGTGTGATATTTATACTGACCATAAAAGTTGAAAGTATATTTTCACTCAAAAGGAGCTGAATATGCGCCAAAGAAGATGGTTGGAGTTGATTAAGTATTACGACTGCTCAATTCATTATCACCCTTGGAAATCAAACAAGGTGGAAGATGCATTAAGTAGACTAGATCATGATATATTATCCATGATGAGGATAAAATGAGATCCAATATTTATGTATTTACAATGGATAGATCTTGGAATTATAACAGAAGGGGAGAAATCATATCTTCCTCAAATGAATGATCAACCATCTATACATGTGAAGATTAAAGAGGCACAAAAAAAGATGTAGAGTTACAAAAGAAGGTGAGAAATGTTCCTGAATTCAACCTTGATTGTGATGGGATAATAAGGTTCAGGAATCGGGTTTGTGTTCCTCCAATCCAAGAATTAAAGAAGGAGCTTCTGGATGAGGCTCATAGTTCTTCATTAACTATTAATCCTGGAACCACTAAGATATATAGGGACCTGAAAGAGTACTTTTTTTGGGATCCCATGAAAAGCGATGTCACTGAATATGTCCCTCGATGCTTGGTTTGTCAGCAAGTTAATGCTGACAGACAGAAGTCTAGGGGGATGTTACAACCATTAACCATACCCAAATGGAAATGGGAAAAAATCACAATGTACTTTGTCACTGGAATTCCTAAAACATCCAATGACAATAATGCTATCTGGTTCATAATTGATCGTCATACGAATTCGGCAGACATAATTTCTATTAGAGAAGATTTCTCTCTGGATCATCATTCTAGGATATTTGTAAAGTTGTAAGATTGCATGGAGTGCCAATTTCTATTATAATTAATCTGGATCTGAGGATTAACTCAACATTTTGGCGAAGTCTTCAGCATACTCTGGATACAGAGTTGAGTTTCAGAACTTCTTATCATCCTCAGACAGACGGTCAGTCTGAGAGAACAATTCAAACTCTAGAAGATATGTTATGAGCTTGCTCTTTGGATTTCAAAGGTGGTTGGGATAAACACCTACCTTTGGTGAAATTTTATTATAATAATATCTTTCACTCTGGTATTCAGATGGCTCCTTTTGAAGCTCTCTATGGAATGAAATGCAGGACTCCAACTTGCTGGGATGTAGTTGGGGAAAGAAAGCTATTAGGACATGATCATGTTGATGAGATAGTAGAAAAGGTCCGATCTATTCAAAAACACATTAGAGGAACTTAGTGTCGACAAAAAAAGCTATGATGATAACTGAAGAAAATACCTAGAGTTTGAAGAGGGTGATAAAGTGTTCTTACAAATGTCTCCTTGGAGGAGAGTAATGAGATTTGGAAAGATGGTCGCGTTGAGCCCTAGGTATATTGGTCCTTTCGAAATACTGGATCATGTTGGGAAGGTATCTTACCGAGAGGCGCTTCCACCAAATCTCTCTCAAGTTCACGATGTGTTCCAAGTATCTCTCATGAGAATGTACAAACCTGATGCTTCACATGTACTAAGCTGAGAAGTTGTACCGTTGGAGCAAGATCATTCTTATGAAGAACAGCCGATAGACATTCTGGATCGTAGAAAAAAAGTCCTACAGAACAAGATCACTCGCTTGGTGAATGTTTTTTGGAGGAACCACAAATTATAAGAAGCTACATGGGAGCTTGAGGATATGATGAGGGAGAGGTATCCTCATCTGTTTGTTACAAAGTGACGAATTTCGAGGGCGAAATTCCTTTTAATGGGTGTAGAATGTAACACCCGAGATTTTTATGAGAAATATTTTGTTTTTTTGTTTTATACATCATCAATGGAATATTTCACTACACACAACACTATCTCTCCTTTCTTTACATGGAATCGCGGTCTTCCTCAATAGCATGCATTGTACGCAATACCGAGTTTCACTAAACAAAGTTATACTATTAAAATATTATTAAAACTAGCCATAATGAATAGTAATACCCACTTTTTGAATTTTTATTAATTTTATCATTCACAATGGACTTCATTTTTGGATTCAAAATATCGAAATTAGCCTAGGGTAAATTTTTTGTATATTTCTGAAAACATTCAATTTTTGATGAATAGTGAAAACACTAGGTTACTATTTTAAAAAAACTTTTTATTTAAATAATTATTTATTTTATTTAAATTTATTTTAGATAAAAATTGATACATAATTCCTATATAAGTTCAATTTAATTCATTGAGTAATTTTATAATAATTTTTTATATATAAAAATTTTATTGAACTTTTCACCGTATTTTACCCACCTCCTAGGAGAATTTGAAAATGTACATAAAAAGTTATTTTACCACTTTTGTGAGTGGAATTTTCGAATATCCGAGATACTAGATTAATATCACGGAGTAAAATGTGGTTCAATAAGTTAAAAACAATTTATGGTGATTAGTAACTTTTTACTTTTATTTACCATGGTTGAAATTAAATAGGGTAATTAATGGTAAATATGATATTATTATTACCCTACCACATCTCTTAATTATATTGGATAATTTTAATTCAACTAAAAACAACCTTAGGAATAAAATATTACCCTTTAGGTCCACTTGGATTAGATTAGGACATTAAATATTATTTTATTTAAAGAATAGTTAAAATAGTTAAAATCAATGTTTAATAGCTAAAATATTTTTAATATAGGGATATAAATAAGATAAATTAGACTATAAATATTTATTATAAAGCTAAAAATTATTTCCTACATAATGGTATTTTATTTATAATTTGCATATTTTAAATAATTTAATTTATGTATGACATAATGATGATGTTGTAATTACCTTATTAAGGAAATATTTACATAATTGATATTATAAATACCCAAATAAATGTAATTTGAGACTTCTTAAGAATTACACTAATTATATAGGATAATATTACATATTAGTATTGAATTAAGTAACTTTTTTCTAATTAATAATGTTGTTATGATTTTCACAAAAATCAATTACCAAATAATGTCAAAATTGATATAAAATAATTTTTAAAACAAATATTATATTTTTAATTGTTATTTTATTCATCAAAATCTAAGGATTGTAAAAATTACTTATATAAGGTTATATATATTAATAACGAACCACTTGGTGTTTTTTGTCTTGTTATAGTATGTTTATTAACCATATAGTGTAAGAAAATAGGAAGACACGATAAAAGTTAAATTATTTAACTTAGAGTTAAATCTAAATTATAAGGACAAAATAGAAACCTAAACATGTCTAAAAAATATTTTTTGAGAGTATTTAGACCCATCCCCACCATATATTAGAAATAAATTAATTTTGAACTATTAAAAACCTAATAAACTTTATAATAAAATAATATTTTAAGTTTTTCATAAGGTGCCACTCTCCTCCCTTATAAAAGGGCACCTCCTCCCTCTACTCTTTACACCACTTTGAACCTTCATGCTCGGCCAAACCTTGCCAATTTCTCTTATCATCTTCCCTAGAAACATCATATAGGTCCTATTATTCTTCAAAGACCATCTTTAGTGCCCTAAGAGGAGGTTATGAAGAGGTGCTTCAAAGAAGAGGTAATGCCTGTTACCGATGTTTTCAAATTTATTTCTTCTTCTACTTCATATTAATTAGTTGTTTCATTATGAAGAAATAAAATCAGTATCACCCATATAATGATATGTTATAATAAATATGAAACAACCCTATTTCACCTTATATCCATCCTATGGAAAACGAAATCATCGTGCGTACTTACGTATGGAATACCGTCTCCACCCCGTGGTGTAATCTTTTTTCCACCAACACCTTACTTGGACGGGTATAATGGTGTAAAGAATAACTATATATGATTTATTTAAGTTATATTGATTATTAAATTGTATACATATACTTCAATACAATTCCATGATCATGGGAATGATATCATCACTCGTGCGTCCGTACGGCCAACCGTCTCCAGGATGTGATGCGACTCGTTCTACATGATCTTCATTACATAATGATTATATAAATGAATTGAATGAATAAATATGATATATATTACACTAATATAATTCTGGAAATGAGGTATCTATATCCTATAAATAATAATAAGAATTTATTTGACAAAAAATGCATATGAACAAAAAGAAATAAACACCCTAATAACAAGTAACAGTGAAATATTACTAATAAGTAGCTACGAATATGACCATATATGATATCATAACAATGAGTAAGATTCTAGAATAAGTAAATATCATTATTTAAATCATTATACAAGACTTTAGGACAAGTACGAAGCATATCAGACCTAAGGTAAGTGAAAATCACACAATCTCATTTTTAGCGGAGATTGTTTTAACTTTGGTATTAACTAGGGTGTATTTATCCTTCACATCTATGTTTCCTCAATATGTAATATTATTTATATCCTCCTAAAATTGTTTAAATCCATTATTACTCATTAGTGTGTATTTATTAAAATATATGAAAGGAATATTTTGTCGTGTTTAGTACAAGGTAGTTTTTGACAATTCTGGCCAAAGTTCGAGAAGAATGTTTTTTAAACTTATACGACATGAATGGATTTTTATGATTTTAGGGAAAATTATTTTCATGAAGCTTTCTTTACATGATTTCATGTTTATTTTTAATTAACTTATTTTAGTTTAATATTTTATGACATGTTAAGAAAGGAAAAATATTTTTGAAATAGAAAGAATTTTTTACCCATGAATGGAGTTCATGCATTTTATCTAAATTATTTTCCATCTAAGATAATATATGGTTGTGTTTATATCACTATTTTTTACATTGATTGGATTATGTTATGATGGAATTATTTTTATGATGTCCTTTTATCTTATATGGATTGTTTTATGATTACATGACGTTTAAGAATCCCATTTTTATTACATGGGTTATGCTATGATGTATGATTTTTGATCTTGTGGCACACATAAGAATGGTATCATTATGAGATGGGTGGGACCTATATCTCCCTCCAATGCATTGGGTAAAGATTTATATCTCATGAGATAGCCATGGATGGAATGTCAAGTTAAACTGGTTTAGTGATACAGGATGGGAACGAGGTGTGAACTCGGTTCAGAAATCTAATTTGTCCACTATGATATTCTTGGAAATGAGTCTTGACTAATATGAAATTATATTCTTTGATTATGTGTGTATGAAACAATGTATCATGTTTTATGTTATGATTATTGGGATTACATTTCACTACTATGATTTATCCCATGTTATGATATTATTATCTCTTTTGTAGGATAAGATTTTCAAAATGTTATGTTCTTATAAATATGATATGAATGATATTTCTTTTTTTACCCTTATTGAGAATTTGAGCTCACCCTTTTATATGTTTTCTTTTCCCCAGGTCAGGAAGAAGGGTACTAAGTAGGATATTCCAAAAGGGAATCTAGATATTGTGAAATAAATGGGAGACAATGTAGATGCTTTATGAATAAGTTGTTTATGTTTCCCAGTTTCTAAAAACACTATAGCTATACGGTTATACCATGGTTTTGTTATATGTTTTAATAAGTATTCTTCAATTCTGAAATAATAACAATGTATGTAAATTATGGTTTGTTATAAAGATTCTCTTTAACTAAACTACCTATAGACACAAAAGATGAGATGGATCTTACATATACTACTAAAAATTGAAACATGATGAAAATTGTGTACCTGGGATAAACATGGAGGTAAATCCACTCTGTAGGAAACATATCTAACTTTTTTAGGATTTTATAAGGTCCAATAAACCTTAGACTCAACTTTACATTCTTACCTAATCAAATCACACTATTCTGTGGAGAAACATTGAGAAATAAATGATCACCTATCTTGGAATAGAGTTCCTTACTCTGGTTATCCGCATAAATCTTCTGCCATCTCTTAGCGGGTTTCATGTTCTTCTGAATCAATTGAACCTTGTATTCCATCTCTTCTACCAATTCTGGTTTTATCAACTTACTTTCACATACTGTATCCCCAAAAGCTGAATTTCGACACCACTTCCCATATAATGCCTCAAATTAATCCGTATATATACTTGAATGAAAACTGTTATTATAAAAAAATTCAACCAAATAAAGGCGTTGGTCCCAACATCCCTGGTAATTCATTGAATGAGATTATAGCATATCCTCCAAGGACTAAATTGTTCATTTTGACTACCCATATGATTGTAAATTAAAATCTATATTAAAATTTAATTCAATACCCAACGAATTATGAAGTCCTTCCCAAAATATAGAAGTATTCCTAGGATCATAATCAGATACAATAGAGAGGTGAAATACATGAAATCTAACAATCTATTTAAATGATAACTATGAAAGTTGATCTAGAGACAATGAATCTTGAATAGGGAGAAAATAAGCAGATTTAGTCAATTGATAAACATTAACCAAGACAGCATTATTACCTCAAGATGTCTTTGGTAATCCCACAATGAAGTTAATGGATATATTTTCCCAATTCTATTATGGCACCGGTAATGGATGAAGTATCCCTTTCGGTAAATATTTCTCTACATTAATTAGTTTTCATGTCAAACACTTCATAGTAAAGTCAGAAATATCTCTTTTCATTCCATCCCACTAGTAATACTTCCAAAGATCTATGTACATATTAGAACATCCAAGATGATCAGAAAATGGACAACTATGAGTTTTGCATAATAACTCATTCTGCATCTTTGAATCACAAAGAAAACATAATATTTTCCCAATTATTAAAATCTAATCATTATCAATGTTAAAACTTGTAAACTTTCCCTTCTGAACAAACTCAACCTTTTTGGCAACTCACTGTCTTACTTTTGCTCTTGGTTAATTCTATCTGATAATGTTGATTTCAATAGAACCTGAAACAAAACAGAGGAATCTCCTACACAAACATCTTATATTCCTACTTTCATAAAATCATTTATCAATTTATATTGTTCCAAATGTACCAGAGTTAATGTAGCATTAATTTTTCGACTCAAAGAATCAACAACTTTATTTTCTTTTCCTGGATGGTAGTGGATCGTGCAATCATAATCCACAAATAATTCCAACCATCTCATCTGCCTCATGTTTATTTCCTTTTGTGTGAATATATACATCAAAATTTTGTGATAAAAATATATTTCACACTTTACTCCATACAAAATTATGCCTCCTAATTTTTAATGAAAAAACAACTACAACTAATTATAAATCATGTATAGGGTAATTTTACTCATGAGGTTTCAACTAATGTGAAGCATAAGCAATTACCTGATCATTCTGCATAATAACATAGGCAAGTCCTTTAAACAAAGCATCATTATAGATAACAAACTCATCATATCTAGGAGTAAGATCCAAACTAGTGTATTCACCAATCCTCTTTTCAATTCTTGAAAACAATCATCAAATTCATTTTTCCAAATAAACATAATACATTTTCTTGTTAATTTTGTCAGTGGGCTAGATAACTGTGAAAATATTTAACAAACATCTATTAATAACCTGCCAAACCAAGAAAACTATGGATCTCAGTTATATTTGGGGGTCTTGACCATTCTTGAAATAATTTTTTTAGAAGCATCAACATTTATGCCATTTTTTGAAATAATATGACCAAGGAATGAAATGTTTTGTAACATAAACTCACACTTGATGAATTTCCAATACATTATTTTTTATTAAAATATATTCAAGACAATCCTTCAAAAACTATCATGTTCTTCTTTAATTTTAGAAAAAACCAAAATATCGGTAATGAACACAACCACAAACATATCCAAGAACACACTAAAATTTCTATTCATAAGATCCATGAATACATTAGGTGCATTGGTTAACCCAAAAGGCATAACCACAAATTCATTATGGCCATATCTAGTATGAAACATGGTCTTCGAAATGCGTGCTTCTTTTAATTTGAACTGATGGTACCCTAACCACAATTTAATCTTTGAAAATTACTGAGCTCCTTAGAGCTGATCAAACAAATCATTTATTTGAGGTAAAGGATACTTGTTGTTAATAGTTCAATTATTCAATGACCTATAATCAATGAAAAGTCTCATTGAACCATCTTTTTATAACACACATGATAGGGGAACCCCATGGTGATGTGCTAGGATGAATGAAACCATTATCTAATAACTCCTGCAATTACATCGTTAACTTTAAAGGTTCAATTTGAGCTATTCAATAAGGAAGTTTTGAATTTGGATTAGCATCAGGAGATAAGTCGATAGTAAATTCCACTTCCAGTTTAGGTATAATACCAGGAAACTCATTAGAAAAAACATCAAGATATTTATTTACTATTGACACCTCATTAATCTGAACAGTTCATTTGTTTTCAAGAATATGTATATGGTAACATTCATTTTAATATTCTATTAGTTTCTCTTCTTTTTTATATGTTATCAAAATTAAGGCTTCATTCTTGTACAAAAATGAAATTATTTTTGAAAAGAACCCTCATTTTCACAGTTGTAAAACATTTCATGATAAATAAAAATCCAATCAATACCCAAAATAACATCAAAATATACTATAGAAAAAACAATATGGTTTGTAGGAATATTATTTCTGCAAACAAGGACAAGAAGTTTCTTATAATTTCTTTTTGTATCAAAATTTCCTCCTAGTGTTTTTTTCTTATATTCAGGATTCATATCCTGAGATGGAATTCAAAATTTACTAGAATACTTCTCCAAAATGAATGAATGTGTAGACCCTGAATCAAACAACTCATTGGCCTAATCGGAATAAAGAAACATTGTACCTGATACTACTTCATTTGGTGGCCCAGCTTCTTCTAAACAAGTTGCAAAGGATTTAACAACCTATTTTTGCTTATAGTTTGGCAGCTTTCCCTCAGTTGATTGCTTCATTGGATATTCATTTTCATTATGACCCATTTCCCTGAACATAAATCATTTTATTGAAATCTTAACACATAATCATGTATTAAATAATTAAAGTGAAAAAAATGTGAGGAACACCAAATTGTGGTATCCACTACCAATGTGACTATTATAATGTTTTTATCCTTATACCTATAGTATTACATTATAAATCCAATCTCTAGTTGATCAATTATTTATTAAGAAGTCAACTAATCCACTTTGTGTAACCTATAGTTTTATAGTGAGGATAAATAAAACCTAACAGTTTATATGAAGTGTTCAACCTACTCTATATTATAATGAGGTTCCCATGACATGGAAAAAATACTCATATTTCATATATGAAACCCAAGAAGATTACAATTTATTCATTCAAATAACTAAAACCATGGATTGACATGTTATAAAGTATCTTTGAGATGGTTGTTATCACATCCTGACTCGTCAAATACGTTTATTTTATATTTTATCTAGACATGAAATATTTTTTTTGAGGTTTGGGCCATGTCAGATTATAAGCTTGTTTTTTTTTCAAATAAATGAATGTTTTGGGCTTGATTGTGTGTGTCACATAGGAAGAGCAAGGTCGAAGATGTGCGGCTTCACCCCAATAACCCCATGTCATGCCCAATGTTCAATATAAAGAAAATCCAATGTGTAATATTAAAATAAATTTAAAATGGGAAATTTAAAAATAAAATTAAAAATAAAATTCATTAATAACACTGATAATAATAATATTTTTTTTATTTTTTTAGATTATTATCATTTCAATGATTATTAATATTATTTTTATTACGGTTAATATTATGATTATAATTACTAATATTATTATTACAAGAAGTATATTAATAATAATATTAATTATTATTATTATTATTAGAAGAAAATTATTAATATAAATATAAATATAAATATAAATATAATTATTTTGTTTTTGTTTTTGTTTTTATTTTATTTTCTATTTGGTTGGGGTTTTATCTCTCTCTCCTCCCATCTTCCATCTCATCGCACTCCACTCTCCTTGTAACATCCCAAGTAAATGAAGAATAATACATATTTCATATTTATTAATATTGGTAAATTAAATATTAATTTTACTTTAAAGGAGTTCCTTTGTTCGATAGCGTACCTGATACGCAACAATGAGTTTCTTTGAAATCATACGTTGCACACTAATAATATAATATTATTATTTTAAATTGTAGTTATCTCCTAGCCGTTTTATTGGTGGGGATGAACAAAACTAACTACAATATGATTATAAAATATTTTTAAATGTATTTACGTCACCCAATAAAATGTTAGAGGCTTAAAATATTAATGAATCTAATTTTAAGCATAATTTACATTAAGAGGACGATTTACCACCTTTTAAGGTAGAACCCTCTTTAAATATCATTTTTGTCACACTAATACAATCTATATGACCAAATATAATCCTTCGTTAGAATAGGGATATCAAAATTTTCTTTCTGAAATTTTTTGAATTATTCCAATAAAGTTCATTTTTTAATGAATAGTGAAAAATTTTGTATTTTAATTCAAAAGTGCCTTTTAATATAATCTATTTATATGGTTGGATTATCTTTTTAATTTGTTATAATGTAAAATTAAAATATATTTTTACCATTTAATCCAATTTTGGTCATTGGAATTAATTTTACTTTGAATTTGGACATAAACAAGTATCAATCTTTTGATAGATATTGTTTATTAAAAACACGATATTTTTGTTGATTACAAGAATTAATTTTAAAATTAAATAATGCCAGATCTATGTTTTGAATTTGGAAAAATAGACATCATTTTTTATTTTGGAATATCAAATATAGCTTAGGGTAAATTTTTGGTATTTTTTTTGAAAAACATCAATTTTTGATGAATAGTGAAACCACTTAGTGGTTGTAAAAAAACTAACTTTTTCATTTAAATGAAATTTTACCTCTTCTGTGAATTGAATTTATAAAATCCAACATACATGCATGTTATCAAGAAGTAAAAATGTGGTTCATTAAGATAAAATAATTTTTGTTGAATAGTAACTTTTGACTTTTATTTACCGCGGTTAAAGGTAAATAGTGTAATTCAAGGTTAAAAGAATATTATAATAATTCAAAATTACCTTAAAACTTGTCCAAACATTATTGAATGAGTAGTGTCCGACCATGGTCATACTTTGGAAGATTATGTTACCCCATGGAGCCACTTATTAACGATGATGACACTTTAGATTAATTAATTTAATGTAAAGGCAAAATCGACATTAACAAAAATCTTTTTGTAATTAATTTTTATATGGTGTTATATAAGTCCTATTTTTGACTATAAATATTAATTGAAAAGATAAAAAGATTTCCTAAATCATGGTACATTTTTTATAATTTTTAGACCTCAAATAAATTATATCATTTATGACACAATAATGATGTAGTGTGAACCTCATTAATAAATGATTTAAATAAATAAGATTATAATGAATAAAATATTATCCAAAACATTTCTAATTGTGATTGGATGATTTTATTTCGACCATGAGTCATCTTATATTCGACTATAATGATATTAGAATAATTAGAAACTGAATCTCATTTTATAATAAAATAATATTTTCACACTTTCCTAAAGAGCTCCTCCTCTCCCTTATAAAATGAGACCACTTATAACGAATTACTCACACCTGTCAATCCTTTTCTCTCTACAAAAATTGGACCAATTAAGCTCCCTATATCCCTCTCCTCATCCTAGAATCCTTACCTTAGGTAGAAGGCACTTCAAGGAGTCCTTTTGTTCAAACCAAATAGAGTAACCCAAATTTAAGGAGATTAAAGAATGATCGAGTCAAGTAGGACCCGAGGTAATGGACTTCGTCTCAATATCCATTCATTGATACATATTTAGTTTCATACATGACTTTATTTTATACGGTGTATAAAACCCTTTCACTTTTCATTTCATTCAAAGGGAATCTTTTTATACGAATGTTTTACTAAAGAACAAAATGGAATTTTTTTACATAAGCGGTGAAAACGACCTTTCCTCCCCCGTGAGTATTATTTGATCTTCGGCTTCCTTAACAAGTTGTAATGTCTTTAAAAGGAAAAATAAATACCATATACTCTTTTTATATATTTTGGTATTGATAATTATTTTGAGAATGGATTTATTATTTCAATATCTTGAAAAGATAATTTTTAATTGCAATGTGGAAATGTTATCTTTCCTTTATTATTATGATATGTGTTATGATCATGTTATGGTTCTTGGGAATTATTTATGTATACAGGTGGTTCTTTGATAAACCTAGGGAGGGTGAGCCTGAGATAGTTCTCTAATACATTGTGTAATGTGATGGAGGTAAACGTGAATGTTTCTCCTAAGAGATTTAGGGAATATACTGTGATAGGTATTCCAAAGTAACTCCCTATGTAGGTGGGATAACTACAATGTAAGTATGATATAGATGCCAGAAGTTACCTTTATGTTTTATTATTTCTATGTGAAATTCATAAATCTTATGATTTCATGAGGTATGTAAAAGATTTCATGTTTTGTATGTATTTATGAAAAAATGTTTTCATTCATTGTTTTATAACCCTTACTGAGCTTTTTATGTGTATCCCAAGTTTCAAAATTTTTTCATAGGAAATAAAGATTAATATGGTCAAGGATGGGATCAAGAAAATGTCATGCTGTCTAAAACATGTAATTAGACATGACTCGTTTTTTCAAGAGTTTTTATTTTATGGAAAAATTTGAAATTGAGTAAAAGTGTCTAACTTGTAATCTTTTTAGATGTGATAGTTATGTCCTAATTCTCTAAAAATATAAACCTATAAATATCCTCAATGTGAATTATTCATCTAATTCAGTATTATGTATTGTTTAAGGCTGGGTTCTTATAGTTCGTATTAGAGTTCGGTTCAGATAAATTTAGGAATTAGGGTATTGTTAAATTAATATCCATAAAGTTATTTATGATAATATTGAAATAATATAGAATTTACATATTAACATGTTGCTTCGCCTAAGATATTAATTTGTTTAGAATGGTTTTCCGCAATGGAAACACGGAAGCTATGTTGGGATGACATCAAGAGGAAGATAACCTTCCAATTCAGCAACCTGAAATGGTCAGAATCAGAACTAAACAGTTTTTTGCAGTGATGGCACAGTTGACTCAGGCTATAAATGTTTGTTGTATCCATGTACGAGATTAGCCAGATCAACCACATAGGACCATGTTAGTAGGGGATCATTTCATGAGGCAACATCCCCCGTCATTCAGAGGATCATCTGACCTTGTGCTGGCTAAAGGGTGGATTAATGCACTGGAGAAGATTTTTGATGTCAGGGGTTGTTTAAAACATCAAAAGGTTAGCCTTTTTATTTACTGTTCTGAAGGTGAAGATGATCAGTGGTGGTTGATGGTGAAAAATATTATGGATATTGAGGAGATTTATGCTCTCGATTAGGATGAATTCAAATGTATGTTTTTTGAGAAATATTTTCCTAAGGTGGATTTTCTTAGAATGGAAAAACAATTCCTAGAATTGATGCATGAGGATGACTCAGTGGCTACTTATGAAGAAAAATTCACTTGACTGGTAAGGTATGCTTCAAATTTCATACAAGATTTTGACAGTAAAATCAACCATTTTACCCAGGATTAATGCCAAATTATCGAATGTATTTAGCTTTTCGTGAGTTCAGTAGTAATGAATAACATGTTTGTTGTGCGGAGAAGGTGGAAATGGAGTTTTCAGATGATCAGGTATTCTTGGACAAACAACAGAATAAGAGGTAGAGGTGGAAAGTGAAAGGGAAGAACTTTTCAAAAAAGTCTAATGGTATGAACCTTAAGTTTACAGTTTCTGAAAATTGTGGTAAAAAGCATGATGGGGAATGTATTTTGAATTCTGGTAAGTGCTACCGATGTAGTAAAATGGGGGCATAAGGCTCTTAATTCCACTAAAAAGATCAGGGTAATGGTAGGAAAAAAATCTGAATTACAATAAGTAAAACGTTTTAAGTGCAATGAAATGGGTCATTATGCAAATGAGTTTCCAATAAATTACTAAACTGAAGGAAAGAAGCCTGACTACAAGTAGAAAGGGATGGAGAAATCCTTTCCAAATACTCCAGCAGATTTTGGGCCTTCAAAATAAGTAGTATCAGGTGCACTGTTTATTTGTTCATATTATGCCAATGTGTTGTTTGATTCTGGGTCTACACACGCTTTCATTTTTGAGATGTTTTCTAGTAAATTGGAAATTATATCTCATGATATGAACACTGAACTTATGGTGAAAACACTTGGAAGAAATGTTGAGACAAAAAGAAAACATAAGAACATTAATGTCCTTGTGTGCGGAAAGAATCTACCTGCAAACCTTATTGTATTTACTCTTGTAGAGTTTGATGTTATATTGGGCATGGATTGGCTTTCTGTTTATCATGATAAGATTGACTGTAGATATAATGAGGTTTCTTTTCAAAATGATTTTTGGTTTGTATACAAAATTGAACCCTTGCTATTGATAACATATGAAAAGCTGAGAAATTAGTAAAAGATGGAAATGAATATTACCTTTCTCATATTGTTGAAAACAAAGAAACTGTTCATATTAATGATGTTCTAGTGGTAAATAAGTTCCTTGATGTTTTTATACCGAGTTTCCTGTTATTATACCTGATCAGGAAGTTTAATTTACTGTTGAATTAGTTCCTGATGCTAATCCAATTTCAAAACTCCCTTATCGAATGTCTCATATTTAACTTTTATAGATAAAGAAACAAGTTCAAGAATTATTGGATAAAGGTTTCATTTGACCTAGCACATCACCATGGGGTGCTCCTTTCTTGTTTGTTAAAAATAAAGATGATTCAATGATACTTTGCATTGATTATGGAACATTGAATAACATCACTATTAAGAATAAGTATCCTTCGCCTCATATCGATGATTTTTTTGATCAGCTCTAGGGAGATCAGTATTTTTCAAAGATTGACATGAGGTCAGGGTACTATTAGTTGAAGGTAAAGGAAGTAGACGTTATGAAGACCACATTTCATACTAGATATGGCCATTATGAATTTGTAGTTATGCCTTTTGGGTTAACCGATGAACCTTCTGTATTCATGGATCATATGAATAGAATTTTCAGTGTATTCATGGATAAGTTTGTGGTTGTGTTCATTGATGATATTTTGGATTATTCTAAAATTAAATAGGATCATGAAATTCATTTGAGGGTTGTCTTGAATACCTTAATATAATTTAAATTTTGTAGGAAATTCAGCAAGTGTGAGTTTTGGTTACAAAAATTTCATTCTGTGGTCACATTGTATCAAAAAATGGCATAACTTTTGATCCTGCTAAAACGAAATTTGTAGAAGAATGGCCAAGACCCACAAATATAACTGATATTCATAGTTTTCTTGGTTTGGCAGGTTATTACAGTATTTTTTTTGAAAAATATTCAAGGTTATCTAGTCTAATGACTATGTTAACTCGAAAATGTGTTATGTTCATCTGGACAAAAGAATGTGATGAATGTTTTTAGGAATTGAAAAAGTGATTGGTGAATGCTCCATTATTGGAACTACCATCCATAAATGGTGAGTTTGTTATCTACAGTGATTCTTTGTTTAAAGGACTTAGATGTGTCCTTATGTCGAATGATCTGGTAATTTATTATGCTTCACGTCAGTTGAAAACACATGAGTTAAATTACCCTACACATGATTTGGAATTAGCTGCTGTTGTTTTTTCTTTAAAAATTTATAGGCATCATTTGTATGGGGTGAATTGCGAAATATATACTGATCACAAAAGTTTGATGTATATATTCACTCAGAGATAATTGAACATGTGATAGAGGAGATGGTTGAAATTAATCAACGATTATGATTGCACGATCCTTTATCATCCTAGAAAAGCAAATAAAGTGGTTGATGCTTTGATCCAAAAAAGTAATACTTCATTAACCATGATACATTTGGAATGAGATCCTTGGTTTTTTGATTTGTTAAACATTTTCATAGAAGTTATTGTTGTAAGAAATTTTTCTGTTTTGTTTCAGGAGTCAATGAAATCATCTCTATCACACAAAATTAATCAAGCACAGAAGGAAGACATTGAGTTACAAAAAAAGGTTGTGTGGGTTCAGAAGGGTAATTTGCCTGATTTTAGCATTGATAATGATTTTGTTTTGAGATTTGGAAAGAGATTATGTGTTCCTTGTAATTCACAGTTGAAGAATGAGTTGTTATGTGGAGCTCATAGATCCATGTTTTCAGTTCATCCTGGCAGTACTAAGATGTACGAAGACCTTTAGGAGTATTACTGGTGGGATTGAATGAAAATAGATAATGCTGATTTTACTTTGAAGTGTTTGACTTGTCATCAAGTTAAAGTAGAGCGACAGTTACCGAAAGGAATGTTTCAGCATTCACCAGTGCCAGAGCGGAAATGGGAAAGTATATCCAGGAACTTAATTGTGGGATTACCAAAGAAATCTTGAGGTAATAATGAAATCTGGTTTATAGTTGATAGATTGACTAATTCTGCTCATTTCCTTCATATTAGAGATACATTGTCTCTAGATCAACTTGCTCGATTCTATGTTAAACAGATAGTGATATTTCATGGAGTTCCCCTCTCCATTGTATCTAATAATGATCCCAGGTTCACTTATAACTTTTGGAAAGGCCTTCAGAAGTCATTGGGTACTGAATTAAATTTTAGTATAGCTTTTAATCCTCAATCAGATGGGTAGTCAGAACGACAATTCAGACCTTGGAGGATATGATACATGGTTGCTCGATGGATTACTAGGGATGTTGGGACCAACATATTTCTTTGGTTGAATTTTCCTATAATAATAGTTTGAATTCTAGTTTACAGATGGCTCCATTTGAGACATTATATGGAAAGCGTTGTCAAACTACAGATTTTTGAGATGAAGTATGTGAATGAAAGTTGATGGGACCAGAATTGGTAGAAGTGATTTCATAGAAAGTTTATTTGTTTCAGAAGCACATGAGAACAACTCAAAGCAAACAGAAAAGTTATGAAGATAACTGGAGGAAGGATTTTTCATTTGAGGTAAGTGATCATGACTTTCTCAAAGTTTCTCCATGTAAAAGTGTGATGAGTTTTGGTTAAAAGGGAATGTTTAGTCCAAGGTTCATTGGACCTTATGAAATTACGGACAAAGATTGATCAGTTTCTTACAAAGTGGCTTTACCTCCATGTTTGACCCAGGTACACAATGTTTTTCATGTCTCAATATTCAGAAGGTATGTGTCAAATCCATCTCATGTATTGAGCCCAGAGGAAGTTCAGTTGGAAGAGAATCTCTCTTATGAAGAACAACCAGTTCAGATTCATGACCGTAGAGAGCATGGGTTGTGGAATAAGGTAATTCACCAGGTAAAAGTTTTGTGGACAAACCATATGATTGAAGAGGCAAAGTGGGAATCTGAAAATGCTATTAGGGATGAATACCCCCACTTTTTTTTATAAGTGAATAAAAATTACAAGGACACAATTCCTAAAATGGGGGAAGGATGTAACATCCCAGGTAAATGAAGAATAATACTTATTTCATATTTATTAATATATTTTAATTAAATATTGATTTTACTTTATAGTGGATTCTATGTTCGATAGTGTACCCGATACACAACAATGGGTTTCTTTGAAATCTTACGTTAAACACTAATAATATAATATTATTATTTAAAATTGTAGTTAACTCCTAGCCGTTTTATTGGAGGGAATGAACAAAACTAACTTCTATAAGATTATACAGGATTGTTAAATGTATTTACATAATCTAATAAAATGTTATAGGCTTAAAATATGAATGAATATAATTTTAAACATATTTTATATTAAAAGGATGATTTACCGCCTTTTAATGGAGAACACTCTTTAGATGTAGTTTTTTTCACTTTATTACATTCTATATGACCAAATAAAATCCTTCTTTAAAATGGGGATATCAAAATTTACTCGGTAAATTTTTTGAATTTTTCCGATAAAGTTCATTTTATAATGAATAGTGAAAAATATTGTATTTTAATTCAAAAGTGACTTTTAATATTATTTATTTCTATGGTTATATTATCTTTTTAATATTTTTTAAAGTAAAATGAAAATATATTTTTACCATTTAATCCAATTTTGGTCATTGTAATTAATTTTACTTTGAAATTGGACATAAACAAGTATCAATCTTTTGATAGTTATTGTATCTTAAAAACATGCTATTTGTCTTGATAACGGAAATTAATTTTAAAAGTAATTAACATCACTTATATGTGTTGAATTTGAAAAAATAGACATCATTTTTGAATTTTTAATATCAAATATAGCATAGGCTGAATTTCTGGTATTTTTCTAAAAAACATCAATTTTTTGATGAATAGAGAAACCACTTAGAGGTAGTTAAAAAAACTGACTTTTTCATTTAAATAAAATTTTACCACATCAGTAAATTGAATTTCGAAAATCCAACATACATTATTGTTATAAAGAAGTAAAATTTTATTCATTAAGTGAAAATAATTTTTGGTGAATATTAACTTTTGACTTTTATTTACAGCGGCTAAACGTAAATGGTGTAATTTAAGGTTAAAAAAATATTTTAATAATTCAAAATTGCATTACCACATGTCAAAAACCTATTGGATGAGTATTGGGCAACCATGGGCATCATATGGTCGATTTTGGTACCCCATGTAGCCACTTATGAATGATAATGACACCATAGATTAATTAATTTAATGTAAAGACAAAATTGACATTAACAAAATACTTTTATAAATTAATTTTTATATGGTGTTATATAAGTCCTATTTTTGACTATAAAAATTCATTGGAAATTTAAAAATATTCCTACATCATGGTATTTTTTCTATAATTTTTAGACCTCAAATAAATTATATCATTATGACACAATAATGATATAGTGTTTACCTAATTAATAAATGATTTAATTAATAAGATTATAATGATTAAAATATTATCCAAAACATGTCCAATATTGATTGGATGATTTTATTTTGACCACGAGTCATCTTAACTTTGACTATAATGATTTTTGGACCATTAGAAACTGAATATCATTATGTAATAAAATAATATTTTCACACATTCCTAAAGAGCCCCTTCTCTCTCGTATAAAAGGAGACCACTTCTAACAAATTCCTCACACCTATCAACCATTTTGGATCTTCCAAAATCTGCCCAATTAAGATCCCTACATCCCTAACCTCCTCCTAGAATCATTACCTTATGCATAAGAAACTTCAAGAAGACCTTTGGTTCAATCCAAAGGGAGTTACCCACAATAATGTAGATTAAAGAACGTTCGAGTCAAGTCGGACACGAGGTAAGGGACTTCATCTCAATATCCTTTCATTGAGATATATTTATTTTTACACAAAACTTTCTTATATACTGTGTATAAAACCCTTTGAATTTTCATTTCATTCAAAGGGATTCTTTTCTACGAAGCATTTTACTAAACAACAAAAAGGAATCTTTTTTTACATAAGCGGTGACGACGACCTTTCCTCCATTGTGAGTAGTATTTGATCTTTGACTTCCTTAACAAGCCGTAATATTTTTAAAAGAAAAAATAAATACCATATACTCTTTTTACATATTTTTGTATTGATAATGATTTTTAGAATGGATTTATTATTTCAATATCTTGAAATAATATTTTGTTATTGCAATGTGGAAATGTAATCTTTTCTTTATGCTTATGTTATGTGTTATGATCATGTTATGGTTATTGGGTATTACTTATGTATACGGGTGGTTCCATGATAATCCTAGGGCGGGTGAGCTTGAAATATCCCTCCAATGAATTGCCTAATGTGACGGAGATAAAAGTGAATGTTTCTCCTAAGAGATTTATGGAATATACTCTGATGGGTATTCCAATGTAACTCCCTACGTAGATATGATAGCTACAATGTAAGTATGATATGGATGCCACAAGTTACCATTATGCTTTTTGATTTCTATGTGAATTTCATAAATCATATAATTTCATGAGGTAATAAAAGATTTCATGTTTTTTATGTATTTAAGAACAAATGTTTTCATTGTTTGTTTTATAACCCTTACTGAGCTTTTTATGCTCCTCTCAGCTTTTGAAATGTTTTCATAGGACTTAAAGATGAATATCGTCAAGGATGGGAATAAGGAAAATTCATTTTGTCTAAAACATAGAAACAACCATGACTATTTTTTTCAAGAGTTATTATTTTATCGAAAAAAATGGAAATTGTGTAAAAGTGTCTACCTTTTAATCTTTTGAGATGTGATAGTTATGTCCTAATTCTCTAAAACTCTAAACCTAAAAATATCCTCAATGTGAATTATTCATTTAATTTAATATTATGTAATTTTTATGGTCGGGTCCTTATACTCCTAACCTCACATTACACTCCAACCCATATTTGACCCTCCCCTTGGCCGACGCTTCCCCCTACCAGCACCACGTTAGTCAGGGCCCCCTTCCTAAATCATTAAACCCTGAATTGTGGCAGACCACACCACCACCGATCAACCTCCATGAAACCTCCTATTACTTGGTCAACCTCCCTTCAGTGTGACGGTTCTCCAGATATCACGACCCGATCGAGTCACCCTCCTTCGTGTAGCCCTGCCACCGCACCATCTTTCATTGGGTATAACCATCCACTATTCTAGGGGGCTTCCTTGAATTTCATTGGTTTTTTAATATTTTCTATTTGATTTTTTATTGTTTTGGGTAAATTTTTCTTATTTTGGGTTGGTCTTGGAATCCTTGTGGTGAAGATGGACCCTAAAACATTTTACCAGATGCTCCATGGTTTGAGCTAGGTGGATCAGTGCCTTATCATTGATAGATGATTTTAATAGTATTGTTTGTGCATTAAATATAGTTATATAGATTAATTGTGTAGTGAAATATATATTTTTGAATCATTTTTTAATGTGATCATATTAAAAAGATTTTAAAAGGGGAATGGTTTTGTTTGTGTTTTTTTTACTATGATGTTTATAAAAAATGGTTTTATGCCTCATTTAGATGGTTAATAATGGGGTTTTAAGGTATTTATGGTGCGAGAATGAATAATTTGGGGTTTCAATGGAGAAATGGTTTAGTTGTGTGGTGAAAAAAATATATTTTTGATGTTTTTTCATTAAATATATAATGAAAGTGGTTTTTCTAATTGTAAATTATTATTTTTCGTTATGCCTTATCATGGTGTCTTTTTTGGAAATTTCTTTATGCCTTATGTGGATGGTGTGAAATGATATTTCAATGTGATTTAAATGTGAAAATGAGTCTTCTAATCAAAATGAAATTTTTTTCATGTTGGATTTCTTGATATAAACTTTTAATGATAATAGAAAATTGTGTAAATGATGTGAAGTAATTTTTAAAAATTATTGAGGTTTTTGTATAGATTAAAAAATGGGGTTTTTTATTGAAATTGGTTAGGTTTCTAATGTTCTATTTGGTTATGTTTTACAATGTGTTTTCATGAGTAGTGAATGGTGTGTAAAATTTTATTTTCAAAATAGTTTTTGTGTCTGTTTAAGAATTTTGAATGGTTTTGGTTATGTAAGGGTAGTGCATTACTTGTTCTCTTTTGTTGTTTAACTGATATGGTATAAGTATCGATATATGTGATATATTATGTGAATGTGAAACTTGATAAAGCAAATAATGAAAATACTAGGTAAATAGGTGGATGGACTAATACTAGCATGCTAGATGATTCGAAAGTGGTTCATCCTGATTTCAAATACTAAGATTGATGCTACAACACTAGAAAAACATTTGATATGATTAGAGACCACTAGGCCTTGGGATGTGATTCTTCCTTGTGGATCATGCACGAGAATGCTAATGGTTATAGATTCTATACTATTTTTTCACCATTATACGATGTTCCTAGAATCACTCTTGACCTAGTTTGAACCTAATGATTTGACCATTGTTCTCTAATTTATATGATGGGGATCGATCTGTTAGTATATGGTGGAACTCTTTTGTGTGGATGTTTTTTTGCGTGTGCATACATTCAAAAGACTTTTTTTCATTCATGCAAATTTTTGTACATGTAGTATAGGAAAATGGTTTCTTTTCTTTAAAATTTTTACTCAAAAATGATTTCATTGAAATTTTTTAAAATTGTTAATTTAAATGAGAGTGTTAGATTATTTTTAAAATGTTTTGGTACATAAATTTTTTATCCAGGTGGCATCCTACTAGCCATTGGATCACACCCTACATATACACTGTTGGGTGTATATAGATATTGTTTTATATATTTTTTAGGATTAATATAGTTGTGTAGTGTTAGAAGTTTTGGTTTTTAGTGGATCTTGTGGTGGATCATGGGGGTGGAATCTGGGGGATGTACTCCTCATGACTTATAGAGGTTTGAGATGATATCAAGGTTATCAATTTTCTATTCTCCCATTTTGGTTTTTTTTGCATGGAAACATAAAATTTTCTATTATTACGGGAGAGTTTGGATAAATTTTCATATCTAAATTATTATGATTTGTTGATGATTTTACGTTGTTAAATTTGGGTAATTAGTTCCCTCTTTTTTTTATTTGATATCAATGATCATATTCAATCACATGGGGATATAGAATTCCCTTCAGTCATTACCATGGACAAGGTAAGGTGACGGGTTGGATGGAGGCCTGGCTTGGTTCGAGACACAATTTTATTAGATGGAAGTTATGATTTGTTAATTCTTGTTCATTGGGAATGTTTTTTGGTAGACCATATCAATGATTTTCAAAACATGATGTTCTTGTTTCGAGTGAGGTACATGTCCATCACACCCCATGATATGAAATAGGTTACCCAGGGATGTTGGGTTTCATCTGATTATTTTATCCCTATTGGTAGCTCGTTTCATAGGTAAATGAAAATAATGTTGGGATCATGGTCTCAGTGAGCTCAGAGGGCCTCGATAGCCATGTGGAATCAGGGACATTACCCTAGATCACTCCTTGTAATGGTGGTGTGACTAGTGTATGGCCTCCATCCATATGTCCGAGTTTCATATCGACACTAGTTTCCTCATGAATCATCTTGTGTCTCCTTGGGTTATGATAATTATTTTAGGAAACCCTTGTTTGAAAAATTGTGACGCTGGATTTAAAATCAGTTGTTGTTTGAGTTTCAAAAGGTGGAATGTGGAGTTTATTGGTCAACTTTATGTGATTTTGAAGTTATTTTTAATCCATTGAAAGGTTTTTTAAATGTTATAAATTTTTATTTGAATATTAGTTTTAATGGGAGGATGTTTTTTTTATATTTATGTGTTGGATTTTCAAATGGATTTTGATTTGGTAATTAGTGGCTTTTTAGAAAGTATCATGAATTTTTGGAACCTTTTTTTTAATTAAGGATGAATGATAATTTAGGTAAATTTGTTTTGATGAAATATAGTTAGATGAAATACTAATAGTGGTTTAAATTTAAATTAACTTATTTTAAATTCATGTGTTAGGGTTAAAAATTATTTTCTGTTGGAATGATACGTGTTTTCATTAAAAACATCAAAAGGGTGAAAATTGGTTTAATAGTGTGGATAATGGTATAAAAGATAGGTGATGTAGGTAAATTGTAGTTTTGGAAAATAGATAGGTTCTTTTGAATGCTGGGTATTCTCATAGGTGACCAAATTCATGGGTTATGTGAGTAAAATTAGTTGACTGTTTGGGGTGGTATGAGAACAGGAATGTGTGAGTCCCATGAGGTACCATTGGTGAATGTGCAACCCACCCATCTTGTTTTATTTTCAACAGTGTTTTTAAAAAATAAATATGTTATATTTGAAAATCAGTGTTTCTATTGGGTATTTCATTACGATTTGAGATTTTTCTCATTCATAATCTTGGGTTTGATGATATTTATTGTTTATGTGAAATTTTGAGTTTGGATTTTTTTGATAAGTTGTTAATATTAGGATAATGGTGAATAGTTTCTATGAGAAATGTTTTTCAGACCCTTTTCAATGGTTACCCCCATATGATCAGTGTTAGTTTTTTGCATATGTTGGCCAACAGACCAGTTTGATTGGGACCTCGTATTTCTTCCTTGTCTAGTGTACGACCCAATAATGAGTTAATGCATGATGTATATACGGACACAGGTTATTCTCCCATGGAAGATCCTCTATTTTATAAAAACAAAATAAAAAATTTGATTTTAGGGATGAATCCACCTATATCCTTCCACATTAGTGTACCTTCTCACTGTTGCATAGTATATGTGAGGATAGATGGTTGAAGTTTTAGATTCCTTGAGTCATGTGGTGACCAAAGGTAAAACAGATATTGTTATGTATGAAGGACATTTATGGAAGCGGAGAAATTAATTCCTGTTAGGAAAGAGGGAAGTAGTCCAGATCTATTGGTGTTGGTTTCTATTTCAAAGGGAATTTTGGCATTTCATTGGTTTTTTCTCAGTAAGAGATCGTGTTAATCAATATTGTGTTGAATCGGGATATAAAAGGGTTTCCTTGGTATCTTGTATTTATATCCTATTATTTGGGATTTGTTTAATGTTTCTCATATTGTAATTTTCCCATTAGTATAAATATCTATGTTCAGTACCATAATGTAGTTTGGGTTTACTTTTAAATGCACCGGTAAATTTCATGGTACTTTTTCGAACATCAGTTTTAACAAAATAATGTTCTCTTTTTGGAAATTCTAAATACCTATGTTTCAGAAGGTGGTGTATTCCATGTTTTCTCCATCCTTATATTTCATATTTGATGTTAAAAGGGGTGGTTCATGTACATTTTCTATTCCCCCATTTCTGTAATGTGTGGTGTTAGAGTATGTGGGTGCTGGGGTATGTTACATTCTAGTGTTTTTATCTAGGATGTGGGGTAGTTTCTTATTGTACCAAAAAATATGTTTTGTTCGTAGATTGTAATGTCTGATTGTGAGGTAGGAGATTCTTCAACCACCAATTCTCTTTCCAAAGGTCCCATAGTGATGCTAGAATGTATTTTGGATCACAATGAGTGTAAAGAATCCTAGTATAATCTCTATAACTAGTGTTACATATATAGGCAGTTCAAATTGCCTTTTGTAGCTATTTTATATCAACTAGTACCATGTGGTGAAGGGAGACCGGGAACCATATTCCTCAATATTTGGATTATTGTAGGTGGGACAGTCCATCATTGGTTATGAAGAGGCTGGGTTATTTCATAATCCCAAATATTAGTCCTTATACCATTGTGGGGGTGGACCTATTTGTGGTGGTTCATATATTGACAACCAGTTGAGTTAGTTTTGACCTATTTTATGGTTGGTCAAGTCTAAAGATGCTAATACCCATAGGATTTAGGAACCACATGGAATCTTCTATTTATTTTGGAGTATATTTCATCGAGTCCCTTGTAGAGGGAGGATTTGGTTGTGCATAATCCCCCCAGTTAGCCATTTTGGTTATCCCAAGCGGGTTCATGAAGATCAGTAAAACTGGTTGGTTCTTATTTTGGGGAGAACCATAGTTTGTATAATTGAGTTTACTATGAAATAATTCAGTTTTATACGCTTTCTTATGTTGGGGAGTCTATCCGGGCCTCCCCATATGGGTTTTGTGATTCCATCTCGGGTGTTATCTACCTCTTATGGTCTGAATTCTGCTCAGCCCTCCTTGTGTCATCAATCTAGTTTCATCGTTAGTTTTGGATTGGTGTTTGGTTGTCTCATTCAGAGTTATCCAACCCCAAGTACCTTTATTGAGTTCTTCATTGGTTTCTTGTAAAATTCATGGGGGACTTTGTGAATGTTTAAGATGGTTTGTCTTGAGAAATTGAATGGTTCATTGTGAGAGATTCTATCTTATGATTATCAACTGGAGGAGTCTCGACTTTTGGGGGAGGGAATCACACTTTGAAGATTCCATTTTGAGTCTCCTAAGTTTTATTTGTAGGCCTCTTCCTTTTGTAGATAAATTTTTGGCCTTTTCTGGTTTTCTGTTTAGTGGAATTTCTCATGGACTGTGAAGGGGTATCGATTTCTACATTGGGGTTAAGCCTTGTTGTGGGTTTTTAGGGTCCAAAAGCATTATGGTGTGGAGAATTGTCACACTATGACTCCTGAAATAATTTTAATTTATAATTTCATCTGTTCTTGAAAAATTTTTGTGATGTTTAGGCTCAGCCCGATTGTAATTTTTTGTTTGCTGATAAATCAATGTATAGGGATTGACATTGTCTTGCACGTGGACATAGAACGTTCGAAGCCATGCGGCTTTTCCCCGATAACTGTGAGGCCTGATCAGTGTCCAAAATGAATAAATTTTTATGATTAATAAATAAATGAATGTGAAATGAGAGAAGTAAAAATGAAATAAAAAAATCTTTCAATAATAATAATATTAGTATTTTTTGAATGTTATCATTTTTATTGTTGTCGTTAATGTTGTAAATATTATTAATTTTATAATAACTATTATTATTTAGTTTAATATAATAATGATCATTATTATTATTAGAATTATGATAATAATAATAATAATAATTATTATTATTATTACTTTGTGTTTTCTATTTAATGTTTATTTATTTGGTTAGGGTTGGATATCTCTTCCCCCATTCCTCCATCACATCACACTCCCCTACACTAAACTCAATATGCAGGCCACCCCTCGGCCAAACCTCCACATTGGCCATCCCCTCTGCCTACCGGTGTTGCAAGAACCCGGATCTTCATTTCAGGTATGTTTTTCCTTTTTTTGGAGATTTTAAGAAAAATGAACTTTCTGAAAATTTTCAAAGTACACGCCGTGTATGTTTTGAGTACATGCTGTGTACTTCTGAGCACACGGCATGTACTATTCTCTGGCTCGAAGTCGTGTGCTGGCCATGCCCGGGCCACACACACGGTGTTTAGGGGTGACGTGGAGGCAGATTTTGGAGGTGTACAGAAAAGACCCAGTACACGCTATGTACTTTTAAAATACACACTGTGTACTTTTCTTTTTTTCACTAAATAGACTAGGGTCATGCCTGACGCACAGAACACACCCCTTCAAGGTTTCGTTCATCCGAGAGAGACCAGTACAACCTGATCTTTGATGAGCTCCCGCGTATTCGTCCGTTCTCCGATTTGAGCACGGTTGATTGCATTGGAATCAAAGTGGTGAGTTCTATGTTCTTCTTTAGCCATGTTTCTTGATTCTTCCTTTTTTTAGAGTTATCGTGGGTTGAGCATGTTGTGCGTTTTCTTAGATCTACAATGTTCTAAGGGTAATCTGTCATCATGGTTCACTTATATCAATATCCTAGGATCAAGGTAGGTGGTTTGTGCCTTTCCGTATAATGTTGATGAGTATTTTGTGAAAATTTCACCAATACCCTTGAACGGGGTATTGCGTGTTACCTATTTTGCTCTGTTGTAATACCTGATTAGCTTGATTGCTATAGCAGAGGTTTATGATTGTGAGTAGAATAATTTATTTTGTGCTCTGGTTTCTTTTCCATGATTGTTCTGCCAGTTTGGTGTTTTTCCAGTTGCCCAGCCTAGTCGTAGGACAGTGGAACTGCTACTTTTTATGTTGTTCAGACTTAGAATGATAGCCAAGTAGTTATAGAGGATTACATGGATGATTTACGCGCGCTGAGCATGTTTTTTCTTTCACTCAGGACTGTGAGAACATAGAGTAGTAGACCAAAGGTAGAATTGACAGGAGGGCTTCTCTATAGTGTCTTTAATTACGATGCGAGACCACATGGGGAATTGACATTGAGTGCTTCCTCAGAGAGTCTGTAGTTCCTCGACGTGGGCCATAGGGGGGATAGACATTGAGTGCTTCCCTATAGAGCCTTTAGCACGATACGAGAATATAGGGGAAATTGATAGTGAGTGCTTCCCTAGAAAGGTTATTAATTACATAGCTGAACCAGAGGGGTGAGACTATATGTGCCTCCAACAGGGTTTCTAGTACTTGTAGGTTGAACCATAGGGGTTAGGCTGTGAGAACTACCCATAGGGTTACCTGTTTTCATTATTGTTGATGGCAGTTTACTTGTGTACATTGTTTGTTAGAACTGTGGATTGTAGCTGCTTGTGCTTTCATGTTTACTACTTCTTTTTTTATCACTGCAATGTATTCATTGACTATAAGGAACATATCTTTGGGTGATTTCCTACTGGTATTGTATCTCACACCCTGTTTCGGACAGGTTTTTGGGACCAAACAGACTATGTTGTTGTAGGTATAGATAAGGTCAAGCACCCTTCTACTTTAAGTTCTTGATGGGACTAAGCTGTGGCTTGAGATGCTGAGGAGTTTACTTGGTTTTCTTTTGCACATGGTTTCATTTGTATTTCAGCACATTGTTGGGTTTTTTGTTTTCCTAATATACTTGTACCTGCTGCATCATTATCATCATTACTATAGGTATTCATTTCTTCCGTTGTCTGGTTTCTGTTGTTATGCATGCTGTTACTGCTTCCACTACTGACTGTTGTTTTTCTGGTGTATTCCTTACTGAATGAGGGCATTGTTTCCCCACCGACTCACCATTGCCCTCACTGCGGGTCGGCAGCCTCTCGCATTTGGGGAAATGTTCTTGAGGTCTTGTGGGGAACCGGGTATAGGGAAAAAGTAAAGGAGCCCTAGATTCGGTTCATTACAAAGTGGTATCAGAGTGGTTCTTTTCTCTTGCATTCTATTTGGAGACTTTTCCCAGGGATAGGATGGATTCGGTAATTGGCATTAAGCTGTGATCGGGAGTAGCTAACCCATGTATAGGTAAAATCCATACTACCTCGTTAATTTTAGTTTTCTGGTTTTGAGAATTTATGATTGATATGATTTCACCTAGAGTGATTCACATGACTTGTTCTATTATTGTTTTGATACTTCGGTTGTATTTCTATCACAATCTGATGAGATGAGGGTATGTCGTCTCATGCATCATATAGGCACTTTTTGAAATCGCATGCCATGAATTCATGCCATGCCATCTTGGGTGAATTAGCGATTTCATGCTGTTGTGATACACTCTTTTTAGATTATGCGTTCTGTTGTGATAGAAGTTTGATATATTCTCTGTTGTCATGTTATAAAACCGTTTGTTCTGCTCTTTTTCTTAAAAATGAACACCAAATTTTAGTTCGTGAGGTGTTATGGGCCCTCATTAATCCAAACATGGTGGATCATGATCCTGTTTCCTCTTTTACATGACTGTGGGAGATTTCAGGCTTTGATTCGTGGGGAGTATGGGCCCTCACGGATTGGAATTTAGAACCTCTCTGCCTAGTTTTTAGTGTTTCTAGAATTCTGTTCAGTTTCTGAGCTACTACCTAGAAAAACCCAGAATACCTATCATGTACTTTTTGGATACAAACAGTGTAGTTTTTATGTTGTTTCATTGATCATGTGGGCAGAACACGGTGTTGTGAAAGTAAATTTGGGAACATGTCATGCACGGTAAGTACACGCCATGTAAGTGTGGAGTCGTGTACCCGACCATGTCACTAACAACACAAGTTGGGGAAGCTCGGGTAGAACGTGATGTATCTAGAGGGAACACGCTGTGTATTCCTATCCAGGTACCCAGCCGTGTCATGAACAACATGGGCTGGCTTTACCTTCTTTTCCACACGCCATGTTTGATTGGAAAACGCCGTGAAGTCTTGTCCAGGTACCCGGCTGTGTCACGAACAACACAGGACGGTGTCACCTTCACCTATACATGTCGTGTTTGTTCGGAGCACACCGTGTAAGGTTCATCTATCTAGACGGCCATGTTCTTAACAAACAGAGGCCGCCGAAGCCTTGTCTAGTACATGCCGTGTTCGTTTCGAACATGCCGTGTTGTCTCAGTTTGAATCGGACTGTGTGGGTTAGCCCTGTAAAGAGACTCAGGAAGGGGAATAGTTTTCAGGCACACACCGTGTGTTGAGGTCCACAATCTGTGTAGTTTGAGATGTACATGACTTGTAGGGCAGGAGTACATGCCCATGTCAGTGGTTTAAGAAGACACACTGTGTAGTTTTTATACACTCCGTGTAGCCCTGTTTTGTAATCTTTTTGGTTTTCTTCCCCTGTTCCCGTTTTTTACTCTTGTGTTCTCTGTCCATGTTTTTCTGATACAAGGTGTACTTTTGATCTTTCAGAGATTTTCCTATGAGATGTCCTCCGGTCTTACGTCTATCATCAAGAAGTGATCAGATTCCAGATATGGCTGATCAGGGACTTCCTACTGATCCACTAGTCAGGCCAGCTTTGGCACTGGCTCTCATACCAGTTGCAGGTGCAGATTCAAAGTTTATTAATGTTTTAATGTGGATGATGTTGGCCTTCTAGGGAGCGTCACCACCTGCCATGTCTATGGAAGACTTGACGCATGTTTTCCAGCAGCAGAATCCTCCCACGTTATCGGGTGAAGGAGGACCTTAGGCTGTAGAGTCATGTCAGGAATCTATGCTGACAATCTTCAAGCATCTGGAGACGCCTCCAAAGAGGCGGTTCAAGCTCTCCACCTACATGCTCCGAGACTGCACCAAGAGGTGGTGGGACCTGATCTCACAGGCGGGCCAGCACCAGGCTATGGCTTGGGAGGAGTTCCAGCGCGTGTTCTATGACTACTTCTACCTGGAGACCCTGAGGGCCGACCGAGCCTGGGAGTTCATGACCTTATAGAATATTAATATTTATATCATAGAGTATTCTGCTCGTTTCACTGAGATTCAGCGCTTCACACCCCTCCGTGATGGAAGTGGGGTGTTCTTGGCGAGGAAGTTTGAGGATGGACTATGGCAGGAGATATGCTCGTAGTTGAACATCTTCCAGTTGACTTCCATTACTTCCATCGTCAACCAAACACTAATTGCAGAGCACAATCTGAGAGACTCTGGAGCTGTGATCCAAGGCGGTTCTGATTCCATAGCTATTTTGCCTCTAGGTGGCAGAAATAAGCGTCGTAGAGAGCCTACACATGGTGATATGAGGAAGAGAGATGCATCGTCCGGCATCTAGGTGATATGCTACCAGTGTGGCTAGTTAGGGCACATGAGGCCGCAGTTCCAGAGGGACCCCATGGAGTACTGATATTGTGGAAACATGGGTAACCATCAACGCTTCTGTCACGTTTTCTCACCAGAAGCTGGTGACCAGGGTTCTTCCATGACTCCTCGTTCAGGGGCGGCACCACCAGCTTCCCACCAGTCGGAGAAGTGGAGTTCTTCCGGCTGTTCGGGCTGAGGTGGAGGTCGAAGCTGTGGCGGTCAGCCACATGTTCCTCAGCACCAACAGGGAGGTTCAGCTTAGAGTGGTCAGCCAAGGGCACAGGGCCGTGGTACAGGACAGTCTTTCATCGTGGAGCAGACTTATCCGGAGCAGGATCCCGACCCTTCTACTGTTCGAGCTACGATTTTACTAGCCTTAGTTTTATCTTCAGCCCTTTTTGATACTGGTAACACACATAGATTTATCTCTGTTGTATTCTTGGAGAGCCTTGGGATCTTCATCTTTTCTTCTGCCGACTCGTTGACACTAGACACCCCTTTGGGAATGAGGACATCTAGTGTACGCCAGTGTAAAAAGTGCCCTCTCGAGGTTCTAGGGTATCACTTCTTATGGGATATCAATTTTCTAGAGATGACAGGCTATGAATTCATCCTCAGCATGGACTGGTTGATTCCCTTCCAGGAAGTCGTTGACTGTTATCGCCACAGAGTGAGTTTCATCACACTAGAGGGTGAATCTTTTCTTCATAGAGGTGAATGGGACGTTCGGGCGACTCAGGTGGGACTCGAGCCTCCTGGGCTTGGAGGGGTGATGACCCAGATTGCTAATCATTATCTGGATGATCAGGGGACTCCACGGTTGGACTTATTTCTAGTGGTGGATCGCTTCAGGGATGTCCTTCCAAATGACTTTTTAGGTTTACCTATGGAGTGTGAGGTGGAATTCTCTATTGCGCTCATGCCAGGAGTGGCACAGGTGTCCATTCCTCCCTATAGGATGCCACACCTGAGTTGCTGGAGCTCAATAAGCAGTTGGAGGAGCTACAGGGTAAGGGTTTATATTGTCCTAGTACTTCTCCTTAGGGTTCGACTATCCTATTTACGAAGAAGGAAGATGGTACCATTTGGATTTGTGTGGATTAACGGAAGCTAGACCCGTTGATGGTCAAGAACCAATATCCTTTTCCGAGGATCGATAACCTTTTCAATTAGCTTCGAGGAGCCCAAGTGTTCTCGAAGATTGACTTTAGGTCCGGTTATCATCAGTTGCGTGTTAGACCATCAGAAATACCTCTGACATCCTTCAGGAGCAGTTATCGTCTATTCAAGTATATAGTCATGTCGTTCGGTCTCACGAACGCACCTACAGTTTTCATTGAAATGATGAACCGAGTGTTCCATACTTACTTGGACTCCTTCATCGTGGTCTTCGTGGACGATATCTTGGTGTACTCTCACACTTAACATGACCATACCACACATCTTGAGATCGATCAGAGTACACTGAGAGAGCACTGGATTTATGTTAAACTCTCGAAGTGCCACTTCTGGATGGATAAGATTCACTTATTGGGTAACATCATCTCAGAGGAGGGAGTGTTATTGGACCCAGATAAAGTGATAGTTGTAGTTTCCTGAGATAAACCGAAGAATGTCTCTGAGGTACAGACTTTCCTAAGGCTGGATGGATACTACAGATGCTTCATTCAAGAATTTTCTCATTTAACAACACCCTTGACAGGTCTGACCAAGAAGGGGGTGAAGTTCTTATGGTCAGATTCTTGTGATTCAACCTTTCAGGAGCTGAAAGGGAGGTTGACATCAGCACCAATAGTAGTCTTGCCAGATCCAGGCAAGAGCTACACTATTTACTATGATGCTTCATGTATCGGGCATGAAGCTGTGCTTATGTAGGGGAATGGAGTCATTGCGTACGGGTCTTGGTAGTTGAGACCACATGAGAGGAACTACCTGATGCACGATTTGAAGTTATCATCTATTGTTCATGCCTTCCTCTATTGGAGACACTATCTTCTGGGAGAGCACATTGTTGTCTTCACTGACCACAAGATTCTCAAGTATATCTTCACTCAGCATGATCTGAATCTGAGGTAGTGCAGGTGGGTTGAGTATCTACAGTATTTTGACATTGATCTCACCTATACACCGGGTAAGGGAAACATAGTGGCTGATGCATTGAGTTGGAGAAATCATGTTTGGGCAGTTTAGTAGGCCAGTAGTGAGAGGCAGCTTATGGCTATGTTTTCTGAGATGCATCTAGAGGTGTACGACCGACAGGGACAGACCTTCCTATCTTTTGTAGCTGTTACCTCTACAAAACATGATCGGGTACGGATGAGGCAACTATCAGTCTCAAAAGACATAGTCCTGCGGGAGAGTGTGTCACGAGGGGACCCTCTTCCTGGATGGACAGTGGGCGAGGATGAGATCATGCATTTTCAGGGACGCGTATGGGTGCCAGGAGACATATGCGAGGAGCTGATGCAAGATTTTCATTCCTCTGTTTGGGAAGTTTATCTTGTCATCACCAAGATGTATCGGGATCTTCATCCCCAATATTGGAGGCCAGGAATGAAGAAGGATGTTGCTGGTTTTGTCATGAGATGTTCTACATCTTAGAAGGTGAAAGCAGAGCATCAGTGACCAGAGGGACTTTTGCAGTAGTTACCCATTCCGGAGTGGAAGTGGAACGATGTTGGGATAGACATCGTGACCGGGTTTTTGAGATCACCTTAGGGGAACGATTCTGTTTGGATTGACATCGAAAGGCTCACGAAGGTTGACCTCTTCTTGTCGATCATGGAGACCTTCAGTGTAAATGATCTGGGATGACTTCACATCTGAGATATCATTTTTCTGCATGGAGTCCCACACTCCATCGTTTCAGACAGGGATGTGAGCTTTACCTCTCGGTTCTGGCATAGAATTCAAAAGGACTTGGGTACACAGTTACTTTTGAGTACAACATTCCATCCCCAGACTGATGGACAGTCTGAGCGCATGATCCAGGTGCTTGAGGATATGCTCCGACCTTGCATCCTAGACATTGGAGGTTCTTGGGAGAAGCATATTCCTCTTGTGGAGTTCTCCTACAAAAAAAATTTCCAAGTGACCATTCAGATGGCACCATACGAGGCTTTGTACGGTAGGCCATGCCGATCAACCTTATACTTGTTGGAGGTAGGAGAGGAAGCATTGCTGGGACCTCCTCTCGTTCAGGAGACCTCATAATAGATAGAGCTGATTTAGAAGAGGTTGGATACAACACAGTATCGACAGAAGTCTTATGCTGATCAGCCAAGACGACCTCTGGAGTTTGAGGTCGGTGATCAGGTTTTCCTGCATGTCGCAGCAAGGTTGGGACATAAGAGGATTCAATTAAAGGGTAATATTTCACTATGGTACGTCATGCCGTTTGAGGTCTTGGAGAGAGTGGGGTTGGTCGCCTATCGTTTGCAGCTACCTTAGATGTACCGAGCCATGCATGATGTCTTCCACGTCTCTCATCTCTGATGCTACTTTTCATATACATCTTATTTATTTCAGCCCGAGTAGGTTGAGATTAAAGCAGATGCATCGTTTGAGGAGCATCCTATCTGGATTGTTGATCGCAGTATGAAGGTTCTTCACAGGCGGTCTGTTCTACTGGTATGGGTGTTATGGCAGCACGAGCGAGTACAGGACAAGACTTAGGGAAGGGAGGCTGATGTACGATCATAGTGTCTGGAGCTATTCGGGGATTCTTCTTCTCTACCACGTTAGGGAAATTAGGGGATGAATTTTGATAAGGGGGGAAGTTTGTAAGAACTCGGATCTCGTTTTAGGTATGTTTTTCCTTTTATTGGAGTTTTTATGAAAAATTAAATTTCTTGAAGTTTTTGAAGTACACGCCGTGTACATTTAGTGTACATTCCGTGTACTCTTCTCCAGCTCCAAGGTGTGTTCTGGCCATGCCCGGGCCACACACACGATGTATAGGGGTGACGTGGAGGCCATTTTTGGCATCGTACAGAAAAGACCCAATACACGCCTTGTACTTTAAAAATACACACCGTGTACTTTTCTTTTTTTTTTCAGTAAAAGGATTGGGGTCATCCATGATGCACAGAACACAACCCTTCTAGGTTCCGTTAGTCCGAGAGTGACCCCCATGACCAGATCTTTGACGAGCTCCCACCACTCCGTCCGTTCTCCGATTCGAGCACGATCGATTGCGTTGGAATCACAGTGGTGAGTTATCCATTCTGCTTTATCCTTGTTTCTTGATTCCTCCTCGTTTTCAAGTTATTGTGGGTTGAGAGTTTTGTGCGTTTTCATAGATATATGATGTTCTAAGGGGAATTTTTCATTGTGGTTCACGTATATCTATCTCCATGGATTGAGGTAGGTTCTTTGTTCCTTTCTGTAGAAAGTTGATGAGTATTTTGTACAAATTCCATAAATACCCTTGAACAGGGTATTGCGTGTTACCTATTTTGCTCTGTTGTATTTCCTGGATTATTTGATTGTATTAGTGGAGGTTTATGCTTCTGAGTTTAATAATTTATTTTTTGCTCTGGTTGATTTCCCATGATTGTTCTGCCTGTTTGGAATTTTTCCAGTTGCCCAGCCTAGTCGTAGGATAGTGGAACTGCTACTTTTTATGTTGTTGAGCCTTAGAATGATATCCAAGTAGTTCTTGAGGATTACTTGGATGATGTATGTGTGATGATCATGTTTTATCTTTCACACAAGACTGTGAGAACCCAGAGTAGTAGACCAAAGGGAGAATTGACGGGAGGGCTTCTCTAGAGTGTCTTTAATTACGATGCAAGACCAAAGGGTGAATTGAAGTTTGGTGCTTCCTCAGAGAGTCTGTAGTTCCTCGACGTGGGCCACAGGGGGAATAGACGTTAAGTGCTTCCCCTGATAGCGTTTATCATGATACAAGACTATATGGGGAATTGAGAGTGAGTGATTCCCCAGAAATTCTATTAATTACATAGCTGAACTAGAGGGGTGAAACTGTGTGTGCTTCCTAGAGGGTTTCTAGTACTTGTACGTTGAACCATTGGAGTTAGGCTGTGAGAACTTCCTAGAGGGTTACTTATTTTATTTATTGTTGCTGGTTGTTTACTTGGGTAATTTTTTTGTTAGAACTGTGGATTGTAGCTGCTTGTGCTTTCATGTTTAATACTTCTTGTTTTATTACTGCCATGTATTCATTGTCTATTAGGCACAGATCTTTGGGTGATTTCCTACTGGGATTGTATCTCACACCGTGTTTGGACCATGTTTTTGGGCCCAAATAGAGTTTGTTGCTATAGGTATAGATAAGGGAAAGCACCCTTCTACTTCCAGTTCTTGATTGCGTCGGAGTTGGAGAGCATGGGACCGAGTAGTGGCTCACGATGCTGAGGAGTGTACGTTGTTTTCTTTTGCACATGGTTTCAGTAGTGTTTCAGCACGTTGTTGTGTTTTTTGTTTTCTTTAGATACTTGTAACTTCGGCATCATTATCATCATTGATATATGTATTCATTGCTTCTGGTGTCTAGTTTTTGTTGTTATGCATGCTGTTACTACTTCCACTAATGATTGTTGTTTTTCCGCTGTATATCTTACTAAATGAGGGCATAGTTTCCCCTCCGACTCACCATGGGCCTCGCTGATAGTCGGCAGCCTCTGGCGTTTGGGGAAAAACGCTTGAGGTCATGTGGTGAACCGGGTATGGGGAACCAATGGAGTAGCTCCAGATTCAGGTCTTTATAGGTGCCACCCTAGTCGTGATCCCCTTCCAAAAGCGTGCACCCCTATAGGGCAGCAGACCCCCTGGTCAAGTGCTCTCATATCAGACTGCGTTTCATTGGTCGACCTCTCTATAGTGTGGCAGTTCTCTAGCGACCAAGACCCCAGCCGACATCCCTCTTTCGTGAGACCCTACCATTGCACCCTCTCCCTCCAGGAAACCCCCCCCCCCCTTATTCTAGGGACTTTTCCTTGAATTTCATGGGGTTTTATTGGGATTTTTGGTTTGATTTGGTTTTTTGGGAATTTGTTTAGTTTTCTTCGTGGCTTCCTAGTGGTATGAATAAATTGTGGATTTTACTACCTCAGTTCCTGGTATGCAACCACCACATCATTTTTGTTTTATGTAAGGGTTTTTGTTTTTGGAAAAATTTCAATATATTTTTGGGGCTAATGTAGATATGCATGGGATGAACATGATTTTCCAAAATTGTGCAGAAAATGTACGAGAAACCATCCATAGTTTCTATTTTGATATATTAGATTCTTCATGTATAGAAAGATCATTTGAGGAGTCTATTCAAGGGTTTGATTAAAGAATTTTGTAATGCATGGTTATGGAATGGTATGTCTAACTGTGCGGACTAACCATGCGTAGGGTAAAATTAGGATCCGATTTTTTAGAATCATACTCGTTTTTAATCATAATTGGTTCTGTGGCTCCAAAAGGGACCTAATTCAATATTTATCCCCATTTATTGTTGGGGAACATTTTCAAATAATTTTTTAACTGATATGGGCCCCTCCTTTTTTGTTTTCAAGCCCAATTATCATGGTATGTGAAATTTTTTTAATAGTTATGTTTCTATAGATCTACATTGATCTACTTCATCTCATCTATTTATTTCTTAGATATACATTTTTATTGGTAGATAAAAGACTGTGGATTCCAAATATGATGATATTTGGTCTTGTATGGGACAGTATAATGGATCTAAGGCCATTTTGGGGAGAATCAACCTAGTTGTGTGATAGTTATTCGTCTATTGTCGAGTTTCAACAAAACCATCAAGGTAGGTGGATTTTCTCGTAACACCTCCTTCTATAATTGAATGTCTTAGTTTAAAATTGGTTTAATTAAATTTATATTTTGGTAAAAACCATGGAATAATTATTCTATAGTGATTATTTATGGGTTTTTTGTAAAATTGTGTGATCCTGGTGATTTTTTGTGAAAAGTGATTTATTTTCATGAATTTAAATGGTCATTTTAAATTATGAATTTTTTGTATTTCTAAATTCATTGATGGAAATAAATCAAATAAATGATAATTTTATAGATATTTTTTAGCATTGAAATGATTTTTTATAAAAATGGTATCCCATAAATATATATTTTTATTGAATGGTTTTTTTGTATGATCGTTTGGCATAAGTGTTTTTTGTATTCATGTTGTATTTATGGGCCTTGTTTGAAATATGACCTTTCCTTGGCGCCAATGGTCTAATGGAACATGGGATATAGTTACCTTGTGATGCCTTGGTAGATCTATATGAAATATAACCTGAGTATGGAGCTTTTATCACGTAGCATGCATGATTTGTTGTGTGGATGTGTGGAATGGATTGCATATGGAAAATGAATATTGATAAATGGTTTTAAAAATATTTTAGTTTTTTTGGTGAAAAATAACTTTCTGGAAAAAAAATTCAATTTCACTTGTATGCTTTTGGTTATAAATTCTTTTTTTAAAAATTGTTTATATGTAGTTAAATAATATTTCAGGGTTCGTTTAAGCTCGATGATTTTTGTCAAATATGCAATACAACATTGTGTTATTTTAAAATATCAAGGAGTTATAACATAGTAATTTATAATGTGACAAAGCGTTATAATATAGAGAAATCCAGGTAAGTTGATTTATCTATGTTGCATTTTATTAGTCTTTAAATCGATCAATATCCTAATTATTTTTAAATATAAATCATCAGATTCTTTTGTAATTTGATCCATAAAATTTGATTTGTTATGTGATTAACCATTTCCATGAATTATTTGAAAAAAATTAGTATATTACAGTCTAATCCATAAAACAGATACTATGTTTTAATTATCACAATAATTTTGTTGTAAGGATGAAAAAATTATTTTCTATTTTATTTTTTATTAAGGTAGTTCTCTTTATCAAAATATATCATAATTATAACTTCATAAATTGTTTACAATGATTAATGATACAATTCAGGTCCAATGTTATATAACAAAAACCATGATATTAGTAGGTAGCGTTCCAAAAAATTATCCATGGATGGCTCTAATTCTGAAATATAGTATAATACTCCCAAATATTTAAGGAATTATGTTATTTTAATCCATAATTTATTTACTTAGAAATATGTTCCTTACTAAAATATGGTAGAAATAGATATATAATTTAACAACAATGAGGAATTTTCTCAAACCCATGGACTCACGTTTCATAAATATAATAAATATGCCATTAAATGAATATCCCAAAACATGATTAACTTAATTAAACCATAATTAATGTTTTACATTTAAAAATATTTTTTTCCCAAATTTTCATTTCAAGATTGTTTTAGTTATTATCATTGGTGTTTTTGGAAATTTAGAGTGTGTATTTCAAGATGATGTGATTATAATAAAATGGGAGAGGTGGGGTTTTTTATTTTTTAGTAATTTTTTTATAAAATGTATGTATTTATAATAGAAAATATACCCAATATGTTTGAATCATGTACCCAAAGAGTAATCTAGTAGGATATAACTGATTGGGTTATTATAGGGAGACCAATTACGTTCTACAAGCTACCAGGTAGGCCCAATTGATTTTTATTTAATATAAGGAAATATTTTATTTCCAATTTAAGTATTTTAAATAACCATTATGGATCCATTTGAGTAGAGACCCGAAGCCTGACGTACATGGACATTACATTACATTTGCAGAATACTTATTACATAAAAAAAACACACACACAAGGATCGTAATAGTTTAGTGTCTTTGGAAACTTGGAACGTAATCTTCTAATCATGGTGAAAGATCTTCAATATCTCCCATAAATATCTTCCCTCTTTTTTTTTACCTAAAACCTTTCTTTATATCATGGGGAAAAGAAAACATGAAAGGGTGAGCTCAAATGCTCAGTAAGGGTATACAAAAGAAAAATCAATCACATCATATTCATAAGAACATAACTTTTGGAATTCTTAACCTGCAAAAGAGAGCATAATTTCATAACATGGGATAAATCATAGTAGTGAAATGAAATCCCAATAATCATAACTTAAATCATGAAACTTTTTGGCATACACACATAATCATAGAGAATCATTTCTTGTTAGTCAAGACTCATTGACAAGACTATCTTAGTGGACAAAGTCCCTTTCTGAATCGAGTAACCCTCATTTCAGTCCTGTTTCACTGAACAGGTATAACCTACCATTTCAGCCATGTCTATATCATGAGATATAAAATATTTACCCAATGCATTGGAGGGAGATATAGGTCCCACCCATCTTATAATGAATCCTTTCTTATGTGTGCCACATAATCATAATCCATACATCATAGCGCAACCCATGTAATAAAAATGGGATTCTTAAACAACATGACATCATAAAACAATTCATATAATATAAAGGAATTCATAAAAATATTTCCATCACAACATAATCAAATCCATGTAATAATAGGGATAAAACAGAACCCTTTTATTATCTTAAATGGAAAATAATTTTGATAAAACACTTGAAATCCATTCTTGAGGAAAATATCCTTTCTACTTCAAAAACATTTTCCTTTCTTAACATGTCGTACAATTTTAAACTAAAAGAAGTTGATTAAAAATAAACTTGAAAACTTGTAAAGAAATCTTCATGGAAATAATGTTTTAAAAATCCATTCATGCCGTATACGTTAAAAAAAACATTCTTCTCGTACTTTTGTCGGAAAAGTCAAAAAAGTACCTCGTGCGAAAAACGACAAAAGATTTTTTTCATATCTTTTACTAAAAAATTACCGAAGGGTAAAATTGGATTTAAACAATTGTAGGTGGATGGAAATAATATTAAATATTGAGGAAACATGGATGTGGATGATAAAATACACCCCATTAAATACTAAAGTATAAACAATCTCGGATAAAAATGAGATTGTGATATTTCCCTTACCTTAGGTCTGATTTTCTTTGTACGTGTCCGAAGCTCCTGTATAATGGTTTAAAAAATGTTATTGACTTATTCCAGAATCATACATATTGATATGATATCATATATGGTCATATTCTTAGCTTCTTGTTAGTAATATTTCATTGTTACTTGTTACTCAGGTCTTTATTGCCTTTTGTTCTTATGCGTGTTTTGCCGAATAAATTCTTTTTCATCTTTTAAGGTTATAGATACCTTATATCCAGAATGGTATTAGTGTAACATATATCATATTTATTCATTCAATTCATTTATATAATTACTATGTAATGATGATCATGTAGAACGAGTCGCATCACATCGTGGAGACGGTATTCCGTACGTACGCACGAGTGATGATATCGTTCCTATGATCGTGGAATTGTATTGGAGTATATATATATTATTTTAGTATAAATATTACTTTATAATAATCATAAATATTTACTCATTACACCATTATACCCCTCCTTGTAAGGTGGTGGTGGAAAATAGATTACACCACGGCGTGGAGACGGTATTCCGTACGTACGCACGCGCGGTGATTTCATTTTTCCGCAGGATGGATAGAAGGTGAATTAGGGTTGTTTCATATTTATAATAACATATAAGTATGTAATTAATACTGATGTTATTACTTTATCATGAAACAACTAAAGGAGAAGAAGTTGAAGAAGAAAGAAATTGAAAAGATCGGTAACGGATATTACCTCTTCTTTGGAACGCCTCTTGGAATCCTCCACTTAGGGAACTAAGATTGGTCTTTGAAGAAGAACAGGACCTCTAGGATTATTCTAGGGAAGTGGAGAGGAGAAAATGGCTGGGTTTGGCCGAGCTTGAGTTCTCAAATTGATGTGAGGAGGAGGGGGAAGGAGGTGCCCTTTTATAAGGGAGGAGAGGGGCACCTTAGGAATACCTCAAAATATTATTTTTTTATTAAAGTCAAAATCGGTTTATAATGGTTCCAAAGGGTCTTATTTATAAAGTAAAGTGGGGATGGGTTGAAATCCTATCAACCAATAAGATTTAGACAAGTTTAGGGTATTATTTTAACCTTATCAATTAGATTTAACTCTAAGTTAAATAATTTAACTTTTACCGTGTCTTTTAGTTTTCTTTCATTATATGGTTAATACACTTACTATAACATGCCAAACGAACCCCAAATTGTTTATTATTAATATATAGATCCTTATCTAAGTCATTTGTCCGAACCTTATATTTTTAGGAATAAAATAACAATTAGTAATATAATATTTGATTTAAAAACTACTTTGTGTCAATTTTGACACTATTTGATATATGATTTTTGTGAAAATAATAACAGAATTATATGTTCTAACCAAGTTGATTAAATCAACACTAATATATCATAGTAACCTTGAAAATTAGTGGAATTCATAAAAAGTCTTAAATTACATTTTTTGGGCATTTATAACATCAATTATGTCAATATTTCATTAATAAGACAATTACTACATCATCATTCTGTCATAATAAATGATAATTATTTAATCCCTAAAAATACTAAATAAATTCATATGATGTAGATAATTGTATTAGATTTCTGGAGACTATTCATTTTCGAAGTTTCATGAAGTTTATCACTAGATTAAAATTATTATACTTATAAGATTTAAGATAGTGACATGTTGTCACAATCTTTGGTTTTAATAATACTTAAATTATTTTCATTGACAAAATTTAATTAAATTAATATAATCTGACCCTTAGGTGATATGGGTCGTTTTTTAGTCATCCAATAGAATTTTGACATTTTATAGGGTAATTTTAAAATATTATATTTACCCTTAATTACCCGATTTACCTTTAACTATGGTAAATAAAATTTACCGTAGTTACTATTCATAATTCCCAAAAATAAAAAGTATCCTATTAACATAATTTGGACCCACTGATTCCAAATATGGAATCCATTTTTTAAAATTCAAAACACAGAAGTTGCAGAAATTAAATTAAAATTAATCCCGTTGTCGAATAAAAACGGGTTTTTGTTTAAAACATTGCAAAAGATTGAATTGATTTAACCTACGAATTCAATGTAAAATCAATGCTAATGACATCCATTATATTAAATGGTAAAAATATATTCTATTTATACTTTAAAACAATTCAATATTATAATTTAACCACATAAGATATTACGATGAAAAAAGTTGTTTTTAATTAAAATATAGCGTGTTTTTACTATTCATTAAAATGTGAAAGTTACCAGAATAATATGAAAAATTTATCCAAAGTAAATTTTTATTTCATGATTCCAAAGAAGAATTTTATTTTGTCAAATTGAACTTATAAACATGTCAAAACCGGATTTAAAGTGGGTGCGCCATCAAAAGGCTGCAAAACTGCATTTTTTGAAAAATAATTATTTTACCCGAAAAATTTATTTTGTTCCTATACCATGTTCTAGAAATGTGTAAGATGAATAATAATGTTATAAAATTCAATATTTAGTTAATACTATTCATAACGGCTAGTTCATGACAATATTATAATAATATAACATTATTTATTAAAACTCGGAATTGGGTACAACACACGCTATCGAGGAAGGTCGCGATTGCGTGTAATGCAAGCCAAGTCAGGGTTGCATGTTGTGAAAGAATCCTTCGTCGTTTTGTATAACAGAATCGAACAATATTTCATTTATACATTTAATATATATATATATATACTAAATGTTGCGTAGAATAACTATTATCAAAATTGTGTGTAACACGGTCCAAGAATAGTGTTGCGTATACTGCAAGCTAATACAGTGTTGCGTATAGCGCAAGGTAATCTTGTTGTAGATTACAAAAAAAGAAATTAATGAAATTAAAATAATATTTTTCATAAAATCTCGGGGTGTTACATTCTACCCCCCTTAAAATGAATTTCTTCCTCGAAATTCGTCGGGGTTATAAATGGTTTACTATTTGAAAGTTTCTTTGATAGAAACCCACATCGTAAAAAGGAATACCAAAACTTATCTTTAAAAACAAAAGTATGAAACGTAATGGTTACCCAAATAAACTAATCACTGGGTTTCCACATAGGTGAAAATATGGATATGGAAGAGAAATCTAACCATCATGTTCTGATTGAGAGTGGTAGAGAACATGGCTATGGAAAATCCAGTAATCACAAATCCATAAATTTGTGACGATCTAAGGTACCATCTGATTCATCAGGTATAAGATCACTAGGACAACATTTTTGGTTTTCAAGATCATTTCCCTAAAGTTGAAAATTTGAATTAGAATAAATACTTACTTTATTTTGGTACAATCTCACTGTTGTTCATGCCTTGAACAATTTCCACTTCATCTCTTAAATAAATGAAGTTGAATTTGTTATTCGTGAAGTGTTAGCAGATCATGTGATAGAATGATGGGTCATTCCATCTGTCTCAAACAAAAGGTTAGCAAAAATTATATACATAAGTCGATCTATAGTGAGATTAATCATATATTATTCCTAAAATGGACTTATACTTCATATATCATACTGCTTAATATAATAAAAATAGTTTCTACTAAATAGGGACTTCCTGTAGGCCAGTGGTAGGTGATAAAGGCCAGCCACACTTCGGTTGTGGGTTCGATTCCTACAGCCTTGTCCGACGCGATGGGCTATCGCCCGTCCTGCAGGTTGTTCTTTTTCTAAAACTAAATTACTATAACATCCCATCAATAATATCGAAAAAAAACTTCTATCCTTAAACAATACTCACTTATGTCCAACATAATCCATTTCAATCTTTAGGCTTATCCATAATACTACAGTCCACTCTCATAACATAGTGAAAACGATTACCAGAGATTTAATACCATCGTTGATCCCCATATATCATAAGATATGTTTTGTTGGTCACATTCCAAATATACAATATCCTTAATCATGTATTCTCTTGAATACCTTAGTGAAAACATGAATGCAGTTTAAAGTTAACTCTTTCCACATACCAAAATCCTCAAAATTCTATATACTCAAACCATGATATCACTTAGTCCTTATATCAATCATGAGCTCATGAATACTATTAAACATTTCATTTTCTCATTTTCCCATCATTATGCGCATATCATCTTATTTCCAAAACAATATCTCAATCACTTTGAATACCACATCAATAAATATTGCAATACTCAATGATACAACATTATTTTGGAATCCCATTACATAAACACTTAATCATTCCACCACATCGTCGTCATATTCAACATTGCCAATAGTGATCGCATGTGACTTCCCTTTGTCCTTTGCCTTCAGTGGTTGCTCATGTTGATCATCACTAACCCTGGGATTAGGGCATTTATTAGCATAATGCCCCATTTCCTTGCACTTGAAGCATTGAAGTGTTGGTGGTGCGTTCTCGGCAGTGTTAACTTTATTCACATCATTAGAAACCCTTTTTCCATTAATTCGACACTCAGCTGCTCTATAACCTTCTTTTCCACACTTAAAACATTTTCTAGTCCCTTTAAGACAATCTCCACCATGCTTCTTTCCACACATTGTGCATAAGGAAACATTCATCTTCTTTTCACCATTATTCTGAGATTTCTCCTTGAACTCCATCTTTCGTTTCTTGTCAAAAACATGAGATGGATATGTAACACCAACTTCCATTTCTACCTTGATAGCACAACGCACAATTTCTTCATAGCTACTGAAGTCTCATATAGCTAATGCCCTTCGACGACTTGGTTTTAAGCCACTGAAAAATCGATCAACTTTACTTTCAGGTTGGATGATAATGCCAGATGCGTACATTGCAAGTCTTGTAAAATTTGCTTCATAGGTACCAATAGATTCATCATCCCTTTGCTTCAGTTCAAGAAACTCTTTCTCCATCTTTGTTTGGAGAATATAAGGGAAGTACTTATTGAAAAATAAGTTCTTGAACTCGTCCCATTCCATGGACTCAATTTCATCTCTTTGCCTTGTATTCATGATAAGATTCCACCATTTATCAGCTTCACCTTCCAAACGATATACTGCTAAGATGACTTTATCATGTTCAGAACATTGAAGAACTGAAAATATCTTTTCAGTGGTACTGATCCATTGTTCAGCAACAAGTGGATCAGAAGACCCACTGAAAGAAGGTGGACGTTGCCTCATGAAGGTCTCAATAGAATATTGTTCCCTTCTCTGCTCATTTGGAAGTCCAGAATGATTCATATCTTGTGTAAGTATAGCAATAAGATTTTGCACTCCATCTCCCATAACATTTGTTTGTTCAGGAGGACAATCATTGCATTGTCCATTGCATTGATCAACACGGTTCCTTCAGGTTCCAGCCATCGTCTAAAACCCAAAAAGAATAGTGTGAGAGGCAATAATCATGCTAGGGAAAACAACATAATAAAGGGGGAGTACCTTCAATATCTAACATCTTAGGTTTAATTCTATGATCATTATCATAATTCTAGTACTATAACCTATACATATACTTAACCTTAGGGACATCCCTAGACATTCCTTAGAAATATCTCTAGGGATCTCACTAAAGTTCTCGCATCCTAGTTTCCAAAGGTTGACTAAACCTTTCTATGATACCAACAGTAGAGACCCGAAGCCTGACGTACATGGACATTACATTACATTTGCGGAATACTTAGTACATAACAAAAACACACACACAAGGATCGTAATAGTTTAGTGTCTTTGGAAACTCGGAACGTAATCTTCTAATCGTGGTGAAAGATCTTCAATATCTCCCATAAAGATCTTCCCTCTTTTTTTACCTAAAACCTTTCTTTATATCCTGGGGAAAAGAAAACATGAAAGGGTGAGCTCAAATGCTCAGTATGGGTATACAAAATAAAAATCAATCACATCATATTCATAAGAACATAACTTTTAGAAATCTTAACCTGCAAAAGAGAGCATAATTTCATAACATGGGATAAATCATAGTAGTGAAATGAAATCCCAATAATCATAACTTAAAACATGAAACTTTGTGGCATACACACATAATCATAGAGAATCATTTCTTGTTAGTCAAGACTCATTGCCAAGACTATCTTAGTGGACAAAGTCCCTTTCTGAATCGAGTAACCCTCGTTTCATTCTTGTTTCACTGAACCGGTATAACCTACCATTTCTGCCATGTCTATCTCATGAGATATAAAATCTTTACCCAATGCATTGGAGGGAGATATAGGTCCCACCCATCTTATAATGAATCCTTTCTTATGTGTGCCACATAATCATAAACCATACATCATAGTGTAACCCATGTAATAAAAATGGGATTCTTAAACAACATGACATCATAAAACAATTCATATAAGATAAAGGAATTCATAAAAATATTTCCATCACAACATAATCAAATCCATGTAATAATAGGGATAAAATAGAACCCTTTTATTATCTTAAATGGAAAATAATTTTGATAAAACACTTGAAATCCATTCTTGAGGAAAATATCCCTTCTACTTCAAAAACATTTTCCTTTCTTAACATGTCTTACAATTTTAAACTAAAAGAAGTTGATTAAAAATAAACTTTAAAACTTGTAAAGGAAGCTTCTTGGAAATAATGTTTTAAAAATCCATTCATGCCGTATAAGTTAAAAAAACATTCTTCTCGTACTTTTGTCTGAAAAGTCAAAAAAGTACCTCGTGCGAAAAACGACAAAAGATTCCTTTCATATCTTTTACTAAAAAATTACCGAAGGGTAAAATTGGATTTAAACAATTGTAGGTGAATGGAAATAATATTACATATTGAGGAAACATGGATGTGGATGATAAAATACACCCCAGTAAATACTAAAGTATAAACAATCTCAGATAAAAATGAGATTGTGATATTTCCCTTACCTTAGGTCCGATTTGCTTTGTACGTGTCCGAAGCTCCTGTATAATGGTTTAAATAATGTTATTGACTTATTCCAGAATCATACATATTGATATGATATCATATATGGTCATATTCTTAGCTTCTTGTTAGTAATATTTCATTGTTACTTGTTACTCAAGTCTTTATTGCGTTTTGTTCTTATGCGTGTTTTGCCGAATAAATTCTTATTCTTCTTTTAAGGTTATAGATCCCTTATATACAGAATTGTATTAGTGTAACATATATCATATTTATTCATTCAATTCATTTATATAATTACTATGTAATGATGATCATGTAGAACGAGTCACATCACATCGTGGAGACGGTATTCCGTACGTACACACGAGTGATGATATCGTTCCTATGATCGTGGAATTGTATTGGAGAATATATATATTATTTAAGTATCAATATTACTTTATAATAATCATAAATAGTTACTCATTACACCATTATATCCATCCTTGTAAGGTGGTGGTGGAAAATAGATTACACCACGGTGTGGAGACGGTATTCCGTACGTATGCACGCGCGGTGATTTCATTTTTCCGCAGGATGGATAGAAGGTGAATTAGGGTTGTTTCATATTTATAATAACATATCAGTATGTAAGTAATACTGATGTTATTACTTTATCATGAAACAACTAAAGGAGAAGAAGTTGAAGAAGAAAGAAATTGAAAAGATCGGTAACGGATATTACCTCTTCTTTGGAACGCCTCTTTGAATCCTCCACTTAGGGAACTAAGATTGGTCTTTGAAGAAGACCAGGACCTCTAGGATGATTCTAGGGAAGTGGAGAGGAGAAAATGGCAGGTGTTGGCCGAGATTGAGTGCTCAAAGTGGTGTGAGGAGGAGGGGGAAGGAGGTGCCCTTTTATAAGGGAGGAGAGGGGCACCTTAGGAATACCTCAAAATATTATTTTTTATTAAAGTCAAAATCTGTTTATAATTGTTCCAAAGGGTCTTATTTAGAAGGTAAAGTTGGGATGGGTCGAAATCATGTCAACCAATAAGATTTAGACAAGTTTAGGGTATTATTTTAACCTTATCAATAAGGTTTAACTCTAAGTTAAATAATTTAACTTTTACCGTGTCTTTTAGTTTTCTTTCGCTATATGGTTAATACACTTTCTATAACATGCCAAACGAACCCCAAATTGTTTATTATTAATATATATATCTTTATCTAAGTCATTTGGCCGAACCATAGATTTTTAGGAATAAAATAAAAATTAGTAATATAATATTTGATTTAAAAACTATTTTGTGTCAATTTTGACACTATTTGATATATGATTTTTGTGAAAGTCATAAAAGAATTATATGTTCTAACCAAGTTGATTAAATCAACACTAATATATCATAGTAAACTTGAAAATTAGTGGAATTCATAAAAAGTCTTAAATTACATTTATTTGGGCATTTATAACATCAATTATGTCAATATTTCATTAATAAGACAATTACTGCATCATCTTTCTGTCATAATAAATGATTCTTATTTAATCCCTAAAAATTCTAAATAAATTCCTATGATGTAGATAATTGTATTAGATTTCTGGAGACTATTCATGTTAGAAGTTTCATGAAGTTTATCACTATATTAAAATTATTATACTTATAAGATTTAAGATAGTGACATGTTGTCACATTCTTTGGTTTTAATAATAATTAAATTATTTTCATTGAAAAAATTTAATTAAATTAATATAATCCGACCCATAGGTGATATGGGTCGTTTTTTAGTCATCCAATAGAATTTTGACATTTTTTAGGGTAATTTTAAAATATTATATTTAACCTTAATTACCCGATTTACCTTTAACTATGGTAAATAAAATTTACCGTAGTTACTATTCATAATTTCCAAAAATAAAAAGTATCCTATTAACATAATTTGGACCCACTGATTCCAAATATTGAATCCATTTTTTAAAATTCAAAACACAGAAGTTGCAGTAATTAAATTAAAATTAATCCCGTTGTCGAATAAAAACGGGTTTTTGTTTAAAACATTGCAAAAGATTGAATTGATTTAACCTACGAATTCAAGGTAAAATCAATGCTAATGACATACATTATATTAAATGGTAAAAATATATTCTATTTATACTTTAAAACCATTCAATATTATAATTTAACCACATAATATATTACGATGAAAAAAGTTGTTTTTAATTAAAATATAGCGTGTTTTTACTATTCATTAAAATGTGAAAGTTACCAGAATAATATGAAAAATTTATCCAAAGTAAATTTTTATTTCTTGATTCCAGAGAAGAGTTTTATTTTGTCAAATTGAACTTATAAACATGTCAAAAACCAGATTTAAATTGGGTGCGCCATCAAAAGGCGGCAAAACTGCATTTTTTGAAAAATAATTATTTTACCCAAAAAATTTATTTTGTTCTTATACCATGTTCTAGAAATGTGTAAGATGAATAATAATGTTATAAAATTCAAAATTTAGTTAATACTATTCATAACTTCTAGTTCATGACAATATTATAATAATATAAAATTGTTTATTAAAACCCGGTATTGCGTACAACACACGCTATCGAGGAAGGTCGCGATTGCGTGTAATGCATGCCAAGTCAGGGTTGCGTGTTGTGAAAGAATCCTTCGTCGTTTCATATAACAGAATCCAACAATATTTCATTTATACATTAATATATATATATATACACTCAATGTTGCGTAGAATAACTATTATCAAAATTGTGTGTAACACGGTCCAAGAATAGTGTTGCGTATACTGCAAGCTAATACAGTGTTGCGTATAGCGCAAGGTAATCTATGTGTAGATTACAACAAAAGAAATTAATGAAATTAAAATAATATTTTTCATAAAATCTCGGGGTGTTACAATTGGACTTACATGATTTTATTTATACGAATTATATTGTTTCTCCATATCATTTGTATCCTTCCACCTCACCCTTTACTCTTGAATAATAGGATCTGAGGGGTAATTGTTTTTCCAAAAAACATGGTTTTTCTCTATGTTCTATGATACCATGTCATATTTTTGAGTGTTTTTGTATTTTTATGCTTTTTGGGGTTTAGTGTGTGAGTGCATCATATCCAGGTTAAATAACACAGATGGATAAATATTATGAATAATAGATAACTAATGTTGTGGATGTTTATTTTCACTCATCTTATCAATATTTAATACAATATATTTAGATTTTTAGATTTTTATTGTAATTATAATGTTTATGGATTTAATTAGTGATTACCTTGGAATTTTATTTTATATTTTCCTTTATTATGAGTTTTAGAAATATTTTTTCTACACTATAGATATGTATCTTTTTAGTATTTTTTAACTCATAATCATTATAAGTTTATATATTCAATAAATTTTCAGGGTGGGTCTGAACTAGAATTTGATTAAAAATTAATTTTTTTATAGCTAGTATCAATTATCATTTTCATTTAATTGGGTTATGTCACTGTCATGTTATATCATAATTATCAGCACATTAATAAATTTAAAAAAATTATTTTTCTATTATAAATTTGAAATTTTTATTCATTTTTTAAAATTTGATCATTTATCTAGAAAACTATTACATAATAATATCTGGTTATTATAAGAATCTTTTGTTTTTTTATTTTAAATAATGATATTCTAATTGTTTTATTTAGTAATTTTAATGGACTTATTGTTTTTAAATATACTGAAGTTGATTAATAATATTATTTAATCTCAATATTTACAAAAACATTATTGGTTTCAAATTAGTTTTAAATTAATTGATACATTTTTTTAGTTTTTATGTCGGATATTAATATTAAATTATACAATGATTATTCTTTTTTGTAAAATTAATGGTTTTAAATATATTTTATCATTTTCATTATGTATAATTTTGGTTATTTATTATTATCCACCATGAGATTTTTTATTTATAAAGGAATTTATTTAATAGCTATATATTTTTATATGGTAAGATAGTTTCATTGAAATATTGACACTTTAAAATGGAGTTAAATAATAATTCAGTAAATATCTATATTATTTTATACATAAAAAAATATAGAATTATAATTAGTTATTGGTTTCCTCATACATTACATAGATATTGTGTTTTATATATTTGAAGTATATTGGATGACCGCATATTTATTAAATGGAATATTTATAAATTCCTTAATTTTTTAACATAAATCTTTTTATGGAATTAAATTTTTTTCCTTGCAGGTATTTTATATCAGCAACTACAAGGTAATGATTACCTGTATTAGATGTCACCCAATTGGGTTACATCATATAAAATAATAGGTTTATATTGGTTTATATATTAATAATATTTATTTATTTAATATATTATATTCCTTTCATCACTTTTTATATTTTCCAATTATTTTTTAAAACATATATTACTTTTTTATAGTTACACTAGAGATAAATCTTTAGATTATTTTACAGGAGTATATCATACACCATCTGTGTGTTCCCATATTGATTCATCTATCCAATTCTTGATTAATTAACTGTATTCTATAGAGATATATATACTGGTGGTTATGAATAAGAATGATATCAGAAATAGTATATTGATATAGTTACCTAGAGATGTTTATGGGGGATGTGATATTTTGGTGGTGGAAAATGGTGGATTGGATTATTTTGGTTACATAATATGTTATTATGGGTATTATTCTTATGGGGCTTTTAATATTGTGTGAAAAAGATTTTTTCTCTTAATTATGATGTATTAATGTTTGTATTTTATGTAGAGTAAAATTGAAACTGATTTAACATACCAATATCGAATTTTTCTCAAAAATATATTATTTAAAATATAATTTCATTAATTAAATTCTATAATATTATAAGATATTTTATTCTATTATTTATTATCTTCTTTTACATAATCAATGTTTTTATCATTAATAATTCAATATGAGTGTAGTTTTTTCATTACATTGTTGAATGTATAGCCATGGTGAATGAGATATCACTCTGTGTGATCGTTATATTGTTTATTTTCTGAAAACTGTTTTGAAAACTATTGTATTGTTTTGATGATGATGCATATAGCTTACATTAACATTCATCGTGGTTAATGTTATATTGGTATCTATAAGTTGTCAAAATGTGCTCATTTGGTGATAAACAATTCGTGGGAATTAATGATTGTTTCGTGGAATATATAGAGAATTTGTAAATGGAAATAACTAAATAATACATTTGGTTATATATGTGTTATTTTTATTGTTAATAACAACTCTTATTATATTTTATTTTGGATTTATGATAGTAATAGTTCATATATTTTACTTAGGAAATTTATCGGGTAGCCTGCCTCTATTTTTCTAGAACATGATCTTTCAAACCTAATATTATTGGATGGAGATTTCTATTATAGAATTTTATTTTCAAATATAATATAATTTCATCCAAAGATAGTATTTTATGGATGTATACGTTTTCACTAGTCCATGGGTTTCTCCATACAGGTGTGTTTCCATCTATGTGAGGCATTCACTATCAGTATTTTTCAATATTGATTCAATGAATATTTGGACCCTCATAGTGATTCATAATATATTAGTTAATAATAATAAATTTATATAATAATGTCAGTTATTTTTTGTTTTAATTATTTATTTTTGTTTAAAAATTTGATTAACTAGAATATATGTAAATTTTGAAGACACATTGACATGCGTAAACACAAACTGTTTTATCTGGGATTTAAATACATCTTGTTGTGTCTATTGAGTTTTCATAATAAAAAATATTCTATTAAATATAACACACATATAATTTATGTTTTATTTACTCTTAAATTATTTCAATAACATCGATATCTTTTGATGCATACAACCCTAGGATTAAATGAAATTTGATTCTCTAAATAATATATTTAAAGATTATAATCATAACCAAGAAATGAAATTATAGTTTATTAATAGGTATAAAAATATATGAGAAAAGATATATTTTAAAAAAATTCAATGTTAATAAATTTATTATAAATAAACATTCGACTCATTTGAATGAAAAAACCAATGTTTTCTATAAAACTATATTTTTTCCAAATAAAATCGTTCCATAAATTTTGGTAAATTATGATAGATATAATTTTTGATATTTTTAGAAAAATAATTTTAAAAAATTAAAGTCATTTATGAATCTATCATTTCAAAATTATCTTATGGTATATTTTTTGGATTTTACCTCAAAAATTCAATTTTTAATGTATAGTAAAAAATATTAATATTTTATTTGAGAACATTTATTTTAATTAAAACGTTAGCAAATTCAAATGAAATTTAAAATTTTTATTAATGGAAAATTTTTGTCTTATATATTAAAATTTAACTAATTTAGGTCCTTTTAATCAATTTTAGATCAAATTTCAATATAATTATTGTTAATAATTATGAGAGTTTTCTCTTTTGAAACCTGTTATTTCTTCACATATTGATATATAATTTTTAATTGGATTTCAAAAATATTTTGATTATAATTTGAAAAAATGGATTAATTTTTTTAATTAATATAAATTATAATTTCCAATAATTTAAACCTTATTGTTTACCATTATAAATAGTAAAATAATTTTCTTTTAATAATAGTTGTTATGTCAAAATAATAATTTACATGGGGTTGTACTAAGATGATAATTTTTAAAATGACCTAAAAACTTATCCAAAATCAATATTATGGACATATTAGAAACATAAAAAATATATGTGTATATAATTTATCATTCTGAAGGCTTTTGGAATGATAAAAAACATGGATATAATTGTGTCTTTTCAAAAATTCTATATGTGTCCTCTCCCCCACTTATAAAAGGCCACCACTCTCCTCCCCACTTCAAACTCTCAAATCCCATTTTAATCTATTTTTGTCAAATATAACACACCTAATTTTATAAGATGATAATGGAAGGCCTTTTTTATTATGCAACCATCCTAGGAATATTTTTTGTTTATAGCTAAGGAGTTCATCAGAAGAATAGGTAACCATCTTAAAGGATAATTTTTATTTTATTTATTCATCCTCCTTCTTCACATATCTTTAAATCATGGAAGTATAAAATAAAAATTATCTCTAATATACAAATATTTTGATATTTTAATGTAATTAACTCTTTTCCCTTCCTATTTCATCAAATGGGAAATGAAGCAATCGATTATGTGTATGCGAGACTATCACTTCCTGAACAGATTAATTTGGTTTCCATCTCAAAATGTCAAGCCTTGATATATTAAATTATTCATTATATTTATATGATATTTATGAAATTATTATACATTGGAAATAATAATATAACAAATACATTTTTTATGTTATGTTAAAAATAATATGAATTTTCTCGTGAGTTTGAAAGACTACTGCCTCACTAAGTGACATGATTTGTTTTTTATATATGAATTACCTAGAAATTAATAAGGTTAAAATTAGTAAATATATTTTTTTATATGAGATGATATAAATTATTTAAAATTATTATATCACCCGCTTCTATAAAATTTCACTCATTAATGTAATTAAATCATCACTTGTGCATACTTACATCTTATATTCTATATGAAGTGATTCCTTTCATTTTTCATTTCTATCAATAATAAATGGTTATAAAAATGTATCTACATGTAAAATATGACTTTTATAACTTTTAAATAATTATAGTTATGATGGATATTTATACTATTCAAAATAACCATAAACATTATGACAAAAAATGCATGAGAAAGCATTGAAATTAACACCAGAATCAATGAAAATAATGAAATATTTTTTTGAAGATGGTGTTAAAATGTAATTATAAGATCATATAGGATATTATATGATTTAATATTGTTCTTTTATAAATTAATATAATTCATAAAACCGATATACATGATTTTAATGAACATTCAACTAAATTAATGTGTGATAAAGAGACTCCATCTCAATTTCCTTTCATTGAAGAATATTTTATAATTGTGTATCTGATTACATTTATATTTCATACATAATAACAATTTTACATTTAATATAATGAATATCTCATATGAAATTATATTTTAGTTTTTAAATTGACTTTTTTCACCGATGGGGATTTGAAATCAATGTTACCATGTGGTAAATAATTTCATCACTGAATTTCTTCTCATTATGTTTTATTACTATTTCTTTTTCTATTGATATTATATGTTTATATTTATATTGATATTATTCATTCTATGTTTTATTTAGACATTTTACTTTTGGATTTAAACATTAATAAAAAAATATAATCATTTATTAATTCTCATTTCAGACTTATGATCGTTGTGATGTAATTTTTATAAATTTTCATTTCATCGTGAAATGTTTGTTTATATAAACCTACTCAATTTCATGGGATAAATATACTGCACCATGAAGTATTTCACAAAAATAAATATGGTTAATGTTTCCATTAATGATTATCTATATTCCCTGTGTCATTGTTATGCATATTTCCTAAAACTTATTACATTCTTAACTATGGTGTTGACTATGAATGTTACTGGAATGGTTATGGAAATATTGATAAATAGATGTTTATTAATCCACAATGACATTTAATGATAAGGAATATAATTAATGAACTAAATATATTATCTGATATATGTGCAATTATTTAATCATGGATTGATGCATTGGGCCAGAAATTATATCATTCCTCAATGCATTAATAGGTCTCATGAGTAAAATTTGTTATCCAAGTTAAATAAGTTTCCTCCAATATTTTTAATCCTTTAGGGGAATGGTCTCGATAGTAGTAGAATCATGATTAAAGATATCCTATTTTCTAACATCTAAAATTTTTCTTTATTAATAATTATGTTATTATTATTATACATGATATTTTCACATTGATTTTATTATAGGATGCATTTCATTCAATGTTTATTTATTAAATAGAAATTTTTTGCATTTATTTACCTTTCCATATTTATTATTCCATATCTATTCATGTACTCATGAAAATTAAATGGAATGTGTGTTCATTTATTTAACATCCCATATTGATTATTAATTATCTAATAATAACAGCCATGTTACTGATTTAAAGGCATACATGTTATTTTATTTAACTATCCATATTTAATATTATCTATTTATTCATAATAAAGAAAATGGTATATAAAACATAAGAATAATATAAAATCACCCTAAATTATGTCTTTTTCTCTATAATAAGATGAATAAATTTTTGATAAATCTTTCAAGGATTCAATTCATTTGTTTTTGTTATAAATTATTATTTACTTTTAATTTCCAATGTTAAATGGGATTCATGTATGTATCTGGTTATCCAAAACTTCCAAAATAATTATTCCATTAGGATTTGAATCCCTTGTAACTGTAGTCATGTAATAATGGAGGTAGTATATCCATGTTACTATATTTTGGGTTTTCACAGTTGGTATTAGGGGATGTTCAATAAAACCCTTGTGAACCAAATTAAGGGAAAAAATATAATGGAGAATAAGTAAGGGATATTATATAAGGATATCTATAGAATAACATAATAATGTTTTTTGTGGAAGATATTATGAGTTTTTTCTGTGAAATAATAACATGTATGGATACAACACGTGGTTTTGATATTGGAATATATGTACATAGGTATAGTAACTATGAAATGGTTTCATTAGTATTGACCTGATAATCACTTTATGAAAAAAAATGGGACCTACTGTGAACCATTTTTTCACTTAAATGGAATCCAATACAACAAGTTTTGGAACTTAAAATAATATGGATATAATAGTGAAACATAATCAGGTTATGAAAATTATATTTTCCAAGAAGAATAAACGTTTTCCATAGCATGATGCACTTAGGTCTAATCACATTAAGTGATAAAAACCCCCATTATTTGGTGGGACTACTAATCCAATGGTATATGTGAAATTAATTAAATATCATGGGAATTTATTTATGGAATTGGAATGCAATTAAATGGAATAAGTGACACTTTTAGTTTATTGTATCATTGGTGAGGCTGATTAATGGTGGGAATTGATCTCGTGTATTAGATATTAAGATAAAATAGAACTCATGAAATGAAAATATTTTAAAGATAAAATATTTAAAAATATATCCCTAAACAAAAAAAATTACAAGAATTTTACTTAACATCATGAAATGAGATGAATAAATTGTTTTTATGAATGATGCTACCTTTATAAGGTTATCTTAGAATTCTAGAGATTACAAAAACAACACATATTCAGATTCAGATCATTTTATTTATAGTCATGGGAAAAAGACTATAAAGGGTTATAATGACTCAATGTTTTTCATTACATGATGAAAACGTTTTAGGTTCCATAAAAATAAAGAAGGAATTATCTAGATCATACATATTTGAGGGAAATAAAGAGAAAATTTTTCCAGCGAAACACAATGAAAATAGAAATGCATCAAAGTAGATGAACATAATGAATCATTTTCCACCTTGTTAATAATGTCGAAATAATCACCCTGTGAAATTATTGAAATTATTTGGATTGTTTTATATGCTTGATAATAAGGCTCACAAAGGTAAGGAATTAAATGGAATAAAGAAAACACTATTATTAATGTGTTTAAAATGTATGTTATTTGGGAACTATGAAAATGAATTCCCAAACCATCAAGATAATCCACCACAAGATATGATATTGGGTCAATCAAGTAATTTAATCATATTTTTATAATTATTTATTTATTTATTTTGTTTTCAATCCTCACACTTTTTTATACCAGGCTAGTTTTCTAAGAAAATTGGATATTTCATTTTTACTGTAAGAAGAGAATTTTCAATCAAAACTCCTTATACAAATATCATGGAATCATGGATGCTTAAAAAATCCCCCATTTTTAACCTAAGAATACATTATTTAAAAACCATATTATTTGACCAGTGGGTTCCATCGATATTATACCTTTTATGGACTAGATTTCCCAATATGATGAAAAATTTAATTTCAAGAAGATGGATAATACGATACATGATAGAGATATAAAATTTTTTATCTTTCACACATATACATCATCTTCTAATTTATGTACATATCTATTGGTTGGAGTGGATACTTAAAAGGGGGGTGAATTGTGTTCCAATTAAAAATTTCTTTTAAAATTATTTCTATTAAAATACCGCAATTAAAAACTATGTTAAACTATAGTGAATTTGTAAAACTGTAAGGGTTCGATTAGGTTCTCAAAAGATTAATTAGATCTCAGTTAATTTAATCAAAATACTAAATTAGCTTTTGAGTCTAAACTACTGATTTACAATAGTTACAAACACTTTCTAGATTTACTATCAATGTAACTTTAAAACAATATTATATTTCAATGTAATTAGGAGCATAATATTTAATCCAGGTTAAAAAAATAAGTAAACGGATCAGTTTTAAAACAAGAGGTTTAGTCTCAAGCTGAGACTTAGTCCTCTCAAACAATTTCTATAAATATTGATCCACACCCTAGATCAGGTTAATCAATAGTGCAAATATTGTTCAGGTACTAAGACCTATACCACAGTTCATCGTGTGAAAACAACACAATAGCACACTAGTTATCCATGTTCTACATGACCTTTACCACTATCCACAGTGGGAAACCAGAGTATAGGGAAAGAGTGAGAGAGGATTAAAACCTCCAGTTTAGTACAAGAGTCAGTGTCTGTATGATATATACAGAGTACACACACTTCTCAAAGGTATGTAAAAGAATCACTAAGAGAGTATATAAGAGTATAGAATGATCTAGTGATTTGAAGTGCAGCTCTGTACTCATTTTGATTGAACAACAATGCTTCCGAGTTCTTCTCTGGTTTTTGTCTTGAAATAGTGTATCCTTTCCTTCCATGATTTTAAGATTCAGTTTGTTCTGCTTGAGCATTTTATCTCTTCGCTCCTTGACTTAGATTCACCTTATCTTCTCTTCTTGTATGGATGACCTCATATATGTCTTGTGTTTTTCATGTATACAGGTGTATGAATGTCTCCTTTCATTATTGTGTATGTGCACTCCACACTTTTCTGCAGCACTTTCTTCCCTTTATACCTTACGCTCTGGCAATAGGAATGATTACCTTTTCAAATGTACGAGGTACGGTTCCCTAACATGCCAACAAATATCATTAATTAATAATACATCCACTAAAAACATCAAATATGACCGTTGCTTAACAAATAAATAGAAATAGAGTTTATTTATTATTGACTGGTTAACAGTCATCATTCATCAGAGTCTATCTGTTGGTAGTCTTGTAGTAGGGGAAATTGTATTGCGCTGAGCATCCTATCGATAGCTCTCAGTTCTTGAACTGGTAGCTCCTTGTATCAGTAGCTGTTACTCCATGTAATAGTAGCTCTATATATTGGTAACTCCTTCTTCTGTAGCTTTGGTCTATCGGTAACTTGCTCATATCGGTAACTACATATATCGGTGACCTTTGTATCATTATCTTTGTATCGGTAGTCCATCGTCTGTCTGGTTTTATCAGTAGGCCTTTATAATGGTAGCTGTGTTTCTGTCTGTCTGTATCGGTAGCTTGTATCGGTATACTTGAGTAGTGAAGAAATTATCTAACTAGTGACCTTTGTTTATCAGTAGGCATACACATATCGGTAGACATACTCATATCAGTGGACATACTCATATCGGTGGACTAACTCATATCAGTGATCATATACGAGTAGCTTTATTCTATACCAATTACCAAGTGTCTATTTGTCTGTAACAGTAGCTATATGCATACTAGTGAACTTAACAGTTATCTGTTCTATGCACAACACATCCATATTGAGTAAGAATTATTTCAAAGTATGTATAAACATAGATAAATAGAGATTAACATATTCCAGTGATTATTTTTATATTATTGTCAACATAGGATTATAAACACATATTAGCACATAATTGGGATTATAAAAACAGGTGGGGTCAACAATCTCCCCCTTTTTGTATAATCACAACTCATTGTATTATAATACAAAACAATCATTAAAATATGAGTATAAAATAAAATGGATCTTAGTTCACAATTTGAATGATGAAATTTTCAAATGGGAGATTTTAAAAGTATCAGAGGATATGGTAACTATATGCAATTGTATTAGAGAAAACAGTATATTATAAAACAAATGTACTAGAGGTAAAATATAAAAAGAATAAACCAGAGGTAAAATATAAAACAAATGTACCAGAGGGAAATGTATTATGCTCATAAAATCTAATGATATTTCATATCATTTTTCCTTGTTATCCTTTAGATATTATTTCTCCCCAGATATGTTTCCCTTAGATATTATTTCTCCCCCTTTGTGATTAAAAAAAAGTGGGGCAAAAAGGAAATACATGAAAAGAGAAGTAAAGAGGGGAAAATAAAGTAAGATCACATAAATTTCGTGGAATAAATAGATAGAAAGAAATACATAAATGAAACAAAAAGAAATACAGGTGATTCCTATCCAAGATCCTTGACACTAATCAATACACTTCCTCAACATGACATTTTCTGTTTGGATTAGAAGAGGATCAGGAGAGGTTGATGCAGGTGGAGGCTGAGGAATACCAGAGATAATCAGAGGAGGCTGAGCTACTAAGACAGTGCCTAGATGGTAATGTGTAGCTCTCTAGGTGATCATAGGAGTGAGGCTCTGAATGTCTTGGAATGGAGTCATATGAGGAATGGAGTCATACTAAGCAGAGGTATGCATATCTAAGGGTGAAATGATAAGAGTACGTTCCACATGCAAAAATTTCATCAAAAAATACCTATAATCCATTATAATTCCTCCTACTTTTTCCATAGCAGAAATGAAATCGTCTGTTTTCTCCATGAATTTGTCAAGTGCAATGGTTAACTCTCTGTGCTTGCTGACTTGTTCTCTGAAGGCTTGATTGACTGGTGGAAGCTTCATGTTTTCTAACATAAGCTTGAAATTGTTGTTGAGCTGATGCTTGGTGTATACCCTTTGTAAATAGTAATCTACCTTGTGTTTCACTAATTTCTGAGAAACATAAGCATATCTTATATAATATTGAACAATCTTCATTATATCTCTTGTGGTAGACACCACTTGGGAAAAGGAATATGAGTCCACAGAGCAACTAGTTGAAGCTGAACCAAGATCCTCCTTCATCAAAGCTCTAATCAGATCTAATTCAATTGAAGCTCTCGATGCTAGAGAACCAATAGAAAAAGTCATTGTTTCCTTGAAACCCTTAGTTAGACCATTAATAATATTTTTCACTATAGAATATTGGGTGTTAACATGCTTTGTTATGGAATCCCTAAACTCCTCAAAAACTAAGACCATTTGGCAGACTGCACTCTTCACATAAGCCATATCCTTGTCTGCTTGAGATTTAGAATTCAAATAAGATTCTAGAGAGACAACTGATCTCTTTATAACTTCAAAATCCTCTTACAAGCTAGAAAAATGATTCTAGAAAGATGTTATTTCATCCACTATTTATGCTACAATGTTTGACACCTTACCACCAAGAGAGAGTTCAAATGACTTTTCCATATTGCTCATCTCTTCAACAAAGCGACTCTTTAACTCGGTAACAGAAACACTCAAAAACTCTTTCATCTCAGCCATCAAAGATTATAAGTCATCCCTAGTGACTATATTAGAAGGAAAAACAATAGGTTCTCTTTCAGATAAAATACTATACACTGATTTATTCATAATCGATTGAATGGATGACACTAAGGATGATTCCATTTTTATTATCTCTTCCACAAAAGATGTCTTAATAGCAGACTTCGACTGATCCGAATCTTCTTTTCATACCACATTCTCAGGTAATATCTCAGACAGAATATCATAATTAACATCTCGTCAACTGAGGGATATCTCATTATCAGAATATGAATATTCCAATCCACAAAATAAAATCCATGGGTCCTCTGCCCAGTTTTCAATCTCAACAGCCACTGAGACACTGCCAAAACTGGTTGGATGCTCCACCTAAACTGGCTCAGTATCCTTCACAGCAATAACACCCTCAACTGCTTGATATTCCTCATAAGAATCTTTCACAACCATATCCATTTCTCCAACAGCAGGAGGCACCTCAGGAATAGGAGCAGGTCTATCAACGTCAACAAGAATAGCCTCTAAAGGCACAACAGAACTTCCAATTAGAGGACTCAAACTCAAGGAGGCAAAAACCGATTCTACATTATCAAATTCTCATTATTCTTCCTCATTCCCTGGGAAAACCTCTTCTAGATTTGATCTTTGGCGGTCTTCCTCATCCACAGGTGCCTCTTAATTGCTTACACCCAAAACAGTTTCTGTACTTGGTGGGTTCAAAGAAGCACTTTCCTTTTCTTGCGATACAATTTCAGGAGTTGGTCTAGAAGGAAAGTCTGAATCCCCTCCATCTAAAACATAAGAATCCTTCTCTTCTAAATCATCACTATACTGTGGCTCCTCTTCATCTGGTCCTAGAACTCAATCCCTCATTTCCATAGGCCTAGATGGATGATCCACAAGATTAGATATATCATATATCTTCGTATCATCAGTAACCCACTCCCCTCTCCATCGGTTCTAGCTTATCTTCATGTACATACATACTGTACTTGTGACACAAAAGATATATCTTACCACTAATATCTCATCCTGAGAATCAGCTACTCCCTTTACTTTAATCATAACCAAAATCAACTTGGCAAAGAATAAAGCATTAGTGTTTGATTTGGGTCTTGTCATATCCTCCATTTGGATCATTAGAAGCCTGCAAAGATTCACCTTCACACCATGTCTCAAGAGATGTAACAGATATATATCTTGATATATCAAATTTGCAAAGTCCTCTCTTCTTGGACATAGAACATGTTTCACAAATTTGAACAACAATCCGTTTTCTCCATCCATTTCAGTAGTCACCACCATTTTCTGATTGCCACTACCAGTGATCTCTTATAAGGCAGTCTAATAATTAGATATGGCACATGTAGGTTTTACTGTCTTCGATGAATATCCGAAAACTACGTCATGTGGTACTCTCAGGTACGCATCACACTCAATAGATGAAAAGGTTGTTCCCTTTCCATTTACCCATGAATCCAGTCTATTTTCCTCATCGGATTTCTCCAAACTCAAAAATTCATAGAACTATTTCACTAGATTCGGATAGTAGGGGACATTGATATTCGAGAAACATTCTACCCATTTTTTATCTTCCAACACCTCTATAACTAACGATTTACTAGTCATCAGCCATTCCACACATAGCTCTTTCTCAATTAGAATATATCTATTTTGTAAATGCGGGTTCAATGGACGCCTCCCCGACCTTGTTCTACTAACACTGCTACTTTCATTAGGACCTGTCTTTTTCTTCTTCACATTCGGCTCATCAATGTCATCTCTGATAGTTATATGTTTAGTTTTTTCCATCTCTAGATTGATGTACTTAGGTTTTTTGTGATATTCGGGGATTCAAGGAGTCAGGTTTGAGAGATGACATTTCTGGGGATTGAGAAGTAACTAAGACATAGTTTTATAATTTAGGAATCATAAAATAAATAATTAAAATATAATAAGTAATGTATAAATGATACAAATTCCAGTAGAAAAAGATAGAATTTTAAAACAGCGCATACTAAATGTATGGTATACTGGTGAGAATTCCTAATTGTGAGGTCCACTAATAGTGAGGTATATCATTTAGGTTCATACCAGTGAGGTATAATTGTGAGGTTTCATGCCGGTGCGGTATAAGAGTGAGGTTTCATAACGGTGAGGTATAACAGTGAGGCTTCATACCGGTGAGGTATAACAGGGAGGTTTCATACCGATGAGGTATAACAGTGAGGTTTCATACTGGTGAGGTATAACAGTGAGGTTTCTAACAAACAGATTATAGCATTCCTAATTCATGTCTACGGTACATTAACCTATTTGAACTTAAAGGATTGGTAAAAATGTCAGCTAATTTATGTTCAGTACCTCTAAATTCAAGAGTAATATCACCTTTTTGGTAATGATCTATCCAAAAACGGTACCTTACATCAATGTGTTTGATCCTAGAGTGAGACATGGGATTCATAGAGATGTTAATTTCACTAGTGTTATCACAGTTAATAGATACATTTCTAAATTTATATCCATATTCCAAAAGAATTTGTTTCATCCACAGAATTTGTGCATAGCGACTACAAGCAGCAATGTACTCTGCTTCAGCAATAGACAATTCAATAGAATTCTGATTCATACTACACCATGATACCAGTGACTTACCTATAATATGACATGTTCCAGAAGTGATCTTTTTATCTAGCTTGAAACCAGCAAAGTCAGCATCTAGATAACTAATTAAATCAAAAGAATTCTCTTTTGGATAACCCTAACCTAAATTTTTAGTATGTTTAAGGTATTTGAAAATTCTTTTAAACACAAGAAAATGGGATTCTTTTGGTTTAGCTTGAAATCTTTCCCACATACACATAATAAACATAATATCTAGTCGAATAGAAGTTATGTAAAGTAGTCTTCCAATCATTCCTCTGTAATTGGTTTGAACAGCTGGTTTCCCCGTTTCATCAATGTCTAACTTACAGGTAGTACTCATGGGTATATTAATTTCCTTAATACTATCTAAACAAAACCATTTTAAAAGATCATTTGTATATATTAATTTGACTAAAAATAATAACATGTCATTTTGAAAAACTTGAAATCCAAGACAATATCTGAGTTCTCCCATTAAACTTATTTCAAATTCATATTTCATACTCCTTGAAAAATCAACACACAATGTATTTTTAGACGATCCAGAAATAATATAATAAACATAAATTTTTACAATAAAAACATATTTAGAAATAGTTTTGATAAAGAGAGTTGGATCAGCGATCCCTTTTTTAAAACCTTTTCAAATAAGAAAAATTTTAATTCTATCATATAAAGCACGTGGAGCTTGTTTCAAACTATATAATGCTTAGGATGGCTTAAAAAATTCATTTTAAAAATGAGGATTACTAAATACAGGTGGTTGTTCATCAAAAAAATATTCAATTATAAAACCATTTTGAAAATCACTTTTAACATCCATTTGATATAACATGAAATTTAAATGAGTTGCATATGCAAGTAGAATCCTAATAGCTTATATTCTAGCAATAGGGGAAAAGGTTTCCTCATAGTCTATTCCAACCTCTTGACTATACCATTGTGCAATTAGCCTTCCATTGTTTCTAACAATATTTCCAGAATCATCAAATGTTTTTCTAAAAACTCATTTAGAGCCTATGGTAAAAGTGTCCTTAGGTCTGTCAACTAATTCCCAGAATTTGTTTCATTCAAATTGATTTAATTCTTCTTTCATAGATATTATACAAAATTCATCATTTATTGAATCATTGATATTTTTATGTTCTAACTGAGAAATAAAATCTTGATGTTCAATCTGGTTTCTTAGAGAAGCTCTAGTCTGTGTCCCTATAACAAGATTACCAACAACAACATATAAAGGATGATTCTTCAGAATCCTAGTTAAACTAGTAAAGGTAGGACTAGAAATTTCAGCTTTTTCTCTTGATTCATGCTCTACAGAAATAGTTTATAGAAGTTTTCCAGAACTAGATGACTTTACATCTGGTTCATTGATTTTATCATTGAGGTTCAAAACAGAAAAATCTTCTTCATGATTTTCAATAGAAGATTTGGGTTCATGTTGATTAGTTTCATCAAACTTGACGAGAACAGATTCTTCCACACATTTTGTTCTTTTATTAAAAAATATATAGGCATTTATAGTTAAACAATAACTAAGAAAAAAACCTTCGTCAATTTTAGAAGAAAACTTGTCAAGATTATCCTTAGTATTGAGAATAAAAACATTGCATCCATAAACTCTGAAGCAATTAACCATAGGTTTCCTATGGTTCCACAGCTCATAAGGGGTATTCTTGAGATCAAATATCATCAAGACACTATTTATAATATAACAAGCTGTATTTACAGCTTCAGACCAAATGTAAATAGGCAGGTCATACTCATTAAGCATAATTCTTTGAATCTCTTGAAGAGTTTTGTTTCCTCTTTCTACTATGCCATTCTTCTAAGGTGTTCTAGGGGAAAAGAAATTGTGACTATAGCCATTGTGTGGGCAATAAGATTCAAACTCATGATTTTCAAACTCACGACCATGATCACCTCTCAACGTCATAATCTTAACTCCACTAAGGTTTTCCACAGAAATGGAATATTTAATAAATTAAGAACAAGCTTCACTTTTGTGAGATATGATGTATACCAAAGTGTACCTAGAATAGTCATTTACTAAGACATAAAAATAGTGCTTCCCATTTAAACTAGAAACTCTAAAAGGTCCAAACAATTTCATGTGAACCAACTGTAGAGGTTGAGAAGTTGAAACTTCTTTCTTTCATTTAAAAGAAACATTATGTTGCTTCCCCTTTTGATAGGGATTAAAAAATTTATCAGTTGGGAATTCAAGTTTAGGTAGGTATTTAACTATGTTTTTCCTAGTCATTTTACAAACTAAATTCACATTACATTGTCCTACTATTCTGTATCATACCCATGAATCTCTATGGAAAGAATTCGAGCAATTAATGTTTTGTTTAGCCAATAAATTCAATTAAACAACATAAAAATTTTTAATTCTCAAATATTTTTAAAATTAAAAACTTTACAAGAATAATTTTCAAATTTAACATCGAAACCATAATCATATAAGTGATAAATACTTAACAGGTTATACTTAAGTCCATCCACAAATAATACATTAGAAATTAAAACTGAATGAGTGATACCAATTTGGCCTAAGATGATTATTTTTCCTTTTGAATTATCACTAAAAGTTACATGGCCTCCATCAACATAGATTAAACTCTTTAAGCATGATTAATATCTATTAATATTACTTGAACATCCACCATCCATGTGCCATACGTTCTTATGAGAAATTTTCAAACATATTTCCTACAAAACTGGTTTAAACAGAAGATAATTTTGGTACCTAGATTTTCTTAGGTCCAGATAGGATAGCAAGAAAAACTTTTGGTACCCAAATTTGACTAATGGGTCTTCGAAAATCAATAGATTCATAATATTTTGAAAGAAAAAATTTCTTTGATCTATAAAAATGTGAATAACTTTTTGAAACATAAGAATTTCCAGAACTGGAGCTAGCCACATTGTGTCCAGATTTTGGAATAAATATATTTTTATTAAGTTGTCTCTGTCCAGGCTGATAGCCTATTCCAGTGGTATATTTTGGTGCCACTTGTTTTCCAAGAATTTTAGTTACAATATTCTTTCCATTTTTGAATTTATTTATGTCATTCCTTAATTTCTCATTGGATAATTTCAGTTCAGTATTTTCCTTTTGTAATTGAGAATTCCTTTCCTTTTCTATATGATGTGATGATTTAACAGAGCTGGTTAAAGGATTTTGTGTCTTCATGGTCTTATAATTGTACTTCAATTCATTATCTATTTTTTCTAGAATATTATTGTATTCAATCAATTCTACTAAAGACATATTATCATCACTACTTTCATTCCCATAGTAATAATCATTCAGTATAGGGGAAACAGATACCTCATAAGTATTATTCATGAAACTCATGTTGGCATGATTTTCTTGAGAATCAGAAACTTCAGACTCACTTGTGTTGTCTTCTGAAGCACTCCAGGTTTCCTTCATGGCTTACTTATATTTGTTTTCCTTGTAGTTGTATTTCTTCTGGAACATTAACTTTGGGCAGTCTGCCTTAATGTGACTTTTACTATTGCATTCATAACAAACTATCTCATCATCCTTATCATCTTTCTTCCAATCCTTCTTCCGCTGACCCTTTTTGTCATATTTTCCTTCAAAATTTGGTTTTCGGAAGAATTTTTTCATCCTATAGAACTTCTTGAACCATCTGGGTATTTGAGCCATCTCTTCATCACTATAAGAATCTGATAATTCACTTGCTGATCTTTCAGTAGGTTTGTGAACTTTCTCCTTGTCCGTTCTCTTTGAGTAATTATATTTAAATGCTGCCGACATCCTCTTTGGTTCATCATCTTCTTCCTTATTTACTTTAAACTCTTCTTCATACCTAATATACTTACCAATTTATTATTTAACAGGAAGTGAACTTATATCACACTAATCTCCAATTGAAACAGATGTGCCTCTCCATCTTTCTAGCATACATTTTAATATTCTCAAAATCTGCTCCTTTGGAGGAACATCTTTTCCAAGTGAGATCATAGCGTTGACAATATTATTGAATTGGCGATACATGTTATAAATAGGTTCATCAAAATTCTATTTGAAATTATCAATCTTAATAGTGTAGGTATTGTATCTCATTTCTTTAACATTGGTTGTTCCTTCATGGGAAATAGCCAATGTGTCCCAGATTTCATAAGTAGTTTTACAATAAGATATTTTATTAAATTCTACATCATTAAAGCACAGTATAAAGCATTCATTTCATTACAATTAATATTTTAAGTAGTTTTAGTAGGTTTATCCCATGTGGTCCTTTCTATTTCTGGAATCCTATATTGAGTCTCTATAGTAGTCCAGATGTCAAATCCTATACTTTCAAAATGAATTTTCATTTTAAGTTTCCATTGGGCATAATTTGTACCATTAAAGAACGGTGGCTTGTTGGTAGCATCACCTTCTAGTCTATAATCTATAATTAGATTTTAGAAAATATATTTAAAGAGAAAAAATTTATGACTAACAAAAATTTACAATCATTAATATACAATTAAAATCACATTTGTAAAATAGAGTATTTTGATATCCTTTATAAATAAAAAACAATCCTCTGATACCAAAGGTTGGTCATTGTGGATACTCAAGAGAAGTGTGAATTGTGTTCCAATTAAAAATTTGTATTAAAAATATTTCTATTTAAATCCCCCAAATAAAATATAAGTTAAAATATACTATATTTTTGAAAATGTAAGGGTTCGATTAGGTTCTCAAAAGATTGATTAGGTATCAGTTAATTTATTCAAAGGATTAAATTATCTTTTGAAACTAACCTATTGATTTAGAATAGTTAAAATCACTTTATAGATTAAATATAAAATTAACTTTAAAAAAATATTATATTTCAAAGTAAATAGCAGTGGAATATTCAATATAGGTTAAAACCAAAATAAGTAAACATAGAAGTTTTGAAACAAGTGGTTCAGTATCATGGTGAGACTTAGTCCTCTCAAAAAATTTATATAAATATTTATCCACACCCTAGATCGGGGTAATCAACAATGCAATGACTGTCCAGGTACTAAGACCTCTGCCACAATTCTTCGTGAGAAATCAACACAATAGCACACATGATATATAGATTCTACATGACCTCTACTACTATCCATAGTGGTAAATAAGAGTATAGGGAAATAGTGGGTGAGGATTCCAGTTCAGTACAGGAGTCAGTGTGTGTATGAAATATACAGAGTGCACACACTGGTCAAAGGTAATTAATAGAATCACTAAGAGTGTATATAAGAGTTTAGAATGCTCTAGTGAATTTAAGTGCAGCTCTGGACTCCTATTGGCTGAATAGAAATGATTCTAAGTTATTCTCCGGTTTTTTTCTTGAATACAACGTTTCGTTTTCTTCCTTGATTTTCAGGTTAATTTTGATTAACTTTAGTGTTGTTGCTCTTCACACCTTGACTAAGATTCAACTTTTGTTCTCTTCTTGTATGAATGGCCTCATATATGTCTTGTGTTCATCAAGTATACAGGTGTATAAATGTCGCCTTTCTTTGTTGTGTTTGTGAACTCCACTCTTTTCTACAACTCTATCTTCCTTTTATACCTTATGCTATTGCAATAGGAATGATTACCTTTTCATAGTTATGATGTACGGTTCCCTGACATGCTAGCAACTATCATTAATTAATAGTATGTGCATTAAAAACATCACGTATGACCTTTCCTTTATAAATAAATAGAAATATAGTTTATGTAGAAGTGACTGGTCAATAGTCATCTTTTATCAGTAGCTCTCTGTCAGTATACTTGTAGCGGTGAACTTTGTATAGCGGTGAGCTTCCTATCGGTATCACTCTATTCTTATACCGGTAGCTCCTTGTATTGGTAGCAGTTACTCCGTGTAACAATATCTCTATATACCGGTAACTCCTTCTTCGATAGCTTTGTTCTATCGGTAAGTTTCTCGTATCGGTAAATCCTTATATAGGTGACTCTATCTATCAGCGAACTTTGTATCAGTAGCTCTGTATCAGTAGCCGTTCATTTGTATTGATGTATCATTAGGTCTTTATAATGGTAGCTATGTGTATATCAGTCTGTATCGGTAGCTTGTAACGGTAGACTTCAGTAGCAGAGACATTTGCTAACTGGTGACATTTGTTTATGGTAGGATTAAACATATTGGTAGACTTACTCATGTCCGTGGACTTACTCATATCAGTGGACTTACTCATATCGGTGCTCACATACTGGTAGCTCTGTCTTGTACCAAAGAACAAGTGTCTGTTTGTCTGTAACAGTAGCTATATACATACCAGTGAACATAACACTTTTATGTTCTATGCACAATACATCCAGATTGAGTTAGAATTATTTCAAAGTATGTATAAACATAGATAAATATAGATTAACATATTCTAATGACTATTTTGATATTATTGTCAACATAAGATTATAAACACATATTAACACATAATCAGGATTATCAAAACAGGTGTGGTCATCAATATCTACGCCCTATAGCTCTTCTTAATGAAACTCTTGTGTAATAATAGAAAAAACTAATACAAAGATGGAGAAGGAAATATTTTAATTGATGAAGTTTCTATTTTACGTGAATACATTGATTTATTTCTTTAAGAATTACCATGAAATGAATAAAATTATAATTTTTGGATTTTCATTGATGTATGCCTTGATAAATGTCCAAAATCAAATACCCTCTATAGAATATACATTATGGTGTTTTTTATTTGAATTAATATCTAGGGGTGTTGGTTGATAATGGATTTATATACCATATTGTTTCACCAAGGGGACCAGTTGATCAATTCATTAAGAATAAAGATGGATCCATGAGGCGTTACTTGATTATAAGGAAATCGATGTCATTATAAGAAATAATAAGTATCTTATTCCTCTAATTAATTACTTATTTTGTAATGAACCATGTCTTTATAGAATAACACTTTTTCATTTATACAAATATTTATGAATAAGATATCTATTTTACGTTAAAGGGGATGATATTTTTGATAGTGTACTCGAGACGCAACAATAGGTTTCTCTAAAATAATATGTGGCACACAATATTGAGTTTCACTAAATAATAATACTATAATATTATTATTATTTTAAATTGAATTTAACAGATAACTGTTGGAATGGAGTTAATAAATAGTATCAATAAAATTTTGAAATATAAGTTACACATTTTTAAATAATTATTCATTGGTTTCAAAATTTATTATAGATGAAAATAAAAACCAATTTAATATAAAGTATGCATTTTTTTAAAAAAACTTTTTTGATGAGAATAATAATGTTTATGAAATCATATCACTCTTTATGAATTTTTATTTATTAAAATATATGTGTTATATATTCAATGTAATTTTTTAACTTTTCCTTATATGTTTTTGAGATATTCTATACGAATAAATTCAATTTTATGGATAAAAGATGTATTTTTCTAAAAATGCTTTTTTACCTCTTTTTGATGGAGAAACCTTTTTAAATCTACTTTTTGTCACATATATATATTATATTTTACAAAATAAATTTTTATTTATTGAACTGGGACATCAAAATATACTTTGGTAAATATTTGGTAAATTTCTGATAAAGTTCATTTTTTTAATTAACAGTGAAATATACTGCATTTTAATTCAAAAAATTCATTTCATATAATTTATTTATATAGTTATATATTCCATTTAATTGGTTTTAAAGTTTAATTAGATTATTTTTTTTATCATTTAATCCAATTTTGGTCATTGGAAATAATTTCACATTATAATTGGACATAATCTCTTATCAATAATTGGGTAGTTTTTACTTATTAAAAACATATTTTCTCATTTTGACAACAAATATTATTTTTAAATTAATTACTAAAATTTCTATGTTATAAATATGAAAAAATTCATTCCATATTTAAAATCATATGGGTAATTTTTTTTAAATACTTACTTTTATTTTTGGACATTATAAATCTTAACATTAGTAATTAATTTTATTTACTTAGTTTATATTCTAAAACATGTAAATAACTGTAAACATAATATTATAATCATATAAAAATACCCTAAAATGTTTCTTAATCGTTTTTATGAGTTATGTATAACCATGATCATCCTTAATAAGAACTTCTTCCATTTGGGAGCCACTTAGTTGTGTAACTATCATTTTACAATTTTTAATTTAATGAATAAAATATAACATTAAAATGTATCTTGAATAAAAAAATTATATGGGGTTATATAAGTATTATATTGAACTAAAAATAATCATTATAAATCTCAATATATTTCCCACATCATGCTAATTTATTTATAATTTTTTGGAATAATATAAATAAATTTAACAATGACACAATGATGATGCAATAATTGGTTCATTAATAAAGGATTCAAATAAATGATATTAGAAATATTAAAATAAATTTTATATTATTATTTTTATTCCATACAAGAATGTTTTGATGAATTTGACATGCTATATTTTAATTAATGAATATTGATCAATGTAATCAAGTTGTTATGGATTTTTAAAAAGTCATGATACGAATAGTGTCAAAATTGACATAATTCATATTCTGAAATATAAAATAATTTATTATATATTATATGATCCCAAAAAAATATATAATATTTGTTAAAAATTTTATGATAAGTCAAAAACATTATTAGTGACACTTTCATTGAACATTTATCATGTAGGTATTTTGATTCTCAAAGTGTAAAATGGATGATAAAATTGTAAGAGCAATGAAGGCTTAAATAAAGAAGATAAGGATAAAAATATATCCAAAACCTATATAATTCATATTCGATGATTTTATTAAGACTAATATTATATATATATTATAACTAACATTATTTTGACCCATTTTTATTCAAAATATAATTTATAATAAATAATTATTTCAAGACATTCTTAAAGTGCCCCTCCGTCTTATAAAAGGCCTCCAACTCTACCCATTTACTCACACCTATAAAGCACCTTGTCTCGTACAAAATCAACTAAAAAATCTCCCATCATATTTCTCATTCTTATATAAGCCTTACCATGGGGTGAAGTCAATTCCAGAACACCTTTTGGATCAAATCAGAAGAAGTTACATGATTTTGTGAGAACGTCTTCTCTCATGTTAATTTTCATTATTTTCCTTTTGTACTCACGATGATATCCTTATTATTTGACATCATAACAAAATTTGTATCCTAAATATAGTAGTATATTGTTAAAAAAATTATTTCAGCTACACTTACAGACACATCCATCTAATTATTATGAACATAGAGTTTCTATGTATGATGGACTACTTCCTTACGAGACGATGATTGTTCAATTTTCTCCTACCACCTCTCATGGTGGTCATTATGATGGAATAGTGTTTATATATGATATATGTTCTATTTATATATCATTATTATTCTATAATTTTTATTTATAACATACCATTATTCTTTTCATTAGGTGTTAATAGGAAAATTTCATTTGAGGAAGTGCGGACTACCACCTCATCAAAGTTATATGATTCCTTCATGGCATACATGGAAGATATAAAACATGAAATTAATGAAATTATGTAACTTATAGACCTTATATATTATACTATAATTATAAAATTCCAATGTATCATTTCGTTTTCATTCCTTAAATATGAAGAATAAATGAATGTATCGATCATGCGTATGTACGATCTACCATCTCTATGAATGAAGCACTTAATTTCATATATCCAAATGTTATGGACTCTAATAAATACTTATATACTGGGTATATGTATATTTAAATAATTAATATCTTTATTTATAATATTTACATTAAACTACATCGACAATTTACGTAAACAATTCTTCATTTTTTACTCTAGTACCGAATATCAAAAAAAATGACCGATATGAACCAAAATATTTATGTAATATTTATAACATGATGATAAGTAACAAAAAATGAATAATAATCATGAAAAAGTTTCTAAATATAGAGTTAATTAACATCAGTTTACTATTTATGAATATAAAGAATGAAAGAGACAAGTCAGACTCAAGGTAAGAGACCTCATCACAATTTACGTTCATTGAGCTATATTTTGATAATAAACATCTCATTATTTTATATATATTGTTTAATAAACCATTTTTTATTTAAATTTAATTCAAATGGAATATTTTCTCTATGAAGCATTTTTTTAAACTACAAAATGAATGTTTTTACTGTATGTGCCGACAATGACCTCTCTGCCGCCGAAATCATTATTTGATATATAGATTACTCTACAAGCCTTAATGTTTTTAAAAGAAAAAGAAATTCCTTTCCACTTTTTTGGGTATTTTTGAATTAAAAATGGATTTGAAAGTGATTTTACTATTTAAATATCTTGAAATTATATAATATTATTGCAAATGAAAATTTATGACTGAAATGTTAAAATTTGGAATTTTTTTTTTGTTTTATGATTATATAATGCTGTTTATACATTTGATGTGTGGTTATGTGATAAAAGAAACATGTGTGGTTATGTGATAAACAAAACTATGGGTGGTTATGTGAAAAACCAAGGATGAGTGGCCACATTATAACCTCAAATGCAATGGGTATGAAAGTCAATTGTATGTGTATTCAATTCAGTGATATGTGTGAAAGTCGACTATAAGGTTATTTACTTCAAGTATTATTATGTTCTAGATTACCATTTTATGTTATATACTTATTTATATTGTAATCATGTTAATAGTTTGGTTAAAAAGGTCAAGCAGTGAGCTTATATTTAGTGATGTATATTTACCACAACAAAATGGTGAAAGTTATTACTTTAGTATAAAGAGTTCACGGTTTTCATGTCATCACAAGACTAATAGTTTTCTTATTTTTTGTTTCCCATACTGAGCTTTTATACTGATAGAATATTTTTAAATTATTTTCATAGGACTTAAAGAAGAATAAAGTCATTGATGGGATAAAGAAAAAGTCACGATGTTTAAAAAATGAAATGAACCATTTTTTAAAGAGTTTTTTTAATGGATATTGAGTAGAAGTGTATTCCTGTAATTTTCATGTTGTTGTGTATATGTTATGACCTAATTTTCTAAATCTCAAAACCTGAAAATATCCTCAATATGAATTCATGAATTCACTCAAGATTGTGTAATGTTAAAGTATGGGGACTTGTAATTGGAATCATAGGAAGGTTTAGATACATTTAGAGGTTAGTGTGTTATATATGTATAAGGGACATGTTTTATATAAACAAAGTGGATAGTATATTAGAAAGAGTCATAATTATTTCAGATAAATTTTATGAGTTTATAATAACACGAATAAGTATATCTTTTTGTTTACATTCCCTATAAGATAATATATTATTAGTTTAATGATATACTCAGACATACATTTTTTGTTTTAGTAAAAGGATAGATCTAGTAGGCACCAATGTGACAACGGATGTGACAGAAACTATAATGGTTTTCTAAAGTAGCAACTGAATGAAATGGGAGATGCAATGAGAATTGGTGTGGTTATTATTATCCAACAATATCGAGTCATTATTGAAAACTTGAATCATGGTGATTTCTCTAAGTCATCTGAGAAACTAATCCTTATGGGAGTTTATGTAATAATAAAAAAGATAAAAATTATCAAAAATAAATGTGTCAAGAATGTGTAAAAACACCTAATAAAATGATTCAATTAGACGGTAAGGTGTTATAGATGTGGTAATGATGGTCATAAAACAATTACCTTTCATAGAAAACGGAAGCCTTTAGTTGACTCCATGAATGGGAATGAAGTTATTATTGAGGGATCAATTGAATGTTTTAAATGTTGTGTGAATGGTCATTACACAAATAAATGTTCTACGAAAAAGTTTTGGTAATTAGATCAGCATGAATATAAAAATATATGATTACCAATACCTAGTGCCATTCTAGTTGAAGATGAGGGAACTAAAAATGTCATATGGATGATACGGATTATTTCATAACTTATGTTTTGAGATTATTTAAATCATAGAACATTAGGAATGATTTTGTTGGTAGGAAAAAAATATAAAAGAATATGATGGAAAAACATGGATAAAATATAATGAATAATGTTCAATTATTAATATGTCTACGTTATAAGAACTAAACAGTTATGTTGGATATATAGATCATGATATTTTTAAATTTATTAATGTTGGGATTAATTTGGAAGAATTATAGTATTTTAACCCATAAGTTTGTTACATAAAAATTTTAATTATGTAAGAATTTTATTTTCATTGGTGGATGTCGTTATAAATAACCATTAGGGTTTATATGATCCTTTAATTTTACGGTTATTACGTTTTTGGATGCCAAATGTGAGGTATGAGATAACTGTTGAGGTTAAAAAATGTTATGGGTCATTTTGATGATACTATCTCATTTTGGAATGTTTTAATAATTATATAGTTTCATGAAAATGATAACATATGAGAAGGGTGACAACCTATCATGTCAGACAAAGCATTGAGAATCGAACCCACAACCAAATTTCAAATCAGATTTATTACCTACCACTGTCTAACGTGATGTGCCTGGTCGGTATGACTTATTCTTTTAGGTAAATGATTGTATGGATCAAGAATAAGTTGATTTTGGGATCATATTTTTAATTGAATGTATATATTTAGTATATGTATTTTTTGTTGGAATAAGTGATAACTGTTATTTTGGAAGACGTTCACAGTTTTAAGAACAATATACACCTGAGGAAGATAGAATAATATGGGAATTTCTTGAGGATTAATGTATGAATTTTATTTTGGATGAATCTATGTTTTTATTATGGAAAAATGGAGATTTATGTTTTTTATGTAAATTATTAACCTATCATGGTGAATTTTTTATTAGGTTAATTACTTTTAAGTATTATACCATAAGGGTAGTCGATGTAATTTGGAGATAACTACTATTATTTATCATTGAAGATTAAGTGATCAAATTCTTATAATTTTCGTGGGTTTCAATCTTAGATTGAATTACTTTGAGTAATTTTAACGAAGATTATTTATTGAATGATCTTTTCTTAACACTGGGGTCTGTTTTTTAAACATTTAGATTATGAGTTGTATTTCATTTTATAAAGGTTTATCTTTTTGTGGATTATCCGATCTTATACATACTATTTTTTTGGATAATGTTTCCAGATAGTATAAAAAGATATTTAATCATTTTTGGATTAGTTTATTCTCTATATGTTTATTCTATCACTTTAGGTGTGACCAAGTCATCTTCAATACTCATCGTTTGGGGAAAAGATGAGTTTGTGGTAGAAATTTATAAATGAATGTAACTCAATATGACAAGTATGTATGTTTCCAAATGTTCTTATTCTATGTAGTATAATAATTACTCAACTGTATGAAAAAGAATTTAAAACAAAAATTATTTTCATTTAATTTTTTTACTGGGAAAACGATGACCGTTTAACTCATCAAAAGATTGTGGTTTTCTATTTCTTAAATGTCTCTTGGTCATGGTTTCTATCACTCGCCATCAGAATGTAACACTTAGTTTTTCTTACATGTCTATTATTTCTTATAGGGAACCCCATAATGTGTTATCTCTATTGAAATTTTTATTTCTCTTTCTTTCATCTAAAGTTGTAGTTTTATTGACTATTTTTTCTGATGTGATATTTGCAATGAATATTTCAAGCATATTTTTATAATTTTGTGGATACAATATTAAAAAGGGGGAATGATGTATCGACCTAGGTATTTATAGAATAATAATTTTTCATTTCTATTATTATTTATGAATACAATATTAATTTTTTGTTAAAGTTGCTGCTTTTTCTGATAGTATAATCGACACATAACAACGAATTTTTATGAAATCTTACGTTTCACACAACATTGAGTTACACCGAATAATAAAAAAAAAATTATTATTATATGCATAAATTATAGTTAAATCCTTTACATTGGATTGTAGGAAATTTATATTATCAACTAAATGTTGAAATATGAATTACACATGTTTAAATAATTATTAATTGGTTACCAAATTCAGTAGAAATAAAAAAAATCAATTGAATAAAAATGTGTGTTTTTATGAAAACCTAATTAAAAAGGGAATGATAGTGTTTATAAAATTATATCAATATTTGTGGATTTTTATTTAATGAAATTCATATTTTATATTTTCAATTTATTTTTTTAAATTCATCTTATCTGTTATCTAGATTTTATATAAGAAAAAAATTCAATTTTTCGGTTAAAAGAAGTATTTTTCTAAAAATAATGTTTTCCTCTTTTTCATCACGAACCCTTTTTAAATCTAGTTTTCATCACTTTAAAATGTTATACATGAAAAAAATCTTTTTTATAGAATGGGGACATCAATATTTTCATTTGTTAAATGTTTGGTAATTATCTGATAAAGTTCATTTTTTAATTAATAGTGAAGAAATACTCAATGTTAATTAAAAAAATCTATTCATCTAATTTAGTTATATAGTTATATTGTCCTTTTAATTGTTTTTAAAATTTAATTCAATTATTTTTTATCATTTAATAATATGGTCATTATTGGATGTAATTTTACATTTTAGTTGGACATAAACACATGTTAGTCTTTTGAGGTTTATACTTCATAAAAACACGCATTTGAGTTTTAACAATGGGAAATAATTTTAAATAGAATACTAAAAATTCTATGTTTTGAAATTGAAAAAATGGATTCCAAATTAGGAATCATATTGTTCAAATTGTGTAAATAGAAAACATTTATTTTTGACACTATGAATAGTAATTTCAGAATTTATTTTTATTTAACATGGTTAAAGGGTAAATTTATTAATCAAGGGTAAACATTAATATTATGATATTATAAAACTACCCTGAAATGTGTTCTAATCCTATTTTATGAGTAATTAATGACCATGATCATCCTTAGGCTGACCATTTGGCATTTTTGAGCCACTTGGGTGTGCGAAGGACATTTTATAATTTTTAATTCAATGAAAAAAGAAAAATAACATCAACATGTATCTTTTAGAAAAAAAATTATATAAAGTTATATAAGTTATATCTTATAAAATAAATATTAATTAAAAAGATAAAAATATATCATACAACATTATATTTTATTTATAATATCTAGACATTAAAAAAATAAATTTTATTATGGCACAATGATGATGTAGTGTTTTCTTAGTTAATGATGGATTCAAATAAATGATATTATAAATAATAAAATAAATGTAATTTGATTTTTTAGATTCTATAAAATAATTTTAGCGATATATATGCAATTTTATCCATTAGTTAATGATGTATATTCAATGTAATCAATTTGTTATGGATTTTTAAGAAGTCCTGATAATGATAGTGTCAAAATTGACATAATAAATATTCTAAAATGTAAAATATTATATTACATAATATAAATTTCAAAAAAATATTATAATCATAAAAATGTTTTATTATAAGTCTAAAAAATTATTAATAAATCTTTAATTATACATCTTTCATGATTTGGTATCTATTCTGATTCTCAAATTGTTAAATGCATGATAAAATGGTACGAGTAATAAATGGTTAAAAAAATATATGGATTATAAAAATAGAAAAAACCTATATTATTATTTTTGTATGATAATATATCAAATTATATCCATAATATTTAATAAAATACTAAATTTGGACTCATTTTCATTCTAAATTGATTTTATAATTATTTAATATTTGTAGATTTTCCAAAAGTTCCCATCCTCCCTCCTATATAAGGACACCACCTCTACCCATTTACTCACACCTATCAAGACCACTGTATCATAAACATTCTTCTCAAAGAAGCATATAATATCCATTAATTCCTCCTAAAATACATAACATTGGAAGAAGACTATTCAAGGAAGATTTTTGGGTCAAATCAAAAGAATTTACATGATTTAGAGCTGATGTCTTCTCTTGAGTTTCTTTCCGTTATTTTCCTTCTCCACTCCCTATGATCATATTATTCATTAATTACAAAAAAACCCAATATAATAAATATTATAGGATTTTGTTTGGAAGAGTATTTTAACTACACATATACAAAACTCCATCTAATGGATATGAATCATGTATAAAGATGAAGATATTTTATCTAATTTTTTTCGTAAATGTTTTGGAATTTGTTGAGTATGCAGTTTCTGACGGAACCTGATTCCGAGGCCCAGTGTGCCTGGAATAATTTTCAAAAGATTAGATAGGGTAAGTTTACTGAACGAATGAGTGGGTTATTCAATCTTTTGAAGTGGTCCTCTAATTTGAAATATGAGGGCAGTGAAGAACTCGCAACGTCAGTATTTTCTTAAGGGGAACTTTAGCGCAGTTTAATTTTATGCGTGTTGAAAGTCAAATTTGGTGTAAAATTAAGAAGTTAAATAAAACTTTTAAAATAATTTTATTTATATCTATGGAAGTTAATTTCTTCCATATGATGTTATTGGTGGGTCCCACACCCACCCAACATCCCATGTGTGGATATTTGAGAGGTGGGTCCCACATAATCCCAAACCCTTCATCTCCCCATAACCTCCCTTAAACCCTATTCAAACTCTTATTTTTAATTCATGACAACCCCCTTAATTAAGAAATCTATTCACCTCCTCTCCCACTCTTTATTAATTTCCAACACATTTAATTAATCAATTCAACCTCTTCAATTAATTAATTAAGAGGTTTGAATTTTGAAATTGCATGTCTTAATAAAATAATTGCATTAGTCTATTATTTTATTTCTGGGGCATTCATTGTGTTAAGGGAGTTGGGAGAGAGCTCTTTAGAAAGAGAGAAAAGTATTCCTCTCCCCAAAGAATAACGGTTTTCTTCTCTGATGAAGAATGCCAACCTTCAATGAAGAATGACTCAGTGATGAACGCTCCACGATTCTCCAATCCTCTTCTTCCTCTACATCAAGGGAGGTGACACCGCCATTGGGAACTCACCGATGATGAAGATCCTTGCTCCGGCGTTGATGGATAGAAATCGCTTTCCACGTCTATGATGAACTCACCATATTTGAGGTAGGGATTTGTTCATTTTGAAGTGTTTATATCGTACCCCGTTTTTCATTGGAAATCGTAGTTTATTTCCGGCCATCATCTACCACCTAACGCGGAGGGCGTGAGCCGAACGCACACAGCCCGAAAACCCTTCGTAATCTATTTTATTCATGATGGAAACCTTGATAGGAAGGTGGCGGATAATGGAAGTACGATGGCCCGCGCTCATGATCCGCTCTACCAGGGCCGAAGGAAAGAACCGCGACGCCCCACAGCACCGCGCTTCGGAAGACCGCGGCCTGCGTTCTATGAGCCTCTTCGGTGGAAGAACATGCCGACCCATCGGCCGACTGGGAGGAGGAGAGCCGCGGTGCCGGGAGGGCGCCACGCCGGATGAACCGCGGCCCACCCGTGCTGACCACTTGCTCCAGGAGGTCGGCCGGTTAGGGAGGGAAGTGTCACCGGTTCGGTCAACCGACCACCCCCCCCCCCCCCTCTGAGCAATCGACCTTCGGGCCGAGCCACTCGACCAGCTGTCTGATCCAGTGGGGCCACGCCCCACTAGGCCATACTGCGCATTTCACCAGGTCGATCTGACAGCAGCCGGGTCGGACCCGCCAATACTGAGTTGACCCGACCCGCCAACCCATTGGGCTTTACGGGTCGGGCCTGTTTTCACTTAAATGTGAATAAATCAAAGATCGTGTGTCTGACCGACGCACCATCTACGGAACTAGGACCCTCGTGATGAGGAGGCCCATTTTTGATAATGTAGGTGAGTTTTGGATGAATTTAGATAATGTATGGGTTAGAAATGAGCATATTTCTAACTGGGCCCCTAGAACGAAAAGGCAAATATCTCTCAGACTGGGCATCTGATTGACCCAATGTCTGTCGCGTTGAGTTCCTTTTGACGAGACAAATCATCGGGATACAACAACTCTGGACTTCATGATAGTTGATGTATCGACCCCTTTACTCAAGGGGTGGACCCTCCCGGAATCGAGCACACTGTGTACGGGATCCCTAGAGCTGGCTGCGACTGTGATGACTACCGTGCTGGAATCCTTCGTGGGTACGACGATGATAAAGACTGTACATGGATCCTCTATGGGTTCGGTAGCGAGGATGACTATACATGGATCCTCCATGGGTTAGGCAGTGCTGACGACTATATATGGATCCTACGTGGGTTCGGCAGTGAGCGTTACTGTACTTGGAACCTTCGTGGGTTTTGCAGCAACAACTTCTGTACATGGATCCTACATGGGTTCGGAAGTGGAGATGATTCAGAGGCTACATCTAATCCTCTCCACCCCTCCTCGTAAGTTATATACCTATTTGAGATGAGTCATGACTATTCAGTCATTACCATTTGTGTGACTGACTTATTTCTTGTGTGGACTGGAATGAGCATGGGCTCGAGAGATGAGACAAACTAGAATTGATGACTTAGGTATATGTATGGGAATATACCTAAGTAGAGGTTTTTGATACTTTGTGATTGCATATTTCATTTTCGGTTTATCCTTTGTGGAATTTGCGAGACCTTTGGGGGTCTCGGGGTCTCTACTGAGTATCGTATACTCACCCCGGCATGGGCTACGCCCGCACTACATTGTGATGGATGCAGACGACGGACATCACTGATCGAGGTAGAGGTTTGTGGAGTTGGATGGTACCCAGAGGTGTACCACTTGGCGGGATGTACACGGGGTGGATGGCCGGACCCTAGGAGCTGGGGAGACCATATGTACCCACCCTTCATGTGGGATATCTAGAGGAAAACTTAGTGGTTTCCGCATTACTTTAGGGTTGTTGTGCTTTCTTTTCGGTTTTACTGTACTATACTTTCAGATGGTTTTGTATACTTGCCCATTTTCTTTTTAGCACAATATTTTGTACTCAGTTTACTTAGTGCATACTCAAGAGGTGTACTTTGTTGTGTTTGATTACATTTATAAAGGCAATTACTTTTTTTATCGGGATTTATGCCTTTACTGCTAGTCTCCAGTCCCTATCCTATGGAAGGCGGGTTTGGGGTAGTCACGGCACGGGCCCTGAGGACGGGTCATGACACATACTGTTTCTATGTACTGTGAACTACTGCCTCACGAAATGATGATTTCTCAATTTTCTCTTACCACCTCTCATGGTGGACATTATGATGGAACTATATTTTTAATAATATATTATATATAAATATATTGTCTCTATAAATCAGTAAATTTTATTTACAACATACCATTATGCTTTTAATGATGTATAAATATGATAATTTAAATTGAGGAATTGCGGACTACCTCCCTCTCAATGTGATATGATTCATTCATGCGAAAAATGGAACATATAAATGATGGAGTTAACAAACTTGTTTAAATTATATAAATTATATATTATACTATAATTATAATATACAAGTGTATCATAGAATTTTCATTCCATTAACATGACAAATAAATACAAGTAGTGTTCATTCATTCTTATAGCATACCATTTACATGAATGATGCATTTCATTTACTATCTCAAAACGTTATGGATTATTATAAATACATATATACTGATATATGTGTTATTTAATTAATTAATATATTAATGTATATGATTTAATTTTGACTACATGAATAATTAACATCAAAACACGTTCATGTTCGACTCAAGTAATAAATATCAACAAAATGAATGATATAAACCTAAATAATTATTTATTATTAATAACATGATGATAAGTAATATAAAATTAATAATAATCTTGAAAAAGGTTCTGAAGAAAGTAGAAATTAACCTATTTTTACTATTTAGGAATATATAAAATGAACTAGGAAAATTAGACTCAAGGTAAGGGACTTCAACTCAATCTCCTTAATATTGAGGTATATTTATATAATATATACCTCCTTATTTTATACAGTGTATAATAAACCCATTTTACTTTTAATTTCAATCAATGTGAATATTTTTTCTGCAAAGTGTTTTACTAAATGATAAAAGGAATATTTTTAATTTAGGCGGCAATAATGACCACTATACAACCATAACCATTTTTTGTTATTTGGCTTTATCTATAAGACTTCATGTTTTTAAAATGAAAGGAAATTAGTTTTTACTTTTTTTCTCTTTTGGTATTGAAAATGGTATTGAAATTTGATTAAATATTATAATATCTTGAAATTATTTCTTGTGATTTCAAAAGAAATTTTATGAGTAAAATATTGATAATTGAAATCTTTTTTGTTTTATGATTATATAATGGTACATGGACATTTGATGGGTGGTTACATGATAAAAAAATACAAGGGGTTATTTGATAAACCAAATTAATGGTGGTTATAAGAAATTACAAGGACAGGTGGTTCCATTATAACCTCTAATGCATTGGGTATGGATGTAGGCCAAATTGATATTTCATTTAGTTTTATGTGTGGAATTCGACCCCAGGGTTATTCCATTTACCTATGTTTTTGTCCCAAGTTACCATTATATGATATATGTTTATTTAGGTGGGAATTATGGTTATATTTTGGTTATAAAAGGGTATGCAATGAACCTATATTTAGTGAAATATATTCACTACATCCTAAATTTTAAAGTATTACTTTATGATAATGTATTAATTGTTTCCATTATGTCCCAAGACGATTTATTTTCCTTCTTTGTGTATCCCGTACTGAGCTTTTTATTCTCATCCCAAGTTTTGAAATATTTTCCACTCGATATAAAGAATAATAGAGTCAAGGATCAGATCATGGGAAAATAATCTTGTTTAAAACATTAAATGAAACATTTTTTTAAAGAGATTTTTATGAAAAAAATTGGATAGTGAGTAAAAGTGTCTATATTTAATTTACATGATGTTGTGCATAATTTATGATCTAATTCGCTAAATCTATAAACCTAAAAAGATATGTAATGTGAATTAAAGAGTAAGATAAATATTATCCAGTGTTTATGTTTGTGGAATTATATATTAAATAAACATCATGAAGATCAATATTTTAGAAAGATTGACCTTAGATCTGGGTATCATCAATTTCAGGTAAAGATGGAATAAATTACAAAGAAAACATTCCGTATCTAGTATATAAATTATAAGGTCAATGTAATTCTATTTTGATAGACTAATGAACTCTCTGTGTTTATGGACATAATGAAAAAATTATTTATGGAAATTATTTTATTATTTGTTTGGTATTATTGATATTATTTTTATTTATTGTAAATGGTATGAGAACCTTGATAGTAACTTTTAGATCTTTCATGAGAGTCATAATGGAAAATAGTAATATTATAAATTTAGTATGTTTGATTTTTGGAATCAAGTGGATTCTTTTTTTAAAAAATTTCTATCAACATGGATGGAATATCAGTTGATCCCATGATGAAAAGATAGTTAAAGAATGGAAAAAAGTAATGAAGATAATTTAGTTGTATAGTTTAATCGCTTTGAATGGTTATTATCGAAGACATGTTTGAATTTTTTCTTGATTGGATAACATTTTAACCTATATCACATGTAAATGGGTTATTTATGATTGAAAAAATAATGTGAATATTCTTTTTATGATTTAGTGAATGGATTGATGAATTATCAAATTTTTCTATTACCATAATAAAGTGATTAGTTTTTTATATATAGTGATACATTTAAGATAGTATTTGGTTGTTTCATTATTCAATGTGATATAGTTATTGCATATGCGTCAAACAAGTTGAATGACCAATAATATGAACAATGATCCTGAAATGTATTATGTAATCCTTTCGTTGTATATATTGAGGCATTGAATCTATGGTCAAATATGAAATATATACACAGAATATTAAATCCAGAAGTATGTATTTCGAAATAAAGTGGTCAATATGAGGTAAATCTCATGGGTTGAGCTACTCAAGGATTATGATTTCTTAATTCACTACTACTATAAGAATGAAAATGTGGTTGATGATGCATTTAGTGGGTTAAGATCATAGATTTATAACCCAAAAATGTTTTTAGAGGGATACTATGTTAAATGATCTATTAAATATGGTCATTGGATTAATTACGGAAGGGGGAATCTCTTGTTTTAATATGATCTCAAAAAAAACTTTATTATTTAAGATAAAATTTTCTCAATCAGATTATGAGAATATTTTAATGAAAAACAATATTGTGAATGATGGGAAATTTGCAGACATCATTTGTAATGATGGTGTTCTAAAATTATTTATGAGATTATGAATTCTATAAATTCCAATGATGAAAATGGATTTGTGGGATGTAGTCATAGACCTAATTTCATTACACATCATGGTAGAACTAAGATGTATAAAAATATGAGGTATCATTATGGTGGGATAATATGAATTGGGAAATTGTGGACAATGTATCAAGATTCTAAATTTTTCAATAGGTCATGGTTGAGATACAACCTCCTTGATTATTTATAAGGAACCAGCATTAAAAAATACATAATATTGAATTATGTTCATAATTAACATTGAGTATCTTTTTAGGTTTATAGTTTTAGAGAATTAGGACAAAACTGTTGCATCTCAAAAGATTAAAAAGTAGACACTTCAAACAAGTATACATTTTTTTAATAAAATATAAACTCTTGAAAAAAAAACAGTCATGTCTAGTTCCATGTTTAAGATAGAATGAACTTTACATGATCTCATCCTTGAACCTAATCCAAATTATATCCTATGAAAACCATTTCAAAAACTTGGGATGAGCGTAAAAAGCTCTGTAAGGGATACCCAAAGAAGGAAAACTCTTAGTTTTTTAAAACAATAAACAAACCCCGAATACTTTAACATACATACTAATTTTTTCCTTTATAATGTAGTAAATACACTTCACTGAGTAAAAGATCATTACCTACCCTTTTGTAACCAAAATATTACCATAATTCCTATATAAAGAATACATAAGATATAAAGATAAGTTGGGACATAAACATACATAAATAGAATAACCATACGATCAACATCCACACATATCACTAAATGGAATAGCCATATGGTAAACTTACATACCCAATTCATGGGAGGTTATGACGTAACCACCCATAATGGTATACACGGCACCCCCTGTCATTTGGTTTATCACGTAACCACCCATCAAATGTCAATGTACCATTATGAAATCATAAAACATATAACAAATATAAAGAAAAGAAAAAAATTTCACATTTAAATCACAATATATCACTTATTTATATTAACATAACAAATCCATTATCAAAAAAAAATTCAATACCAAAGTACAAAATGGAGTATATGGTATTTATTTTCTTTTAAAAACATTACAACTTGTTAAGGAAGCCAAAGATCAAATAATACTCACGGTGGCATAAAAGGTCATTGTCACCACTTATGCTAAAAGAAACATTAATTTTTTTGTTTAGTAAAATGCTATATTCCCTTTGAAATGTCAAGGCTGTTTATACAGAGTATAAAAGAATGTTGTGTATTAGAACAAAATATGCCTAAATGAAAGGATATTGAGATGAAGTCCATTACCTCTTGTCTGACTTGACTCGATCATTCTTTAATCTTCTGAATAATTAACTAAATTATATTTATACTTTATTTAGAACCCCTTTTCAATTTTATTATTCCTTTTATATCACTTATTACCATTTTATAAATATTATGTAATCATTTATGTTAATGATGTTCATTTTGTCGAGATTTGGTACTTGAGTAAAAAATGAACACCATATATTTACAAGTTTTCAATGTGGTATAAGTTTCATTATATCCAGAATTATATTCATGTTATGGATATCATATATATCATATATATCAATCATATACATTTATTAATTATAGTATATAACATTTAGTGGTAAGAAATGAAATGCACCGTTCCTGGAGATAGTTAGCCGTACGTACCCATGAATGCTACTTCTATTTCAAATTCGTATTTAAACGAATTAAAACATAATGATACATAGTAGTATTATAATTATAATTTTTTATAATATATATTATCATTAAATATATCCTTTATACATACCACATATGGTATGAATGAGTTATATCACTTCTAGGGGTGGTTGTCTGCACTTCCTAAAATCAAATTATCGCGTTTACCCATAATGGAAAACATAAAGGTATGATATAAATAGAAATTACAGAAGCATAAAGAATACAAAAAAATTATATATGTCATATATAAATACTGTTCCATCATAATGGCTACCATGAGAGGTGGTTGGAGATATTTGAACAATCATCGTTTCATGAGGCGTTAATTTTCCATCTACAGAAAAATTATGTTATTCATCTATTAGATGGAGGTTTTTGTAAGTGTATTTTGAATCCTTCTCATAACAACATCATAGAATATTGTGGATACTGGTGTTGTTACAAATTAAAGGAATAAAAAAATTTAGGTGTTGGAGAAGTAAAATAAAAGAATACAATTGAAGAGAGAAAATTACCTTTAATTTAGGTAACTCCCTTTGGTTTGAACTAAATGACTTCTTAAATTGCCTTCCGAATAAGTTAAGGCTCCTAAGAGGAGTAGAGGTATGTAGATAGATTAATTGGGCAGAGGTTGGATGATACAAAATGCTTGAGAGGTGTGAGGAATTGGTTAGAAGTGCTCTCCTTTTATAAGGGAGAGGAGGTGCTCTTTAAGAAAGTTTGAAAACATTGTTTTATTATAAACATATCTTCGGTTTCAAAATGTCCAAAAATCATTAATATAGAAGATAAGCTTACTAATATTCGAAATAAAATCATCCAATCAGAATTATAAATGTTTTGGATAATATTTTAATCATTATAATCTTATTTATTTAAATATTTTATTAATGATGTAAATACAGCATCATTATTGTGTCATAAATAATTCAGATTAATTAATGTATAAAAATTATAAAAAAAATACCAGGATGTGGGAAACTATTTTATCTTTACAAATAACATTTATAGTCAAAAATATTACTTATATAACACCACATAATAATTAATTACTAAAATATTTTTGATTTTGTCAATTTTGCCTTTACTTTAAATTAATTTATCTAAAGTGTTATTATCATTCATAAGTTTCTCCATGGGGTCACAAAATTGACCCAATGATTCCCATGGTCGGATATGTATCATCCAATATGATTAGTACACGTTTATGTGAAATTTTATATTATTATAATATTTTTCCCCTTATTTACCTGATTTACCCTTTAACCACTATAAATAAAATATTTACTGAAGTAAATATTTTAAATGTATAAAAATAAAAGTTACCTATTTACACAATTGAAAACATCTGGTTCCAAATATGGAATCCACTTTTCCAACTTCAAAAGATAGAAGTGTTACAAATTAATTCAAAAATAATTCCCGCTCTCAGAACAAAAAGAGTGTTTTTAAGAAACAATAACTATCTAAATATTTACACTTGTTTTTGTCCAATTTCAATGTGAAAATAATTCAAATGTCCAACATTGGATTAAATAGTAAAAATATATTTTAATTATAAATTAAAACCAATTAAAAATATAATCTATCAATTTACATCAATTAGATTACAAGGCAATTTTGAATTATAATACAGTATTTTTCACTACTCAATAAAAAAATGAACTTTATCTGAAAAATCCCAAAAATTTACACAATCTAAATTCTGATGTCCCCATTCTAAAGAAATATTTTTTTTGGTTAATTATAAAATATTAATGTGAAAAAATATATAATTAAAGAGTGGGTTCTATTAAAATGCAGTAAATTGACGTTTTAATTTATTTTAGGCATAAAATTAAATTCATTCAATTTTTAAGCCTCTATATTTTTATTGGATAAATGTAAATACATTTAACAATCTTGTATAATCATATTTTAGTTTGTTTTCTTTATTATTTCCAATATAACGGCTAGGAGTTAACTACCATTTAAAATAACAATATTATATTATTAGTGTGCAACGTAAGATTTCAAAAAAACCTGTTGTTGCTTATCAGGTATGCTATCGAACATAGAAACCCCTTAAAAGTAATATTAATATTTAATTCAAAAATATTAATAAATATGTAATATATGTTATTCTTTATTTACCTGGGATGTTACATCCTTCCCCCTTTTGGAAATTGCATCCTCACAATTTTTATTCAATTATCAAATAAGTTGGAGTATTTGTCTCTCATATCATTATCAGATTCCCACATTGCCTCTTCAACCATATGGTTTTTCCACAAAACCTTTACCTGGTGAATTACCTTATTCCACAACACTTTCTCTTTACGGTCAAGAATCTGAACTATTTTTTCTTCATAAGAGATATTATCTTCCAACTGAACTACCTGTGGGCTGAAAATATGATATGGATCTAGAATATACTTTCTCAACATCGAATCATGAAAAACATTGTGTACCTGGGATAAACATGGAGGTAAAGCAATTATGTATGCAACTGATCCAACTTTCTCTTGAATTTAATAAGGTCCAATGAACCTCAGACGCAAATTTCCCTTCTTACAAAAACGCATCACACTTTTCCATGGAGAAAATTTGATAAAGACATGATCACCTACCTCAAAAGAAGTATCCTTCATTCGGTTATCTGCATTACTTTTCTGTCTTCTCTGAGCTATTCTCATGTGCTTCTAAATCAACTGAACTTTCTCTTCCATCTCTTCTACCAATTATGGTCCCATCAACTTCCTTTCACCTAATTTATCCCAAAAACCTAGAGTTTGACAACGCTTTCCATATAATGCCTCAAATGGAGTCATCTGTAAACTTGAATGAAAACTGTTATTATATGAAAATCCAACCAAAGAAAGATGTTGGTCCCATCTTCCCTAGTAATCCATTGAACAATCACGTAACATATATTCCGATGTCTGAATGTTTCGTTCTCACTTCCCATCTGATTGAGGATGAAAAGATGTACTAACATGTAATTTAGTACCAAACGACTTCTGAAAGTCTTTCCAAAAGTTAGAAGTAAACCAAGGATCCTGAAAAGATTCAATGGAGAGGGGAAATCCATGAATCCTGACTATCTATTTAATATACAAACGATAATATTGATCTAGAGTGAATGTATCTCGAATATGAAGGAAATGTGCAGATTTAGTTAATCGATCAACTATAGGCCACATTGTATTATTACCTCGAGATGTCTTCGGTAATTCCACAACAACATCCATGGATTTATTTTCCCATTTCCACTCTGGCACTGGTAAAGGTTGAAGCATCCCTTTCGGTAACTTCCGCTGAGCTTTAACCTGCTGAAAAGTCAAACACTTTGTAGTAAAATCAATAATATATCTTTTCATTCTACCCCATCAGTAATACTCTTGAAGATCTCCGTACATCTTAGTACATCCAGGATGAACTAAAAACGGGGAACTATGAGCTTCACATAACAACTCATTCTTCACATTTGAATCACAAGGCATGCATAATCTCATTCCCAACATTAAAACACAATCATTATTAATGTTAAAATCAGGCAACTTACCCTTCTAAACCAACTCTACCTTTTTCTGTAACTCATTGTCTTCTTTCTACGCTTTATTTATTCTGTCTGATAGAGATGATCTAACTGACACCTGATACAAAACAGAATAACTTCCATCACTAAAAAATTCTATGCCAAATTTTATCAAATCAAAAACCAAAGGATATTTTTCCAAATGTAGAATGGTTAATAAAGCATTACATTTTCGACTCAAAGCATCATCCACTTTATTTGCTTTTCTCGTACGGTAATGGATCGTGCAATCATAATCCATGATTAATTCCAACCATCTCCTGGGTCTTATATTCAATTATTTTTCAAAGAATATATACTTCAAACTTTGGTGATCAATATATATTTCACACTTCACTTAATATAAATTATGCCTCCAAATTTTTAAAGCAAAAAAATGGCAGCTAATTCCAAATCATGTGTAGGGTAATTGAACTCATGGGGTATTATCTTATGTGAAGCATAAGCAATTACCTAATCATTATGCATAAGGACACAACCAAGTCATTTCAATGAAGCATCACTATAAATAACAAACTCTCCATTTATGTAAGGCAGTTCCAAAATTGGATCATTCACTAATCTCTTCTTCAATTCCAAAATAAATCATCACATTATTTTCTGGAAATAAAATTTACACCTTTTTGAGTTAACTTAGTCATTGGACTAGATAACCGTGAAATATTTTCATCAAACCTTTGGAAATAACCTACCAAACCCAGAAAACTACCAATCTATGTTATATTTTTGGGTCTTGTCCATTCTTCAACAAATTTTGTTTTAGCAGGATCAACAGTTATGCCATGTTTCGAAACAATGTGATCAGGGAAAAAAATTTGTTGTAATAAAAACTCACACTTGCGGAATATCCCCTAATGTTTCTTTTCTTTTACAGTTTGAAAGAAGACCCTTAATTGACTTTCATGTTCCTCCTTACATTTGGAAGAAACCCAAATATCATCAATGAACACAACCACAATCTTATCTAAGAACTCATGGAAAATTTTATTCATAAAATCTATGAATACAGCAGTTGAACTGGTTAAACCAAAAGGAATAACTACAAATTAATAATGGCCATATCTAGTACAAAACATAGTCTTTGGAATGCCTTATTCCATTACATTCAACTGATGGTACCCCGATCTCAAGTTAATGTTCGAAAAATACAGACCTCCTTTGAGCGGATCAAACAAATCGTCAATATGAGGCAAAGGATAATTTTTCTTAACAGAATGTTATTCATTGCTCTATAATCAATGAAATGTCTTATTGAACCATCTTTCTTTTTAACAAACAAAACAAGAGCACCCCATGGTGATGTGGTAGGTCTAATGAATCCATTATCTAATTACTCATGCAATTACTTCTTTAGATCTAAAACTTCAATTTGAGCCATTAGATTAGGGGGATTTCAAATTAGCTTAGCATCATAAACTAAATCAACACCAAATTCAACTTTTTGATCAGGTTTAATACCAGGAAACTCATCTGAAAAAACATCAATGTACTCATTTACCACTGGCACATCAATAATTTTAAAACATCCTTTGTTTTAGACAATAAGTGCAAGGTTACATTCATTTCATTCTTTTACTAGTTCCTCAGCTTCCTGATATGTTATAAAAATCAATGCCTCATTTTTGTATAAAAACTGAAAATATTTCAGAAAAGAAACCTCTTTAGCTCTGCATTCAATCTTATCATGATAAACAGAAATCCAATCCATGCCCAAAATAACATCAAACTCTAATAGAGGCAAAACTATAAGGTTTGCCCGTAGATTATTTCCTCACACAAGGACAAGAATGTTCTTATGTTTTCTTTTTGTCTCAAAATTTCCTCCAGGTGATTTTACCATAATTTTTGTAATCATATCTTGATATGGAATTCCCAATTTACTAGAAATCTTATAAGAAATGAAAGAGTGCTTAGACCCTGAATCAAACAACACATTTGCATAATCTGAACAGACAAACAATGTACCTGATACAACATCATTTGATGGCCCAGCATCTGCTAAAGTAGTTGTAATGGATTTCGCCACCCCTTTATAGTTGTAGACTGGTTGCTTTCCCTCATTTTAGTTCTTCTCTGGACACTCATTTTCATCATGTCCCATTTCATTACCCTTAAAACAACTTACCGATGGCTTTTCATTTCCCGATTGATCATCTTTTTTACATTTACGAGCAATATGACCATACTTACAACACGAGAAGCACATTCCGGACATTGATAAACATTTTCTTGGATTTTTTTTACCATAATTCTTAGAAGATTTATATTTAGTTTCCTTACCTCCAGGCTTCTTTAATGAATTCTTCCCCTTTTCTTGCAAACTGGACCTCTTATTCTATTGTTTTTTAAAGGGCACCTGATCATCTTCAAACTACATTTCCACCTTCTCCACACATCGAACATGTTTTTCATAATTTTGGAACTCACTAGAGGCTAATTCTATTCTATATCATGGCTTCAGTCCCAAGTAAAATCGATTTATCTTACTATCAAGATCTCGGATGAAATTTGGTCCATACCATTCCAGTAGAGTGAAATTTGCATCATAAGCATCCAATGAGTCATCCTCATGTCTTAATTCTATGAATTATTTTTCCATCCTAATATTAATCAACTTAGGAAAATATTTCTCAAGAAATATACCTTTGAATTCAGCCAAATAATGAGCATCAATCACCTCACTATCCCTGATATTTTTCAACATCGACCACCACTGATCAGCTTTACCTTCAATATGATAAATACCAAGACTAACCTTTTGATGTTCTAAACACCCCATAACATTGAAAATCTTCTCTAGTGCATTAATCCACCCTTCTGCTACCACAGGGCCAGATGATCCTCTGAATGATGGGGGATGTTGCCTCATGAAATACTCCACTACTGACATGTTCTTCTGCGGTTGATCTGGCTGATCTTGTGAAGGTATACCACCACCATTTATAGCCTGATTCAACTATGCCATCACTACAACAAACAGTTCTGATTCCAACCATCTCTGATTTGGAAGGTTTTCTTCCTCTAAATGTCGTCCCAACATAGCTTCCTTGTTTTCTCAATGGAAAATAATTCTGAACACAGAAATATAGAAGGCGAAGCTACATGGCAATCTGTAAATTATATATCATTTCAATCATAACATAAATTAATATATGATCATTAATTTAACAATATAAAAACTCATAAAGTTGTCTATACTGACCTATGATACCAACTATAAGGACTCGGCCTTAAAAAATATATAATATTGAATTATGTTAATAATTCACATTGAGGATCTTTTCAAGTTTATAGTTTTATAGAATTAGGACATAACTATTACATCTCAAAATATTAAAAATTATACACTTCTAATCAATATAAATTTTTTCCATAAAATAAAAACTCATGAAAAAAGAGTCATGTCTATTTCCATGTTTATGATAGCATGAATTTTCTTGGATCTCATCCTTGATCCTAATCCATATTATGTCCTCTGAAAAACATTTCAAAAACATGGGATGAGAATAAAAAACTCTGTAAGGGATACCCAAAGAAGAAAAACTGTTAGTTTTTAAAAACAACAAGTAAGCCATGAACACATTAACATGAGTAATACTTTTCACCTTTATAAAGTAGAAAATACTCTTCACTGAATAATAGATTATTACCTACCCTTTTGTAACCAAATGGTTTCCATAAATCCCATTTTAGTAACACATAACATATAAAGGTAACTCGGGAAATAAACATACATAAATTGAATAACTATACGGTTAACTTACAAACATATCACTAAATATAATTGACATACGACTGACTTCCATACTTATTGAATTGGAGGTTATAACATAACCACCCATCCTCGTATTCATGACACCAACCATCATTTTGTTTATCACATAACCACCCATCAAATGTCCAAGTACCATTATAAAATCATAATAAATAAAACAAACATAAAGGAACGAAAACATTTACATGTTTTCATCACAATATATAACATAAATATATTGACATAAAAAATCCATTAGGAAAACCATTTTCAATACCAAAATACATAAAATAGTATATGGTATTTATTTTCTATTTTCAACATTACGGCTTGTAGAGGAAGCCAAAGATCATATAATACTAGTGGTGGAAGAAAAGGTTATTGTCACCAATTATGTTAAATGAAACATTCCTTTTTATCATTTAGTTAAGTGATTCATAGAAAAAAATTTCCCTTTGAAATGTAAAGGGTGTTTATACATCGTTTAAAAGAAAGTCGTGAATTAAAACAAAATATGCCTCAATGAAAAGAGATTGAGACGAAGTCCCTTACCACTTGTCCGACTTGACTTGATCGTTCTTTAATCTCCTAAATACTAAAATAAACATAATTTATACTTTCTTAAGAACCCCTTCTCATTTTTATTATTATTTTATTATATTTATTACCATGTTATAAACATTATGTAATCATTTAAGTTAATAATGTTCTATTTTTTTCGATATTTGGTACTTGATTGAAAAATGAACACCTTATACTTAAAACTTGTCATGTGGTCAGAGGATCTTTATATCCAGAATGATATTAATTATTTGGATATCATATATATTTTATATATCTAGCATATACATGTATTTATAATAGTACATAATGTTTATTGGTAAGAAATGAAATGCACTGTTCATGGAGATGGAAAGCCGTACGTACGCCAGAACGCTACTTCCATTTCTATTTCATATTTAATGAAATTAAAACATAATGATACATTGTATTATTATAATTCTAGTATTCTATCATATATAATATCATTAAAGCTATTCTTTATACATACCACATATGGTATGAACGAGTCATATCACATTGTGGGGACGGTAGTCCACACTTTCTCAATTAAAATTATCACATTTACCCATAATGGAAACAATAATGGTATGATATAAATGGAAATTACAGAATCATAAAGAAAACATAAAAATACTATATATTATATAAAAATAATGTTCTATCATAATGGCCTCCATGAGAGGCGGTTGGATACATTTGAACAATCATCGTTTCGTGAGGCGTTAGTTTTCCATCCACAAAAACATTATATTCTTCATCCATTAGATGGAGGTGTGTGTAAGTATAGTTCTAATCCTTCTCATAAAAACTTACTATTTTATTGAGGATATTGGTGTTTTTAAAAAATAAAGAAATAAAAATAGTTTAGGGGTTGGATAATTAAAATAAAAGAAAAAATTTAATAGAATCTTTTAGCTTTAATTTGGGTAACTCTAATTTGTTTGGACCAAAGGACTTATTGAAGTGCCTTCTGTCTAAAGAATGGATTCTATGAAGTGTATAGAGATGTATTAAGATTAATTGGGAAGAGTTTGGACGATCCACAATGCTTGAGAGGTGTGAGTAATTGGGTAGAAGTGGTCTCCATTTATAAGGGAGAGGAGGGGCTCTTAAGGAAATTGTGAAAACATTATTTTATTATAAACATATCATCGGTTTAAAGGGTCTAAAAATAATTAAAGTACAAGCTAAGATGACTCAAATTATAAATAAAGTCATTAAATCAGAATTGGACATGTTTTGGATAATATTTTTATCATTATAATCTTATTTATTTAAATCATTTATTAATGAGGTAAATACTACATCATTTTGGTGTCATATATAATTTAAATTATATGATGTCTAAAAATTATAAAAAAAATACCATGATGTAGGAAATATTTTTATCTTTCCAAATAATATTTATAGTCAAAACTATTACTTATATAACATCATATAAAAGTTAATTACTAAATTTGTTTTGTTTTTGTCAATTTTTCCATTAAATTGATTTGTCTAAAGTGTCATTATCATTCATAAGTAGCTCCATGGGGTCCCAAAATCGAGCCAAATATGAACATGGTTGGATAGATATCAACCAATAGGATTATTACACGTTTAAGGATAATTTAATATTATTATAATAATATTTTTTACCCTAATTTACCTTATTTACCCTTTAACCACTATAAATAAAATATTCACTGAAGTAAATATTAAAAATGTCTAAAAATAAAAGATACTTATTTACAAAATTTGATACATTTGATTCCCAATATGGAATCCATTTTTTTAAATTTATAACACAGTAGTGGCAGAAACTAGTTCAAAAATAATTCTGGTTGTCAAAACAAAAAGCGTGAATTTAAAAAATAATAACTATCAAAATATTAACACTTATTTATGACCAATTTCAAAGTGGAATTAATTCCAATGACCAACATTGGATTAAATTGTAAAAATATATTTTAATTACACATTAAAACCAATTAAAAATATAATATAACCATATACATAAATTACATTAAAAGGCAATTTTGAATTAAAATACAGTATTTTTCACTCTTCATTAAAAAATGAACTTTATCAGAAAAATACAAAAAATTTAAACAACGTAAATTTTGTTGTCCCCAATATAAATAAAAATTTTATTCGGTCAATTAGAATGTATTAAAGTGACCAAAACTATATTTAAAGTGATTTTTCCATTCAAAGGCGGTAAATCGGCCTTTTAATGTAAATTATGCTTAAAATTAGATTCATTGACATTTTAAGCCTCTAAATTTTTATTGTATAAATGTAAATACATTTAACAATAATTTATAATCAAATTGTAGTTTTTTTAATTCCATACAATAAAATGGATATGAGTTAACTACCATTTAAAATAAAAATATTATATTATTAGTGTGCATCATTAGATTTCAAAGAAACCAATTGTTGCGTATCGGGTACACTATCGAACATAGAAACCCCTTTAAAGAAAATTAATATTTAATTAAACAATATTAATAAATATGAAATATGTATTATTTTATGTTTACTTGGGATGTTAATGTATTCATGGAGTCTCTCTAAATTCTTGTTTGTAAATGATATGAAATTACTATTTATTTTGATACATGACTACAATGACACTAATGATGAATGATATAATATATATTATTGGATATTTCCTGACAAAATTTGCACATTTCATCACAATATGTGAATATTTACCTCTTGATAAACTCTAAAGGATCTAATTTATGATTTATTTTCATTTTAAATAAATTCATTCCCTTTGATATTTTAAAATGCCTGAAATATGATGTTTAAATGAAATGTGATACTCTTAAAAAATATTATTTAATCATGAACATTATAACCTAGACATTAAATTGTAGGGTATGAATATGAGTAAAAATATTTTAAAATATATATTTATTTTTCACACATTAATTGGTTATCTATAGATTAAGAATGAAAATTATAATATTTTTGAAAAAAGAAATATTTTTCTGAGAAACCATATTTTTTAAATGAAAAATGGATCGGTTACATCATTAATGCTAATAAAAGAATTAATATTTAACATTTTAATAAATTTTATTTGATAAATTCAAAATCATTTAAAATGAAATCATATGAAAATTATCACAATTCTGTTTTTTATATATTTTCTAAAAAGTTTCATTTTTTTATGAAAAAACAAAATTCGTTGAAAAATGAATTTTTTTTATAATTAATTACAAATTAAAAATTAAAAATTATATTTTTTAATCTAAAATTACACCAATTATATTAAAATTTCACTTACATTGTTTATTTGGGCCAATTTTATATCCAATTTCAATATAAATACATTAAATACTTATATGGTTGTTTTCTTTGGAAACCCTCTTTTTCATCGCTCATATAGGTATAATATTAAATTATATTCTTCAATTTATTATTTTAATTTTTAGTAAATCATTGCATATTTTGAATAATAATAATTATTAATATATATAATTGTAAAAATAATTTTATACCATTATTATTATTAAAAGTAGTAAAATTTAAATATAGTAGTTTGTGAAAAAATTGATTTTTTGGGTGTTAAACTATGATAATATGGTTTAAAACGACCAAAAACATTTCCAATACCCATTTAAATGAAATATGTAGTCCTATCACCTCTAAGTGTCATGTTTTTACCATTTTAAGTATTGTATCATAATTAAAATGTAAGTGTAACTATTTTCATTAAAAAAATTAATATGTGTCATCTCCCACCCTTAAAAAATTCAACATCTATCCTCCCCTATTCTCTCTCAAAAACATATTTTTCGGAAAATAAATTCTTAAATAGAATCCCTATTTAATCTAATAATACTATAATCCATGTTTTATTAAGAAAAAATCTGATATAGGCTTTTAATGAATACTTAAGGAGGTCATCTGAAAAAGAGCCCTAAATGAGAATTTTTATTCTATTTATTCTTTCACCTCTTGAAAATATTAAAAATAAATATGGATATAATAATAAAAATACGATCAAAAATATATTGATATTTCATTACTTTAACTACATGGAAAATATCTATCACCTCTTCTATCTGGTGGGAAAAGAAACAGTCAATAATGTGTTTGACATACTACTTTATCACAAACAGATTTAATTCGTTTTCCATGAAAACATTTAAAAGTTGTAAATAATGTTTATTTTAAATACTAAATATCATATTTATGATATTTTTTACTCCATAATTTTAAAATAACATATACATTTTTTAATTTCATTCTATTTATAATATAATGAATTTGTCTGTGTGCACGATCGGATACCACCTCATGAAGCTATGTGATTCATTATTTAGTTATGATTTACATGGAATGTAATAAGGATAAAATAAATTGGTTTATGTGATATATATAAGATTAAATTTATTGATTAAAATTATTATATTTCCTACATATTCATCAATTTATTTATCATTTAACACATTAAGAAAATTATATTGTTTCTCATGTGTATGTAAAACCTACCATTACTACGAATCTACTCGATTCATTAATCATGTAAATTATTCTTAAATAGTTACAAAAATGTACATAGTGATTAGATATTATGTTTATGTGGTAATAATAGTCATTTATATTAGGTATATATATCTTACACAAGATAAATAGAAATTTACTAACAAAGCACACATGAGAAAACATGATAATTATCTCCAGATATAATAAGAACAATAAAATATTATTAACAAAATTTGATAATATATTACAATTAGGCCATATATTATATTATAAGTGTGATTATGGGGTTTTCATTAATTAATAATATGTTTATATCTATTTTAAGGGATCTGAAATAATTTTCAACAAATTGAAAGTGTAAGATATGGAACATAGTCTCAATTTTCCATCATTGAGGAATATTAAATTTTTGAGACCCTAATTTATTTAACATGGTGTGAATGTTTCATCTTTTACATGTGATATCAATAAAAAATCATAAATAATGTTATTTTATACTTTTATTTTAATTATTATTCTTGGTGGATTTAACATGAAACTTTTGAAGTTGTAAGGAATTCCATAACTAAATATCTTTTCATTCAGTTATATTACTAATTTATTATTATTTGATATTATAAAATTTTTTGTGTAATTTTATTTTATTATTTTATGTTCAATTTAAAAATTTTAAATGTGGATTAAATTTTTTTACACAAAATATATTCATTAATTAATTCTCACATCAATATTAGGATTAGGGTAATGAATTTTGTCATAATTTTTATTCTATTAAGACATATTTTCAAATAAACAATTATTCACTTTACAATGGTGTATATACAACCCCTTTCTGTATTGAACATGAATTAATATAATAAATATTTCAATTAAATTTTATACATATGGTTTTTATCATAGATATGAATATTTCCGAAAATATATGTCATTCTTACATATAGTGTTTACTTTGATTGCTAATTCCTTTACTGGTGAAATGTTGAAAAATTTGAGATCTTTACTCAATGGGGATATTTATTTATAAGAAATATTTTTCAAAAATTAAATTTATTTCCCCTTATATGTTCAATTTTTTCAACATTGTGATATGTTTTAAGCCTTGAATTATATAGACCCTCATGCATCCACTTTTCTCATGATACTATCTAGTTGGGAAAATTTAATAGGTTTCATCCAATTTTTTAAACCATCTTATGAAACATCCTTATGGTAGTGGTATCATGATGCCAATTATTATCAAGTGTAATGATTAATCATTTTCATATTTAACAATTCAATTATTATTGTTATCAATGATATTTTCATAATGATATTATATCTCAATGAATTTCACTCTCAATTTTTTGATTTAATAGAATGTATGCTTAGTTAATTACATTTCCATATTAATTATTCCTTATATATGTAAGTATTCATGTTATATAAATGGAATGTTTGTTTAATTGTTTATATTCCCATATTAATTTTGACTAAATAATTATGATATTAATGTTATCTATTATGAGTAATGTGAGTAAATTTATTTATGTTTCTATTTAATTATTTTTTATGATAGATTATAATGTAAATAACTCTTATGAAGAATTAAAGTTTTCCTTTATTTTTCTCCTTTTCACTATGATATGTAGAATATTTCTATGAATTAATTTTCAATGATGTAGATAATTGGCTCACCAAAATATCAAAACTATTAGGACATTTGTGACTTAGCACCTAGTATGTATAATAATGTAATTAAAAATGTTCCTTATTTGGGTTAATAGAGTCAAAGATATTACATTCACTATTTCAATTCATTGATTATATTTGTTTGGTATGGCCTGGAGTAGTGAAATAAGATTCCACTTAGTGTTGGGGTGATGGCGGTAGACACATCCTAAAGGATACATTGTTATTTTGTCTCCATATTTCAAAAGATTTATTATTCTAGTCCTATCTATTACATTCTATACATCAATATAAATTTAATATGTTATTATTTTTATAACAAGTATATTGAATTTTTTAATAATAATAATGCTACACGAGTTGATCCATAGTAATGAAATTAAAATTTTATTAAAGGAAATGTTCAATAAAAATGTAACTTGATAGAGTCTAAAAAATCTATAATTTGCATAGTTTTCTAGGAAATATGGTAAATTATTTCCCAATTATTCCTTTATAAAATAAATATATGTCTCAAATATATTATAATAACGATATTATTTTAAGGAATTTGAAGTTTGTTTTAGGTTGATTGAAGATCTAGGACAGGACATTAAAAGTCATATTAAAGTAGTGATAGGTTTCTCAAGATATATATATTGAATATAATATTCATAGACTATAAGTAGTACATAATATTCATAACTTTTCAAAATGGAAATAATGGAAATTTGTGATACTAGGGAAATCAAGGAATGTAACCTCTAGTATGAGTGACATATTTTATTGGGTTGCATCGGTTCTAGATGAGGAACCCATGGAATTATTGAGGGATTGTTTTATTTCAATAAAAAAAATATTATTTATGTAGTTAAAATATATTTATAGTATTTATTATCTATGTTAAATTCATGGTATTAATATGAATATAAATTTATAAGGTTGACTCTACATTATGAATATTCATAGTTTTAGGTTATTGGGAATTTCATAATGTCATTAATATTCCATAATAAACTAATCATTTATATTAATTGAAATTAATTTTCAAATGATATATAATTTCTCATTGATGATATTTAATATATCCTTATAAATATGAAAAAGTAAATATGAGGTTATTATGTTGTGGAAGAGTAACATTGATCATTTTTTTGAATAATATTTTGATTTGAAATATTATCTCTAATGTTTTTTAATTTATAAAACATTATAATTTATTATGTATAACAATAAACATAGGATTTTGGGGGATACAAAAACATCGCTATAAATTTCATATAACAAAAAATTATTATTTTTTGATAAATAATATTAAATAATATTATTATTATATGATATTTAATTATTTGAAATTATAGTAATTCATGGTCATAAAAATAAAATATGATGTGACTAAAAGTTGTGAAAAATATTAATAATATATGATACATATATTTAATTATGAAAAGGAAATTATTGAAAACCAATACTTATTTTTTAAAAGATAAAAGGGTTATAAAATTTGAATTGTTAGGTGAATTAAATGAAAAAATTGGAATAATACTACAGACCACTGATTGATAATTATTTATGAACCAATTATAATATATGGACACTATTTTTGAATATCAATTATCGAATATTACTCTGGGAAATATATATTATCATTTTAAAATATAAATATCATGTTTAATGAATTTTAATATTTTAAATATTTGAACTATCTAAATGTTTCGGGTGAGATTTAAAAAGTAGTTCTTGAGTTATATGAGGGTGTGTAATTAATAAGAATAAAATTGTGAGAGAAAATTAAACCAATGACCAACTTATAATATGAGAATTCAATATGATAATTTTTTGAGAAAGAAGGATCATGAATTTTAGATTTTTAATCTAAAGGCTTTGAGGGAATATATTTGAATTGGACCAAAGAATGTGAAAGTTTGGATAAGATCAATTGTATTTTCTGAACATAATATTTAATACATGAGGGATCCAATATAGTGAACATTTTGGACATATGATTTTTGGAAAACACATAGGGTTCATGGATGATACCGTACATTTATGTAATGAAATTATTATATTTTTAATAATTTTGTTCCTTATACTCAATAAGAAAAAGGACATCACCACCCATAGTACGGGTGAATCTTCTAAAAATGTCATAATTATTTAATATATGTGATACTTTTTATCATATAAGAGTAACATTGGGACATTAACAGTGAGAAGATAATTAATTAAATCAGTCATAATGGTATATTTTATAGTATAAATTGACATAAGGTTATCACTGATTCAATAATCATACATTTTATTACACTATCAATCATCTGTGAAATTCATTAGAGTTTAGAACCCAAATAACATCACAACCTTTTGTTGAGAGACAATTATTATATTATTTTATGAAAAATACATATTGTGGTGTATTTATCTATTTTTATGGTATATTTTTTTATTAAAATAATGTAATTACACAAATTATAAGAAAACAATCAAGTAATCTTCTATTCCCTTACAATGTTATTTTTGGTAATTAAATTACTTGAATTTAGTTTCGTTCGTGATATTGTAACTAATAATGATATATTTAAAATTTCATAATGTAAAACTTTTAGATATTTTATAAAATTATATTTAAATGTTTTGAAATAGAAGTCAGTTTTTATAAAATATGAATATTTTTTTAGTGGGTGTTTAAAATTATTAAACAAATTTATGAAATAAATTTTAGTAGAATATTTTACTTTTAAAAAATAATCCAAATAGGATTTTTCTGATTTTTTTTTAAATTCATAGTTTTGTTAGTATATATAAATATAGAGTCAAAATAAACAACAGTTTATCAAAAAAGAAAATTTTTATATAAATTATTTAATTGTTAAATATTTGAGTATGTTTAGAAATATAATTGACTATGAAAGAGTAGAAGACCATAAGGGATTCATTTTTTGGGGATCACCAATTGGCCATGAACTTCAATAATCATTATTATCATTATAACTATATGTATGTTAGTATATCATTCAATGTAACCATATTGATAATTTAGCAATATGTTTTGATATTAGGAGAGGTGTAACAAAACGACTCATTGACCAAGTTACTAAAATTTAATTGTTTTTTTGGATAACAGAAATCATCTTAATGAAGTCATATAATCAAGAAAAGGAGGCCATGTCGGTATGTAGGGAACTTCCAGAACTCAAAGGTCCAAAAAGGTGAATGAAGATTAGACCGCATTGTTTATCTACAAACATGTGTTCCAAGCACACAGCTCTGCAACTATTGTAGTAGAGATCTTCAAAGTTAGTGGAACCATCAATAAAGAACATGTAACGTTCCCAATGAGGTATTGGATAATGCATGGTTTTCCCATGAATTGGGAAACCATTCACTAAAATTGTGGGATCCCATTTTGGGGGGAAAATACCATTCCCCCCTCCATTCATTTGTGTTCTAACTTTCCCTTTTTCCTCATATCCAATGGAATAAACCCAAAAAAATCCTTTACATTGAATCTAAAACCCTCCAAATACTTGGATTTGTGCTAATACTCCATTGGATAAACAATTATAGATTCGATATAAGCATTGGAGATGACAAGGTAATGCTAACCATGTGTGCTCCACCTTCCCTTCTAAATTCATCCATATGTTGCACTATTTTGATGTAGGTTCTTTCACTCAATTGTTAGGGTATTGGAATAAAACATTGGTTTAAAAAAATACTCCTTTAATCTAAGGTCTATTTCTAGTGAGGCACCATCTACAACCCTAATGATGGGGTCAGGGAGTTTTTCATTTGAGTATTTGTCATTTCGTATTTATTTTTTAGCATAGTGAGATGACCTTTTCCAATATCCTTTATTATGATAGTTCCTTCATCACTAAATGAACCTAGAGCCTTAATATAGGTGAATTGGGATAGGTTTACGGTTTTAGATATCACCCTTTCTTAATATGGAAACACATGGGTTGTTCCATCCAAATTGACCATTATTGGACAAATTTTCAAAATTATAAATTATGTTTGGTATCTACCATTTTCGGTTTATAATGAAATAAACCACGTGTCATGCATATTTTAGTGTACCAATGGTAACCCATGTGTGTTTGGACCTCTTAGGTTTGGAATTTTCAAATTGAACCTATTACTATTTTATGTGACCTTTTTTAAGGGTTGAAGTATTTTAAATGGATTGTCCATGTTAGGAAAATGATAGGGTTATCTTTTATTGGATGGATAGGATGAGTTATCCTAACAAATTATAATGAAATGACTTAAGAGAAGTGGTTTCAAGGGGTGGAATTTCTATGACCATGTTTTGGGTTTATTATAAATGCATTGCATATGTGGATTGTTTTCTCAATTTCAAATACTGTTTAATGGTTTTAAATACATTATATAAAGGGAATGATTACTACATTGATTTTCTCATGAATTAAATTCTTAATGTGTGGATGAGAGGAATTCATACCCCATTCCTCTTATGAAATGAACTGGTGGGAGGCATGTTTACCCCATGTCATTGGTAACCTCTATGTATATATGGGTGGGATGAATTTGTACCCCATTCTACTTATAACCTCTATATAGATGGGAGGAATTATTACCCCATCCCAGTATTATGTATGGATGAGTGGAATTTGCATCTAATGGAATTATCTTTTATTTGTGGGAGGAATTATTACCATGCACCAGCAATGGAATATACATATGTATGGATGATAGGAATTCTTACTCCGTTCTAGTAATAACTTATATATATAAATATATACCTAGAGACTTATTCAGAAAATATAACATTGTTCTAGTGAAGGTAGACCTTCCAGGTGTTCTTTGGAATACTAAGTGGGACGTAAATTCATTATTTGGTATTGGTTTCCTTTGTTTCTTTTATATGTACCCGGTTTACATATAAGTTCCACTAAGATTACACATAGACATAGTTGTTGGTGGAAATATTATATTTATCTTACACTCTACTCAGACACCATTTGTTACATGAGAAGACTATTTTCATGCATGTATCGATATAGGAAAACACAACTCATCTTGTTGTTGACTCTTTTTCATAGACAGAGCATAAGAGAATAAAACTGAGCTTAGGCTAGATAAGCAATGGAGCATCTTTTATCTTTTTTATTATTATTTTACTTCTATGTTAGTATTAAATTTTTTATTTTTTATTACCATTTTTTACTGGCATGTAATGAATGCATATCTATACCAGGCACTACCAATGATGGGTTTGTTATTTTATTTAGTATTGTCTTTTTTAACTCATCATTCTATATGTTTATGTTCCTTATATTATATGTTGTGTTATATCTACTCTGTACTTTGACATGGGGGTATAGTCTCACCATTGAATTATCTTCCCACCCTCACTGCTATTTGGCTACCCTAGCATTACGGGAGACGTGCAAGGGGTCATGTGGCCAACTGTGCTTGAGGCCCATGTTAAATGGCATCTAAGTCCAGGATGTCACAAAGTTGTATCATATGAGTTCCTTTATTTCTTTTATATTTGGAGATGGTATATTGGAGATTGTAAATTCATAGGACTTGGTCACAAGCTGTGATTGGGAATCATAAACCCATTTAAGGCATAAGGGCCATGATTCTAATAGTATTACTGTTATAGATAATACTATTACTATTGATATCATTTCATCATTGGTTACTTCACATGTTTAGTGATTTCATTGACATTGATGATATTGTAATTCTTATTTCATTGCTCCATCTGATGAACTGATGGTTATGTGTTAGAACGTGCAACATGATAGGAACAATATGAATTGGCCATGCAGTTTTTCATGTAATGTTTACATTTTTAGAAATCATTTCTTGTTTCTTTTTATTACTCCTTGTTACATATATTCAATTATGCTAACACCGTTATACATGATTTGGATCATTATATGGTGTAATTTTAGTGGGTCCAAATATTTGATTCATAAGATATATGGGCCCTTATGAATCAGAAAATGATATTCTAGATACATCAACCATTTTAGGAATGATATAATATCATTGATAAAAACAATTTAAATCACAATGACATTCATGTGGGTGTCACATTTTTAATCGTAAGGTGTATGGGCCCATATGTTATGAGAAATGAAATATCAATGGATTTAACCAATTGACATGACTTATACTTGGATAACACATTTTTCCACATTCCAAACATATAAATTTTACCAAAACCCATCCTTATTTGTGGGTAGTGGGTGATTATCAATTTTTATGTAATGTTTTAACTTCTAGTCATGGATTTTGAAGCAAGTTGAGAGGCGTGTTTTGTCATTAAGGAAGTCTATAGTACCTGTCCTAGTTTCCCAAATATATTACACTAAAATTATTATATCCATTCTAAGATATTCATTTTTAATTTTATCATTATGCCGCCACAATATTTTTGGGACACATTCCACGAATGTGGTGAAGATCATGTACTTGAAGTTGCAGGCCTAAAGACTCCAATTTTTCTTCTAGACGAACCACCTATGGATCCTCCTCATATACCTGAGTTTTCCACTAATTCCTAGTATTTATAGGGTTTCCTTCAAATGATGTTGAATAAGCAAGGTGGAGTGTGACCTAACCTAGGAATGAAGAGTTGAATCATGAGTTTGAACAGTATCATTCTCCTAGTTTCTCAGGGGATGATGGACCACACATGATGGAGTCTTTGGTCATTGTGATCCATTATATCATAGATAAACTAGATACTCCTCTATATGTGATGGTAAAGAAGGATTCTTATATTCTACATGAATCAAAAAATAGGCGGTGGGATGTCCTCACTGAATCCATCCACCATAGAAACATAGTTTGGGATGACATTAAAACTATATTCAATGACTACTTATTGAACCATCTCTGAGGGCTGAATGAGCTAGAGAGTTCATGAATCTAAATAAGGGGACCAATTTATTTACATACCATCCATTCTATTTTTCAAAGATACAAAATTTAAATAATTTACTATATACTTATGAGTTGATGATAGCTAGTTGATTCGAGGATGGGTTATGTTATTCCCCCCAATCACATGTCAATATTTTCAGGATGACAACTATTCCAAAAATCATTAACCATTCCCTAATCATAGATTGAATTTTGAGATATTTTGGGGGTGTATTCAAGGGTGGTTCTTCCCCTAAGTCATCCATTTGATCTTCTTCTAGGAAAAAGTGATTTTTCAGAGAGTCTTGCAAGAGTGTCTATTGTCATGCTCCTTTCACTGGTGTTTCTACTATCTATCACTATTGTAGAGCACTCGGTAATTTCAAGATCTTGTATACATAAAATAAAATTGATTGAAGAGGTTTTGGAAGGATTGTTAATCACGAAAATTTTTATATAAAAATAAAACCAGTGTCTAGTGAACATGGATCAACCCCAACTCCTCAGTTAGGAGTAGGGTTAGCATGATCATGACATACATGCCGCTAGAATACCACTAGTTTATGAGGTCATGGTGGTGGTCCAAGAAGAGGCAACTAGCATTATGATTCTTCGTGCCAGTAATGTGGTCTTACTCAGGGAAACCAATTAGTGAATCATGGATATAGTACATGATAGTTACATTTAGTTCATCAAACATCATAGGAATAGATTTCCAGGCCATCTACTGTAGAAGGTGCTATTCTTGTAGCCTTCAATTTTGTATATGCATTGTTTGATTCATGTACATCTAAATCATTTACATATGATGAAATCATTGGTATTTTGGGCCTCAATTATTAGTACTCTCATTGAGTTATATTTCTATATACTCTCTTAGGTATCCATTCAGAGGGTGTTTGCTACTTTTAGAATTACCTACTATAATAGAAAGTTATCATTTCAAAAGAAACAAGTACGTTTCTCAACATTATGGGATTCTATATAATATTTGGGATGGACTGGTTAGTTCCCTACAAAGATCACAGTTACATGTATTGTCATAAGGTGAAATTTATGTAACCAAAGGGAATTATGTATGTGAATAAGGGATAATGGGATGTTAGTGATACATGAGCAGGACCCAAGCAGTAGAGGCTAGGTAGTGTTACTGAACATGTTTCTAGTATTTTCCTTGATGAAGTGAAATTAAAATCCATTATTTTTTATCTTATAGTAGAGTGTATTAGAGACCTTTTTATGAATAATTCCCTATTCAACATTTGTTACGAGTAGTATAGTTTATTATTGAGCTGGTGATATGAGAATCACTTATAAACATTCCTCAATATACGATGGCACCAAAGGTGTTCTGGAGAACAATAAAATATTGGAGGTTTTAGAGGAAAAATGTTTTATATGCCCCCTACAAATCTTCTTGGGGTTCAACTATCCTATTTCCCAAAAAGGAAGATGGTACCCTTAGGAATTGTGTGGATTATAGTAGGATAAATCAGCTGACTATCAGGAATCAGTATCCTATTTGTAGAATAGACAACCTCTTTGATCAAATTTTAAGAGAGAAGGTGTTTTGAAATATATATATATGTGAGGTTAAGCATTCATCAGGTTCATGTCAGGACTTCAGAAATACCTCACACAACATTTCAAAGTAGGTATGGTCTCTATGAGTACCCGGTTATGCCATTTGGACTCATGAACACACCTACTATCCTCATATCTTTTATTAATAGGGGTTTCTACCCATATCTAGATTTATTTGTTTTTATCATCATTTAAAATATCATAGTGTATTATCACTCCAGATATAACCATGAAACCCATCTTGAGATTGTGCTGAATATAATGAAAGAGAATCATCTCTATGATAATCTTAGTAAATGCCATATCTGGGTCGATAAAGTTCACTTCCTTGGCAATTTCATCTCAGATTCATGATTTTCTGTTGACCCATATAAAATGACGGTTGTGGTTTCATGGGAACAGACCAAGAACTCCATTGATATTCAATGTTTCTTTGGTTTTCCCAAATTCTACAGATTCTTCATTTATGATTTTTCATTCCTTGCAGTGCTGTTTATATGCTTGAAAAAGAAGGGCATCAAATGATAATGTTAAAAATCTTAGGAATCAACCATTCTAGAGATAAAGGGTAAACTTACATCAGAACTGATAATAATTCTTTCAGATCTATTCGGGGATTATACAGTCTATGTTGACATATCTGGTATTTGTTTTGGATCTATATTGATGTATGAAGAGATAGTTATTGTGTACGGTTCTCATCAGTTGATTGATCATGAGAGGATTTACCCATATCCCAACACCTAACCATGATAATGATGTTGTTTCTATTTCCATATGATGTTGGAGACACAATTTCATGGCAGAGTGTTTTCTGGTGTTCCTAGACCACAAAATCCTCAAATAAATCTTTAATCAGTGGGATTTGAATCTTAAAATTCATAGCTATGATGAATTCCTTCAATAATTTTATTTATAACATTAATACACTCCAGATAAAGGGATTTCACTAGTCGATGCTTTGATCCCAAAAAATCAGATGCATGTAGATTAGGAGTCCAGTGATGAATGGAAGCATACAGGAATATTGTCAGAGATGCACGTTGTGGTTCTGGAGGACCATGGTCGGACTATCATCCCAGTCTTATCAGTGACATCATATCTTCTGAAATGATTGAGGTTAAGACAACTATCTGATCTAAGATGGCCTTTAACTATGAGAAATTATTTCAAATAACAATTCCACTTCTCGATGGATAGTCTATGGGGATGATGATATTCTATTCCGTGGGAGTATATGGATCGAAAAGGACATCAAAGAGGTGAAGGTGAGGGATTTCCACACCTTGTTATTGGGTGTTAACCTACTTGTCACCAAAATTTAATTAGATTTACAATGTCAATATTGGCGGACCTTTATGAAGCGTGAGATGGCTAGCTTAATCACTCGATGTTCCATCTATCATGAGTTGAAGGAGGAACATCAGTTTCTAGTTGGAATTTTACAGTCATTGTCTCTTTCTGAGTGAAAATGGGATGTTCTTTCAATGGACTTTTTAACTAATTTACCCTGATCACATCATGTAAATTACATTGTGTGGGTTGTTGTTGATCAGGTAATGAAGGTCAGACACTTCATACATGTGAATGATATTTTTTTTGTAGATGATTTGGGAAGACATTACATTATGGAGGTGGTACATCATCATGGAGAACCTAATTATATTATTTTCGACAGAGATAATTGTTTCACGTCACGATTCTGGATGGGGTTGATGAAGGCCTTAGGAATGATTGTACTTTTTATATTATCATATCAGCCACACACCAATCGATAGATGAAGTGTAAAATTCAGGTGATTAAGGACATGCTCTATGCATGTGTTCTTGATATTGGGGGTTCTTGTGAAAAACACATTTTTCTCTTTGAGTATGCTTATCAGAACATATTTTAGGAAACCATTGAGACAAATATTTATGATTCCTCTTATGTTAGGCATTTTTCTCACATATATTTGGGATGGAGGTTGGGTATGTAGTAGATATTTGGACTTGTATCATGTAGGAGATGTCAGAGTAGGTCTAGCTGGCCAGGAAACACATGTTGATAGCGTGGTCTATACTGTAATCTTATGCCAAAAAACATCGATGACCTATTGATTTCATGGTCAGAGACTGTGTTTTCATGAATGTCTCAACTAGGATGGGGCATAGACATATTCAGAGTAGCGAATGCAATCACTCAGATTCATTGGTGGTTTCTAGGTTGTGCATCAGATCAGAGTAGTGGGTTACTAGTTGTCGCATCCTAAGAAAGACAGGTCTATGAATGATGAATTTCATGTATCTTAGCTTCACTGATATTTTAAAAACCCATCTCATGTCTTTAATATTGATGAGGTTGCATTGGATATGGATGCTTCCATTAAAGATTCTCCAATTTGTGTGGTTGATTGGAGCATAAAGACACACTGAGGCTGCAAAGTTCCTCTTGTTCGGGTTCTATGGAAACACGATCGGGTATATGAAAGGAACCATGTTTGGTAAGTTGATATATGATCTTAGTGGATGGAACAATTTATTGAAATTACCTCTTTACCGTTAGAAAGGTGACTCGGTGATGAGTTATTATATGGAGGGCAGGTTATAATGACCCAACTCATTGAAAAAGGAATGGATGAATTTTTTTTTATTTTGGGATAACTAAAATGGTTCTAATGAAGTCTTATAATAAACCTAAGGAGGTCATAGGAGAGTCTAGGGTAGTTCCAGAGCTCTGAAAAGGTGAATGATGACTAGACCAATCAATGTTTCTAGAACTATGTGACCTAGGTGCACAGTCATGTGGCTACTGTAGTCGGGATCAGCATAATATAAACGTATTCTGTGAAATTGTGCATAGAGACCATGTAATGTTACCAGTAAGGTAGAGTTGTATGCATGGTTTTTGTATGGTTTGTGTGCATAAACAGTGAGAGCCCAATTTTTATTGAAAAATTACCATTTTACAGTTACCTTCATTTTTTTCTAACTTTTAGTTTTTTCTCACATCCAGTGAATAGAACCCACAATTATAATTCCAATTGAAGTTTATTCCCACCTAATCCTTGGATAATTGCTACTCCTCTATCCATTAACTGATTATCAATCTAAGAGAAGCGTTGGATATGCCATGGTAAGGAAAACCCTTTATGCTCCTCCTTCCCTACTAAATTCTAACATCTATTGTTATATTTAGATGAAGGACCCATTTCCATTTTTCGGTAGTTGGAATAAAACCAAGATATACATCAATCTTCTCTGAATCTAATGTTTATTTCTAAATAGGCATTATGTACAACCCTAAGATTTGTGTTCATGTATTATTCCATTTGTTTTCTGTTTGTATTGTATTTATTCTAACATTCCATGAGCCAAACTTTGCTGAGATCATTTATTGTGTCGGTTCATTCATTTTTATATGACACTAAAGACTTGATATAGGTTATGTGGGGTTGTATTGGGGGAGTAGAGATCACCCTTGCATCATATGGACACCAATGTGTTGTTCCATATAAATTCTCCATTTTAGAATGACTTCTCAAAATGTCAAATTAATGTTGGTATCTCCTAGTTTGGGTTTATATTGAAATAAACCATTAATCATGTGTATTTCAGTTAACCTATGGAACCCCATTTTTGTTTTGACCTCTTAATCGTGGAATTCCAAATTGAACCTATAACCATTTGATATGACCTTTGTGAAGTGTCATGCTCTTATAAATGAATTGGTCATGTTATGAAACTAAGATTGTTATCCTGTACTGGTTGTCTAGGATGAGATATCCTAAAACAATAAAATAAAATTCATTAAGTGGTGTTGTTTCAAGGGGTGACATTGATATTCCCTAGTATTTCATTGGTTATAAATACATTTCATATGTGCTCTATTTTTTTAATCTAAAATAATGTATGATGGTTTTCCTTAAATTAGATAATGTGATTTCTTATGAAATTGATATGAGTATGACATAAAATATGAATGTGTGGATTGGAGGCATTCATACCCAAAGAAACATTTTAAATGTATGGGTGAGAGTCATGTTTACCCCAATCTATTGATAACCTCTATTCATATATGGGCATAAGGAATCTTTACCCTCTGTCGTTTATAATGTTTGTATGGATGGGTGGACTCATACCCCATGCCAGTATTATCTATAGATGTGAGGAATTCATACTTCATTACAATATCTTATTTGGGTGGGAAGTATTCTTACCCCACACCAGCTATGGTGTATAAATATGTATGTACGAGAGGAACTCTTACATCACGAAAATGAAAAACTATATATATATATATATATTGTGAATTTTTCAGACATGATATAATTGATATGAAGAAGGTAGAACCATCAGGTGTCTATTGAGAAACTAAGTGGGAGGTAATTTTTTCATCCACTATTGACTTCTTTTCCGGCTTTCAGATGCATCATGTTTCATTACAAGTGCTTCAAAAATTTCAAGTAAACACTATTGGTGGTGGCCTACTAAGATTTATCTAAAACCCTACTCTGGATACCTTTTGTTAATGAGAAGACTGTTTTTCTGCATGTATAGATAAGGGAAAACACCACTCATCCGGCTGTTGACTCTTTTTCTTACATATAGATTAGGAGTAGATGACATGGATTAGGTTCATGATGCTACGAAGTAGCTTTTGGCTTTTGTTTTATTTTTTACCATCTTTATTGATATACATGCTCCTACATTTCTATAAACATTTTTACTTGCATTTCATGCATGATTATCTATATAGAAATCTATATATAATGGTTTTTTATATATTATTCAGTCTTAGTTTGGTTTCTTCTTATGCATGTATGTTTATGTTTCCTCTATTTTATGTTATGTTACATTCATTGTGTAATCTTACATGGGGTTATAATCTCCCAGCTGATTCCCCTTCACACACCATAGCTAGTCGACTACACCTTTCTTAATAGGAGATGCACTAGGAGGCATCTGGACAACCGGGCTAGTCGACTACACCCTTCATGTTTTGATTCTTTTTCTTTTATGACACTATAATAAAAATTAAACATTGCATTTAAAAAAATGTGTATTTTTAAAAATTAATTTGTTTAATTAATTTAATACATATATGATACACTATTACATATATATTATTGGAAATTTCAATGTTTATTTTTCCTTTCATATTATACCATGATATTTTTTATGGACTAATGTTGTATTGTTAAAACTATTTTCTTGTTTCAAATATATATAAAATATGAAATTTTTATTTATATGAATTATAATAAATCAATTTCATTATTCTGATATACATTTTAGTTTCATGGAAGGTAGTATTTTATTATTAATTATATATAATGTCTATTGAAATTGTTATTTTTTATTTTAGGTATAAAAATAAATATTATCTAATATATAATGATTCTATTATTATTAATGTCTTCGTTTTTTATTACAATCCTACACTTGTGCTATGATTCTATCATAGTATATGTTTTAAGGGTGAGTATTGGTTAGTGATAATCATTATCCTTGAATTATTTTACAAATATAAAATAGAAAATATTTACAAAAATTATTTGAATGATTTATTTTCTATTAAAAAATTAATCATTTTATTTTGTTGTTGTATCAGATTTAATGCAATGGATCGTATTAATAGAATGGAAAATGACAATTCCCATACATATATTTACATGTTTATATTATTAAAGATGTAATTATTACTATAAAATACTTTATACAATTAAAAAAAATTGGGAAGTTTTTACAAGAGATAAATCATGGTATGGGAAAGTTTAGGATATTGTTTGACTATGTTAATTAAGAGACCCTATTTGTTAGTTATTTCAATAGACATTAATAAGGTTTATTACCATAATAAATTTTATTCTTTAAATCAATTTATACATTATATTTAATATCACATGTACATTAAAAATATGTTTTGAGCTAATAATTTGTTAACAATTTTTTATTTATTACCATATTATATATATATTCTCTACCTTAATACAAGGTGTTATCCTCCATGTTTTTTGATATCTGGGTGAAATTATAGAGAAAAATATATACAAGAGGGGAAGTGTGGGAATTAAGTTTTTTTTAGATGATCAAGGTAGTGTACTAGATACCTTTAATTTTGTGTGTCTTACATTGGTGGTAGAAATATTGAGATAACTATTTGTGAGACACACCAAGCAAGGAGGGGGTACTATTTTATGTTTTTACATAGTCCTATAAAATTTTATATATTATCACTGTGAGGTGGTTGTAAAACCTCCCCACTTGATGGAACTCTTTACACACACAAAATTATTTATCTCAAGTTTTATCATCACTTGAGTGTTTTTTATTCTTCATTGTTTCATATCTTGTTGATTTTGTTTTCTAGTCTACTAGTTTTCATATGTGTTTCATCGAGAGGTATAAGTTTTTCAAAGTTGATAGTAATTTAAAGGATAATATTGTATCCTCTACCCATTCTACCTAGCACGCCACACATGACCCCCAATATATTATAGGGTTGTGGTGTACATTGTGAATTTTTATGGTTCATGTAGTTTTTCGGGTTTTATAAAAGGTATATTTACTAGAAATATCTTCTTTATCAGTGATCGTTTTTCTTCCCCCATGTGGTTTGATGTTTTCCAAACCTCCAAAACACATTACATATATCATAACATATAATACCCCATTATTTCCTAGTATTATTGTGTTCAAATAGATTTTGGATAATGTACATAGGTTCGTTCAATGATTGGATTTCTTATCTATTATCCATTGGGTTTTTTTATTTCTTGTTGGAAAATGTTTGGTTTTTCACTCTTGGATGTTTCCTTAGTTGTCTTTTTGATATAGTATCAATATGGGATCTCCTATTAACTAGTTAAATTATCTATTTTTTCTCTCAAAACTAAAATATTTAATACATTTCAAGAAAGTCTTCCATAAAAAAATTATTTTTGGGTTCTAACTTTCCATTTAGTGAAATTTGTGATGTGTTTTTGTGATTATGTTTCTTTTCAAATTATATCTGAACTAGATGCCTTGTATTTTCATCTATGAAATGGTTGTTCATACTCATATCCCTTTGGTGTTTATAGTTTTTTTCACTTTTTTATCACTATTCTATTCCATATATGATGTGAAGATTTCATTTATTGATGGTGAATCAGACATCATTATCAAATCATCCTTGATGGAGGATGATCATCGATAAATGACTTGGTAAAGGATTTGTATTACCTGTTTGACAACAATGTATTAACAGTGTGTGATGGACATAATGACATTAAATATTATCAATCAATATATTTGGATTAAGGCTGGATGTGTCCTCGATTTCCTTGAATGTTTTGATGTCCTATTAGTTTTTCATCTTCAATGATTTAATTTTGGATTTTATATGGTCATGTTTTTGTTAGTTCCAATCCCAATGGAAATTTTTTTTATTGATGTGGTATTTGGATCGCTCATGACCATGAATTGATTGGTTTTTGGGTTCTCGATGTACCTAAAATTTGTTCTTTATATTACCAAAAAAGAGAAATTTAGAGTGATAATATTTTAGTATAAGATATATATAAATATATATATATATATATTCTATTGGATTATTGGACATTTCCTTAATTTTTATATTTCTAGGATACATTTATTAAGCTACTTCTATAACCCTAAAAAATTAATATTCCTCCATTTATATTCTTCCACGTGTTAATTTCTATTTTAGAATCATATTTACTCTATATAAGAGTTTTAAGGGGAAATTTTTCATATTTAGGATCTATTTGGAGTGGAAATATATTTCGTGGATAGTGTATTATTTTTTAATCATTTCTAGGTCCCACATGTTATTTAAAATCATTCTTAGTAATTATATTATCAATCCTTATTGTTATTACTTTATAATAATTTATATGTTTTTATATATTTCTTATCAAGTGATGAAAGGTCATATAAAATATGAATAGTGGGTTTTCATGTACACACAAGTAGTACATAGACATTTTTATACTTGTTATACATGGTTATATATGCAGAATTAAGATTTGTACTATGTATAATAACTTTATTGGTGATGGGTTCTATGTATACAACATCTTTTTTACCTAGTATATATACTATGTACCTTATCGTTTTTTGATTACTTAGTTAATAATCCAACATATGGGAGTTTTATTTTTTTAAATAATGATATTATTAGATCTCTAAAGTTACCCTAATATGTATTTTTTTTTAAAAATCGTGGGATAATCTAAATTTATGTGAAGTCTAAGTGATGATTATGATTATATTTTATATTTATGTCATCACATAAGTACATGTGTGGGTACATTTTCATCGAAAGAATTAATTTCAATCATAGATGATTTTATGTTATTTTAGTTGAGGTTTCATAAATTCTTATATATAAATGTATTTTTTAGATGATTGATGTTAAATATAGATTTCCTCTAACACCCCCTAGAGCAAGCCACTTTGAATTTCTCCCAGACCATCACTCGGTACATACATTTAGTGAAATTCCTCGTATTCAAGAGGCTAATAATTAAAATCAAGGACCTATAAGGTTACTGTAGGGAGACACTTCTATCAGGGGAAGATTATAACAACCACAAAAATACAATAAAATAGGGAACCACCCAATATACATTATAAATAGGTAATGTACTAATATGTAAACCAATATATGAATGTGTTTTAAAATGAATGTCCCATATATGAATAACCAAATATCCCATTATTAGATCATACATGAATGAAAAAAGAAACTAAAATAAAAAGGAATATAACATTCCTCCCAAATTGATTTGGTGGCCTACCCTATTCCATTCATGTTCCCTCCTATTATGGAAATCAAACATCAGGGAGTGGGACTTTCCCTATAAACTATAATGTAAAATCAAGTAGAATTTTCTCAGGTTCCAAAGTTTTATACTAGAATAAGTTGGGTGTGATTATAATTCAATAGTCTACCACTATGTATTTTAACCCATATATTACATAAATAAATATAACTTTTTTTCAAACAAATTTTTAATACATTTTACAATAATACACTCATAAATACCATAATGGATTAGTGTATTTTGAAAAAAGGATATGTAAAAAGGTATATAAATTATTATAATCACTTCCATTTTATTTATTCATAGCTATATGTTTTCTTATGAATAACATTTTTAAAACCATTCTATATACTCTAGGGAAGGGGGGAAAAGGTGATCTCGGAACTAAGTAAGGATAAGAAAAAGAGATATAAATAAATTATCATAAGTGAGAGAAAGATTAAAGTATGTGTATGATAATATTATATAATCATTATATATTCTTACATATAAACACATATATAAAAAAATGAAATATTTAATAAATTTTCCCAATCAAAAAACGAAAGAAATAAGAGTGTATAATCATTAATAGTAAACCATGAGCATCAAGTAAATATCATTATCAGAAGAAATATGTTTTTAGAAGGAAAATTAGAATGGAAAATCCTTTACATAGTCTAGGATCACTAGAAATACTATAATTTTGGATTCTATTCACCCCCATTCTATTAGTTCATTAGTAAAGGTTCAATCAATTAACCATTTTATTAGACAAAGTTCATTTCTGAATTGGGTTGAATCCCAACTCTATTACTCATTATATAATGACATATAATTATTTAAAAAATGAATTATAGGGGTGAATAATTTTAGGTACACCTATCAGATAATGAAATCTAAACAAATGTGTGGCATAAGATGATAAAATATTCACCATATCATTAAAATCGTAATCCATTAAAAGGAGATAAATTTCCCAAAAACTTCATCATAATAATCATTAACCATATATGAAAATAATTATGGTGTTTAAAATGGATAACAATCCTAGAAAAAGATAATAAATATAAATGTATTTTTTTATAAACAATAAATACCACTAAAATATCACTAGAACATTTCATTATGGAATTACTATTTTCAAATAAAATTACTCAATTTAGAATAAAAAGTTCCCATAAAAACAATCTGAATGTTTTAATTGAAATAAAACTTATTATTATAAATGTTTAATAAAATAAATTAATATTAATTATTGATTGTAAATCCATGAATATGGTGAACATTAATAAAACAGTTAATTAAACAATTTAAAGAAAAAAAATTCAAAATACCAAATTTACAAAATGATAAGAAAATAACTTTAAATCCATTTTAATTAAATAAAATATATCAAAAATTGAAGTCAATAATATTTAATGAATAGAAATAACATACATGAAAACATTTTAATGAAATTATAAACATGGTATAAATTATCCATCCTCATGTGAAAAAGAATATAGGTTTTCCAAATAAGGATTACTTGATTTTCCATAGTATATTAATAGAGGGAAATTATAGAAAAAATTTAATATCTACAACTAAACACATTAAAATAAATTAAATAATACTTTAATGATTTATGTCATATTATTATTTCAATTTTAATTTTAATAAAAAAACATTCTTAGGAGAAAAATTGATTATAACATAAATTCATTACCACAAAACTATCATTCTTCATAAGTGATATATCCACTAATATAAAAAAATTAAATAAATTATTTTTATATTATAATTTTGTAAACATACCAATAATTCTATAATAGGTTTACATATATCATCTTATCAACCTTTAATTCTATCATTTGTGTTATCATCATCATTTTAGGGGTTAACAACTTTGTTTTTCAGGTAATTTTTTAGTTCAAATGTAATGGTCCAAACCATTTGATCATGTGTACTTCATATAAAAAATATTTATAATTATTTTAATAGCATATTTTTCATTATATATATATAAACATTCATATTTAGTGGTTATGAAAAATAAATCACATCACTTTGTGGAGACATTAATTCGTTCATACACAAGAGTGACATTTTCATTTTTCAATGGGTGGAAAAAAGGAATGTGAAATAGAAATTCTTATTTAATGAATATTTATTGTAACATAAATATAATATATAGACACTAAATATATCATAATAAAAATCCATGAATGACTGTGGTGGAAAATTTATCACATCACTACATATGGGATCTAGTCCACATGTTTGAATTAGCGATAATTTCATCACACATCAGCTAAAGAAGTGTTGGTAAATGGATGGGAAATAATAATAAGAATATATATATAAATTTATAATTAAATATTAATCATTTTAGGATGTATATAAAAAATTTTATAAGATGTATGTGAATAAATAAAATTGAATGGTCTGGGGAATGATCTATACCACATCATTGAGAGACGCCCATGGAATTACTCCTAAAGCATATAAAGATTATACATAGAGGAATATAAGATGAATTATAATGAATATAATTATGCATGGACATATTTTTTCTTAGTAATCAATTATATAGAAGTCTAAAATGGGATAAATAAGGGATGATGATACGTCCCCTTTTATAGGTCAGTGGTAGGACAAACATTGAATTTCTTATAATATTTGAATGATGCTAGGACACTTCCATTTGAATATTGATCAAAATGGCCATGTATTCTAGGTTTTTATAATATATTGTTAACATATATACAACTAATAATATTTTTATATGTTTTGAGTGAAATAATACACTTATCCCATGGCATAACCCACAATATACCATTTTTATCCTTAACTATAGCAATAATAGCTTATTATTTTTATACAAATAATTAATTTGGATTTATTTATTTTTTATTATGATTATTAATAATATTTAATATTGTTTAAAATTTTTATTTACAATTGTATCCAGATTATAATTTTAATCAAATGTGAAAATGCTAAGAAAAAAAAATTTAAAAATATAATGTGAAAATGTTAATCTACATCAATTACATGACATCTAAAAACCGTATAATGAATTTTAAAATATTATATTTAAAATATAATATATAATTTTTTTTGAAATTCCTCAATCTAAAATATTAAGTATATTATTTATGGTAAAAACACATTTTGTGTATATAAATTATTTATTATTAAAGATGTGTCTTTATACAATGAAAATACATTATACCAAAATAAGTTATAATGATGATTACTATGTAATAAATTAAAAATATTATAATTAATTTTTTATTTGGATACTTGAATATCTAATTCAAAATATCATGGTAAATTTACCTAAAAAGGATAATATTTTTCCAAAAATCATTAATTTCACTATTTACTAAAAAAGTGTCTTGAAAAATTTTACAAATTTACCACATTGTAATATTAAAATGAATATTATATATATAATTTAATATTATTGAAATAAAATTTCTAAAAATATAAGAAATTTATTATAATAATCACATGTGAAATTGTGATAAATAAATTATGAAAAAAATAATAATTGTAGAATAAAATCAAATTATGGAAAATTCAATACTTATTATATTTAGACTAATATATTTATTTAAATTAATAAAAAAATTAAACATAATTTTCTTAATGTTGTTATTACTATTCACACCCTTCATATTTATTAAAATAGTTATATCAAAAAACTATAACATAGTTCATATAGATTCATGGTTGTGTGTAAAGAAAACTATCAAATATTTCAAGTTTTATTTCAAGGAAAATACATATATGATAATGGGTTTTAATTATACCCCCTTAAATTGAGTTTATCAAATTAAATTAAATACCTTGTGTAAAAATATAAAATAATAATTTTGATTCAACATATCCTTGGGTTCATATATATCTTGATCATGTTTTTTACCCCTCCAAATATCTTTATTTAGGTGAGTATTCTTGTTCCATGTAATATTAAATCTATTAACTAACAATTATACCCATCTCCAATTAATAGAATAAGCTTGATTTGTTATTATAATATATGAGTTCAGAACAAGTGAAGGATCAACTATGTACCTCATGAGAAGAAATATATAGAAGAAACCATCAACATTATAATGGTTCGGTTGGAGTGACAAGTTGTAATATATAGTGCCTACTCAATCAAGAATCTCATAGAAAATAATATACCAGGGGATCAACATTAAATTATATTATAATCATATAACATTCTTATATAGAGATTCATATGAATATTAAATTTAACATCTCACTAATTATTGTCATCATAACTCTCCTTCTCACTCTAAGATACCTTGATGTGTTGTTGAATGACTCCAACATTATATTCCATTTTATTAAATTCTTTAGGCCCATATAAATTTTTTTTCACTAACCATATCCTTATATTTAAGTAATCTGAACTACTTACATAGTAGGCTGCATAAGTATCCATCTGAATTTTTGTGTGAAATATAATTTTATATGAAAACATCACCAAAGAATTGTGTTAACCCAACCACATTATAAATCAAGAATACATGACTAAATAAATGCCTTATTATTAAATAGTCCTCTCAAAATTACAATAATTATGAGGATTATACACCATACTAAAATAGAACTATGTATTTAGAGACTACCGAGGTCTTTTAAAGAACATCAATTTGAGCTTCAAATCACGAAAAGGTAAATTATAATACAGTGCCCCTTATATAATTACCATTTATTTAATATATATCCTGGAATTATGATCAATTGCTAAATACATATTGATAGATTTCATGTATTATGACATAATAGGATCATTGAATATAAAACAAAATCATTTTAGGATATATATATTTTGGTGAGTCAAATGATGAAAACAATGGTGATGTATTCCAATTTTCGTAGTACTGTGGGGAACCATTATAACACCTCATTTTAATTTTTTTCACTTCAGATTAACTTTACTCCATACCATGAACCATGAACATACTCCAAAATATATCTCTTAATATTTTTCCACTCTAAACACCTCTACAGATCTCTATAAACATTTATACTTCAATGATGAATAGGGAATTTGGTGATATGTGTTTATTCCAATAATTCTTTACATAGGTTAAGTAATAAAGAAAAAATATATATTTTTAAACTGTATCTATCCATCACAATAATTATTGAATAAATTATAATATCAAAAACGTTTTCATTAGCACAATACCCACTATTTGATACTCATTAATATTCATGTGGATAGATGGTTGAACCCAAAATTGAGAATGGAATGTATTCTCTGATTTCATTAATATATATAAGGAAATATTTTCAAATTTTATATATATTGTATCATTTGAAAACATAATCATATAAATAATTAAATTATCCATTCGACTCAAAGCATCATCAACTTATTCACATTTAATTGGTGATAATTTATTTAGTAGGAATAATAATTAATTAAATCTAATCATCTTCATTGGATCATATTCAATTTTTTAGGAAAAGATATAAATTAAAATATATGATTAGTATATACAACACACATTTTTACATTATGATATATCCATCATATCATTAATTAAAATATCACCACTGTTAAAATAAAATCATTATTTTGGTAATTTATCCCTAAATCATTAATTCATGTGATAAATAATATCACATAAAATTATTCAGAAAAGAACCATGAGCTTTCTCCATCATTGATGGATCCCTGAAAATTCCAGACAATATCTACAGTAGGTTAGTGTGAGATTAGGTTTACTAACCAAAATTCCATTCAGTTCCTTGAAATTTTCTTCACAACCATCATTACAATTGAAATTATCATCCTACCAAGTTAACAAGTGGTGTGGATTATATATTTGTGAGTAAACCTTATTAATGATTCAATAGAATCCATCCAATAAAAAAATTATGTATTTAATCAAAGTTTTTGGTATGAGAAAATGATAAATAAGATCTATATTTGATGGATCCATCGATATACCTTCTCTTGAGATCAAAGGAAAAAATTGAATTTTCTTACAAAATTCATGATTTTTATGACTTTTCATACAACTTTTCCTTTTATAGCGTTTTTAGTTCCATCCTAATTTGATCTTCCTTATATTCCTTACTCACTGAATATATATAAATATCTTATATAATGTCTACATAAAACTGATCAATGTAATATCTAAAGACTATATTATATAAATCCATGAAGAAGGTGGGATAATTAATAATACCAAATGGCATCACTATAAATTCATAGTTTCTATCACTCACATAAAAAGTTTTATTGGGAATTTCATCACGTTTTACCCCTAACTAATATGATCTACATAGAATATCAATCATTAAATTGTAATGATATTATCAAATTTGATCAAAATAATCATGAATATATGGAAAATGATAATTATTCACGATAATTATCTTCTTATCTTCCAAATAATATATTCAATGTATCAATAATAAAAAATTATTTTTAAAAACATATATAGGTGTGGCCCTTGATTTCACACTATTCTGAGCAAATACTATATAAATAATCTCTATGAGTTTCTTATTGAAATCTTGCAACTCAATTGTAGACATTATATATGGAGTCATTTAAATAAGTGTAACCCGAAGTATGAGTTCTATTGAAAATTAAACATCATGAAATAGTGGAAGAATATAAGTCAAATTCTAAAATAAATCAATAGACTATCATAATTGATGATTATATTTGATATCAAGTTTCTCCCTTACAATTTGACATATATGGCATCATTGAATATGAATCAAATCCCATTAAATTGAAATATGTTATAAGTTATTTCCAAATACAGACTCATTATGATATAAAATAAATAATTACTTAAAAATATTGAATGATATTTTTCTATATCAATTTCAAAGAGATTTATTTTGAGAGAAAAATCAATGCTAAAACTAAAATTAAATTCCACTTAATGAAAAATAATTATATTTTTATAGAGGTCATTATTACAAACATTAGTATGACATTCCTAAATCTAGAGTGAGGTGATAAGTATATATTTAAAATCTCGATTCACATCATTGAATTGTATAACATAGATCCTACACTATTCTAGGAGTTATACATTTTAATGGGAAAATTACATAGATAATGACCATGTTCTCAAAATATAATAAATTTAATACATTGTTAATGTTTTATCTATACACTATTAATTTACATAGAAATAACATATTCCCCTACCTTTTATACAATATATGGGGTCATTATTTCGAAAATCACACCATGTTGGAAATTGAACATTCTCATCCCCAAAAACATTTCCATACTAACATAAAAAATTATCATTTTCATCTTATTTAAGGTTCCATGAAACTATTTTTTTTAATATATTAATAATATATTATTATACATGATTATGAATAATCCCATGGGTTAACCTTATATATCCTATCTCTATCAGTTTATCAATAGGGGAATCATTTCATAGTATTTAATATTCTATTTTAAAAAGGTTTCTTCAGGTTCCAACCACTTACTAAATCCAAAAATTATTGTTTTAGAAACAATATTTATAGTATGAATTCATATAATCATGAGAAACATAAATAATATTTTTAAATAATTATTTTTTTAATCTATGAAACCTTTTGTTTAACCTAGGAAATCATTAGTCATTATCAATCCAAATATATCATTAATTATCTAAAATATAATGAAAATTCATTAAATAATATCATTTAAGAGAATCAAATCTATTTCAAAGTAGATGACCATTTATCATGTACTAAAATAGTGGAAAATATATACTCTACCATCACATTTGGGCTTATTACCTCTAAAAGGATCTATTCTAAATCCATATCCACTTATACTATCTAGAGACGGATGTATTTACTTAGGAAATAAAAAATCATTTTATTAGCACAAAATAGAATGAAATTATATACTTATTATTTTCATGATTTTTCTCAATAAAGTCTCCAAATCATATTTTTCAAAATTTACTAATCGCATCCTCTGATTTAAATTATAGTAAACCATAAATTTCATACAATAGATTTACATATTTTTTGTATAATTTTAAATATATTATACAAAAATACATGCAGTAGAAAAATATAGGGTTAATGAATTTAGAATATAATATGTGAAAACTAATAAACCATAAAATCTATAAAAAATATTCCATTTTTATATTCTTAATTACAACCCTTCTTACTCATATAATACATAAAAACATTTCTCCATGACCAAAAGATGAGAAACATATGAATGGGTGATCTCATGTGGTTACTAAAGGGAGATGTAAAAGATATCAACAAATGATCATAAGTGTGCGTAATATATGTTTAATGGTACGTAAATATGAGATAAACATTAGAAAATAATACCCATAAATTCATATTTCAAATTTTTGAAGCAAGTAATAACGTTTAGTATATTGAAATGCATAAGGCATAATTTTTCGAAATAATCAATTTTCAATAATGATCATTGAAAACATTTTACAAGAATAATACATAATTTTTTAGCATGTGAGTAATCATAGATGTTTTTTTCATTAGTTGAGGATCACATTAATGAAAAAAAAATGTATTGGTTTCACACCCCATAAAATCATTTCCTTAGTAAATGATCTCTCCCAAGACTATCCAATTAGAAAAATCCATATTCTGACATGGGTTCACTATTCATTATATTACTAATTATCTAACTATATAGAATTAATTACGTAGAAAATTGGAGGAATATATGATTATGGTCCCATATGTCTCATAACTAAAACTACAGATTTGTGTGCCCTAAGATCGTCATAAATTTACCACATCATCAAATCATAAACCGTATAATGGATACAATATTAAAATACATTTCATCATCATTATCATAATTCATAAAGAGAAATAATTAATTTGGTAACCATATATCATAATTCCATTAATTCGTAAGAATAATCAAATGATGTTTTTTTAGAGAAAAAAATACTTTTAAAATATCACTCAAACATTTCTTAGGGGAAATAACCCTTTCATTTGAAATAAATAATTTATAATCTAAATTTTCCAGACAAATAATTTTATTTTTTCACTGAAAACAAAAAATGTAAAATTATATATTATGATTTAATAAAATATGTATTGAAGAAGGAGGGAAATCCATTCTTGCTGTGTACGGTAAAAAGGATTTCAACATTTTCAATTAAAGTTAAATAGTACCATGTTTAGAAGAAGATAATAAAATTAATTATAAAATTTGTACATATATAATAATATATTCTATAAAAGAAATTAAATTATCATGTCATAATTGTAAAAAAATCATCAAATATATTTTAACGAAAATATTTTCATAAAATAATAGATTCTCAATCAAGGAGAGAAATAAGGTCATTTTTCATTAAAAATGGTATTTCGATCTAGAGTACATAATGAATGAAAACTAATGATAAAACATTAACATAACGAAATGAATTTGGGATAAGAATATAAATAATATTTTATATATATATAATATATAATCTGTTATTTATAAAAACTAATCATAAACAATCCCAATAAAAATTAGGCTGATACAGAAAACCCATACCTTAATACTGTATCGGTTCATAAGAACTCTAAACTCATATATTATACATTTAAATATATTTTAATTCTATAATATAATCATAATAATAAAAATATTACCAAAAATGGTTTAAATATAAAATCATAGAACTTGTTCATTAATAATCAATAATTCTCAAAAATATTAAATGTTGTATCTACTTCAGTTTCCACAAATATTTTATGTTACTTTTTTAATGGTACTTGAAAATTTATTATGGTTACATCATCTCCAGAATTTTAATAATGATATAAATATAATATATATTAGTTTTTTTATATTTATAACAATTCAAATAAACTATTGTTGAAAAACGAATCACATCATTACATGGATCCGAGACTCTGTATATACACATGAGTGATGTTTAAATTTTTCGATGGACAAACTGATATAAAGGAAAATATAAATTCATATTTTGGGAATAATTATTTTTAAATTATTATTATTTATAAAATTTAAATTTTATATTATTAACAACAATGGATGATGGTGGTGGTAGATAAATCATATCACTATATAGAGGTGGCAGTCTACACAGACGCTCAAGTGATATTTTCATCTACCATTGGATAGATAATAGGTGGTAAACAATTGTGAAATAAAGATAATGAAATCCTTATATATTAACGATACAGTAATTTTAGTTTTACTTATGATTAAATAATGTATATTTGATGTATAAGGCCAAATAAAATTGAAAGAGCTTGGTTGAGATATCTACCTATTATTAGAGATACCTCTTTTTCATACTCTTTAATGGTTGTAGAATAGGTCTAAGGAGCGGAACATAAGATATAAGAAGATGGGAAATGTAATAATAAATATTTATATCTAGTATTTAACAATATAAAAGGATAATGTTTTATAAATTATGGAGGAGGATATGATACAATTATTATTGAGTGTAGTTAAAAACATGGGATTTATTAAAAAATCTCAGTGATTTAAGGTCACTTTTAAGAGAAATTTGGCCCAAATAATAATATATTTTATATTGGGATAATATAAGGAGTAAATATATGTAAAATAATAATAATTATAATAGTTTACATTGAAATACTAAAATTTTCAAATGGATTAATCCCCAGAAAGCAGATTTCCACCTTAACTGAGGTATCAAAATCTTACTATTTTTACTATTCACTATAACCAAAATAAAACACCTCCCTATTAAATTATATTAATTATATTGATTCAATATATAGAATATAATTTATAAGATTAAATTTCTATATTTGGAATAATTTAATTTTAGTTATTCCTATAAGATAAGCGAGAAATTGTTTTCAAAAAATAAAATGTTAAGAGTAGATCTTAATTTAGAATTAACACATCACATGTAAAAAACAATATATTTTTATGAAAATATTATATCTAACATAAAATATAAAAATTTAATTATTAAATTTATTAAAAAATATTTAAGTTATTTATTTTTATAAAAACACATTATGTGGATAAAACCAATTTTTTAAGTTGTATTTTTAAATGAAAAAATTAACTTATATACAAATAAATTGTAATGATTAATAATATGTAATATATTATTTAAGTTCTATTTAATGAAAAATTATTAAAATTTACAACCAAATTCAAAACATAATTTGATTATTACTTGAAAATATATGACAATTTTTAAAAAAATTAGTATTTTTCATTATTAACTAAAAAATAAATTCTTGTATAAAATATTTAAAATTCATCCTATGATAATATTGAAATTATGATTTCAAAAATAAATTTAATATAATAAAATGTATTTTCAAATAACATTTAAAATTAAAGAAAACATTTTCATGAATGAATTAATTTGAAAAAAACAATTTTTAAATAATAATATATTTTAAGAATAACATTACATGATTAAAAATTGAGTACATATTTATTATGAAAAACTAAATAAAATTCCATTAAAAAAATTATAATTATTTCAAAAAACATTGGTCTTTACTATTCATACTTACCAATTTAATGACTAGGTTATAATGGTTTACAATATTGTGGTTCATATATTAATGGGGTACATGTATGAAAAACTACCATATACATCAATTTTATTTCCAAGTCGGAACACATTATATAATGTGGTTTTAAACCATAAAATTCCATAAAAATATCCCACCAGATAGTATATCATGTAGGAGATAAATAAGTATGTAATTTAATATATTTAAAGTAATATATGGAGTATAATAGAACACATAAAAAAGTGACAATAATTTTATGATACCTATGGTTATTTTTACCATCATCAATCTCTAGGTCTATTCCCATAATCAACACTTACTACGTTAGTTATTTCTATAGTACATATAAAACTATCAAGTGGACCATGCCACCCACAATAACATAAGAATCCACTCAAGGATTATTCTTAGTTTACATAGACCCCCACCAATGGAGTGTTCAATGTAGAAAAAAAAACCACCATGCTCTTGTTTTTTTGTATAGTTATCATTGAACCCTTTAAGTGTTTTTCATAGTTAGCACAGATGACCCACATCTAAGTGTTTTCTCAATTATCATAGAGCTCTCAGAATGGATTACTCTTAATTTATCATGTTCCACATTAATTATGGTGTTTTATAAACATGTATACATTCTAAAAAGGTATCATATTCCAATTATATGAGATTATTCAATTGTTATTGAAGACTAACTTTATAAGAGTTTTCATTAAATTTTGTTATCACATGAATCCTGTTAATTGAGTTTTCCATCATAAAGATATATACCCACCCTTAAAAGAATTTCTATTTTTAAATATGTAAGAACCCTTTTGGTTATTTCATATATCAAAACACATGAACACTATATGGTTGTTTTCTTAAAACAGAGTTTCACAACTCACGTTCCATTTCAAAATTCAAAATCATAATTTTTATTTTTAAAAAATTTCATGAAAAACACCATTATTAAAAACCAAAGAATAAACTAAAACAATTTGGACATTCATATATTTTTTATTAGTCCCTCATTATACCTTGGATCTAAAAATATCAAGACTAAAATAAAATTTTAATTTATTGATAGTTTTGAAATTTAATTTCATAAATATCTATTAAATCATAGTTTACTATTAAATTTTTTAAAACATAAAAAAAATTTACTAGAGGAATCCTTTTTAAAGAAATTATCCCCTTCTATACCTACCCATTGATATTAATAATTTTAATGTGATACTATATATAAAATAAGACCCTTTATGAAGGTTAATTTTAACTCGATATTTAATTCATAAATTTGTACAAGATTGGTTATACAGGATTGACTACACAATCTATGCACTGGAAAAATCATAGTAAACTATTTGTAAATTTAAAATTTCACCTTCCAAAGCCTCATAAGATAATACATGATAGATAATATCAATTTATCCTTGCATATTTGAAAAATACAGAGAAACAAGACAAATAAATTGATGGGATAAAAAAACATGGAATAAAAGAAATGAAGGATAATATTTATATCTAAATCATTCTAATTAAATATTTGCAATATTAATAGTCCCATTTATGGAGGACAGACACCATGGAAGAGAGGAGTATGGAAAAGGAAAATTTTTATAGGAGATTCAAGCTGAAATAAGAATAGGGGGTTAAAACACTCTTTTAGTTATAAGGTTAAAAGTGAATTTCAATAAATTTTCCAAGGAATCATGGATTTTCTTAATAATAATCAAAATTGTTTGTAAAGTATGTTTACATATTTATCTCTTTACTTCCCATCATTCAATTTTATAAAACGTTCTTCAAAAAACTATAAACAAAATATGCCACATGTCCACGATTTACAAAATATATTTGTATGATCTCTTAGGTTATGTCACATGGATTGAAAACCCATTCACCTATATAATTAAGTTCACATAGTTGGGATTCACATTAATCAAAAAATTCACCATATATAGTCCCCCCAAAAACATGAAAATTATGTGTTGAACACATGATACAAGCCTTAGACATCTGAAACCTTTAAGGGGAATCATAGAAAATTTAAATTTGGTCATTTTATGGGTTTAAACCCTTGTAACTCATGTCTACCACCCATTTTGGGATCTGACATTTCAACCATTTTAAAACATGAAAATCATCCTCCATTCCCGATCACCAATAAAAATTCCAAGTTTTACAATCTCAATACCACAATAATTATCATCCCTTAAAATCCCCAGTGTTTATCCATCCATACATTATTACCTACATCGGTCACCAAATAAGCCAATCAACCTAATTACATTCTAAAATTACAAAAATAAACCAAATAAAAAACCTACAACCGAAAATGATCTACTAATTAAAACCTAACCAAAATTTTGTTTTTAAAATTTGTAAACATATATTATTCTATCCTGATCCAATTTTTCCTTAAACAGAAATTATATTGTCATTATTAAAACATCGAAATCCATGATTCTATCAACTATACAAAAAAATTACACCACTAATTCCAATGATTTGGGGCCTTCTCCTTTGAAATTTATTATTAAAACCCACTCATTTATTTCAAATTAATTATTAATGTAATCATAATATATTATAACTTCATACATTAATAAACATTTGTTGAGTCATCTTCCACTGTCTTGCCTAGAAATTTTTTTGCTTCTACTATTAATGTGTCTCCAATCAACCATATCAGGATGCCTTTATAGCATTAGGAAACTCATGAAATCCAAAAACAATTCTCACCAATGTACACAATTGTGACACCTATTATATTACATAGTTGATTTCAGAAGGATACCAAGACCATTATATTTTATTTCTTCACAACGATGCACCATGATTCCTTGCAGTCATTAATTTTCACAAATAAACATAGATAATAAACACAATTCCTTACATGATTAAAAAATATATTTTTTTATGATAATTCTAGGTGAAAAACATGTAAATTTCCCTCCAGAAACTTTGATCCACCATGATCACCCCATTTGAATCTCACAATCTTACAACCCTTCTAGCATAAGGTTCATTTACCCTTGATCGAGACATAAATATACACTATATGAGTTTACTTTTGGTCTATTTTATTATGATACTCAAAAATACCACAACAAATAATCCATTAACAACTAAATTAGATGCTTTACCATGGTAATATAACTCTATCTAGAGTGACCAACTGAATCACTATCTCACATATGTTCCCAACATCTGAGAACATCTCCATTGACATTCACCCGCATATGGTTTCTAAGAAGGACCTCTCCCTTCAACATTTGATGATTCACTCCACATCATAAAAATTTATTTACATATAACAATTATCATATACCACAAGGATCTATTTTAAAATAATCCATTATTCTCATTAAACCCATACTCAGAACAACCACGACCCTATTCACATATATCTAGTTAAAACACGATCGACCATTCCACCTCACTATAATCCCTTTAAGATATCACATAACAGTAAAAGATCATCTACTAAATCATAAAACTTTACTTAGTCCAACATTAACATTAGAAACTCATCAATTCTTGGTCATCTCACTCTACATGGGGCCTAAGAACAGAGGACAACAACAACTCCTAGAATATCCTACAAGATATTTTGTGTTAATTTTCATTGATTTTATATTTCCACTAAACCTATAATGTTATTTGGATAAGAAGGGATATATTTCCTCTTATGTCAAACATCCCAATTGAATATTGTAAATCCTAATGTGTATCATTAATATAATGTAAAAATTATCTTTATATCACACAATCTATTGTTTATTTTTCCAATTCCTCCCATTCAGAGAAAACAATGGAACCATTTGCAGAAACCCCATCTTTAATAGATCAGATTCAATTCCTTATTTAATATAATGGAAAAAGGTACATGGAATCACTTCTTGAAGGAAAAAAATATTTTATTCGCCATGGTAAACATGAAACATACATGATTAACATATTACATTTGAATACTCATATCGCAAAAGTTTTTTTAATATAATTATTCCCTCTAGAACATTCATTAACATCATTTGTAGAACACGTCATGTATACGTGGTAAAGGAAAAAAATTTGGGTGAGCTCAAAATCTAATTATTAGTTAATTAAAATGGAATCTATCATGAATAAATGGACATAATTTATATGAACCTATAAATAACAGAAAAATATAATATTTATATATCATATAAGAATAATCAATATTTAGTGGTTAATAACTACAAAAAAATTAATCAATAACATAACTATAATTAATAGATCATGTATAATAATAATGGATATTTAAATGACTAAAAACACATTTTATTTTTTAAATAAACTAGGATTAAATTTCATCCATATTTAATATTATATGGAGAATATCATGGATAGTAGTTATATAATTTTTTTGTCGGAAAATATTATTTTTGGTACATCCATATTCATAGGAACATGATACCTATACTATTAGGATCTATCTTCAAGGAATTTTCAAACCAATGGGTAGAAACCAATTTATTTAGGGAAAACAAACTGATTCACGTCTTAAAACTATTGATGAATCAAGGGGATACCTATACTTTGTCTCCAACCATGTCTTGCATGTCAAAATAAATCTTTATATATTTAAAATTATATTTAATTCAAAAAAAATTTTCTTATCAACAAGTATTTTTATTGAGAAAATAATATGGATTTATAAATATTTAACCAGAAAAATAGATGGATTTTAATGTAGAACACTATATTTTGAAATGATATACAGTTTATGATTAAAAATATCTAAGATAAATAAAATGGAATTTTATGGGAAATTAAATATCCAATGATCACAACAAATTTATCATTAAAATGGATATTTATTAATATTAAAAGTGATTCACGGAAGTAAATTCCAATATTATACATGATCAAAACAATCATAAACCATCTAGAGGGATAATTAGAATATTATAAAAATACATATCCATAGGGTATTATATAGAAAATGAATGGTTTTTGTAATTTAAATATAGAAAATCTGTAATGTATCTTTAAATATAATTCATTTGGACTATGTCCTATTAATTTTGAAAATATATTATAGAAACATAGAATATATTTTAAATACGTGTCTTTTGAAATAAAATTTAAAAAATATGAACATTCATGTATTAAAATTTATTTTAAAATAACAGTTTATACATGGAATGTATGACTTAATGAAATGAAGGTTATGTTATCAGATAAGTTTATAAATGTAGTAGAAGACAAAAAGTACATTACTTTTGAAATGTAAAAAGTTAATAAACCCCCATTTCAGAAAATTTCATGAATATTACATTATAAACATTTTTAATAAATAGAATGTAACATCCCAGGTAAATAAAGAATAAAGAATTTTCATATTTATTAATATTTACAAATTAAATATTAATTTTATTTTAAAGGGGTTTCTATGTTCGATAGCGTACCCGATACGCAACGATGAGTTTCTTTGAAACTTACGTAGCACACTAGTAATAAAATAATATTATTTTAAATGTTAGTTAACAAGTAGCCGTTGTACTGGCGGGAATGGATAGAAATAACTAAAATATGATTAGATATGTTTTTAAATGTTTATACATTTACCCAATAAAAGATAAAGGCTTAAAATACTGAAAGAGTTCAATTTTAGGCATTTATACTCTAATTTTCACTAAAGGTTCACTTATCACCTTTTAATGGTGAACCGTCATTAAATATAGTTTTGATCACTCTTATACTTTAATTTGGACCAAATATAACTCTTCTTTAGAATTGGGACATCAAAATTTACTTTGTGTAATTTTTTGGTTCCTTTCTGATAAAGTTCATTTTTTTATAAATAGTGTAAAATGATGTATTATAATTCAAAACCTCTTTTTAATCTAAATTATTTATATGATTAGATTATTATTTTAATTTGTTTTAAAGTGAAATTAGAAAATATTTTTACCAGTTAATCCAATGGTGGTCATTGGAATCAATTTCACTTTGAAATTGGACTTAAACTGGTGTCAATCTTTTGATACTTATTGTTTCACAAAAACACGCTATTTGTCATGACAGCGGGAATTAATTATTAAATTAATTAATTTGACTTATATGTTTTGAATTTTGTAAAATGGACTTCATTTTTGAATTCGGAATATCAAATATAGCTTAGGGTGAATTTTTAGTAATTTTCTGAAAAACTTCAATTTTTGATGAATAGTGAAACCACTAAGTGGTAATCAAGCAAACTGATTTTTCAGTTAAATGAAAGTTTACCACTAATATGTATTGAATTTTGAAAATCCGACATACATGGTTGTCATTAAGAAGTAAAATGTTGTTCAATGAGATTAAAATATTTTTTTTGGTGAATAGTAACTTTTTTTCATTAATCGCGATTAGAGGTAATTAGTGTAATTTAATGTAAAAATGATATTATAAAAATGTGAAAACACCATGACACTTGTCCTACACCTATTGGGTGAGTCATGGCCGACCAAGAAAAGCCATGGGCCAACTTGGGGACCCCATGGAGCCACATTAGTTGGAAAATGACATTAATATATTTTTATTTAATGTTAAAGTGAAAATGACACTAACATAAATTGTTTTACTAAAATAATTTTCGAGTGGGGTTATACAAGTCCAAATATTGATTATAAATAGTCATTGGAAAGATAAAAAGATTTCCTACATGATAGTAGTTTTTTTATAATTTTTAGACATTAAATAAATTAAATTATTTATGACATAATAATGATGCAGCGATGACATCATTATTTGACAATTTAAATAAAATGGAAAGATAATGAAAAATCTAAAACCTACACATGGCCAAAACAAATAGGATGAGTGTATTTCGAACCCTTATAACCTTATCCACGAATTATATCAATGTGGGACCTTTTTAAAACCGAAACACATTTTCAAATAACGTAATATTTCTTTACTTTCCAAAAGTGCCCCTCCTCTCCTCTTATAAAAGGCCCCCACCTCTACCCCATTTCACACACTTCTCAAGCCATTGGCTCGGCCAACCCCTGCCCAATTACTCTCTCCACATCCCTCTACTCATCCTAGAGGATTCCCTTTGGGAATAATCCTTTCAAAGGAAGCCTTTAGGCTCAAATCAAAAGGAGTTACACTTTTAAAGGTAATTCGTTCTCTCTTGTTCTTTTGTTTTATTTCTCTTCTCCAACCATCTATACTCTTTTTATTTACTTCTTTTGTAAAAACACCAGTATCTTCAATATACTAGGATGTTGTTATAATATTTATTTTAGCTACACTCTCACACAACTACATCAAATGGTTAAAGAACATACGGTTTCCATGGATGGCGAAATTCTGCCTCCTGAAACGATGATTGTTCAATACACATTTAACACCTTCAAGGGTGTCTATTATGATGTCACTATTTTTATATATGATATATAATATTTTTATGTTTTCTTTAAGCTTCTGTATTTTTCATTTTTGGCATACCTTTATGGTTTCCATTATGGGTAAACACGATATCTTCATTTAAGGAAGTGCGGACTACCGCCCCCTAAAAGTGATGTGATTCGTTAATGCCATATGTGGGACGTGTAGATGATGGATTTAAAGTCATTATATATGATGTTATTCTGGAATTATAATATACCTCTATATCATTATTATTTCTTTCCATTAAAGTATGATATAGAAATGAAAGTAGCGTTCATGTGTACGTACGGCTTACCATCTCCATGACCGGTGCCTTTCATTTCTTATCCCCAAATGTAATGTAATATTAAAAGTATATGTATATAATGGATATATATAATGAATGATACATCTAAATGATGAATATAATTCTGGAATTAAAATATACATACCTCTCATTTAGTTTTAATTCCACTAATATGACAAAGAAATGAAAGTAGCGTTCATGCGTACGTACGGCTTACCGTTTCCATGAACGGTGCATTTCATTTCTTACCTCTAAATGATTATTTAATATTATAAATACATGTATATGCTGGATATATATGATATATATGATATCCAAATCAGGAATTTCATTCTAGATATAAAGAACCTTTGACCACATGAACAACATGTAATTGTAAGAAGTCCACTTTCGACATATGAACCAAATATTGACAAAACAAACATTATTAACTCAAATGGTTACATAATGTTTATAACATGGCCATAAGTGATATAAAAGGAATAATGAACTTTAAAAAGGTTCTTAATCAAGTATAAATTAACTCAAGTTTATTATTCAGGACGTTAAAGAACGATCGAGTCAAGTCGGACCCGAGGTAAGGGACTTCGTCTCAATCTCCTTTCATTGAGGCATATTTCGTTTTATACACAACTTTCTTTTATACGGTGTATAAACTCCTTTGAATTTTACTTTTATACAAAAGGAATCTTTTTCTACGAAGCGTTTTACTAAACGACAAAAAGGAATGTTTTTTTAACGTACGCGGTGACAACGACCTTTTCCGCCGCCGCGAGTATTATTTGATCTTTGGCTTTCTCAACAAGCCGTAATGTTTTTAGAATAAAATAAATACCATATACTATTTTATGTATTTTGGTATTGAAAATGGTTTTGAAAAAGGATTATATTATGTCAATATATTGTGATTGAAATGTGGAAATGTTATCATTCCTTTATATTGGTTTTATGTTTTATGATTTTATATTGGTACTTGGACATTTTAACGGGTGGTTACGTTATAAACCATATGATGGGTGGTGCCGTGAATACCAGGACGGGTGGTTACGTTATAACCTCCAATGCATTGGGTATGGAAGTCGGCCGTATGGCTATTCCATTAAGTATGTATGGAAATTGGCCGTATAGCAATTCCATTAAGTGATATGTGTGGAAGTCGACCGTATGGTTATTCCACTTAAGTATGTTTATGTCCCAAGTTACCTTTATATATGTTATGTGTTCTTTATATGGGTTTTATGGTAATTCTTTGGTTACAAAAATGTAAGTAATGATACTTTATTCAGTGAAGAGTTTTTATTACTTCATAAAGGTGAAATGTATTACTTTGATAGAGTATACATGGTTTACTTGTTGTTTTGATAAACTAACTATTTTCATTCTTTGTGTATCCCTTACTGAGCTTTTTATGCTCACCCCAAGTTTTTCGAAATGTTTTTCACAGGACTTAAAGTGGAATAAGATCAAGGATGGGATCAAGGGAATTTCATGCTATCTAAATCATGGAATCTAGACATCTTTATTTTTAAGAGTTTTTATTTTATGGAGACTTAGTAGAAGTGTCTACTTTGTAATCTTTTAAGATGTAATAGTTATGTTCTAATTCTCTAAAACTCTAAACCTGAAAAGATCCTCAATGTGAATTATTCATTTAAATCAATATTAAGTAAGGTTTAAGGCTGGGGCCTTAGAGTTGGTATCAAAGGTCGGTTTAGACAACTTTAGGAGTTAGAAAAGTGTTAAATTATAAAATGATTGAAATGATATAGCATTTACGGATTACCATGTTGCTTCGCCTAAGATATTTTTGTGTTCAGAATGGTTTTCCGTAGAGGAAACAAAGCAGCTATGTTGGGACGAAATCAGGAGGAAGATAACCTTCCAAATCAGCAACCTGAGATGGTCGGAATCGGAATTGAACAGTTTGTTGCAGTGATGGCACAGTTGACTCAGGCTATAAATGGTGGTGGTATCCATGCACGAGATCAGCCAGATCAACCGCAGAGGAACATGTCAGTGGTGGAACATTTCATGAGGCAACAACCCCCATCATTCAGAGGATCATCTGACCCTGTGCAAGCTAAAGGGTGGATTAAAGCACTGGAGAAGATTTTTGATGTCATGGGGTGTTCAGAACATCAAAAGGTTAGTCTTGCTGTTTACCGTTTTGAAGGTGAAGCTGATCAGTGGTGGTCGATGGTGAAAAATATAAGGGATAGTGATGAGATTGAGGATCTTCACTGGGACGAATTCAAAGGTATGTTTCTTGAGATATATTTCCTATGGTGGTTCGTCATAGGATGGAAAAACAGTTCCTAGAATTGAGGCAGGAGGATGATTCAGTGGCTACTTATGAAGAAAAGTTCACTCGATTGGCAAGGTATGCTCCGAACTTCATACGAGATCTTGATAGTAAAATAAATCGTTTTTACTTAGGGTTAAATCCAAAGTATCGAAGGGCATTAGCTTATCGTGAGTTCAAAAGTTATGAAAAACTTGTTCGATGTACGGAGAAGGTGGAAATGGAGTTTGCTGATGATCAGGCGTTCTATGACAAACAACAGAATAAGAGGTCTAGTTGGCAGGCAAAGGGGAAGAATTCATCAAAGAAGCAAAGAGGTAAGAAAACCAAATATCCATCCTGTGAGAAGTGTGGTAAAATGCATCCTGTAGAATGTTTATCGAAGTCTGGTAAGTGCTTTCGGTGTGGTAAGTCTGGTCATATTGCTCGTAACTGTAAGGAAGATGATCAAGCAGGAAATGAAAAGCCAACGGTAAGATGTTTTAAGTGTAATGAAATGGGTCATTATGCAAACGAGTGTCCAACAAAGAACTCAACTTGGGGAATGCAGCTAGACTACAAGCAGAAAGGGGTGGCGAAATCCTTTGCAACAACTTTAGCAGATGTTGGGCTATCGAATGAAGTGGTATCAGCTCCAGGGAGCTCAGTATTTTTTGAAGATTGACTTGAGGTCGGGGTACCATTAGTTGAAAGTAAAAGAAGCAGACGTTATGAAGACTACGTTCCGTACTAGATATGGCCATTATGAATTTTTAGTTATGCCTTTTGGGTTAACCAATGCACCTGTTGTATTCATGGACCTTATGAATAAAATTTTCCATGAGTTCTTGGATAAGTTTGTGTTTGTGTTTTGAGGTTTGTGAAGAGGTTATGTGTGCCTTGTGATTCACAGTTGAAGAATGAGTTGTTTTTTTCATCCTGGCAGTACTAAGATGTATAGAGGTCTGCGGGAGTATTACTGGTGGGATGGAATGAAAAGAGACATTGTTGATTTTACTGTGAAGTGTTTGACATGTCAACAGGTTAAAGCAGAGCAGCAGTTACCGAAAGGGATGCTTCAGCCTTTACCAGTTCCAGAGTGGAAATGGGAAAACATATCCGTGGACATTGTTGTGGGATTACCGAGGACATCTCGAGGTAATAATGCAATCTGGGTTATTGTTGATCGCTTGACCAAATCTGCTCATTTCCTTTCTATACGAGATACTTTCTTTCTTGATCAACTTTCCCGTTTGTATCTTAAAGAGATAGTCGGGTTACATGGAGTTCCCCTCTCCATTGTATTAGATCGTGATCCCAGGTTTACTTCTAACTTTTGGAAAGGCCTTCAGAAGTCGTTGGGTACTGAATTAAATTTTAGTACAACTTTTCATCCTCAATCAGATTGGAAGTCAGAACGAACAATTCAGACATTGGAGGATATGCTACGAGCTTGTTCGATGGATTATTAGGGAAGTTGGGACCAACATCTTTCTTTGGTTGAATTTTCTTATAATAACAGCTTTCATTCCAGTATACAGATGGCACTATTTGAGGCATTATATGGGAAGCGGTGTCAAACTCCAACATTTTGGAATGAAGTGGGTGAAAGGAAGCTGATGGGACCAGAATTGGTAGAAGAGATGGCAGAAAAAGTTCAGTTGATTCAGAAGCACATGAGAACAGCTCAGAGCAGGCAGAAGAGTTATGCGGATAACCGGAGGAAGGATATATCTTTCGAGGTAGGTGATCATGTTTTTCTCAAGGTTTTTCCATGGAAAAGTGTGATGAGATTTGGAAAGAAAGTAAAGCTGAGTCCAAGGTTTATTGGACCATATGAAATTATGGAGAGAGTTGGATCAGTTGCATACCGAGTGGCTTTACCTCTGAGTTTATCTTAGGTACACAATGTTTTTCACGTTTCGATGTTGAGAAAGTATATGGCAGATCCATCTCATGTTTTGAGTCTAGAGGTAGTTTAGCTGGAAGAGAACCTATCTTATGAGGAACAACCGGTCCAGATTTTTGACCCCAGGGAGCAAGTGTTACGGAATAAGGTGATTCATCAGGTAAAGGTTTTGTGGAAAAAACCATGTGATTGAAGAGGCAACGTGGGAATCTGAAAATGCTATGAGGGATAAATACCCCCACTTATTTTGATAAGTGAATAAAATTGCGAGGACGCAATTAACAAAAGGGGGGAAGGATGTAACATCCCAGGTAAATAAAGAATAAAGAATTTTCATATTTATTAATATTTACGAATTAAATATTAATTTTATTTTAAAGGGGTTGCTATGTTCGATAGCGTACCCAATACGCAACGATGAGTTTCTTTGAAACTTACGCAGCACACTAGTAATAAAATAATATTATTTTAAATGTTCGTTAACAAGTACCCATTGTACTGGCGGGAATGGATAGAAATAACTAAAATATGATTAGATATGTTTTTAAATGTTTATACATTTACCCAATAAAAGATAAAGGCTTAAAATACGGAAAGAGTTCAATTTTAGGCATTTATACTCTAATTTTCACTAAAGGTTCACTTATCACCTTTTAATGGTGAACCGTCATTAAATATAGTTTTGATCACTCTTATACTTTATTTTGGACCAAATATAACTCTTCTTTAGAATCGGGACATCAAAATTTACTTTGTGTAATTTTTTGGTACCTTTCTGATAATGTTCATTTTTTTTATGAATAGTGTAAAATGTTGTATTATAATTCAAAACCTATTTTTAATCTAAATTATTTATATGATTAGATTATTATTTTAATTGGTTTTAAAGTGAAATTAGAAAATATTTTTACCAGTTAATCCAATGGTGGTCATTGGAATCAATTTCACTTTGAAATTGGCCTTAAACTGGTGTCAATCTTTTGATACTTATTGTTTCACAAAAACACGCTATTTGTCATGACAGCGGGAATTAATTATTAAACTAATTAATTTGACTTATATGTTTTGAATTTTGTAAAATGGACTTCATTTTTGAATTCGGAATATCAAATATAGCTTAGGGTGAATTTTTGGTAATTTTCTGAAAAACTTCAATTTTTGATGAATAATGAAACCACTAAGTGGTAATCAAGCAAACTGATTTTTCAGTTAAATGAAAGTTTACCACTAATGTGTATTGAATTTTGAAAATCCGACATACATGGTTGTCATTAAGAAGTAAAATGTGGTTCAATGAGATTAAAATAATTTTTTGGTGAATAGTAACTTTTTTTCATTAATCGCGATTAGAGGTAATTAGTGTAATTTAATGTAAAAATGATATTATAAAAATGTGAAAACACCATGAAAATTGTCCTACACCTATTGGGTGAGTCATGGACGACCAAGACAAGCCATGGGCCAACTTGGGGACCCCATGGAGCCACTTTAGTTGGAAAATGACATTAATATATTTTTATTTAATGTTAAAGCGAAAATGACACTAACATAAATTGTTTTACTAAAATAATTTTTGAGTGGGGTTATACAAGTCCAAATTTTGATTATAAATAGTAATTGGAAATCTAAAAAGATTTCCTACATCATAATAGTTTTTTTATAATTTTTAGACATTAAATAAATTAAATTATTTATGACATAATAATGATGCAGCGATGACATCATTATTTGACAATTTAAATAAAATGGAAAGATAATGAAAAATCTAAAACCTACACATGGCCAAAACCAATTGGATGAGTGTATTTCGAACCCTTATCACCTTATCCACGAATTATATCAATGTGGGACCTTTTTAAAACCGAAACACATTTTCAAATAAAGTAATATTTCATTACTTTCCAAAAGTGCCCCTCCTCTCCTCTTATAAAAGGCCCCCACCTCTACCCCATTTCACACACTTCTCAAGCCTTTGGCTCGGCCAACCCCTGCCCAATTACTCTCTCCACATCCCTCTCCTCATCCTAGAGGATTCCCTTTGGGAATAATCCTTTCAAAGGAAGCCTTTAGGATCAAATCAAAAGTAGTTACACTTTTAAAGGTAATTCATTCTCTCTTGGTCTTTTGTTTTATTTTTCTTCTCCAACCCTCTAAACTCTTTTTATTTACTTCTTTTGTAAAAACACCAGTATCTTCAATATACTAGGATGTTGTTATAATATTTATTTGAGCTACACTCTCACACAACTACATAAAATGGTTAAAGAACATACGGTTTCCGTGGATGGCGAAATTCTGCCTCCCGAAACGATGATTGTTCAATACTCATTTAACACCTTCAAAGGTGGCCATTATGATGTCACTATTTTTATATATGATATATAATATTTTTATGTTTTCTTTAAGCTTCTGTATTTTTCATTTTTGGCATACCTTTATGGTTTCCATTATGGGTAAACACGATATCTTCATTTAAGGAAGTGCGGACTACCGCCCCCTAAAAGTGATGTGATTCGTTAATGCCATATGTGGGACGTGTAGATGATGGATTTAAAGTTATTATATATGATGTTATTATGGAATTATAATATACCTCTATATCATTATTATTTCTTTCCATTAAAGTATGAGATAGAAATGAAAGTAGCGTTCATGTGTACGTACGGCTTACCGTCTCCATGACCGGTGCCTTTCATTTCTTATCCCCAAATGTAATGTACTATTAAAAGTATTTGTATATAATGGATATATATAATGAATTATAAATCTAAATGATGAATATAATTCTGGAATTAAAATATACATAACTCTCATTTAGTTTTAATTCCACTAATATGACAAAGAAATGAAAGTAGTGTTCATGCGTACGTACGGCTTACCGTCTCCATGAACGGTGCATTTCATTTCTTACCTCTAAATGATTATGTAATATTATAAATACATTTATATGCTGGATATATATGATATATATGATATCCAAATCAGGAATTTCATTCTAGATATAAAGAACCTTTGACCACACGAACAACATGTAATTGTAAGAAGTCCACTTTCGAAATATGACCCAAATATTGACAAAACAAACATTATTAACTCAAATGGTTACATAATGTTTATAACATGGAAATAAGTGATATAAAAGGAATAATGAAATTTAAAAAGGTTCTTAATCAAGTATAAATTAACTCAAGTTTATTATTCAGGACGTTAAAGAACGATCGAGTCAAGTCGGACCCGAGGTAAGGGACTTCGTCTCAATCTCCTTTCATTGAGGCATATTTCGTTTTATACACAACTTTCTTTTATACGGTGTATAAACACCTTTGACTTTTACTTTTATACAAAAGGAATCTTTTTCTACGAAGCGTTTTACTAAACGAAAAAAAGGAATGTTTTTTTTAACGTACGCGGTGACAACGACCTTTTCCGCCGCCGCGAGTATTATTTGATCTTTGGCTTTCTCAACAAGCCATAATGTTTTTAGAATAAAATAAATACCATATACTATTTTATGTATTTTGGTATTGAAAATGGTTTTGAAAAAGGTTTATATTATGTCAATATATTGTGATTGAAATGTGGAAATGTTATCATTCCTTTATATTGGTTTTATGTTTTATGATTTTATATTGGTACTTGGAAATTTTAACGGGTGGTTACGTTATAAACCATATGACGGGTGGTACCGTGAATACCAGGACGGGTGGTTACGTTATAACCTCCAATGCATTGGGTATGGAAGTCGGCCGTATGGCTATTCCATTAAGTATGTATGGAAATAGGCCGTATATCTATTCCATTAAGTGATATGTGTGGAAGTCGACCGTATGGTTATTCCACTTAAGTATGTTTATGTCCCAAGTTACCTTTATATATGTTATGTGTTCTTTATATGGGTTTTATGGTAATTCTTTGGTTTCAAAAAGGTAAGTAATGATACTTTATTCAGTGAAGAGTTTTTATTACTTCATAAAGGTGAAAAGTATTACTTTGATAGAGTATACATGGTTTACTTGTTGTTTTGATAAACTAACAATTTTCATTCTTTGTGTATCCCTTACTGAGCTTTTTATGCTCACCCCAAGTTTTTTGAAATGTTTTTCATAGGACTTAAAGTGGAATAAGGTCAAGGATGGGATCAAGGGAATTTCATGCTATCTAAAACATGGAATCTAGACATATTTCTTTTTACGAGTTTTTATTTTATGGAGACTTAGTAGAAGTGTCTAATTTGTAATCTTTTAAGATGTAATAGTTATGTTCTAATTCTCTAAAACTCTAAACCTGAAAAGATCATCAATGTGAATTATTCATTTAATTCAATATTAAGTAAGGTTTAAGGCTGGGGCCTTAGAGTTGGTATCAAAGGTCGGTTTAGAAAACTTTAGGAGTTAGAAAAGTGTTATATTATAATATGATTGAAATGATATAGCATTTACGGATTACCATGTTGTTTCGCCTAAGATATTTTTGTGTTCAGAATGGTTTTCCGTAGAGGAAACAAAGCAACTATGTTGGGACGACATCAGGAAGAAGATAACCTTCCAAATCAGCAACCTGAGATGGTCGGAATCATAACTGAACAGTTTGTTGCAGTGATGGCACAGTTGACTCAGGCTATAAATGGTGGTGGTATCCATGCACGAGATCAGCCAGATCAACCGCAGAGGAACATGTCAGTGGTTGAACATTTCATGAGGCAACATCCCCCATCATTTAGAGGATCATCTGACCCTGTGCAATCTGAAGGGTGGATTAAAGCACTGGAGAGGATTTTTGATGTCATGGGGTGTCCAGAACATCAAAAGTTTAGTCTTGCTGTTTACCGTTTTGAAGGTGAAGCTGATCAGTGGTGGTCGATGGTGAAAAATATAAGGGATAGTGATGAGATTGAGGATCTTCACTGGGATGAATTCAAAGGTATGTTTCTTGAGAAATATTTTCCTAAGGTGGTTCGTCTTAGGATGGAAAAATAGTTCCTAGAATTGAGGCAGGAGGATGATTCAGTTGCTACTTATGAAGAAAAGTTCACTCGATTGGCAAGGTATGCTCCGAACTTCATACGAGATCTTGATAGTAAAATAAACCGTTTTTACTCAGGGTTAAATCCAAAGTATCGAAGGGCTTTAGCTTCTCGTGAGTTCAAAAGTTATGAAAAACTTGTTCGATGTACGGAGAAGGTGGAAATGGAGTTTGCCGATGATCAGGCGTTCTATGACAAACAACAGAATAAGAGGTCTAGTTGGCAGGCAAAGGGGAAGAATTCATCAAAGAAGCAAGGACGTAAGAAAACCAAATATCCATCCTGTGAGAAGTGTGGTAAAATGCATCCTGGAGAATGTTTATCCAAGTCTAGTAAGTGCTTTCAGTGTGGTATGTCTGGTCATATTGCTCGTAACTGTAAGGAAGATGATCAAGCGGGAAATGAAAAGCCAACGGTAAGATGTTTTAAGTGTAATGAAATGGGTCATTATGCAAACGAGTGTCCAACAAAGAACTCAACTTGGGGAATGCAGCTAGACTACAAGCAGAAAGGGGTGGCGAAATCCTTTGCAACAACTTTAGCAGATGTTCGGCCATCGAATGAAGTGGTATCAGCTCCAGGGAGCTCAGTATTTTTTGAAGATTGACTTGAGGTCGGGGTACCATCAGTTGAAAGTAAAATAAGCAGACGTTCCGAAGACTGCTTTCCGTACTAGATATGGCCATTATGAATTTGTAGTTATGCCTTTTGGGTTAACCAATGCACCTGTTGTATTCATGGACCTTATGAATAAAATTTTCCATGAGTTCTTGGATAAGTTTGTGTTTGTGTTTTGAGGTTTGTGAAGAGGTTATGTGTGCCTTGTGATTCACAGTTGAAGAATGAGTTGTTTTTTTCATCCTGGCAGTACTAAGATGTACAGAGGTCTGCGGGAGTATTACTAGTGGGATGGAATGAAAAGAGACATTGCTAATTTTACTGTGAAGTGTTTGACATGTCAACAGGTTAAAGCAGAGCAGAAGTTACCGAAAGGGATGCTTCATACTTTACCAGTTCCAGAGTGGAAATGGGAAAACATATCCATGGACTTTGTTGTGGGATTACCGAGGACATCTCGATGTAATAATGTAATCTGGGTTATTGTTGATCGCTTGACCAAATCTGCTCATTTCCTTTCTATACGAGATACTTTCTCTCTTGATCAACTTTCCCCTTTGTATCTTAAAGAGATAGTCAGGTTACATGGAGTTCCTCTCTCCATTGTATCAGATCGTGATCCCAGGTTTACTTCTAACTTTTGGAAAGGCCTTCAGAAGTCGTTGGGTACTAAATTAAATTTTAGTACAGCTTTTCATCCTCAATCAGATGGGAAGTCAGAACGAACAATTCAGACATTGGAGGATATGCTACGAGCTTGTTCGATGGATTATTAGGGAAGTTGGGACCAACATCTTTCTTTGGTTGAATTTTCTTATAATAACAGCTTTCATTACAGTATACAAATGGCACTATTTGAGGCATTATATGGGAAGCAGTGTCGAACTCCAGCATTTTGGAATGAAGTGGGTGAAAGGAAGCTGATGGGACCAGAATTGGTAGAAGAGATGGCAGAAAAAGTTCAGTTGATTCAGAAGCACATGAGAACAGCTCAGAGCAGGCAGAAGAGTTATGCGGATAACCGGAGGAAGGATATATCTTTCGAGGTAGGTGAAAATGTTTTTCTCAAGGTTTCTCCATGGAAAAGTGTGATGAGATTTGGAAAGAAAGGAAAGCTGAGTCCAAGGTTTATTGGACCATATGAAATTCTGGAGAGAGTTAGATCAGTTGCATACCGAGTGGCTTTACCTCTGAGTTTATCTCAGGTACACAATGTTTTTCATGTTTTGATGTTGAGAAAGTATATGCCAGATCCATCTCATATTTTGAGTCTAGAGGTAGTTTAGCTGGAAGAGAACCTATCTTATGAGGAACAACCGGTCCAGATTCTTGACCCCAGGGAGCAAGTGTTACGGAATAAGGTGATTCATTAGGTAAAGGTTTTGTGGAAAAACCATGTGATTGAAGAGGCAACGTGGGAATCTGAAAATGCTATGAGGGATAAATACCCCCACTTATTTTGATAAGTGAATAAAATTGCGAGGACGCAATTCCCAAAAGGGGGGAAGGATGTAACATCGCAGGTAAATAAAGAATAAAGAATTTTCATATTTATTAATATTTACGAATTAAATATTAATTTTATTTTAAAGGGGTTGCTATGTTCGATAGCGTACCCGATACGCAACGATGAGTTTCTTTGAAACTTACGTAGCACACTAGTAATAAAATAATATTATTTTAAATGTTAGTTAACAAGTAGCCGTTGTACTGGCGGGAATGGATAGAAATAACTAAAATATGATTAGATATGTTTTTAAATGTTTATACATTTACCCGATAAAAGATAAAGGCTTAAAATACGGAAAGAGTTCAATTTTAGGCATTTATACTCTAATTTTCACTAAAGGTTCACTTATCACCTTTTAATGGTGAACCGTCATTAAATATAGTTTTGATCACTCTTATACTTTATTTTTGACCAAATATAACTCTTCTTTAGAATCGGGACATCAAAATTTACTTTGTGTAATTTTTTGGTACCTTTCTGATAAAGTTCATTTTTTTATGAATAGTGTAAAATGTTGTATTATAATTCAAAACCTCTTTTTAATCTAAATTATTTATATGATTAGATTATTATTTTATTTGGTTTTAAAGTGAAATTAGAAAATATTTTTACCATTTAATCCAATGGTGGTCATTGGAATCAATTTCACTTTGAAATTGGACTTAAACTGGTGTCAATCTTTTGATACTTATTGTTTCACAAAAACACGCTATTTGTCATGACAGCGGGAATTAATTATTAAATTAATTAATTTGACTTATATGTTTTGAGTTTTTTAAAATGGACTTCATTTTTGAATTCGGAATATCAAATATAGATTAGGGTGAATTATTGGTAATTTTCTGAAAAACTTCAATTTTTGATGAATAGTGAAACCACTAAGTGGTAATCAAGCAAAATGATTTTTCAGTTAAATGAAAGTTTACCACTAATGTGTATTGAATTTTTAAAATCCGACGTACATGGTTGTCATTAAGAAGTAAAATGTGGTTCAATGAGATTAAAATAATTTTTTGGTGAATAGTAACTTTTTTTCATTAATCGCGATTAGAGGTAATTAGTGTAATTTAATGTAAAAATGATATTATAAAAATGTGAAAACACCATGAAACTTGTCCTACACCTATTGGGTGAGTCATGGACGACCAAGACAAGCCATGGGCCAACTTGGGGACCCCATGGAGCCACTTTAGTTGGAAAATGACATTAATATATTTTTATTTAATGTTAAAGTGAAAATGACACTCACATAAATTGTTTTGCTAAAATAATTTTTTAGTGGGGTTATACAAGTCCAAATTCTGATTATAAATAGTCATTGGAAAGCTAAAAAGATTTCATACATCATAGTAGTTTTTTTTATAATTTTTAGACATTAAATAAATTAAATTATTTATGACATAATAATGATGCAGTGATGACATCATTATTTGACAATTTAAATAAAATGGAAAGATAATGAAACATCTAAAACCTACACATGGCCAAAACCAATTGGATGAGTGTATTTCGAACCCTTATCACTTTATCCACGAATTATATCAATGTGGGACCTTTTTAAAACCGAAAAACATTTTCAAATAAAGTAATATTTCTTTACTTTCCAAAAGTGCCCCTCCTCTCCTCTTATAAAAGGCCCCCACCTCTACCCCATTTCACACACTTCTCAAACCTTTGGCTCGGCCAACCCCTGCCCAATTACTCTCTCCACATCCCTCTCCTCATCCTAGAGGATTCAATTTGGGAATAATCCTTTCAAAGGAAGCCTTTAGGATCAAATCAAAAGGAGTTACACTTTTAAAGGTAATTCATTCTCTCTTGTTCTTTTGTTTTATTTTTCTTCTCCAACCCTCTAAACTCTTTTTATTTACTTCTTTTGTAAAAACACAAGTATCTTCAATATACTAGGATGTTGTTATAATATTTATTTGAGCTAAACTCTCACACAACTACATCAAATGGTTAAAGAACATACAGTTTCCGTGGATGGCGAAATTCTGCCTCCCGAAACGATGATTGTTCAATACTCATTTAACACCTTCAAGGGTGGCCATTATGATGTCACTATTTTTATATATGATATATAATATTTTTATGTTTTCTTTAAGCTTCTGTATTTTTCATTTTTGGCATACCTTTATGGTTTCCATTATGGGTAAACACGATATCTTCATTTAAGGAAGTGCGGACTACCGCCCCCTAAAAGTGATGTGATTCGTTAATGCCATATGTGGGACGTGTAGAGGATTGATTTAAAGTTATTATATATGATGTTATTCTGGAATTATAATATACCTCTATATCATTATTATTTCTTTCCGTTAAATTATGAGATAGAAATGAAAGTAGCATTCATGCGTACGTACGGCTTACCGTCTCCATGACCGGTGCCTTTCATTTCTTATCCCCAAATGTAATGTACTATTAAAAGAATATGTATATAATGGATATATATAATGAATGATACATCTAAATGATGAATATAATTCTGGAATTAAAATATACATACCTCTCATTTAGTTTTAATTCCACTAATATGACAAAGAAATGAAAGTAGCATTCATGCGTACGTACGGCTTACCGTCTCCATGAACGGTGCATTTCATTTCTTACCTCTAAATGATTATGTAATATTATAAATACATGTATATGCTGGATATATATGATATATATGATATCCAAATCAGGAATTTCATTCTAGTTATAAAGAACCATTGACCACACGAACAACATGTAATTGTAAGAAGTCCACTTTCGACATATGAACCAAATATTGACAAAACAAACATTATTAACTCAAATGGTTACATAATGTTTATAACATGGAAATAAGTGATATAAAAGGAATAATGAACTTTAAAAAGGTTCTTAATCAAGTATAAATTAACTCAAGTTTATTATTCAGGACGTTAAAGAACGATCGAGTCAAGTCGGTCACGAGGTAAGGGACTTCATCTCAATCTCCTTTCATTGAGGCATATTTCGTTTTATACACAACTTTCTTTTATACGGTGTATAAACTCCTTTGACTTTTACTTTTATACAAAAGGAATCTTTTTCTACGAAGCGTTTTACTAAACGACAAAAAGGAATGTTTTTTTTAATGTACGCGGTGACAAAGACCTTTTCCGCCGCCGCGAGTATTATTTGATCTTTGGCTTTCTCAACAAGCCGTAATGTTTTTAGAATAAAATAAATACCATATACTATTTTATGTATTTTGGTATTGAAAATGGTTTTGAAAAAGGATTATATTATGTCAATATATTGTGATTGAAATGTTGAAATGTTATCATTCCTTTATATTGGTTTTATGTTTTATGATTTTATATTGGTACTTGGACATTTTAACGGGTGGTTACATTATAAACCATATGACGCGTGGTGCCGTGAATACCAGGACGGGTGGTTACGTTATAACCTCCAATGCATTGGGTATGGAAGTCGCCCGTATGGCTATTCCATTAAGTATGTATGGAAATTGTCCGTATAGCTATTCCATTAAGTGATATGTGTGGAAGTCGACCGTATGGTTATTCCACTTAAGTATGTTTATGTCCCAAGTTACCTTTATATATGTTATGTGTTCTTTATATGGGTTTTATGGTAATTCTTTGGTTACAAAAAGGTAAGTAATGATACTTTATTCAGTGAAGAGTTTTTATTACTTCATAAACGTGAAAAGTATTACTTTGATAGAGTATACATGGTTAACTTGTTGTTTTGATAAACTAACTATTTTCATTCTTTGTGTATCCCTTACTGAGCTTTTTATGCTCACCCCAAGTTTTTCGAAATGTTTTTCACAGGACTTAAAGTGGAATAAGGTCAAGGATGGGATCAAGGGAATTTCATGCTATCTAAAACATGGAATCTAGACATCATTCTTTTTAAGAGTTTTTATTTTATGGAGACTTAGTAGAAGTGTCTACTTTGTAATCTTTTAAGATGTAATAGTTATGTTCTAATTCTCTAAAACTCTAAACCTGAAAAGATCCTCAATGTGAATTATTCATTTAAATAAATATTAAGTAAGGTTTAAGGCTGGGGCCTTAGATAGAAAATATGTAAATATTTGATTAATAAATCATTTAGAAATTGTTAAAATGTTTTTTTTTAAAAAAAATTCAAGGTTTTTAAGGAAACTAGATTTCTTGATGGTGTATTCCATTCCATAAAAATTTATTCAATAGATTATTATAATACACATATATTGTATATATAAGATATTTAGATCATAGTTTACATTCTTGAAGTTAGTTTATAAGTATAAGGACGAAATATATAAAAACAACTGACACGTTAAACGAATAAAGTGAATATTACCCGAAGTGATACTATAATAGAGGATGTAAGGACCCCAACCCCGGTTTCCTAGAGTTTGTGCTAAAAAATATGATGTGTAATTTTTAAAAAAATATCGGTATATTTATACAACATATTATATAATGGAGTGTCTTTTACTAGCCCGAGTTTTGGAGAATTAGAATCCAATTTTACATAAAAATATTAATGATAAAATTAATGTGAATATTATGAAAATTAACATCATTGAAACAAATCCACATTATAAATTCATCGTATCACATCCAATAAAATTGTAATAATAATTTAAGATACATGGGGTGAGTATAAAAATTCAAAATAAGGGGTTTTAAAACAAGATCATTAATAAATATTTTTCATTAAAACATTTCTCTAAAATAACTTATTTAAATGATGAATTTAAAATTTCTTATAACAAGTCATCATAATTTTCATGAGAGATCTTAAAATTTATTTTTGGGTAAACTTATGCTTAAAATTTGTAAACATATTTATGATTTACCAATAGAATGCATTATAAAAATACACAGACACTTGAACTAAAATGCATGAAATTCAATCAATGTGTTTGATAATGACCATATATAATCATTATATGACATAATATGGGTGTGGATAAAACTCTACCCATGAAATAATATTTTTTCCATAATTTTACATATAACAATGTCACTAATCATTCCACACATAGATTCAAATCATGTAACAATATATATAATAAAAAACATTGTTTTTTTGGGTTTCAATCTATATAATAATACTTATTTTTAAATGAATCTCTATTCCAGTATATACATTAATATAAAACATTAAACCCTGTGCACATTAATATATAAAATGGATTATTACTGGTTTATATGAAAAAAATCATTAGCCATGGATATTATACTTGTTTAATAATCACATGGAATTTAAAATTATACAATCATTATAAGGGAAATCATAATAAATGAAATCATAAAAATTCTATCAAGGCCTCATGAAAATACCATACATAACACTTTTTTCAAGGCATCATGCCAAGACCGAGTTTATCTTATAAGACAAACTGATGCATCAAGAGGCTATAACAGGTGTCACCCATCACATAATAAGTCTTATGAATTCTCATATGTCTAATAAATATATTCCATTAGATCAAAGTGTCCCATACCACATTGATTTACTTTAATCATAATCATAGGTAAAATATATTCATTAAATAATAAAAAGTTTCCTACACCACCATGAAAATAGTAGTTATAAATCCATATACTATCATTAAAATATTCATCTTTACTAAAAATAATCATCTTTATTTGTAAGTCATCAAAAATTGAATAATTAAATAAATTCACATTTAATCAGAAATTCATATATTATTTTTTTCTTCAATAAATAAATAGGTTTTTAACATAAAATGATATGGTTTGTCTCTTGCATTTGAGTAAAAAAATTATACAATAGTTAAATAGGTTTCACATATGAAATGGTAACTGGTTTCATGATATGGTTTATCTCATGAATTTTAGAAAAAAAATGTGTTTACAGGAATTTAAAATTATAGGATTGGAGATTGAAAAATACAATATAAAATTTTTGAATAAGCAATGGATAACCACTATTCATATGTTGTGAATACACAAATTCATATGTATGTATTTCTGTATGTTGTTTTTAATCATTATATTTATTCAAAATTATAAAACAAGAACCCTCCAATATGAACCAACCTAAATTTTTTGTTAGATATATGTAAATGTGCTAACTTTTATATAAGGTTTCACACATACTCACATATATATATATATATATCACCCTTATAAAAATAAATTTTGAACAGTACATTAATACATAAGTCTTTAGATGTAAGACTCATTGAAAATAAACCCTAAACATATATAAATATATATATACTGAAAATAGTAAGTTTTATATGTGTATATACACATGTATATACGCATATATATATAATTTTATGCTAAATGGTCACAACATGGTAATAATTTTTAAAACCTTAATTTTTGATGAAATAGATCCTTGAAAATAGAGAATGCATATCATATATGTAATTTTTGTTAGATAATGAAACATTGTTTTATACATATATATAATACTATGTAAATATATATATATATATATATATATATATATAAGATTACAATTTCAACTGAAAATAATAAAATTCCATTACTTGGTTCAGATTAAGAGAGGGATAATTGTTTCTGGAACTAAGAGAGAAGGAGAGATCTTAGTAGGTGAAATTTTTTGGTAGCACATGGTTATAAAAAGTCAAATTTTTTTAAGGAAATTAGTTTTTATATTTCTTTCTTATATTTGACCAAGTCTAACCGAAAAATATCATTAATCATCCCAAACCAATGATCAATAACATTAATTACACCCTAAATTATAAAATTTTTGGCAACAAATTGGATCTGCTTCAAGGATTGGCATGGCCAGTTAAAAATAAAACTATATTTAGAAATAAAATAAAGGGTTTGAGACTAGGGAAAACACCTCGATAAGGGAATGATAGAATCATAATAAAGATATGAATGAGTGGGGTCGACGACTACAATGTTGGATGGGGATAGTTGTGGATAAAGAAACAGCCAGGTAGGATATAGCCACGAATCCAATCTAATGGTTGTGGTGGATACGTGTTTTAAAAAACATAAGGGCTACTCTGATTATATCATATATAAATCATACCGACTTGAGAATTTACATCGTTTTAAATAGTTTGAGTGACCTAGATAAAATTTATTTAGATCAGACAATTGAAAAATATACGGTGATTAAAATGTGGTGATGGGGGTTCTAATGTTAAACTGATGTGGTCGGTCAGGATCTCACACAATGATATCATATGGTTGAGATCAAGTTGTTCGGAAAATCATGTGTCCCACATCAAAACCTAACTGGTTTGGGGACATCGTTATATGTTTTCCTTTGGGGTTCCATATCCCGAAGAAACAAATACACATGTAAAAATCCTTACACATGGGACTCCACCTGTGGGAACATATCCCATCATCTTCTCGCACCTAACCATACCCTATACATAGTCTCGTGTGTGGCATTCCTCCACAATACTCCCCTAGGTTCTCCTGACTGCTCGATCCACCTTGGGAAAGGTTGGGCACCTTCTTGTTTGGGTTGAATGGGTCCCCCATTTTAGTTGATGTGTCCCCTTATCCTAAGGATGAAACCCATTTTTTATATAATTTTATAATATAATAAGAATATTTAGTCAAATAATTTTTTACATATAAAAACAATTAACTATAATTGACATTATTATTTAAAAAAGAACGAAAATCTATCATTGTAACATTCAATTATAAAATACTAAAGACTGATTCTAAATATGATAACCCATGTTATATTAAACCATTTTATGGTTTCAAGATATTTAAAATATAACACACTTTTTTCTAATACCTATGTTATAAACATAGAAGAATAATTTCATTTATCCCAAAATACTATTTAATAACATTTAAACATAGAAAATGGATTTAAAAATGAATGATCATTTTAAACCCCAATGGCTACCTATAATGATCAATTAAATCCATATAAATACAAGTTAATGTTATTAATATGACCAAGATAATCTATTGTTTTATGATGATGGTGCTCTATATTCTTTGAAACTATGTATTTTTAATATTTTTCTGACTATTTTTTTTTGTTTTGGTGGATTCAATGGATGAAGGATACTTCATAGGCCTTATTGTGATGTTGGGTGGTATTCTGTTTGTACTTTTAGATATATTGATGAGTTTTCTTGTGTAGTTTTAATCTTCTATATCCATGAAATATTTCAGTGTTCGAATAAAATGTTTCTCTATCGTTTTAGTGTATTTGAAATAAAAAATTCCAATTCCCATTAAAATAAGACTAATTATAATAATAACTAAATTTATTATAAATAAATTTATAATTATGATTGGGGTATTAGAATCCTCTTCTCCCCCTTAGCAGAATTGCGCCCTCACAATTTTATTTTACTCATACACTCCCTCCAACACCAACCTTCTGAAATCATCCTTGATGTACTAGTTATTATTATTATTAATTAATTAACAAAATTAAATGAAAAATATTTCATTAATACCTTTAACAAGTCCACTATCATTAGGGAAATTCATGGTACGTTCTTCCTGTTATGTTGGTCCCCAACACATTTTTTGATTCTTCAATTTCATTTTCCCAAATGTAACTCTTACAGCTGGGGTGAAACTCATGCATACAAAAATAAGTCCTTGATAGAGTGGCATCGGATGTGTAAAGTTCAAATAAATCTGAGTGGACTTTGTTCTGATAGAATAACTAGACAACATTGTTTTCTAAAAACAATATATCATATATTCTTCTGAACATGATAAAGCTAAGATCCTAAAACATATAGGTTTTAGGAGGGTCACCCACCGACGCAACTTCTCATTATTTTTCTAAGGGCAGATAAATCTCAGACAGGGTGAAACATGGGAAGATACATTCATAATACTTTACTTTTTCTACATAATAAGAAAATTGTACATGCGACATAATGTAATAGACATTACTTGGTCTTTAGTGGACCTACAAACATTTGGGTGGTTTGACACCTAGTAGAGGTGTTTACAGTACAGACGTAGGATTTACAAAGGATGGTAAGAATCTAAACACAATTCAGATATTATGCTCTCAACAATCTCAGTAGGAATAGGAATATAATAGTTTTTGAACCCTCTCCTTCCATCTGGAAATGTATGAAAGGAATTTCATTTATGAAAACATACATAAATAAGCAGTTTTATTCACATCTTTCAAAGTACACTAGGACTTCCTTTGATACCAACTCTATGGATTGAAACCCTTGTTTCCAATAGTTTGTGCTAAAAATATGTTGTGTAATTTTTTTTTAAAAAGAACTAAATAGTTACAAGGCATATTACATAACAGAGGATCTTTTAACAGGCCATGTTCTGGAGAATTAATCTGGAATATCTCATTCAAATATTAATGTACAAATTCTAATAAACATTAAACAAAGTAACATCAGAGCTACGCTTCCACATGGGAAATTCATTGTTACACATTCAATAAATTTGTAATAATAATTTAATATACATGGGTTGAGTAGAAAAATTATCAATAAGGGGTTTTAAAACAAGACCATTTTGAAATAATTTTTACTTAAAAGATTTCATTAAAATAAACATTAAATCATGATTTTAACATTTCTCATAATATGTCATCATTATTTTCTTGAGATATTTTGAAATAACTTTTAGGATAAACATATTCTCAAAGTTGACAAACTTATTAAAGAGTTACAAACAGAATTCATTATAAAAATATGCATGCACTTGAAAATAAATTCACGAAGTTCCACCTATATGATAGATAATGACCATACATTATAATTATATGGAATTATAGGCTTCTGGATAAAATATTACACATGAAATAATTTTTTTTTCAAAATTTCACATATAATGATGTCATTTATCATTCAACACATAGATGAAAATAAATTAATTGTAGATAAAATTTTGTTCTTTTCTTAATGGTTTGGAAACTAAATAATAATCCTTCAATAATAATTAATCTTAGAACAAGTATATACTTTAATATAAAACATTAAACCCTTTGAAATTGAAAATATAAAATTTATTAAAACTGGTTCATAAGAGAATGATCATTATCCATGGATATTATACTAGTTGAATAATCATGTGGAATATCACATTCTATAATCATTATAAGGGAATGAATCATACAAGACATCATAAAAATTATATCAAGGACTCATGCAAAGACCATAAAAAATCATTTTACCAAGGCCTCATGCCAAGACCTAGTTTTTCTAATGAGACCTACCAATGCATCGAGAAGATATAGCATGTCTCACCCATCACATAATATGTCTTATAAATTCTACATATGTGTAATAATAATATTTCATCAAAACAAAGTGACTAATACAACTTTGAATTGATATAATCAGGATTATATGTGAAATAAATTCATTAAACAATCCAAAGTGTCTCATAACACCTTAAAATGTTTAGTTCATAATCTATATATTATTATAAAAAAGATTCAACTCATATTAAAATTAATTGTTTTTATTTTTAAGTCATCAAATAAATGAATAATTATAAAATGAATTTTAAATAAAAAATTCATATATTGTTTTGTCTTCAATAAATAAATAGGTTTTGTGGATGAAATGATATGGTTTGTCTCATGCAGTTGAGTAATCAAATTATACAATTGATAAATAGGTTTCTCACATGAAATAAAAACTTGTTTCATGATATTATTAGTCTCATGTATTTGTGAAAACAAAGTGTTTATATGAATTTAAAATCATAGGAATGGAGATGGAAATTTTCCATTTATAATTTCACAATAATATAGGCAGAACAACTATACATAGGTTTTTTATACACAAAATCATATATATATATATATATATATATATTTGTGTATCTGGTTTTAATCATTACATTCCATCAAAATTTTAAAACAAGAACCCTTCCCCCCATATGAAGATACAAAAAAAGATGATAAATATATTTAAATTTGTTTACTTGAATATACGATTAAAAATATACTCAAATACATATACATCACCTTTATAAATCTTGTTAAATGAATGATAATACAATTTTTTTTAGATGTACGATTCATGGAAAACAAACCCTTAACGTAAATATAAATATATATATATAAATATACACTAGAAACTTTATGTTATATATTTTTATATACACATGTATATAGACATATATATATATATATATATTCTTGGTAAAATATCACTGCCTGGTAGAAAATTTATAAACATTAAATAATTAGAAGTAGATCCCTGAAAATTGAGAAGGCATATCGAATATGAAATTTGGGTTACAGAAAGTAACATGGTTTTATACATATATATATAACTATGTGTGTACATATATATATACATGATTATAATTTAAAATGAAATTAATAAAATTCCCTTACTAGTTTCAGATCATGGGAGGCTTGAGTGTTTCTGGAACTAAGAGATATAAAGAGAGCATCATAAAGGGAATTTTCGGGATGCACGTGGGTGTGAAAAGTGAGGTTTTTAATGGAATCCAATGGTTTCATTTCATTATTTGAATTTACCTACGATATCCCAAAAAAAATAATTAATCATCCCCAAAAAAATAATAAATAGGTTGATTGACACCGTAAATTATAAATTTGTGCCAATAAATTGGACCCACATTAAGGATGGGGATTATCGAATTAAAAAACACGACCATTAGAAATAAAATAATGGTGACTGACTAAGAGGAACACATAAAGAAGGTAAAGAAAATATCATGAGAAAGAGAGGAAGGAGTGGGGCTGGCAACTACAAGGCCAGATCGAGACTAGTCGGTGTAAATTAACAGATGGCTAGGATGTAGCCATGAATATGGTCAGATAGATATGGTGGATCTGTGTTTTAAAAAAATTATGGGAGACTATGATTAGATCATGGATGAATAAAATGGCCCTAATAGGTAGTAGGCTTTAAATATTTTTAGTGGCACAAATCTAATGCAGTCATATTAGACTCTTTTGAAAAATACAATGATGAAAATATGACAATGGGGGTTTGAACGTAGAAACAATAAGGATGGCCAGGATCTCTCATGACAAGATCCTATAGCTAAGATCATGTGCTCCAGAAAATCCATCATTCCACATTGATACTCAACTGGTTTCGGGACTGTCTTATAAAATTATGTGTTTGGTGCCATCTCTCAATGACACAAACATACACACAAGAGTCTATACACAATGGACTCCACCTGTGGGTGCGTATCCCACCCTCTCCTCATGCCTTCCCAGGACTTATACAAGAGCCCATGTGCAGCTTTTTCCACTATGCTATGTTGGGATCGACTTTCGGTTTGATCCTCCTTGGTTATGGGTAGATACCTTCTTTCCGTGGTTGATTAGGTCCCCCAACATAGTGGATATTCCACTTATCCTAAGGATGGAGCCCTTTTTTATACATTTTTAATTTAAAATTAGATTTCATAAAATAAAAAATAGATATAAACAAAATTAATTATAATAAAAATTATGGTTTAAAAAAATTCAAATCTATCTTTAAACCATATCATTCTCAAGTACTAATGTCTCATTCCAAATATGAATACCATTGTTATATAAACCCATTTTATTGTTTCAAGATATTAAAAACATAAAACACCTAAAATACTAATTTTTAATACCTATTTCATTAACTAAAAACCACAATTTCATTTAACCCAAAATAATTGTTTTTACATTTAAACACACCCAATGGATATAAAACCCAACAGTCATTTTAAACCCAAACAACTAGTTATAACCATCAAATGAGGTATAAATACGCCTTCAAAACATTCATATGTTCAATATCATTTATTATTTTATAACGATTGTTCTCTATATTCCTTAAAAACTTAGTTTTTTTCATTAATATTCTCATGATTTCTATTTTTGGTTTGTGGGATTAAAGGCACGATGTATACTTAATCGGCCTTATTGTGATATTTTAGAGTTGTCTATTTATTCTATTCGGTCTTGTGTGGATTTTTCATAATTAGTTTCAATCATATATATCCATGTAATATTTCAGTTTTTGATAAAAAATTCCTTTTTTTAGTGTCTTTGAAATCAAACATATGAATTTCCATTAAAAGAATAATAATCATAATAAAAACTAAAGATATTGTTATTACATTAAATATTATGTTCAGGGAATCACATAGTATTATTAAACAGAGTGTAATTTAAGGTCATAATAAAACCATATATGTTATTATATATAAGAATATCGTTTATTAAAAAATTTATAATAAATTTATATTTATTATAAATGTTGTTTTTATGAATATGAAGAGAGTCCAGACACAAGGTATGTGTATTTGATCTCACATATTATTTCTGAGTGATAAATTATTTATTCACAACCCATTCCTTTTGTGTGTCGTGTATAATCCCCAAAAATGAATTCAATGTTTTTTAAAACTAATTTTATCTATGTTTAAATATCTATTATATTATATTTTTTTAATGGTATTTATGTTTCAAAAGTTATTAAAATCATTAAAATAGATTTGTCTAAATTTTATTTCTTTAAGAATAATGTTTGTTATACATCTAAATGCATTTTTGAAGTGTATATACATCCTTTTAACATGTTATATCATGAATATCCTATTTTTAATAATATTTTAGGCTTCACTTCATTTCATTTCCATTCATGGAGAGTATGAACCGAAGTTAACTTTTGATTGGATCTTATTGAAACAATCTCATCACTTTTGAGATTGTTTATATTTATTCTTCCTTTCATGAAATATTATTATCAATATATTCATATCTCCAACAAATTTTATTCTCCCCTTGTTATTCATGATATATTTATGTATTGGTACCATTTTCCAAACCATGGTGCAAAATATAGTCAATAATTTTTTTTCATGAAATCCCAACATTACCCTCTCTTCGGTCAGAAATATGTGTTCATTGTTTACTTGTTTTCTAAAAAGCTTTTACAAGAATATTATACAGTTCAATAATAATATTAAAAATACAGTTTTACATTTTTTCTATTACTAATGATTTCATATGAATATTCATATCTCTTTTTGAACAAGAAATTTTTATATCCTTTTTGCATGAAAAATGAATATTATTTTTAACTCGAACATCATGAATGAATTTACCTGCCATCATTTCTGTGAATATTAATTTTAAAGTTCAAAAGGATAAATTTGAAGACATTGATTCTTAAAAATATTTCAAATAAATTACTTTCAAATGGTTTTCTTACCTTATTTATAAGTTTCCAAAATATTTTTTAAATAAATTTTATTTAAAATATTTTGAGGATACATTCAATAGATTTAATGTTAATGGTTCAATAAAATTTATGAACAATTATTTATACGTTTTAAATCTCTTTTCAATAAATATGGTTTTAAATTTCTTTTCAAGATTATTCCATTAGATCTTATGTTAATGGTTTTAAAAATATTTTCACGCTTTATTTATAAGTTTACCCTGTATATTTGAGATAAATATTTTCAAAAAAACCATTCTTATTTTATATGTTTTCAAGGAAATTGGTTTTCAAATTTTCATATTCTTTTTAATAATAATTTTTCTTGATGATATGATATTTTTGTAATGAATTTTTTCCCAAATATTTTTGTTGGTTATTTTGTATCAAAGATGACTTCTATTTATGTTACTCATTGTCTTATAAAAAATAACCCAATGTTTCAAATCATATTATTTCTTGAATTTTTTATGAGTTCTGGAAGTATAATAATTATAGTTGTCTCTCTTAAATGAGTTATATGCTTTTGAAACTAGCATCTCAACACAGGTAACATTAATTAATAAATGATTTCATAACATTCCTTTTTTCACTGGTTATGATATGATTACATCTTTATGATGCACAATTAATTTCATGGGTTATGATATCATCTTTAATGGTATTTTGGAATATGTATGTTTGATTTCATTATGATATTGGTGGGACCTGTATCGTCCTCTGATTCGTTGGGTACAGATTTATATATCATGATATAGACTAGGCTTGTATTGGGAGTGAACCTGGACTACAAAATAGACATAGTAGTGAACCATGGATACTAGGATGGTATGAGGAGTTAACTGATTCCCCACTGATGGACATGGGAGTGAATCATGACTACCATGATGGCATGTGGAGTGAAACGATAATACTAATATGGTCTTTGAAGTAATGCCTAGGATAATATGGAAACCATATTTTATAATTATCTATTTTCCATAATTCCATGTTTTTTTATATTATTCCTTCATGTATTGTGTTCTTTATTTCACTATGACTCATGTATTATGAACATCCATTATTTATTCAATGATTCAAGTATATGGTCTTTTATTTTTAGGGTATGATATTTATTTTAATTATCATTTTCTCATAACCTTTTTCCCATTATTATTCTTACATATATCTCTTGTTTACCCATAAAGAGCATTTGATCTGACACTTTTTATGTTTTCTTCCCTAGGTTATAATTTTATTTATTATGTTTGATATTACTAATTTGGGTGATAGTAATTATGAACCTAGTGGGAGATATTTTATCTCATTTATATACAACTGTATATGTTTCTATGATTCCAAAGGCACTAGTAAAAAACTATTTGGGAGTCTATTTTTATAATATAATATGTATTCCATAAAATTGATGAAATTTCAATGTATTTTAAGACTATGTCTCTATATATGGTATCAAAGCAATGGTTTAGTTAACCTTTCCTAACTAGAATTATGAAACAAACTTAGATCCCTAGGTATATTATTACGAAAATTTCTAGGGGTGTATCTATTGATAAGTATAAGGATGAGTTAATGTTCCTCAAAATGTATTATAATTTCGGTAAAGGATACAATAAATTGTTTCATATAAAAACTTCATTGTCTGGATACTATAATTTGATGAGGAATTGGTGCAAATGTACTTATTGGTAAAGACTCTAAAAATATGTTTTGAGCCTAACATAGGGTAATATGACACTTGACATAGGGACTTGCTACACATTAGGTTTTACACTCTTGGAGATATGCTTTCAGAATTCACAAAACTCGTCACATACCTTACTGGTGGATATAAATAAATGATTCATATGAATAACATTGGATAAACCTCAGGTGTCATTGATTAAATATGATTTCATGGTTTAAACAGTTATAAGTAATTCCTTTCATGGCTACATGATTTTAAACTATATTATGTAATTCTAACATTATGCTTATGGTTTTAGTAAATTGAGGGAACTCGAAGGAACTATATTAATATTGAATGTGATAGATGAATTTCTGAGGAGTAGTCAAGTTATATTATCGCTTGAGTGAATGAAGTTGTGATAATTTATAATTAGTTATCACGAAACATGATTAATAATGTGTAACTTATCCTACAATCAAACTCACCAAGGAGGACAAAGAAGGAGTTCGATGAGAGTTCAGGTAATGGACTCCCTAGAGGAAATAAGATCTGGTTTCCATTGTTTCAATAATGTGGAATGAATCTCCTAAGTGAATGTATTAGAGGAACAATAAGATGTTTTGTCTGTGGAAAAGAATGAAAGAAACAAAAGTTACATCAAGGTAAAAATGAAGAGTTTAGTTAATGAAATGAATGAAAATATTGGCCACCATATGGTTTAATAAAAGGTTAAGTGTTTAAATTATGGAAAATGGTCATTATATAACTTTATTTCCTAAGAGTAAATATCCTTGACAGAATCAAATAGCTTGTGTGGGTAATGGTTAAATTTCCACTGACTATGAGACTACAGATGAAATGTGTAAGGAATGATGTATTATTCTAATGGATGAGGTATCCTTCTTATAGATTATGAATAATGTTGAATGATTGATGTTTTTATGACTTTTTAATTATGGGATTCAATTATACAGGTTGGTAAATACTCAATGAATTTATAGTTTTTTCTTTTCACATAGGATTTAAATGATTATGTTGAATGTTTTTGATTGAATGGAAATTTTATTTAATGACACAGTGATATTTTGATGGTAAAAATAAGACCATTAATATGATCCTTTTTTGAAGATAATTGTTTCCTATAAATATTTATTTAATATCAACAAGTAAATTTGATGGTTTTGATTTCCTTAAAATTGATAATGTACCAATTGACAATGTAGTCCATGCTATCATGGATTATTTTTATAACTTATTAGATTTAATTAAAACATCCAGTAACCATTCGAATTAAGAATTATGTATGATTTCAAAAAATTTATTATATTCATGGTTATTACCATGTTTCCAGATAATATTTAAATACGGTATTCACGTATCAAAATGATGGAAACCAATAGCTTCGTTGTGGTGTGTGATGGAATTAATGTTATGCCGATTTCATGGATTTCTTTATGATGTATTGGATTTTAGTCACTGAGAAGTGTTATACATTTAACCATTCAGGAAAATTAACTATGAAGTAAATATTTATGTGTTGGGTTTATATTGAAAACCTTGGTTAAAAGGCCAGTTAGTGACTAGCCATATTTCAATGATGTCTATAATATTTATTTTTGAAATTATATTATCATGTGTTTAGAAAATGACATCATGTATGTCCGGTGACAAACAATCATCTGTGGCAAGGCCACGGTTCTTCAACCCATGATTAATGGGAAATAATGGATTCACACTTACCATTAGCCTACACGATGTCCTAGTTAATGAATAATTATTTTTTATAAATAAAAATTATTGAGAAATAATTAGTGTTGCTTTTAATGCCTATATATTAATGAATATTTATTTCTAATAGAAATATAATTACTATTTTCATTTTTGTGGGACTCAAGTTATGATAAAAAAGTATTTTAGTAGTTTACAATTTGATTTTAATTTTTAAACATCTTTTCATGAAGTAATTGATAAATTATAAGCTTTCAAATGATCAACCAAAGAATAGAATTTTAGAAATATATCAAGTAAGTAACTTTAGATATATACTACGTCAAAAAAATAATTATACAAAATTTAGATAATGATCAAAAAATTTTTTATCTCCTAATACATTAATTTTTATGAACTATTGAACATTTAAATTTTCATTGGTTTATGACTTTTAGGCCCTCAAATATTCATTTTTTATTCTATTGTTTGTGACTGATGACATGAATAACTCACAATAAATATATAATAATTTTTTCCATGTCTAATCTGTAATCTTGTCCTATGTTCTCTCTTATAGAAACCTAGATTTGTATGAACAGAAACCTTCTTTTCAGGTACTTTTTCCCCTTTTCTGAAGTTTTTGAGAAAATAGGAGTTTTTTGAATGTTTTGAGGTACACACCATGTACTTTATAAGTACACGCCGTGTACATTGTTGTTGGTTGAAGCTGTGTGTTGGCCGTGTCATGACCATGCACACGGCCATGTTGGGGTGACATGGAGGCCGCCTAAATCAATGTATGGAAAAGCTTCGTATACTCCACGTACTTCAAAAGTACACACTGTGTATTTTTTTTTCATTAAAAGGACCGGGGTCACGTTTTAACCCCAGAATTTTCTTCTTCTCCAGCTTCTTCAACCGAGAGTGTCCCGTACGGCCGTAGATCTTCTCCAAGCACCTGAGCCTCCATATGTTCTCCAAATCGACCACAGTTGACTGTGTTGGAACCGCATCGGTAATCTCTTTCTTCTCTTAGAGCTTTGTTTTCCAATTACTCCTCTCTCAAGTTATCATTGGTTGAGCATTTTGGACATTTTATAGTTCTATGACGTTCCAAGGAGAATAAATCTTCGAGGTTAAATTATATCGATCTCCTAACGTCAAGGTAGGTGGTTTGTGACTTTCTGTTGAATGTCATTGAGTATTTTGTGCTTATTCCACTAATATCCTTGAACGGGGTATTTTGTGATCCTAGTTTTCCCCTTGTTGTTTGCATGCATTTATTATATGTCTATGTAGAAAACGTTTCTAGTGAATAGGGTAAGTTAATGTGCATTGGATGTTTTTCCCATGATTATTGCCGGTTATGACCGTTTGGTCTAGTTTTTCCTGTTAGGATATTGCCAGTTCCATTCCTAGTTTGTAGGATGGGGTGACTGTTCTTCCATGCTGAGATGCTGTAGAATTCTATAAAAGTAGTTCTTGAGGATACTTTGGCCGTTATGCGATACGATTCTTGCTAACTATAAACAGGGCTATCAGATCCAAGTCTAGTATACCATAGGGAGAATGTACATAAGGACATCTCCATAGTGACTTTAATTTACAATGCAAGACCACAGGGTGAATTGACATTGAGTTCAACCTCATAATGTTTGTAGTTCCTCGACGCAGGCAACAGGGAGAATGAGACATTGAGTTCTTCCCCAGAGAGTCTTTAGTAAGATACGAGACTACAGGGGGAATTGATGGTGAGTGATTACCCAGAGAGTATATTCTTTAGATGTATAGATGGGTGAGACTATGTGTGCCTCCTAGAGGGTTTCTAGTAATTTTAGGTTGAACCATATGGGTTAGACTGTGAGATCTACACAGAGGTTAATTATTTATTTTAATTGCATGAGTGTATGATTTCTTGTTTTTAATTTATATGCTAGAACTATGGATTGTTTGATGCTGAGTAATTCCTCTTACTATTTACTTCTTAAAGCACTTTTACCTGACATATATTCACTGATCATTACTCACAGATCTTTGGGTGGTTGCCTACTAGGACTTTGTCTCCCACCCTGTTTGGGTCATGCTTTTGGGCCCAAACAGATTACATTGTGGCAAGAATAGATAATGGAAAATGTATCACCCGAGACTTTTATGAGAAATATTTTGTTTTTATATAAATCATCAAAATAATCTTTCACTACACACAACACTATCTTGGCATGATTTACACGCAACCGCGACCTTCCTCGATCGCTTGCGTCGTACGCAATACTGACTATCACTAAACAATGATATGCTATTAAAATATTATTAAAAATACCCATTATAAATATTATTAACAGAATTTTGAATTTTATAACATTTTAATTCAACTTATACATTTTTTAGAATGAGTTATGATAGAAAAATAAATTTTTTTGCATAAAAGAAGTATTTTTAAAAAAATGCAGTTTTGCCGTCTTTTAATGGCGCACCACATTAAATCTAGTATTTGACCTAATTATAAGTTCAATTTGACAATATAAAATTCTTTTTTTGAATCTGGGTATAAAAATTTACTTTGGATAAATTTTTGATATTTTTTTGATAACTTTTATATTTTGATGAATAGTAAAAATAAGCTAATTTTTAGTTAAAAGCATCTTTATTCATCAAGATAATTTATATGGACAAATTATAATATTTAATGGGTTTAATATATAAATAGAATATATTTTTACCATTTAATATAATGTATTCCATTAGCATTAATTTCACATTGAATTTATAGGTAAAAACATTTCAATCTTTGGCAATGTTTTAACTTCTAAAACCCGTTTTCTTAACAACAGGAATTATTTTAAATTAATTACTGCAACTTATATGTCTTGAATTTGGAAAAATGGATTCAATATTAGGAATCACTTGGTCCAAATTATATTAATAGGCTACTTTTTATTTTTTGGCATTAGGAATAGTAACTGCGGTACATTTTATTTACCATAGTTAACAATAAATCGGGTAATTAAGGGTAAATATAAGATTATAAAATTACTCTAACACTAGAAAAAATCCTATTGAATGACTAAAAGTAGACCCATATCACCTAATGGTCAGATTAGATTCATTTAATGGACTTTTATCAATGAAGATAATTTAATTATTATTAAATCCAATGAATGTGACAACATGTCACTTTCTTAAATCTTATAAGTATTATAATTTTAATTTAGTGACAAACTTAATGAACCATCGAACATGAATAGTATCAAAAAATATAGTACGATTATCTACATCATAGAAATTTATTTAGAATTTTTAGGGATTAAATAATTATCATTAATTATGACACAATAGTGATGTTAAAATTATTTGATTAATTAAAATATCAACTAAATGGTATTAAAAATATTAAATAAATATTATATGAACTATTTAATGTGATCCAATAATTTTCTAGACACATATGAAATTTTATGAATCTATTAAATTTTTTATTTAGAACATAACTTCTGTATATATTTTATTTAAATTCATATAAATGAGTAGTGTGTAAATTGACACTATTGTTCTTTTATAAAAATAACATATTATAAAATTGTTTAAAAATCACAAAAATATTTAAAAATTAAAAATTAAGAATTATATGGTCTAAAATGTCATAAAGTGTCATATTTTTGAATTTTCACAACACATATGTAATTATTTAGAATAATATAAAATTTAGAATATGATTACCACAAATAAGATTAAATTGATAAATAAATATAAATCAAGTTGATAATGTTTAAAATAAATTCCTAACATGTCTAAATTTTATTGGATGACGATATTACAACCCTATATCATCTTATATTTGGATATGAGTCATTTTGAAAGTTTTTATGTGTGTTTGGGATTTAATATAAACTAATATTTCTCATATTTCCAAAGGTGCCCCTCTCCTCCCTTATAAAAGGGCACCTCCTCCCTCTCCTCCTCACACCAATTTGAGCCTTCATGCTCGGCCAATCCCTGAAAATTTTACTTCCCCACTTCCCTAGAAATATCCTAGAGGTCCTGGTCTTCTTCAAATTCCAATTGTAGTGCCCTAAGAGGAGATCTCAAAGAGGCGCTTCAAAGAAGAGGTAATGCCCGTTACCGATTCTTTCATCTTTATTTCTTCTTCCACTTCTTATTATTTAGTTGTTTCATTATGAAGCAATAACATCAGTATCACTCATATACGGATATGTTATTATAGTTATGAATCAACCCTATTTCACCATCTATCCATCCTACGGAAAATGAAATCATCGCGCGTGCGTACGTACGGAATACCGTCTCCACGCCGTGGTGTAATCTATTTTCCCCCACCACCATACTTGGATGGTAATCATGGTGTAAATAATAACTATATATGATTATTGTAAAGTAATATTGATTTTGAAATAGTATACATACACTTTAATACAATTCAATGATCATGGGAACGATAGAATCGCTCGTGCGTACGTACGGAATACCGTCTCCACTGTGTGATGCGACTCGTTCTACATGATATTTATTTCATAATGATTATATAAATTAATTTAATGAATAAATATGACATATAGTACACTAATACCATTCTATAAATGAGGTATCTATAACCTAAAGAGAAGAATAAGAGTTTATTCGACAAAAGATGCATAAGAACAAAAAGTAATAAACACCTGAATAACAAGTAATAATGAAATATTACTAATATGAAGCTAGGAATATGACCATATATGATATCATAACAATAAGAATGATTCTGTAATAAGTAAATAACATTATTTAAATCATTATACAGGTGGTTCGGACACATACGATGCCTATCAGACCTAAGGTAAGGGAAAATATCACAATCACATTTTTATCCGAGATTGTTTATACTTTGGTATTTACTGGGGTGTATTTTATCATCCAAAACCATGTTTCCACAATATGTAATATTTATATCCTTATACAATATTTTATATCTAATTTTACCCTTCGGGGAGTATTTAGTAAAAGATATGAAAGGAATATTTTGTCATTTTTCGTACAAGGTAATTTTTGACTTTTCTGAGAAAAGTAAGAGAAGAATGATTTTTTAACTTAAACATCATGAATGGATTTTTAAAACATTCTTTCCAAGAATCTTCCTTTACAAGCTTTCAAGTTTATTTTTAATCATCTTATTTTAGTTTAAAATTGTATGACATGTTATGAAAGGAAAAGGTTTTTTTGAAGTAGAAAGGATATTTTCCTCAAGAATGGAGTTCAAGTGTTTTATCAAAATTATTTTCCATCTATGATAATATAGGGTTATGTTTCTATCCCTATTGTTAAATTGATTTTATTATGTTATTATGGAATTATTTTTATGAATTCCATTATCTTATATGAATAGTTTTATGGTGTCACGATGTTTAAGAATCCCATTTTTATTACATGGGTTATGCTATGATGTATGGTTTATGATTTTGTAGTACACATAAGAATGATATCATTATGAGATTGGTGGGACCTATATCTCCCTCCAATTCATTGGGTAATGATTTTATATCTCATGAGATAGACATGGCTGGAACGGCAGGTTAAACTGGTTCAGTGAAACAGGACTGAAACGTGGAGTGAGCTCGGTTCAGAAATGGACTTTGTCCACTAAGATAGTCTTGGAAATGAGTCTTGACTAACAAGAAATGACTCTATATGATTACGTGTGTATGCCAAAAAGTTTCATGTCTTATGTTATGATTATTGGGATTACATTTCACTACTATGATTTACCCATGTTATGAAATTATGATCCCTTTTGCAGGATATTATTTTCAAAATGTTATGTTCTTATGAATTTGATGTAATTGATATTTCATTTATTTACCCATACTGAGCATTTGAGCTCACCCTTTTGTATGTTTTCTTTCCCCAGGTTAAGAAGATGGGTATTAAGTAAGGTATTCCAAAAAGGGACTATATATATGATGAAATAAATGGGAGATATTATAGATGCTTTATGAACCAGTTGTTTATGTTTCCCAATTTTTAAAGACACTATACCTATACGGTCCTTTCATGGTTTTGTTATATGTTGTAATAAGTATGATTCAATTTTTATGTATTAACCATGTATGTAAAGTAAGGGTTGTTATAATTGGCATTAGATGAAAGGTATTGTAAACCTTTGGAAACTATGATGTGAAAGCCTTAGTAAGAACCCTAAGGATAAGTCTAACCATAAAACACAATCATAGTGTTTTATAAATGGCCATGAACAACCTATGATAAGACCTTATGTGTGAAATTTTATTCTTGATTATGTGGTTTTCCTATTATTATTAGTGTTGCTCACACTATTCTTCTTGGTTTTAGTCAATGGCTTGAACCCGAAGAAACCATGTTAATGTGGAATGCGACGGGCAATGCAATGATTGTCCCCTTGGGAAACCAAACGTTATGAGAGATGGAATGCAAAATCTTGTAGCCATGCTCAAGCAACTTTCTCAAGCTATGAATAATGCAGGACGTCCAAATGAGAAAAGGAAGGAGCAAAATTCTGTCGAATCCTTCATGAGGCAGCGTCCACCTTCATTCAGCGGGTCTTCTGATCCATTAGTGGCTGAATAATGGATCAATACCACTGAAAAGATATTTTAAGTTCTGCAATGTTCTGAACATGATAATGTCATCTTAGCAGTGTATCATTTGGAAGGTGATGCTGATCAATGGTGGAATCTTATTAAGAATTCGAGGCAAATGGATGAAATTGAGTCCATGGAATGGGATGAGTTCAAGAACATATTTTTCAATAAGTATTTCCCTAGTATTCCTCAAACAAATATGTGGAAGGAGTTTCTTGAACTGAAGCAAGATGATGATGAATCTGTTGGTACCTACGAAGAAAATTTTACAAGACTTGCAAGGTACGCTTCCAGAATTATTATCCAACCTGAGAGTAAGATCGATCGATTCTTTAGTGGCTTAAAACCAAGTCTCTGAAGGGCGTTAGCCAGAAGGGACTTCAATAGCTACGAGGAAATTTTTCAATGTGCTCTCAAGGTTGATATGGAGATTGGTGTAACCCATCAGTCCCATGGGTTTGATAAGAAGAGGAAAATGGAATTCAAAGGAAAATCTAAAGACCACACTGAAAAGATGATGAGTTTTCCCTTATGCTCAAAGTGTGGAAGTAAACATGGAGGACATTTTCTTAAGGGGACAATAAAATGTTCTATGTGTGGAAAAGAAGGTCATCGGGCAATTGAATGTTGAAATAATGGGAAGAAGATGTCTAATGATGCAAAAATAGGAAGGGATACACAAAATGAACCTACTACACTTCAATGTTTCAAGTGCAAGGAGATGGGGAATTATGCCAATAAATGCCCAAATCCAAGGGCTGATGATGATGATCAACGTCAAAAAAATCTTAAGGCCAAAGACAAAGGAATGTCACATGCAATTACTATCGGCGATGTGGAGTACGACAACGAAGTGGTGAGAGGTACTCTTACCATCCACTCTAAAGTAGAAAATGTTTTATTTGATTCTGGATCCACCCACTCTTTTATTTCTGAAGAATTTTCTAAGGGTATCACCGTATTACCTCAACAATTAGATGTTGAGTTAGTTGTGACAACTCCTAATGGCACAATAGTTGCATCAAAAGTTTACAATTCTTCCCCGATTGAAGTTTGTGGGAAAGTGCTTCCTGCAAATATTGTTTTCCTTCCTATAGTGGAATTTGATGTGATTCACGGCATGGATTGGATTTCCATATATGGATCTCATATCAATTTCCAAAGAAGGGAAGTCACATTTCATATTCCAGATCAATCTATGATCATCTATCGATGCAAGGATTTACATAACCTTCCAGTGGAAATTTCATCCATCTTATGGGTCTTGATTCCACTAAATGAAGGTTATTTATATCAAATGGTTGGAGAGAAACTCACGATAATAACATTCCCATTGTACGAGAATTTGATGATGTCTTTCCAGAGGAATTTCCAGGTCTTCCACCAAATCATGAAGTTGAGTTTTCAATAGAACTCGTACCAGGTGCTTTGCCTATTTCAAATACACATTATAGAATGTCCCCAATTGAGTTGCAGGAATTGAATAAGCAACTCCAAGAGAATATTGAGAAAGTATTCATACACCCTAGTGTGTCACCGTAGGGAGCACCTGTTCTATTTGATAAGAAGAATGATGGATCTATGATACTCTGCATTGATTATCGAGAACTTAACAAGATCACAATCAAGAACAAATATCCTCTCCCATGAATTTATGACCTATTTGACCAACTATGCGGAGCTCAATACTTTTCCAAGATCGATCTTCATTCAGGGTATCATCAATTATGGGTCAAAAGGGAGCATATACTAAATATGGCTTTCCATACAAGGTATGGACACTATGAATTTATAGTAATGTCATTTGGCCTTACTAATGCCCCTGCTATATTCATGGATCTGATGAATAGAGTCTTTAGAGACTATCTTGATCAGTTTGTGGTAGTCTTTATAGATGATATTCTTGTCTATAAAAAGAGAAAGTAATAACATGAATATATCTTGAGAATTGTATTAATGACCATAATAAAGGAGAAGCATTATGCCAAATTTACCAAGTGTGAATTTTGGATTCAAAAAGTTGCACTTTTGGGTCACATAATCACAAAAGAGGGGATATCTGTAGATCCAGCAAAAACAGAGGTTATCGAAAGATGGTCGAGACCAACAACAGTAACCGAGATATGAAGTTTTCTTGGTTAGTCAGGATATTATCTACATTTTGTGAAAGATTTTTCACGATTATCTAATCCACTCAATAGGTTGACACGGAAAGGTGTTAAGTTTGTTTGGACGGAGGAATGTGAAGAGAATTTCAAGGAGTTGAAAAGAAGGTTATCCAGTGAACCTGTGCTCACACTACCTTGTAGTGGAGAAAGGTTTGTGAGCTACAGTAATGCATCCAAGAAGGGACTGGGATGTGTTCTCATGAAAAATGATATGGTGATAGCTTATGCCTCACGATAGTTGAAAATCCATGAGCAAAATTACCCAACTCATAATTTTGAGTTAGCTGCGGTAATCATTGCATTACAGATTTGGAGACATTACCTTTAGGGTGAAAGGTGTGATATTTATACTAATAGTAAAAGTTTAAAGTATATTTTCACACAAAAGGAGATAAATATGCGCCAAAGAAGATGGTTGGAGATGATTATGGATTACGACTGCCCAATTCATTACCACCCTGGGAAAGAAAACATGGTGGCAGATGCCTTAAGTCGACAAGACCATGCTAGCTTATCCATGATGTGGATCACAAAAGATCCAATATTTATGGATTTACAAAGGATGGATCTTGGAATTATAATGGAAGGGGAAAATTGTATCTTTATCAAATGAATGTTCAACCATATATACATGTGAATATTAAAGAGGCACAAAATGAAGATGTTGAGTTACAAAAGAAGGTGAGAAATGTTCCTGAATTCAACATTGATTGTGATGGGATAATAAAGTTCAGGAATCTGGTTTGTGTTCCTCCCATCCCCAAATTAAAGAAAGCGGTGTTGGATGAGGCTCATAGTTCTTCATTCCCTATTCATCCTAGAAGCACGAAGACGTATAGGGACCTGAAAGAGTACTTCTGGTGGGATGGCATGAAAAGAGATATTGTTGAATATGTCTCTCAATGCTTGGTTTGTAAGCAAGTTAAGGCTGAGAGACAGAAGTATAAGGGGATGTTACAACCATTACCCATACATGAATGGAAATGGGAAAACATCACTATGGACTTCGTCACTGGACTTCCTAAATCATCCAAAGGCAATAATGCTATATGGGTCATAGTTGATCATCTTACAAAATCTACACACTTCATTGCTATTAGATAGGATTTCTCTTTAGACCAGCTTGCGAAGATATGTGTAAAGGAAGTGGTAAGATTGCATGGAGTACCAATTTCTATTATATCTGATCAGGATCCGAGGTTTACCTCAAAGTTATGGAGACGTCTTCAGCATACTCTGGATACAGAGTTGAGTTTAAGCACTACTTATCATCCTCAGACAGACGGTCAGTCTGAGAGGACAATTCAAACTCTAGAAGATATGTTGAGTGCTTTCTCTATAGATTTAAAAGGTGGTTGGGATCAACACCTATCTTTGGTGCAATTTTCTTAGAATAATAGCTTTCACTCCAGTAGTCAGATGGATCCTTATGAGGCTCTCTATGGAAAGAAATGCAGGACTCCAACTTGCTGGGATGAAGTTGGGGAAAGAAATCTATTATGACTTGATCTCGTTGATGAAATGGCAGAAAAGGTCAAATCTATTCAACAACACATAAGAGTAGCTCAAAGTCGACAGAAAAGTTATGCCAATAACTGAAGAAAAGACCTAGAGTTTGAAGTGGGTGATAAAGTGTTCTTACGAATATCTCCCTAGAAGAGGGTCATGAGATTTTGAAAGAAGGGAAAGTTGAGCCCTAGATATATCGGTCCTTTTGAAATTATGGATCGTGCTGGGAAGGTAGCTTACCGATTGGCACTTCCACTAAATCTCTCTCATGTTCACGATGTGTTCCATGTATCTCTAATTAGAATGTACATACCTGATCCTTCACATGTACTCAGCTCAGAAATTGTACTGCTGGAGCAAGATCTTTCTTATGAAGAACAGCCGATAGAGATTCTGGATCGTAGTGAAAAATTCAGACGAAACGAGACCACTCATTTGGTGAAAGTTTTATGAAGGAACTACCAATTAGAAGAAGCTACATGGGAACATGAGGATATGATGAGGGAGAGGTATCCTCATCTGTTTTTAATGAAGTGACAAATTTTGAGGGAGAAATTCATTTTAAGGGGGGTAGAATGTAACACCTGAGACTTTTATGAGATTTTTTTTATATAAATCATAAAAGGTATCTTTCACTAAACACAGCACTAACTTGGCTTGCTTTACACGCAACCGCGGCCTTCCTTGATAGCTTACGTCATACGCAATACCGAGTCTCACTAAACAATGATATACTATTAAAATATTATTAAAACTAGCTGTTATGAATAGTATTATCTGAATTTTGAATTTTGTATCATTTTAATTCAACTTATACATTTTATAGAATGAGGTATGAAAGCAAAATCAGTTTTTTTGGATAAAAGAAGTATTTTTTAAAAAATGCAGTTTTGTCGCCTTTTGATGGCGCACCCACAATAAATCTATTCTTTGACATTTTTATATGTTCAATTTGACAAAATAAAATTCTTCTTTTGAATCAGGGTATAAAAATTTACTTTGGATAAATTTTTTATATTTTTCTGATATCTTTTATATTTTGATGAATAGTAAAAATATGATAATTTTTTATTAAAAACAACTTTTTTCATCAAGATAATTTATATGGATACATTATAATATTTAGTGGTTTTAAAGTATAAATAGAATATATTTTTACCATTTAATATAATTTATGACATTAGCATTCTTTTCACATTGAATTCATAGGTAAAAAAATTTCAATCTTTGGCAATGTTTTAACATCTAAAACCCATTTTTTTAACAAGATGATTTATTTGAAATTAATTACTACAACTTATATGTTATGAATTTGGAAAAATGGAATCCATATTTAGAATCAGAGGGTCAAAATTTTGTTAATAGGCTACTTTTTATTTTTTGGCATTATGAATAGTAACTACGGTAAATTTTATTTACCATAGTTAAAGGTAAATCGGATAATTAAGGGTAAATATAAGATTATAAAATTACCCTAACACCTGCCAAAATTATATTAGATGAATAAAAATCGACCCATATGACCTAAGGGTTGAATTCGATTCATTTAATGGACTTTCTTCCAGGAAAATAATTTAATTATTATTAAAACCAAAGATTGTTACAACATGTCAGTTTCTTAAATCTTATAAGTATAATAATTTCAATTTGTTGATAAACATAATGAAATTTCGAACATGAATAGTCTCCAAGAAAGATAATACAATTATCTACATCATATGAATTTATTTAGAATTCTGAGAGATTATATAATTATCATTAATTATGACACAATAGTGATGTTGAAATTATTTTATTAATTAAAATATCAAATAAATAGTTTTAAAAATATAAAAATAAATATTATATGAACTATTTAATGTGATCCACTAATTTTCTAGATACATATGACATTTTATAAATCTATTAAATATTTTATTTCGAACATATCATTTGAATATAATTTATTTAAATTCAAATAAGTGAATAGTGTCAAAATTGACACTATTGTTCTTTTATAAAAATAACATATTATAAAATTGTTTAAAAATCACAAAAATATTTAAAAATTATAAATTAAAATTTATATGGTCTAAAATGTCATAAAGTGTCACATTATGGAAATTTCACAACACATATGTAATTATTTATATTAATTTAAAATTTAGCATATTATTACCACAAATAAAATTAAATTGATTAAAAGGGATAAATCAAGTTGATAATGTTTAAAAGAAATTCCTAACATGTATAAATTTTATTGGTTGATTCGATTACAACCCTATCTCATCTAATATTTGGATATGAGTCATTTTGGAAGTTTTTATGTGGGGTTGGGATTTAATATAAACTAATATTTCTTATATTTCCAAAGGTGCCCCTCTCCTCCCTTATAAAAGGGCACCTCCTCCCTCTCCTCCTCACACCAATTTGAGCCTTCAATCTCCGCCAATCCCTGCCAATTTCACTTCCCCACTTCCCTAGAAACATCCTAGAGGTCTTGGTCTTCTTCAAAGTCCAATTTTAGTGCCCTAAGAGGAGATCTCAAAGAGGCGCTTCAAAGAAGAGGTAATGCCCTTTACCGATTATTTCATCTTTATTTCTTCTTCCACTTCATATTCTTTAGTTGTTTTATTATGAAGTAATAAAATAAGTATCAATCATGTATTGATATGTTATTATAAGTATTAAACAACCCTATTTCACCATCTATCCATCCTACGGAAAATGAAATCACCGCGCTTGCGTACGTACGGAATACTGTCTCCACGACGTGGTGTAATCTATTTTCCCCCACAACCTTACTTGCATGGTTATAATGGTGTAAATAATAACTACATATGATTATTTTAAATTTATATTGATTTTTAAATAGTTTACATACACTCCAATACAATTCCACGATCATGGGACCGATATCATCGCTCGTGCGTACGTACGGAATACCGTCTCCACGATGTGATGCGACTTGTTCTACATGATCTTAATTTCATAATGATTATATAAATGAATTTAATGAATACATATGAAATATATTACACTAATAACATTCTGGAAATGAGGTATCTATAATCTAAAGAGAATAATAAGAATTTATTCGACAAAACACGCATAAGAACAAAAAGCAATAAACACCCGAATAACAAGTAATAATTAAATATTACTAATAAGAAGCTAAGAATATGACCATATATGATATCATAACAATAATTATGATTATTTAATAAGTAAATAACATTATTTAAATCATTATACATGAGGTTCAGACACTTGCGAAGAAAATCGGACCTAAGGTAGGGGAAAATATCACAATCTCATTTTTATCCGAGATTGTTTATACATTGGTATTTACTGGGTTGTATTTTATCATCCACATCCATGTTTCCTCAATATGTAATATTTATATCCTTCTACAATATTTTATATCCAATTTTACCCTTCGGTGAGTTTTAAGTAAAATATATGAAATGAATCTTTTATCGTTTTTTGTATGAGATATTTTTTTGACTTTTCCGACATAAGTACGAGAAGAATATTTTTTTTAACTTATATGGAATGAATGGATTTTTAAAACATTATTTCCAAGATGATTCCTTTACAAGTTTTCATGTTTATTTTTAATCAACTTCTTTTAGTTTAAAATTGTATGACATGTTAAGAAAGAAAAGTGTTTTTGAAGTAGTAAGGATATTTTCATCAAGAATGGAGTTCAAGTGTTTTTTTCCAAATTATATTCCATCTATGATAATATATGGTTCTATTTCTATCCGTATTATTACATTGATTTGATTATGTTGTGATGGAATTATTTTTATGAATTCCATTATCTTATATGAATTGTTTTATGATGTCACGATGTTTAAGAATCCCATTTTTATTACATGGGTTATGATATGATGTATGGTTTATTATTTTGTGGAACACATAATAATGGTATCATTATGGGATGGGTGGGACCTATATCTCCCTCCAATGCATCAGTTAATGTTTTTATATCTCATGAGATAGACATGGATGGAACAGCAGGTTAAACCGGTTCAGTGAAACATGACTGAAATGAGGAGTGAACTCGGTTCAGAAATACACTTTGTCCACTAAGATAGTCTTGGCAATGATTCTTGACTAATAAGAAATGATTCTCTATGATTATGTGTATATTCCACAAAGTTTCATTTTTTATGTTATGATTATTGGGATTAAATTTCACTACCATGATTTATCCCATGTTATGAAATTATGATCTCTTTTGCAGGATAAGATTTTCAAAATGTTATGTTCTTATGAATTTGATGTAATTGATATTTCTTTTTTTTACCCTTACTATCGTTTTGAGATCACCCTTTTGTATGTTTTCTTTCCCCTAGTCAGGAAGAAGGGTATTAAGTAAGATATGCCAAAAAAATACTATAGATATGATGAAATAAATGGGAGACAGTGTAGATGATTTATGAACTAGTTGTTTATGTTTCTCAGTTTCTAAAGACACTATACATATACGGTCCTTTCATGGTTTTTTATATGTTGTAATAAGTATGATTCAATTTTGAAGTATTAACCATGTATTTAAAGTAAGGGTTGTTATAGAAAACGCCCTTCTACTTCAAGTTCTTGATTGCACTGGAGCTAGAGAGCATGGTATCAAGCTGAGGCTTGCGATACTGAGGAGTTGTCTTATCTGTTTTTCTTGTGTACTTTGGTTTAGTAATGTATTCAACAGTGTGACTTGTTTGGCTGTTTTCATAAACATATATGTATCATGCATCATTTATATATATATGTTCTCCTACTGTTTATCAGATCTAATCTTCGATTTTCACTTGTGTATGGATTGTTTAATCATTCTTTATTGTTTATTATTTCTCTTTTCCACTGTGTACTCTGCCAATGAGGGCATAATTTCCCCACTATCACACCAAAGGCCCTTACTGCTAGTCGGTAACCTTTGGAATTTGGAGAAATGTGCTTGAGTCCATGTGACCAACCAGGTACGGGGTGCCTCTTGGTGGATTCCGGAACTGGGGCATTACAAAGTGGTATCAGAGGATTTCTATTCCCATGACTTACTATTTGAATCCTATAGCCACAAATGGGATGGAATAGGTACTTGGTAATAAGATGTACCTGGGAGTAGCTAACCCATGTACAAGGAAAATCTATACTACCTCGTTTATTGTAATTCTAATGGTTTGAAATTTTATAGTTTATTTGATTTCACTGTTGAGTGATTCACATGCTTTGTGTGGTTACCATTGTTGTTGTTGTGATTCTATTTCTATCGCAACCTGATGAGATAAGGTTATGCCATCTCATGCATCATATAGTAACTTGTTATAAATCACATGTTATGCATTCTTTCCATGCCATCTAGGATGAATTATCAATTGCATTTTGTTGTGATAGATGTTGTGCAGACTACGCATGCTTTTGTGACAGATGTTTTGATATAATCTATGTTGTTTGATAGGCAAATTTCTTGTGTATTTATTTTCTTAGATGGATGCCATAATTTGGGGCTTGAGCTGTTATGGGCCCTCATGAACCAGAATTTGGTGGATCATTCACCTGTTTACTTTGTTTGTAACATGTATAAGTTGCCATACATTGATTCACAGGGAGTATGGGCCCACACAGATCAAAATTTGGCACGTTAACGCTATTTTTTGTGTTTTCTAGGCTCCAGAGCAGTTTCTGAAACTACTGTCTGAAAAAAAAAACAGAATACACGGTGTGTAATTTATGAATACACATCGTGTAGTCTATATCTATGTCAATAACTATGCGATCAAGGACACGGGGTTGTGAAAAATCCTGTAGGAACATCATTGTACTATTTTAGGAAGCAGTGTAGTATGAAATAGCTACCCCAAACTTTTCACGAACAACACAGGTCATGTTGTCCTCTCACACACACGCCATGTCTGAATTGTACATGTCATTTCGTTTGATCATGGTACCCGGTTGTGTCACGAACAAAATGGGTCAGTATTACCTTTTCTCAAACACACGTTGTCCGTCTGGAACACACCGTGTAGCGTCAGCCATGTGTCAGGTCCTATTGCTAACAACACATGCCAAGTAAAGCTTGTTGAGTACACACCATGTCTACTATGAACACGCCCTATAGTTTTCTCCTAGGAGAGTCTTGTGGCTTAAACATATAGAAGGACTTAGTCATGGAAGATGATTCAAGTACACGTTGTGTGTTAGGACAAACGCCATGTTTTTGGGGTGTTACACGACCATTATAGGTAGAAATACACGCCCATGTGAATGACCTAGGGGAACACGCCGTGTAGGGAAAGAACACGTCATTGACTCATGTTTTGCATAACTTGAGTGCCTTCTTTTCCATGTTCCTTCTTATGCCTTTAGGTTTTTAGTCTTTGTTAATATTAAATATAAGGTGTTCATTTGACCATGTGGAGTCAGGACACCAAGACATCCTCTGATTGTGCGTCTATTGCCATTCGATGATTAGACACCAGATATATCTGATCAAGGTCTTCCTATAGCTTTATCTCTATTGCTATTGTGAAGTGCCTTGGGCTCTGAATCTTTTCTTCTACTGATACCTTTACTCTAAACACACCATTGGGGAATAAGACGGCTAGTTTAAGTCAGTGCAAGGAGTGAACTCTAGAGTTGGTTGGTTGTCACTTTCTATGGGACCTCTATGTCCAAAAGATGACGTGCTATTATGACATTCTCAGAATGGACTGGCTAGTTCTTTTCCAAGCAGTTGACGACTTTTATCACCTCAGGGTGAGATTCATATCACCAGGGGTGAATATTTCCATCATTGAGTCGAGTGGGATGTCCAAGCGAGTAGAGCTGGACCAGAGCACCATGGGCTAGGTGGAGTTACAGCTGAGATTGTCAGTCTATATCTGGATGTCTAAGGGACTTCACAGTTAGACTTTACTCCAGTGATGGATCATTTCAAGGATGTCTTTCTAGAAGAATTTTCAGGTCTGCCTCTGGATTGTGAGGTGGAATTTTCAATTGTTCTTGTTCCAGAGTGGCACAAGTGTCCATTCCTCTTTATAGGATAAAAACACCGAGTTCCAGGAGCTCAAGAAGTAGTTGGAGCAGTTATAGGCAAAGGGTTTCATCTGACCCAGTACTTCTCCTTCAGGTTCACTTATACTATTTGCGAAGAAGGCAGATGGCACCCTTCGGCGTTTGTGTGGATTATTTGAAGATGAACTAGTTGACGGTCAATAACCGATATCCCTTGCCTAGGATTTATGACCTATTTGATCAGCTTCAAGGAGCCCGGGTGTTCTCAAAGATGGATTTGAGGTCTGCTTATCATCAGTTGCACATTAGACCATCTGATATACATCATAAAACTTTCCAGAGCATGTATGATCTCTACGAGTATATGGTTCCTAATTTCGGTCTCACAAATGCACCTTAAGTTTTCATGCCACATATGAACAGAGTGTTCCATCCATACTTAGACTCTTTTATGGTGGTCTTTGTGGACGATATATTGGTGTACTCTCACACTCGACAAGACCATGCCACCAATATTGTGATCATTTTGAGTACACTGAAAGAGAATCATTTATATGTTAAGATCTCAATGTGCCACTTTTGGATGGACCAGATTCACTTCTTGGGTCTTGTTATCTCAGAGAAAAAACAATCAGCAGACCCAGAGAAAGTTAGAGGAGTAGTTTCCTGGGAGAATTCGAAGAATGTCTTTGAGGTGAGGAGTTTTTTAGTGCTGGACGAATACTACAAATGCTTCATACATGAATTTTCATGCTTAGCATCACTACTGACAGGTCTGACCATGAAGGGTGTGATGTTCTTGTTGTCAGATTCTTGTGAGTTAACCTTTTATGAGCTGAAAGAGAGATTTACCTCATCCCTGATACTAGTGTTACTAGATCTAGGAAAGAGTTACACTGTATACTGTGATTCTTCAGGTATAGGGCTGGGATTTTTGTTTTTTCACGGAGATGGAGTCGTTGCATATGGGTGTTGGTAGTTGAGGCCACATGAGTGGAACTAACTGACACACGATCTAGAGTTGGCATCTGTACTTCAGTCCCTACGAAGTTAGAGATACTGTCTTCTGGGAGAGCACTTTGTGGTTTTTACTGACCACAGGAGTCTCAGGTACATAATCACTCAGCGTGATCTGAATCCGAGACAATGTAGGTGGGTCAAGTATCTTCAGTATTTTAACATTGAGTTTGCCTATACGCCGAGAAAGGGGAAATGAAGTGGATGATGTGTTGAGCAGGAATACATAGATATAGGCAGTTCAGGAGACCAGTAGTGAGTGGCAGCTTGTGGCTCTATTCTCTGAGATTCATTTAGAGGAACACGATAGACAGGGGCGTACTATTCTATCTTCTGTAGCTATTAACTCAACTCTTCTCGATCGGGTATGAATGAGGCAACTATAATACTTAGAAGGCCTAATCCTACGGGAGAGTGTGTCAGGAGAGGACCCACTTCCTGGGTGGACAGTAGGAGAGGATGAGATCTTGCGTTTCCAAGGACGTGTATGGGTGCCAGTAGACATACACAAGGAGCTGATGTGGGACATTCATTCCCCAGTTTGGGCAGTTCATCCTGGCGTCTCCAAAATGTATCGTGATATACACCTTCAGTATTGGTGCAAGGACATGAAGAGGGATGTTGCTGGTTTTTTCATGAGGTGTTCCACTTGTCAGCAGGTGAAAGTGGAACATCAGTTACCTGCAGGTCTTTTAAAGTTGTTACCCATTCTTGAGTGAATGTGTAATGATGCCGCGTTGGACTTTTTGACTGGGTTTCCGAGGTCACCTCAAGGGAATGATGCTTTTTGGGTTGTCATTGACAGGCTTTCAAAGGTCGCTCAATTCTTGCCGATCAAGGAGACCTTCAGTGTGGACGAGTTGGGACGGTTTTACATCAGTGAGACTGTACATCTACATGGAGTTCCACACTCCATTTTTTCATAAAGGGATGTGTGTTTTACTTCATGGTTCTCTCAGGGGCTACAGAAAGATTTGGGTATATAGGTGATTCTGAGTACATCCTACCATCCTCAAACAGATGGCTAGTCCAGGCGTACTATTCTGGTGTTTGAGGATATGCTCTGAGCTTGTATTCTAGTCTTTTTAGTTACTTGGGAGAAGTATATACGTCTTGTGGAGTATGCCGACAATAATATTTTTTAAGAAACTATTCAGATGGCACTTTATGAGGCTATGTACGGTAGACCATGCCAATCACCTTTATGCTGGCTACAGGTATGAGAGATAGCTTTTCTGGGATATAGTCTTGTTCAAGAGACCTCTAAGAAGTTTGAGTTGATTCGGCAGAGAATGTCTATGACACAATCTCGTTATAATTCGTATTCTTATCAGCAGATATGACCTCATGAGTTTGAGTTTAGGGATCAGGTTTTCTTTTTTGTCGCACTTAGGTTGGGACACAAGAGGATTCAGAGACAGGGTAAGCTTTCACCATGTTACATTATGCGATTTATGGTGTTGGAGAGAGTTGGGATTGTTGCATATCGGTTTCAATGGCCTTAATGGTACCAGGTTATGCATGACGTCTTCCCCGTTTCTCAGTTCTGACGTTACTTTGCCGACCTGTCTCATGTAATCCAACCTGAGGTGGTTGAGCTCGAAGCGGATTCATCATTTGAGGAGCATCCTATCCGGATTATTGATCGTCGTACGAAGGTTCTCTGTTTCCGGTCATTACCTCTGGTGCATGTGATATGGCTGCATGGGCGAGTACAAGACGTGACTTGGGAGAGGACGGCCGATATATGATCGTAGTGGCCGGAGCTGTTCGGGGTTTCTTCTTCTATGCCTCACTAGAGAAATTCAAGGACAAATTTCTTTAAGGGGGAAGTTTTTAAGAACCTAGACCATCTTTTCAGGTATGTTTTTCATTTTTCTGGAGTATTTGAGAAAAGACGAGTTTCTAGAAATTTCGGAAGTACACGCCCTGTACTTTATAAGTACACGCCATGTACTTTGATGCCACTCAAAGTCATGTGATGGTTGTGTCATGACCATGCACATGGCCATGTAGGGGTGACATGGAGGCCGCCTAATGCGGTGTATGGAAAATCATAGTACACGCTGTGTACTTCAAAATTAAACACTGTGTACTTTCTTTTTTTCATTAAATAGACAGGGGACATGTCTTAACCCCAGAACCGTCTTCTTCTCCATCTTCATTGACTGAGAGCATCCTGTATAGCTGCAGATCTTCTCTGATCCCCAAGCCTCCATCTGTTCTACAAATCAACCACAATAAATTATGTTGGAACTACAGATGTAATCTCTTCCTTATCTTAGATTTTTGTTTTCCAATTCCTCATCTTTCTCAAGTTATCACCGGCTAAGCGTTTTGGATGTTTTCATAGATCTGTGACATTTTCAATAGAATCAGGATTCTTGGTTCAAGTTTATAGATCTCCTAACGTCAAGGATGGTGGTTTGTGCCTTTCTGTAGAAAGTCATTGATTATTTTGTGCAAATTCCACCAATACCCTTGAATGGGGTATTGCATGTTTCTTTTTTTCCCTTATTGTTTGCTTGCTTTGGTTATATGCATATGTAGAGGACATTGCTTGTGAATACAGTAATTTATTGTTCTTTGTATGTTTTTCCCATGATTGTTGCCTGTTATGACCACTTGTTCTAGTTTTCTATGTTAGGCTATTTCTAGTTCCATGCCTAATTTGTAGGAAGGGGTGATTGTTCTTCTATGCTGAGATGTTGTAGAATTCTAGCCAAGTAGTTCTTGAGGATACTTTTTCTGTTATGCGATGCGATACTTGATGACTTTACATAGGTCTGTGAGAACCTAGTGTATTAGACCATTGAAAGAATAGACGTAAGGGATTCTCTAGAATGTCTTTAATTTACGATTCGAGACCATAGGGGGAATTGACATTGAGTGCTTCCTCAGAGTGTCTATAGTTCCTCGACGTGGGCCACAAGGGGGAATGAGATGTTGAGTGCTTCCCCAGAGCATCTTTAGTACGATACGAGACTATAGGGGGAATTGACGGTAAGTACTTCCCAAGAGAGACTATTCATTAGCTAAACCAGAGGGGTGAGACTGTGTGAGCCTCCCAGAGGGTTGCTAGTACTTGTAGGTTGATCCATAGGGGTTAGGTTATGAGAACTGCCCAGATGATACCTATTTGTTCTACTTTCTTGAGTGGTTTCATTCTTGTTTGTAAATTCTATGCTAGAAATGTGGATTTTATACAGCTGAGTACTTCCTGTTACTGTTTACTGCACTTTTACATACAATATATTCACTGACTATTAGGAACCAATCTTTTGTGGTTACATACAAGGGCTTTGTCTCACACCCTGTTTGGGTCATGGTTTTGGGCCCAAATAGATTATATTATTGTAGGTATAGATAAGGAAAATCACCCTTCTACTTCAGGTTCTTGATTTCACTAGATTTGGAGAGCATGGGACTAAGCCGAGGCTTGCAATGCTGAGGAGTCATCTTATTTGTTTTTATTTTGTAATTTGGTTTAGTACTATAATCAATATTGTGACTTTTTTGGATGTTTTCCAAGAAATATATGTATCATGAATCATATCTATATATATGTGCTCTTTTAGTTTATAATATTTTTTCTTCCACTGTTCACTTGTGTATGGATTGTTTAATCATTCCATTATTGTTTATTATTTCTCTTTTCTGTTGTGTACTCTGCCAATGAGATCATAGTTTCCCTAATATCACATCCATGGCCCTCGCTGCTAGTTGGAAGCCTCTATCATTTTATGAAATGCACTTGAGATCATGTGACAACCCATGTACGGGGCGCCTCTAGGTGGCTTCCAGAACCGGGGCGTTACAAGTTACATGTTATATTGGGTAACAATTTTTCTTCAAACATTCCATTTTTAATGGAAATTTTAGTATCCATTTTTTCAATATTGGTTTCTATGAATGAATCCTTCAATTATTAATTAATTTTATAACCCAAAATAATTTGGATGATTAAATTCATTCCAAGGGGGTTGAATGTAACACCACGTGCTTTTCTAAATATTTATTTTTTGAATTAATTTTACAATTTTGATATTTTTAATTTTATAAAACACTGAATATTTTTTATTTTATATTAATCAACTATGTTTGTCTAACATTATACACAAGAATGACTTTCCTCGATAGATTATGTAATAAGAAACGTAGAGGATTATCGAACCATAATATATAATTAAAATAAGGTTATTATATATATTAATATATAACTTATACATTATATTTGAGGTCATAAATAATAATAACTAAATTATGAAAATAGATGCTTTGCACTAAATAATATTAATTCATAAGTTACCAATTGATTATGAATGAATATGAAAACTGATAGAATATAAAAGGAAATATTATTATTTTTATAGTAAAAATCTATTTTTCCCAAACAAATTAAACTCAATTAATGAGTTGTGATAAGGTAATATATTTTATATATATTCAATCAATTTTTTATATTCATTCCATATATTTTATAGTTATAATATTGGAAAAAACCCAGTTTTATGGCCAAATCATGTATTTTTATAAATATATTTTTACAGCCTTTTAATTGTGATCTCATTTGAAATCGAAATTCTGTAACTTTTATAGACATAATGAGTAAAAAACATCATATTTGAAAGAGAAACCTAAAAATTAGGTTACAATAACTTTTTGGTATTTTTTATATTTTTCACCGTTAATGGATAAATAAAAATACTACATTTGAGTTAAATTGATATTTCATTTAATTTATTTTTAAAGATCAATTATATTATAATTATTTTAAATTTTTTATCAGATAATATATTTATAAATAAAAATAATTTAATTCATTTAGATTCATTTCAAATTGAAATTGGGTATAAAAACATAGAAATATTTTAATTGATTTCACTTTGAAAACCGGATTTATCGACCTAACTATGAGATTAATTTTAAATTAATTTATTCCATTTTGGTGATTGAAAATTGAAAAAATGGATTCAATATTTTGAATAGAAATAATTTATAGATTTAATATGGTAAGAAAAATTGAGCAAAAATATAATGAATGGGATTAATATTAATTACAATGGTTGAAAGAATAATTAGGCTAAAAAAGAACGAAACATTATATATAAAACCCAAAACTACATATAAACTTGACCGAAACCAATTTATATCCATTAATTGGCCACTAATTATACTTTATTTTGTTTTTTGTGATGGAATTAATTTTTTTGGAAAAATAATAGGTACACAAAACTTCTTTTTAAAAATGTCAAATGTGTCATTCCCTTCCCTATAAAAGTCCATTGCATCTCCATCATCTTTACACATCTAATACCACCTAGTATTGCAAAAAGTCTCCCTAGTATGTGAAATAAATGAAATAGTATTTATAAATTAACTATAATATAAATATTTATATATATATACAAATATATTTCATTTTATTTATTTCATTCAACAGAAATCAGTATATGTTACACTGTGTCGTAATATGATAATCTTATTTGAAGAAATGTGGACTACTACCACCTCAATGTGATATGATTCGTTCATAGGCAACATGAAATATATTAAGGATGAGTTTATTAAATTATGTAAAATAAATGAAATATTATTTATACATAAACTATAATATATATAATTATATATATACACACATATATTTCATTTTATTTATTTCATTCAACATGATATTAAAAAACTAAATATTGTTAATGCATAAGTATGTTATACAGTCTCCACGAACAGTGTATTCCATTTCACAGTTCTATATTATATTGATTATTATAATAAATTTTTACTGATTATAAATGATATATATATCATGGTTTACATTATAAATTCATGATATAATTATATAGATAAAATATAAAACAACGTAATACACATGTTATGAATAAATCGAATATTTCCTAGAGTGAAACCTTAACAAGGGATTGTTAAAAAGTTGTAGCACAAGGTAATAATAAAACCATATATGTTATTATATATAATAATAAGGTTCTATAAAAATGTATAATAAATTTATATTTATTACACTTGTGGATTTTATGTCTTTAATGCGATTCAAGACATAAGGTAATGAGAATTCAACTCACTTTTTATTTTTGTGAGATACATGCTTTATTCACCACACATTCGTATTACGTGGTGTCTAAACTACCCATGGATGTATTAAATGATTCATATAAATAAATTTATGTGTACTTTCATATCCATTATATTATTTTTTATTTCATTGGGTTTATGTTTCTAATTTTAGAGAATTAGAAAAATAGTTTTTTCTCAATTTTCCTTCATTTAGTACTCATGTTTTTATATGAACGAAAATTATTTTTTGAGGTGCATATTCATATATTTTATATGTTATTTGAAGAATCTTCTAATTTTCCTAATATTTTAATATTTATATAATTTTAATTTATTACATGGATAGTATGATCCCATGTTACCAATTGATAAGATCTTATTGAAATAATCTCATCACTTTTTGATATTGATTATGTTTGTCCAACCTTTGTTGAAATATTACGATCCATATCTTAATTAATATAAAAAATATTATTCTCCATGTTTATTCATAGAATATTAATTTATTTGAAACATTTTAATCTCTACATTACATTATATAGTTAGGAATTTATTATTTAAAAAAGTTGCACATTACCCTCTCTCCGGTTAAAAATTTGTGTTCCTTATCAACCATGTTTTATAAAAAAGGATTCCAAGATTATTTTACTATTATATAATAATATTTCATAGAATATTTTTCCCATTTAAATTTTAACTATGTTTTTAGTGGAATTTTCAAATTACTTTCGAAAAAAATGAATTTTGAAACTTATATCATTTTAAATGAATATTATTCTTATGTCATAAGACATGTATATTTTTACCTAGTTTCATTTATATGGATCATCGTTTTCATGTTTGAAAGGAAGAATTTTAATATAATTTTATTTAAATATATTATAAAATTAATTGTTTTAAAAAGTATTCATGCTTTTTTATATGTTTTCAATGTATTTTGAAAGAAAATTATTTTCAAAAAGTATTCGAGATCCATTAATTAGTTTTCATGTAAATGATACTCAAAATTTTTTGAATTATTCTTTATAAGTATTAAAATTATTTTCAAAGAAATAGTTTTAAAAACGTGTTAATGATTTATGTATATGTTTTAAATTTATTTGTAATGAAAATAGTTTTCAAAATGCTTTGAATATTATTTCATTATTTTTCAAGTAAGAGGATATCAAAATGCTTTCATTCTGTCTTTATATGATTTTAAATTATTATCAAAGAAATATTTTCAAAAACTTTTTTTTGTTTATTTAATATGTTTTCAATGAAAATGTTTTTCGAATGGTTTTATGTTTTTAAAAATTCATTTTCTATAAAGAAAAGATATTTTCCTCAAAGAAATATTTTTAAAATATCATTCCAAAATATTTTAAATATAAGATCACATCTGTTGATGTTACTCATTCTATTATTTGAAATGATACAATGTTTCTAGTCATTTTATTTCATTAATGGTTTATGTTTGATTGAATGATTATTATGAAACCTATATCTATTCCATGAGTTATATTATATTGAAACTAACTTCTGTTCATATGTTATTTTCTGATGAAATTTTTATTAACCATGTCTTTTTAAGAATGTTATGATATGATTACATATTTTTTATATCCTTTTTATTTAATGGTTTATGATTTGACTTTTAACGATCTTGTGGCACATGTTTGTATGATTTAATTTCAATATTGGTAGAACCTATATCATCCTCCAATGAATTAGGTAATTATTTATATTTCATGTGATGGACTATGAATATATTTGGAGTGATCCTTGACTAAAAGGATGTCCAATGGAGTGAACCATGACTACCAATATGGCATGAGGAGTGAAATCATGCTACTAATATGTCCAAGTGAGTGAAGAATGACAACCAAGATGGTATGGAGAATAGAAACTTTTTACTAATATGGTATAGGGAGTGATTCATTAGATACATTGGAAATAATATTATATTCTAATTTTTATTCTATAGTTCCATATTTTATTCATATGTTATGCTTTCGTGGAATCGGTTCATTATTTCCTTATTATTCATGTCTTATGAACTACCTTTCTTTTTGCCAAAAATCTTGTATATCATCGCTGATTTCAAGGGTATAATCATATACTTTCAAGATCATGTTCTCATACCTTTATTATATGATTATTCATACATATCTCCCCTATATGCCTTTATTTGGAATTTGAACTCAACCTGTTTTATGTTTCCTTCCCCAGGTTATGAAGATATGTATTATGTTTGATGTATATAAGAAGAGTGATAGTCACGATGAACCGAGTGGGTGATAATGATTTTCATGGATGTACCAGTGAATATGTTTCCATCTTTCAAAATGATATAAACTAATACAATATTTAAAAATCTGTTTATATAATGTTTCATGTATTCTGTAAAAGTGATGTTATGTCTATGTAGGTTATTACTGGCTCTCTATACAAATCCCCTATGTAATTGAATAAAAACATATATATGATATAATTATTCCATAGTTATATTTAGTATATATATATATAATATATAACTTATATCAACCATCATAACCAATTGTGAGTGGTGGTAATGAAAAAAATGGTTGACATCAGTTTGCGAGATGGTAGTCCACTATACACATGAATGATAATTCAGTAACCCATTTCCTGGATGTGGAGATGATATTAGATAATTAATGTAACATAAATATATATAGTTATAGGTAATATGATGTATTTTATATGTCATAAAAATTTAATAATAATTAAATTTGACAGAGAAAGAAATAATATAAAATTCTTGTTGAAGAGCTTGACCACTTCCTCGGTTATCCTCCGTAATATTGAATGAAAATCATTCATATGATGGTTTTAACCAAAAATAAGTATTATTGGAAAAGGGATGGGATTTTTTAATGTTATTAGGGTTGATAGAATCTCTACCAAAAGGGTTTTAAGGATTTAATATGAGAGAGGGGTTACCTTTTATAAGTGAGGAGAGTGGTAGACATGTATTTGTTTCAAGAGATTCAATCATACGAATATTTTACCTTCCCAAAATCCCAAAAAATGGGGAATTATTTAACCAAGATTATTTTCGGTGAAAATATTTTCATAAATTATATTTTACTTATGTTTTATGTCATTTTAATCCATATATTTTTAGTTTAACCACATGTAAATACATTTTTACCTTCACCTTAAAAATTATTATTTTTTATTTTAATTTATTATTTTAGCCATGATTTAGGATAAAATTATTATAAATTATAAATTATTAATATTATAAATCTAGAATTTATTTCATCAAATTCAGTTCAGATAATTGGAAAATGTAATTTAAAATTTATCACATATATGCGGCAAGAATATGTATTTCAAAGAGATACTGTTCTAATGATTAAAAATATTTTATATCAAATTTAAATATTAAATTAATTAAAATTTCCTAATAATATTTTTTGATACCTAAATGAACTAATATTATTTTTTAACCACTTAAAATTATAATTTATGTTTATAAATAATTTAAAAGAAAACTCATGTTTCAATTAAAATTTAGTACTATTCACTAATCATCAAAAATTCAAATATTTTAGAAAATTAAAAAATGTCTCCCTAATATAATTTTATATGATGTTCTCAAAATGATTTATATTTTTTAAAATAACTTTACTATATATTATAAAATTAGTTATGTGTGAAAATATTCACTAATCTGTATTTTAGGAAAATAGACATTTTTAGTAAACATTTATGTTTTTTCTAAATGATTCTTATTTTATTTGTAATAAATAGGCAACCCAAATATTATGAATATATATTGTAATATTCCTTAACCATAATTTTATGTATATTTTATAAAACTATACTACATTATTGTTCACATATACAATGCATTTGGTATTCCACAATTTATCAAAGAGCTTAAATTTAATGATTCATATTTCATGAGTATTTCAAGCTCGATGTTGTGTGTTTCATATTCAATAAAATAAAATTATATTATTTTAGAATATTTGGTTATTACACCATTTATCTACATCTAGTACCTTACACCATGCTAATTTTGAAAACTTTACTTTCACATTCTCCTTTGATGATTTACGGCACCCTACCAAAGAACCCATGAGTCATGTGATACCATAAATTTGATTAAGCACCAACTCAGGCATCTAAACATTATTGTTAGCCCATTAGTCTCACTAGACCAAAGTAACCCCTAATGTTTAATATAACCAGTTTAATGTTCATTATGATTTTAGCATAACAACTTGACCGCCTGTCACCCCAAGCATTATTCCAATATCAAAAGTTAATTAACATAGTCCCTCACCACCTGACCTATGTACAAAGGTTAAAACTAAATCACAAAATAAAAATAATGATATTATAGCAGTTTCAAATTTCAAAATCATGACACATTTTCAAAACCATCCAGAATACCAAAGCACACATACTCTTTATACTCTCCTCATAAATAAAACAATACATAACCATGAATTTTCAATAAAATTGATAAAACCTATCATGTATCAATTAAAAATGAAGAGGTTCCCAAAGTCACCCCATGTATTTGAAACATCCAAAAAATATGGGACCCATACTATGGATATGTTTGTATAAGAAACATTTCTAATAAAAATTCACATGTCTTAAAATTCAATCTTGTAACAATCCATGTTTTTAACTAAAAATAATGTAATTGTTTTTAAACATTTTCATTTACTAGGTGGGATACAATTATGTATGAAATTTAGAACATAATTCTGAGAGTTGGATGTCCTCAAATTGCTTTTTTTGGACATGGGTGTTGGACCCACATGTTTATTAGGAGTCTTGATGAGTATCAATAGTATATGACGAGGGAAATTCTGTTCTGAAAGACCTACAATCGGTGTAGATTTTGACTAACCTATGCACCCCATAACTGGAAACTCTGTGGACTAATAGAATAGGATAGAGGATGTGAACATGGTATGCATAATGCTTACAAAAATATATTCCTATCTATCATGATTTGTGTAATGGATAGTAGTTTAAAATCATTCCCCACATAGTTGGTTCATTGATTTACAAACAATTTTTCCATCCCATGTGGGGTGCCTCATGTGTCTAGTAAAGGGCGCATCATTGGCACATAGTTTAGAAAACCGTGCAGCCCAAACCATAAATGATACCCAGTTTATAAATTTAATTACATTGAATTTACTTAAAATAAAAAAAAGAATATAATAAATCTCTCCCCTCCTAACACACTCACAACACCCCCTCCCTTCTCCAAGGTAGTCTGTCACATTCTCCCACCTCCTCCTTGTTTTCTCAATTTAACCCAGCTTTCTACTAGTTATTCATCCTAATATTCAAGGTATGGTATTTAGTCCCTCTTAATTCACCTTTTCAGATGATTATTAGTCTCCCCATCACATTGTGAGGTGAAACAAATTCTATTATTTGAGTATTACAAAATTTTTATTTTTTCCATCAATGTTAGGATATGAGAAGGATCTCTAGGGACAACTTAATTTTGGCTCTGGAAACCACTAACAAAGGTGATGCGGTTCATATCATTTTTTCTCATCACTATCAATTTGTGTTATCTTTTCCATCCACTATTTGTTTAATATTTTGGTATAATATAAATAATTTAGGGATCATATTATTATTTTTATTGAGTCTTCGGTGTCCTTTATGTGGGTTCAAATTTCAGTTTTGAAAGGTGACTTGTTGTCTGTGAATAGGTAGTCATATTTATATTTACATTCCGCTATTATATATATATATATGTGTGTGTGTGTGTGGAAGTGAATATATATATGGGGATAGTGTTCTTATATATAATATGAAATGTGCATATGATTGTTAGTGTTAATGGGTATATGCATATAAGAAAGATTCAAGGACCCCCTTGTATGTTTTCATGGCTATGAAAATATGTACATATGGACTATGTGTCCTCATGTATATGTGAAGGTGCATATTCTCAATGGTGGGTAGCAATATCTTCGAGTGGTAATTAGTTAAAAAGTCAAATGTTAAGTGATCATCTTGGATTAGCCTACTTCATGAGCTGAAATCCCATTACTTTCTCCAATAATTTATATAATGCATTAATTAATTTCATAATGATGATTTCTTAGATTTTAATTAATATAGTAATGTCATTAGATTAAATGACTATTAAATGTTAATTGAGTATGATTTCTAAAAGAAGTGTATAATGTGATAAATCATTTATTTAATAAGAAATGGCATTTTTTTATAATAAAACCCCTCCTATGGAAGTGTTCTTTCTCTAAAATTTAATTTAATGAGTAGAATTTTCTATTTTACTTCCTTATTTACTTAGTTCCTTTTTTATTCCATTGGTCTTATTTTTGGTATATTGCATGTTGGGACTTAGTCCATGTTGATGTAATGAAATGAGTTTACCCTTTTTCATTACAACCATTCTTGTTACAATTTCAACTTGTGAGTGCGTAGGTTGGCCACAATAAAATTGGACATTTTGGACCAATGGATAAAAATGATTGGAACCAAATTTGGATAATGTTTTGGTTAAGGTAAATGTAATCATTATAATGGATTTTTAATTATGGTAGCATTATTTTTGAGTAATTTACATGAAAATATAATTTGGAATATGAACATTAAATAAATTATCCATTTATATGTAAATTGAATGATATGGCTTTAGTAGGAGGCTCACACCAAATGGAATGCCTTGCATAAATGCTGTATTTATAATTAATTTCATTCGGTTTATTAAATGTTTTAAATGAAATGGATCCTTGAATTGAATTGAACATGTCTATTTAAATTCATAATAGTCATTACCATATTCAATATAATATAATTTTCAATTATGTTTTAAGGATTGAGATAAAATCCTTATACGGGTATGAAAAATTTCATGCCTGAGAGGTATATTCCTAATATAGTGAGTTTTGATGAGATTGAGTTACGTCCTAGTCCTACCAGCATGTGTATTCCAAGAGATTATGAGAGTTCTTGGAGATGGGTTAGGGACTAGACTATGAGATCATCCCTTGGAATTGGATTTCTTAGGGTTACGTCCCAATACTTCCAAACATATACCAATGTGTACACATATAATGATACTATATTTATTTAAATTTAAAATATAAAACTTGTATCCTGGATATGATCCAATTCTAGTATATCTATCATTTGTCGTTAAAGAACCTAGATTGGTAGTTATTTATTTATTTTCTTCAATTATTTCATCATTATACATGAATACTATTTAATATATATTTCACTGTCAAGATTAGGCTAGAAACAATGGTTTACGACCTACTGAGAATGAATTATCACACTCTGATTGGGAAATCATTGCACTGTCTTACTTGAGTAAATATTTTTATCTATAGGACTAAAAAACATGCTTGAGTGATTATGATCTAAATCATATACGAGAGGAGTTTAGAGAAATGTACTAATATGGACCTCCACATGCTCGAGCAGGTTGCCTTTGTTCTTTTTATTTCTTTTATTTAGTTGATTCCTATAATGTTTTGAATGGAAAATAATGATATATGTTTTCTAATTTCATTTATGTATCATCACTATGATATTTATTCATGTTTTATTTAAAATATAATTACAAACTTTTGATAAATTATTATTAATTTTCTTCATTTTTGTCATTCATTTATTTAATATTTATTTTTTCATCTATATTCGATTGTGTTTATTATATAATAATACCATTTTGAAACTCTAAAATGAGTTTATATTCTTTCCACAATCACCTATTGAGACCCTTATTTCGAGTCGGCATCCTCTAGTATTCGGAAATTCATGCTTGAGGACATGTGACCCATCAGTCGGGCTACTAGCTCATTGGTCATCTGATCTATGATGTTACCAAATATTTCTTAGAAGACACCTGACTCTAATAACCAATCCTCCTAGAATACACTTCCTATGGGAGTCACTCCCATCCACATCCCCAAAATACAAAATTGTGTCACAAAATAAAAATGATTACTATAGGGTCATGCATTCTCATATAGACACAATGTCTACATTTATAATCTCATAGAAAACACCAAATATGGGTTCATACATAACCACAAGGGTCATGAACCCATAAGGGTCACAAAAAGAAAAAATATAAGAGAATATCCCACTCTATATCCCATAAAATCCATAAAATCTTCCCAACCAAAAACCATTGGTTTTATGATCCATGATCTATTACTATCTATCCCTAAAAAACCCTTTCACTAGGCCAATTCCAAAAGTATAAGGGTTCATTTAACCAATGATCAATTGGGTATCATCAACTCTTATAACACATACATTAGCATCAATATTTTCAAAACCCAAGGATTCATATTTTAAATCATTTACCAAGTAAATATTATGAAAATATCTAGGATTATTAAATTTCATTTCATATGGTTTCTTAACATGGAATTCCATTGAAAATAAATAATCGAGAACACATTATATGTTTCTTAATGGATCATTATTTATCTAAAGCAACCTCTTTATATATCATTTCATCATCCTAAATATATATGAGTAACATTAAGAGATGGTAGTTATAATCTCCCCTTAAACTTACATGTAATCAATATAAATGTTTAAAAATCCATTAAATTCCACCCACTCAACACTATTATATTATGATGTAAATGAATAGTGGTAATTATCCATGCGAAAAATAAAATTCCAAAAAAAAGTGAATCCTAGAAGATAATGAACCCTAGCTATGATACAAATGACAACTAAATCCTACATTTTGAAAATGATGTGTTAAAACACACAACCTCTCTTTCTATATTATTAAATGAGAGAAAAATAAATTAATAACAAACATTATATCCATGTGTTCTACCCAATATTGAAATTAGTAAACAATAAAAATTAAAATAACGAATAAAAATTCCATACCAATGAAGCTCAGTGTTTCCAATGATGGTGGGGATATTACACTTCAAATATAGATCACTAACGATAACTAAAAACATTATAATATTAGTTTTACAATTCTAAAACTGTATGACAGGTAAACAAAGAACTAATACTAAATTTTAAAATCTCACTACCCAGAGCCACCCTAAAGAGTTCCCAAACCTGTAGCCAGGATTCTTCTTAGGTGTGCCTCTCTATAATGATGATGATTTCCACTATTACTGAGGTCTATAAAAGCTACCATGGGGAGAAAATACACTCTTTTTTTATAGTATAATACCAAACATAAATTAAATATAATATATTAAATATTAGTATAAATCATATATATTTAAAATTTCATTATGATAACAAAAAATCACATGTGATATTAAATTAATTTTTCTATATATTCATAATTGGATACCCATCAGATGGATCATACATGAATGATAAATTAATTAAATTAAAGAAAACAATTATATTAAATCCCACCAAAACATGTCCCATGTCCTTCCCAATTGTAACATATATTCCATCCTAGTATAGCAATAAAATTTCATACATCGGGGTTTCACTTTGATTATACCAAGTAATCTATTAGAATCTGACCAGGGACCCAAGTTTCCTTGTAAACTTATAAGGGTATGAGTACATCTAAGTAGGGGAACCCCAATAGAATCCCTTAGGATATACACTTTGATATATTTTCATGAATAATTGAATCATTTAAATATTTTAGAAAATTTAAACAAATTTATATAAAAGTAGAAACGTTCCATTGAGTCCCTAGTTTCTCAATGAAGCCTATGGTTTGTTGTAGCATCATCTATCTATAGGTCCATTACAAAGATCTACCCAACCATATTCATCCAATTAACAAGTGAATATAATATAGGTGCAGAGACCATATTAACCATAGTATCAAGAAACTCTACTCAGGGTATAATATTTATTTATTACATACCACTAACCATGGAGTATTGAATACATATAAAAACAACCATGATCCAATTTTTCATAGTTATCTTAGAACTCTATATAGAGTGTTTGTATTTATCACATAGTACCCCCTTATTTGATTTTTATTATTTATCATCACCATCATTGAGGGATTATAATTTTGTTATCATGGACCACCTCTCTCTGTGTTGGACTTGTGACACTCCCGACAGTGGAATAGAACCCTATAAAGCCAACTAACTCATGGGATGCACTCAATTGGGACACTAACATGGAAGAGTTCCTGGATATCCCCTCTAGCCAACTGAAGGGTTATTTTTCCTCTATGGAAAATTGATCCCAGGGGGGACTAGAATATATCCCACAAGGGAGCTTCTCTACTACCACCTTATGATTTGTGTGGTGGTAGTGGAGAAGCTCCCTAGTTGGTTATATGCGAGTCAACCCTGTGTTTGATTCTACATGGAGGGAAAATAAACCCTAAGCTAGCCAGAGGGGATATACATGAACTCAGCCCAGTTAGTGTCCTAGTTGAGTGCATCCCACAATTTAGTGGGCTCTACAAGGGTTTGGTCCATTATTGGGAGCTTCACGTGTCCAAAAAAGGGAGTAGTGGTACTCATGATACTCCCAGATGGATGTTAAGCATGATGTATCCAGTTTAAATAGCGGGAGAGGCATATTAAATCCTATCAAAGCATGGGGACATTTCCTGATGTACATCCAATGAGTGACCTATATGAGCCCAGTTATCAAGTTAGGGGCATGGGTGTGTCTGTCCTCTGACCATGTTACTAGTGTAGTTCAGATAAAAAGCTACCTTTTGTTGGATCCATGACACTCCCCACAACGGACCAGAACCCCAAACATCCCACTAACTATTTGGATGCACTCTACTGGGCCACTAACTAGGTCGAGTTCTGTAATATCCCCTTTATCAAGATAAGGGTTTATTTCGCCACTATGGGGAATTTAACCCCGCATTGACTAGCATCTAACAAACCGGAGAGCTTCTATACTACCACCACACCAATGTGGTACTCGTGACGCTCCCAGATGACTATTATGCCTATGTTCTCCGGTTCAAATCATATGGGAGGAATATTAAATCATGGAAGTGCCTTGGGACAGTATATAGCACTAGCCCAGATAGTGGCCCTAATGATCCTAGGCTACTAGTTAGGTGTTGGGGGTACATGGTCTAAGACCCAGTTAGTGGCATATGGTCCGATAAAAAAAGAACATTTTTGTAGGACCGATGATGCTCCCGACAACAGAACAGAACCCCACAGAGCCCACTAACTCGTGGGATGCACTTAACTAGGCCGACTACCTTGACATCCCCTCTAGTAATCTTAGATTTTATTTGGCCTATATGGAGAATCAAACTTGGGGATGACTGTCATATAACCAACCGAGGAGCTTATTCGCTACCACCGCACCATTGGTGGGGTGGTTGCAGAGAAGCTCGGTGGTTGGTTATATGTTAGTAATCTCTGGGTTCGATTCTCAAAAGAGGTGAAATAAACCCTCAGCTGGCTAGAGGGGATTACCAGGAATTCATCCAAGTTAGTGGCGCAGTTTAGTGTAACCAATGAGTTAGTGGGCTCTATGGGGTTCTGGTCCATTATCGGGTGCGTTGCGGGTCCAACACCCTGGGTGATTTCTCAACTAGTCCATAAATAATATGTATCATAGACCACCCTTATTTAACTATTTAATAGTTATAAAATATAATCTCTATGGTCATTTTCTTATTCTCTTGTTATCACATACCACCACTTTAGGGAGTCTTATAACAGATGGATAAATCTAATCAATTATTTTAATATGAATATTAAAATTCATAATGAAACTTACGGTATTTTTCTGCATAAAAATTCTTAACCGCTTAATGGGAATTTTCTAAAACAACAATTTCATGACTCACATTCCATTTCAAGTTTCATAATCATATGGTACTTTTTTTTAAAATCTAATCCAATCACTATTATTAGAACCCAATTCATCATGTAATACAAATCCCCCCTTCATAAATATGTTTTTAGTGACTCATTATATTAACAACATATCATTTCAATGGTAAAATCCATTTCCTATTTTTTGGTGGTTGATAAATTAAAAATCATAAAACAACCATTTAAACCAGGTTTTATATTTCAAAAATTAAAAAAAATGTAATCTCAAGAGCATAAGACATTTTAAGGTAATTTGTTTCCACAACTGCTCCAACATCAAATAACTAATGTCAAGGGATTATGTAATATAAAATAAAAAAATAAAATCTGGAAATTAATTATAAATTATTTATTTATAAATTATTACATGTATTGAAAACCAGAATGTACCACACAATCTGTGAACATGAAAAAATATGACGGATAGTGTGATAAGTTTAAAATACCACATACCTTAAACACATGTGAAGCCAATCGATCAATATGAACCCTTTATTAAATCATAAATTGTATATATGGAGGAAATATAAATATTACAATGAATGATTGAATAATCCATATAAATGGTATGGAGAAAAGATTCATTGAAATAAATAACGTATAAAGGATTTTCAACTTGTATCATTAGCTTATTATTTCTGAAAATGTGTCTGTAAGCCGATGCATACAATAGATAGAGGAGATTAACCATCTAAAATTTTAGAGGGGAAGCATAGCAGAAATATGGGATATGTGGGATAAATGTGTAATAAACATGGGTTAAATACATTAAAATGAATTAAGAGGAAATTTCGATTTTCCCATGTCTTAAATAATAGATATTTGGGTGCATAGTTTTCTAAATAATTTTTAAATGTTTCATTTAGAACTGTATATAGACTCCCAATAACTCATGGTTACAACACATAGTCTATAAACCCATTTATCTACCATATGACACATTTTTTATTTACAAAAGAACTATTCACACTCTCTCAAGGGTCATGTAGTATGATTTTATAAACATTGTTCCTATAAAAATTAGGCAGCATGTTTGGTCTTCATGATTATTAAGAACCATTTTCTAATCATGCACCATATCTTGCATCTTTGAATTCATTAAAATAATGTCTAAAAACAATAGAAAATTCTTATATATTTTAATCTTTAAAGGGAAATAATTCTAATTTCAAATTTATTAATTTGAGGGGTTCTATATGTAGGAACAACACATTGATGCTTGATTTTGGAACTGATCCATCCACCCTTTTGAAAACACTATCTCTTCTTACAACTATAAGAACACGAAAATATGAGTGGTATTAAAATTATATCTATATTGAATATAATTTTGATTAAATCTCAATGAAATTGAGATAATCACACTATTAAAAGAATTATAGTACAAACATTATGGTGATACATATGCTTTCATAATATAGTTAAAGGGTTTAAAAAATTATTTAACTATGAAATATAATGATATTTATGAATGTTCATTAAAAAATTTTGTTTACACTAAAAATAGTATGTATTAACTTTTTTTGTTCTAACTATTTGTTATGGGAATCATTTTTTGTCATGAATGAGATTATCTCATCGTCAGTACTGCAATCATGTTGAAATTCACATCTCTTTGAAATTAAAATGATTATATAGATTAGGAAAAATAAAAAATTATTCCAAAATAAGGATAAGATATATATTAATTATCATTGATAATGATAAATGTTTTTATGAAAAAATTAATAACATATTCGTTTTATAAAAAAAACTTTTTCAAGCTATGATTTGTGCTAAAAATCTTGTTTCATGTGATCTGCTAATGTGGATTCCTAGGAGGCTTGTAGATTACAAAAAAATGACCTCCCATGTATCTAATTAATGTCATGGGTGATGATAAATTTTGTAACAATATAAAATATAAATAAAAATTATAAGTAATTATTTAGGTTATATTTTTTAATATATGTTAAAAACTCGGTTTCAATAATTTAGGGAAGTGTTTTTTACTAGAGTTTAGAATAGAGTTGATGCAAGGAATATAGTAGTGAGAGATATAGATAGAGTAAGTGAGTAAGGAGATATTGATATTATATAGTAATTTTTGTGGATTTTAAATATTGATGAATGCTAAATCTAAATATATTTATGATCAAAAGATTTATTTTTTAGAAGATGTACTTCCGTAGAACTCTAAGGTGTTCTTAAGTAAGTTCTTATTTTATTAATAGATTGGAAATCATATTATATATATTAAAGTACTTTTTATGATGTATAGACATGTGGATTACTCTAAAGAATCATTTCAATTGATTAATTTTAGGGTTTTAGTGATCAATTTCAAGAATATTAGGTGTTCATAGAAGGATTTGAAAATATTATTATTTAGGGAAGAATAATTTTTCTAATTCATTAATAAATATCAAAAATTATGAAATGAATAACATACATGATCAGATAAAATTGTACAAACTTGAGTTTCATGGACCAAAAATGATTATTTTAAAATAGTTTTTTGATTCTAGGTAATTTTATATATGTGGATTAATCCACATCAAATTGAGTATATATGCATTTTTTGATTGGTGAAGCTTATGAATCACTATATATTTTATTAAATTTATAAGTAGGTAGAGTTAATAACTAAATATAATAGGATTATATATTATATGTTTATTAGTAAGGAAATAAGATTGATGGAAATATTCATGTTGATAATCTAGATCAATGTTTAATGTCCACTAGTGGACTCATTTAAAAAATATATTTTTACCCTGATTCATCCTTGTTTAAAAAATATATTTTACAGGGATGATATAATTACTACTGTTTCATTTATATTATTCCATATGGAAAATGTTTTTTCAGTTGAAACACTTTCATAGAGTAAAATATTTCAATAGTGGATTGGTTTTTACTTGTGTATAGCTTTTCAAAAATGGAGTGATTACCATAGGTGAATGAGCATCAATAAAGAAGACTGAAATTAAGACTGATTTTTCATGGAATTACTATAGTTATAAAATATTATGGATGTTTTACTATGATCTAATAAATTTCATATATTTATCATTCATTATTTCTTGTTTTTCAACATGATGAGGTAGTATATTTAAAAATAATATAAACACATACACACACACACACAAACACACACACACACACACACACACAGATATATATATATTAGAGTTATATATCATAGTTATGGTCTCCTGGTGATTCCTATTAATTAATTGTACACACTCCCTACATGTGAAACCCAATGGACATGTAGATTTAAATATATCATTTGATGAATGAGTAGGTATTTGAGGATATATATGTGGATTAGTTTTTCTAGTATGGTGCACTAGTTGATCTATAATACTCAATTTGGTCAGAGATAGAGGGTTCAAAACATAGAAATGATGATACATTCTTATTACAACTCCAGGTTTATTTAGTTATTGTTTTGTTTTAGAGTCTACATAATATATTACTTGTATTTATATACCATTATTCTGTTCAATCAACATTTATATAAACGTTTTTTTTGTTTTTAGGAATGTGAAACAAGTAATCCATGCGTAATTATTATTATTATTTATGTAAATAATTGAAATATATAGAGGCCATGCTATATTTTTTGTGGAAAATAGTATCATTGAAATTTATCATTAAAAGAGGGTAATTATTTCTAGATTCAACTCATCATGACCATTGATGCTAATATCAAATCCGTAAAAATAGGGGAATACTTTTGGGTTATGTTTCGGTGAGGTTATTGTTGACATAATGTCATTTGACTCATAGAACGTTTTCAATGCCTTCACATTAAATAAAGAATAGATATAATTTAAATAATTATTCTCTTGGTGGATATAAAGGGAAATATATTATTTTCAATGAAAATTTAATTATTATAGTAAAAACATTAGAATAAACTATATTATATGTGTATTTTTTCACATTTACGATCAAATATTTAGGATTATTTAATACAAATGCATCACAGTAAATAATAAAAGAAATAAATATCTTTAATTCATTCATTTGAGATGTATTTTCTCATTGAGATTTCAATAATTACCAAAAAATGTTGGAATTAAATATTACTCAATTTGATGACCACCATAAAGTATTTAATATTTTAATGATGTTATTAAAAAATCCTACATAGAGCCACCAATATAATACAATTATGTTTAAATAGATATTATCTTGTGACATGTATTATAGGCTAACACAAAAAAATATATCAAATTGAATTTAATTTAAATGGTTAGCTATATTTTTAGTGTTTTATAAATTTTACTAATCAAAATTTCCTATGAATAATATTTTACAAGACATGTAAGGATTTTACATGGATTCATTTATTATTTCAACTGAAATGACGAGCTAATACACAGGTGGTTGGTTAAGAAGTCAACTATTTCTTATGAATTTTTTATCCATGATCGGATTTTTAATCTTTTAACATTGGTTTTAAACATAATAACTAATGTGTATTTTTGAAAAATTATTTTATCTATGTTTATTTGATATAAATTTTGTATTCAAATCTACTTCAAAATATTAGTTGATAATTTTTTAAAAAATTTGGACTTATTGTTTCAAATAATCAAATAATATATGTGTTTTTATGTTCTAGGTTTATATATATTCCATATCTATTGTCTATGGTAAATGTATAAAAAATACTCTAAATGAGAGTGTACATAAGGAATATTGATATATCTTATGGGTAATATGTTCATATAGATTGTTAGGTATATTATCTAAATCATAAACATTGATTTTTTAATAATAACAACACTATGGTTTGTGATACTACGTTGTTGTGTTTCAATATAGTGACAATAATAATTAATGACATGATATACTATTTTAATTATTCTCCTATAAATTTTATCATACTATTTTTCTATGAAAGAACAATTGACAGTGTGATAATGATTAATTGAATTTGATATGATCTCAAAAATTACTTTTTGATAGAATTTATCATTGATGTTTATTTTACTGATGAAAGGAAAAAAATGTCTAGTGTTAATACCTATAAAATAAATGAACTCCATGTGGGTCTATTACATATATATGTATTTCAATTTAAAGGATTTTTTAGAACCATATTCCAATATAGGGGATCCATATCAAATTACATAGATCTATCTTTCACTCACATATCATCATTTACCATAGAGTATGTTCTATCATTGCATTTTTAGGAGGATAAGCCTTATCAAATAATTTAATGAATCAATTTTATTAGATTTATTCTTATATATGATTGGACATATTTTTTTTACTATGTGGTCTCCATTAACCATGATTTTAAAATAAATATGATGCTAAATAGTGTAGTATACATTTTAATTCTATTTTCATGTTTTATATTATCGTTACCACTCTTAGATGATCTTCAGATACGGTGTTGTGTTGTTCATTCACTATTATTGGGCATAGAAATATCCTATAATTCCCTTCATTTAGATCTGACTCTATTTAGATAAAATCATTCCAATCCCTATTAATACTTGATTAAAGATGATATATCACTAGAGGTTCATATTTTTATATAGTAATGGATTATGTAATTCATACTATTTTATGTTAAATATCATTTTGTAGATTAACACAATCATGCTATAAAATAAAGAAAATATCTATATATAATATATATCCAAAATAAATATTATTTTAATGATATGTTTATTTAATGTATATTTGATGGATGTACAGTTTTTTGTGATCTTATACACTATTTATTAGCCTTCTACAATGACACATAATTTATATATCTAAAAGTGTTCATCTATAAATATTTGATCAATATTATATATAATATTAGTCATATATTTCTTAAAGTAAAACAAAAAATATTCTATTGAACCATATAAAACACTACTTGGTATAGGTAAATATACAACATAAAATTTATAAGAATAGAATGGGATAATAATAAAATTAAACAATAAATATATGATTTCATAATAATGTATTTCATATAAAAAATTATCAAATATTTTAATGAAGCTATAAAAATATGACAAACTACTAAAATGGGATTTCCATTTAATAATAAAATATAAAAAACCTTGATTGACAAATCAAAGAGTAAATAATGAGAGGTATTTATGACATGAAAAGTTATCATATTACTATTATAAGTGTATATGTCCATTTAGAATAAAATTTGGCCAATAAAATTATAACAAGATCTATAAGAACAGTACCATCCCAGAAAATATGTATTTTTATGGGGTAAAAATAAATAAATAAATAAATATTTTAAAAAACAAAAATTATTTATCAAATAATATAAAATTATATATATATAGAAAATCATTTTTATAATGTGAATTATAAATTATATGGGTATATGATAATATTTTTTAAAAAAAAATTATTTATCTAGTTTGGGAAAAAAATTACTTAAATAATATATATTATGTACCAATCACTGATATAATTATTAAGAATGATAACCAATAGATATTTAGTCACTAATGATAAAATAAATAGTATCTATTTAACATAAATAATATTTCAATGAGTTATATTATATTATATAAACATAAAATTTATTATATTTTCAAAATAAATTTTATAAAATTTTCATAATTTTTTGATTTAACATGTAAAAATATACATGGGTTGTATTTTTGGTATTTTATGTAAAAAATGTTTTCTTGGAAAATAAATTATATAGTTTTAATGAATATAATTATTTTTGTGGTATGATATTGATATATATATATATATATATAATATAGAACACTATATTAAATATTTCCAAAATAAAAATGTATTTATGTAGATAAATAATTTATATAATTATTATATGTTGATTTTAAAAGAATATAATTTAAATTTAAATCCTATATCTAATTTTATTGTAATAAAAATTTAATGATGATCCTTTTCCTTTAATAATGTATTCCCATGATTTTGTTTATATATAGAGAGTTTGAATGTAAAATGAAATAAATATTATAAACTAAATACAATTAAATGTTATTGAAGTAAACATTATTCAAAGTCCTTTTCCTAAATAATAAAATTATTAGTACATTATTATAAAACCCCCTCCCCTTGCCTTATATGGGTTCTATCTGGTTCAAAACCATTGTTGTTTGTATAATGTCTTTCTCCCATTCACTCTATTTATATATTTTAAATATGATTATTTTTTCAATATTTATTATTTCTTCCACATTCTGAGTAAATTAAAGTAATTATGGGTACAATTTTATTGTTTACTAACCTAAAAACGGATGAATCTTATAAGGGCTATTTTTCCAGTATCTTCCCCTTTTTTCAAAATTTTTCATATATAGTTCTGAAACTATTATTGTTTCATTTATTTATAAAAAACTATAGTAAGTTTTTTATTATAATTTTTTGTCATATTATATTATTATGGTCACTTATTGTATTATTTTTTCAATTTACTCACTATTAATATATGCTTTATGAAGCATTGCTGTAAATAATTTCTTCTCCATATATTTTTTAATTTTTATTATTGATGATAATTTCCATTAATATTTACATATAGAAATTTTTATTATGTTGTCATAGGGGGATTAGAATTATATGTCCTGTCAATTTTTTTATTCTTTATACTCTTCAAATACAATGTATGATTCATGGGAAATGAGTTATATGTGTTATGTTATGATATCTTGGTAGAGAGCCTATACAGATATCATGAATTTTTTTGAACTTTTTTTATATTCTTATTGTCACAATGATATTTTTATATAATGTATCGTAATATTTTTTGGTATGTAATGGTTAATTATCCTTACATTTATTGAATTCATGTTATTATTATTGATTCTAAGTTTATCTAACAACATTTTATCCTATATTATTCCTTTCCGGGATTATGGATCACTCAATATTTTATTTTTGTTCCTAGGATACCAATTGTTGTGATTGGAATAAAGTGATATCTAATATCAATAAATCAAAGTGAAAATAAAGGTCATATACTACATTTAATACATAATGTATCATGTCCATAATTCCATAATGTCACAACTTCATTGGTATTCTATGAATGTATAATGAATATTTATTTTGAATATAATATAATATTATATATGAGATATTTGGGTAATAATATACAAAATCAATTAATTTCAAATTATTATTAGTGATTAGGGTAGAAAATCTAATTGTAATGATATCATATAAAACCTTGATTGAGACTTCTAAATTCCTAATATAGGGTTTACATGTGATTAATGAGTTATTATTTCTAAGCTCATATTTATTTGATTACTGACTCAGGTATTATCATCCCTCAATCTCCCATGTCTTGTTAAATGATAAGAAATAAGAATAATTATATACACCACTATTGTGATTTGATATGTTACAATTTATTGAGATATGCATGAAATATGATTGTATTTTAAAACAACATGCTTGTACGTGATTAATTAAACCATGTGATGAATGATAATATAATCCATTTGATGTTACCAACTAATCAAAACCCACTGTCATCTAATAATTCTCCATGTCTAGTAGTAAACATGGGGATAACCCTGAGGCATTTTTACAACAATCCCTTGGTGGATTAAAATAACTATCAGTATAGAATGCATGACGAAGGGAGTTATTACTATTTATATGTAATAAAAAGATAGGGAAAATGTGTTTTCTAAGGATCTATGTGTAATAAATGATAAATAGACTATATTAATACCTTAATTTAGTTTCATACATTATTAAATAACTGAAAAACTCATAAATGAATCCCATAAACCTTCCAATAACTCTATCATCTACAAAATTACATCATGAGATAACAAATCATTTATTAATCACCAACATTGTCATAATAACATGGAAAAAATGTCTACAAATTTTTTGGGTGGGGACATATATAAAATCTATTGGATCCCACCCTAAAACCTCACTTGAAGATATGAATATGTGTTCCAAATCCAATTAAATTATAAAACGTAACCAACTTATTACCAAAATACTAAAAACAATAAACCACCCTCCTAAGGTCCGACTCACCAAATAACTCATTGAATTATCCTATTCTATATTAGATGAATTTATAGTTAGTCGTACATGAGATCTACTTACCAACATAATTGTCCCTCTATTTCCCCAACTCATGATTTATAATTTTCTTATCCATTCAAAAAGTCATCATCTAGCTCGGGGAAATAAACCACCACCATATCATAATCTAATAATTTTCCCCATGCACACATATCCGATTAATATCTTATCTCACTCATAATCATGTGTAAGCCTGACACCCAATACAACATATGTTTCATAAACTGTACCTTAACCAATTTTATATAACACATGTACATTTATATGTGACCAAAATAGTTACAACCAAAATACATTTATATGATATAACATTATGCTGATATAATTTATAGACACCTGTTTTGTAAATAGAGAGCCTTCACTACCCTTATAGACATTATGAAACTCCATCAGTACCTAATATGTATGATTTTTTAATTAATTATTTATTAATTTTTTTTTTATTTTTTTGAAATGAGAGTTTAGGATACTTGTTTTTTTAATATAGGCCCATTCAAATATTTGATGCTCATTTAATGAAACTGTGCTGGTAACCATGTGAGATAGATGATTTATGGAAAATGTGATTTTTATAAATATAACCACATTTTTTTAAAAAAAAATTTATGATTTATAAAAACCATGTGTGTTTTTTGCGGGTGATAAAATTCCTCCCAAATGGTTGGGTCATTGTTTGTATAAATAGAGAGCCAAACTACACTGTTTTTCAAGGTAATTAATTTTTTTGGAAACTTTTATCCTTATGATTCATTACTTATTTATCCTTCATTTTTTTCCATTATATGTGTATCATATCCATGATTCATAGTACCATATTACCTTATATTTTTTTTCAATTATATATAGTTAATTGGTGTTCAACATTAATATAATAATTATTTATTCTGGATTTCTATTTTCATCCCCCTTGTTCACTATTTTTCATCTATTTTTATTTGGTGTTTAAACTATAGATTTTGATTTAAATGAAAATATGGTTGTTGATGGGGAGGGGGTTTATGTTATTTCTCTAAGTGTTAGTTTTGTTTGTACCTCCCCTAATCAAATATTATAATTTACAACAATTTTTAAAATATTTGGTTTATTATAGATGTAGGTTTATATATTTATATTTTATTTTACATGACATTCCATTCATTCTATAATTACATTTTCTTTTTATTGAATTTTACATAAATCTTTATATTATTTATTGTTTATCCATAAATAAAATAATTTTTCAATGTGATGGAAATATAATATTTTCAAGTATTTTTTAAAATGCATTGGCATTTGATTCAATCCATCTGTTTCTCAGAACTGATAAATGAGGTTTTATGCATTCACTTGATGTTTTACAGTGTTTTTCAATGAGGTATTTAATTTGGTTAAATGGTTTACTTGTTATGGGCATTGATTTTTTTTATTAAAATGGATTATAAATGGATTATATGATCAAATATTATATGTTTTTATGTTTTTCATTTTATGGCACATGGGAGGACTTAGGTGTGTGTTTTTGTGTGAAATACACATTTGAATGGATGGTTATCGAATGTCTTGGATTATATTTGGAGTGTTTTCTATGGGACTGAGCAATCCATTGGGATGAAATTATACAAAATCTGCAAAAATTTTCCATGAAAACTAATATAACAAATGTATATATGGCTGGACCAAGAGAAGATAAGTAGACCATATAGTATGGTTATACATTTCCTAGTGAAATAGTAAAACTCTTTTCCTAGTAAAATCCACACTAAAACATATTGGTCAGATCCCATGGATCAAACTATATGTTCTCTATCTGATTTATTTATACTTTATGCATGATTCAAGTACCTTATTTGGGTGTGATATGTTATCCATTTCTAATTTACATTATTGGGTTATTTAATTATGTAATGATTAATCCAATGATTATTTCATATTGGGTTTTATTTTAATGGTTTTAGGTGGAATTGTTTATCTATTTGATCATTTCTTGCGATGTTTTGAAATGATAATTTGATTTCGAAAAACAAATGGTATTCAAAATGTGTTATTTTAGTGAACATATTTAGTTTATAAATTAAATTTAATTAGATATGAGGTTTCAAACTAGATTTTTGGGTTTCATAGGTAAATTAATACCATATATTAATAGGGTAATCCTATAGGGGTTTTTACCTCACCCCTACATATGAAATTGAGCATATACAGACCTAGTTATTCCTGAAAATGGTTATGGAATGTGAACCTTCTTGTTTGGTTAACCTTTATAATTTCCTATTTTTGATGTAGTTTTGGGATGATGGAGACATTTTCTCAAAGATTTTATTCCATAGGATCAATTTTTTGGTTATTTGATCATTTAGATGTAGTTTATTATCCTTTTCATCTTATTTTCTATTTTTTTCAAAACTAAGATCATCTGAAATTATTTTTTTCATAAATTATGAATTTTTGATGTTATGATATCTACTTTATGTCATTACATCATTTTTACGTATTATATATTTAAATATGTCTATGATACTTATTTAGCTAGTGTGTCTATCCAATTCACAGAAAAGTCATGTAATATTTTCAAGGGGGATATTATTCCCAAATAATTATTTGTGATTACCTACTACTTTCCACCAAACCGTGGTGACCAAAAACATGATTTAGACCTTATTTAATTATTTATCCAATGATTGGTTGGTATGTCTCATGTTGATTCATAATCAAATGGTATCATTAATATTTTTTATTTGATGGTTAGTGGGGTACATGAAATTAGAACGTCTTTGTTAGAGTGGTATGTATAATATTGTTCTTCATCATCCCATACTTATGAAAGTCCTTGAATATCAATTGGTGGTTCAAAGTTTATTTTTATGTTTGATCTATTTTATGGATGATTTTTATTAGATGTTATGTTTCCAACAGGTAATATATGTTTTCTTAATAATCCATGAGATGAAATGAGAAATTTGTAGTTTTGATGTGTGAAAAGGGAGAAAAGATCATGAAAATAGATTAAGTGCATAGTTAGTGATAACCATTAATTTATTGTGTGATCAGTTCTATAATATTCATATTTTATTACACACATTTGGAACATGGTTTGTTATGTTGTCCGAAACATCTATGAAAAATTGATTTTTCATAAAAGTTTGACATTTCTTATCCATCTTTATTAAATTTGTTTATTATGTTAACTATGAATGTTTTATACATATTATAACCATTTATTGTGCATTAATTGTTTTTTATAGTGAATAAATAGTGCATTGAATGAGCTGTACATTTTTTTAGTGAAAATAACTCGTAGAAGGACATATTTGAATAATAGAATAGAAGTCATTCAACATTCCCCATATGAAAAAATAGGACATAAATTTTTAGTGGATAATTATCAAGAATTCAAAAAGATGAATCCACAAACAATCAATAGGGAGTGATTCACCCATGAACCTTTGTAATAGAGTGAAAAGACAAGAATATCTTATATTTTATAGAGACACATGAAACCACCAAATTAGGATTCACCATATTCATGTTGGAATTAATTGGTTTTAAATTGTGTTAATCAATAGTGCATGAAATGTGTCTTTAGGACCTTATATGAACCACATTCAAATAAATTTTAATTACTGGTTTTATCTTGATATACTTCATATAGAGAAAGATCATGAGTTCATGACACTAGACCAAGGAAAAACTTAGTAACAAAATAGTCTAACATAATTATCTATTATATTAATTTGTTTCTTAAGCACCACATGAAAAATTATCCTAAGGAAAAACTTTTTGAAATGGGAATAAAGGCCAAGAGTATATTGATACTAATTTTAAATTTCTGACTTACTATTTTTTTATGTGTTTAATAATGTAGATATGGTTGAGTTGGACATATTAGGGATTATTACTCATAGTAGAGTTTTATTTTTTACTTTTATGTATAATTTTTTTAGTTTGTCTAGAAAAATTGTAGGATGAACCTCATTGGAGTAGAGGAAGGGGTTATTAGTAGTCATCTTGTATAATAATAGTGGTTTCTTTCATGAATAACACTATCAATTAATATTTTTGTGGGATGTCGATCCATACCAAGCCAAATTTACTAGATGGAATTGAGGTGGATACCTCAGAATGGTCATTTAGTTATACTTTTCTTATTCAATATGGACTCCATTTCATGGAGTAGAGTTGATTCTTCCTTGTACATGGGTTTACAAGTGCAATCACATACTTCTAAGGGATAAGGACCTCTCCTTATATCTAGTGTAAATTTTCAATTACCATTGAAGGATCATGGTGGACCATATATAAGAAACATCCACATCCTAGATACAACACCTAAGGACCCTTCATCTAGGAAATCATTCTAAGAGTTTTGGTGTTTATTTATTTTTATTTAACATTAAACATGTATGTTATTTTTTAGCATGATTCATTTTTATCATTAATGTATATTGATTATTTGGGTCTGTGAGAACGACTAATGTTATTTCATGAAGGAGATAATTAAAATATTTTGAAGAATATATGAAAAAAAATTTCATTCCTATAATGTTAGATTTTAATCACTGAAATATAGGTAGTGTGGGATTTCCTCATGTTTGACCAGGACATTTTTCCCATCATCATCTGTATGGATTTGATTATTAGTTTCAAATAGCATTTTTAATGCTATCATCATAGATTCGAGGTTATTTCATTATATTAGACCAAAAATATATTCGAAGGTTCATGGGATATAAGGATAGGTTAGGAAGGACCCATTGTTTCATATGTGGGATTAATTTAATATTAGTTATCCAATTTTATCTTTAATTAGGTGGAGTAATTTATAAATGGGCATATTCGAGTGGTTGTGGACCAATGCCCTATAGTATTTTTAGGTTGTTTTACATTGTTGATTCCCTAGATAGAGGATGAGTTAATTTCCCATATTATCCATGGGATAATCCCTATATCCAAAATGGCATACTGTATGGTTCATTCCAAGTGAAATAAGATAATTTTTATTTGAGGACATTAAATGAAAAGGGGTTTATCCAAAAATTAATGTCAATGTGGTTGTTTTTTATTATATATTCTGGTAGCGAAGATGAGAACCTATGAATAAAATAAAATATCATAAGTTGAATTAGGTGAATTATAAGAACATATATCAATCTATTTAATCAATTTCTTCTTGACCAACATAGGGAATCAAAATATTTTTAAAAAATTTCATATTTTTGGGTATAGTTAGTTGACGGTCCATAAAAAGGATGCACGCAATCCAAAAAATGTACTAAAAATTATTTCATGATTTATTACATAATTATACATTTAATAAAAATGCATATGTTTGTGATGCTCAATTTTATTAACTAATTATGTACAGAACCCAATATCATAAAATAGGGATAAAATGAAATTATTAAAAACACCTTGACACAAGCTTAAAATCCTATGAATGTTTAACACTGAAATGCATAACACTATGATATACATAATAGAGGGGTGATAAATGATGACCGGTAAAAAATAGTGAAATATTATCATGATGAAATAAATCCAAGTTCTATAAGAGGAGTATCATACTCACATAATTGTTTTGAGAATTATAAACATCATCATCTAAGAAAGATACCAGATAGAAAGTAGGGAATGTGGAAATAATATAAAACATTTAATCATAAACATATATCAAGGATAAATACTAAAATAATATATAATAGTGTTATTATGATGAAATCATTTTCACAATACGTGGAATCTCATGAGATAAAAACATTATCCAATGTATTGGGGGGATATTTAATTCCACACCCACCCATCAAATTCTTATCTTTTATGGCAATAAGTGTGATTCATAACCCAATCAAAATATGGACGTATTTTATAAATTTTCAACCAATGATAAAGGGTTCTGAGTTACATATATTGGATTGCGTAATCAATAATGGTTTGGATCATCTTGGTTAATACCCTTGATAAAAAATTGTTATGGATGTTTACTCTGTAACTGTTATTCAAGGAGAATTAGAAGACAATTTTGGAAGTTCAATGAGGGTACAAAATGTTTCATGAAAGGGGTTAATTAGAGTGAAATAGGGTAATATTAACATGGAAATAATTAGGAAAGTGATGGGTATTTTTTCAATCATATTCTTTCATGAATAATTGTAAATCAAAAGTAATAGCATAAAGAAGGTTCATGAATCAGGAGATGAATGAGGGGTTTCCTAACCTTGAGTGGTAGATTCTATAAATATGGATGGAGCTTCTTCAAAGAATTTGGGAACCTTGGGAGAAAATTATAGAGGGAAATGAAGAATAGAATCATTATTTAATGGTTTTCGGTGAATAGAAATGTGAGGAATAGTTGGTTTTTATATCCAACAAGATGGAAATTGATTATTAATTTCTAAATGATGGTTTTGTACTCTATATGGTAAATTAATCCAAAACACAAAGAATCAAATGATTTTTCTAAGGGAGTCCACCAAATTGGAAAATAGTTTATTATTTTATACATACAAGAACATAAATCATTAAAATAACACCCTTGCAAATGTGGATGAGATTGATTTTTATAAATAAATATATTTTAAATCACTAAACTATAATATAATTTTTGATGGATTCATCAAGGTTTTATAAAATTTTTAATATATTATAAAAACCATTATTTTAAAGGGGAAACATATTTTCGGTCTTTTATACTATTCATAGTATTTATTACATCACTTTTAGTCTTTTATGATGTCATAATAGATAGTATATAATAATATCGTAGTAGAGTTTTACCCAAAAATTAAACCCTCTGATAAAAGTATTAAAAAATTTGACATTGAATAATTTTGAATTGATAATTTCAATAACAATATTTATTTTATCAATAATGTTTTTATATATTATAATTTCAAAATTCAAATCATAAATCCACTTTTATTGAGAAATGATTGTTTTTTTTGAAATTAATAGTTTTCCAACCGATATACAATTAAATCTAAATTTATTAAATTATAATGTTATTATTATTTCATAAATAATATTTAATAATAATAATTTATTCAAATATAATTTATTTAAAAAATTATTTAAATCATTAAAAAATGTGTGTTTATTAAATATAAATATTTTAATAAATTACAAGTTGTTTTCCATCAAATCAAAATGTATTTTTTTATCAAATTAATTTTATAATTTCATAAAATGTAACAACAAAAAGTTTAAATATAATAATTATATTGTTAAAAAAATTAAAAATATAAAATTTATTTTATTATTGTTTAGATACGTGACCCCTTATTACACCAAATTATGAAGTAATAGTAATTATTGTAATGGAAAAAATTTCTTGGGGTTTTTTGTAGAATAAAGTTTTGGTCTTGAAATCAATAAGCCTAAACATACCTAGGAATTCATTTAATTCGTGTTTATTTTGTTAAAACATGGCTTGGGATTTTTCATGGGAAGATCAGAATGATTCCATCTACCATGAAAGCTCCAATAAATGGACATGAAATGGTAAGATCAAAATTTTTGAGGAAATCACTTATTACATTTATGAAAATTGGATTTTGTTTAAATAATAATATATAGTAATCACATAATCATTGTCAAAAAATATATTTTTATTGGTCAGGATGCTTAATAGTCTTCTAAATGAATCATGGAATAAATTATAATAGTATAAAATAACCAATGTGTGCAATGTGTTTTTTAACTACATTATGTAACAATACTTTAATTATTTCACAATGGGTAATAAATTTTCAAAAGATATTGTTGTTTAATTACTCCTCCCTTAAAAAATATCAGCCTCATAATTTTATTTTTACACTAAAATAGAAGAGGTTACATCTATTTTATCACCTCTTCTGATTCCCATGTTTCATAATTAAATGTGTTTCCCCCAAAATACATTGACTAGGTGTGTAGTATTGTTTTTTTACATTTTATCTATGATATAAGGTCTTAAATAAATTCTATACATAAGAAATATCATTATCCAATGGTACCACCTATGGATTTTGATAACACGAGGGGATTGTTATAAACATTATCTATAGGGATTTATTGATAACATCATATACTTGAGATAGGTTAGGTGGGAGTTTTATTTGATGTCCTACCTCTCTGACGTAATGAAGGATCTCAAAATGTTTGACGTATCATGGACTATGGTTTACTTTCTTCCCAAAACACCCTAAATTTCATTAATAGAAATATAAGATTGAATAATTTAACACTAAAAGAAAAATCCTTATCTCATCAATGATTGAATTTATATATTTTCTATTAACATTGTGAATAGTTAGTATTATACTGGTTTGTTGGAACTATCAATTTCTATAATTAATAAGATCGGGTAACATCATCTTCTACTATCCAACTTCGTCTCATCAAATTGGATTCCATAACATATTCTCATATATATTCTCATAATGTATAATTTGAATTTTATAATAGAAAAAAAAATTATATTGGTTCACTGCTACGAGATGGTGTATATAAAAACATCCTTGGAAATCTATTGAGCAAGATCTCAGCATATCCCTTATTATTTGAATGGTTCAGTTTCACTAGAAATCAATATGATGTTTATATATAGTAATCAAAAAAACATTATATATAGTGACTGCTGAAGGATTCTACAAAACATCGAGGTAATCATATGATCTCAATCAGATACCATGAAAAGTATCACATCATGCAACCTTTCAACTTATCTTTCGTATATCTTGAGGATTTTGTTGATAGAAAAATAATCCCTATTATCATTGGTACATTATGATATTATAAATTGATGAACTACCACCTAGAATAATTTTGTATGTTTACATTTCATGGTGAGTAAAGTGACAAAATATGTGGTTATGTATTCCTATTTCCATACTAGGTGGGAAATGGTATCATAATACACTTATTATTTTATCACTTTTCCTTGCCTTGTGGGAATACCTCTAATGAAGATAGAAAATTTACAATCTCTAACATCATCTTATTACACAAGTAAATTTTCATCAAATATCTACATATCTTTGTCATTAATTGTTGAATATAGGAGGATGAACTATTTGAATCACTTAGAATATCCCTATTTAGTTATTTTTTTTCATGGGACCCATATCCATTTACCAAATCATGTAATTTCATATTTAGTCATATTGATCTATGATATATTATGTTCTTTTTTCCATATCACCTCAACATCCTTATGAGTCTCCAATATACTACAAAGAATACATATTTGATTAATTATTTTAGAATTTTATCATGAAGATCCATTTATTATTCCCATGTAAATCTCGTGAATGTCCGAAAAGATTATATATGTTATAAATATCACCATTAATATGGTAATAGGATTATTTTTACTCATAGAATCTTGAATTTGTTTCACTACCCATGTTGGTAATAGATTGATCCATCATAATCCAATATCATCTTTAACCACCTTTTGTCATATTTATCCAATTTTTTTGAGAATATATATTTGGGTATCTTATCAATCATATATATATCACATTTCTCCTCGTATTGAAAGTATCCAGAAGTATCCAGGGCTAAGATCACTCTATCCAATTATAGATCATGTTTTTGGTAGTTTTACTCATCGATCATTATTTTCCGAGAGGCATATGAAATTTTTTTAATCATTCATGATTATAAATCCATATACCTTATGGATACATTGTTTTAGATCTCATATCCTTACATACATATGTGTAATTTTAGAAGAGGTATAATTTTTATCCCCTTTACTAACTCTTTAAAACTATCTCCGTATTTATCATTCTAGAGAAACTTCTTCCCATTATTATTAATATTAGAAAGTGGTACTGATAATTTTAAGATGTGTTTTAGATTCTCATGATAATACCCAACTATTATAGGGAATCTATATATATCCATCAATGATGTTGTTTTTGTTTGTTTGTTGAATTTCCATTTTCAGATGGTAGTTAAAATATCCTTTGGCCTTTGATAATAGTTTCCATGAATGAATCTTTCTACAACTAGAACATTCATTCCATATAATTCCAGAAAATATATTCCTTTATAAAATTCATTGGTGTTACATTTAAATTATACTCACATTCATCCATTATATTAGACTAGTGAAAAATATTTTCTTTAAATACTACCAAAATCGTTCTCTAGTGATCCCTAAATACACTATTCATTATGAATATAAATATATCATTAGCATTAGTGAGTACAAATGGAATCAAGTTAATTAATGGAGAGACACTTTACCATATCATTATTTTTTACAAAGATGATTGGCACCCAATATAGTGAATCACATGGAAATATAAACCCTTTGAAACCAACTATAAAAGCCATATTTTTTAAAAACATTATTTCATTATTTATTTGACAAATATAAAATTAATAAAACCAAAAAAATGTGAGGCATTATATTATTGTATGATTAATAATATAACACTATAAAATAAAACAATTATATGAAGACATTTTGGAATAATGCATAACAGTCTTTATAAATCTATTGCCTTCCGATATTTCAGGGGTAACATCAGGTTATAAATAAAAACGGGCATGTTATAAATCATAGTAAACGAATAATAATATAATGGATTAGTGGATTTAATACATGTTAGGAAGGATTCCTATCATTGTGAATTAAATGGAATGGGAATCATAAACACGATCATCAAAGAAATATAGAATATGAAAACATTAGAATGTGACCAAAACTTGAATAATCATGGAATATTCACATTCCAATGATCATTAAAATTAAATTTCCATTAATTATATGTAATAATTTCAATGTAAATTATTATTGTTTAAAACATATCTTAATTATGAGTATGGTATTTTTCTTTGAATCTTTTTTAATGGGGAATTATTTATAAATCTGTATCCATTTCTCAATATAAATAAAATTTGGTAAGGAGTATTAGTTCATGAATTTAATCAATTATTGGATATATATATGGAATTATTTTTACATGAAGTGATGGGTGTTTGGTGAAACTATATACCCCTAAAAATTAAATTGTTGTTATCATTAGATAAAATAGTAAGGATAGCGTTAAATTGGTTTTTATATATAGTTTAAACCACATAGTTAAAGGTCCTTATTGTAGAGGTTTTGTGTAATTGATTCATAAAATCAATTAATTATTCGTTTCCTTCATTAAGAGATCAGTTATTTTTATCCAAGATATTTTCTATATGGTATTATCTATAGATGCATTTTATTTTCCACTAATAGAATAAATTTCATGTTTTTCTAGTTATTTATCTTTATATATTGATTATAACTTATTTAGTTATTTTAATATAATTTAAAATCAATTATTTACCATTCCATATTATCTACAAATGTATATTAAAGAAATAAATTTATTTCAATGGAATATTTTATTAGTTATTTTCCCTTAAATATTAATTATTCTTATTAATTCATGATTTATTACTCTATACATAACCATTACGGGATATTTGAGCTCACCATTATTTTTTCTCATTCCCTAAGAATAAATAATGTTCACTATGACATATATGAATGGATATTTTAGAGTGAATAATATAATTATTGAAGAAAAATTATGCTATAATTTGTGACAAAAAATTTAATGAATGTATAATTTGAGTATCTAGGTTACCATGAAAACTTTACTATTCAGTCCTTCAGGGTGTGTGTCCTTGTATATAATACCAATTTAATATAGTATGTCACTTACTTATATATGATGGGGTTCAGGTGGATATAGTGGGTATTTAAGTATGTTTAGCATAATCATTAGAAACTAGATTTTGGTAGATGTAGATTAAGGAACACGGGCATATCATTGAATTTTTGGACATATATAGATGGACATCGTAATGTTTTGTTATAGTGGAGAATATGTGGTTTTTACTAGAACAATAATCAATGTATAGATACTAAAAGTGGACATGGTTCTAGAATATTGGTACCTTAGGGTAATAACTACAAAAAAATTTCATTAGTCATGACTCGAGTGTTACATGGTACCCAAAAATGATCCATACTATTCACATTTCTATGAAGACATATGGGATATTCATAGGATAATTAACATTTTCTTTACCAACCATTATGAATTATTTAAACAGATAATTACCTTTAATGAATTGGGAAAATACCTATACCAAAGAAGGGCCTATTTTGAAATAAAATAGGCAATATAATTTTGTATTGGTATTCAAGGATTAAAATATTGAAATATATTAGCAATGGTTTTAGGTTATAATATTTATTAAACATCTAGAGATTGTGAAAATATGTCGTCATTAACATATGAGTTATGAATAACATCATAGTATTTTGAGTTTATGGTTTCTCAGTAGTCCAAATACGTAATCATCTCTTATTAGGTTTTATGAAATGAGTATCGATCAAGATTAATGATATTTTGGGATAACATTATGATATATATATGTTTTAGTGGAAAATTATATTAGTAAAAATAATTTTACATTTTATTGAAGTAATTAAAATGTATTTAAAAACATTTAGGGATAATATGAAAATTATTGACAATGTAATAATATTTAAATAAAATTATCGAACATTGATAAAATAGTTTGTAATGAAAACTATCATAAAAAAGTTATTTAATGATTAATTTTATTTCATGGGTGTCCATTATTTTGTTTTTTGATTATTTTTGGGTCTATATTAATATAGATTAATATAAATAATAACATATATGTTTGATGAAAGCACATAAATTCTAACTAGGTCATGATGCTTGAATCATTTAAAAAAGGACGATAAGGGTTTCACATCTACCATTAGCCTGCACAATGTCTTATTTATTATGTAATTATTTTTAGTTAAAAAATTTGATGAATAAATATTAATAATGAGAAAGTTGAATTAAATTCAATTTTTTGAGATTAATCTACAATCCATATTAATTTTGTAAAAAAAAATAGTGATAAATATAAATTATTTTAACTATTTTATAGATTCTATGATCTTTTAAATGTGAATATTAGTGATTTAGGCATAAATTGAATTTTTTAACGGATATTCAATTCTTTTAGTAATAGTTATAATAATAACTAGAGGATGAAATTTTGTTTATGAATAATAAATTTATCATGTAATTATATTTCCCTATATTCATAGGTAGTAAAATATTTCATAAACATTTGAAAAATGTTCTTGAAAGATAAAAAATTTCTTATACAATGCATGTATGATGAATTCAATGGTCATTTTAACCATCCAAAAATTTTGAGAACCTTAACATCCCATGATTCATTCAATTAGTTCTGTTCAGCGAGCTCTATCACTCTCAATAATTATTTATTATTTTATCCTATATATGTATCTTCAATTTCAACCAATGTTCTCCTATATAGAAACCCGGTTATATGTTATTCAGTATGACCATTGTACATATCTTTCTCTATTATTAGGAGGTAATTTTATTTACATTTTCTATGATGTGGGGTTTTAAAAATTAAATTTTAATATTTTAAAACAAAAATTATTGTGACCATGTTTAAATTTCAAGCATGCCAATTATTTAATTTTTGGAGAGTGTAAAAATCCAAAATTCCAAAAGAATATCATTGTATTCAATTACATATGGGACACACAACCCCAAGAATAGTTTTGAATTGATAATTTCAATAAAAATATTTAGTTTATCAATAATGTTTTTATATATTATAATTTTAAAATTCAAATCATAAATCCACTTTTATTGAGAATTTATTGTTTTTTTGACATTAATAGTCTTCCAATCGATATACAATTAAATCTGAATTTATTAAATTATAATGATATTATTATTTCATAAATAATATTTAATAATAATAATTTATTAAAATATAATTTATTTCAAAAATTATTTAATTCATTAAAAAATGTGTGTTTATTAAATATAAATATTTTAATAAAATACATGTTGTTTTTCATCAAATAAAAATGTATTTTTTTTATCAAATTAATTTTCTAATTTCATAAAATGTAACAACAAAACGTTTAAATATAATAATTATTTTGTTAAAAAAATCTAAAATCTAAAATTTATTTTATTATTGTTTAGATATGTGACCCCTTATTACACAAAATTATGAAGTAATGGTAATTATTGTAATGGTAAACATTTCTTCAGGTTTTTTGGAGAATAAATTTTTGATCTTGAAATCAATAAGCCTAAACATACCAAGGAATTCATTTAATTCGTGATTATTTTGTTAAAACATGGCTTGGGATTTGTCATGGGAAGATCACAATGATTCCATCTACCATGAAATCTCTAATAAATGGACATGAAATGGTAAGACCAAATTTTTCGAGGAAATCACTTATTACATTTATGAAAATTGGATTTAGTTTAAATAATAATATATACTAATCACATGATCATTGTCAAGAAAATATATTTTTATTTGTTAGGATGCTTAATCGTCTTCTAAAAGAATCATTGAATAACTTATAGTAGTATAAAATAACCAATGTGTTCAACGTGTTTTTTAACTACATTATGTAATAATACATTAATTATTTCACAATGGGTAATTAATTTTCAAATGATATTATTGTTTAATTACTCCTCCCTTAAAAAATATCGGCCTCAAAATTTCATTTTTACACTAAAATAGAAGAGGTTACATCTATTTTATCACCTCTTCTGATTCCCATGTTTCATAATTAAATATGGGTTTCCCCCAAAATTCATTGACTAGGTGTGTAGTATTGTTTTTTTACATTTTATATATGATATATGGTCTTAAATAATTTCTATTCATATGAAATATCATTATCCAATGGTACCACCTATGGATTATGATAACATGGGGGGATTGTTATAAACATTGTCTATATGGATTTATTGATAACATCATATACTTGAGATAGGTTAGGTGGGAGTTTTAGTTGATGTCCTACCTCTTTGACGTAATGAAGGATCTCAATGTGTTTGACGTATCATGGACTATGGTTTACTTTCTTCCCAAACACCCTAAATTTCATCAATAGAAATATAAGATTGAATAATTTAACACTAAAAGAAAACTCCATGTCTCATCAATGATTGAATTTATATATTTTCTATTAACATTGTGAAAAGTTGGTATTATACTGGTTTGTTGGAACTTTCTATTTCTATAATTAATAAGATCGGCTAACATCATCTTCTACTAACCAACTTCGTCTCATCAAATTGGATTCCATAACATATTCTCATATATATTCTCATAATGTATAATTTGAATTTTATAATAGCAAATAATTTTATATAGCTTTACTACTATGGGATGGTGTATATCAAAAAATCCTTGGAAATCCATTGAGCACGATCTCAGCATATCCTCTATTGTTTGAATGGTTTAGTTTCACTAGAAATCAATATGATGGTTATATATAGTACTCAAACAAAACATTATATATAATGACTGCTGAAGGATTCTACAAAACATCGAGGTAATCATATGATCTCAATCAGATACCATGAAAAGTAGCACATCATGCAACCTTTCAACTTATCTTTTGTATATCTTGAAGAGTTAGTTGATAGAAAAATAATCCCTATTATCATTGGTACATTATGATATTATAAATTGATGAACTACCACCAAGAATAATTTTTTATGTTTACATTTCAATGGTGAGTAAAGTGAAAAAATATGTGGTTATGTATTTCTATTTCCATACTAGGTGGGAAATGGTTTCATAATACCCTTATTCTTTTATCACATATCCTTGCCTTGTGGGAATACCTCGAATGAAGATAGAAAATTTACAATCTCTATCTTCATCTTATTACACAACTAAATTTTCATCAAATATCTACATATCTTTGTCATTCATGGTTGAATATAGGAGTATGAACTATGTGAATCACTTAGAAGATACCTATTTTGTTCTTGTTTTTCATGGAACCCATATGCATTTACCAAATCATGTAATTTCATATTTAGTCATATTAATCTATGATATATTATGTTCTTTTTTCTGTATCACCTCAACATCCTTATGAGTCTCCAATATCCTACAAAGAATAGATATTTGATTAATTATTTTAGAATGGTATCATGATGATCCATTTATTATTCCCATGTAATGCTTGTGAATGTCCAAAAGGATTATATATGTTATGAATATCACCATTAATATGGTAATTGGATTATTTTTACACATAGAATCTTGAATTTTTTTTCTCTACCCATGTTGGTAATCGATTGATCCATCATAATCAAATATCATCCTTAACCACATTTTTTCATATTTATCCAATTTTCTTGAGAATATATATTTGGGTATTTTATCAATCATATATATATCACATTTCTCCTCGTAAAGCAAATATCTAGAAGTATCCAGGGCTAAGATCACTATATCCAATTATAGATCATGTTTTTGGTAGTTTTACTCATGGATCATTATTTTTAGAGAGACATATGGAATTTTTTTAATCATTCATGATTATAAATCCATATCCCTTATGGATACATTGTTTTAGATCTCAAATCCTTACGTACATATGTGTAATTTTAGAGTAGTTATAATTATTATCCCCTTTACTAACTCTTTAAAACTATCTCTGTATTTATCATTCTAGAGAAATTTCTTCCAATCATGATTAATATTAGATAGTGGTACTGATAATTTTGAGATGTGTTTTAGATTATCATGATAATACCCAACTATTATAGGGAATCTATATATATCCATCAATGATGTTTTTTTGTTTGTCTATTGATTTTCCATTTTCAGATGGTAGTAAAAATATCCTTTGGCCTCTGATAATAGTTTCCTTGAATGAATCTTTCTAAAACTAGAAAATTCATTCCCTATAATTCCAAAAAATATATTCCTATAGAAAATTCATCGGTGAAACATTTAAATTATACTCACATTCGTCCATTATATTAGACTAGAGAAAAATATTGTCTTTAAAGACTACCAAAAGCTTTCTCTAGTGATCCTTAAATACACTATTCATTATGACTATAAATATATCTTTAGCATTAGTGAGTACAAATGGATTCACGTTAATTAATGTAGAGACACATTACCACATCATTATTTTTTACAAAGATGATTGGCACCCACAATAGTGAATCTCATGGGAATATAAACCCTTTGAAACCAACTATAAAAGGCATATTTCTAAAAAACCTTACTTCATTATTTATTTGACAAATATAAAATTAATAAAACCAAAAAAAATATGAGGAATTATATTATTTTATGGTTAAAAATATGACACTAAAAAATAAAAAATTTATATGAATAAATTATGGAATTATGCATAACAGTCATTATAAATTTATTGCCTTCTGATATTTCATGGGTAACATCAGGTTATAAATAAAAAGGGGCGTGTTATAAATCATTGTAAAGGAATACTAATATAATGGACTAGTGAATTTAATACATGTTAGGAAGGATTCATATCATTGTCAATTAAATGGAATGGGAATCATTAACATGATCATCAAAGAAAGATAGAATATGAAAACATTGGAATGTGACCAAAACTTAAATAATTAAATTATAAATGAACGGAAATGATATCTACTATGACATAACTGAATATTTCCCCCCGGGTAACCTCTCATTCACCATACATGGAATCACATGAGATAAAAACACTACAAAATGATTTTGAGGGATTTATAATTCCATGTCACCATGTTATATTCATATAATTTACATGCAATATTGATAAACAGAGATCAAAGAACATAATGATGATATTCTACACCTTTAAATCCAAAATTCAATATCATGGGATAAATATATATAATTAATAAATTAATTCGGGGATGGTATACCCTTTTGAATATACATGACTGTAAATGATGATAGTAATTTTGTACCAACATGTTTTGGATGTAAAATAACAAGATAATTTGGTAGCATTACTTGGTAACATAAATAATCATTAAAATGATTAATGATAGTGAAAGGGATATCTCATCAATTAAAAATAAAAAAAATAAAAAAATAAGGATTTGAAAAATTATATTATATTATGAACATTTTGATAGTAGGACGCATAATATAATTAAGGTTCTTGGATAAGGAGAAGAAGAAGGGGATCTGTTACCTTGAGTGTGATATTATAAAATAAATATAGGAGGTTATTTAGATCTTAGGGGAAATTATAGAGGAATTTATTTTGGGAATGGGAAATTTAAATCATGATAAATTCCAAACCATGTAATTATAAAAGAATAAAATTTTCTTTAATAGCCTTTGGGACATGAAACACCTAGCATATAAAGGAATATAAAATCCAATAACTATATGATTAATTTATTATTTTCAATAATTTAAATAGAATTTAAAAAATTAAATAAACTAAACTCTGTATTTTTATTTCATTACACAAAACAATGATTTTATTTGATAGCTTGAATTACAATCAAGATAGAGTTTTACTGAATAATAACATACTATCAATATTATTTTTTAATATGATAGTTATAATCATGCATTTGGAATGGTGGGATTGAATAGGATAAAAAAACTAATGAAAATATATATCATACACACATTAATTGGAAATATATTGATATAAATAATAATAAAAATAAGAATAATTTAAATGATTTTTTAATGAAAACTATATTTTCCTAAACAAATTTTTAGTCTCACATGGTGTACATAATTAAAAAATAATATGTAACCATTTATAAAATATATGTGAAAAAAAGAAACATTATTTTTATAATTTTAATATTAAAATTATCTTAGAGTTAATTTTTGTGATTATTATGAGATATTTTAATTTTTGGTTAATAATGTAAAATATTGAATTTTAATTGTAAGAATCTATTTCCATAAAATTATTTTAATAGTAAAATTATTTTTTGAATTAGTCTTAAAAAATATTAGGTCAATAATATATAAACTATTTAAAAATAGTTCATTTTATTCAATTTAATATTGAGTCTCAATATATAAATAGTGTAAACATTTGAAAATTTTAACATTAACAACACGATTTCTCATCGCATATTTGGGAATAAATTTAAATTATATTTATATGCATTTGCAAATTGAATTTAGAAAAATGGATTCCATATTTTGAATAATTATAATTTATATTTTATTATAATTTAAAAATAATTTCTGACCACGATGAATAATTATTCTTGTAAAAATTAATTATTGTTTTTAGGTAAAAAATTGATTTTCATGGGGTTAAACACAAAAGATAAGGGTATAAATGACCTATTAATTTTTCCAAAAACAAATAAATAGAAATTTATATACAACTAATCATATGATATTCCATAATATATTATATTTACCCTTTCTTCATTTGAAAATGGGGGATCACTAAATTATTGTCAAAAATACTATGTGTGTCCTCTTCCGCACTTATAAAAGGAAAAACCTTGAATCACTTCCCCACACATTCAAACCCCATTTAATTTAGAAAAACTCTAACGAAATAATATCCTAAATTCTTTCCCCAAATCCAAGAATCCTTATTTCCTACCAAAATTAAAATGTTAATCATTTAGTTAAATCCTAAGGAGGATAAACACCTATGAGTTATTGTACTTCATTGGACGTCTTTTATTACTTAATAATCCACTCCTTAAATATTTATTACACTTGGATGATATAATAAATACATTATATTTCATATAATATGATGTTTTTATAAAAATATCATTTCCTAAAACCATATCCACTTCTTTCAAATGTGTTTTCGAAATCATTATTCTTGTGTACAGTGGAATACCACCATGTGAACCTATGGTGCTCGATTTTCCATTTCAACCTCTCATATTTGAGTATATTTATGTATTTAAGTATATACATATATTTTATATTTACAATATACTTAAAAAATAATATTAACAATATCATTTATATCTTTTCATATTCCATTGTATAGGAGATATGATTATATCTCTCGTGTGAATGGCAAACTACGGCACGATAAGTGATGTGATTCATATTTCTATAAAGCTTCACATGAAACGTGATAAAGAAAATGATAATTTTAATATTTTATTTACTTGATATTATTATTATATTAATTTTATATATATCATTATTGGAAATAATATATATCATTCTCATTTATTCATTTTAACTCACATAAAGATGATCAAATAATTTGGGTACATGTGGAAAACCACCTTTATAAAGGTTTGCAACTCCATTTTCATCACCAAACCGAATGGATGATATATATATTTTTTATCTATTTATGAATTATAGTTTATATGATTTAATAACCATTAATTAAAGTTAAAATAATACTTCAATCCATTCATTAATGATCATTGAAAGAACTAGAACTTCCCGAATAGAAAATACATGAGAAAAGAAGGCAATTAACACCCAATACAATGAAAATAATGAAATATTATTAACAGATATATAAGAATATGTTATAAAAGGATAATATATTATATTATAAATAATATTATAAATTTGTGATAAGTTAATAAGAGTATTAAAAAACATATTTGTGGATAACTCACATGCAACCAAAAAGAATAATAAGGTAAGTGATTTCATCTCAATTTCAATTCATTGAGCAATATTGTAATGTTATGAACCTAATTTATTTAATAGGATACATATTCTACCAATTTTAAATTTACCATCAATATTAATTATTATTTAATGTTATATTGAGTATCGATTAGAAATTTCTACAAACAAACATGTTTTACTTAAGAGTTTTGAATTGGTAATGAATTTCATAATTCAAACCATTTTCTTTGGGTAATATGAATTTTTTTTAAGATTTATATATTAATACTATGATTATAATTAATTTTTATTATACTATAAAGTATTAATTTTTTTTTTAATTTTAACTAACATTGTTTACAATTAATATATTAATTTTTTGATTATCACATAAGTTTTAGGATCTTTGAAAGGGTTTTGTTTACAATATCACATTAATCAAGAATGTTTACTCTTAAAAAACAATTAAAGTAATTTATTTATGAATTTCATAGCATACCCATTAAATTTTACTGTTATATTCTTATTGATGATATTTTCAAGTAATGGTTCTATCGTTTCCACTCTCATGTACTTAAATTAATTGAGAATGTTTTTTATGAAAATATTACTTCGTTTCACTCTTTGGTTGGGAATATATTTTAATCCAAAAAAATGTTTTATAAATAAAATCAAATATATTTTTTCCCTTTAAATAATTCATTATGATATGATTTTTCCCTAATATTTATCATTACAAAAAATATTCAAATGAATCATATGTAGTTTGCAAAAAAATCTGTGTTTTAATTTTACCGAAACTATGAATATAATATTCTTATCATCTTTTCCACATGGTACTTTTTGAAAACTATTTTAGTTAAAAATTAATTTCCTTTATTTTTAATTTTACATCATGTACAATATTAGGAGACAATATTAATTTCATTTTTGGAAATCTTTTATTTAAATGTTACTCGGTTCTTATTGAATAAATTATTTTTTAAAGTGCTTTTTATTGAAAATGATATTACATTTGTTTTTTTATAATGAGAAATATATTTTCTAAAATATATTTTTTAAAAAATATTTTTATTATGTTATTTTATTTCATTAATGAAAAAAACACTTAATTTTTATTCATGTAGGTAAATATTGAAACCATATTTTCCATTATAATATACTGTTTATGATCAATTTGACTAAAAAATATATTGAAAATTCATTTCCTTGAATCATATTGGTACTCAATAACATTATCATGGAATATTCACATTCCAATGATCATTAAAATTATATTTCCATTAATTATATGTAATAATTTTAATGTAAATTATTATTGTTTAAAACATATCTTAATTATGAGTATGGTATTTTACTTTGAATCTTTTTTTAATGAGGAATTATTTATAAATCTGTTTCCATTTCTCAATATAAATAAAATTTGGTAAGGTGTATTAGTTCAGGAATTTAATCAATTATTGGATATATATAAGGAATTATTTTTACATGAAGTGATGGGTGTTTGGTGAAACTATATACCCCTAAAAATTAAATTGTTGTTATCATTAGATAAAATAGTAAGGATAGCGTTAAATTGGTTTTTATATATAGTTTAAACCACATAGTTAAAGGTCCTTAATGTAGAGGTTTTGTGTTATTGAATCATAAAATCAATTAATTATTCGTTTCCTTCATTAAGAGATCAATTATTTTTATACAAGATATTTTTTGTATGGTATTATCTGTAGATGCATTTTATTTTCCACTAATAGAATAAATTTCATGTTTTTCTAGTTATTTATCTTTATATATTGATTATAACTTATTTAGTTATTTTAATATAATTTAAAATCACTTATTTACCATTCCATATTATCTACAAATGTATATTAAAGAAATAAATTTATTTCAATGGAATATTTTATTAGTTATTTTCCCTTAAATATTAATTATTCTTATTAATTCATGATTTTTTCCTCTATACATAACCATTACGGGATATTTGAGATCACCTTTATTTTTTCTCATTCCCTAAGAATAAATAATGTTCACTATGACAGATATGAATGGATATTTTAGAGTGAATAATATAATTATTGAAGAAAAATTATGCTATAATTTGTGACAAAAAATTTAATGAATGTATAATTTGAGTATCTAGGTTACCATGAAAACTTTACTATTCGGTCCTTCAGGGTGTGTGTCCTTGTATATAATACCAATTTAATGTAGTATGTCACTTACTTCTATATGATGGGGTTCAGGTGGATATAGTGGGTATTAAAGTATGTTTAGCATAATCATTAGAAACTAGATTTTGGTAGATATAGATTAAGGAACACGGGAATATCATTGAATTTTTGGACATGTATAGATGGACATCGTAATGTTTTGTTATAGTGGAGATTATGTGGTTTTTACTAGACCAATAATCAATGTATAGATACTAAAAGTGGACATGGTTCTAGAATATTGGTACCTTAGGGTAATAACTACAAAAAAATTTCATTAGTCATGACTCGAGTGTTACATGGTACCCAAAAATGATCCATACTATTCACATTTCTAGGAAGACATATGGGATATTCATAGGATAATTAACATTTTCTTTACCAACCATTATGAATTATTTAAATAGATAATTACCTTGAATGAATTTGGAAAATACCTATACCAAAGAAGGGCTTATTTTGAAATAAAATAGGCAATATAATTTTGTATTGGTATTCAAGGATTAAAATATTGAAATATTTTAGCAATGGTTTTAGGTTATAATATTTATTAAACATCTAGAGACTGTTAAAATATGTCCTCATTAACATATGAGTTATCAATAACATCATAGTATTTTGAGTTTATGGTTTCTCAGTAGTCCAAATATGTAATCATCTCTTATTAGGTTTTATGAAATGAGTATCGATCAAGATTAATGATATTTTCGGATAACATTATGATATATATATGTTTTAGTGGAAAATTATATTAGTAAAAATAATTTTACATTTTATTGAAGTAATTAAAATGTATTTAAAAACATTTAGGGATAATATGAAAATTATTGACAATGTAATAATATTTAAATAAAATTATCGAACATTGAGAAAATAGTTTGTAATGAAAACTATCATAAAAAATTTATTTAATGATTAATTTTATTTCAAGGGTGTCCATTAATTTTTTTTGATTATTTTTGGGTCTATATTAATATAGATTAATATAAATAATAACATATATGTTTGATGAAAGCACATCAATTCTAACTAGGTCATGATGCTTGAATCGTTTAAAAAAGGACGATAAGGGTTTCACATCTACCATTAGCCTGCACAATGTCTTATTTATTATGTAATTATTTTTAGTTAAAAAATTTGATGAATAAATATTAATAATGAGAAAGTTGAATTACATTCAATTTTTTGAGATTAATCTACAATCCATATTAATTTTGTAAAAAAAAATAGTGATAAATATAAATTATTTTAACTATTTTATAGATTCTATGATCTTTTAAATGTGAATATTAGTGATTTAGGCATAAATTGAATTTTTTAACGGATATTCAATTCTTTTAGTAATAGTTATAATAATTACTGGAGGATGAAATTTTGTTTATGAATAATAAATTTATCATGTAATTATATTTCCCTATATTCATAGGTAGTAAAATATTTCATAAACAATTGAAAAATATTCTTGAAAGATAAAAAATTTCTTATGCAATGCATGTATGATGAATTCGATGGTCATTTTAACCATCCAAAAGTTTTGAGAACCTTAACATCCCATGATTCATTCAATTAGTTCTGTTCAGCGAGCTCTATCACTCTCAATAATTATTTATTATTTTCTCCTATATATGTATCTTGAATTTCAACCAATGTTCTCTTATATAGAAACCCAGTTATATGTTATTCAGTATGACCATTGTACATATCGTTCTCTATTATTAGGAGGTAATTTTATTTAAATTTTCTATGATGTGGGTTTTTAAAAATTAAATTGTAATATATTAAAACAAAATTTATTGTGACCATGTTTAAATTTCAAGCATGCCAATTATTTAATTTTTGGAGAGTGTAAAAATCCAAAATTCCAAAAGAATATCATTGTATTCGATTACATATGGGACACAAAACCCCAAGAATAGTTTTTAATTGATAATTTCAATAACAATATTTAGTTTATCAATAATGTTTTTATATATTATAATTTTTAAATTCAAATCATAAATCCACTTTTATTGAGAATTGATTGTTTTTTTGACAATAATAGTTTTCCAACCGATATACAATTAAATCTGAATTTATTAAATTATAATGATATTATTATTTCATAAATAATACTTAATAATAATAATTTATTAAAATATAATTTATTTCAAAAATTATTTAATTCATTAAAAAATGTGTGTTTATTAAATATAAATATTTTAATAAAATACATGTTGTTTTTCATAAAATCAAAATGTTTTTTTATCAAATTAATTTTCTAATTTCATAAAATGTAACAACAAAATGTTTAAATATAATAATTATTTTGTTAAAAAAATCTAAAATATAAAATCTAGTTTATTATTGTTTAGATACGTGACCCCTTATTACACCAAATTATGATGTAATGGTAATTATTGTAGTTGTAAACATTTCTTCGGGTTTTTTGGAGAATAAATTTTTGATCTTGAAATCAATAAGCCTAAAAATACCTAGGAATTAATTTAATTTGTGATTATCTTGTTAAAACATGGCTTGGGATTTGTCATGGGAAGATCACAATGATTTCATCTGCCATGAAATCTCTAATAAATGGACATGAAATGGTAAGACCAAATTTTTCGAGGAAATCACTTATTACATTTATGAAAATTGGATTTAGTTTAAATAATAATATATACTAATCACATGATCATTGTCAAAAAATATATTTTTATTGGTTAGGATGCTTAATCGTCTTCTAAATGAATCATGGAATAACTTATAGTAGTATAAAATAACCAATGTGTTCAATGTGTTTTTAACTACATTATGTAATAATACTTTAATTATTTCACAATGGGTAATTAATTTTCAAAAGATATTATTGTTTAATTACTCCTCCCTTAAAAAATATCGGCCTCAAAATTTCATTTTTACACTAAAATAGAAGAGGTTACATCTATTTTATCACCTCTTCTGATTCCCATGTTTCATAATTAAATATGGGTTTCCCCCAAAATACATTGACTGGGTGTGTAGTATTGTTTTTTTACATTTTATATATGATATATGGTCTTAAATAATTTCTATTCATATGAAATATCGTTATCCAATGGTACCACCTATGGATTATGATAACATGAAAGGATTTTTATAAACATTGTCTATAGGGATTTATTGATAACATCATATACTTGAGATAGGTTAGGTGGGAGTTTTAGTTGATGTCCTACCTCTCTGACGTAATGAAGGATCTCAATGTGTTTGACGTATCATGGACTATGGTTTACTTTCTTCCCAAACACCCTAAATTTCATCAATAGAAATATAATATTGAATAATTTAAAACTAAAAGAAAACTACATGTCTCATCAATGATTGAATTTATATATTTTCTATTAACATTGTGAAAAGTTGGTATTATACTGGTTTGTTGGAACTTTCTATTTCTATAATTAATAAGATCGGGTAACATCATCTTCTACTATCCAACTTCGTCTCATCAAATTAGATTCCATAACATATTCTCATATATATTCTCATAATGTATAATTTGAATTTTATAATAGCAAATAATTTTATATAGCCTCACTACTATGGGATGGTGTATATCAAAACATCCTTGGAAATCCAATGAGCACGATCTCAGCATATCCTCTATTGTTTGAATGGTTCAGTTTCACTAGAAATCAACATGATGGTTATATATAGTACTCATGCAAAACATTATATATAATGACTGCTGAAGGATTCTACAAAACATCGAGGAAATCATATGATCTCAATCAGATACCATGAAAAGTATCACATCATGAAACCTTTCAACTTATCTTTTGTATATCTTGAAGAGTTGGTTGATAGAAAAATAATCCCTATTATCATTGGTACATTATGATATTATAAATTGATGAACTACCACCGAGAATAATTTTTTATGTTTACATTTCATGGTGATTAAAGTGAAAAAATATGTGTTTATGTATTCCTATTTCCATACTAGGTGGGAAATGGTTTCATAATACCCTTATTCTTTTATCACATTTCCTTTCCTTGTGGGAATACCTCGAATGAAGAAAGAAAATTTACAATCTCTATCTTCATCTTATTACACAACTAAATTTTCACCAAATATCTACATATCTTTGTCATTCATGGTTGAATATAGGAGGATGAACTATGTGAATCACTTAGAAGATACCTATTTTGTTCTTGTTTTTCATGGAACCCATATGCATTTACCAAATCATGTAATTTCATATTTAGTCATATTAATCTATGATATATTATGTTCTTTTTTCTGTATCACCTCAACTTCCTTATGAGTCTCTAATATCCTACAAAGAATAGATATTTGATTAATTATTTTAGAATTGTATCATGATGATCCATTTATTATTCCCATGTAATGCTCGTGAATGTCAAAAAGGATTATATATGTTATGAATATCACCATTAATATGGTAATGGGATTATTTTTACACATAGAATCTTGAATTTTTTTTCTCTACCCATGTTGGTAATCGATTGATCCATCATAATCAAATATCATCCTTAACCACCTTTTGTCATATTTATCCAATTTTATTGAGAATATATATTTGTGTATTTTATCAATCATATATATATCACATTTCTCCTCGTAAAGAAAATATCCAGAAGTATCCAGGGCTAAGATCACTATATCCAATTATAGATCATGTTTTTGGTAGTTTTACTCATGGATCATTATTTTTAGAGAGACATATGCAATTTTTTTAATCATTCATGATTATAAATCCATATCCTTTATGGATACATTGTTTTAGATCTCATATCCTTACGTACATATGTGTAATTTTAGAAGAGTTATAATTATTATCCCCTTTACTAACTCTTTAAAACTATCTTTGTATTTATCATTTTAGAGAATCTTCTTCCAATTATGATTAATATTAGATAGTGGTACTGATAATTTTGAGATGTGTTTTAGATTATCATGATAATACCCAACTATAATAGGGAATCTATATATATCCATCAAATGATGTTTTTTTTGTTTATCTATTTATTTTCTATTTTCAGATGGTAGTAAAAATATCCTTTGGCCTCTGATAATAGTTTCCTTGAATGAATCGTTCTACAACTAGAAAATTCATTCCCTATAATTCCAAAAAATATATTCCTTTAGAAAATTCATCTGTGAAACATTTAAATTATACTCACGTTCGTCCATTATATTAGACTAGAGAAAAATATTGTCTTTAAAGACTACCAAAAGCTTTCTCTAGTGATCCTTAAATACACTATTCATTATGACTATAAATATATCTTTAGCATTAGTGAGTACAAATGGAATCACGTTAATTAATGGATAGACACATTACCACCTCATTATTTTTTACAAAGATGATTGGCACCCACAATAGTGAATCTCATGGGAATATAAACCCTTTGAAACCAACTATAAAAGACATATTTCTAAAAAACATTACTTTATTATTTATTTGACAAATATACAATTAATAAAACCAAAAAAAATATGAGGCATTATATTATTGTATGGTTAAAAATATAACACTAAAAAATAAAAAATTTATATGAAGAAATTATGGAATTATGCATAAAAGTCTTTATAAATTTATTGCCTTATGATATTTCAAGGGTAACATCATGTTATAAATAAAAAGGGGGGTGTTATAAATCATTGTAAAGGAACACTAATATAATGGACTAGTGAATTTAATACATGTTAGGAAGGATTCATATCATTGTCAATTAAATGGAATGGGAATCATAAACATGATCATCAAAGAAAGATAGAATATGAAAACATTGGAATGTGACCAAAACTTAAATAATTAAATTATAAATTAAAGGAAATGATATCTACTATGACATAACTGAATATTTCCCCCCGGGTAACCTCTCATTCACCAAACATGGAATCACATGATATAAAAACACTACAAAATGATTTTGAGGGATTTATAATTCCATGTCACCATGTTATATTCATATTATTTACATGAAATATTGATCTACAGAGATCAAAGAACATAATGATGATATTCTACACCTTTAAAACCAAAATTCAATATCATGGGATAAATATATATAATTAATAAATTAATTCAGGGATGGTATACAATTTTGAATATACATGACTGTAAAAGATGATAGTAATTTTGTACCAACATGTTTTGGATGTAAAATAACAAGATAATTTGGTAGCATTACTTGGTAACATAAATAATCATTAAAATGATTAATGATAGTGAAAGGGATATCTCATCAATTAAAAATAAAAAAAATAAAAAAATAAGGATTTTAAAAATTATATTATATTATGAACATTTTGATAGTAGGACGCATAATATAATTAAGGTTCTTGAATAAGGAGAAGAAGAAGGGGATCTGTTACCTTGAGTGTGATATTATAAAATAAATATAGGAGGTTATTTAGATCTTAGGGGAAATTATAGAGGAATTTATTTTGGGAATGGGAAATTTAAATCATGATAAATTCCAAACCATGTAAATATAAAAGAATAACATTTTCTTTAATAGCCTTTGGGACATGAAACACCTAGCATATAAAGGAATATAAAATCCCAAAACTATATGATTAATTTATTATTTTCAATAATTTAAATAGAATATAAAAAATTAAATAAACTAAAGTCTGTATTTTTATTTCATTACACAAAACAATGATTTTATTTGATAGCTTGAATTACAATCAAGATTGAGTTTTATAGAATAATAACATACTATCAATATTATTTTTTAATATGGTAGTTATAATAATACATTTGGAATGGTGGGATTGAATAGGATAAAAAAACTAATGAAAATATATATCATACACACATTAATTGGAAATATATTGATATAAATAATAATAAAAATAAGAATAATTTAAATGATTTTTTAGAGAAAACTATATTTTCCTAAACAAATTTTTAGTCTCACATGGTGTACATAATTAAAAAATAATATGTAACCATTTATAAAATATATGTGAAAAAAAGAAACATTATTTTTATAAATTTAATATTAAAATTATCTTAGAGTTAATTTTTGTGATTATTATGAGATATTTTAATTGTTGGTGAATAATATAAAATATTGAATTTTAATTGTAAGAATCTATTTCCTTAAAATTATTTTAATAGTAAAATTATTTTTTGAATTAGTCTTAAAAAAATATTAGGACAATAATATATAAACTATTAAAAAATAGTTCATTTTAATCAATTTAATATTGAGTCTCAATATATAAATAGTGTAAACATTTGAACATTTTAACATTAACAACACGATTTCTCATCGCATCTTTGGGAATAATTTTAAATTATATTTATATGCATTTTCAAATTGAATTTAGAAAAATGGATTCCATATTTTGAATAATTATAATATATATTTTATTATAATTTAAACATAATTTCTAACCACGATGAATAATTATTCTTGTAAAAATTAATTATTGTTTTTTAGGTAAAAATTTGATTTTCATGGGGTTAAACACAAAAGATAAGGGTATAAATGACGTATTAAATTTTCCAAAAATAATTAAATATAAATTTATATACAATTAATCATATGATATTCCATAATATTTTATTTTTGACCCTTTCTTCATTTGAAAATGGGGGATCACTAAATTATTGTCAAAAATACTATGTGTTTCCTCTACCGCACTTATAAAATGACAAACCTTGAATCACTTCCCCACACATTCAAACCCCATTTAATTTAGAAAAACTCTAACCAAATAGTATCCTAAATTCTTTCCCCAAATCCAAGAATCCTTATTTCCTACCAAAATGAAAATGTTAATCATTTAGTTCAATCCTAAGGAGGATAAACGCCTATGAGGTATTGTACTTCATTTGACGTCTTTTATTACTTAATAATACAATCATTAAATATTTATTACACTTTGACGATATAATAAAACCATTATATTTCATATAATATGATGTTTTTATAAAAATATCATTTCCAAAAACCATATCCACTTATTTCAAATGTGTTGTGAAATCATTGTTCTTTTGTACAGTAGAATACCACCATGCGAACCTATGGTTCTCGCTTTTCCATTTCAACCTCTCATATTTGAGTATATTGATGTATTTCAGTATATTCATATATGTTATATTTATAATATACTTAATACATAATATTAACAAAATCATTTATATCTTTTCATATTCCATTGTATAGGAGATAGGATTATATCTCTCGTTTGAACGACAGAATACAGCTGAAGAAGTGATGTGATTCATATTTCTATAAAGCTTCACATGAAATGTGATAAATAAAATGATAATTTTAATATTTTATTTACATGATATTATTATTATATTAATTTTATATATATCATTATTGGAAATAATATATATCATTTTCATTTATTCCTTTTAACTCACAAAAAGATGATCAAATAATTTGGGTACATGTGGACAACCACCTTTACGAAGGGTTGCAACTCCATTTTCATCACCAAACCGCATGGATGATATATATATATATATATATATATATATAAAATATAGATTATATGATTTTATAACCATTAATTAAAGTTAAAATAATAATTCACTCCTTTCATTAATGATCATTGAAAGAACTAGAGCTTCCAGAATAGAAAATACATGAGAAAAGAATGCAATTAACACCCAATACTATGAAAATAATGAAATATTATTAACAGATAGATAAGAATATGTTATAAAAGGATAATATATTATATTATAAGTAATATTATTATTTTGAGATAAGTTAATAAGAGTTTTAAAAAAACATATTTGAGGATAGCTCACATAAAACCAAAAAGAATAATAAGGTAAGAGATTTCATCTCAATTTTAATTCATTCAGTAATATTGTAATGTTATGAACCTAATTTATTTAATAGTATGCATATTCTACCAATTGTAAATTTCACATCACTATTAATTATTATTTAATGTTATATTGAGTATCGATAATAAATTTCTACAAGAAAACATATTTTACTTAATAGTGGTGAATTGGTAAAGAATTTCATAATTCATACCATTTTCTACGGGTAATATAAAATAATTTTTAATATTTATATTTTAATACTATAATTATAATTAATTTTGATTATACTATGTAGTATTAATATATTTCTTAATTTTAACTAACATATTTTAAAATTAATATATTAATTTATTGATTAGCACATAAATGTTAGGATCTTTGAAAGGGTTTTGCTTACAATATAACATTAATCAATAATGTTTACTCTTAAAAAAACAATTAAAGTAATTTATTTATGAATTTCATAGCATACCCATTAAATTGTAATGTTATTTTCTTATTGATGATATTTTCAAGTAAAATTTCTATCGTTTCCACTCTCATGTACTTAAATTAACTGAGAATGTTTTTTATGAAAATATTACTTCATTTCACTCTTTGGTTGGAAATATATTTTCATCCAAAACAATGTTTTATAAAAAAAATCAAATATATTTTTCCCTTTAAATAATTTATTACGATATGATTTTTCCGTTATTTTTATCATTACAAAAAAATATTCAAATGAATAATATATAGCATCCAAAACAATCTGTGTTTTAATTTTACCGAAACTATGAATATAATATTCTTATCATCTTTTCCACATGGTACTTTTTGAAAACTATTTTAGTTAAAAATTAATTACCTTTATTTTTAATTTAACATCATGTACTATATTAGCAGACAATATTAATTTCATTTTTGGAAATCTTTCATTTAAATGTTACTCGGTTCTTATTGAAAAATTTGTTTTTAAAATTTATTTTAATTGAAAATGATATTAAATTTTTATTTTATAATGAGAAATAAATTTTCTAAAATAATTTTATTAAAAATATTTTTCTTATATTATTTTATTTCATTAATGAAAAAAACACTTAATTTTTATTCAAGTAGGTAAATATTGAAACCATATTTTCCATTATAATAAACTGTTTGTGATCAATTTGACTAAAAAATATATTGAAAATTCATTTCCTTGAATCATATTGGTACTCAATAACTTTATCATGAAATATTCACATTCCAATGATCATTAAAAATAAATTTCCATTAATTATATGTAATAATTTAAATGTAAATTCTTATTGTTTAAAACATATCTAAATTATGAGTATGGTATTTTACATTGAATCTTTTTTTAATGGGGAATTATTTATAAATCTGTATCCTTTTCTAAATATAAATAAAATTTGGTAAGGAGTATTTGTTCATGAATTTAATCAATTATTGGATATATAAGGAATTATTTTTACATGAAGTGATGGGTGTTTGATGAAACTATATAACCCTAAAAATTATTTTGTTGTTATCATTAGATAAACTAGTAAGGATAACATTAAATTGGTTTTTATCTATAGTTTAAACCACATTGTTAAAGGTCCTTATTGTGGTGTTTTTGTGTTATTGATTCATATAATCAATTAATTATTCGTTTCCTTCATTAAGAGATCAGTTATTTTTATCCAAGATATTTTCTGTATGGTATTATCTATAGATGCATTTTATTTTCCACTAATAGAATAAATTTCATGTTTTTCTAGTTATTTAACTTTATATATTTATTATACCTTATTTAGTTATTTTAATATAATTTAAAATCACTAATTTACCATTCCACATTATCTACAAATATATATTAAAAAAATAAATTTATTTCAATGGAATATTTTATTAGTTATTTTCCATTAAATATTAATTATTCTTATTATTTCATGATTTATTCCACTATACATAACCATTACGAGATATTTGAGCTCACCTTTATTTTTTCTCATTCCATAAGAATAAATAATGTTCACTATAACATATATGAATGGATATTTTAGAGAGAATAATATAATTATTGAAGAAAAATTATGCTATAATTTGTGGCATAAAATTTAATGAATGTATAATTTGAGTATCTAGGTTACCATGAAAACTTTACTATTCGGTCCTTCAGGGTGTGTGTCCTTGTATATAATACCAATTTAATGTAGCATGTCACTTACTTCTATATGATGGGGTTTGGGTGGATATAGTGGGTATTAATGGATGTTTAGCATAATCCTTAGAAACTAGATTTTGGTAGATGTAGATTAAGGAACACAAGCATATCATTGAATTTTTTGGACATGTATAGAAGGACATCGTAATGTTTTGTTATAGTGGAGATTATGTCATTTTTACTAGAAAAATAATCAATGTCAAGATACTAAAAGTGGACATAGTTCTATAATATTGGTACCTTAGGGTAATAGCTACAAAAAACATTCATTAGTCATGACTCAAGTGTTACATGGTACCCAAAAATGATCCATACTATTCACATTTCGAGGAAGACATATGTGATATTCATAGGATAATTAAAATTTTCATTACCAACCATTATGGATTATTTAAACAGATAATTACCTTGAATGACCTAGGAAAATACCTATACCAAGGAAGGGCCTATTTTGAAATAAAATAGGCAATATAATTTTGTGTCGGTATTCAAGGATTAAAATATTGAAATATTTTAGAAATGGTTTTAGGTTATAATATTTATTGAACATCTAGAGATTGTGAATATATGTCCACATTAACATATGAGTTATGAATAAAATCATAGTATTTTGAGTTTATAGTTTCTCAGAAGTCCAAATATGTAATCAACTCTTATTAGGTTTTATGAAATGAGTATCGATCAAGATTAATGATATTTTGGTATAAAATTAATATATATATATGTTTTAGTGGAAAATTATATTAGTAAAAATTATTTTACATTTTATTGAACTAATTATAAATGTATTTAAAAACATTTAGGGATAATATGAAAATTACTGACAATGTAATAATATTTAAATAAAATTATCGAACATTGAGAAAATAGTTTGTAATGAAAACTATCATAAAAAATATATTTAATGATTAATTTTATTTCAAGGATGTCCATTATTTTGTTTTTGGATTATTTTTGGGTCTATATTAATATACATTAATATAAATAATAACATATATGATGGATGAAAACACATCAATTCTAACTAGGTCATGATGCTTGAATCATTTAAAAAAGGATGATAAGGGTTTCACATCTACCATTAGCCTGTACAATGTCTTATTTATTATGTAATTGTATTTAGTTAAAAAAGCTGATGAATAAATATTAATAATGAACAAGTTGAATTAAATTCAATTTTATGAGATTAATGTATAGTCCATATTACTTTTGTAAAAAAAATAGTGATAAATATAAATTATTTTAACTATTTTATAGATTCTATGATCTTTTAAATGTGAATATTAGTGATTTAGGCATAAATTTGATTTTTTAACGGATATTCAATTCTTTTAGTAATAGTTATAATAATAACTAAAGGATGAAATTGTGTTTGTGAATAATAAATTTATCAAGTAATTATATTTCCATATATTCATAGGTAGTAAAATATTTCATAAACATTTGAAAAATGTTCTTGAAAGAAAAAAATTTCTTATGGAATGCATGTGTGATGAATTCGATGGTCATTTTAACCATAAATTTTTTTTGAGAACCTTGACATCCCATGCTTCATTCAATTAGATCTATTTAGCGAGATCAATCACTCTCAATAATTATTTATTATTTTCCCCTATATATGTATCTTCAATTTCAACCAGTGTTCTCCTATATAGAAACCAAGTTATATGTTATTCATTATGACCATTATACATATCTTTCTCTCTTATTAGGAGGTAATTTTATTTACATTTTATATGAAGTGGGTTTTTAATAATTGAATTGTAATATATTAAACAAATAATTATTGTGACCGTGTTTAAATTTCAAGCATGCTAATTATTTAATTTTGGAAGACTGTAAAAATCCAAAATTCCAAAAGAATACCATTGTATTCAATTACATATGGGACACACAACCCCAATAATAGAAAGTAATAGGAAATCCTGATAGTTTTATATATATATAAAATTTTAAAAAAATTAAACACACTCAATATCTTATTATTCACATGACACTGAGTTTATCTTAAGTTACACTCAATAATGTTTTTGTCATCAATAGCTTGAGTTTTAAACATATTCTAGTTTAATTGAAATATATGTAAAACAATTTTTTAATATGATAGTTATATATTATCCAATTAAATGGAGGATATTAATGGTTTTCAATTACATTTGAAAATATATTTTAAACACACAATTACAGGTTTTATATTTTTTATAATTAATAAATTCAATGATTGGAAAGAAAAAGAAATGTTTTTAGAAAAATATATTTTCTTAAAAAGACGCTTAACTAATGCATGGGACATTTATTGTAAAAAAATTAAAAAATTTATAATATTTATAAAAAAATAGTATTATTGAAATTTACATACAAATATTATCTTAGAGGGAATTTTTGAAATTTTTCTAAAAGAATAATATTTTTTTAATAGAGAAAAATACTAAATTTTAATTGAAAACAATCTTTTAATTTAAATAATTTATTTTGATAAATTATATTATATCTAGATTTAAAATTATTATTATTTTAATTTTATATTAATTAATCCTATTATGTCATTTTAATTAATTTCATATTTAAATTTAAACATATAAACTTTGTAATAAAATGAATATTATCGCTTTAAAACCCATGTTTCTCAAAACATATGGGATGATCATATTAATTTAAAATTATCCACTTATGTTTGAGGAATTTGGAAAAAAGTATTCATTATTTTGAAGAAAAATAATATATATTTTATAATAATTTAATCTTAACTATTTATTGTGATGAATAGTTAATGCAATAAAAATTATATATTTTGGTTAATGTCAAAATTTGATTACTTGGGGTTAAAATAAAAAGATAAGTGTATAAATGACCTATAAACTCGAATATAAACTCTTTTATGGACATATTTATACCATTAAACAACTATGTTTTGTGAATGGTCTATTCTGAATCTTTTGAAACGTGGAAAAAGATAGAGCACTCAATACTTTTCAAAAATGCCAAGTTTTTCAACTCCCCCACTTATAAAAGGTAACAAAATATTCTATAGTCATCATAAATGATTACCAATTTTAATTTGAAAATACCTGAAATTTTAAATTCTGACCTCCTTCCCCTAACTATATAATCCTTATTTTGGGAATAAATCATAAATAGGTAGGATTTAGTGAAAACCTGAGGATACCACAAGAAGAGGTGATTTTTTCAACTAGAATCATTATATTACTTATTTATAAACATCCTTAAATTTTAATTATACCATGATGATATAATGACCTAAGTATCCTATTTATAATTCTTTATTTTTATAACAATTTCATGACCTAAAATACAAATCATCATTTTTACATATCACGGAATAAACCCTTGAGAACTGATGTTTTTCCTTTTTCTTTTTCTACGATTCAGTGTTGGGTCCATTAATGGATATAAATTATATATAAATATATAATAAATTTTTAACATTTTTAAACCCCTGTAAACATGATTTCATATTTATATTTTTAATTTCAATTTTTTAAGAGATACTAATACATCTCTCTTTTGTATGACGGACTACCGCATCGAGAAGCGATATGATTCTTCATTCACTAATGCTTCATATAGAAAATGATAAATATAGTTATAATGATTAAATTTTACATTAATGATAGTGTTATTATATTCATGGAATAATTATCATTACTCAAAGATAACATTTTTCATTTTTTTTCTTTTTCACTCATGTAATGATGATGACATCGTTCATGTACATGTGGAATACCACCTTAATAAATAGATGTGACTCTCTTTTAATATCCAAAGTATATAGAAGTCATATATATGTTTATAACATTGTATATATGATACCAGAACCATTATTTGAAGGAAAAAATAATACTTACATATTTACCAAAATGACTATTAATAAATGTACATGTTACTCTTGAAAATTTACGAGCCACTCTTCCTATGATCGCAATGTACATCATTTTTCAAAAACATCATTCAATATCTGTTTTTAAAAAAATTATAAATATTTTTTTATTTTTTGATCTTCATTATTGGGATGATATAATAATATAATATATGCTCGATCTGGAACACTCATAAAGAAAATTCTTGAGAAAACAATGTAATTAATAATAGAAACTATGAAAATAATGAAATATTATTTACATTTGCGTAATAATTTTTTGTAAAAGGATCATATATGATATTATATATATTAATATAGTTCATTAAAATGTTATTAATTTTTTAGTACAACAATAAAAGGTTTTAATGAACTTTCAAAAAAATTATGGATAATGTATGGGATCTAATCTCAATTTCATTTCATTGACGTATATTGTAATGTTATGCAGAAATTATATTTAATATGGTGTATTTACACACCTTTTACATATAATATCATGATGAATTAATAATTCATGGTGTATAGATTTCTAATTTGAATAATTACATCCAAGGTGTTTTTAATTAGGAGTTACCTAGTGGTTTAGAACACCATATATTAATTCATTTTCATGGGGTTATATTACTTCCTTGTTATCATTAATATTCTATGATTATGTGAAAATTTTATTTTGATTATATTATATCATATTTTCACTTTTTAATGTGCATATTCAGAAAATTAAAAAAATTATTAATTTCTTTATTCTCACATTAAATATATGATATTTGGAAGGGTTTACTTCCAAATCCTGCATTAATTAGGATTTTTTATTCGTAAAAATAAATTGAAGGACATTATTTGACTATTACCTAATAAAAACATTACATTTCATTCTATTCTGGTTATTCGTTATATTATCAAGTAATATTAAATTATTTTCACAATTTATTTATTCAATTAAATGATAAAATTTTCTTAAAATTCCAAATTCATTTCTCTCTTTGGTTTGAAATTAATGTTCATCAAAAATATTTTTCTTAAAAAATTATGTTAATTTATTTTCATTTTCAAAATGATTTATAAAATGTATTTTCATCAATTTTTAATATTTAGAAATTGTTTCCAATGGAATATTGTGTTATTTTAAAAATATTTCCCAGTCCACTTTTACAAAAAATGGAAATAAATTCTCTCATCATTTTTTAAATAAAGACCATTCATAAAATGTTTATTATGAAAAACTGATTTTACATTTTTTAATTTTATGGAATAAATGGAATTACCCACCCTCATGAACATCGATTTATTACATATTTGTTTTCTATTTTTTGAAGATATTTTAAAGGAAGAAATTTATAATGTAGTTTTCATTGAAAAGGAAGTTCATAATGTTTTACAAAATGAAAAGGATAAATTCTTCAATAATGATTTAAAAGATATATTTTCGGTATTTTTATTAATAAGGAAAATAAAAAAATCATTACTTATTCCTTGGATATATATAGACACCATCATTATTCATCTTCCAGATGGTTTATGATCAATTAGACTAAGGAAATTATTGAAAACTCAATTCATTAAGTCATTTTTTAAGTCAATAACATTCACATGAAAAGTTATATTTCTAATGTAAATTATAATTTAAATATCCCAAAATGTAAATATAATTTTACATTGATACTATTATTTCATAAAACATATCTCTTTTAAAAAATGTGAGCTTTACTTTTATTGTTATTTTTTTAGATTTGGAAATATTGATAAATCTATATCCTTCACACAATATGAATATTTAATGATATGGAATCTCAATTCATGAATTATAATATAATATTTGATATATGATGAGTGAATGTGACCATACGTGATTGGTAGGTAATGAAATTATATATTCTCGTGATGCATCATTAGGTCTTAGGAGACAAATAATTTAATATATAATTAAAAAATATTTTCCATTAGATTATACAGTATTGTAAACAGTCTTAAAGGTAGAGGTATCATTCTCTTATGACATGAAATCTTGTATTTATGAATTTCCTTCATTAAGGGTTCAATATTTATTATTATCCATGATATTCATAGTAGGGCATTATCTTTCAAAGAAATTGATTTTCAAATTATCATGTAAACAACATGTTCTTTATATTATTTACCTTCCCATATTAATTAATCCTTTCTGATTATTTGAATAGAATGTGTTATTAGTTATTTACCTTTCCATTTGTATTGGGTCTTAAATAATCATCCAGTCTTGTTATTTATATGGATTGTGTGTTAAATATTTTGCCTTTCCATTTTCGTTATGCTTATTGAACCCTGATTGCATCCTATGTACTTAAACCCTAAATAGCATTTGAGAAAACCATTATTTTCCATCATTTCCCCGTGAATACATTAAGTGAACTATTATTGATAATAAAGGATATTACAAAGTGCATAAATTTTTCTCAAAAAAATAATGTTGTACTTTTCATATTAAGTTTTAATGAAAGTGTAATGTATGTTTCTAGTTCAACATGAATACTAATGTATTCAGACTATTAAGGTTCATTTCATTGTACATTATGATAATATAATGTATTAATATACCACCCCTTGGATTTTGGTGTCATGGTAGATACAATTGATGGATATTTAGTGAAGTGGAATGATATGATATGCTACTTTTAATAGAAAAAGTGAGGTAAATTATTTATATATCTGTAAACATAGGTTTAGACACTACATCATATATTAATATAATTCCCAAAATAATTATTGTATTCTTATAGGTTCTTGAAATGTTTACTGGGTTTCGTTATTTTATATTTCCATGAACAAAATTACTTAAAATAATACCATTAGTGATGCATATGAGATTCAAGTTCATAAAAAATTTATTTTAAAACCATCATATATAATATAGGTTTTGGAAGAATTATTAAGAGAAAATAAAATTAATAAAATAACATAATAACACATTTCTTTTTAAGGGGAAATAGAAATTTGATCATGGATATTATTTATGGTTTTCATCAATGCAATTTTGGTGTTTTATGTTGTCATAATACATGACTTATAATTATACAATATTTAATATTTACCAAATATTTGAATTATAGCATAAATTTATGATAAATTCACAGTCTGATAATTTTGATGTGTTGATTTTAAAATTTATCTTTATTTAACTAATGGAATTATTTAAATAATATATTTTATAATATTAAATAAAAAATTACAATTTATTGGGAAATTATGGTATTTTGATAGTAATATTTTTTTAACCCTTATAAAAATTACTTGTGATTTCGTAAAATTATTTTATAATTTATATAAAATAATTATTACATATGAGTAATATTTTACTAATACCTAAAATATTTCAATAATTATAAAATTAATCAAATATAGTGTCCATGTTGAAACTATTTATTTTGGAATAATAACTTTTTTTCATCATAGGAAATACTTTTTTTTCAAAATCATTATTTAATTACTCCAAAAAAAGTATGAATAAATACATTCATTATTTAATAAAATGAAAACATATAAAAATTATGTGAGGTAATTTTCCTGAATCAATTATAAATAATTTCTTATTTACCTAAACTCACATTATAGTTCATAACCCGGGATGATTTTTGGAGTTGGTCACTCAAACAAAAAATTTATCTATTGAATCTATTTATACAAAAACTAGTATAATTCTAAAAAATAATAAATCGAAGGGGGTATAAAAAATGAATTATATAATTATATATTTACTATAAAATATCTAAAATAAAAATGAAAAAAATATAAAATATAATATTTGTGAGAATTTGTTTTCTTTATTTTGAGATTGTAGTGATGCTATCACTATTATTTAAAAATTTAATCCAATTACAACATTCAATGTCGAGAAAAAACCTTTTACTATTTCGCCTCTTATTGAATTTTTACTATCCTACACCAACCCTTTACATTCCACACAATTATTCCTCACATTATCGAAATCATAATACTTCACCCCAAATAAAACATTATGATAATGAAATAGATGAAAGAAATATAAATGAGTTGAAGAACACTATAGTATTGAAAGTGGTGTGAAGTCAACCCTAAAATAGTTTCAACAATACTTGAAGTATTATGTCAGTGTAAAGATAATACATTGAAAAACATGAAAAAAAAGAACCACAACTGAACCCTTAAACCAAAATGAGGGTTAGTTCACTATATTCATAGTTGTTAGAGGGAGGATGTTCGGCCAAAATAAAAAAGGAATATTTTAATAGAAGGGAAAGGGGGAAGGAAAAAATAACTAATTTATATATAACAGGATATCTTGGATATAATTTCAATTAAACACTACTCACAAAAGATGAAAATGTAGGTCATATCCCCTCCCCCAAGGAGTAACATATCCAACTTTTCTCCTTATTACATTATTAATATTCTCGAAACATCCAGTGGGCCTGAAATGCATTAAATGAAACAATGGCCCATAAAAATCGTTATCACATGGAAAATAAGAAGAGGTAAAATTTATAGAGAGAAGGGTGGTCATATTTCCTTCCAATAATTAACTACTAATGTTGGCATCTTTTCATCAAACATAATGGTTGAATCCAGAAATGTGCTATTCATTGAAGTTGTTCCTCCTATTCTCCAATATATAATCATGAACTTTTTTCTCCATCAATGATATTTATACTCTATTGAGTTATATTAATATGTAAATTATTTTCCATCATTTAGAGTTATTGATTTACAATAATGAAAGCTTCCTTTAATTTATGGAATTGAAGGATAATGAATATTTAATATAATCAGTTTCGAAAAATCGTAATAATGTTTTTTTCTATGTATATGTGATATTTTAATTTTTTTGGTCATCACATTGTTTATTTATGGATTATATTTAAAATTAATTATATCTAGGAAAATATTCCAATGTCTTACTTGTGATATTTATTTGGGAATTATAATGACATATTCCACTCTTTCTCCCATTGAATGAAATATATCCCATCAAAATTGGTATCCAAAAAACAAAATTTTTCAATATGTTTTAGTGTGTAATATGTTATCTCCGAAATTGGAATCTTATACAAAAATATTTAAACTCCAAAATAGTGTCTTTTCAAAAACATTACTCAAAATATCAAAAAAAAATGGAAAAGTGAGATAATTAACCTTAAAATATGAAATTAGTGGGAAAATGGAATTATATAGTTTAATATGAGGAGATATTCATTTCAATAACCCCAACACCTAAACATTACACCCTTGATAATCCATAAAATAACCAAAAAATATCCACATTTAATTCAATATTGATAAAATTTCACAAATCCTTTCCAAAATGGAATATAATCATGTATGATCTATGAAAAAAATCTCCTTTATTTTTATCTTTAAAATTTAATTTCCTTCAACGAAAAAATTCCATCTATGGTCCAATCCCACGTACCATACATTGAAATTCATTTTACTCTTCACTTATGTTACATAAAATACGGATATATGATCATACATGCAAATTAATCATGTCAGCATTGGATTGATAAAATTTATATCTCTCCACCTTATGAGATATGATGAATATTTACAATCATGTTTATATTTTATATTTTAATTATATATTAATGGGTGATTGGGAAAATTTTTAAATTTTTTTCTATGGAAAAAGAACATTTAACTCCAAAATATAATTTCATTAATATTCAATTGAAGACAGAGGAAAAATGCCTAACTAAATTTTCCATACATGTGAGACAACACCCAACCCTTTTCATGGCCCATGAGTCAATAAGTGAATACTATAAATTATTTCATCCAAATTATCAATTTTCTATTTTCTCATATATTAGATTATGAAAATAAGATACATTGAATAAAAGATAACTGTGACTTTTATTTTAGAGAGGATCATAAATTAAAAATTAAATCATAATGAATAATTCAATATTTCTTCATTTTTTTTCATTTTACACTTTTCCCCTTTTACCTTATCTTGGAGATTAAGATAATATTAATGGGGTGTAATTAATGAAATTGACAAATGAAAATTATTCAAATACCCAGATTAATATAACACACCACACACACCAAAAAATAAGGTACATCCCCAATACCACACATGAACATCCATATAATTAAATAGAACTAGAAATATTCATTATAAATGTAAAGAGTTATTATATGTAAAGAATCATTGACTTGTAATTTGGAATCATCCTATAAGACCTTTTGTGGATTCTATGGGCTAGACATGTATAAATGTAAATGTGGGTCTCAATTTAATATATGTATTCATAAAAATTGACTCCATAAAATCATAAACATTTTATTAAATTAAATTACATTAAATAGAACAATACGATGTTTTGGTGTGCTGAAAAATTCATATCCCTCTGAAGAATGTTTTGTTACTTAGAATAATATTTCTTATTTACTCATAAAACAACAAAAGATCGAGAAAAATATTTATTTATTGCTTAATGTAATGGTTCATAAAACAACAAAGGATAATGAAAACAATTATTTACTATATCATGGGATGGATTTCTAAACTCAATAAAACTAATAGAAAATCATGATAATCAAAATGAAATGAAATATTTCACATCAACATTCATATAAAATCAATTTTATCCAAATCCAATATAACTAAAACAAAATAAATTCAACAATAATTAATGAATATATATATATTGATTAATGATCAATGTACCTAAAGCTAAATATTAAATATTAAATCACACAAAAGTTTTTAACAGGTTGAAACACCACTCACACAAAAACTTTAAATACCCATCATATTTTGATCATCATGAAAACTTGGGTAGAAAAAAATGAAATGTAATGATAAAACATATATGTTTTTTTTCCAATTGTAGTTTTAGTTAGACTCCCAGATGAAACTATATAGACATAAAAATCATGAAAAAGACAAAAAAAAATACCAAATTAATAAAAAAAATAAGAATATGTTTTAAAAAGATAGAATTTTTTTAAACCCCCATGTGGGATTTTGGTGTTTACTACCACTAGTTAGGTAATTTCAACATATCAACCCCAATATGTTGTTTATTGTGAGATATATGGTTTGAAAAACAAATCATGTTTACATTCTATTAACCATTCCTTAAACTAGTTATATAATAACCTACGTATAGAGTTTAATGGATCTATCCACATAGAAATTTTGTAAAGATTCCTAGGAAGGGGATGAAAATAGAATGTATCCCCCATTCTCTAATAAAATATTATTTTTCCACTTAAACATAAATATAAATGGCCTAATCATTTTATTATGTTTTATAATTTTTTTAAATTTGTAATTTTGAAAACAATTTGACAAAATCATGATTTAAATACAATGAATCAATAAGGATATCTTCCGATTCATGAATTTCAAATTGAATCATGAATTTTTTAAATGTCCACTAGTAACTCATCTCTATATGTGTACCTTCTTTCTCCTCATAAAAATAAATATAGAGGTATATTGATACTCATTTGTAATTATCAATGATGGTTGAATCACATAACATTACATATAATACTAATTCATCCAAATATTTGTCCAATTAACATGGATCTCCCACACATGTGTTTGTTGAAATTCCTTATTTATTATCATTTAATAGAAATGTTATTCATATATTTATGCAATATTTTTTCACGATTTCTTCGACACGTGGTTCTTCAATTTAAATTTTTTGAAACAATATCTTTGATTCCTCTTTATTTTGAACCATCTATTGATCTGCATATTAATTATTGTAAGATGTAATAATATTTATTCGACACTTCTTATGTTATTTAATGTTATATCTATAATCCAATTGAATGAAAAATCGATCATTTTTATAGAATAAATAACAATTTTATAAATATTCAAATCATAATAAAATTAAATTTATTGAATTGGGTTTTGTCTTGTATCATTTTTGAACATTTCAATGAATATTTAGGAATCTAGTTGTTGAGTCATTGTTGGATTTCATGGCCTGGAGATCCTCAATGTGATGATATTACAAAAATAAAAATTATTTTAACATGTGCATGTATTTTCATTGCAAATGGTGAATAACAACCATGAAGGGTATTAGATTAATATTTTGAAACAATTTTTTAGTTCAGAACATGGAATTTTCCCCAAAAATGACATTAAATTTGTTGGTTTTAGTAGTTTTGTCGTAGGCAAGTTTTCAGTAGGGTGTTAAATAGTGTGGTGATGAATTATTTTATGTAAAAAAATTATTCCCTCTATCCCTCTTTTTGTCAATATAAGAGTGGGGGAGGAACCGTCTACACCTCCCAATGGAGTTATGAATGACAATATGGTGGATCCAAGAAGATGTGGATCCATCCATCTTATATTGTGATAACGATCATCCTTGGTTAATGATGTCACAACATTAGTGAATTTATATACATTCGAATATTTTGTTATTCACTAAGAGGTAGGTGGATTGTTTTTTCAATACCCAATACCCTTTATAATTTTTTGTTTTAGGGTTGTAGTGTGTTATTAAAACTTTAAGAGATCCCTTCATGGTCAATCTATTGGTTATTGGGGGAATTGGAGTGATTCGAAAAGCTTGTAGGGAAATTCCCAACAGAATACCCAATAATAGGGGGTGTAGTTCATGGTAACATTTTGTGGGTTCTTCCCATTAATGAAAGGTTATTTTTTCAGACTACATATAAGACACCAGGGTTACACACCTTTTATAATCCTTAGGTTTTGTGGAAAATGTAAATAGCTAGGTAATATATGTGATGGTACTTGGCCATGTTGAAGTACCCAACCAATGTACATATGTACATAGTTCTAGTCACATGCATGGGAAAACATTAGGGCTAAAATTCTATCTAACTAGGACACACTATATAAATTGAGTAAATTCCATGGGTGATACATCGCTGGATAATCATTCTGGATGAACAACAAGTATGGGGGGATTGGTTGAGGTAAGACACACAATGTACAACATGTACAAGTAATGTGTCCTCACAATACTAGTCAAGTTGTGTAGTATAGTACCCCAATAGATTCATAGATAGATTCACATACTATGTTCTTTGATGGGATCCTATTGAGATCATCCATATTTAATACCTCCTTTTTCAGGGATGAGACCCAGGTTTTGGACTTTCCTATCGGTAGATGTTTTTTATGTAAAAGGATTTGGTTCACTCTGTAGTATCCTATGTGAGATGATATGGTGGGTTTTGCGAACAACATTTTTTTAATTGTGAAAGGAATTTGTTGGTGATCATTAATATCTCTCAGTTAAGATCAGGATTAGTACCTTTCCCAATCATTTTAGGATTTGGAAACACTAAATAGTTTAGGCTAGTAGAACAATGCTCCCTTGTTGTATCTAAGTGCTTGTCCCCTATCTGTGGTAGTTTTACATCTTGAGGTATCATGTTCATGGAATTCTTTTAATGCATATCAACCGATGTTGGTGATCAGTGTGGTTCTTATATATAGTCATTATTATAATTATTCCCATGATTTATTAGGGTGCAGGATCCCCATACCTCTCTAGATTAGTTGATATATAACTCCTCACATTATGTGTGCATGTTCTCTACCTAAGAGGCGGTTCTTATGTGGTTGGTACTCCCATGTGGGACCCAGATGTGAGTCACCTATATAATTTATATAGTTGAATAAATCTTTACCATGATGTGTTAAGGGGTATGCCCTCCAAAGTGGTTAGATAAATATAGTAGTAACTCCCCTATAGGAAAAGGTAGTGGGTCCCCTATATGTGGAGTTGGTACACCCCCATCATATAAGAGTGTGAGTTCTCCATTTGAGATGAATAGATTGTGTTATTAATTATTATTGTACATTGGTGTGGGTACCCTACCTTTTGATTTAGGACTCCCCTATTTTTCCATGGTGTGGGGTCTCAATATGTTATATTGAGTTGTTACTCTCCTATTGTACCATGGTTCAGGTCATCTAGACTGGGGTCAGTACTCCCCTACCATGTCAGTGTGTGGGTCCCCCAAATTGATCATTTTGGTAGAGTGGTATTCTCCCATTGTACTAGTTTTTGGGTCCTTTATCCAAAGAGTGGTACTCCCAATCATATCAGGGTTCATGTCTTATATCATGAATATTTTACTCCACAACCATATTAGTGTGTGGTTCCTCCATCTTTTGACTAGTAATAACCTATCATACTAGGGCATGGGTCCTCATTCAATGAGTTTTACCCACCCCACATATTTTAAATGTGATTGGAATCTATTAATATACTTGAGTCAGGTATCCCTCTGATGTGGATCATATTTCTAAAAAGTTTTCCCATCTACTTGATTGCATGAGATACCTAGATAGGACATAACTCTCCCTTGATGACGTGAGGTACATGACTCTCTACATAGAAGAAATACAGGGTTCCCTTGATTGTTAATAGTTAATAATCCATTGGTAGAATAGAATTGATGAGATGCAATATCATCTGCTCTCTCATTATAAGTGATGCATGAGGTTCATTTGATGGACTAATCATTCCTCAACTATATACAGTGGCACGGCGAGGGAACCACTTCTTGGGTTTCTAAGATCATTCCTAGGAAACATGTGTATAATGTTAGGAAATATAGTGTAGGGAACTATTGTTGAACCAAGTGAGTTGTTCCTAATGTAATGTATCTCTCATATGGATATGATATGTGATTGTAGAGCTCATGGTTGTGTGTTACATTTACAACCTTGTATATAATCCTATAACTAGAAATGAGGTCATGGCATAAAAAAAAATTGATTCATATATGAATATAACTTTTTATTTATAGAAATCATTTTTAGTCATGGTGTAAACACTATAGGGACTGAGATAACTAGTTACGTATAACTGAGGATGTGTTTGAGATTGTGTTTTCTCTAATTTTGGTTCATCCATGTTAGGTTGAGAGGACTATTTCATTTCAGTTTATCTCTTATATTTTGGATTTGGGGGAGCCTAATTTGATTTGATATACTCACCATTTAATTTCCTTTTATAGAAAATATTTTTTATTTGGTAGATCATATGCCTTTAAAAGAGTCCCACAAGAACTCAAGCATATATGTTCATTGTGAACAAGAAAAACTTATGTTTTTACCAAATCATTGTAGGGGGTTTTTGATTGTTTCATTTGAGTGTCATCCCCGTGATATGATATTTTTGGATGCTATTTCAATTTTTTAATAGGTGTTTATTTTTATCATTTTTCATTTAAAAATCCAATTGTACTCTGGTTTGGGATATTTTTATGCATGAAATTTAGTTTCTATCTTTTAATATCAGTGCATTGTTTCATGGAGGATTTTGCAGGTGTGTATATATTGGTACCATAGGCTAAGGAATCCCATTTGTGTGATATGAATTATAGCAATTGAAAAATGCACCAAGCAAATTATAGATAGTATTGGGGTGGCCATATATTGAGACTCATTCATTCAAGTCATGCAAATCACTATAATATGGCATTATTTTCCTTTTTAAACAATGACATGAAATAATGTTCTATTCTTTTATTATTTAAATATATATATTTTTTGGTTTCTATAAAAATATATAACACATGAAATTTTACTCCCTAAAAATAGTTCCAATTTTATGTAGGGGATTTTTTTTAATCCAATATCAATAATTTATTATTTACCTAGGCATGAAATATTTTCACACTCGAGGTTGATCTATCACAGTGGATGCTCGATCACAAAGATAAAATTTTCTATTTTGACTATTTATATAAAAATCAATAAAAAATTAAAAAATAATATAATGATGAGGGGTTTAAAAAAGGAATTATCTAATTATTTACATATATATATATATATATATTTTAAAATTCCATAAAATAAAAAATAGGACAATCATATAAAGCTTTTAGTGAGTATAATGTTCCATTCATAGGAGCTTATGATAATGTTAACACATTACTTGTAAATACTAATCCTATTACCCCATTGAATTTATGAATCAATACTTCCAATCAAAACCATCCCACTGAATTATTATTATACATCACCAATAAACATTATTTTGGACAATTATCCGTCATATCATAAAAATAATTTCACTATACCCTATATAAAACATTATGATAGTGATGAAGGGGAATACAAAATTAACGGGATGAAGTAGAAAATTTTAGTGATAGTTATATGAAACCTACAACAACCAACATTAAAATATACTAAAAATTAAAAAATTTAATACAAAGAATATATTCAATTATCAAAAACCCAAGTACCACCCACCTTCAAAAAACAATGAGGTGAATTTCACAAATTTCCTAAATATTAGAAGGACCATGGTGGGGGGAAATATAATATGAATAGACAAGATAAAGAGAGGGAGAATAGCTAATTAATATTTTTTTAAAATATAAAGGTAAATCAGTACTACATGAATCACCCTTTTCAACAAAAAATTTTCATCCCATTGAATGGAATATGTATTATAAATTTATAGGGATATGGGTGGAAATATTTCCATCCAAAAAATGACACCCAATTTATAGCTTCATTTCAGCTATATATGTGTCCAAATATGGTAATGTTGTTTTCATTGATGTTATTGCTACATTTATTCTATATATACAAATGACAATTGGGCCCCATTTTCCATGTGTTTTCTTAGTTATGAAATATTAAATCCAAATAAAATTCTTTTTATACACCACTAGAATTCCAATGGAAATAATTCCTAGGAAAATATGGCATTAAAGAAAGCGAAATATCAAATGGCCCCAATTATGGAAAATGGTACATCAAATTTTTGATTTTTCTATTTTAATTTTCTTGTTCATTTATAAATCCTATTAATAATGTTTTATCGTGGCTTTTAAGTTATCTATATTATGGAAGAGATACTGCAGATTGACTTTTGGGAATTATTTGGAGCACACAATGATGGATTTATCAATTTTTCAAATTGGATTAAATGTATCCAATAAGAAATTGAAATCCTAGGAAAAAACTATTGAAATGTGGATTAAGGTATAAAAAACAATGTTTGAAATACCAAACAAACGTAAATATATTTAAATTACAAATATTATTCATTTTTTTTAATTAATCTCAAATCGTAAATAAAAAATAAAATTGAGGAAATTACATTTAATATTAAATTAGTTGTCATAATATATATATTTAAATAATAATATTTATGAATAAATGTGTTTCATAAAAAACTAAATTATTTCTTGGTATAGATATGTGAAACCTTATTACACAAGCACCTAATCTGTTGTTATGGTGTGTGATGATCATAATTAATTTTGGTGGTTTGAGAAACACGGTATGAGATTTAATTTTGAAATGGATGAACTTTTCTAAAAAATAGCTTAATTTATATCTTTAGTTTTGGGACTGTGAATTTTTATTGGTCAATGGAAAATCACAGTGATTTCAACACAACCAGAGGCTCTGTTAAATGGGCTTTATTGGTTTAAATCCTACTATGAAAGGACATTGTTTCTTCCATCAATGTAAATTTATTCTATCACACCCCTCAAAAAATTCTAATCATTAAATAACTATATAATGGCTATATAATCATTCATTATGGTCATTAATGTAATTTTAAATCCAACATGATATATCTTATAGTCATATCAAATAAAAAAATGAAATCATTTCTTCTAAAAGAGTATTATGAAATGGTAAATGTATTCATTCACAATAGGAATTTGATTTATAATGTTTGGGTCGTTATAGGATGTTCTTAAATATATATTCATGAAATGGTATGGGAAATTTGAATTTCATGTTATGTCATTTGTCTATACAAATAGTCATGTCATATTTATGGCATCAGTGGTCATATATTTCATCGCTTTTTGAATCTATCATAGTCATTCTGGTTGCAATCATATTGGTATATTCAAAGATATAGGAGGACCATAGAGACCATATACATGTTATTATGATTTTTTAAGGAACGTAATTTCTATGATATGATATCAAATTACAGTTATTGTCTATGAAAGAAAATATATTTGAGACATTTAATTTATTAGATAATGTTTTATGTGAATCCTGAGATTATCCATGCAGTTATTTCTTGATAGAGGCCCAAAAATGGGTTTTAAAATAGAATCATTATTCTATTATTTAGGTGTTACAGAAAATATTTTCTAATCTTCTCTATATTAGTTTCTCTCTTGACATCTTTGAATCATAAGTGGGTAAAAAAAGAATGAGCAAGAAGTCCCGAAATAAATTTTAGGAGTTCCATGTATCTCTGATGTCCACTGTAGTTTTTATTCACTAGATACATGGAATTTATATGAAGTGTGCTATTATATTATATGTGAGTTCTTGGTTTGTGTACTGATATAATATTATCTTATGGTGGACTATATTTCTAGTATTCTACTCCTACATGATATTACATCCCAACCCAGGACATATAGATGAATGATTTGATCTGTGAATTACACACATAGTATCATTAGCTTATATTGAGTGATTCAGAGTCTATTCAGATTTTAAGAGCCTAATGTACATGTTAAGAAATTTGGATTTGGTCCACTGGTTGAGATACTAGGTAAAGTATCATTGGAAATTTAATTTTGGTATTTATTATAACACGTGAGAAGGGTAATGTGGCTATTGATTACTTGAAAAAAAATTATTGATCGAGTATAAGTTAGAATTAGTATATGAGTTGAGTTTTATAGATATGATATCTAAAATAAATTTTAATATATTAAAAGATGAAGAGAAACTGTCCTTCACTGGTGTTTAGATCAGACCCTCTCTTGTTTACTCGGTTTGGTGTGGGATGTAATATGATCCTGAACTAAATAAAATTATATATGTTTAAAATGGTGGGAATACCATGGATGATTAATCTATTATCCCCAAGGTACCCAATTCATTATGTTGTTTATTATGGTTCAACTGACCTTGATGTAGGTGGTGATGAACAAGGGACATTATTCTAGTCAGGAATTCAACATCATGGATAAAAATATTTTTTCACTTTCAGGAGTGAGTATTAGTATCCCATGAGGAGACAATGATTTTAATATTATTATCCTATTTTTATTAATATAAGTGGATATAAATACACAAATACAGTCAATCTAGGTTACTTCAACCTCTTCCAATTATAGTGTAGAAGTGGGAGGAGGTCTCTATGATTTTTTTGTCACCTCACATTATAATCCATGTCAGATTGTTTTTTTGGGAGATTATAGAATAGTTAAATATGGTTGATATCATTCATACTATTAAGGTATATTTTAAGGTAGAGGATCACAGGAAGTTATATGTCAATATATTTTCTAAGAGTCATGATGTTTCATATGAGATATTTTCCAACTGGGATATTTATTTTTTGTCACGGTTTTAAAAGATTCTCTAGAAACCCATTGGAACCAAGTTAAAGTTTCCAATACATATCAATAACATATGGATGGTTGGAATAAGTGGGATATCCATATTTATTATGATTTTCTTCATTCATGTGCACATGACTTTTAGGAGTTCAATGGAGAGGAATATTACATTGGTTCAAATTCATTACAATGACAGTTACTAGGAAACAATCAATATGATGCTTTTTGAGGAATTGTCTTGGTATTCAAGGTGGTAACCATTTTGTTTGGTTAACCATGGTGATCATTCTTTTTTTAAAACAAAAATTATCATCAAAATGTTGATATAGAAATTATATGTTATTATAAATATGGTTTTGATAGCTGAAAGGATCCAGAAACCACATGTTGATACTTATCATTACATGCTAGAGTTTGAGGTTTGAGTTATGGCGTTCCTCTAGGAGTCTAATATACATTAGGAAATCTACTCATGGGAATGTAGTGGATGTTGGAATAGTGTTATACTTGGTTGTTTCGTATTGCAGAGCATATTTGAAATGTGGCATATCAGTTGGATTTTTGGAAATGGTTGTCCATAACCTATAATATATTACACATTGGAAAAAATTTATCTTTAGGTACACAAATATTAATTTTTTATATCTCTTTTGATATCATTTTTATTATTTATATTATTGATAAAAGAGTTTAAGAGATCAGAATTATGTTGAGGAATGACTGGTGGATGTGTTATAATATTCCATGTTACAGTAGCCCCATGGGCTAGCCAATGAATCCCTAGAAAGAATTTATTATACCCATGATCCATTGTCTAGATGATGTATACAACCTACCATTTTATAGTTCTCTTGGATAAAGATGAATCTACCTGTAAACCACGAGGTATAAATCGGTGGCCACCAGCTAGTAGGTCGCATTCAACGGATCCCATCATGGATGAATATTTTATAGAAATTAATAAAAAAATGTCATCAAATCACTATTTCTAATCCCATAAATCACCATTCAATTTAAGTCACAATATAGAACAAATCTAATTATTTTTAGGTTCACCTGCCCACAAAAAACGATTGTTTTATGCTCAATAAATGATTCAATCATGAATCTTACATCTAGTGAGTTCCTTCCTAACATATACCACTTCATGACTCATATCGATGGACAAAAACAATTTTTTTATTGATATATTAATATAATATAATGTGTTTTGAATGGTCTAATTAGTTATTCATGGATAATTCATAGAAAAAACCTATGAAATAATTTTTTATCTAATGTTTAACAATCAAAGCCATATCATTGTCGAAAATAGATCATCTCTTGTATTTTTGACCATGATATACTATTGGGGAGTGGTTCAGTCTTAGTATTTACCCTTTTATTATATATTTTATCAATTTATAATATTTTTTCTATTTGGTAGTTATTTTAGATTAATATAGTGAACAATTACATTGATCATTGTTTCACCTTAGGTTTAAAGCCCTTGAATTTAAAAAAAATATATGGGTTCTAGGAATTTTTGTTTTTCATTAATGTGTTACCATGTGATACCATGTTTTGATGCTTAATGACTTCATGTTTGAGTGTTTAGTACCATGAGAAATTATTCTTGATTTTTTTAACATATGGTTTATCATGTGTCTGAATCTTACTTATTATGACATAATGCTTGACCTATCATCTTATTAGCATGCTTTTATTGTGTTTCTATCCCAATTTTCTATAGTTTTTGTAGATTTTTCCATATAGAGTATCGCCCACTATAATGGATATCTATGATATTTATTAAAACATACATGGGTTATCCTTTCAAGAGTTACATGTCAAATATGTATTTTTTTTCTATCATATCAAGTTGGAGAATGTGTCATATATTCCAAGATGATGTTCTTTTTTCATGAAACTGAAAAAGGTAGAGATTCTATTTAAGGACCCAACATTTGTATTTTTATTCTGTGATTAACCAATTATTATAAATGTTCTGTTTATCTTTGTAGAACACAACTTCAAATATTATGAACATAGATTATAGGTCATAGATGGTGTCTGACCATGTCTTGTACTAACACCATGCTAAAGTGTTTTTGTGAATGTGTAGATTTATTTAATAGTGATATAGAAAAACGAAAATGTGCTCTAGTGGATGTTTTAGTCGACAAAGACCGAAATTTATTGATAGTCTTGGAAAGGATGTATAATATTGATTTAATTCATGGATATTATTCCTTAAATTGGATTCATTTTCTTAGTTACGTTTAATTAATCTGATGTGACATATTTTAATTTCATTAGGTATTTTATATGTATATAACATTACATAAATTATTATTAATTCATTCGTTATTTTGATATTATTTTGGTCACATAATTTGTTTTACTATGTTTTTTACTTACTAACGTAGTCATAGGCTCTCCACGATGTTCTATAAGCCATGGACTCTAATTGAAAAACCATTTTTTATAGAGAGAAACACAGGAGGTCATGTGGAACACTTTGATCGAACAAGATGGTTTCGGTAGCGGTGTTATAAAATTGTATTTTATAATTATGTTCATTGAATTTATATACCTTTATACATAACCTTTGATAAGTTATATTGGAATCCGGATGGCAGGGACATGGTTAGTAGATAAAATTTAGTGCATGTAGACCACTATTTAGTGGACATATGTGTTTTAATATAGGGGAATTTCTTTCTATTTTTGTTGATGTTAGATTTTATTTAATTCACCTTGGGTGATGCATATGATGTATTAGTACATATTTATGGTTCATGGTGTGTGTTCAAGCATCATGATACCAGTTTTGGGAAACATTACATATACCTGTTATTTTCATTTTATATATCATATATTATTAATTGCCTTTAAAAATTATGATCTCTGCTCATGTGAATGGTTTCTTTCATTCTTTATTTTATATTGTTGTCCTTTGTTATTTAGTATATAAACATGATAATGCATAACATGAACGTAATATTGGATTATATTGGGATACATGTAATGAATAGGGGTTTATTAAATTTTCATATGGGTATCCTCTTTCATGATCCATTCTGTATACTAATATGTAATTTAGTTACCTTATATAAGATATTGGATTTCACAGTGGTTTTTTCACAAAATTAAATAAATACTACCTCAAATACAGCTGCTGAAGTATGTTTCACCCCTTATTGTACAGTAGGATACAACTGTGCATGCTTTTATTTTTCCTCCACTAGCTGAAGCTATATAATCTGTCTAGAAAAGACATTTTTACCTTATAATGTTTTTTGAGGAGGATTCTATAAATCATGGACAAAAATGATTAATTATTTATATTCCATCCATATCCAACATCCTTAATAAATCAAAGGTTATTGAGACTTATATGAGATGAGGTAATGGACATTGACCATTGGGATAATTTTGAACATTGTAGAGTTCATAAAAGATTAGATAGTTAATATTAATTCATGCATGATTCAATGATTAATTGAAAAATTATAGGATATCTTGTTACATTGATGTATACAATATTGTATTACTTTGGTGACCTTAAAGGATCACTTCATTGAGAATTATTTCCCTAATGACCTCATTCTATATAATTTTTTATTATTCTGTGATCACCATCATGGGATGTTATTGATGTCTTCCTATTCGTATGGCTTCTCAAAGATGATTCTCTTTACTCTTATTCAAGCAAGTAATGAGGTGTGGAATGATAGAAAGGTTGAAATTGATCTATACATAGATATGAAAATTTAGGATAGAAATTGTAACCTAGAAATCTAAAAAAAAATCATTATAATGCACATATGATCAAGAAGTGAATAATTGATGATAGTACCGCATGTATTCATATAAATATAGGTGGAATTATTGTTCATTTATCTAGTTAAGTCCTTATCTCATATTCTAAAAATAATAATTAATGGTCAATGGATTGAAATGAGGGTGATGGATGAGCTTCATATTATATTTTGGATTCTTTATATCCCTATATTGGAATGAATCTTCTACGTGGAAAAACAATCATAGAAAATTAATAATTCTAATGGAAAACATGGTTTCTCTCAAAGAATTTCAACTGTGTTGAATGAATGGTAATTTTATGAAGTTCGATGATAATGAATTAAATATTTGTACACTAAAAGTGTAGTTGTTTTTAGGTAAAAGACCTCACCAATATTCTTAGAACACATAAGAGTCGGTAAATTATGTTACTCATGATCTTTTGGGGTGTCATGGAGTGGTGTATGGTAGTACCTATGATGTTTATCTTCCATTAGTTAATTGGTGAGAGTGATCTTCCACTGTTTTTGGGAGAGTTCAAATTGATTTTACTCTATCGATTAATTTTTTTTAGAAAAGACCATCGCATTCAATGATATCATCACATGTAGTTGTTGTGTTGGATTTACTAGATATATTATCTTATTATATTATATCTATAAATACCCCTTGAATTTAAATTGGGCCATCTTCATATCTATATGGACTATAAAATAATAGTTTCTCGCTTTGATCATGTTTGGAATATTATAATTATGGATATGAATTGTTTGACATGATCCTTTGTGTGGGCGTGGTATCCATTTATCATGAAGACGTCAATTGATATCATTTATGAGTTACTGTTTCATCAACTAACTAATACATGTTCATGTTGAAGGATTATTGGGATAATGATGTTGGTAGAGTTGGATGAGAACCTCATCATAGCGATGTATTTTTAGAACATGTGGTGAGTATGATCCATGCATTTGATGAGATAGAAACATTCTCCTCCAACCCCAGTGACAAACCTATTCAATATTCCTTTTCATATGATTTATCATGGTTACCTCCACATATGGGAGTTGTATTTGGGATTAGTATTGTGATAGTTGTGAGATCCATTTCGATTTCATTGTATTTAATGGAACAAATAGTGTTGAACGAACCCATGATGATACTAGATGATCATAGCGATAAGAGACTCATCAAACCAAGTTCTTCCTCTAATAGTTCCCTAGTGTTGTTTTACAAGATTTTTAATAGTACACTTCAACATTTTCTGGTCATTCATTGGCCGAATCTAATCACTATGACGAATAAGTACAAGTTAAAAAGATTATATGAAAATTTTGATCAATTTATATATTCATAGTGGTTTAATTATATTGATATACAATCAAACTATCCATAAATTTAGTTCATGGATGATTAATTAATAAAGAAAATTTTTAAAAGTATACACACTTCAAATGCAGAAATTCTTAGGCCTTTTTAGGATGTTCAATTCCCTAAAAATGTTCATGGATTTCATGGAAAATATCATTCATATATACTCAGACTCCAAAGTTGTTGTGTTTATTGGTGAATTCATCATAAATTCTATGATTTAATACTCTCAATCTAGACACATGTAGATATTATTGAGTACTCTTGAAGAACATGGGATTTACAAAAATTGCTCACAAGTGCCAAATTTGATAATAAGAGGTGTGGTTTCATCGGAATATGGTTTTTTGAGTGGGAATATTAGCTAATAGAGAGAGTTGTCATGACACCATGTCATGCATGTGACTAAAGAATGTTTTCAAAATATAATGTTTCAAAATGTTGGATTGGGATTATATGAGGTTTATTAATGAATTTTCTATACTAAAAGAATTATTTATTGTGATGAATATGAAAGGATTCATGTTTGAATGGATACAATAGTGGGAATAAATACTCTTATAAATGAATAAGTTTTTAGTGTCAGATCGACTACTAATTCTTCCCAATAATGGAGGAATGTATTTTTTTATCCAGTTTACCTAATTATATGAGGATATAATATAATGAATTTTGATAATGTATATTTTATGGGCCTTATCAACTATAAACTCATGAGAAAAACTACCCATCACAATAATTTGAGTTTTAGGTTGTGGCCCTTATAATAATATGATGGTAGAACTGACTCTACTGTGATTAATATTTGATGTATACTAGTCAAAACATTTCTAGAGTAAGACTCCACATAGAATTACCTAAAAACCCATCAGGGATGTTGGGTACTGTAATTACTTTCATTTCACATTAAAATAGAATATTCTAATATGAATGGAAATTTATTTGTGAAATAGGTGGTAAAAAGACACCATATGTGGGAGAACAAATATCAGAAGAAGGATAAGGTATCATATATCTCATGGAATATTGGAAGGTGGGTAGTGTTAAGGATATAGTGTAATAAATTTCTAAACCATTAGTGATCACATAATCAATGGTATAATGAGTAAATTATCATTAAGAGATTGGTCTTATATGTGGGGTTATGTATTGGAGATTGAAATAAAATGGATCTATATCATGTTGGCCTTTGGATAGGCATGGAGTGCTTCTATTTTATGGTGGTATGAGGTTGGAACCTTGATTGATAGCGGATTTTATGGGGGAATATCATTCACTGTAGTGGGTTGAACACCCAAGGACGACCAAGATATAAAGATATGTGAAGAAGAATTTCCAATGGTATGAAAACTAGAGATATGTTTCCGGCATTGTTAACCTTTATTCACATGTTATTTGATCAAACCCAAGATTCAATGATATATAGGGTTAATTTAGATACTTCTAGTGAATGTATGGATGTGAGATAAGGTTATGAAAGACTACGTCATCGGGATGACTAGGATACCAACAAGTAGATATGTGAATTGGGTGGTAGTGTATTGATTGAAAAATATAGATCTATTTATTCTAATTTTATAGTTTAATTATTTGGATGATCATGGAAGCATATATATTTAAGAGATCATTGAGCATGATAGGCTTCCTTCTGTAATGGTATTTAATAGAGATTATTGATTTACATTAATATTTTAGAAAGATTCAATGTATGTAATAGGATCTTAGTTAAGGATGAGTACATCCATTCATCCTCAGACCAATGGACACTCATAAATAATTATCTAAATGTTAGAGTATTTACCAAGACAATGTAATTTTGATTTTAGAGGACATGGGATGATAAATTGCCTATGGTGGAGTTATCATATAATAACAACATCTAGTACATGACATACTTGGCTTTATTTGAGGCTCCTTATGGGCTTCCATGTTTTTCAACACTATTATTTCATGAGGAAGGTGATTCTTTAGTTCAGGGGATGAGTATGGTATAATAGATATTGGAGTAGGTGAAGTGTATTTTTAAACGTATGGTTAGAAATCAGAAGATTAAAGATTCTTATGCTAACAAAAGGAGATGGGCCGAATATTTTTCAATGAGAGTCATATTTTATGTGGGTGTCCCCATGGTTTGGGAATGGTTTTTTAAAAGAAACTTCTTATTTGAATTGTGGTATATCTGACCATTAGATATCGTCGAATACATCATTATCGTGGCATGTTGGTTGGGTGTACCTCCAATATGTCATGGTTTGAAAATTGTAATCAATTTTTCTTATATTTGGAAGTCAGATCCTGATCAGGTACATGTGATTGGTAAAAGTGATATTTAGATCGAGCGGGATACATTGTTTTTTAAATTAGAATTTTGATTTTTGATCATTGTAGGATGGTTCTATGTTGTAACTCCCGGACCCCAGTTACCCAGATTCGGTGAATTATTACGTATCATTGGCATGATCACAAAATATCAAGTCTCGAAAGACTTATTAGTTTAGTAGCCTTAAAATCACTAGATGCATTCATAAAGTATACATTACATCATAAAGTGAAAAACTATAACAAAATATTGTCTCCATAGGCCACACTCATATCCTCATACTATCCTACAGGTCATTAATAAAATACGTCTTCAGATCTTGGGAAAAATAAAACATAGAATGGGGTGAGCTCAGATGATCAGTAAGGATAACAATATAGTAGAAACTTTCATAAATAAGAATAATATTTTAAGGCAATGTATGACTAAAACAAAAGCCTTTTAAACATGAACGTTAGCATAATATGGCAAAGATAAAATGAAATAATTCCATTTACTTATTCACATGGATATTCTACTAGTCGAATAATCTCATGCAATATCAATAACAACTTTCATAATGATAGAATTCATAATGACGGAGTATGTCAACCACATAGTCAAGGCCTTGTTCCAAGACACTAGTTTGTCTCATGAGACCTATCGATGCATCGAGGAGCTATAGCGGGCTCCACCCATCACTTATTAAGTCCAATGCATTTCTCATATGAATAGGTTTAAACATAACATAAACACTCATATTAAAACTAGCATAGAAAATGTCAATAATTTCTCCATAAACCACGATTGGTATTAAAATAACACATCCACAGTAAAAAATATCACAAAACCTTCAATACAATATTGATGTTTTGTATCATAATAAATCAACTTCAAATTAGATTAAAATCAATCATTGGATGTTGACATAGATGAAATCAAAACTATTTAAGAGAAATATCTCTTTTTTTGAAATCATTGAAAAGTCACATAACTATAAAATAAAACATTTAGTTTGAAAATATTTATATCAGCTTGTAATGGATGCTTTGAAGATTTTATAACGGTGGAAAATAGCCGCATATGCCATATAAGTTAAAAAATACATTCTTACCATAATTCTGTCGAAAAGGTTAAAAAGGACCTTGTTTGGAAAATGACGGAAAAAGTCCCTTTATAAAAATCATATAAAATTTAAACAAGGGTATAAATGACTTTAACCCATAGTCTATAATATATTTATAATGTTTTGAAATACATTTTTATGTAACATGGATGTGGATGATAAAGTGGTCCCAGTAGATAATTACTTATAAACAACCTCATTTAATGAAGAGATTGTGAAATAAACCCATACCTTGTACTTTTCCCTGGACGAGGATAGGTTAACCTCCTTTATAATAGTTTAATAATTGTTATTAAATTATAAAATAATCATATACATAAATATGATATCATATATGATCTTTTAATACTGCTTTGTTAATAATATCTTAATATTATTGTTGTTTCGGGTGTAAACTGATTCGTTTTCCATTATATGAATTGTTATATCAGTTGTCTTTATTATGGATATGTTAAATATTATTCATATCCAGAATGATATAAAGTTCTTAACCATTAATTTTAATCATCAAATGAAGATTAGTCTTGAATGGATACGATTGTGAATGAATCTCATCGCGTTCGTGGAGACGGTAGTCCGTACGTATGCACGAGTGACAATATCATTTTTTATATTAAAATAGTTTATAATTGGATGGTATATCATATATAAATAATCTTTATAATGTTATATTTATTATTTACTTCAATTGAAAATCATTATCAAACCCATCCAAAAAATAATGTTATGAATAACAATTACAACATGATGTGGAGATGGAAAGCTGAACGTACACACGTATGGTAAAATGTCATTAAAAGGATGGATAGAATACAGAATATAGTTGTACCATATATATAATAATATCACATTATATACAACATACTGAAGATATTATTTTATAATGGAAATATCCAAGAAAGAATTAGTGGAAGAAGAAAGGAACTTGAAAGAGGGGGGTGAAAACATTACATCTTCTTCGGGTTATTCCTTTTGATTGGATTAAAAGGGATCCATAGGTTGACTTTTTGGTCAAAAAAATGTGTCTAAGTTGGATTGAGGTAAGTTGATAGAATATTTGGGCAGGTTTTGGCCGATCAAAAAGGCATTTAATGTGTGAATTAGAGAGAGGGGGGGTTCCCTTTTATAAGAGGGGTGAGGGGAACCTTAGGAAAATATTAAAACATTATTTTATAAAAAATTCCTATTCGGTTTATAATGGCTAAAAATTAATTTATTCCAAGGATAAGGTGGGTATGGGTCGAAATATATTCAACCAATAGGTCTTAGATAGGTTTGGGTCATTTTATTAACCTTATCTTATTGTTTTAACTCTTTGTTAATTATTTTGACATTTTCCATGTCTCTTTGTATTTTTATATTATATGGTTAATAAACGTACTATAAACTTCCAAGATACCACCAAGTGGTCCCTTAATGATACAAATATCATGATATAAGTCCTTTGGCCGAACCTTAGATCTTTAATAATAGAATATCAATTAATCATATAATATTTGTTTTTAAAACTCTTTTATGTCAATTTTGAAACTATTGGGTATTTTGTTATTGATAAATTCAAAACAGAATGATTACTTCATAAAAAATCTATATAACCTATCCTAATATGTTATATTAACCACGAAAATTATTTTAATTCATACAAAGTCTCAAATTACATTTATTTGGGTATTTATAATATTAATTATTTTAGTATATCATTAATTAGGTAATTACTGCATCATCATTATGTAACAAATAAATTAAATTATTTAATGTCTAAAAATTATAAATAAAATACCATTATGTAGGAAATATTTTTATCTTTCTAATTAATATTTGTAATCAAATTTATCTTATGTATAACCTTATATTAAAAAACATTTGTAATTAAACTTTGATTTTAACTGTTTTAACTCTTCCTTGAATTAAATTATAATAAATGTCCTAATCTAATCCATGTGGACCTAAATGGTAATATTTTATTCATAAGGTTGCTTTTGGTCGAGATACACTTTTACAATAGAATTAGTACATGTGTTAGGGTAATATTAATATCATTTTTACCCTTAATTACATTATTTACTTATAACTGTGCTAAATAAAAGAAAAATGATACTATTCACCAAAACTTATTTTTATCTTATTCAACTACATTTTACTACCTGATATTAACCGTTTCTCTTGGATTTTTTAAATGCCAATCACAAAAGTAGTAAATTTATGTTTTATGTGAATTTTCAAAATCTCCGAGGAGGTGGGTAAAAGACAGTGAAAAGATCAATAAAATTTTTATACATCTAAAATTATTATAAACTGACATCAATGAATTACATTGAACATATATAATTATTATTTATCTATTTTGATATAAAATAAATTTAAAATAAAATAAATTATTATTTAAATTAAAATTCGGTTTTAAACTACAACTCAGTGTCTTTATACTTCATCAAAAATTGAAACTTTTCAGAAAAATACAAAAAATTCACCCTAATATAATTTCAACATTATGAATCTAAAAATTAATTCTATTTTACCAAATTAAAAACATATAAGTTTCATTTATTAATTTAAAATTATTTTTCATTGTCAAAACAAATAGCGTGTTTTATTTTGAAAAAGTAACTATTAAAAGATTGACACTTGTTTATGAATAATATCAATGTAAAATTAATTCCAATGACCAAAATTGGACTAAAGGGTAAAAATATAATATATTTATACTTCCAAAACATTAAAATTTATTATTATACGCTATAAATTATTTTTATTAAAAAATATGTTTTCAGTTAAAATATAGTATTTTTCACTATTCACCCAAATATGAATGTTATAAAAAACACAAAAAATATAATGAAACTAAATTCGTATTTCCTGATTCTGAAGAAGAAATTTATTTTGTCAAATTGAATATATAGATGTTTTAAATATTGGATTTAAAAAGGGTCACCATTAAAAGACGGTAAAAGAGAATTTTCTTGAAAAATACTTCTTTTATCTGAAAAAAATGAATTAGTTCTTACATTATGTCTAGGAAAATCATTATATGGATTCTAATATTATAGGGATTATATAATGTTCAAAATTCAGTTAATACTATTCACAACCACTTTTGAATGGCTAGTTTGGTAATCTTGTGGGGTGCTTGAACTCGGTGTTGTGTGTAGTGAAAGTTATTGAATTACATTGAAGAAATAACGTACTATGAAATATTGGGATGTTACATTCTTCCCGCTTCAATAAATTGCATCCTCGCAATTTGAAATTTTTCTTCAAAAATAAAATGTTGAAAATAGAAAATATATTTGTGGGAAATCCCACATCAGAAATTGGGTTAATAAAATTTAGTCTAAATAAGAGGAAAAGAGAAATGAAAGGGTCACCACCAAATTATTATCTTGATTAGGAAAACATTGGTGGAAATTAAAGAATCATAATTAGAGGGAAAACGTAAATATTTATAGGGAGTTATTGAGTTCATCAGTCACAAACAATTATAGAATTGATGGCCTGAATGCAATCAATCTATGATGATTTAAAATATCATTGGTTCAACAAAAAAATAGGTATTAGGATAAAACATATTTAGTTTTAAGATCCCTTACCTAGTGTTTAGGAAGTAATTTCGTCATACAATAAGAGTATAAAGTTTATATATATATATTTATATACTTGAAAAGTATAGTTCCATTGTTTCATTAATTTCTACCACAAACTAATATTGCACTCTAAAAGATAATAGAACATAAAAATTCCATTTATCCTATTTGTTTAGGGTTCAAAAAAAATTAATTTCATATTCATCTACACGAAAATTTAAAAAAAAAAGTACATTATTTAATCCAAGACATCATGTGAGCCAGTGGTTGGTGATACACCCTTGTTTCTCTTCAGTTGTGGGTTCAATTCTCACGACCATGTTGGACACGATGGGTTGTGGCCTAACCTCCGGGTTGTCATTTTCTGGCAATCCAAAAATAATATCAAACTAGAATTATCCAAAATACATCTGTCCAAACTCACAGTCCAAAATTTATAGGGAAGGTAAACACAGTGAATATACTTTTTGTCGTGTAATAATATGTGAACTCCTTCATCATGTATTCTTTTAAAACACTGTAATATCTTGAATTACCTTAAAACCTTATTGATTACATTCATGATCTCTTATTCTTTATAGAATACTGGATATACTGATTCTATCCAAAAAATTTGTATACTCCAACAATGAAAAATCATTAATTAGTTTCAAGGTATTCAAGAATATCCAATATAATTTATTCAAATCAACCATCTCATATTCCAAAATCAGTAATTCATTATCATGACCATATTAAAGATTACATTTCCTTCAACCATGTATTTTACCAAAAGTGAAGCTCATTATTATGTCACTTTTCTTAGAACCATATAATCTCAAATACTAAATAAAATAGTACTGTAGTAAAATCCTTATTTATTTCCATAATTCATATAACCAGTATAGTGTTGATGCAACACCCAAATGAATTAATCCTATAATAACAACATAAGAAAATTATTCATTCTTATTTATCTAAGGTAGTATCATAACATGATTATCATCCAATAGCATCATTTGGGGCATACTCTGATGATTTGGTCATTGGTTTGCGTAGTGTCCCAACTCCTTATAGGTGAATCATTGTACATTTGAAACATTTTTCTTACCCTTGTAGTCATGTACTTGGTGTCCTTTTTCTCCACACTTATAACAAACTCCCATTCCCGTCAGGAAAGTTCCAGGGTACTTCTTCCCATAGTTTTCACATATAGGAAAATTACTCATTTCCATCATCCCTTTATCCATATTTCTATCTACCATGGCTTCCTTCTCTTTATTCCCTTCAATGCCATATGACTCAGAGAATCATTACTTATCTTATTAACACATGATATTATTTCTTCATATGTTGAGAAAACATGAGAGACTATTTCCCTTATAAATGTTGGCTTAATAACATGGAAGATATGATCCTTCTTACTCTTTGGATCATATGTATTGCTGGAGTTCACATTCCATCTACTTGGTGCCACTTCTATACAATGGCATACACTAGGTCAGTTTATGAATTGCAATGAATAATTCCAAACATGTAAAATAACTAACGTAAATTGAATAGTTTATTGATATAAACCATATTCATAAAAATGTTTTCATTTAATAAGTATATACTCATAATCCATTCATAATGGTTTATAAGGAAAATGTGAATTATCCTAATAATATACCCCATGATTGTTGTAACCAAGAGTGCAGCAAGGCCCGTTGTCATGCACCCGTTTCCGTTTGAGTCTAGCTCAAAGCGGTGTTTTTGGGTTTTACCCCTAGGTAAATCTATGCTAGATCCGCCTCTACCTGCTCTTATCTAGAAATGGATGTATTGCTCGGAAAACACACAAAATCTATACAATAACAAAATTCTAGGAAGTTATTCTATTCTAATACTCAAAATCTATATTAGGGCTATATGATATAATCAGAGTTTATATAAATTTAGCTTTCATGGTTTATACTAAACTTCCCTTGATTCCAACTATAACACCACAACCATAGTTACCCAGTGTTAGTTCATTATTATGTATCAATGTCATGATCACAGAATATCAAGCCACGAAACACCAATCAGTTTAGTAGCCTTGGAATCACTAGATACATTCATAATGTTTACATTACATCATAATGTGAAACTATAAAAACATATTTTATCCATAGACCACACTCATATCATAATACTATCACTACAGGTCATTCATAAAATACTTCTTCACATAATGGGAAAAATAAAACATAGAAATGGGTGGGCTCAGATGCTCAGTAAAGAGAAAAATATAGCAGAAACATTCATAAATAAGCATAAACTTTTAAGGATTTGTATAACTAAAAAAGCCTTTTAAAATTGAACATCATCATAATATGGAAAAGATAAAATGAAATAATTCCATTTAATTATTCACATGGATATTCTACTAGTCAAATAATCACATGCAATATCAATAACCACTTTCATATTGATGGAATGTATAATGCCAGACTATCATAACCACATAGTCAAGGTCTTGTGCCAAGACTAAAAATAAGATTTTGTCAATTCCTTGTGCCAAGATACTAATTTGTCTCATGAGACCTACTGATGCATCAAGGAGCTATAGCAGGCTCCACCCGTCAATTATTAAGTCTAATTCATTCCTCATATCAACAAGATTAAACATAACATAAACATTCGTATTAAAACTAGCATACGAAATTTCAATACTTTATCCATAAACCATGAATGGTATTACAATAACACATCCATAGTCAAACATATCAAAAAACCATCAATAAAATATGGAAGTTTATTATCATAACAAATCGACTATAGATAAGTTTAAAATCCATCAAATGATGTTGAGATATATGAAATCCAAACTATTTGAGAGAAATGTCTCTTTTTTATATCATTTAAAAGTCACATAATAATAAAATTTAACATTTACTTTGAATATATTTATATAATCTTGTAATGGTAGCTTTGAAGATTTTATAATGTTGGAAAATAGCCGCACACGCCATATAAGTTAAAAAATACATTCTTACCATAATTCTGTTGAAAAGGTTAAAAAGGATGTTGTTTGGAAAACAACGGAAAGGTTCCTCTAAAAAAATCTTATAAAAAATCAAACAAAGGTATAAATGAATTTAACCCATAGTATATAAAATATTAATAATGTTTTGAAATACATTTTTATGTAACATGGATGTGGATGATAAGGAGGTCCCAGTAGATAATTACAAATAAACAACCTCTGATAATGAAGAGATTGTGAAATAAACCATTACCTTGTACTTTTCCTTGGTTGAGGGTAGGTTAAACATCATTATAATAGTTAAATCATTGTTATTAAATTATAAAATAATCATATTCGTTAATATGATATCATATACAATCTTTTAATATGACTTTGTTAATAATATCTTAGTAATATTGTTGTTTTGGGTGTTAACTAGTTCATTTTCCATTATATGCATTGTTATCAAAGATGTGTTTGTTATGGATAGGTTATATATTATTCATATCCATAATGATATAGTGTTCTTAAACATTACATTTAATCATCAAATGAGAATTAGTCTTGAATGGATACATTGCGGAATGAATCTCATCACGTTTGTGGAGACAGTAGTCCTTACGTACGCACGAGCGACAATATCATTCTTTTGATATAAAAATCGTATATAATTGGATAGTATATAATTTATTTAAGAATAATTATAATTTTATATTTATTATTTAATTCAATTACACATAATTATCATACCCATCCAAATAATAATGTTTTGAATAACAATTACACCACGACGTGGAGACGGTAAGTCATACGTTGGCACGTATGGTGACATGTCATTCAAATGATGGATAGAATACTGAATATGGTTGTACCATATTTATAATAACATATCAGTATATAGAATATACTGGGGGTATTATTTTATAATGTAAATATCAAAGAAACAAGAACTGTAAAAAGAAAGGAACATGAAAGAGGGGGGGGGGGCTGAAGACATTACCTATTGTTGGGGTTCTTCCTTTTGATTTGATCAAAAGGGATCCTTTTGTTTTCTTTATGATCAAACTAATGCCTCTAGGTTTAAATGAGGGACGTTGAGACAATATTTGGGTAGGTTTTGTCTGATCCAAAAGTCTTTGAAGGTGTGAATTAGAGAGAAGGGAGAGTTCCCTTTTATAAGAGGGGCGAGGGGCACCTTAGGGGAAACATAAAATATTATTTCATAATAAATTAATTTTCGGTTTATAATGGAAAAAAATAGATTTATTTCGAGGCTAAAAAGGGGATGGGTTAACATCCACTCAACCAATAGGTTTTAGATAGGTTTGGGTCATTTTATTAACCATATCATTTAGTTTTAACTCTTAGTTATTTAGCTTGACATTTATCATGTCTCTTTGTATTTTTATATTATATGGTTAATAAACATACTATAAACTTCTAGGAGACCCCAAGTGGTCCATTAATGATACACCTATCTGGATATAATCCCTTTGGCCTAACCTTAGATTTTTACGAAAATAATATCAATTAATTATATAATATTTGTTTTATAAACACTTATTTTCAATTTTGACTCTATTGGGTTTTTTGTTTTTCATAAATTCAAAACAACATTATTATTTAAAAAAAAATTCATATAACCAATACTAACATGTCATATTAACCTATACAATTATTTAAATTTATAAAAGCATCAAATTACATTTATCTGTGTATTTATAATATCAATTATTTTAATATTTCATTAATTAGGTAATTACTGCATCATTATTGTGTCATAAATAAATTAAATTATTTAATGACTAAAAAATACAAATAAAATACAACTATGTATAAATTTTCTTTATCTTTTTAATTAATATTTATAATCTAATTTTCCTTATGTATAACCCTATATTATAAATTTGTTAGTTAATAAACTTTGATTTTAACTCTTTTAACTCATATTTGAATTAAATAATAATTAATGTCCTAATCTAATCCATGTTTACCTAAATGATAATATTTTATTCCTAAGGTTGTTTTTTGTCGAAATACAATTGTCCAATTAAATAAGTACATGTGTTAGGGTAATATTAATATCATTTTTATCCTTAATTAACCTATTTAGTTTTAACCGTGGTAAATAAAAGTAAAAAGTTACAATTCATCAAAAATTATTTTTATCTTATTAAACCACATTTTACTCCTTGATATTTACTATGACTATTGGATTTTTTAAATTCCACCCAAATAAGCAGTAAAATTAAATTCTATATGAATTTGCAAATTCTCTTTTGAGGTGGGTAAAAGATGGTGAAAAGCTCAATAAAATTTTTATATATATATAATTATTATAAACTGACATCAATGAATTACATAGAACTTATATAAGTATTATGTATCTATTTTGATCTAAAATAAATTTAAATAAAATAAATTATTATTTAAATAAAAATTCAGTTTTAAACTATAACTCAGTGTTTTTCACTATTCATCAAAAATTGAATGTTTTCAGAAAAATACCAAAAATTCACCCTAAGATAATTTCGACATTCTGAATCAAAAAATGAAGTCTTTTTTACCAAATTAAAAACATATACATTGAATTTTTTAATTTTAAATTAATTTTCATTGTCAAACCAAATAGTGTGTTTTTATGAAACAATAACTATCAAAAGATTGACACGTGTTTATGTATAATTTCAATGTGAAATTAATTCCAATGAAAAAAGATTGATTAAAGGGTAAAAATATAATCTAATTATACTTCCAAAAATATTAAAATGTATAATTCAACCCCATTAATTATTTAGATTAAAAAATTTGTTTTCAGTTAAATATATTATTTTTCATTATTCACCCAAATATGAAAGTTATCATAAAAACACAAAAAAAAATTGAAACTAAATTCTTATTTCATGATTCTAAAGAAGAAGTTTATTTGGTCGAATTAAATATATATATTTTTAAAATATTGGATTTAATAAAGGCTCTCCATTAAAAGACGGTAAAAGTGCATTTTTTAAAAAATACATCTTTTATCTGAAAAAATGAATAAGTTCCTACATTATGTCTTAGAAACTCATAATTTGGATTCTAATATTATAGGGATTATGTAATGTCCATAATTTAGTTAATATTTTTCATAACCACTTTTGAACGACTAGTTTGATAATATTTTGGTGCGCTTGAACTCGGTGTTGTGTGTTGTGCAAGTTATTGAATTATTTTGAAGACAAAATGTACTATGAAATCTTGGGTTGTTACATATATTGAAAGGTTGCTTCTCTTTTTTGGGTTCTATGGTGCATGGATTATTGTAGGAAGCTATATGGGAGAAATAAGCTTATATATTTTTTAAAATGTCCTGAGTTTTATTATAATACCTTTGGGGATATATTTAAATGATTATATTCCATAATATGTATAGATATTCGACACATATTCCTTTTATTATGACTATTTAGGTTGTTATAGAATGATTTTAGCTCATTTTTTGTGTTTAGTGGTTTGATATAGGTGTTTGGGATGTCAACAAAATGTTGAGCCAAGTTTTTTTGAAGTAAAATAGCATGCCAAGTTTCAACACTCTAACAGAATAGCCAATGAGGAACCTAGGCAGAACTGATTCTTCTCATATTCCACTAGACAACCAGTGGTGCTCATGGACATCAAAAAATCTTCCGAGTGACCAGTTGGTAGCCTACAACATTAGAAATATCTCATTAGGGACACCATGATTAATGGTATTATTTATATGTTCCCTCTTCTCACCATTATTATTTCACCAATACACATTCATCTTCTAAAAATCAAGAGACCGTCGTAATAAACAATGGTCCTCAACTCTCCACATAAAACACCACTATATGTTGGATGATCAGCAATTTGATCATGTTTTTTTCATCAAGATACTTCTTGATTTATATCATTACCCATATTATCTAATCCTTAAAACCTGATTATATTCTCAATTTATTTTTCATATATAATGTATTTCATGATCTAATATATTATTAAGGAATTATTTCTAGATTTGGATCCTAGATTCATGGTTTATTTTATCAATCAGACCATTAAATTTTTAAAAAATAAAATATATTCAGTATGTTTTAACAATTAAAACATTTATTTTGTGGTTTCCTTTTACCATTGACACTAGGATTAGAAATAATATTGATTCATGAATAGTATTATGATTAAGTTGTCGTTTTTTATTTTTATGGTGACCCATTCCATTGATAAATATCACAACTAATGTGATAATCCACTTACATTATAGAACGGATTACATAGGTTCAATAAATAGTTGTTTAGTGTGTTTTTATATACTTATGAGACTTATTTTTATGATTGATCACATGAGGCATGGGTGTGTATCCCCATGAGAACCTATTTTCTATTAATACTTTCATATGGTTTTTTCCATGTGAATCATACATGTTATGACATGAATAAGGATCGTTCATTCACTTTATATGTTTTTCAAGTGTTATTCTCTATTTTATAAATTTGATGGATGTTTATAAATATGTAATATCTTCCCCTAAGAGTAATGTGTGGGATATTGGTCCACACATACATGGGATATCCCTTTATGTGGGATGTGTCAAACTTGTTTTGTAAACTATCCTATTAAGGAGGGGGGATTTTCAGACATGGTTTTTTATCATCTCTTCCATCAGGGAATTAAATTAGGTGGATTCATTATTTTAGGACCCATAATATGATTTGTCCTACTATGATATAATTTTTTCCTTTTAAATGTTCTTTATATTTTCATGGAATGCAGTATTATTTATTTTTTATTCATGTAAATGTTAATTGGTATGTTCATAATAAGTCTTTTACTCAAACAATACTCAAATATTCTATATTACTTATATATTTAACTGATATAGAATTTTTAACAGGAAAATTCCATGTGTTTTATGTTATAGATGGTTGATTAAAAATATATAGAAACTATTGGATAGAATTTAGGTCGATACTGATAGATACTTTTTTTGATGGCCATATTTCATACTTTTAATTGAATTTGAATTTCTCAAAGTTGGTTTATATATCATACATTCTATTTTATTAATGTATGGGATGATTAATTTGTATCAATTTTTACACCGATAGTTATTTCTTTATTAATTATTTTCATATTATTGTTGTCTCTCAATTTATTTTATTCTTATTTTCATCTCATATTAATGGAATAGTCTCCCCATTATGTTATGAAATCCCTCACTACTCATCGGAAACTTATTTCTTATGGGGATTCATGTTTGAGTTCATGTGTCATCCATATATTAGACCTTGTGTTTGGGGTTGGGTTTAACAGGCGTATCCCAATTGATGGAGCTCCGCCTAGACCTATATAACGTGATAGAGTGTGATGATTTCGATATATATCCAGACACCACCATCAAGCATTAACCAATTCATAGCTGAGAAAATCAAAGAAAGGTGTTCGAGGGAAATTATGACTTTTCTATATGTGTTCATCATTATAGTTGTAGTGATAGCCATATGACCCTGAAGAATGATTTTTTTGATGGTGTGTTTTACTCACTTATTTATTTTGATTATCCTTGAGGAATTTCCAAGGGAATAAAGGGACATGTTTCATTTAATCGTGACACCCATAATTTTAGTAATGTATATTATTTTATATTTATTTATATATTTACTTCTTTTGGGAATTTTTGAGATTTTGTTATTGAGAACCTTAGTTTTTGGGAAAATATTACATTCTATGTAGTATCCCCATGGTTAGTGAAACTTTGTAGTTATCCACGTGAGAGAATTAATTTGGAGTATAATAAGTGTTCTTCATGTATTGAGCATGGTGTTTATAACCATGAGAATATCTAAAAATTCAATTTTGTGGTGTTTTGGGGATACATTGGCTTCTATATGGTTGGACGATATTTTTTCTCATAGTTTATACAAAATATATGATGTTTTAATTAAATTAAAAAAAATTGTCCATTTTCCCTTATGAATCATTAATTATTTCTTCCACATTTCTATGCACCTTTATATACGTCATATGAGCTATACCTTGGGGCTTAAAATCCCTTTATTTAAGTAGAATATTCTTTTTCATAAAATGTTATATCTTTTTATATGCTTGGATTATTTAAGATTTTACCATGCTTTTCCCTTATTCACCCTTATTCATCGATTTTCAAGGAGTATGGAAACTATATCTTATGATTTAGTAATAAATATGGGTTTTTTGGTTGTCCTGTGTTATTTAAATTCATATAATGTTTTTAGGATCTCTCTTACTAACGTATTTGGTTTTATTATCAGGATACCTGATTTAGATTAATATTGAGTATGTTGACTCTAATCAATGGAATATTTCCATGTATTTCCATTTATTATTGATTATCCATGGAATTGTTTTATTAAAATTAAATTAATTAGATTCACTGGTGATTTTTTTTAAATTATTTGTTGTACATTCTTGAATTGGTATGCAATGAAATGGTTTAGTGTTACTTTTCATTGGTAGTTGGTTTTGATTCACAACATATGTTTATTAAAATGTCTCAAATAGGTTATTTTCCTCCAAATTGGTTTATATTAGAGTTTTTTAATGAGGAATTTCATACATTTAGTGGATTGATTTATTCTTCAATGGAAAGGTTCCTGAAATATATTTTAAATGGATTAAATAAATATCACCTAGTGATGTTTTTTTTGTTTGAAATTTTATCAATTATGGGATGCATTGGGTGTGTCTCTGTGTATTCATGTAATAGATAAATGGAACCTCTAAATATAGCTTAGAGTATCTAGGAAATTTTATCCAAGAGTCCATTGGATCCTTTTGGTTAAATAACTAGAGATATTCCAGAAGACGGAAATAATGAATAAGACTTCCAATGGAATTATTGTTGGGCCTAAGGAATAACAAGAGAGGTTTTAAACAAGTTAAACATTTTCTAGATGGATATAAAAAATTTACATTTATACTATTTCATAATATATGATATTGGAAATATCCCATGGTTCAAATAAGTTCTTAAGGGTTGGTTATTTTTATTTGATATTCAATATTCACATGCCTTTATTAGTTGGGAAATGTTATGAATAATACATTTTAATTATTTGGTTATATAATTATGTTGTTTTTTTTTCGGATTATTATTCAATGATGATTTTATTTTTATAGTTTGATTAGGGTGTATTTTTTATTTGTTTTCCTTTTTTCCATCTTTATAAAATTTGGATTATTTGAAAAAATTAGAAAGGATTTAAATTGTTAATATTTCTAGTGATATAATTTTCATAAATTGATCCTGTTATTTAAAATAAGTTTTAAAACTATAAACAAATTTTTTCGATTGTAAATCAATTTAATAGATAGATAGTGGAACCATATTGGAAATTTTACCTCACGCCCTACAAATGATGTTTGGAGTTTGTAGACACATTTTTGTAAGAATTGTGTAAGGGAAATGAAACCTTTCAATTTGGTGGCCTTTCATGGTTACTAATTACAGATATTTATATTTGATTGTGGAGACATAGTCTCATTGAGTTTATCAAATATTGAGAGGATTTTAGAATTTATATCATTTAGATGTTGTGTAATTTCTTTATGGTATTATTAAATATTTTTATATTTGAATATAGATATCATATATAATTTTTGTTGCTTCGATTTTAAAATGTTATAATGTCATATTTTATAGGTTGATTCATGTACTCTATTATATATTTATATCCATTGATGGTTTGTATTAATTTGTTGAGACAATCCAATTCATGGGAGTTTTTTGTCATAATTAGAATGGAAAAGTCTTTCTGAAATTCTTATTTTTGATACCGTGTTTATTATTTATGGATCATGGAAATCAAAGAATTTTCATTAAGCTTTTCATAATGTTGGACCCAGAGATGGGTTTGGTTGACCGAAGACAATTCAGTACGACTCCAACTCTATAACTTAATCTATAAATGCATATATACACCAATAGAACATGATATTTGTGAAGGAATATTTGAGAATATAGAGATGTAGAAAATCCCTTCACACATAAACATGAATATTTTTTAAAACCCCAGGAACCCAAATCATTTGGGTAGTAATGTATGAAATCAAAAAATATATGGATATGTTAAACATAATCTCATTAAAGGTTACTACTTTGGCTTAGACTCAGCCAATATATATATTATCCCATATGACAACCAACTATATATTTTATGGTATATGAATATAGATTTTATGTATTCATAGTAGGATCAAGATTGGACATCATAAATAATTTTATTTATTGAGCAATATTTACTGATAATTTAGTAACCCCATTACAAATTCTATTGTAATCACTCCATTATATCAAAATACATAGTAATTTTACAACTCATATTTCATTTCATTGTTTCAATTCTATAAATTTGTAGAATTAGTCTAATTATCCCATTGTTCTTATTTAATATATATCATATCTATATTCCATATTATATTCTAGAATTTTATTTAAATTAATTTACAAATGTATAATTTTGGTAATCTAGGGCACAACTAAATATAACAGCTGGATAATCCACTATTTATTAATAGGCTAATTGCAATGTCTACTAATATGTCCTGAGAAAACTAATTATTAAAACCATCCATCAATTTACAACAAAATCTAATAAATAATTTCTCTCAACTTGATCTAAAAAAACATTAAAAATCACATATCATGGTTAATCAAATAAAAAATATTAAATTTCAACATATTCCACCAATTCTGATAAAGTACTCACCAAATTTCAAAACCGTTCCTAGTTAATGAAACAGAACAGGTTATCTACCATCATATAGAATATATATAAATTGAAATGAAATTTATTTTCTTCAAAAAAAATGAAGGTGCAAAAAAGTTCATCTTATCAATTATTCAAACCTAAAAAAACAATGATGTGATCATAATAACCCCAATAGGATTAATTCTTTTAGAAAAATATTCATTATCAAATTGATTTAAATAGATTAAAACATATAGGTTTCACAAGGAATAACCCTAAAACAACAACTATTAATGATTATAAATCAATAGTAGACATGTTTCATGCATCATTTTCACATTCTGTTCTTTTGCAGGATGAATGGTAATTATTTTCACATGATTAATTAATTATTAACAATAAATAACTTATTTATGTATCTTAGATAATTTCAATAATATTATCCATTACATTGAATGTAAATGATCACAATAAACAGTTTTATTATGTATTTCAAATATAAAGAGATATATGTCCTATAGTAAAACACATGAAATCACTAAAACCCATTCCATATTTTATTATTTATTAATTTCAAGACAATTACCTTAATTACAGTCTATTAAATAATTTATTCAATGGAACTAAAACCGGTTAATCCCACACGTTCACAAATAATATTTTTATGGCACAAATATCTAACATCTATACAATGCTGTGAAAACACTTAGAGAGAGAATAAATGAACAACCATAAATCAACAATCACTAGTCAAATGAGAAATCTATAATTATACTACTTCCATAAAATAATCTTTTAATTATCAATAGAATCCCATGAAAATCGTTTAAAATGAATCTTCTATGTCCAAGAAAAAGAGAAAGGTGGAGAATAAAACCTTTAAGTAAAAAGATACAATTATCAGAAAACTGTTATTTGATCTATGGAATTTTATGAGTAAACACTAAAAAGTGGGATACTTATTTTATCTAAATTTATCCTTGAATCAATTTTTTATTGGGGGAAAATTGGAAATTTGGTGAAATAAATAATTCTTCTTCAATTATATATGATATATTTATAAAAACACCATGGAAGTTCACCCTCAACCATATCATTTCACCAATGGATTCCACTAAAACTGTATAATAAAAGTGATACTATGAATTAGAATCCTAATTCATGAAATCCAATAGAATCCCTGATGAAAACACAACTATATATCACCATTCCAATACTTAGTCCAATCAAGATCCTATAAACATTATCTAACTTACTAAATTATTCAGGACAACACATCATAGTGGTCTCAATATTGGAATAACCAAGGTCCATAACGTATAAATTATACAATGTTTCTTTAAAAATTATTTTATAGTGATCTTCATGATTTTATAGATAATATTACAAGCCCCATTAATTATGAAAAAATTGTAAGCCCATGCCACAATGACCTATAATATTGGGAGAACCACCAAATCCTTAATATGACGACTCCATTTTGTAAAGAAAAGGACACAAAAAATAAGTTATATATTGATTACACTTCACTATATCCTACCAATCCACACTATAATCCTCCACTTATTGTAGAAATTCCAATTTAAACACACTAATACTCATTCATACTTTTACTAAATGCCACTATTCACGCAAAATAATAATGTATGGTCTCAATATGATTAGAGGTCATACATAATATATCTCATAATAATTTATTACAGTTGATAATTTTCCCAAAATTGAAAAAGAAAAGGAAAAATGAAAATATAGTCACCTATTGGGGTTCATCATTTAGATTTCACTATATTAATAATAAAACCAACAAATTAGGGGAATAAAGTTTATAAACATGAATTATAATAATTTTTTGAAAAATAATTAAATGGTCATATATAATATTTAATTTTTTTTCACCATATGACTAAATATATTGAGAATAAAGATATTAATTTTATTAAAATGTAATTTTCTTCAAGATACTATACATCTATATAACAAAAAAAGTGTAAAACACCTACCAACCACATTTTCATGATTGTCTTGGACATTCACTATTAATTCCTCCTAGTTTAACATATATTAACATTTCAACACAACCTTGTAAATTTCATTAAAATTATCATGATGATACTATCGATGTTGAGGTATAAAGATGATTTCATGTTTATATTTTACTATAGGGATGTGATAACCAATATTGAACAACTCCAACACATTCAAACCCATAAAAATCAATTTACAATCAAGTATGAAATAATGTATCGAGACTAAATGTAAAAATCCCATGATAAGGATATACCATTAAAACACATGATCACTAACATAAAGATTAATAAGCCACATATTAAGATCAATAATGATCTTTTTATAATTATTCACAACCTTTATCACCTAATGAATCACCAACACATTCTCTGTAATGTTCTATAATATTTTTTATACAATAAATTGATGACTATTCTACATTATAATAGTATATCTAGGATTAAAATTATTATCCATAAAATCCATTAAATAAAATAATTCATATAGTTTATTTATAAATGTAATTGAAAATTATATCTTCTATTGGTTCTGAACCCATGAAATTCAAAATTCAATTATTAATACACACAATATGTCATCTAAAGATTAGAAAGTTTACTCTCTGTGAAATATTATTCTGGATGAAAGTACAAGCTATTTCATAGCCGAGAGAAAGATGCATTTTAGACACCAATCGAGACTATCAAGGGAAAATTATTATGGTAATAATGTATGATCAAATTTTAAACTGCATGAAACCTCAATAAATCATTTATATCTCTGTATAAAAATAAATTGTGTTTAATTAAATAATTTATATGAACTTGGTATAATTTTTTTTGATTGTGATCAACCATATATCATTATATCCTCCATGATTTAATGAATACATGTGAATAATTCTATCAACATATCCTCCCATATTCATTTTGGATCATTAGGTTGCTGAAGCATCCCACCGATAACATAGTGGTCGGAGAATACCATCCTAAAAAGTAAACACCATGACACAAACTCATTACAACAAATCATAATACCAAACCACTAAAAAAGGATTATCAAAGATGGAATTTGTTTCCACAAAAAGTTATAATAAAAAAATAAATCATTATCTTGACAGCTACATCTCGATTTAATAGTATAATAATGCTCCTACCATGAAAAAAACACATGATTTTGCCCATAATTTTACATGTCATCATGAGGATATTTTAAAAAAATTACTCAAAAAAATGTCCCCCTTAAAGTCCACCATATGGGACTCCTCCAACTATCCAAACTAATATAACGTTAAAATTTATTAATAAGGAAATAATATACTAAAAATATCCTAAATATTATGGATTATTGAATAGATCTCCTTTATCACTTCCCAAACATCTATTAAGTCACAAACATAATAATCTTGTGGCCTCTTCATAAAATCACCAAAAACTATATTCCTCATTCCTAGTGTGTATGAACTATTGAATTCATAATCATTAAATTATTTCTTCTTCCATTGATTGTTCAAATTTAAATAATGCAGATAGAATACATTCCCCAATATCATGGGGTCTATGAATAAAAGAACCATTCATGTATGATATAATACAATGAAAACATCAAATAAAACATAACCACAATAATCTCATTATCAATGGTATAATAAATAATTTTCTGAAAGTGTAAAATTAGATACCCATGAGGGATAACCACCCTATATTTTATCAAAACCCACCAAACCCATGGAAAGATTTATAAATATATAATTCAAATTCAATGCCATCCCCTATTAAATGAATGACATGTGCATTGACTAACATCATATTCAAATATTTAAATTTCATACGACACGAGATTGATGTCATGAAATCCTAATCATTCATTTTCAAGGATATTAGTGGGTTTATATCCTTAAATATTATATTTATGAAACTAATGTTATAGAAATAAAGATCAAGGAAAATCCACACCATCCCAACTTTCACGGGGATAACCAGGAAATAACTACCTAATTCTTCAATGTATTCATGACTATCTTACATGAAGACAAAAAATTCCCGTCAAAATATATCTTAGGGTCACATTAAATAAACAATTATAACTTTTCAAATAGAATAAAATCATAAAGAACTATAAACAAAACTCAGATATTCTCTATATTCACTTCCTCTAGCTCATAAAACAATAAGATGTATTCAATTAGCATGAATATTAACTATAACAACGTGAGTTTTTAGGAATTAAAAAACAAATTAAATTTCTTGGATAGATTTATCCACACACAAAAATTGTTTGTTCCTTTAATAATAAGGAACTATATGTTTATCTTGCATTACACATGATCACAAGTTTTAGAAAATATCAATTTAGTATTATTTTATGTAATTAAATATGACTTTTACAACATGGAATTTATTCATTGGTGTATGAATAGTAAAAAATAAATTTTATATAATGAGTATTCCTTACATCAAAAAATACATATTTATAAAAAAGTTAATTAATTTTCATTAAAGTCATTATATGGTTCCAAATTACTATTTTATCAGTAAATATATTATATAATTTTCTAATAAAATCATAAAAGTTATTTTTTGAATTTATATAAAATTTGATCGAAAAATTAACCATAATATTTTAATTATAAATTTCATTAAATTCCATTGAAATATTGTTTGTTAATTTTTTTAAAAGGATAATCTTTGTAGAGAATAGCAAAAAAAAATTGTTCGTATTATGGTTTTTTAATATTTATGGAATTTTAAAACATAAAAATTGTTTCAAGATTACTTTAAAATTAAAATTAGTTCAATAATTTATTTTCAAAAATAATTTATTTCACTGTAATTAATTGCACATTGAATTGATATATTAAAACACTCATTATTTTGATAATTTTCTCTTTGAATTTTTTTTTGTCGCATCTATGGGTTTAATTTAAAATTTATTTATTCCAAGTATGTGAAATTAATTAACAAACATAGATCCCATATTTTTATTCATCATAATTTTTAATAAAAAAATGGTCAACATTTATTTTTTCAATTAACGATATTACGTGTTTTAAAAATTATTTGATGCTACTAAGGTCAAAATGGTTTTAATCAGGGATGAAATAAAATGAAAATTGTTAAATAGACTTGAATAATTTTATAAAAAAATTTACTAAAATATTTCAACATTATATCTTCTATATTCAATAACTGTCCATTTTTTTAGAATTCATTCATGATAAAAATGTTGGTAAACAATTTAATTTTCATTAGTTTATAATGTTTCTTCTCTTCCAGTTATACATGGACACATCATCTATTATTGTATTCAAACATATAAAACAATTTTTCAGGTATAACATACCAAAATAACTTAAATAAGTTACTCCTCCCATACTTTAAGTGTTAGTTTCATCATAATTGTTTCCTTCTAGGGATTTTAGTAAAATACTAACAATGTTACTCAAATGAGATGTAAAGTTCTTCAGCAAGTATTTTTTTATTCCCCCACCACTATAAAATCTTACTAAAATATACTATTAAAATAAAATCAATTTATTCCCTGAAAGTATGTGTTTTTGAGATACAATTATGACTTAAATCAATCTCTTCCTCCAACAAATTGGAAATGATAATGTCACTCATCTGTACAATGGGCTACATCCTTAATAACTAATGTGGCATATTTTCTATCATAAGAACCAAAATGTGGGTATGATGATGGATTTAATGTATATGTATGATATTTTTAACATAAATACACTTTTGAAAATATATTATATTTTTATGGGCGATATAATAATGTCAATCATGTGTACGATGAACTACCACCCCATTAAGAAAAATAACACTTTTTAACATATATTTTACATTGAAAGTAATAAAGGATAACTAATGAATATATCTCATATACAATACCACATTATTGTTTTAAAGAATTAGTTATTATTTACCTTCTTTTTCTTCCATCCATCGAGAAAATTGAAACAATGTTCATGCATATGTACGACCTACCATCTCAATGAACTTTGTAACTCATTATAAATATATATTTTTTATAGATTAAACTAAATAAATTCATAATGAATATATACTATATCAATATAATTGTAATAATTATGGAATTAATATAATAATTATCTATTTTAAATGGCTTCAAATACTAAACAAAAACATATATGAAAAAAAGTAGTTATTACTCGAATCATAATTATAATAAGGAAGTGTTTTTAAGCTAGTAATAAAAGGTTATAAGTACATCATTTATGACATGTTATATATGATAATGGTATTATAATGGATTTATAAAAAATAAATTTTATTTTATAGATGATTAGTGTGCTTTCGAGGTAGGAGGAACTCAAGGTAAGGATTTTTTTTCAAAACATTTATTCTTTGGTCGATAGATTATGTAATGATCCAAGCATCATTAATGAGCTCCCTATACAACCCTTTTGACATATAAAATCACTAATTTATTTATTCTAATTATATGTTATGTTTCATTTAATATTATTCATTCAAGATTATTATGATTAATATTTACCAATGTGGTGAGATTTTTTTCAGAAAAAATTCATCATTTTTGAGGATTGATTTTTTTATTCTTATGATGATGAAACAATAAAATAAATATATCAAGAAACTCATGAATATTCATTTTATGTGGCCATGTAATGATAATACATGGATTCCCATTATTCTAATATCTTTATATACATAAGAGTTTAAAATAATGTTTTAAGGAAAAAATCAACTGTATCCATATATATTCGATTAAAACCCATTTTTCATCCATATTCATGTTCTTACAAAAACATTCTATTTGAATTTTCAAAATAATTTCTCGTCTATCATTACATAATATGATGTTAATTTTTATCTACTATAGATAATATTTAATTATTATATCTTTGTTATTTATCATCATGGATAATTCTTAAGGTGATGAAATGTTTATGAAACTGATTTATCTTTTAGGGGATAAACTATGGTAAAATGGAAGAATGTTTATGATATATGTTTTCTATAAATGGGTTATGATGTTTTGATATAATGAATAATTGATGATATTATAGAAAATATAAATATGGTTTTCAATATAATATGTATTGGAGCTATAACTTTATATAATGAAATGGGTAATTCTTTATATATCGTGAGATAAAAATGGGGACAATGTATAGTGTATTGATCCACTATAGGAAACAGGTGAGTCCTAATCCACAATGGGAAAATGGTGTATCCAAATTCACAATAGTAAATAAATTATGATCCAGATACACAATTTGAATGGTATTGGTAGTTATCCATTAAATATTAGTTTTTTTATTAATGACGGTTATACACTTTTATGATATGATCTTATGGTCCATAATTTATTTACGATTATTTAGAACTCTTGTGTCCAATGTTTTCTGAAATGGTGATGTTTCCATTCATGATTCTTGATTATGATCTACTACAATTCGGGTATGACTTTCAAAAGTAATGTTCATGATCACATACCCTTATTATTATCATATTCCTTCATATGACCCATGATTGATTTCTCGTTTGTTTAGTCTTACTGAGAGTTTGATCTCAAACGTTCTTATGTTTCCTTCTCCAGGTATGGAAGAATATTTTAAGCAAGATATATCCTTAGATATCTACTATATGATATGATTTTTGGGTGATATTTTGATGATATTTCATGAAATTAGAATATTTTTTCTATAGTCTCAAATGTCCCTAAATTATTACAATACTCAATCATGTATTTTTCAATGTATTGAATAATATTCTATATTTTCATGATATTATATTTGAAAATAATGATTTGTTATATTTCTTATTAGGGAAAAGGATTAGTCAATATCATGATATTTTGAATAGTAAATAACTAGTGCAATCCCTGGGAACCATTCTATGTATAAGATAACTACATTTTTTTAAAAATGTTATTATTTGGTTTTCATTGAAAAACATCCCTATCTAGATATTATAACTTTATATTAAAAAAAGTATCAGTATTTAATTGAGTGGTATTGAGAACATGAAAATAGGCCTCACTATACAATTTTTATGAGAATCCTGAGGTATATTCATTATATAATTAATATATTATTTATGATCCATTGTAGCGGAATTAAATATATGATGATCATGGGTAACATAGGATAAAAATAATGTATACTACATCGAAAATATGGTTTCATAATTTAGACATCATATAAATGAATTTTTTGATTATTTTGATTTAAAATATGATTATTGTTTCTCACAATAGGATTTTTGGTTTCAATCACTGAATAGAACCAGAATGAACAATGTTAATGATGATTTTAATGTATAATTTAGGAATTTTCCTCGTAAGCAACTAAATTAAATTAGATCATGAATGTGGAACCATGATTTTATGCTCAAAAAATTATCATTAAATGAATCATTCTCATATTCCAAAAGATAAAATGATTGAAAATCTTATTTTTGAATCCTTTATGAGAAATAACCACTATATTTTTTATTCTCTTCAAATACACCAGCATTTTAGAGATAGATCAACGCCATTGAAAATAAATGTTATTTTCTATAATAAATTAAACATGAAATTGTTTAAAGAAATTTTACCATTAGTAATATTTAGTGTATCAATGGTGTAATCTAATTATGAATATGAGTCATGTAATATCTCACCCCTCACCAACTAGCTTCAGAAGAGGTATAGGGGTCACATGCTTTTGATAAATCCCTAATAAACAAATGGTTGGAAATAAATTATGTGGGATTCCAATGCAATTTATAGAAGAAATTCATTTTTAATGTAAAAAAATTTAAAATAACTATAAAATATATTATATAATACATGATTAAAATGAAATAATACTTAATGGATAAAAAATATAAAAACAATATCATATTATAAGAGGAAACTAAGAAAATAAAAATATTAATACACTAATTTCATTAACACATATTCTCCCAGTATGCTCCTAGCTAAATCTATAAAATAAAACCAATGGTATCAAGATGAATAACAAAAGAACTAAGATACATTTAAATTACCTAAGTCTTGATATGAATTATCTGAAAATGCACCAAAGATCCCATGAAAGGGTGAGTATTAAACTTTTTCAGATTTCCCCCAATGACTTCCTAACTCATTCCGATATGATAAAAAATGCTTCGATGTTTAAATAAAATATTATAGATAAATATAAACCATTTTATATTAATAAAGAAACTATTTATGAGAAATATAGTTTTCCAAAAACCATCTAATTCTCTAAGAATGATACAAAAAATTATTTAAAAACATTTCTTAAATACCATTTATTCATAACCATTCAATTTCCACACATACAAAAACACACACATGCATTATAACTAAGACCTACCTATACTAATGATTTTTGAGCCATCCTTTCACAATGATGCCTCATGGTGAACTATTATGTGGGGAAAACATCACTCCCTTATCAGTACCATTATATTGATTAGGGATATATGATAGTGCCAAATCATATTCCAAGCCATTTTAGTAAAAAATTATTTTATAAAAAAATTCAAAATAATATTTCCATGAATGATAACAAATACATATTTTAGTAACACCATTTTTAAATTATTAATTAAATTAGTTCTTATAAAACGAAAAAATTTTGACTATTTCACAAAACCATCTCTGAAGTGGTTTCCCATCAAGAAAAAAACATCAATTTCATAATAAATATCAATCATTTAAATAAATTTGAAATAAAGCCTTCATGTTATAACGAAATTAGTCAATATTATATCCACCTGCATTAATAATTTTGGTGAAGATAAAGAAATACAAAAATATATAAAAATATATATTCAACCTCTAATAAATTTCCTCATAACTTTTTCCCATTAAACAAAACAATGATAAATCATCAATATTTTCATCACGAACTATCGATATATCCCTAAAGTATTAGATCCATGATTCCAATAGAGGGAAGAAAAAGATGAAATATAATGAAAACAAAAAAGAATATGTACTTAATAGGGAATCTAAGCATCCAATGCACATAATTTCAACTATGAGTTTCTCCCTAATTTAACGAAATAGTCTCCACCAACATGTATTTATGTATAATTAAAGTTATTATATTCTTAAGTAATTTTTTTTACATTTTATAGGAACAATTGAGGGACATATAAAAAATATAAGTTTATTTTTCTAGGGTTTCGAGTTAGGTCTGTAGTTAGTGAAACTATACCACAACTATGAACAAGATACTACCTCTAAACCCACCATGAATGGTTGTAACACATGGTTAGAAAAACCAATAACCAACCACTCTAATAAAGTATATCCAATATTTCACGGTTTCTCATTGGAGGCCATATGATTTGGAAGATAAATTTACATAATCTCACACCAACAATGTGTTTACAATTTCCGTAACACAATTTCTTATAAGGTGATGAATAATATCTACTAGCTATGAACAATCCATGATCTTTAATAAAATCCCTCAAAACATTTATAAACACCTTAAAATCACCTAAATCATTACACAATAACATTATATACTTAAAAAATAAATATACTGTAAATTACCTAATTTGAGGGAACTAAATTATCCCCAAAATTGGTATTTTTATCCACAAGTTGGAAACCACCACTAGAATAAAAGTGTTCAATCCATTTCGAGACCCATTCATTTTCAAGGTGTCATGTTTCATCCTAAATCAGTACATGTTATGATGAATACTACACGTTATTAATGTTTTTCCTACTCAAATATTTCCCTCGGGAATCCAAAATCCTCATTGGGACACAAACCAACAGAGCATCAAACTCTAGGTCAATGAGATCACATTAAATAACATGGTATGAATTTGGATGATAATTCTTCAATTGATATATATATGAAACGCATTATGAACAAATATTTACCATGTTGGTAATCCCAACTGATATTCCACTTCACTAACCCATTCATGTATCTCATAAGGGCCTATATATCAAAGAGATAACATTATATGATTCCTAATATGATGATATCCAATAAATAGTGAAGTTCTCAAGAACACATGATCACTCAGTTTGAATGGATATGCTAGTTGGTGACTACCTACATAGGGTTTTTGATTACGTTTTTCCATCTACTTATAGTTTTTGATCAACTGTATATTCTTTGTTGACTCAAAGACAAAGCTTTGTGAAACTAGTGAATTCTCCTGGATTTTCAACCAAAAAGAGGATAATGAAAATGCTTCTAATAAAATACATCAAAATAATACATATTTATCATGGAATGATAACTTTTGTTATATAAAAACTCCACAAACATTATGTGATCTTCCCATGAGCTAAAAAATCCATTATACAAGTCCTATGAATTTATTCTATCATTATTGTCATTATTTTGAATTTATATCCATCTATAAATAGAAGTTTATACTCATAGTCAGTTTATTCCATATGGATTAATGTATGGGTCTCCAAAAATATTAGGTGAAACTCAGATATTGGACTAATAATATATTAATGGGTACACCACTACCCTTTACCACTAATTAGATAGACAAGTTGTCCATCATATGGGATTCATGAATAATAATAAAATGATCTAAATTATTTTTTTTATACATATCTTCCCATATGGAATCATGTCTCTAAACATTCCTTATGACCCCTATTAAAAAAATACATAGTTATCTACTCTCATTTTCACATGTGTATTTGTAAAAATAGAAACAAATCCACTGGCAACTGGTGCTATTCCATAGCCTAAGGATAGGTTATGAATCTCATTAGAAACGTAACAAATTTTATTTTCATGAAAAACAACCATATTTGAAATTTTAGTTCCTTATACATATTTTTTATTATTAGAGAGAAAACTCTCCTAGAATGGTGGTAATCATAAAGAGTTTATTCCAGATAATGCATAGGTATCTCCATATGATCATAAAAAAAACATCTGACCTATGTCTAGATTTAATCCCTCAATGGGCTTCCCACCATTGTGTTTTTACCTTGTAGAAATATATTAAGAATCATATGTCTATACCTATTTAAGATTTTCCACAAAATTAAGACACACAAATGAATTGAATACTCATACACTTCCTCGTTATTCAAAATCGATGTTCATGTTCTCCATCACCAACATCAAATACCATTGATATGAAGCCCCTTTTTGCAACTAACTATATGGATTTCTACTTAATTAATATTCAACTGAATTCCCTTTACCAGATGTATAAATTAATAAAATATCTTACATGACAATATACTCTATCCACCATATTTTTCTCTAAGATTCAATTATTTTTGTCTTGAAAATATGATTTATGTTCTGATGATCTACAAACACCATAAATATCCCAACAAATAGGTAGCGACTCCTAGTATTCAATATGTGGAATAAAATATCAAATTCAATATTATGTGTTTGGTAGTTCCTCTCAGGAAGATTTATCTATTTTGATCGATAAGAAAAAAGATGATGTCCCTTTAAGAGAATGCATACAAACATGATCACAAACCATCAAAATAAAGCACATAACATTTCAGTGAGTCAAAAATTTAATTATGGGTGATGATGTATGGGGGGAATTAATCGCAGGTAAGGACTTTTGAAATTCATCTTTCTATTGATATACAATAGTCTTCCTTTCAAAATAATTCATTGGTGATGCGAGTCATGAAAATTCACAAAAAAACATCCATAATAACCATACATGGTAAGAAGTCCACATATTTCAAAGAAATTATTTTGATATTTCCAATAGATCACATACTCCCACCTTTTTTGCACCTACATAAACACCATTTTTAAAAGACAAAATATATGAGAAAACATACCAATTTTATCCAAAAATCGCACATTTAATGTTTTTACTACATACAATGATCCGAAAATATACCAAACAATATCCCCAATTATTCGTTGTGATCGACCATTTTCCTATAATACATGAGTATTTCATCCTCAAACACCACCACAAATTATTCCATATATTGTAGAAATATCTATTTTCCCAATGATGAAATGATTTCTGGTGAATACTTTGGAATCAAAGACACAAACATATACTCGTAATGGCCATAACAGGTCTTAAATTCATTTTTTGGAATATCATCCGTCCAAACCCATATTTTCTGATATCCAGAATGTAATTCAATTTAAGGGAACATTGAGATCCCCTCAATTGTTCAATCAAATCACCAATTCACGGATGAGTATAATGAATTCTTAATGTAATATTATTAAGCATATGATAATCCGCAAAAATTAAAAGAGTTCAATCTTCCTTTTAGAAAACAAGACAATTAATGCCCATGGAGATTGATAAGGATGAGTGAACCCATTACATTAAAAATCATCCAACTAGACATTCAATTCATTTATTTTATTCTTCTATTTGATAAGATTAATGAAATAAAGTCCTCGTATATTGTAAGAGATCAATCATAAACTCTACTTTTTCTATGGTTGGAAACCCTAACAAATTTTCATGAAAATGTTAAGAAATAGATATTAAATTGATGGAATAACAATATTCATGACCTCATTCACAAATTCCATGGTTAAAGTATCAAACTGGTATTAGATAGTTCCAACAAGTAGTGCCAAAAATTATGTTGCACCATCCTTTAAATTCTGATATTCTATAATGAGATACTCAACCCCCTAATCTACTGTAAAACTAAACTATAAATTATAATAACCATTGAGAGATTTGAACCTGATAGAATAATCCACAACAAGGATTATTTCAAATACATATATTTTAAGAATAGCTACATCCCGATGAAATCCATTTCGATTAATAGTTACATAACAAGAATTACAAAAAAAAGGCTTGACATTATCTTTATCCAAAAATAGGTTTATGTTTTCATATAAAAACCATCATGAAATATTGTATACCAATTAAATCAATAGAACAATAATAAATAAATAAATGAGTTTTACATGTATGAAACAAAGCATGAATAAGGGTATAATTCAAAAGAATCAAACCACTCACTGTTGAAGGTATATATTTATTTTCCATAATATGTCTATCAAATATATATAATATATTACTCACTCCAATTTGGTATTTATTATTTTATTGGGATAACACTGTTTGAAGAGTCATGGTTCTCCTATAATCACTATGGATACCTATGTTTTTCTAAGAACAACAATTCTACATCCCTCATCCCATTAATGTATAAGTCATCTATGAGACCGGATAGTTATCCCTATAATGCCTCCTTGGAGAACTATGATAAAAAATTGAATATTCCCCATCTGGTAAAAATTTTTGTATCTGATAAGTGTTGTTGTTAAATATCACTTCATGTGATTGAATTAACAATATTGAAAACATATCTTCTTACTCTTCAATTTAGGATGATGATTCACTAATCCTAGTGTCAGATTCTGATTTACAAAACTGCCTTGGAAATAAGAGTACATCTTCCACTTAATCAAAGCTTCATATTTCCTCAAGCTACCATTATTATCACCATGATCTCTACACCTATATTACTTCAATTATATCTTTTTGATACTAAAACAGTATTGACCATCTTTGTATAATCCATTATACAAAAAATGAAAATCATTGACAAAATTTTCAACCTCAGGACCAATTCAAAAAATCACGCCTTCAAGGAAGCACTTGAATATACTATGGTTTAAAAGAGAACTAAATTAAAAAATCTAGCTGTATAATATGTCACTATGTGGTTCACCCAATGCAAACATAAAAAGTATGTTGATCTAATAAATACTAATGTGTGATGATATAAATGTTTTTTGAACATGTCTTCAAAATCCTCCAATGATATAGCTTGGAGTAATTTATCGTAAACTAATAAACCAAACCACATGCATGTTGGATTCTCTAGAATGATAGTTTCAAAATTTAACTTATACTCAGATACTATGCACAAGAAAAAAATCATTTGATTTTTTCGATTTTACCACACTTATTGTTTTTATCATTCTAAATAACCTGAAAAATTGGGTGGAATCTACTTGTGGAATTAAAGTAATGGTCCACATGCATTGCTTTATCACATTCATTCCCTCAATCAATGGATTCAAAATCTTGTAAATTAATATTACTTAAATATTGGTTCACCTATAGAACAAGATTAAACATATTCTTAATAGCCTCTTGCATTTTGTTTCTAAATTAATAGAGAGTTCTATTTTCTATTACGAAAATAAATCACCATTTGCTTTCATTCTCTCGATGTAAAAGGCATAAAAATTTCAAATTTTACACATCAAATAAATCCCCAAAATTATTTCCAAAATTCAACAATCGTTACATTTTTAAAAAAAATGTTTTCAAATTGAACAATTTTTTTTAAAATCAAACAATTTTAATTAATTTTCAAAATACAAAACATATTGAATAATTCATCAATCATTAATCGATGGTATTAGTTTCTTAATGTTTTATACCTAGAAATACTAAATAATTAAAATAAATTCAAAACTCATCATAAGATATTGGGGGTTGATTTTTCCTTGGAAAATATAAAAAAAAACAATATAACAATAACCAATAAAACCACTATAGGATACATGTTTTCAATGAAATAAGACAAAATTTATAACCAATATAAGAAAAGTATAATAGTATAAGAGGATACCAAGAACAAAATAAATAAAATTCCCCAATGTCAGAAAATCAACAACACTCGGCATTCTCTATGATATAACTCAACTATAGATCTAGAGTTTTTAAGATAAATAACTAAAGAACTAGGACACCTTTCCATACCCATGTTTCGATATAAAATATATACAAAACAAAAAAATTTCAATAGAAGGTAGTGAGTATATAAACTAGTAGTATTTACCCAATGACTATTTTACTAAAACAAATTGGATTGAACATGTAAGGCCATTTAAACAAATTTTTTTATAAGAATTTAAAATAGTTTATATGAAATAAAAAAACATTTATACAAAAAAAATTCAGAATCAATTATATTATCAATGAATGAATCCACAAAATTCTCTAAAACCATTTCTTAAATCCCATTTTGGGATACCCATTACATTTAGACACATCTATAAACCACTCATGAAGGATAACAAAATAACTATCTGAACATACCTGTAGAGGCCCAAAGCATGACGTACATGGACATTAAATTACATTTGCGGAATAATTAGTACATAACAAAAACAGACACACAGGACCATAATAGTTTAGTGTCTTTGGAAACATGGAACGCAATCTTCTAATCGTGGTGAAAGATCTTCAACATCTCCCATAAAGATCTTCCCATTTTTTTCCTTACCTAAAATCATTCTTTTAATCATGGGTGAAAAGAAAACATAAAAAGGGTGAGCTTAAATGCTCATTAAGGGTAAGAATGGATAAAATAAAACATACTATATACATTTGAACTTAAAAAACATGAATATTAAAAATCTTGAACAACGAAATTGAACATGGAAGTACATAAGGCATTGCTTCGAAGACAATCTTAGTGGACAAAGTCCCTTTCTGAATTGAGTTCACACCTCATTCCAGTCCTGTAATACTGAACCAGATTAACTTACCATTCCAGCCATGTCAATATCATGAGATAAAATTCTTTACCCAATGCATTTGAGGGAGATATATGTCCCACCCATCTCATAATGAAATCATTCTTACTTGTGCCACAAAATAAACATACATCATTCATAAAAACCCATTAAATAAAATTGGTTTCATTAACATCATCCCATCATCATATAATCCATATAAAATAAATTGATATCATTTCATAATAATAAAAGTGAAACCATGTAAATAATAGAGACATTATACTTGAAACATACACATATGAAATAATGTTATCTTAGATGAAAAATGTTTTTGATGAAAAACTTGAAATGAATTCTTGGTGACAATATCCTTTCTTCTTCAAAATCATTTTCCTTTCACAAAATAACATTCAATTTTAAAAGAATAGAAGTTTCTTTAAAATAGTCATGAAATCTTTGGGAGTAATCTTCATAAAAATAAGGCTTTATAAAACCGTAAAAATCCTTTCATGCCATAGACGTTAAAAAAACATTCTTCTCGTACTTTTGTCGGAAAAGTCAAAAAGTACTTCATAATGTAAAAAAAGGATTCCTTACATACCATGTATTAAAAGTAAAGAATGGGTAAAAATAATGGAAACACTTTTATAAAACATGAACATGGATGATGGAAATAACCCCATTAAATACTTATGTATAAGCAATCTCGGAAAAAAATGAGATTTGCAAAATTATCCCTTACCTTAGGTCCGATTTGATTTGTAAGTGTCTGAACCTCCTGTATAATGATTTAAATAATGTTATTTACTTATTACAGAATCATATTAATTGTTATGATATCATATATGGTTCACGTATGACATTATATTACCCGTTCTTTTGTAAATTCCTTGTTAAAGAGCATTTTGGGTAAAATCGTTTCATTTGTCATCCGTGTTTTGACTTATAATTATTCATATGATTACTTAGATCCTGATTACTTACATCCAGAATGTAAAACATGATTTATATATAATATATATTCAGAATATAGATATATATAATAGATCGATAAATGGCAATAAATACACCGTTAATGCAGACGGTAGGCCATACGTACGCATGAACATTGTTTTCGTTTCCTCATTGAATTGAATGGAATTAATTAGATGACATACATATATATAAAAATATATACATAATTATAGTATCATTATTATGTCATATATTTCGTTATTACTCATTATATATACTTTATAATCATTTATGAATGGGTAATCATTGAGAATGAATCTCATCGAGTCTTGGAGACGGTATTCTGTACGTACGCACGAGCGATGATATTGTTCCCCTGATTGTGGAATTTTATTGGAGTGTATTTATACTATTACAGAATCAATATCACTTTATAATAATAATATATAGTTATTATTTACACCATTATACCCATCCAAGTAAGGTGGTGGTGGAAAATAGATTACACCATAGCGTGGAAACGGTATTCCGTACGTACGCACGTGCGGTGATTTCTTTTTCGGTAGGACGGATAGATGGTGAAATAGGGTTTTTTAAAACATATAATAACATATCAGTATATGAGTGATATTGATGTTATTACTTCATAATGAAACAACCTATGAAGAATAAGTGGAAGAATAAATAAAGTTGAAAGAATCGGTAACGGACATTACCTCTTCTTTGAAGCGCCTCTTTGAGACCTCCTCTTAGGGTACTAAAATTGGTCTTTGAATAAGACCAGAACCTCTAGGATTTTTATAAGGAAGTAATGAAGTTAAATGGGCAGGGGTTTTCCGAGCTTGATGGCTCAAATTGGTGTGAGGAGGAGAGGAAGGAGGTGCCCTTTTATAAGGGAGGAGAGGGGCACCTTTGGAATTCTTAAAAATATTAATTTATAATAATTCTAACCCCACTTAAAAACCTCCAAAAATGACTCTTATCCAAATATTGGATGGGATAGGGTTTTAATCTCATCATCCAATCAAATTTAGACATGTTATGAATTTACTGTAAACATTATCAACTTGATTTATCATTTTTTAATCAATGTAATTTTATTTATGCTAATAACATTCTAAATTTTAAATTATAATAAAAAATAACTTATTTGTTGTGAATTGTCCATAATTGGATACTTTACAAAATGTTTTACCATATAAATTTAAATTTATAATTTTGAAATATTATTGTGATTTTTAAACAATTTTATAATATGTTATTTTTTTAAAATAACAATAGTGTCAATTTTGACAGTATTCATTTATTTGAATTTAAATAAAATATATACTGAAGATATGTTCGAACTAAAGTTTGGAAGGATTCATAAAAGGATATATGTGTCTATGAAGTTAGTGGAGCACATTAAATAGTTCATATAATAGTTATTTTATTATTTTTAAAAACCATTTATTTGGTTTATCTCTTAATAAAATAATTACTACATCATTTTTGTATAATTAATTAATATACTTATTTGTTGCAAAAAATTAAAAATAAAATTCTATGACAAAGATAAATATATTACCTTTCAAAATAATACTTGTACTCAAATTTATCATCTAAAAATCACAATATTTAAATTTTTATATTTACTAAATTATGAAGGTGACAACATTGGCATCATTTAATATAATATAATATAAGTGTCATAATTGCCTTAATAGGGATCCAAATGGTCAGAAATTCGGCCAGTGGATGATTAGGGTTAATATATACAATAATAATATGTTTTGTGTAGTTTTTTGGGCCTTTTGATATGTATTACTATTTCAATAAAAACTATATTATTGATTTTTCACTAATAAAATAATCTCTACATCATTAATGTATCACTATTAATGATAATTATATAATCCCAAAAAATTCTAAATAAATTATCATGATGTAGATAATTTTATTATAATTCTGGAGACTATTCATGTTCGATGTTTTATGATGTTTATCACTAAATTAAAATTATTATACTTATAAGATTTAAGAGAGTGCCATGTTGTCACTTTCTTTGATTTTAATAATAATTAAATTATTTTCATGGTCAAAAGTCCATAAAATGAATCTAATCCGACCCTTAGGTGATATGGGTATACGTTTAGCCATCCAATATAATTTCTACATGTGTTAGGGTAATTTTATAATATTATATTTACCCTTATTTACCAGATTTACCTTTAACTATGATAAATAAAATTTACCATAGTTACTATTCATAATTCCCAAAAATAAAAAGTAGCATATTAACATAATTTGGACCCACTGATTCCAAATAAAGAGTCCATTTTTTTAAATTCAATACACAGATGTTGTAGAAATGTTATTAAAATTAATCCCATTGTCGAATGAATACCAGTTTTTGTTTAAAACATTGCAAAAGATTGAATTGATTTAACCTACGAATTCAATGTAAAATCAATGATAATGACATACAATATATTAAATGGTAAAAATATATTCTATTTATACCTTAAAACCACTCAATATTATAATTTAACCATATAAATTATTACGATGAAAAAAGATGTTTTTAATTAAAATATAGCGTGTTTTTACTATTCATTAAAATATGAAAGTTATTAGAAAAATATAAAAACATTATGCAATGTAAATTTTTATATCCTGATTCAAAAGAAGAATTTTATTTTTTCAAATTGAACTTATAAAATTTTCAACAACTAGATTTAAAGTGGGTTCGCCGTCAAAAGGCCGCAAAACTGCATTTTTTGAAAAATACATATTTTACCTGAAAAAATTATTTTGTTCTTATACCATGTTCTAGAAAATGTTTAAGATGAATAATAATGTTATAAAATTAGAAATTTTGTTAATAATATTCCCAATGACTAGTTCATAAAAATATTATAATAATATATCATTTTTTAGTAAAACCTGGTATTGTGTACAACACACGCTATCGAGGAAGGTCGTGATTGCGTGTAATGCAAGACAAGTCAGGGTTGCGTGTTGTGCAAGACTCCTTTAATATTTCTTATAAAATAATCCAACCATATTTAATTTATACATTTAATATATATATATATATCCTCAATGGTGCATAGAATTAAAATTATAAAACGAACTTGAAATTATGTGTAACACAATCTAAGAATAGTGTTGTGTATACTTCAAGCTAATACAGTGTGGCATATAGCACAATGTAATCTTGTTGTAGCATAAAACACATGACATCAAATAAATTAAAGAGAATACTTATCATAAAATATCGGGTTGTTACATTCTACCCCCCTTAAAATGAATTTCACCCTCAAAATTCGTCGGGGTTATAAATCATTTACTATTCATAGAAACCCACATCGTAAAAAAGAAATAATGAAACATAATTTTAAAAACTAAAGTATGAAACGTAACGATTACCCAATGTAACTGATCACTGGGTTTCCACATAGGATAATACAGGTGAAAATATGGATATGGAAGAAAAATCTAACCATCAAGTTACAATGGAGAGTGGTAGAGAACATGGCTATGAAAAGGCTAATGATCACAAAGCCATAGATTTGTGATGATCTAAGGTACCATCTTATTTATCGGATATAAGGGCACTAGGAAAACATTTTGGTTTTCATGATCATTTCCCTAAAGTTGATTAAATTAGAATTAGAAGAAATACATTCGTGATTTTGGTACAGTCTCACCGTTGGTCATTCTTTGGACAATTTCCACTTCATATTTTAAATAAATGAAGTTGATTTTTTTGTTCATGAAGTGTTAGATGATCATGTGATAGAATGATGGGTCATTCCATCTATCCCAAAAAAAAATTAATAAAAGTTATCAAAAATACATAAGTCCATCTATAGTGAGATTAATCATATATGGTTCATAAAATGGAATTATACTTCATATATCATACTGCTTAATATAATAAAACTAGTTTCTACTAAACAGGGACTTCCTATAGGCTAGTGGTAAAAGATAAAGGCCAGTCACACTTCGGTTGTGGGTTCGAATCCCACATCCTTGTCCGACGCAATGGGATATTGCCCATACTACAGGTTGTCCTTTTTCTAAAACTACATTACTATAACATCCAATCAGTAATATCAAAAAAAGTTCTATCCATAAACAATACTATCTTATGTCCAACACAATCCATTCCAATCTTTTGGCTTATCGAAAATACTTCGGTACAAGATCATAGTATAAATAAAACAATTAATTAAAATATCATCAACCAAGCATGTGAATACCATCATTTATCCCCCATATATCTTGTTGGTCACATTCCAATCATGCAAATAACTTAATCATATATTCTCTTGAAAAATGAATACCCATTAAACATAGTGAAAACATAAATTCTGTCAAAAGTTTACTCTTTCCACATTCAAAAATCTCAAAAATTATATATAATCAAACTATGATATGACCCTCTCCTTATATTAGTCATGATCTCATGAATACTATCAAATATTTAATTTTCTCTTTATCCCCTCATTATGTGCATATCATCTACTTTCCAAAAATATCTGAATAACCTTTCACGGTCACTCGTACCATTCATCATATACTTTCAAAACGTAAGGAAAGACAACAGTGTAACAATCCTTAGATGTCTCTTTATTCTATAGTACCATGAGATTACTTATACAACATTACACTTGATAAACATGTAATCATTCCACTACCTTCTTAAACCATTGACTAAACTTCAACAATTCTTTCATCTTATATATCATTTGTAGTCTCTTCATCACCATCAACATAAATTCTACACATATGATCGTACTAATTCTCTTCATGAGACTTTCCCTTAGAGAATTGGTTTGCATAATGCCCATACATTCCACATTTAAAACATTTAACCATTGTTGATGTCATAGCAATACCATTATCCTCATCCATGGTGTTAACTGAACCTTTTAATTTTCACTTGTTGGCTTTGTGTCCTTCTTTTCCACACCCAAAGCATCTTCTAGTTCCCTTGAAACATTCTCCTTGATTCCTCTTCTGACATGATTTACATAGGGTAAATTGAACTTTCTTTCCTCTATGATCATCATGAAACACCATCTTTCTCTTATTGTATGAGTCGGGAAACATACCAAAGATGAGATTATTGATCACATTATGAGATTGCTGATTAGGCATAATAACAATGTTTGGACTTCCAAATCCCGTTTCATTTGGTTTCTCATGAAGAATATCATTCCATTGTCTGTCATATCCTCCATTATCATGAATCTTCCTGTTTCCAGCCATTTTCTAAAACCCAAAAAAATAGTGTGACAGGAAAAAATCATTCTAGGGAAAATATCATAGTAAATGGGAAGCACCCTTAATATCTAACATCATAGGTTAAATTCTATGATCGTTACCGTAGTTCTAGGACTATATCTTATACGTATACTTATCTTTAGGGACATCCCTAGACATACCATAGAAATATCTCTAGGGATCTCACTAACGTTTTTACATCCTAGTTTCTAAAGGTTGGCTAAACATTTCCTCTGATAACAACTATAGAGGCCTAAAGCTTGACATACATGGACATTACATTACTTTTTCGGAATACTTATTACATAACAAAAACAGACACACATGACCGTAATAGTTTAGTGTCTTTGGAAACTTGGAACGTAATCTTCTAATTGTGGTCAAAGATCTTCAACATCTCCCATAAAGATCTTCCCATTTTGTTCCTTACCTAAAATCTTTCATTTAATCCTGGGGGAAAAGAAAAAATAAAAAGGGTGTTCTCAAATGCTCAGTAAGGGTAAGCATGGATAAAATAAAACATAACATATAAATTTGAACTAAAAAAACATTAACATTAAAAATCCTGAACAACAACATAAAACATGGAAGTACATAAGGCATAGATCATAATGGAACATAAATCATGATAAAATTGCATGGGAATAAAACTTGTAATTGTGGCATCCATTAAGCACATGTAATGATTTCCATATTAGCCAAGGAATTGCTGCCAAGATCATCTTAGTGGACAAAGTCCCTTTTTGAATCGAGTTCCCTCCTCGTTCCAGTCCTGTAATACTGAACCAGATTAGCTTACTATTCTAGCCATTTCTATCTCATGAGATATAAATCGTTACCCAATGCATTGGAGGGAGATATAGGTCCCACCTGTCTCATAATGAAATCATTCTTACTTGTGCCATAAAATAAACATACATCATTCATAAAAACCCAATAAATAAAATGGGCTTCATAAACATCATCCCATCATCACATAATCCATATAAAAGAAATTGATATCATTTCATAATAAGAAAAGTGAAACCATGTAAATCAAATAGATAATATACTTGAAACATACAGATATGAAATAATGTTATCTTAGATGAAAAATGGTTTTGATAAAACACTTGAAATGAATTCTTGAGAAAAATATCCTTTCTTCTTCAAAATCATTTCCTTTTCAGACAATTCCATGCAATTTTAAAAGAATAGAATTTTCTTTAAAATTGTCATGAAATATTTTGGAGGAAGCTTCATAAAAATAATTCTTTATAAAACCGTAAAAATCCATGTATGTCGTATACGTTAAAAAAACATTCTTCTCGTAATTTTGACAGAAAATTCAAAAAGTACTTCGTAATATAAACAAAAGAAAGATTCCTTACATACCATGTAGTAAAATTCAAGAATGGGTAAAAATAATGGAATAAATTTTATAAAACATGGACATGGATGATAGAAATAACCCCAGTAAATACATACGAATAAGCAATCTCAGATAAAAATGAGATTTGCAAAATTATCCCTCACATTAGGTCCGATTTGATTTGTAAGTGTCCGAACCTCATGTATAATGATTTAAATAAAGTTGTTGACTTATTACAGAATCATATTAATTGTTATGATATCAAATATGGTTCACTTATGACTTTATATTACCCATTCTTTTGTAAATTCCATGTTAAAGAGCATTTTGGGTAAAATCGTTTCATTTGTCGTCCATGTTTTGACTTGTAATTATTCATATGATTACTTAGATAATGATTACATACATACAGAATGAAAAACATGATTTATATATAATATATATTCATAATATACATATATATAATAGATCGATAAATGGAAATAAATACACCGTTCATGGAGACGGTAGGCCATACGTATGCATGAAAGTTGTTTTTCTTTCCTCATTGAATTGAATGGAATTAATTGGATGACATACATAAATATATATATATATATATACATAAATCCAGTATCATTATTATGTCATATATTTCATGATTACTCATTATATATACTTTATAATCATTTATGAATGGTTAATCATTGAGAATGAATCTCATCGCGTCATGGAGACGGTATTCCGTACGTACGCACGAGCGATGATATCGTTCCCATGATCGTGGAATTTTATTGGAGTGTATGTATAATATTACAAAATCAATATCACTTTATAATAATCATATATAGTTATTATTTACACCATTATACCCATCCAAATAAGGTGGTGGTGGAAAATAGATTACACCACAGCGTGGATACGGTATTCCGTACGTACGCACGCGTGGTGATTTCTTTTTCCGTAGGATGGATATATGGTGAAATAGGGTTTTTTCATACATATAATAACATATTATTATATTATTGATACTGATGTTATTACTTCATAATGAAACAACCTAAGAAGAAGAAGTGGAAGAATAAATAAAGTTGAAAGAATCGGTAACAGACATTACCTCTTCTTTGAAGCGCCTCTTTGAGACCTCCTCTTATGGCACTAAAATTGTTGTTTGTAGAAGACCAGGACCTCTAGGATGTTTATAGGGAAGTGGCAAAGTGAAATGGGCAGGGTTTGGCCGAGCTTGAAGGCTCAAATTGGTGTGAGAAGGAGAGGGAGGAGGTGCCCTTTTATAAGGGAGGAGAGGGGCACCTTTGGAATTATAAAAAATATAAATTTATAATAAATCTAAACCCACTTAAAAACCTAAAAAAATGACTCTATCCAAATATTAGATGGGATAGGGTTGTAATAGCATCAAAAAATCAAATTTAGACATTCTAGGAATTTATTTTAAACATTATCAACATGATTTATCCTTATTGAATCAATTTAATTTTATTTATGGTAATAACATTCTAAAAATTAAATTATAACAAAAAATTACTTATTTGTTGTGAATTATCCATAATTGGATACTTCAAAAAAATTTCTACCATATCAATTTAAATTTATAATTTTTAAATTTTTTGTGATTTTTAAACAATTTTATAATATGTTATTTTTATAAAATACCAATACAGTCAATTTTGACACTATTCATTTATTTGAATTTAAATAAAATATATACAGAAGATATGTTCGAACTAAAATCTTTAATAGATTCATAAAAGGCCATATGTATCTAGAAAATTAGTGGATCACATTAAATAGTTCATATGATAGTTATTTTATTATTTTTAAAAACCATTTATTTGGTTTATCTCTTAATAAAATAATTACTACAACATTTTTGTATAAATATTTAATATACATATTTGTTGCTTAAAAATTAATAACAAAATTCTATGATGTAGATAAATATATTTTCTTTCACAATAATACTTTTATTCGAATTTATCATCTTAAAATCACAATATTTAAATTGTTATATTTATTAAATTATGAAGGTGACAACATTGGCATCATTTAAAATAAAATAATATAAGTGTCATAATTGCCTTAATAAGGATCCAAATTGTCAACAATTCGGAAATGTGATGATTAGGGTTTATATATACATTAATAATAAGTTTTTTTCCTATTTTTGGGCCTTTTCATATGTATTACTTTTTCAATAAAAACTATATTATTGATTTTTCACTAAATAAATAATTTCTGCATCATTAATGTATCACTATTAATGATAATTATTTAATCCCAAAAAATTCTAAATAAATTATCATGATGTAGATAATTTCATTATATTTCTGGATGCAATTCATGTTTGAAGTTTTATGATGTTTATCACCAAATTAAAATTATTATACTTATAAGATTTAAGAGAGTGACATGTTGTCACTTTATTTGGTTTTAATAATAATTAAATTATTTTCATGGTCCAAAGTCCATAAAATGAATCTAATCTGGCCCTTAGGTGATATGGGTATACGTTTAGCCATCCAAAAGAATTTAGACATGTGTTAGGGTAATTTTATAATATTATATTTACCCTTAATTACGTGATTTACCTTTAACTATGGTAAATAAAATTTACCGTAGTTACTATTCATAATTCCCAAAAATAAAAAATATCCTATTAACATAATTTGGACCCACTGATTCGAAATATGGAATATATTTTTTTAAATTCAATACACAGAAGTTGAAGAAATTAAATTAAAATTAATCCTGTTGTCGAATTAAAACGGGTTTTTGTTTAAAACATTGCAAAAGATTGAATTGATTTAACCTACGAATTTAATGTAAAATCAATGCTAATGACATAAAATATATTAAATGGTAAAAAATATATTCTATTTATACTTTAAAACCACTTATTATTATAATTTAACCATATAAATTATTACGATGAGAAAAGTTGTTTTTAATTAAAATATATCGTGTTTTTACTATTCATTAAAATATGAAAGTTATCAGAAAAATATCAAAACTTTATCCAATGTAAATTTTTATATCCTGATTGAAAACAAGAATTTTATTTTATCAAATTGAACTTATAAACATGTCAATAACTAGATTTAAATTGGTTGCGCCATCAAAAGGCGGAAAAACTGCATTTTTTGAAAAATACATATTTTACCTAAAAAAATTATTTTGTTCTTATACAATGTTCTAGAAAACGTATAAGATGAATAATAATGTTATAAAATTAAAAATTTATTTAATACTATTCATAATGTCTAGTTCATAATAATATTATAATAATATATCGTTGTTTAGTAAAACCTGGTATTGTGTACAACACACGCTATCGAGGAAGGTCATGATTGCGTATAATTCAAGACAAGTCAGGGTTGCGTGTTGTGCAAGACTCCTTTATTATTTCTCATAACAAAATCCAACCATATTTCATTTATACATTGAATATATATATATATATATATATATATATATACCCTCAATGTTGCGTAGAATGACTATTATAAAACGAACTTGAAATTATGTGTAACACAATCTAAGAATAGTGTTGTGTATACTTCAAGCTAATACAGTGTGGCGTATAGCACAAGGTAATCTTGTTTTAGCATAAAACACATGACATCAAATAAATTAAAGAGAATACTTATCCAAAAAAATTGGGTTGCTGCATTACCAGTGGTGAGTCTTTCTTACACCAAGCCATCACTTGTTGTCCATTTGATGGGAGAAAGATCATACACTTATTTTCAACATTCTTTGATAGAGGAATCATGAAACCATTTTCCATAAAAATATATACAACAACACATGCTGAAAAAATATTAAAAATCCCATACCAATATATTTTAATAAAATAATTAATTTATCTAAATCATTATAATAATCCTTTTACATTAATAAAGACAATAAAATATTATAAAACCTCCATTTTAATATAATGTATCAATGTACATTGAACAAAACCTACCAATTTACACCATTTCAATAAACCATAACTAAAGTGGTTTTATGGGAAAAATATCACATAACCGTCACAATAAATTTCAATAAAATCAATTAATTATAATTGAGCACTTCATGTTTTAGGAAGTGGAATCACAAGTTAATCCACCTACTTTGTAATTGTCTTTGAAAATGAAGAATGAAACAAATAAAAAATTCATCTTTAAACACTAAGAAACAGCCTTATATCATGATCCTATAACAAAAACAAATCATAATTTTTCATGATTGGAACTACATAAAAGGGATAAATGTCCACAGTATTATATTCACAATTCCATAATAGAAAAGAAAAATAAATATAAACAACCCCCCCCCCCCCAAGAATGGGAGGATTCCAATGAATCTAAGAGTCCCAAACACTTAAATGCACCTAAAGATCACATCTGAATTAAAAGAAATGGTATTCATATCTTCGGGATTAAAATGAATTCATTTAATAACATATTTATGAAAAAATTATAGGTTTTGAAGATAATAAAATTTAGATCAGCATATAATAGATCTAATTTTTAATTGTGCATGGTTTGGGTTCATATTTATGATAATTGGATTCTTACCATGAACTAGACACTTATTTCTCCCCAATATCAAATTGTTTGATCTCACAATTAGACCAAATGTGCAATTACCCATTTCCCACTATATAAGTTTCATAGTTTCAAGGAAGGTGCTACATGGTTTCTATTAGCCATGATAAATTTATTAACCTTCTGAAATGACCCAATAACACATAAATACTCTGTAAAACATACTAAAAATAAATTGAAAACAGTATATAATATAAATAAGTAAATATGAGGTTAAATACATGAACATGGGGGTGATATAATTCCATAAGAATAAATTTAATGCATGTAATGGGATGATGTTAAAAGTATGAATTTCAACAAGAACATCCCTAGAATAATATATACAATGATTGATAAGGAATTAATTTACCATTGTCCAAATGAATATCAATATTTTGGTACATATTAATATAATAATTCATGTCCTGTAATTTACTCTTATTGATTAATCATCACTTGAGATTGAAAAATGGATTCTCTCTTTGTTGTCTTAAAACAAATACTCTAAAACTCATTGACAATCGGAGAAAACAATATCTATAAGTAAATCATTTATTTTTCAATCATATAATAATTTTAATTATTATTTTCCACCATTTTCATGGATTATAAAATAAAAGGAAGATTGTACCTCATTAATACTCATATAAACCACATTGAGGAATGAAATTACAGCTATCTAAAGGCAATAAATGTGGGATGAAGAGTCAAGCAAATTTCATGAATGGAATTGTGAAGTGATATAAATATGTAATGGTGGGTCTTAAAGACCATGAATTTGGAAATGCGACTTATGGTATTTTTAATTAAATATAGTTGAATTTGATGTCATCCAATGAACTAACCATGATCTAATTCATCAAATTATAAGAGTTCTACAATAATGAATTCTAGTGACCAAATATGATGTTACGTAATTAATATCACCCAAAAAATCCTAAGAAAAAATTTAATGGGATATATCTGGGGATCAAAACTAATTTAGAGGGACATAAAAATCAATTGGTGAAAGGTAATCCTATTATAATCTCTAAAAAACAAATATTTTATTTGGTCATCGAACTATGAACTTTTTAATATCTATGGGATTATAAATTCATATTACACTACAATAACATCTATTAGATATTGATATAGTTTTGAAAGTGCATAATCATTTGTTAGTTTTATAAAAAATGTATAGTTCCTGTCTAATTGATGATTGTAGGAAAGTTATATCTAAAAATATATTGATACTCCCAGTAGATGAATTTTATGTGACTGTAGTCATACATTGGATTTATTTACATGGATCAAATATTAATTATTTTTAATGAATGTAATTATACATATTCTAAATCAACCCATTATCATTTATCATTTCCATGATGATTAAAAAGTTATATTTGAAACTACATTAAACTTGTGGGTTTAAATTTCTATCCAAAAAGACTATTTGTCTTAGATGGTTGGGAAGACACACAATATTGATGATATGCCAATGGTTTTGGAGTTTATTGATGTCTTTCTAGAGAAATTTATCATTCTTACATTGATTCAAGATATTTATTTTACAATAAATCGCATATATGGTGTTTCACCTATTTCATATACCCTATATAGAATGGATATAATTGAGTTGAAATAATAGAAGAACAAACTATAGGAGAATCTAGATAAGGGATTTATATTCCCTCACAAGTCAACATGTGGGGCTCTCCATTTTTTTATGAAAAAATATGATGGATGGATATGCATTTATATTATTATAGAGAACATAAAAAAGTCACTACCAAGAAAAAGCATCATCCACCCCATATCGATAGTTGTTTTTGAGTAATTTAAGGGTCCTAAATATATATCCTTGATTGATATTCTATATCTGTAATATTAGTTGAGGGACAAAAGTAAAGAAAACCCAATGAAAACTATCCATATGTGAAATGGAAACTATGAATTTATAGATATTTCGTTTTATATTATGAATTTCCCTCTAAAAATTAGGAATTTAATGTGTATAATTTTTAAATAGATTATTTGGTGGTGGTATTTATACATGATGTATTTATTTATTAAATGATAAAGAAGATGCATGATGTTCATTTTAGGATTTTTTGGGGATATAGGGATGGAATATATATATATGAAACATTTAACAAGATTGAATTTTAAATTAAAAAATAATCATTATTAGGATATATAATCTCATGTGAATGTATATTAATTGATAATTCAATGAAGGATGTTATTGAATAATGGACTATACAAAACAAAGTGACTATAAATAATGGATTCCGTGTATTTTTGTCTTATTATCAATTAATATTGGAGAATTATTCATGAATTTGTAATCAAGTCACTATTAATGCTCAAAAGGGAGTGAATACCCTTTTAATTTATTGATGTGAGGATACTCTCATGGAGTTGAAGTGAAGGTTTTCTAATGAACATGTCCTCACAATTCCTTGCACTGGATAAGGTTTTATAATCTACAGAGACACATCTAAAAATGTATTTTTCTATATTATGATTCTAGAGGATATGGTTATAGATTATTCCTCATGAAAATTTTTGGTTGATGAGAAAGCTCCCCAAAATCGTGATTTGGAGTTAGATGCGGTATTTTGTTTATTAATTATTTTGAGAAATAATATTTATAAACAAAATTGTGACATATACATATAAAAATATATATATATATATATATATATATCTTTGTGTGTGTGTGTGTATGCATCACAACATATTAAGATATGTATTAGGTTCAGAGGATTTGAATATGATCTAGAGAAATGGTATAGTTTGATTAAAAATTGTCGATGATCAATATATTACCACACTAGAAAATTTTAAAATGAAAAAGATGGTTTATTTAAAAATTATCTTGTTAGATTAACAATTTTGAAGATCAAAAAAGGGAAAATATTTTTATGTTTTCAAATTATGGATATGGAAATCCTGATGGAAGGGGTGAAATATTATCTTTCTCAAATTTGGGTTCAAACTTTTATCCATGTGATGATTAATGGGGTGTTGAAGGAATATAGTTATTGAAGACAGAAGTTGAGAACAATTTCTTAGTATAATATTGATAATGATGGAATGATAATGTTTGGGAAATATTTATGTTTTCTATACGTTTGATATTTCAAAAAGGAACTATTAGAGGAATCTCAGAGTTGTTCGTTCCTTATTCATCATGTGTGAACAAATATGTATTTTAATTTGAAAAAAAATATAGTGGGTGACATGAGGAGATATTTTGTAAACATAGTATCATGATTATTTGTATATAAACATGTTAAATATGAGAGGTAAATGAATAAGGGGATGTTATGGTAATTACCCAAACTAGAATTGAAATGGGAAATCATCACAAACTATTTTTTTAGACACCCCATGATATTTAAGGAGAATAATTCTATTTGGGTTTCAATTAATCACCATGAAAATTAATAACACTTCATCTACATTATAGAATACTTATATTTTAAAATAATTTCAATAATATAAATTATGTATGTTGTAGGCTAACGTGGCGTAGAAAACTCTACTATATTTGATCGAGATCTTGGGTTCGCCTCAATGTTTGGGAGATGTATTTTATATGCTTTGGATGTAGAGTAAGGTTTAATCGCAATATATCATCATTAAATATATTTATAGTATAGAATAATTATTCATTCTGTAGTGTATATACTAATATTTTTTTTATGATTTTGAACGGTGGTTGGGAAGAAATACTTCTATAGTAGAGTTTTCTTTTAAAAATAACATTCAACCAAGCATTCATATGGATTCTTTGGCATCCTTCTATGGATTAGAGAGTATAACTCTAGAATTCTAGAATTAAATTAAAGGAATAAGTATATTAGGGTCTAATATAGGTAAATAATGTTTGATATGGATGGATCCATTCAAAACCCCAACATAGATGATCAGAGTTTGTAAACATTATTTGCTGAAAAATCGTCAATGTGATATTTATTCTCATGTTAGTAACAAGGTTTTCATATTAATATATCCATAGGAGAGTATTATGATGTTTTGAATAATGGGAATGTTAAACCCTAGATACATTTTTTATTTTGATATTCTTTATGGTTTCATAATTTTAGCTTATTATTTTACACTTCCACCAAATATCTCTGAAGTTAATGATGTATTACATGTATTCCCCCTGGGTAAGTAAATAAAATATCATTGATATGTACAAAAATCAGTGGTCATACTGTTGGAATATGATCATTCAAATGAGGAACAACTAGTAGATATCTTGGATCATAGAGAGAATTTGTTGCAAAAAATACCACTTCCTTGTCAGAGTTTTGTGGAAAACCATCATCTTGAATAAAATCTATGGGAACCTATGAAAATGATGTGGCAAAAGGATCCCCATTTGTTTTTATTATAGTGAAAATATTTGATGGTATATTCAATTTTATTGGTGTATAATGTTACACACTTATATTCTTTTAATTTTCTCAAATAAATTTAATATATTTCATACTTTTTGTTACATAAAATATTGGGTTTTTTATTTCATTACACAAAACATGGAGTTTATCATGTGTTAGACATGGAAACATGTTTTAAAAAACCACAATATTTCATTAATATTATTATTTAAATGTGATTGTTATACTATATTTGGTATACTTTGGTGGATGAATAGTAATAACTAATTATTATGTATTAAATATAATGGTTTTATTAATAAATCATATTGATAAAAATATAATTAATTTTTTTATATGTCCATATATTTTTTCAATATAATATAATCCAAAGAATTAATTATATTATTTGTTTTAAAAAAGATCAATTATAATGTATTTTAATTTAAGAAAATTTAATTGAAAAAAATAATCATCATTTTTTAAATCAAAATATCAAAAATATCTTTTTTGTGGTTTTTATAGAATTTTTTGAAAACATAATATTTAGTGAATAGTGATAAAGGCTCATTTTTTTAATAGTTGAATTTTAATTTAAAATATTTAAATACATAATTTTTTTGAATATTTATAAATTAAAATTATTTCAATTTCATATTTATTAATAGAATTTTTGTAATTTTAATCAATTGCAGAATGAAATGGGATATTATTACAATATTTACGATCGATAATTTTTACGTTCAAAAACATCTTTTTTAGGCATGTAGGATTAATTTCAAATTAAATTCTACCATGTATGTAAATTAATTTTTTAAATATGGATCCCATAGTTGGAATCATCATTATTTTAGTTTATTATAATTTCAAATTAAATTTCTAAATTTTTGAATAAAAATTTATATGAGAATTAATTACAATGATTGATTTGAAAATGGGATTACAATGTGGTTAATCAAAAATGGTAAGGGAAAAAATGTCCCACAAAAATGAATAAAAATTATATTATTACCATATTTAGACCTTATGTATACTATTCTAGATTCTTGGCCATTTCTGAGCCGTATTGAATGAATAAAATGTGGGAACATGTTTTATTTAAATCTTATATGTTTTCATGTACCCAACATATAAAAGACCTCCCACTATCCTCTCCTATTAACAATAAAAAACCATTATTCCTTACATTAACTAACCAAATAAATTTATTAATAACCTTGTTTCATCAAATATTTTTTATTTTGATCATATATTCAACTTCGGAATGATGTTGGTGGAAAGCTATGTAGGTTACCCGATGAAGAGGTAACATTTTCAAAAACAATTATTATTTAATTTTATCCTACTCTTCAAAACATATATTAATAAAAATATTAATATTATAACATTTATATATTACATATAAAAATAGGTGATTCTTTTATGTGAATAACCCACTTATGTATCATATTCCTTCAAATGGGAAATGATAATATAAATTTTTTGTAGGAAGGACAACCACCTTACAAACTAATGTGACATGTTTTCAATTAAATTCGGTAACCATTGGTATGATGATTGACAATATATATATTATATATTTTAAACACAAATATACTTATGTAAATATATTATAACATGAAAAAAATTTATATTACATGTGACATCCCAGTCACGGATGCCACTCAACCGTAAACTGAGCCTGGTTGGAAACATGTCCTCAAGCACATCTCCTTTAAAACCAAAGGTTTCTAACTAGAAGAAAGAAATTAGGTTTTCCAAAGGGGAGACTATACCCTCATCACCTAAGTGTAGAAATGTATCATATATATATCATAGATGTAGCATATTTAGTAATATAAATAAAACAATAGATAAATATCTAGAACAGATTACGATATAAAAAGAAAGCACATATAAAATTATGAAGACGATACATGAAATATGTCTATGTAATCAGCCAAAAATATTATATGAAAATATAATAAAATATATCCCTAAAAAATTTCAAGATGACCAAAAATGTATGTCAGTAGGCATCAAGATCCCCCGCACGGTCCCATGCTCCCATGATCCTATGTATCAATCATGATCATGTAGTAGGGTGATTTTATTTATTCACACAACCATAATATAGTGTATTCAGGTTCTGAAGGTGGGCCATATATGGTGTGATACTAAATAAGTATATTAATTTACCCATAGTCAAGTTCCAATAAATCAGTGAATATATAATAGTCGCAAAGTGTAAGAATTAGTACAACATTTAATGTAATTGATGAAAGTAAACATCCTATAAAGTCTCGGATATCATTTATGACCTAATTCATTTAATAATTAATTTTTATTTAACGTATGAGTCTTGATACATGGTGAATTGACTAATTTCTCCCATGGAAATAGGAAAAAATGGATGCCTAATCCTACAATCTGTAAAGTATTATCAAAGACTAAATCTAAGATTCTGTGTTGTCATCACTGGCAATTCATTTAACTCATTCAATTAATTATTAAATTTATATCCTAAGATCATCCTTGTGATTTAAATTTGTAATCCATTTATCTCTACATGTATAATATAATATGATACCCAACAATCCCATTCATGGAAAACCTTTCGAGAACCCAGGAATAAATCTATGTTTGGTATAATGTCATGACTATTCGAGTCCATCCTTGGTGGTCCACTAAGGAAGACCATAAATCAACAATGACATATATAATCAAATTTCATTTAAGCCCATCCTTCACATTCCTAAAACAGAATCAATGTATCACTTGACATATAATATTCTATCCTCTATGTATGTCATTGGTATTCCTCAAGGGAGTCCAAGTTTCACTCGAGCATAAGAAAAGAATTATCCAAATTGATTCCTTACATAGACTTAGTAATTTGAATCCATTGTCAATATAATGCATATAATTCTTTAATACTATTCAATACTATTTAATCAATTAATTTAAACATTTAATTGTAAACGCCAAGATCAATACATTTATACTCCACCTAAAAAAGTGGCTATAGGAACATGTTTAGCTTAGAAGGATAGCCACTTAACTACTCACCTCAATAATTCATTAGAAAACCCATCTCATGTTTAATTTACCAATTAATTGAATGTTTTTAGGGGAATGGAATACATTCCTCTTTATTTATCCATTCTGTTATAATTGATACTACCATACTAACAACATATCAATTCATAATTGGATTCATCAATTTGATTCAAAACTCGATTCACAATTAAAATCACAAGGAAATGTGTATATAGGTAGACATATAAGGTATCCTAATTCATACACCTTATAAATGGTTCATCTAATTGAAGAACGGTCCAAAATGATTTTTTCTGATTTCATGCTCCTCAACCAATAAAGAATAATTAATAGGCCTCTTTAATTACACATGATATAATTATAGATTAAATTCAAGGTTTTAAGTTCATGTTAAGGCTGCATCTAAGAATTTAGTGTGTGACATAGTGACATACATATAACACATCTACATATTAATTAAAGGTCTGATACTAACTACCATATTTCCATAGTTAAAATCTTCTCTAGTATCAACACATAATTCAATGTAGATTGGTGGAAAATTGATGAATGATCAATGAACCTAATAATATGAAAATTTATCTTGCACCCAAATAGCACAACTGATGCCAAATCAAATGAGGAATGAAAAAAGTAATCAATTACAGAGTAATATATATACTGTGATATCGTACCATCTCACAGATATTCAACTTACCAAGCTTATAAATAGTGAAATTATCCTTGATTTCAAGGAAATTTGAAGCCTTCACGATCTTGTCAAAAAATGACCGATACAACACCATTACCTCAAGGAAACCTCAGTATAAAAATCATTAAATCCAATAATTCATCATCTTAATTCCAATTTTGTGTGGGTAACTGTTTTAGCAGTTTGGATGGCCAGTGATGTTCTGCCTTCACCTACTCATAGGTGGAACACTGCTTGAAAAAACCACCTACATCAAAATTCATACCCCGCCACCAGTATTGGAGATATAAATCAAGTTACTCCTTAGTGATTTCAGGGTGCACTGGCCAGGATGAATCATCAATGTCTTGCATAAGCTTCTCATTTATGTCTGTTGAAACCCACACGTGATAATTTGAACTGATTATATGATCCACAACTACATTTCAACCTGGAGGAGGGTCCTCACGAGCCACACCCTCCTATAGAATTAGGACATCTGATTATGATAGTTACCTCATCCAAACTATATACATATTTTTGTAGTAAATATCTAATGATGATAAAAAATTGTATCCTATTCCATTATGAACCACTATGTTCATCTCAGTGAACAATGACATAAGCTACCACATTCAACTGGAATGCTAAACTACCCATATCGGAGTCCTCCGACTCAATTCATCAGCAACAACATTAACTTTATCAGGCCCAATGGAAAGATAAATGTTAAAATAATTCATATATTCCTACCACCTTTGTTGTGTTCAGGTATATGTCATGTTGTTTAAAAATGTACATGCTGATTTTGTGTTCTGTTTCCACCATGAGACACTCACCCAGAAATTAATGTCTCAAATATCATATTCCCTGAAGTACCATAGCTAAATCGAGATTATACATCCGATAATTACATTATGTGGCCTCAACTATCGAGACCCACACATCATGAATCTTTCTCTCAGAATAACAAATACTCCATTTTTTATATTTTTGTATCATATTACACAATTTATCTCTTTCCTAGATCATGAGAAATCATTATCCATGCTTAAGTCAATCACTAATATATAACCTGAAAAATCATCTTGTTAGAATCTAACTATACATTCTTCACATACATCTTAATAATTTCTATATGTGGAATATCTAGGATTGGGAATCCATATATGAAACACTTGTGGAAACCCTATTGTCCCATGGAACTCCATACCTCAAGGACTTTATTTGGATGATCCTAAGGAACAATAGTTATCACCTTGTCGAGATCAACTGATACACATGTCTCTTCAATGATGTGACCCAAGAAGTAAATTCAATCCGTTAGAGGTGTTACTTTGTGAGATTATCATATTACTTATTCTCTATTTGAATATAAAATATGATCACAATGTGATTGGAATGGTCATGTTGATTATGAGAATACACTAAAATATCATCCATGAGAAACAATAAGAACTAATCTGGATAAGGATAAAAAATAGATTTTATTAGTTCCTCGATAACTACCAGATTGTTCATGATACTAAACAGCATAACCAAATAATCATATAGATCTTACCTGGTACAAAATGATGTGTGAGGTATGTGTAATGGTCTAACCCATAACTAATGAAAACTGAATCTCAAATAAAACATCCAAAAACCCCTCGAAGATCATAGTTGGTTGAAGATATCATCTATCCACAATAGATGATATTATTTCATAACCATTATCTAGATCTATTCTGGGTAATCCACATATACCCTAACGGAATTGTCCACATTTTTTTGAAAAAATAATATGTGTAACCCATGGGGAAGTACAGTTATGACAAAATCCTTTGCCTCTAATACTTCTATCTACCTCTTGAGCTATTACTTCATAGTAGTATCCATCTAATAATAAGTAATCAAAACTGGTACAGATCATGGAAATAACTCAATAGGAAACTCTACAAATATTGCACGAGGTATTCCTAAAAATCCATTCAAAAAAAATGTCCCAAAAAAGTCAACTACTGGTGGGAATTCCTCATGATGTTTTCCCTGATCATCTAGATATAAAATCAATATTTTAGATATCATAAAACACATCCCACGATGCTCGAGTCCAACCCATCCTGCCTAGAAATCTCCTTCACCCACGTTAATTAACTCTCTTCCATATTGTATTGTTAAGGTTACCCTAAAATGATAACAACCAATACTAAAATGACTATAGACCAACCAGTCCATCATAAAGATGACGTAAAATCCTTTAATCATGATTTTAATGATCTTCCATATTAATTGAAACCATCTAAACTCAATGGGGGACTCCCTTCACTGACATACATCCCTCGTTAGAATCCCCAGTGGATGTTCAATAGCCATGAAGCTATCAAAAGTATAAACATTGATCCCAATTATAACAAACCAATGTTAATGTATATTAAAATTATACAAATTTTGTATAATAATTAATAAATTACACAAATAGTCCCCCAAATACTATATATGTCTAATGCCTCCGGAAACATAGAAACGGAAAAAATGGTACATAAGGGAGCTACATTATCACCAACTATGATCTTCTTGACTAGAACCCTTCTTAGACATATCATATATAATATATAATTTCAAAACCAAAGAATAGAAATATATAAACGTTTGGTCTTAGATTTTTAGTAAAGTTAAACAAGTGACATATGTAAGTATAAAAATCTAATAATGTTATGAGAATGTGATCATGAAATTATATGGTAATACCCTCAATATCAATGATCCTAAAAATGAATCATGTAACAAATGATGACAGTTTTAAATACATGAATAATAAGGGAAACAATATCATAATCCATGGAATCATAACATAGGAATAAGACATGTAATTTTAGAATAAGCATAAACAATTAATGTTATTCACTATAAGTCAAGAAGCATTGTTATAACTTATCAATGAACATAATAGGGACTACATAAACTGGGAGAGACACACCACCAACCCCTTTCCTAGAACATTCATTATAAAGGGTAGGGTTTCCCCATATTCCAAATGTGGATATGGTTTCTCCATCTCCCCATAGTGGATTGGGATTCACCATATTCCATCTTCATGGTGAGTATATCTAATTTTCGGGGCACACCACCATCCCCATTCATTGTCTGTCCCTTATAAAAGATTGGGTTTCATATTCTTTTCAGAGTGGAATAGGATTCACCATATTCCATTGTGGTTTCCCCCACTACTTGATCCACATCATTATCTCATTTGATATAAATATTTAACCAATGAATTTGAGAGACATATATGTCCCACCAATTTCATAATGAAATCAAAATAAAAACATGTACCGCAAATTTATAAACAATAATATCACATTACTTGAAAGAAAATGTATATCATAAACATGTAATAATATTATAACCATTAAAAAAGTAGATATATTAAAAAACTTTCATTAAAAAATATATCCTATGAAAAGAGGCAGATTTCATAGATATATAACTTTTGAAGAAGAAGTAGGTTTCACAAACATATATCCCATGATGAAGAAAAATGTTTCATAAACATATAACCAATGAAATGGAGATAGTTTTCATAAATAACATTCTATATAAACATGAACCAAATATAGAAATAATATTAGTGGAAGCATTCAATCATTTACCCAAAAAGGAATGTGTAACACCAATAAATTTCCTCATTAGAAGAAATTAATTATGTAATATATTTAAAAAACATTTATTGAGGAAAATATAATTTCTTATTTAGAACATCACTTTTATAAAATAAAATATTGGCAAAACTATTTTCATGAAATCAAATATGAGAACATATAAAATATTATTTTAAATTATTTTGAAAACCATTTCTTAGGAAACATTATTATGACTTATAATGATATCATGAAATTGACTTGAAGAAAAATTAAATAAACAAAATATAAAATAAAATAATTTTTTTATTGAAAACCATAAATAAATAATTAAAATTCCTTCAATATGAGATCAAAATATAATTTAAAAAATTTCCCAAAATTTTTAAAAACATGTTTTTTAAATTCCTAGCACAAGTCTCAAGGAAGGAAAATTGGGACAAAACTACATTAGAAATTTGGTAACATTTCAAAAACAAAACCCCTATTAAAGTAGGATCATATAATTTACATTTTTGTAACCATAGAAATATTTAATATAATCATATTATATATTCGTGGGCAGTATACACTGCACACAAATTGAGGGATTGGTGAATTAGACAATAATACCATAAAAATAAAAGTGATACTAGAAATACCCCTTACCTTATGTCTTAACTCTAATTGTACTCATTAAAACATAATATTTATTTAATATATGTTTATAATAAATCTAACACATTAACAGATTCTTATATATAATTTCAAATATGGATTTATATTACACATATATTCATAGATACATTTTAAGTTTACGCTTCGGGGGATATCGACTTTGTTTTTCAAATGTGTCAGAATTTGTTAAATTTTTTCCCTTATACATGTATTATGAATTCAAGAATGTATAACATGATATAAAAAATATTTATATTAATTATATATTTAATTATTATAATTAATTTGACATATAAATATGACATGAAGGACCCTGTTCGAGGATACTGTCAGCTGTACGTACACGTAATCATTGTTTCCGTTTAATTTTCATATTAAAACAAATAATGTAAATGGTATATATCTATAAATGGTTATATATTATTAAATTTTAAATTATTATTTTATATATATAATAAATTTTCATTAAATTCGTCGTCAATATATTTCATGTATGGTGTGAACAAATCGTGTTGCTTTGAGGAGGTGGTAGTCCACAATCCCCCAAATGAATTAATCACACTTATAAAAAATTGAATGCCTGAAGGTATGTGTTATAAACTAATAAAAAAAATATGTCATTGATATCATAAATAAAATTTAAAAATACATTTTCTATAATAATTACCGATCATGATAGGTGGTAAAAGAATGAAGAACATCATCGTTTTGTGAGGTGGTAGTTTATTAAACAAAAGAATAGTTAGTTAGTTACCCATTATATGAATTTGATAGTAAGTGAAGGTAAATCCCCCAGAATATATAGATCTCAATATATTTTTTGTAATTTTTCATTATATTATCGTGCAATAATAAGTTGTTTTGGTGGATAATCAAAATAAAAAAAGGATCATGAATTTGGATGTTACCTCTTATTTGGGTAACTAGGTTGGGTTTGGGCCAAAGGGATTACATGAAAGTATTTTATCTAAAGATTGTACATCATGTTTTATGGGATGAATATTGATGAGCTAATAGGTATGATCTTTTTTGAGCCAGTGTGTCTTGAGAGGTGGGGGGATGTGGGAGGGTGAGTGCTTTTTATAGTAGAGGAGGAGTGGCATTCTTATAACGTTTTCAAAAATACAATAAAACCAACGTTTTCCTATGAAATGTGGAATAAATAATATATATAATTAAATACAAGGAATTATAGTGTAAAAATATGGCCATAAAATGTATTTGGGACAAGTTTCGATGGCATTTTGGCTCTTAAGTGTATGGTTTAGTCTTTTGGTGGCCTAATTTTCTTCTTAATAGTTTAATTATTTATAATCAAATTCGATATCCTTTTTATTAAAAAATATATTTTATCCTTGTTATAAATTAAAAATATTTTATTCAAAATATTTAATCCATTTTTCAAATACTAATCACATAATTGAACTCAATAAATTTAAAATTAATCTAACACACATGTTGCGACAACATGTGTTTTAGCAAAAATGATTGCAAGTATTTAATGTTTTGATATAAATGTTTAATGTGAAATCGTTTCAGAAGACCCCAAATGGATTGTTTGATGCCTAATTAATATCATTACCCTTTAAACACAAATTAAAATATTATTGAACAAAATAAATAAATTATACAAAAAACATGTTTCGAATTAACATTCAATATTTTTCACTATTTATCCAAGAAATTATGTTTCTCAAAAAAATCAGAAACACTAACACAAAGACAATTTTTAAATTCTGAATTATATTTTTATTTTAAAAAATTAAATTTCTAAAAGTTAATAAATAAAATTATTTATTTTTTAATGGAAAAAAATGTAGTTCTTTTGACAAAATAATAGTTCCAAACATATAAAGGCATTACAAAAAATGTATGTATTATTATAAATACATATTATTTGTATAAATATATTATAAATATTATATTAGATAATAGTTATCACTATTCAAATTACTTTTTTTAATTTATATGTCTTAAAATTATCTTTTAAATAATTATACTAATAACATTCCATTTCATAAAAACTCATAGATTTTTGTAATGCATGACAAGTCAGCATCGCATGTAGAAAATGTTTATCTATTTTTATAATATAAAGAATGTTTTACGTAGTTTATCATTCATTGAAATACATAAACTAAATCATGTTTATTTGAATATGGTTCACCAAAAATTACGATGTTACATTCTACCCCCCCTAAAAATTAATTTCTCTCATAAAATTTGTCATAATGATGATAATATATGAGGATATTTCTACCTCATCATATCCTCAAGTTCCAACATAGCTTCTTCTAACTGGTGATTTCTTCACAAAATTTGGACCAACTGAGTTCCCTTGTTTCCTATAACATTCTATCTATGATCAAAAATTTCAACTGGTTATTCCTCGAAAAAATGATCATCCTCTAGTAGTATGAGCTCTGAGTTCAATACTTCTGAAGTTTCATGTATATGCATACTCAGGATAGATACATAGAACACATCATAGTCTTGGGATATATTTAGATGAATTTTAATGTGATAGGACATTGTTTCTATACAATCGAGAATCTAAAAGGGACCGATATACACATGGACTTGTTTTTCATTTATCTAGAACCTCATAATGTTATTCCATTTAGAGATTCATAGAAACACATTCTCACTAACTTTAAATTATAGATCATGTTGATGCTTATCATAGAAACATTTAAATTGACTTTATGATGCATTTATATTCTTCTAAAAGGTAAATCCTTCCAGGAAATGCATTCATCTATCTATGGTCCAAATTTCCTTATTTTTTAGGCAATATCTTAGTACGTTCGAGATCTACATTTATTCCCATATAGGGAATAATAAAGAGCCAAATGAATTCATGAATGAAATCTATTTTTATAAGAAAACTCATATAGAGGTAGTTGATGTTCCCAACAAACTTTGAAATAGAAAAAAAGATCTCAACATATCCTCTAGCATTTAAATTGTTCATTTAGACTGACCATCCTTCTATGTGCTTTGAGGAGTGATAAAAATCAATTTTGTATCATGCGCTTGATAAAATTAAAAAAAAATTGAGTAGAACCTCATATCCCCATAATATTTAATAGTAAGTGGTACCCCATGAAACATTACTACTTCTTTAATGTATATCATGATAAAATTATCTAAAAGTATTTCTTCTATGATAGCAATGAAATGTGCTAACATAGTATGCTGATGTACTACTGCCCATAAAAATTCAATACATTAGTGGTTTTGGGGAGTCCAATTACATATTCCATATTGATGTTCTTGCACTTCCATTATATTATGGGTAATGGATTCAACATCCTCTTATATTTCATCTTTCTACCTTAACTTGTATGCATACTAAGCATACATATACAACTATTGTGATATCCTTCATCATGGCATCCCACAATATGTATTAATTCAAATCATTATACTTCGTCATACTCCCATGATGATTATGGAATGAAGATCTGTGATCTTCTTCTAATAGATAGTTCTCCAAATCTAGTATGGATGGAATACCCACACACTATTCATGAACCTAATATTTAAATATTGATCGAGGATAAACTCAAGAAAATTTCTAACCCTGTTTTACATATCTACATCATCATTCATCTCCTATTTGATCTTCACATGGATATAAGGTTGAAAATTTGGTTTAGAAAGAAAATATTTCACCCCTTTAAACATAATTTATAAATCTATCCATTATACATTCAGAAATATTGCATCTTTTTTATCCTCATTATGGATAAGAATGAATGATCCTTTCGAGTAAAATCATTGAGCACCTTATTTTCTTTCCCCAGGTGGTAATTTATTGAGTATTCATAATCCTTTATTAGCTTTATCTATTTTCTCTAATGCGTGTTCAACTCTATCAGTGTGATTTTTTATTTTAGAAATTGCTGATCATCATATATATCACACATTTCTTCAAAAAGCTAATGCCTCCATATCAATAATGAGGAAATTACTCTAACAAAATCCAAATAATTAGTTGGGTTATTTGGATCATGTTTCTTCAACTATCATGAGGGATAAGAAATGACCATGTTATTCTTCATAAAAATATATAACAACCCCTTCTTGTATGCAACAAAATAGATTATAAACCCTTCTCCACTAAAACGAAATGTCAGACCATGTTCACTAACCAAACATCTCATTAGTTCCAGGAAAGTTTCCTCACAGTCAACTATTTTGAGGAATGTGGCACCCTAATGAGTTTAATTGGTCATAAGATATGATATCCATTAAACATTATCCATAAAAATTTGATAATATCAGTATATTACAAGAAATCTACAGATCTCTATCACTGTGGTTTGTCTATCCCGACCCTCAATAGCATATGATTTTGATGAATCTACTTCTATACCATCTCTTGAGATTATGTGACCCAAATAATGGAATGATTTTTTATCGAAAAATAATCTTTTTAATATTTCCATACACTTTATCCTTCTTTCACGTCTTTGGTAAAACTATGAAATGGTCTTCATCATCTTAATTTCTTATTTATTAGATACTAATATCCTCTATAAGGAATAACACAAACTAATCAAGGTAATATATTAATACTCTCTTCATAAAATTCATGATGATACTATGGGTATTAGTAAGACTGAATAAAATCCATATATATTCATAGTTTCCATAGCTTTTATAGAATTTTGTCTTAGTTATACACTTTTTTACCATCAAAAGTGATATAAAAAATGATGGCCAATAATGAAATTGTGTTGAGAACTATGAAAAAGGTCAAACAATTCATCAATACAGGGAAGAGGATACTTGTTTCTGATCAATATCTAGTTCATCTCTGGATAATCAATGCAGAGTCACATTGATTGGTATTTCATTTTCACCAAATGAATTGGTGCACCCCAAGGTTATAGTCATGGTCTGATGAATACCTTATCAAGGATTCATTGAATTTCTAATTCAATTCCTATAACTAAATGTGGTATATTCTATAGAGTTTACTTGAAATTAGTATGTAACTATGTATGAGTGCTATTAAGAATTGAACATCAAAATTTTGTGGAAGTCTAGGAAACTCTTCCATAATGACATCCACAAACTCCCAAAGAACAGGAATATCATCAATGTTGATTTTATTCCCAACCATTTTTGTTAAAAATACAATCCAAATGTTAATTAAGACCCATAAAATACATTTAATCTCCATTGGAAGTTCATACATATCATCCCCTTAATATGAAATCATAAGTTTGTTTGAAATATAAAATTTCAATCCATTTTTTTGAACATTGTTGTTGGATTTATGAATAGAATTTCAATACCTACCTAACATGACATCAAATTCAAATAGGAGAATAATTTTAAGATTTGTAGTAGTTACATTCCCAAAAAAATCATTTTTAGAGGTATAATAGAGAATAGATGAAATCATAGTACCATTAGGGTATTAAAATGATAATTAAACAAATCTTCTTAATGGAATATTAATACCATTATAAAATTATTTAAATGTTAAATATTAGGTTGATCCAAAATCAAATAATATATTTTCAATTATAATGTGGATGTTGTGTATACCATTAACCATATTGTTTTCAAAAACCTCATTAGAAACAATGATATCATGATATTTTTTCCTATCAATGAATTTAAGAGGTTTCAAATACTAATCATCATCACCAACCCATGGGTTTGGGCACTAGATATCATAATTTCCATACTCATTACACTTTAATAATTAAAGTGGTTGATGTGCATTTTGTTTATATTTTCTTCTATTTTTATCCTTGATTAACCTCATCCCATCAGTGCAGTAATAAACTACTCTATGGCCATCTCTTCCACACATAAAACACTTGTTAGACCCTATAAAATAATTTATTCTATGAATATTTCAATAGTTTGGGAATAAAGGATGTCGCATCATCTTCTCAAAAAGGATTCTATTTTCTCATGTAAGCAATATATTACTTATCCTGATAAAACAATGAGATTGATATCTAAATCCAACCTACATTTAAACATTGACTGTAAAGCACAGGATCTCTTCATATATACTTAATGTCCCTTATTTACAATAGCCTTCAGAGAATTGGATTTAAGCCACTAAAGAACCTATCAACATTAATTTTGGGTTTGGTTATAATTACATAACTGTACCTTGAAAGTCATGGGAAATTGTCTTCATATATAAAGACAGACTCATCATCATTTTGCATAAACTTAATGATATCCAATTATATTTTTGTATGGAGGTCACGACTAACATTAATATTCAATATTTGGTTATTGAACTCATAATGATTCGTGGATTCAATTACATTTTTCTACCTCATATTGTTGATTAGTGTCCTCCATTTTTCTACATCATCATTTAAAATATAAATATCTTCAATGAATTTATAAAGATCCGAACAGAATATAATGGAGAAAATATAATCTATGGTATTGATCAGTGTTGAGAAACATTGTATCATAGGACATCCTGAAAGAAGGTTAACATTCCCTCATGAAGGACACAATATAACATCAGCCCTTCTATACTTATTTGGAAGCTCATAATATTTCATTTCATGATAAAATTGTTTGATTATAGAAATGAGGTTCTTCATTATATCACCCATATCACTCGAATTCATGGGAGAACAATCATAGAATTATTTATTATAGTCACAATTAATGTGGATACATCATGATCAATACATTTCCTAAAACTAAATCCATAATATGAGAAAAAAAATTCATAGTGAGGAACCACATAATCCTGAAAAAAATTATTACATGATGTCAAAATTATGACACCTTCCTAAATATATTATACTATATGTTTAGCATATGTTATTCGTTGATTTTTTTAATCCTTCATGATGGTTTATGAATTTTTTGGTAATTATCAAATCATATCCCATGGGAATGGCAAACAAGGTGTGTAGTAAGGACTACTGTCATGTTCCAAATTACACCCAAATCAGTCATGACTCACATTGTCATAGTTGTTACTCTTATGTATGTATTTTCTAGAGCCTCTTCAAACTTTAGTTTCTAGACATAGTTTTATTTCATGGAATCTAGTCCCTCTATCATTTACTAAAATTCCATAAATTGTTGTTATAAATTTACTTATCCTTATAATTATCATTATTTATGATCATAGTGTTCTCAATATTGTTTTCTCATTCTAGTTTACTATAGTAAAATAAATCATTATATGAATACCAATAAAAATAACCCAGTATTAACATACATTAATAATATATAAATTTTATAGAATTCATAATATATTACCTAAGAAGACTCCCAATGACCTCTTAAGTCTAGTTCTTACTGAAACATAAAAAAACAGGTAGATAAGTGAGCTACATTATCTCCCACTAGGTTATTTATGACTGGAAAACTTCATAGAAACATCATACATAATACATATATTCATGACTAGAGATTAAAAAATATATAGGGGATAGACCAGATGTTTATTAAGGGTAAAAAAAAGTCAATATTGTAGAATAAATATGAATATAAGGGTATGGGAACAAGATCACGAAACTAGAAGATCATAAATTTCATATCAAAGAACACTAAAATGAATCATGAAATATAAATTTGATGTACACTAGATTTGAACACTAATGGAAACAAGATAATAATCCATGGAATCATAACCGAAGGATAACACAAGGATATATGGTATACACACAAACATGTATTAGAATTCCCTATTTGTCAAGATGCATTGCTAAAACTTATCAGGGAACTTCATGGGGAATAAAACTACTGAGAATGAAAAAACACCATCCCCATTCAAATTCCTTACCATGTAATGGATTTAATTTCATCATCTCCCCATAAAAGGTTTGGTTTCCCCAGAATCCATCTTTATATTGACTACACCTACTGGGCAGGGGACACGATGTAACGACCTAGATCCAGGGGCCACCCGAAGTTTCCCCATACCCGGTTGGCCACATGGAATCAAGAGAAGTTACTCAAATTCCAGAGGATTACAACTAGTAGAGAAGGCCTCGGGTGTGATAATGGGGAAACTATGCCCTCATTGGATGAGTAAACACGACAGAAAAAAAATAGTAACAATTAGTTAAAGTAGTAAATATAACAATTCTAACTTTTATTTTACACATTAACATAATTTATTACATAAAATATTTACATGATAAAACATAGAATATAAATAGTTTTAGTGTCATTGGGACTTAGGAACATTAAATAACAACTTAAAACATTAAATACACATCTTTATTGAAAACACCTTTTACATGACCACACATATGCTTCGTACTTAGCATTACATGGGATAACCTGAGGACATGCATAAAAAAAGGTGAGCTATAAAGCCCAATAAGGGAGTAAACAAAGAATAACATGAAGAATATAGTAAATGTTATTCAATAGGTATATCAATGGAGAATAATAGAAACAATATTATATATAATGATTATCATAACATGGAAACATGACATCAACATTTAACATGATATTAGCATGATCTAAGTATCATAACACATAGAGCATGAGTAAACACTAATTTTACATGAATTATCAGGATTAAGCCCTCATTTCCAATGACTTATCACAATAAAAATCTTGACCCAATGTATTGGATCTCTATCAGGGTGCACCCTTATTAATCATTTCAATTAATGCACAAGTGTTCAACATGGATAATATAACATCTATTCATTAACAATCATCATTTATTACATGATAAAGGAATATGTAACTCATACATGAATATCTATAATAAATAAGTAAATTTGCATACATGATAATAGCCTTAATAGAGAAATGGTAATGGTATTCACTACACAATGACTTTGGCTAGGAAAATTGTGGTGCTATATCAGTAGCATAATGTCTTGATATAACGATTCATAAAAATGGTAAGTGAGAAAGAAAGTTTTCTCTAACCATATGTACATGAAATATATAGTAATGTGGTCATTTTGATACATGTCCCAACATATTTTTTGGAATCTAGGCTCATGATACAAAAGAATTTCTATAATGTAAATGCTAAGAGTGATATTCCTTACGGAATTTCAGCACAGTAAAGGGTGTACATGGGATGAATTAATGAGAGGGAAAGAAGTCTCACATTATTAAAAAAATACAGACTGAAGTATTGGAGAATTGTGAAATTATACCCCATCATTTTTAATTGAAATGACAAGGGTATAACAACATAAAGAAACATGGACAAAAATGAGAGGGGAAGAAATCCTTTACTTGGTAGTGTGATCCCAATGGTTTTGGAGGGGTTTTATGGAGGCTTCCAGGGATCTTGGGGTGCCTTAGACGTATTTTAGAAAGATATGGGATGGTTAGGGACGTGCACCAAGGATTTTGAGTGATGATAAGTGGGATATTGGGTGGGTTTATATGGAAAAGATAGGGAATTCATTGTTAGTTAGGTTTTGGACACCACACATTAAACTAATAAAAACCAAAAACCAGCCTATGGATTTTCCCCATTGATTCGACTAAAGGGGAGTAGAAAATATTATTTTTTATGTCCAATTTCCTAACTTCTTATAATATTAGACTTAATTTTTTGTAGGTGAGTCACACTCTCATGTAAATAATTTTAAATGTTAAAATGTTTCATAAGTCTTAGAGGGTCTACTAAGGAACCATTAATTTAATGAAACAAATCTAAACTCTAATTATTTTAAAGATAAAACATATATTGGAAGAAAAATATATTTATAGTTTTTTATTACATCACTATTGGATCATTATTATGTCATAAAACAAATTATATATTTAAAAAATAGTTAATTTTTACCCAAAAATATGACTATCTCACAACATTATGAAAAAATCACCATTAGATAATTTTGACATCCAAAATCCAAAATTATCATCATTTTAACTATAAAATTTCTACATATGTGACTTTTTACTTTAAAATAATAATGGAAATTTATCTAAAATACATGGGTTTTGACAAAAACAGCTTTCAAACCATAATAAAATTTACAATTGTATTCGTAAAAATTATACAATAATTCACATTTAATAAATTGTAATTTTTCAATATTATTTATTTAAAATATTATTTAATTTAAAAATTCATTAATTCATCAAAATAGATTTTTTAATTATATTTTAACAAAAAATACTATTTTTCTTCAAAATCTACTTTCGAAATAACAATAATAAAATGAATGTTTATTCTCCATACAAAAATATTATACCCAATCATATTCCTAGGTTATTGTAACATAACACTTTATAACATCCACATAATACTGATGGGTAAAGTGTACAATGGTGACAGACTCCTGGGGAGGCTAGATAACATCACTCAGGTGGTAATATCTATTAACTTCCACCTTTCCTATTGGAGGATCCGCTCAAGAATAAAGTGTTGAATTTTAGCTTGGGATAGGTTAAGTGAAAATCGTAGTGATGCAACCTCCTTTCTAATCACCGAAAATTCCCTTTTTACATAGAAATTCTAATAGATGATTCCATATCTAACTTTTTCTGAGTAAATTGGATTTGTTAAAGCCCCACATTTATACTAATCATGTGATTATTGTTCAACGACTATAATAGGAACAATCACAATTCTTAACGTTATTTTAAAATCTAAAAACATATAACCAAACAAGTTCATATGTTGTAAAACCATATAACCTAATAATAAATTTAGTTAGATAAGGAGGAATTTTCTTTAATAAAATTTTGGGTCATTAGAATCATCCCCTCTTAAAAAATTTCACCCTCAAAATTTCCTTTTTCCATACCAAAACAGATGAGGGTAACTCTCTTTCATCACTTCCTCTGATTCCCACACTAATTATTCAATATTGTGGTTTTTCCGCAACACCTTTACAAGGGGCATTGTCTTATTTCGTATAAATTTTCACATATGATATATGATCACCACCAAATTCTCTTAATAGGAGAGGTAATTATAAAATTGTACCACCTCGTGATTGAGTACATGGAATGGCTTAGGTATGTACATCTTCAAGAGTGGTACATGCAATATATAATGTATATGAGATAGGTTCGGTGGGAGTACTAGTCGATAGGCCACTGCTATTATGAGAACAAGGATATTAAAAAGGAATTATGTACCATGGAATAAGAATTCCCTTCTACCCAAATCCCATAAAACTTTTCCATGGTGATATGCAGAGGAATACCATGTCTCCAACAACAAACACTAGGTCTCATCAACAATTATTAGTATAGCTATTTTGTTGAGTCTTAGCAGTTTTAATGGGCTTCTGGATGGTCTTAAACTTCTCTGCCAATTCCACAACCATTTTTGGAACTAGGAGTATTTGCTATCGAACATATCATTTTTCTGAACCTCTTCCCATAAATTGATTCATAAGGAGCCTTTTGGATGCTTGAGTGGAAACTATTATTGTTAGAGAACTCAACCAGAGAAATATGTTGATCCCATCTTCTTTTGAAGTCCATTGAGCATGCTCTTTACATGTCCTCAAGTTTTTGGATAGTCTGCTCAGATTTTCTATTAGTTTGAGGATGATAAATCATAATGATGCTCAACACAGTATTTAGATCATGTTGAAGACTCTTCTAGAACTTATAGGTGAATCATGGATGTCGATTGGATAAAATAGATATTGGTAATCCATATATCCTTAGCACTTCTATGATATATATCCATGCTAATTAATCCAATGAGAGATCCTCTCAAATATCAATGAACTGGGTAGTCTTTGTAATACTATCCACAACAACCCAAATAGTATTGTTTCCTTTGGTTGTCTTAAGAAGTTCGTTAACAAATTCCATGGTGATGTTCTCCCATTTGGATTTTTGTATGGGTAATGGTTTCATCATCCCCTTAGAATTTTGTCTCTCAGCCTTCAGTTGCTGACATACTAGGAAATTTAATGTATACACAATTATCTACTTCTTCTTATTATCCAACCAGTAATTCTCTCTGAGGTCTCAATACATCTTTTTGTTTCTTAGGTGAAAGGATAAATTCGAACTATGTATATCATCCAAAAGTTCGTTCATTAAATCCTAATTTGATAGAACACATAGTCTTTTCCTAGATCTCACAGTTCCTTCTTCATTAACATTGAACTATAGGGATTTCCCTTTTTTAAAGCATCCAATTTCTTCAGAATTCCTATATCATCCTTTTGAGAATCCTTTAACCATTCAAAAAGTGATGGTTGAGAAATAATTTTCTAAAGGAATGATAAATTTCCATTCATTATGATTCTCATGCCAATATTAATAATATATATAAAGATTGTATCCTTTTAAATTTTTATCACAGATAGAATCCCTCCTTTCTTTATACATAGAGAATCTTCCACCTTATTTGCTTTCCCAAGGTGGTAATGGTTTGAGAATTCATAGTCTTTGATCATCCCTAACCATCTCCATTAGTGAATTTTCCAATAATCTTCATGAAAATATAATCTTGGTTTTTTATCTATATATATTTCACACTTCATCCCTGATAGGTAATGCCACCAAATATTTAAAGTAAATATTACTAAAACCAACTCTAGATCATGTCTTTGATTGTTTCTCCCATGAACATTCAATTTCCATGAATCAGAAGCAATGACTCTGTCATGTTGCATCAACAACATCACATGACCTTATTTGAAGCCCCACCAATTACCAAAAAATGTTCTCCACTTGTGGGTAGTGTGTCATAGGTGTAGTGATAAGACTTCTTTTCAACTCGTTGATGTTATCTTCACATTCATCAGTCCAACCAAACTGTACTCCCTTCTGAGTTTTCTTGGTATTAGGGTGGTACAATCATGATAAATGTTCACAAATCAGCGATAATATCAATCTAACCCTAGGACGCTATGGATATTTATCATTGATGTTGTCATAGACCATACCTCAATTGCAGCTATCATGGAGAGATCAATAGATATCCCATTTCTTGTGATGATATGTCCAAAGAATGAGACCTCATTCAATAAGAACTCAATCTTTCTATACTTTTCATAGAGTTTCTACTTTTACAAGGTCTCTAGTACAATGCTTAGATGTTCCTCATGCTCCTCCTTGGATTTAGAGTATATTATAATATCCTTTATAATGGATACCAAAAAAATTTCAAGGTAATATCTAAGGACTATATTCATAAATTCCATGAAGGTCGATTGAGAATTAGTGAGTCTGAATGGAATTATTGTGAATTCATATTTCTCGTACCTTTTACGAAAATCAGTCATGGGGATATTCTTCTTCATCACCCTTTCTTGGTAATTACCCGACTGTAAATTAATGTTGGAGAAGTATTATTCTCCACCTAGCTGATAAAACATGTCATCAATTCATGGTATAGGATACTTGTTCTTCATCGTGATTTTTTTAAGCTCACAATAATCAATACAAAGGTTCATTGACCCATCATTCTTCTTGATGAAGAGGGCTGGTGCACCCCATATTGAATCACATGGGTGTATAAACCCTTTATCGAGATTCTCTTGTAGTTGTTTATTCATCTTTTCAAGCTCCACAACAACCATTATATACGGAGTCTTGGATATTTTAAATGCCCCTGGTATAAGATCAATTGAGAATAAAACATCTCTTCTAGGAGGAAGACTAGGTATTTCCTCCAGAAACACTTCAGTGAATTCCCTCACAATAGGGCTATTTTCAAGGATGTTTCTTTCCTTAGACTCAATCATCTGATCAAGATACACATTCTCATAGGGTAGTAATATCTACACTTGATATGGTGGTGCTAATGAAGATTCATCCTCTTCCTTGAACCTTTATATAATTTGGGGTTGATTCTCTATATAGAGAGTGATTTCCCTCTCACAAAAATTTATTTCTTATCTATTTAAGGAAATCCAATACATGCCATGAATTTCATCAAATTCTACTAGAGGGATTATGATGAGGTATTCTAGGATGTTCAATCCACAAATAGTAATAGGGGAGGAGTTATTTTCATGAGATGTGAAGATTAACCCATTTTCTATTCTCACTGACATATCTACTTTCATGATTGGTTGTGGTGTTATGATAGTTCTGCTAAACATTAGGGATATACATGAATGCGTAAAACAATAATAAAAATTATTTTCACCATTATTTAATGAATAACTTTAGTACCTCTCACCACTATGTTGTCGGGGGTTTCTTCAGCGGTAGTGATTGAAAAATATCGCCCTTGCTTCCTTGGAGGTTGTTGGTTGCCTCAAAAAACCCTTTTCATTTGTCACTAGTTTTTAAAGTGCATTGGATATTTGTAGTTGAAGCCATGGACTATGTGTTTATGGGAGAATGGAGTGTTCTTATCCTCTGTTTTAGCTAGAAGTTTTTCTTATCAGTAGATAATGTCTAGGTCCCCTTCTCTTCCACACCTAAAGCATTTTCTCACCCCTTTATAAAATTACTAGGGTTCTTATTTTCACACCATTGGAAAGTGGGGTGCTGTAATTTCTTAGAACCGTTGGATTTATCCATAAGACTAATCAAATTAATGTCTACATTCTGTTTTTTTGTCCCAATGATATTCCTGATATTTTTAGATCTCTATTTTTACATTGAGGGAACATCAGACAATTTTCCCAATTCTATTGAAGTCATGGATCACTAGGGCTTCCCGTCGGCCAGTTTTTAGGCCACCAAAGAAGTAGTAAACCTTGAATTCAAGGGTAACGAAAAATCTGAAGGTGTATCATGCAAGACTTTTGATTTTTTCCTCATACGTTCTGATGGATTCTTCGTATTTTCTTCTTGAATTCAAGGAAGCCCCTTTCCTTATTAAGTTTGAGGGTGTGGGGAAAATATTTATTGATTTTATTTTAGGAAATCCTTTCATTTCAATGCATCGATATCTTCCTCAAGCATTATATTTTTCATCAATATCCTCTATTGATCAGCTCCATCAACCATATGATAAGAATTCATAAGAACATTCTCATGTTCGGAACATTGAAGGATGGAGAAGATCATTTCAATGGAGTTTATCTATCGTTCGGAAATTGAGGGATCAGACCATCCCTTAAAATTAAGAGGTCCTTGTCTCATAATGATCTCGATTGCGGGTTGTTTATTATTAGGTCAGTGGGGGAGTTAAATGTTCTTCTTCACCCATGTTTCTACCCCCATGTTTGAGTAAACTGAGAGTGTATCATGACAATGTTTGTGATTGCCGCTCCAATCAGATTGGGCATCTCATTAGAACAGTAATAAAAATGATCTTCGCATCAGTTTTTATCTTGATTCCTCATATTAGTAGACATTTGGTGGAATAAAAATAATGTTAGGGTATCCAATAAAGGGGAATCCAAATACAAAAGGGGTAACTTATAAATTACATTTTTTTCCATAACTTATATATTTTATCTGTGATATACTTCTGAACATATATTCATAGGGCAGTTATTTTACTTCCCATGAAAATGGTTTATACTAAACATATGAATTTAACAAAGCATATCCCCTAGGAGTATCATAACCAAGAGTGAATAAAGGCCCGTTGTTTTTCACCCGTTCTTGTTCGAGTCTAGCTCAAAGCGGTGTTTTTAGGTTTTAACCCTAGATACATTTGTTCCAGAGCCACCTCAAACTTCTCATATCCAAACAGGGATGTATTTTCTTGATAAACGAATTAATCATTACTCACTAAATTTTTGGGATTTTTTATTATACATAGTCATGTCCCTAAGGCTCTCACATGGGTTTTTAATTCCTAATCCCATAAATAACTAAACATATCCTCTAATACAAAATATTACAACCCTTTTTTTTATTTCACACATAAACATAATTTATTACATAAAATATTCACTTGAATGAAAATAGAAGTTCAAGAGTTCTAGTGTATTTTGGGTTTAGAAACATTACATAACAACTTGAAACATGAAATAGACATCATTATTGAAAACTTCTTTTAACTAACCACACACATTCCTTCGTGATTAGAATTGCATGGGATAACCTAAGGACATGCATAAGAAAAGGGTGTTCCATAATTCCTGGTGAGGGAGTAAATAAGAAATTACATGAAAAATATAGTTCATGTTAGCATATAGGCATATCAATGGAGCATAAGAGAAACATGATTATATAGCATGATAATCATAACATGGAAATGTGGCATCGACATTTAACATGATATTAGCTTGAGCCAAGTCTCATCACACATAGAGCAAGAGTAAACTATATTTTCACATGAATTATCATGAGTAATCATTCGTTTCACTTTACTTATCATGATACTGATCATTACCCAATGCATTAGAGCACTATTAGGGCTCACCCTTCTTAATCATTTCATTTCATGCATAATTGTGCCACATGGATCATATAACATGGATTCATTAAACTTCCTCATTTATTCCATGATAAAGGAATGTAATGTAATACATGAATCTATATAATAAATATGTAAACGTTCATAAATTTTAATACCCTTAATAGTGGAATGAGTATGGTATTCACTGCACAATGACTTTGGAATTGAAAATCGTGGGGTAATTTCAGTAGCATAACAGTGTGACATAAGAGTTAATAAAAAATTTGATGAGAGAGAAATTGGTGTATCATAATATGTAAATGAAATGGAAGGTATTTGTGGTTCATATTGTTACTTGTCACAACATATGCAACAGAATTTTGATTCTTTATACTAAAGATTTTCTTGAATGTAACTATGAAGAGAAAAATAATATACAGAATTTCAGCATGGTAACTGATGTATATGGGAGGATTAAATGAGAGAAAAAAAGTTATATCATCATTAAATCATATGGAGGGAAGTATTGGGGAGGTTTGAAATTATACCCCAACATTTATAATTTAAATTTCAAGGGTATTGCAACACAAAGAAACATGGGCCAAAATAAGAGAGGAAGAAATCCCTTACTTGGATGAGTGATCACAATGGTTTGGAAGGGGCTTGAGAGAGGTTTCTTAAGAGGGTTTAAAAAGAGGGTGGAAGGGTAAATATGTGCTTCCTGGGTTTTTAGTGAATAGAAGTGAGAACTTTGGTGGGTTTATATAGGAAAAAAGTTGGAATTCATTATTACTTAGGTTTTGGACACCATACATTAAACTTATAAAATCCAAAAACCACCACATGGATTTTGCCCATTGTTTTTTCCAAAGGGGAGTGGAAAACATTATTTTTTATGGAAAATTTCCTATATTCTTAAAAAATAATGTTTTCTTATGTGGAGGTGAGTCACACTCTCAAGAAATTTATTTTAAAAGTTAAAATGTTTTATAAGTTTTGGAGGGTCCACTATGGCACCATAAAATTAATAAAAAAAATATAAAATCACATTATCTTACAGGTAAATAGAATATTGGACAAATAAAAATTTTATATTATTTTATTACATCACTATTTGGTCATTATGATGTCATAGAACACATTATATATTTAAATGGTATTTAATTTTTACATAAAAATTCGACTGTCTCGGAAAATTATGAAAAATTCACTGTTAGATAATTTCGACAACCTGAATCCAAAAATGATAATAATTTTTTCTAAATAAGTTTCATAATATGTGAATTGTTATTTTTAAAATAATAGGGACATTTATCGAAAATTCATGGGGTTTCACAAAAGCAGCTTTTAAACCTTAATAAATATTACAATTATATTCATAAATATTATATGTTCATTTATAATTAATAAAAATTAATTTAGTAATAATTTTAAATAAAATATTATTTAATTAAAAATTCCATTAATTCATTAAAATATATTTCTTAATTTAATATTAATTAAAAATAAATTTTTTCATTAAAAACTATTTTCAAAGTGACTGTAATAAAATAAATGTATATTTTCTATAAAAAAATAATGTACAAAATCATAGTGCTAGGGTGTTGTTACATAACCCCTTATTACACCCACATAAAACCAAAGGTTAATGTGTGTGATGGTGATAGGCTTTTGAGTGTGTCAGATAACATCGCTCAGGTGGTAATCTATATTAACTTCCACTTCTCCCATATGACATTCCTCACAAGCTTAACGTGTTGAACCTCGGCTTGGGCTTCGTTAAGATCGAAGACAAGTGACTCCACCTCCTTTACAACCTCCGATAAATGGGCTTCTTATGAAGAAATTAAACAGGATGAGGCCATGACTTCTTTTGTTTGACTAAATTGGTTTTGTTAAAGCCTTGTATTTAAATGATAATGAGATCACTATTCAAAGATTATATTATAATCGGTAATAATTCATAACGGTATTATAAAATATAAAAACATAAAACCTAGGAAGTGAATGTGTTATATAACTATTTTACATAATAATATTTATAATTATATCAGGATTAATTTTCCATAATAAATGTCCGGGTCCTAACAGTAAAACCATACAGAAGAATAAATAGCGAATGTATAATGGTAATAATAGAATTGGAGAATATATATATATAAATGATGCACGTCACATGTGTCTTAGAAAGTATCCAAAAATTCACAATGATAGAAATAAAATATAGAAACCCATGTATAGAAAAGCAAGTTAACTCCAATAGCATTTCAATCCTTAGCTTCGCCACTTGCTCTCCGGATGCACCAGCAATCAAGTGCCAGATGAAAGAGGGCTCTTTACCTTATCTATACCTACAATAATATAATCAATTTGGGTCTAAAAGCATGACCCAAATAGGGTGTGAGACTAATCCTTTTATGCAATAACTAAAATATCTGTGTCTTACTTTCAATTAACATATGTAGCCGGTAATATGAAGAACTGATTTAATAACCTAAAAAATAATCAAGAGAAAACAATCCTAAAGTTTTCAATTACATTAATTTACATTTATTATTCATTCATTTGAATCATGAAATCTCCAGATGTATCTTAATCCCAAATTCCCTATATTTAATAGTAATAAATGATGTCTAGATAAAAATCTATGCATTCTGGTATGACTGAGCCCAAGCTTGTGCTTTGTCTTTGCAGACTCATCAAAATAATAAAATCAATCAATAACAAGAATCTGTGAAATATCTCATGGTCTATCCCCTTTGATTAACATAACACCAATTCATTAAATAGTAGACATATATGAAGCCCTCCCAGTCTATCTCCATTTTTCCCACATAGTGCTAAATCATTTAAAAATGACCTACTGGGTAGCTCACACAGTCAACACCACATGGTCAACATGGAATCAATAAATATAAATGACATGCTAGGCAGTTCTCACAGTCAATACCCCTAGGTCAATATAGCATAATTAATTATTAACAACATCATGGTTAGCTCTTATAGTCAATACCCCCTAGGTCAACATCTACACCAAGGCTCTCATGGTCCTCTGTAAATAATGTGGAAGTTCCCACTGTCTTCCTAGTCCAAAGCTCTCATGGTCCATTGAAAAAAACATTGCACATAAAATATCAAAAACATTATGCAATCTATAACAACTACATGGATAACATTCAAAAAGAATATCACTTTCATTTCATATAATCATTCAACTTCATCCTAATCAAACAAGTCATGGAAATCAAGGTTATTATCCATATGAATAAGAAAAACCCCTTTTCAGTCAACCACCCAATAGCAGGTATTAAGTAGTGTAAAATTCAAAAGAAAGAAATACCCCAAACATGGGTATACAACACTTAAGCATATATAATCCAATGACAATAAACGAAAGGCACAAACCACCTACCTTGATAAAATAGGATTGATACTCTTGAACTTCATCCCACTAATAGACCCAGATTTGTGTAGATCTACGAAGATGTTAAAAATGATCAATCTTGAATAACTCAAACGAGATAAGGAATAGGGAACGGAGGCTATAAGGAAATTTTGATCTCACTAATGGTATTCCAATGCATCTGGTGACATCAGAATCATAGATCCAATGGAGAATCGTGAGGTGTTCAGAGTTATTTGTCCATTCCGTCACTCTACTGTGTAAACCAAGGGGTAAGGAATACGTTTTCAAAGTTGAGATGTGAACCCACTTTGATTTATCAAATAAAAAGAAAACTATATAGTGTTTTCCTTAAAGGTGCACGTCATGTAGTAGCCTTAATCAGTCAACTCCTTAAGCAGTCTTCTAGGTCACCACACGACCATGTACTCGGCTATTACACATATAGAACATGGTTCCCAGGTACACGGTGAGTACATAAAAATATTCCCATTTCATTCTTTTCTCTCAAAACAACCCGATTTTGTGCTCCATACCTGAAATGAAGTTATTAGTTCTTAAAAAAATTAACCTTAGAATAATTCTTCCATGAATATCCCTTTTAAAGGTGGTTAAGAAGAAATACAAAAAAAACAATGTCCATTGTGATAGTACGTCATCCTCCCACTTCAATGTCTCATCCTCAACATTGCAATGTTTCCATAGCTCTGGTATAAAGTAACAGACCACCATCCATATAGAAACTTTGTACTTTGAACCACAATCTGATTTGGGTGCTCCTCAAAGGATGAATCCACATCGAACACAACCGCCTCAGGGTAAAAAAAATTAGATGGGTCTGATAAATAATGTCATAGATTAAAAAATGAAATACATCATGCATAGCATTGTACCTCTGAGGTAGTTGTAATTGATAGAATACTGCTCTGACTCTCTCCAAAACCTCAAACGGCTTGACGTATCTCAGTTATATATTTCCCAATCTCCTAATCCTTCTATTCCCCAACCTCAATGTGACTCATAAGAAAACATGATCCTAGAACATAAACATCAGAGGTCATCTTCGTGGATTATCATAATATTTCTGTCGAGATTCTGTTGTACCCATCCTCATTCAAATCAACTCCACCTACTCAGTGGTCTCCACGACAATGTTAGGTCCCAGTATCAATGTTTTTCCTGCCTTCAGAAAACATAGGGGTGATATAAAAGGCCTACCATAAAAGACACTTAAGGTTCCATTTAAATCGTTCTATAAAAACGGCTATTGTAGGAAAACTCTACAAGGGGTATGTGTCTCTCCCATGAGCTAGTGAAATCTAGGACGCATGATAAAATCGTGTCCTCCAAAACCTGAATCACATGCTCAGACAAGACATTTGTCTTGGGATGGTATGTTTTACTCAGAAGTACTTGTCTACTGAACGCCCTCGATAATCCCTTCCATACACGAGAATTCAACCAGGCATCCCTGTCTAAAACGACCGAGGGTGGAACCCTATGAAAACGAATAATCTCTCAGATATAATAAATTCCAATTTCATCAACACTAAAGGATACCTTGATCAAAAAGAAGTGTTAATCGATCATTTTCATATTGATAAAAACCCAAACCAAATAATTCCCCTAGGGAGACCTTGGTAAACTTTTAACAAAATCCCTCAAAACATAATTCCACTTCCACTCGAGAATGGGTAACTATAGTTAATGAAATGTCAATCACTGATACTCTTCTTTCACATGTTGACAGGTGTAAAATCTCATAAAAAACTAGCCACATCCCTATGGATACCTAGCCACCAATATTGACAATTTTGATCTCGATACATCATGGTGACATGACGATGAATTTTCCAAACTAATGAATGAAAAATAATGCATAAAATCCCCAATTATATCAGATGACACCAATATGAGTCCACGAAAACTCAATACCTCATCATCACCTTAGGTCCATCTAAGAGTAGGTTCCTCTCCTAACATACTTTACCATAGGACTAGGCCTTTAGAATCTAATAGTTTCCTCATTCACACTCAATCCAGTAGATTATAGGTAATAGTTATAAATGAATGAAATGTAGGCCCATTTCTATCATGAACCACAAGAAACATCTCATAGAACAGATCCATAAACATCCACTCACTATTGGTCTCTTGAACTGCTTATATCTGAGTCCTCCTACTCATCGAATCAACCATTGCATTTCCATTCGTCGACGTGTAGGCAAGCTCAATGTCAAACGATTGACGGTACTCAGCCCACCTTTATAATCTAAAATTGAGATCTCACAGAGTAATTATATTCATGATACTTTTTTGATCAGTGTATACAAAAAAATGCCCTCACAAAAGATAATGCTTCCAATATCCCAAGGCTTGAACAACTTATAGAAACTCAAGATTGTGCGTTGGGTTATTCTTCCCATGTGGCCCCAACTACTGAGACATGTACCAGAAAACTAATTTCCCTACATAAGTACTTCTCATAACATGATACCTAAATCATCGAAGTAAATGGTGTAACTCTTTCCAGCCCTAGAAAAATCAGTATCCGTGCTGAATTCAATATCCCTTTCCACTTCTGAAAGGGAGAATCACAGGAATATGTCCATAAGAACATCACACCATTCTTAGTCAGGCCCTTAAGTGGTTCTTCTATGCATGATGTTTTTTTGTTAGGTGTATGTAATAACCTTTTTACCCCAAAAAACAATGTACCTCCAAGAAGTTATTCATCTTCTCTTAGGAAACTTCTACTCTCACTCTCTCTGGGTCTACTAATACTCCAGTATTTGAGATATCATATCTCATGAAATGAATTTTATCCATCACAAAGTGGCATTTTGTGAGAATATCATATAATTGATTCTCTCTCAATATACTCAAATGATCTCAAGATTTGATTCATGGTCATGTCGAGTGTGACAGTACAACAATATATCATCCAAAAATACTACCACAAAGGAATCCAAGAAAGGATGGAACAAGCAGTTAATATGTTCCATGAATATTTCTGGTGTATTAGTTAGACTAAAGGGCATAACCAAATAATCTTATAGACCATACATGCTACGAAATTCTGTAAGAGGTATATCTGATGATCTAACTAACAACTAATGATAATCAGATGACAATTCTATCTCCAATAACACATTGGCTCCTCAAAGACGACCAAAGAGATAATTAATCCTTGGAAGGAGATATTTTTCCTTGACTGCCAACTAGTTCATCATCTTATAATCCAAACAATTTCTAAGGGTACCATCCTCATTTTTCAAAAAAAGGACTGGAGAACCGCAATAAGAAGTACTAGGTCAGATGAAACCCTTTGCATGCAACTCTAATAATTGATTATTTATCTCCTATAACTCAACTTTAGTAATCCAATATGAAGGAATATACACCTATGCCTCTCTTGTCACAATATCAATAAAGAATATACCTTACGCTCTGGAGGTAAACTAGAAAATTCATCTAGAAAAACTTTTTTTAAAAGATCCAACACTAGAGGGAAGTCCTTTTTCGAAGTCCCCTAGTAATGCAGATAAAAACTAGAAATATAGGATGTAATTCCTCCCAACCCATGATTCTTGAGTATAGATATGTTCACCCAGACATCCCATTCTCTCTTTTGTAGAAAATATCCACTCTCTAGTGACGTGAAACTCACCCTACAGCAATAGCAGTCAACAAAGGCCTAAAAAAAGACCAACCAGTACATTCTATGAATGACATCAAAGCCTATCATCTATATGGCATAGAGGTCCCATAATATGTGACACCCTCAAACTAAAGATGGTACTCATTTCTATAACGTGCACTAGCCCTCTGAATTCCCAATAGAGTGTCTAGCATCATAATTTGATCAGAAGTAAAGATGCAGAGCCCAAGGATCACCATAATAGAAATAGATATAAGACTATGGGATTCCCCTATATCAAAAAGAGAAGAAGCTAAAAATTAGGAAACCAGAATAGTACCTCTAACCGTAGAGGGTGTGGGATCATAAAATTGTTGGGTATGTTCCATTATGAAAGTTGGACATGTACAATGATCCTTCAACCTTGCTGGAATACCCTGAGCTGATCCACCATGTTATCATAGAAAACATGTCATCTGGATACCACGACCATGACCACCTCCTCAGTCTAAATGGACTGAAGAACTCTAGTACCTTGACTGATGAGAAAATGGTGGTACCTCTCCTGAATGTGGAGTCATTACAAATCCCATCTCACTCACTACCAGTGAGAATATTTATTAAAAATGTTGAAGATAACCCATATTGAAACAATATCGGCACACGATTGGGAACCTCAGGTAATGTGGACTTGTATTCCCACTCATCCCACACTGGTAGCACGTCACATAGATACCTAAAGATATATCCCTACTACTAGAGTCACTATGTGAATGTTGCCTTTGGCTCTCCCTAATATCAAATGATGGTGTACCTTCCCTTTTTGCAAACCTCCCTAGCTCATAGAGCCAAAATACCTTACAATGTGCTTCCTAATCTTCCTATGGTTCAATATATCAGTCATCATAGTCAACCTGAAAACATTCAATTGCGATCAGATGTTGTACCTGATACAATCCTAAAATCACATAGCTTGTGATAACTCTTCACCACACAAAATAGGTCTGAAGAGATCAAGCTATGTAAAGTGATAATAATAATCCATCACTCAAAGAGAGTAGTTTTTTACATGCCAGAACTCCCATACATAGTCGTCCCTCACTATCTTAGTGTAGAAGTAATAATAGAAGGTCCTTTGGAAATATTCTCATTCCATATACTGATAACGTCCCATCTATTAGATAAAATCCCACCATCTCTTGGAAAATCACATAAAATGTATGTCGTGAGCTTCATTGTCCTCTGGAAAAGAGTTTCTAGATTCTCATAGACCAGAAGTAAGGCCTTCGTCCATGACTCTACTTCTTGTCATGATCCATCCTCTGTGAATGTTATTGGATCCTGCTACTAGAACACCCTATTCAACCCTTCAATACTCCGGGAAGGATGTGTTCTTCCCTAAAAAGATTGAAACATTATTATAAAGCCTTCACAAAACTTTTCATCAGCACCTACATCCAATATAACTGATGGTACCATGACAGGCATGAATGGAGGATCTACTGGTAGTCCCTTATCTACACTTTCCACAGTCTGATCCTCTCCTTGCATCTAGCATACAACCGTGGGATATATGGGTGGAAGGAATTCCCATGGTCAAGTGCACAAATCAGTACAAGATTATAAAGGACTACAATTTTGAATTTCAAGAAAGTAATGAGAGTATAAATAAATCATGTTTTACAAAATAGTGTTACATAGAGTATAGAACCACTACACAATGTGTTCCCTTAAGACTTTACATGGGAATTTACCTATGCCAACCTGGTCTTGTAACATCCTATATAGACAATGTGTTCCTCCATAGGCATGGTGTGTAATTGAAAATTTGATCATAACCAAATTCTTCTACATGACTAGAACTACATAGTTCTCTAATGGTGTAACACCAAACGGTGTGTTAACCCTATTCATAGAGTATACCGCTTATGTTCCATTGCATGTGTCGTTACTAATATGTCCCAATACATAGTAGATTACTAGACGATATGTATAATCTAGACACAGCATGTACATCCAGGGTTTCATCCTCCCATGTTGTTAGTGAAATGGTTGGATACATGGTCTCTTATAGCACTATGTGTAATCCTATTACACTGCATGTTCTACCAATGATTACTAACCCTGTTTCTCTTCTCACACAGTCATTCACATGGACAACACTACATGACACATACATATGGTAAACGACATGTAATTAAGAAATGTTATTTATTCTAGAACAGATGAACCCATGGTGTGTATTCATAACATCACACACCGTGTTGTATGGGTGTCAAATAGTAGGCCTCCAAAACAACACTAGAACCCTTATGATCATAAATTTTGTCAATGTCATAAAATTTTCTAATCCTTGAGAGTTCATACTACCCACGAATAAATGTGTGTCATCCTTGTTCAGGTCACATATTAACATAATTCAATTAAAGATTAAACGTCATCCTCCATATTCTGATCCAAGAGGACCAATAACACCTCACGAACCAAAGATTATAGTGAGTCGGAATGAGACATTACATATACCAATACCCTATCAAAATATCATGTATTATATCATATCATCTATCACAACCATGTGCATATCTTGCACAACATATATCACAACAGTGTGAAATCTGTAAGGAACCCTAAATGGGATGGAAAGAATGGATGGCATGTGATTCATAACAAGTGTCTATATGATAAATGAGATAGAATACCCTCATCTCAATAGGTTCCAACAGAAATATAACCACCATGATATCAATCCTAATAGCACAAAACAAGTGAATCACCTATAGGTGAAATCATATAAACTATAACTATTGCTAAACTAGAAAGATTGCAGTATTTGACTTAAAATGGCTTTTCCTTGTACACGGGTTAGCTAATTTAGGGTAAATCTTATTAACCACTACCAATTCATTATTATCCCAGTCTATAGCCACAAAATTGTAATGAAAAGTAGAAAATAGCTCTTTTTATAGCACTTTGTAACAACCCAGATCCAGGTGCCACCCAATGTTTCCCCATAACTGGTTTGTCACATGGACTCAAGCCCCTTTCCCCAAATGCCAGAGGCTTCTGAGTACAATCAAGGGACTAGTGTGTGTTAGTGGGAAAACTGTGACCTCATTGTCATAGTGAACACATCTAAAAACAAATAGTAACAATAGAAGAAGTAGTAAAACTATACAACAGAATAAATAATGGAAGGCTGATGGTAATAAAACAACTAGAGAGTAAATATAATTGGTGCATGTAACATGTGTTTAAAAAGAATGCAAATAATTCACAATGATATAAATACAATAAAAATGCCTATGTATAGAATATTAAGTAAAATCCAACAGTATAAAAATCCTCAACATGGTCCCATGTTCCCAAGATCCAATAACAATAATGTACCTGATAAAGAAGGGTGATTTCCTTTATCTATACCTGTAATAATATAATCTATTTTGGTCCTAAACCATGACCTAAATAGGGTGTGAGATGAATCTCAGTAGGGAACCACAAAAATATAGGTCCCTAACTTTCATTAAACATATGTAGTAGTTAATATGAAAAAATGAAGTAATGCACTAGAAAATACTCAAAAGTAAATAATTTTATAGTTTATAATTAAATTCATTTAAATTTATTATTGAATTGTTTGAATCATAAAATCAGGTGATCTATTCTAATCTCTATAACCTTCTATATAATAGTAATAAAAAAATGTCTCGGAAGAAAATATAATGAATCTAGTAAAATTCAGTCCAAGATCTTACTTTGTCTGGGAAGAATCGTCATAATCATGGAATCAATTAATAAAAACCCTCTAGGAAGTCTCTCATGGTCTAACCCCATGTTTTAATATAACAATAATTTATTAAATAAAGATCCTCTAGGAAGTTCTTTCTATAAAACACATTTGGTCGAACATATCACAAAATCAATTACAAGAAAACTTCTTGTATCTCTCACTATCAACACCCCATGGTCAATATAGCATCAATAAATATAAATAACCTCATTGGTAGCTCTCATGGTCAAAACACCCTGGGTCAACATATCATATGTAATTATAAATGATCTCTATTGTATCTCTCATGGTCAATACCCCCTGAGTCAACATTTACACCAAGGATTTCAAGGTCATGTGAAAACTATGTGGAAGTCCCTGTAGTTTTTTTAGTCCAAGGCTCTCAGGGTCCATTAAAAAAATAGTACACAGAAAATATCCAACAACTCATGGAATCCATAACCCCAACATGGATAACATTAACAGATCATGTCAGATGAATTTAATATAAACATTTAACTACATATTAATCAAACAAGGCATGGAAAACAAATTTCCTATCCTTAAAGATAAGAAAAAACTCGTTTTATATCAATAAAACCATATCAGGTATTGAACAAGGTAAAATTATATATCATGAAACACCCCAAACATCGGTATACGAAACATAAGCATATATAATCCATGGAAATCGACAAAATACCCAATCCACCATCCTATATATCATATGATTGATACACATGAATGTCTTCCATTGAATCAACCTAGATTGTCATAGATCTATAAAGATGTGAAAACTCTAAACCTTGAATAACTCAAACAAGAGATGGAATCGAGAAGATAGGCTCAAGTATAATTAATAAATCATTGGTGGAATTGAAATGCACATAACAACATTTCAATCTAAACTCTGATGGAGAATCGAGAAGAGTTTTGGAGTTCATTGATGTGCTAATGTGTGACAATACAATTTGACTTGTTTTTATAGTTTACACACTTTGGTATTGCCTCTTCTTTACAGTTGTATTTATGTTAATGAAATTTTCAAGGATACACAAACAAGGTTTTTCTAGTCCTTTAAAAATTTGAATCAAATTCATACACATGAGGGAGGAACCATAAGTTTTCATTTCAAAATAAACTCTTGATGTAATTTTTTTTTGAATGAACAGACATGTGAAGTGTATGGCTAACCCAATCACAATGTTTTCGTAAAGGGATAAGTAGGCTACCATGACGACACCAAAGATAATATTTGTAAATATATTTGATTCAGAAATATTATATGTCCAAGGTCTATTAAATAATCAAAAACCAAGAACTACGAGATAACCCATTTCTTCATTCTAGGGTGACAGATGGATCATACCATTCGAGCCTTTTTTCATGCTTTTATAGGGGTGTCAGGATATGAAATCAAAAGGAATCAGATAATTTTTTTTCCTTTGGTAGGAAATTGGCTCTAGTTGTAAGAAAAATTCATGGTATAATGAACTTACTTCATGGGGTCTTTGACCCTATTCTCAGTCACTATGAGTGCCCCTAATCAGTGATTGGGATTTTTCGATTTTTCTATCTCTTGACTCATAGGAAGTAGGTTTAAAAAATTATCATTGAGTGTCTAGTTTTGGTCCAGGAGGGTCTCTTAAGGTTACACCTTATTTATCTTCTCATCATCAGACCTATTTCACAATGACATGAGTAAAAGAAGGGGGAGCTCACATAGAGAGAGCAGTACAAGGATAGATTTGTATGATGCATTCAGGAAAAAGGAATCACTCTAGAAATGGAATTAATTGATTATTGACAATAGGTGTCATGATTTACTTCACGGGTGAGGTAATGGGTTCATGTCCAAGATGTTCCAGCTGTTCCAGGTAAAGAAAGAAGCATCATCTGGTGACTTCTTCAACCATGCCCCGCTTATTGGGGGATATAGCTCAGTTGATAGAGCTCTGCTCTTGTAATTGGGTCCTTGCGATTGTGGGTTGGATATCTAACTACAGGTGGTAATGAATGATAGTACCTTGTGACTAAACTGGTGGATCATTTTTTCAATGTCATTGGTAAAATGACCAAAACATGCCACTGAAATACTCTACTAAGACAAAAAGAGGGACTGTCGAGAACAACATAGAGGTAAGATGGATAGTTGGTCAGATCTATTATTATGGATTGTACATGAAAAATATGGAGTATGTGGATCTCCTATGGATCATGGGATCCCTGGGGAAGGGTATCAAGTGGGCCCTTGCGAACAGCTTGATGCATTATCTCCCTTCTACCCTTTGAGTGAAATGCGGCAAAAGGAATGAAACCATGGGCTTTCCCCTTTGTCTGCACCCCGTAGTAACTACATGATCACCCAAGGATGCCTTTGGCATCTTGGTGTGGTCAGAGAATGACCATAGAACCTTGTTCAATAAAAACACATTTGTCCACTCACCAGTTTAGAAACAAGGCTCGGATAATGGAAATCACTCATTCATAAAATCATCTTTCTAAAGTCCAATGATTCAAGCATAAAAATGGGGTAAAGCTATCTCTTTTTGATTATCTTATATCTTGCCTCTAGAACAAAAAGAATCCTTAGAATGAGATTCCAACTCCACTATGCCTTATTGTTGATATGGTTAGAACAATAGCTTTTTAGAGAGCACAGTATGATGAAAGATATAAGTTGTCTTCTAGGAGAGTTTTTTTCTATCATTGGCCTCTATGTAGAATCAGTCGGGGACAAGAGAGGCAGTTTTTACCCTCCGGAGGATGTCAATGGTTCGATTCTTCTTATCTCCAACTCATGAAATTACCAGATAAAAAGCGACACAATTTCTTTATTTGGTGGTTCAATCTATGATAACTCATTCATGGATGTTGATAAGATCATTCAATTTAGCATCAACTTAGGATTGTATAATAGCACACTTAAATTGTGAAGGGAATGTTTCAAATGAGGAAAGTCTTACGGTGGATACCTAGGCACCCAGAGACGAGGAAGGGTGTAGTAAGTGACATAATGCTTTGGGGAGTTGAAAAGAAACATAGATCCAGATATTCTTGAATAGTTCAACATTGTGAACTGAAAAATCCATGGGTTGGCATGAGACAGCCTGGGGAACTAAAACACCTTAGTACCAAAAGGAAATGAATGAAAAAGAGATTCCCCTAGTAGCGGAGAGTGAAATGAGAGCATCCTAAACTATAAAAATGGGGTTTTGGGAGAGACATACAAGTTTCGTGCAACTAGGTGAAGCAATGGAGTGTTATACCATAGATGGTGAGAGTCTAGTAGCTGAATGCATCACTTGCTTATGCTCTGACCTAAGTAGCACAGGGCACGTGGAATCCCTTGTGAATCCAGAAGGACCACCTAGAAAGGCTAAATACTCATGGGTGACTGATTGCAAAGTTGTACCGTGAGATAAGGGTGAAAATAACTCCCATCAGGGAGTGAAGTAGAACATGAAACCATAATCTCCCAAGCAGTGGGAGGAGCATAGGGCTCTAACCATGTGACTGCTGATGAATGAGTCGACGACAAATAAGATGTGGCTTTGTTATGTTAACCCACCCCCCCCAGAGCCTTAGTGAAATCGAGTCATCATAGAACAATTGTCACTGTATATTGACCCGAAACTGGATGATCTATCCATAACCAGGATGAAGCTTTGGTGGAACTTAGAGGAGGTCTGAACCGACTGATGTGGAAGAATCAGCGGATGAGTTGTGGTAGGGGGTTAAAATGACACTCGAACCCAAATCTAGTTGGTTCTCTACGAAATGCATTGAGGTGAAATAGTTGACTTCACATATAAGGGGGTTAAGAACTGTTTTGTTGCGGGCCTTGAGAGTAATACCAAATCAAGGAAAACTCTAAATTCTAGATACGACCTCAAAATAAATGAGGTCAAGGTCGACCAGCAAGACGATGGGGGATAAGCTTCATCATCGAGAGGGAAACAACTCAGATCACCCGCTAAGGCCCCTAAATGACAGCTAAGTGATAAAAGATGTAGGGGTGTAATGATAACCAAGAGGTTTTCCTAGAAGCAACCACCCTTGAAAGAGTGCATAATAGCTCATGGATCAAGTGCTCTTGTGCCGATGATGAATGAGGATTAGCGATCTTCCGAAGCTGTGGGATGTCAAAATTCATCGGTAGGAGAGAGTTCCACCATAAACGTAAAGGAAAGAACCTGTGCGAGTAGTGATGGATGAAGCAGAACTGAGAATGTCTGCTTGAGTAATGAAAACATTAATGAGAATCCAATGCCCCGAAAACCATTCCAAAGATGAGACACCAACCAACTCTCATTAAGAAAAAAAACTTCATGGTGTATTCATTAAAAAGAAGACACCATGTAGTATCCTTAATCATCCCCCATCATAGGTGGTCTTCCAGGTCACCACATGACCAGGTACTCAGACATTACACAACCAGTACATGGTTGTACATGGTTCCTAGTTACATGGCGTGCACTCATAAGTACACGAAGTGTACTTAGAAAAATATCATTTCTTAATTTATCCTTAAAACAAAATGAAGTCAAAATCTATACCTAAAATGAATATTCAGGTTCGTACACACCACCATCCCCAGTCTTAGTCCTTTCATTGTAAGGGATTAAGTTTTTCCATTTCACCATAGTGGATTGGCATTCCCCATCATTCATTATAGGTTAAGCCCATTGATATGAATCCAATCATTATCTCATTATATATATATATTTACCCATTTCATTGGAGGTAGATATATGTCCCACCCATATAATAAAAAAATAGTTCGTGCATGTTCCACAATATCATAAATAAAGTAATCATAATTGAGGAAATGAAAGGGGTATCATAAACATTTAATAATAACGTAACCTATGGAAAAAAGGGATTGGTTTTATATTAATTTCATAAAAATAATCACTCATAGAAATTGGTGGGTTTCATAGATATATAGCCCATGAAAAAGAAATGGGTTCCATAAACATATAACCCATGATGAAAAAGCATGTCTCATAAGTATGAATCCCTTGAAATACAAATGGTTTTCTGAAACACCATACCATAAATACATAAACCTTTCGTGGAAATAATATCAAAGAAATCATTGGATCAAAACTGCAAAAATTCATGAGTAACACCAAAATATGACATCATAGATGAAAAAATATATTTAAATATATTTTAATAACATCTGTTGTCAAAAATAACCATCATTCATTGAGAAGTTATTTTTAAAACAAGAAACCTATTGAAAAATATATTCTTTAAAATAATCATGAAAAATTAAATATAAATGTTTTAAAACATTTTGAAAACATCTTCTCTTGAAAAAATTATGAAAAAAGATAATGAAATCAAGAAATTTCTCTGAAATTATTCTTTTTAAAAACACAATAACAACATATAATGGGTCCATTGAAACCCCTAAACCATTTCAAGAAATAAGATTTTCTTAAAAATGCGATTAAAATATCATCATTAAAAATTTTTAAATATATATTTAATTGAAATTCCAAGCATGTGTCTCACTGAAAGAAAATTGGGACAATCTTATTTTTTTGATATGGTATCTTTTGAAACAAATAAAGGAAGGCGCAGAACCGAACAAGCATATTTTCCAAAATTTATTAATAAAATAAATGTGTTGTGTAAAACAAAGCAATTGATGGGAATATCATATCCAAAAAATTGAATTCATATATAAATGATCAAATTCCTCACCCTGGTGAAAATTAGAGACTACCCCAGTATCAACTGTTTCCCATTCAAATTGCAATTTGTATTGGTTTAGATCTTTTATGTACCTATCTATAATCCTCAACTTCTATTATGTAAGATTCTCTTTGATGGAGTGCTTGATAGAACACCCCTATTTTTATCATCATTTATCCACCTTGAATCCTGGTAGGCAGACCTAGTAGACATAATATTTATCATGTTGGGTTAATCCTTCATGATCCTTCTTTTTGTAGGATAAGTGGATACTCCCTCACTTTCATTCCCCTTCATCCCCTTATTATTAAAGATATAACTATAGGATAATTTTTCACACTTCCTAATAGATTGGTGGTATTTTTTTTTGTCATCTCTATCATAGAAATTCCCCTACCTATCATAGAAATTAAAAGAGGCCTATAGATTCAGGAAGTCATCATAAATATTAATATTCAATATCTTTTTTCCTTGTTCTCCAATATCTTATTTTGGCTATTGATGTCCCCTATGAAAAAAAATTGATAATTTCCCCCAGTTCCATGATCCTCACAACCTATTTCATTAAGATCAATTTCATTAGGTTAATTAGGAGCACCCAATTGTATAACCACATCAATGACCAATTGAGACATTTCTATATGTGAATTTTCGTAAAAAAAACACCCCACTACATCGTTCAACTCCTATTTTGTGACTTGATCTTCCTAACAAAAATCCTCATATTCTAAACTATATTATAGAGTTAAATTTTCAATAATTACTTGTGCCTATATCAAATTTCTACTATTCACTTTCTTTGTCAGTCCTTCAACACATCATTTTCCCTTCACCAGAACACCAATTTATGTGTCTAGGGCTACAAATGGAATCATCTATCAGCATGTTACATCATTCTCTATATCCATGGTTCCATATCACAAATCCATAGCACCTTTCATATTTCATTATGTATCATCATTCTGGCACTTCAGGACACATTAAAATTGGGTGAAGATAATATTCATGTTTAGAATTAGGTGAAATGGGGCTACATGACTCTAAATAAATATAGCTCCTGATTTATCTCCCGCTATCCCCACAAATACTGGATTATCTAAATAAACATCCTCTTAGTTGATAATTAAAAGGCCTTCCACATCAACATATTCCAAACCCTTCATCCTTGGAGCAGGATCCACCACATGATACTTCATCCACTAATGAGCCTTTCTCTTACCTATAATCCTACATTTCACCAGTTCGTGTCCCAACATCTTAGAAGAATAAAGATATCTTACCCAAGATTCATATACAAACCAAATAATTAATCAGAATATGTAACTCATAGATATCCAAAAAAAATAATCGTGTCTCCATGATACACAACTTCAACACACACCCTTGGGGCAATTAGATGGCACACTGATCGGGAATTATTGTCTCATAAGAGAAATCTTCCTACCATGTTTCTGAACATAGAGATAATGGAAGGTTTTTGAAAGGGGGAGGATATTATTTAAATTATACAAGGATGGATTTCATGATAGAATACAATTTCATGATAAATTCATAGTCCCATAAAAGATGAATGAACCCTATCCCATTGAAATTTTTAGGTTCCAATGTATAGGCTCGATTCATATCCCCTTCTATGGTGAAGTATATCATAATGTGACGACTACACACGAGCCCCCCCATTGCCTGATTTTGTAAGATCTATGACATGAAAAAAACCTATTGAAATCATCCACTGAGGGGAATAAGTCTGGTAATCTCATGATTAAAGTATATTGGAGAAGGGAGGGTGCCTCATTATACTCCAAATGATAAAGGGGGAGCTACCGTCACCCTTAGAAATGATCAGACCCCATTGGGACCATTGAGATTATTTGAAACAATGGGATAAAGTTAGGGTTAGGGAATGGGATTAATATGGTTTCTATTCCATATGAGGGAGGAGAATTCCCCACACCCATTATGTGGGAGGGAGAATCAAATCGTTTTCACCACCGTCTAGGGTTTCGAGGGGAGTCCGCGCAGAGCGCCTTTCCAATCATTATTCCAGGTAAATTTTGAAACATAAATCAAATGAAAGGGATACAACCTAATATATATGTAAATAACTATGAACTTAAAGATAATAATAATATAATATATTCAGGGGTAGTATATACAACACAAAGAAGGAATGAGTGGTGAATATGGCAGAAATCTCACATAAATTTATTTGATACTGGAGATCCACCTTACCTTATGTTTGGAATCCCATTTTACTCATTAAAATTAGTTTTGTAATAAATATTTTTTTATTATAAATATACCAAATGACTATATTATCTTATATAATTCCACATATGGATTTAAATTAAAAAACTATTAACACATTTGTTTTATTTTTTCATTTTGTGTAATTTTTTCTCCAACTTCTGTATTAATTTGTTCTAATTTAAGCCTTCATACTTATATAATGATTTCTAGAATGTAAATAATGACATAAATATAATTTATATTCATTATATATATTTTTATAATAATATTTCAAATATATAAATTTGAATTGGAATACTGAATTCTGGGAGATGGTAGGTCAGACAGAGGCATGAATAATGTATCTATTTAATTATCATATTGAAAGAATGAAAGTAATTGAAATATATTTATATATTTTTATAAAAAATTATTATAGATTTATTATTTCATTTATATAAAATAGGAACATTAAACCTATCCTTAATACATTCTATGTATGGTGTGAAAGAATCACATCTCTTTGAAGAGGTGGTAGTCCACACATCCCCAAATGAAATTATCACACTTACAGAAATGGAAAAAATGACGTAATGTGTTATATGGTAACTAAAGATGCATCTAAAAATGATAAATATCATATATATATCATATAATAACATATTTTACATAATAATTTGCATCCTTGAGAGGTTCTAATAGAAAATAATGAACACCATAATTGTGTGAGGTCATAGTTCTCCAAACACAATAACATTATGTTCATTTCCCATTAAGTGTAAGATTAAGTGTAGATAAAACCATTATAATATAAAAATATGATTATATTGAGGATATTTATGTCATTATATAGTAATATCTTTATAATATTTGAGGTTATGTGGAAATAAAATAAAATAAGGGAGCTTAGGGGATGATGTTACCTCTTACCTAGGTAACTTCTTTTGGTTTGCAACAAAGGGATTAATCGGATGAATTTATTGAAAAAATAAAGTTTCTGGTTGAGGGTTGGGATTTTAAAGAGATATTATTACACATATTGGTTGATAAAAAGCGTCTTGATAGGTGTGAGTAAGTGGGTGGGGTGGGGTGAGTAACTTTTTATAGTAGAGGATAGGATGTATTATTGTAAATTATTGAAATAGGAATTCCACCAATGTTTTTTTGAGGAAAAGTGATTTCAATAATTGATAAAGTTATAAAAAATAGAATATAGGTTCAATATATGGCCATGAAAAGGATTTTTAACAACATTAGAGGTCATTTTGTCCATTACGTATATGGTTTAGTACTTTGTTAAGATAATTTCTCTCCTAATCATTGCAATTAATTATAATCATGTTCACTAATATTGTTTTGGAAAAAAATAATATTCATTAGTATAAATTATAAATTCATTTTATTCCAAATATGAATCCATTTTTCCAAATTCTATTCATATAACTGGAAATAATATATTTAAAATTAATACCATATATGTGTCGTGACAGTGTGTTTTTCAAAAACAAAATTGTATAAATTATTGGAATGTTTTGGTATGTAGTTTGAATGGGAAAATGGTTATAAATATATAAATTGGAATAAATTATGTATTATTAATATAATTACATTTTATAACCAAAATAAATTATAACTTTCTACATTATTAAATTAAATGGAAATGCAGTTTTGAATTAAAAATCAATATTTTTTTCTATTGATCATAAATGTGTTTCCTTAGAACAATACCTTAAATTTATCGTAAAATAGTTTTGAAATTATTTGTGTAAAAATTATTTTTTATAAAATCGAATTTTTAAACGTGTATAAAATTAAATATCATTTTTTTTTCTCAAAAGTATATAAAAATAATTTCTTTTAAGAAAACAATATTTTCAATCATATAAAGACATTACTAAAAGTTTATGTCTTATTATGAATTTAAAATATTTATATAGATAAATTTTAAATATTTTTTAATATAAATTGTTTTTAGTATTAATATTAACAATTTTAACAACAATTTTATAATTATATCATTCAAATAATTATAACTATAAAATATAGTTTCATAGAAACTTATTGTTGTGTATCACGCAAGCCTAGTCAGTGTTGCTTGTATGACAACATTATATTCATTTAGAATATAAAAAAAGTTTTACATAATATACCATGAATTTAAGTAAATCAATTAATACTAATTTAATTGAAAAAAATTCATAGAAACTTTGGGTTTACCCAAAGGCCCTCCACAAAAAGAAAAAATATAAAGCAATGAGAAAGAACATGTATCAAAATATAAAGAAGCTAATTTATATGGTACAATAATATTACCTCTGATGGAATAATGTATGGAATCCTACCCTTAAATATCATATCTCACTGTATAGATCTGGGCTAAACCATGCCCCTTTTATACTTCCTACATGTACTGATCAGATCCACCCTTTTTCATTATAAAACTAGTGTCTAACTACCCATAACATGACCACCATATTGTCTTGACTGACTACATGTACTAGAAATTCATTCTTGATGAGAAGATGATGACCCTAATACTTAATGTGGAGTCATTACAGACCCTCTCTCACTGCCTTCATATGAAATTTTTTCACAAACGCGTTGTAGATAACCCATATTTCTACAAGATTGACACTCAAATGTGTCCCTATAACATTGTGGCCTCATTTTTCAAAGCCTAATACACTTAACGATCCTCACTTTGCTACTTGAGTCCATTATCTAATGAATAGTATCACTATATGGATGCTCTACATGGACCTTCCTACTACTGGTTGATGAATTACTAGAGCTGGATATCGAACCACTATGGCTCTCACCCTCAGACACCCTCATGTTACACTCTATGATAATTGTATGATTCATAATTATATAAATATAATAAATCCTAAATACACTCACAAATTTTCAGATGCCATACATTATACCATCCTCTAATATATTGGTTTTAGATAGGTCATCATTCTTTTGAATTGGTGAGAAAAATCAGATCATAGTAAAATGGGACGAGTAATCCATAACTGATAGTGTGTGCAGCTCTCAGTGCAGTAACTATTGTGATCTATTTTCCATTAACACCAAAGAATAGATGTAATCATATAATTACATTAAAATTACACCAAGATATCCTTTAATAATGTTTATTTTGAGTAATTGCATAACACCATCTATTGGTGGAATCACACAATTTATTCGTAGGGAATATTTCCCTCATCTCAGAAGGCCACTCAAGATTCTCCATGATATATATAATGGACTCTATCCATGAATCCATATCCTTTAGTGCCCCATACAACAAAAACATATATATATATATATATATATATATATATATATATATATTATGATATTGGAACCCACATTTAAACTCTTCCATAGTTATGTAACAATAAGGTGCACCCTAAACAATCTATAGGAACCCCATAATTCCTTCTTGAAACTATGCCTTAGCACCTGTGTCCTGTACATATACTAGTGTAATAGCTGGAACTATTGTAGTTTCCAATAGAATATCATGGAACAATACCTTTTGAGTGTGTTCATCTCTATCAACATGTCATAAAACTAGAGGGAACTAAGATGCAATAAGTCAAAAAATTCCAAGAAAATGGCTCAGATCAATATTATTATCAATGTTTATAGCTCAAAAGTGTGTGTATATAAGTAGGATAGGTACAAGACTTACTGTATAAAAACTCACCCCTCTTCCTAATCAATGAGTCTGGTCTAGGAATCTTAAAAACCACACTTATTGAAAACTATTTTTTTATTATAGACCCCCTTTAGATGGGTAAGGGGAACCCAACTGACGTCAAAGACATAAAGACAATCAAGCCCCATAGTCCAATGTTCCGGAGACAAAAACAAACCAATTAAAAACTGAAAATAAGGACCCCTCCCCCATATAAAATTGTTAATATGAGCTTCCAACTTCTCATTGATGTTCAGCTAGCAGTCCCGTGCAAGGATGCATGAGCACGGTACCGAGGACAAAAGTGATACCCTCTCAAACATCCTGTTCCGGATAGCCATGACCTGTAGAAGCTCCTTTCTCAGAACCTCTTCTGGGACCGTCCATTGAAGTGAACTGGATGCAATATCTTATCAACCGCAAACAATAGAACCATAACTAAAATAGACCCACGAAAAAATCATTTATCCAAATCACACTTTCAACCAACACAAAAACTTATCACGATATCACAAAATCAACACCACATAAATTTCACAACTATCAAATTACTCCACCGTCATCCAGCCACTACGAATCACCTGAACTAAATCGACACATACCCAATCCCGTCTAAAGGTTCAAGTGGCAAAACCCAAAGACAAAAAATCCAGCCAATTGAACAACCAAAAACATCTTCAAATCATAAACATGAAAAATAACTCAAAGAATCAAAGAATACAAAGACCCCCCCTCCAGCCACTCCAGATCTGCTGTCGAGCTACAGAGTAAGAGAGATTGAAATGGATCCTGGCTGTGCTGGACCGAACCGACAAGCCAGGAGCACTGCAACTGACATAGTCGACACCGAACTGAGCGATCCGAGCCACCTCATCTACAAAACAAAAACCCCGATGAGCCGAGAGAAGCAGTTGCAATCCGAAACTCCACTACGCCAAGCCGATTCCAGGCCACGCCACCATTGATCTGAAACCTATGTAGCCACCATTGGGACCGAGCTGGGCTAGAGGGGGAAGGGAAGAGAAACCATCGGGAAACCCTAAGCACCATAGCAGGAAAGGAGATGTCGCTCTGATGCTGTCCAGGGCTTATATCGATAACTCTTTTCACATACAAATCCCACATAAGCAAGAGATCCTATATAATACTTACTACTAAGGTCAGGTATAATTCATGTTCTATCAAATAATAATATCCAGTTTACATTTTATTCTGACATTCATTTCTTGTTTCATTCATTTTACATTATATCATAATTTAATTTTAAATGTTGAACCAATGTTTTTTCAGAATAAAATCAATAGGGGGCACATTCCTCAGAAACCAAATTATGGAATCCTCTTAATTCTGAACAAAACACGTTCCAGAATACATATCACAAAACCATGTATATATATCTTGGATCATATCACAAATTCATTAAAAATATAATGAATCCAAAATTAGATGGAATAATGCATGACATGTGATTCCAATAAACAACCTAAAATGATGCACGAGATGAATATCCTCATCTGATCATGTGGCAACACAATATAACCAATGATTAAATCAATAATAATATCCCAATTCAATTTCATCTCCCAATGGAGGAATCAAATAGATTATAATAGTCATAATCTAAAAAAAATATTCTTATTTAAGGAAATTTGAATTTTTACTGAAAGTGTGTTAGCTAAAACAAAGAAAAACTCATTACAAAACATTAATTCCTTCTTATACCATCTTATTATCTAATAATATTTATTCAAACTAGAAAATAATATGCCTCTGTTAGTAATTTGTGACATAACAGACCAGAATGATACTCAAAATCTTCTTCGATATTAGTTGTCCACATGGCCTCAAGTGCATGCCACAAAATTCTAGAGGCTTCTAACTAGCAGAGAGAGCCTAAGTGTATATATCGGGAAACTATGACCTATGCACCAAATTAAAGATAATGGGAATATAATTATCAAAAATTTAGGAAAAAAATTAATGAAAATTTAATAGTAGATTAATAGTACAAATATATAGAAATATAACATCGAATACCACATAAGATGATAATGATTTTTCATGTCATATATTTATTTAAAACACAATAACATATATACAATAGTATAATTCAATACATGTCTCATAATTACAAAAGTCCTAAAATGTATGTCATCTACCATTACATGACTCATCTATGTACCATACTCCCATGATCCTAAGTAGCAACAAGAACATTTAGTATGGTGCTTTCCATTATCCATAATTGAAATCATATAAACATTTCAGGTACACTAGGCAGCCAAAATGGGATGTGAAATTATATCCCAGTACCCAACCACTAATGTTCATGTTCCAATTAGTCAGTGAATATATAAAAGTCACAGTGTACATGAAGTAATACAATATGAAAAGGAAGTACTGAAATTAAACATTCTATAAATTCTATGAACTCGTTTATTAGAAAAATCCATAAATCTTTCAATTTCATTTACCTCATATGATTCTTGACCTGTCATATAGCCTGACTTCCTATACAAATATAGGTATATAATGGATTCCTAAATAGGCCATCCATAAATTCTAATCAAATACAAAATCCAGGCCAATGATTTGGAATGGAAGATACATCATTTTACTCATCCATTCATTATTAAAATTATAACATGAGACCATCCTTATCATTAACAATTTTAAATCATGGTATATCTTAATGTATAAGATAAACCAATACCCTACATGATTATCCATGGCTTATATATCAAGAACCCTGGATTTACTCTTGGTGTCATATAACATCACTTCTTTTCATTACCATAATTGTAATTCCACTAGGGGAGTCCAAGTATCACCCTTGTCATAAATAATTAAATTCTATTTGACTCATAACTTGTAATTACTAATATAGAACCCATTTATCAGTCATCATATAATATTACAACCTCTAGATCTGTCCTTGGTATCCATTAAGGGAGTCCTTGTGTCATTGATGAAGAAGAAAATAAAATGCCACTTTAGTATGTCCATGTAATTATTCATTTGAATCCATGATTCACCAACACAGTATAAGTATTTAACCTAATTAAATACCATTTAATGAATTTATGTAAACCTTTAAAGGACAAAAAAATGATCAATACAGTTACACCTCACCTAAAAATGGTGTCTAATTGAAAAATCTATCATTAGAAGTCTTGCCTCTTAACTACTCACATTGAAAATTATTTAGAACTAGTATCTCATGCTTAATTAACCAATTCACTGAAACTATATTAGGTAATGGAATAAATTCCCTATTTTTTCAATTAAATAATAATATATAATAAAATTAAAACCACGTATCAATTTATAATTTCAGTCATCATTTTGATACACAAATAAATTCCCAATTCACATCCTTGGATAGGGGGTCAATGCGAACACCTTAATGTTATCCAAATTCATGTACCATATTAATTGTTCAATTATTTAGACAAAACACACAATTTTGTGGTTCTAGTATCAATATTATCAACCTATAATAAATAATTTATATTCCTCATTAATTTCATTGGATATACCTATAAATTTAATTCATGGTCATATGTTTATTTCAGGGCACCCCCAATGATTTTGCACAAAATACAATAAAATATATATAACACAATGAAATTTAATGAAATGCATAATTCCAGATATCATAGGTCTATATGTGATAGTTCATCTAGTATCAACTCCTGATTCAACTCAATTTGAGAAAAAATTAAAGAACATATGAAGAAGCTAATAATAGGGAATATTAAATTATACCCAAATTGCACAACCAATACCAAACCAAATGATAAATTATAAAAATAAGTTATTACTCACCAATAAAGATCCAAATAAAAGAGATAAGCTTTATTCATAGATCATACAGAGAGTACGTGACAAATACAGATATTGTCACCATGGGAGGATATCAAATGTTTGGGATTCTATGTGTGAGGATAAGTGAAGTAATATTTTGTTTTAAGAATTAAGTAGTGTTATTTTTTTTGTAATTTTACCAAAATAATATGGTTTCATGGTTCTAGAGCACAATTTGTCAAATATTTCATCAACTACACATAGTTATCTTTAAGGAAGGGAACATCCCATTGTTTTTCTGCATGGTTTAACGAATAGTATGCAAACCATAAAAATGACCATAGTCAAAATTGAAGTCATTATCACACGTTTATGCATCCTATATAGTATGGTTTCATCTAACGTTGAATCATATAGCTCCACACAATCCATCCATTCATGGTTTTATCTAAATATCTATCCTACCCCACATGGTTTGATCTAATCATTCACTATGCTTGTTTCACTGCAAAACCCAAGATCCAAGCTCCAAGACGGACCTAAACACTCCCATACATTTATAAACTCCGTGGAAATTCATATTAGGAAATATTTAAAAATTAAAAATTATAATTTATGGAAAATAATGGTCATGTACCTAAAATAATGACATGGTTCATACATTCCACTCCTTGGGGGATATGATAATAATGATCTTGTGAATTGAGGACTTGCAGACTGCAAAGCGATGTAATTCTTTTCACTAATTTTTAAATGGAATGTAATAAGATGAAATTTTAATGAATTTATGTGAAAAATATTAAATCCTAATGATTTTGGAGAAATAATTAATATTTATGTTTTCTGAAATCATTTGAGAAAATCTAATAGACATTCATAGTGTATGCATGGCCTACCATATAAATAAATAGTTTAAATTATTTTATATATGTAAAATTAATGGATTAATATAAATATGTATATAATTTATATATCTATAATTTATATCATGGTTAAAATTCTATAAATTTTATAACCATGAACAATGTTAATGGTTTGAAAATAACAAAACTAAGCATGTCTGAAAAATGAAGCGGTTATTGCCCATTGCATAATTGTAACAAATATTTATTAATAAGAATGTAATAAAATGTTAAAAAATAATCCTATAAAATATTATATATATGATTATGTTCTAGAATATATGTACAATAACATTATATTTATTATATAAGAGTCTAGGGAACATTCTGGGTAAGATGAATACAACATAATGTATTTTTGTGTCAATTTGTTATCTTTAGGTAATACATTATGCTACACACGAATCAGAGTTTATAAGGTGTATATACAACCCCCATTTCATGTAATATTGTGAATTTATTTAATTTAATAATATTTTATGTTTCATTTAATTTTATTATGTCATATGGATTATGATTCAATGTTACCAATGTGGTAAGGGTATTATGATATAATCTCATTATTTATCTAGATTGTATATGTTTATGCATTATAAGATGAAATATTACAATATATCACAAATGAAAATCATTTATTTTCGTCTCCTTGTCTTATTTCACTAGAATACATTTTTTACCTTCTTTTTTATATTTTTTGAATTCGTGATTAAAAAATAGTTATATTAATAAAAACATATTATTTATCTCCTCAGTCAAAATTCATATTATTCCTTCCATATGAATGTTTTGAAAAAAAATTAAATTTTGTTTCACATTATTCATATGATTTGTTATATAAATTATTACCCTTGATTGAATATTAATAATGTTTTTTGAAATGGAATCTTAATTTAGTTTTCTATACAGGGATCATTTTGGTTATATTGTTAATATAAAAATATTCATTGTTCTAATGTTTATGACATAAATATAATTACCCACCATAATAACCATTACATATTATAATTTATACTTTATATGTAGCATGTTTTATTTTTAAAAAATGTTATCTAGAATATTTTCCATAAATTATAGGTTTAAAATATTTTTTACAATGTTGAAAGGATATTTATACCACAAAATTTTCAATGTGGTTATCCAAAATAATTTTCCATCTAATATTTCATCGTACTCTATTACTTATTAATTACTAGGGATGAGGTTGAATAAATGAATCCATTTTATTTCTTCAAATAGTCAATTTTTATGGTGATGAAATGATTATGAAACACATTTATATTTCCTGGGTTATGCCTATGTGAATTGAAGAATTTTGTTACACCCAAAAAATTATAAAAGAATAATTTTTAGTTTATTTAATCTGAAGCATGAAATAATGAGTTATATTTGATTAGGTTCAATATAGAGTTTCTTTGGTAGCTTGTGATACACTCCTGACTGAGTTTTACTAAAAAACCACACACAATTAATAATATTATTTACTATTAAATTTTTCTCTTAGACATTTGAATTGTAGGAATTAATAGTACTACCTAAATTAAAAATATTATGGTCATATATTCATTAGTAATAAAATTTGTATAGTATAAAAGATAAGGAAATTTTTTCTTAAAATAATATTTTTCCAAAATGTTCGTTTAGTCATGCTTTACTTATTAAATTTTAAAAAAAATTTGTTTTTGAGTTTTAAATAATTTATTTCAAAACATTAATCATTTTTAAAATTAGAATAAAAAAATTAAATTGGGGTGAATCTCATGGATTTATCAGAGAGGGTATATTTTTTAGGAATATTTAAAAATATTAAATGTTAATTTAGAATTTCCTTGTTGTTTAAGTATATTATAATGTTAAATTATATTCAAAATATCGTTTAATGAAGAATTAGTTAAAATTTATAAAAATTAATCCACATTACTTCATTTTAATAATTTTCATATTTAATTTATATATATTAATGTTTTAACCTTTTCTAAATTTTATCTTTAAATACCTATTTTATCATAGTATCTATATGATTAATTTTAAAATATAATGTTCAACTTTTGTGAGTACATTTTTAAAAGATAGAATATATATATATATAATTTGAATAATTTATCATATCTAATAATTTCAATAATATTTTTTCCCAAATTAATTATAAAAATGGTTATTAAACTATTTTCTATGGCTATGTTAAAAAATGATTTCTATGGGGTTAAGGTAGAATAATAATAGTGAAAATGACTTAAAAATTAACTTAGTTTTATTTAATTTCTATATTATAACCTTTTCTATAATACTCTATAAAATAATAGAATTCCTTACAAATTTAAATTGAATAAGACCCATATAATATGTTTATTAATGAAAAATATAAAAAGGAACCTTTCTTCCTTTTATTGATTATAATGAACTAGAAGAGGGGAAAACAACATAGGTTGTGTTATAAATAATAATCGAATATTTATTTTAGTTAATGTAGTCATTGTTATTTATCATTAATTTTTATTTATGGAATCATTATATTATATGATTATGAAATTCAAAAATGTTAATTATTTAGTTATCCCTTAAATAAATCAAAAGATTATAAAAATATTAAAAGTGAATAAAAATGAATAATTTATTATGTTTCATTCTTTTTGTAAATTAATATATCATGAAAAACTAGGGTGATGATAATATATTTAAATTACATATTTTTTTTATTTTTAAATTCAATTTAAATGATTAATGTCAAAAAATGGACTTAAAGATAGTTGATGATAAATTATATTTTATTAAATGATTTAAAGTTAATAAAAAAATATTCATCCAAGTGGGTTAAAATTTAATTAATTATTAAAAAATATCCATTAATTAACTAATTTTTCTTTTATATTTATTATATTAAACCATAATAGTAAAAACTATGTTACCACAATTATGGAGCAATTGATGTTTTTTACGTTACATGTACAGATGTTAATAAAAATTTACAATATATATTATATTTTTATTTTCTTAAAATAATAAATATAATTTTAATATGTGGGTATAAATTACCAAATGCAGCTAACTTTATTTTACTATTAATGTATAAAATATCTAGTATTAAAATACTAGTTACCGTTGGGTAAAACCAAAAATGGTTAAAATAATGAAAAATAAATTTTATGGTAAAAAGTTATTAAAACATGGTTTTCATTGTGTTGGGGTGGTGATTTTATCATATAATCCATATAAAACATTAGTAATCTATAATTACGAATCATTGAGTAATAATTACCTCACAATTATGAATACATTTGATTATTTAAATTATTTCTATTCCCCCTCTACTATAAAAGGGAACTCACTCCCCTCACTTTATCACTCTTTGGAAGAACATTTTTCATACAATACCTTCCCAATAAAAATCTAATCATCCATATATACCTCTTAGGTGAATTATTTGTTGAATAAATAAAACCATGGAAGATTTCTGTTTTCAATCCCAAGGAGGATACACAAATAAGATGCAATGTTCTTAAATGTCCGGCATTGTTCTACTTCATTCTCCAACTACATAAATTTTCATTTAAAAACAATGATATAACAAAACTTATTATCATTTATATATTGGTATTTTTATATATATTTTATTACCTAAAATTTTCTCCACTGCCAATAATTGGGTAATAAAATCATCAATCATGTGTTATGCAGACTGTCATATCACAATCTAATGCCATTTATTTTTTCATTTCCCCCACTCAAGGATGGGTATGATGATGGATATAAAGTATATATATGGTATTTATAAAATTTTAATACATATGAAGTCACTATATCATATATATCTTTTTATGTTACAGTATATAAGAGATATTATTGTCTCTCTCTTGTATACGACATACTACCACCTCACAAAACGTTGTGATCCAACTTTCAATACGACTTCAGATAGAAGTTGATGTAGATAATATATATGATTACATGTAAAATAAATTGTATATTTATGATAATAATTAACATTTTGTAATTATTTATAGACAATATATATCATTTTAGGTTTATCTATTTTATTCATGTAGAGATGATGACATCATTCTTATATGTGTGGACTACAGTCTTCATGAGGTGATGTGACTATCTTTTCATCACTACACCACATTGATGATACATATATGTATATAATATCGTAAATATGATATTATTATCAGTATTTATAAAATATATATTTCATTACATTAATTATATAATGATAACTGTTAAATTAACATGTTAATCACACACACATATGACCTAACGTCTCAATGATCGTTACATTCTTCAAATTTAATAACCATATTTTTTATTTTATTTTAAAATTAAAATTGATGAAAAAAATGTAAAATATTTCCTTTATATTAATATATATATTATAGAACTATATAATATACACATGAACCTGATCTTTTGGTTGAAACACGCTTGTTAAAATAAGAAAATTTATAAAAAAACAATGAAAATAATGAAAAAATAATAATGAACAAGAAATAAGATTTTATAAAATTATGATATATGATATTATAAAAATATATACATTTATTTTTTAGGATAATAAATTGTATAAATTTACTTAACTAGTTTGAGTCATGTTATTCCAAATGTAAGATCACATAAGAGATTTGTTAACTCAATTTCTATTCATTGGGTTAATATTCTACTTGTTTGATTATTTCATTATATGATTATGTGTTTAATTAACATATTTATAAAACCTAGTTTCCTAATAGTTTTTAAATTTTATAATTAATTTTTGGGAATGGTCTCTCACTCAAATCCTAATCCTATTTGAATAATGTCTTCTTTCACAATCTCATTCTAATCACGATTTTATACTCTTTAATTTCTTTTTGAAGAAAAAAATTACATTAACTAATAAACCCATATGATTTTCTTTTTCTATATTAATTCATATAATTTTCGTGTAATTTATAAATAGTATCTCTTTTTTGGTTCTTAATGTGTTTTCAAATTTTTTTATGAAAATCCAACTCAATTTCTCTCTTTGATTGAAAACTCAATTTCTTTCAAAATCATGTTTCCTAAAAAATCCATAAATGTTTTCATCCTATTGAAAATGATTTTCCAATGTAATTTTCACCAATTATTACTCTTTATAAAACCATATTAATGGAATCCTTTTTTTCCAAAACAATATATTTTTTTTATTTTTGCTGAGAATATTAAATGAATATTCTAATAATTTTCTAAAAGGGGAACATTTTTTAACATTTAACAACAGGAAAGGAATGATTTTTATAGCATATATGAAATTTAAGAAATTAAAAACCATCATAGCCAATATTTTTTTAAATATTCCTTTTTCATTATTATTGGTATAATTTAAAAAAAAGGTTATTAAAGAATATTTTTTAAGTAAATAATTTTCTATGTGTTTTTCAAAATGAAAGGATATTTTCCTGAAGAATGTTTTTAAACAAATATTCAAGGTATTATGTTAACAAATGATACAACACAATTATTCGTACTAATATTTTCAATAATTTTATTGATATAATCCATAATATTAATCATGGTGATTTATGATCATTTGGACTAATAAAGGTGTTTTCATTAATTTAGTGATTAATTTTTTTATATTAACTAAATTTTACATGAATTATTCACCTACCAATGGACATTAAATATCCAAAAAAAATTAATATTTTTTATTAGTGATATAATTATTTCCCAAATCATATTAAAATTTTACATACAATATTTACATTGATATTAATTTTATTAGCTAGGGAAATTTTTAAATATCTATAAATTACTAAAATAAAATTTTTAATGATAAGGAACAATATTGGTTTATCAAATCAAGTAATTATTATATGAGGAATTCTATGCAAAAGAAATACATGGGTTGGGGACTGGTCAATGAAAACCTGTTAATTCATCGATAGTCTCATGAGAAAAAATTAGTTTTCCAACAACTATTCATTTGAAAATAGATGTTTTAAACTCTCATGAAGATAGATCTTGAGGGTAAAGATATAGATGTCCAAACCATATAGGGTTGTACAAAGAATTATTAAACATTCAAGATCATATATATTGATTTTTATGGTTCCATGGTCGGGTTAAACATGAAAAATAATGATTAATCATTTCATTCGGGGATAATTCAATTATTATTATTATTATCCATGATATTTTCTCAATGTTTCTATCTATGGATGAATTTCATTCTTTGTTTATTTGTAAAATGGATTGTGCCTTTAGTTATTTATCATTATTTATTTTTTATCTGTTATCTTATTGTGATATTTATGTTATTATAGTGGATTTTTTTTAATTATTTATTTTTAGTGTTTATAATTCTTATTGATTCATTATAGCTTTCTATGAAATTTACCCGTGCTGATCATTTTATCTCTCTAATATTTTATTTACATTTTAGAAATAAATAATGTGTAAATTATCTTATAATAAATGATATTCTGAAGGGAATAATGATATTCTTAAAAGTAATATGTCTTAATTTTTGTATTAAAATTTAATATTCAAGTCATGTACATTTTTAGTTTACCGAGACTATTAGATTATTCATTTCATTGGGATATTTGTCCTTAAATATTATAAAAGTGTATAAAATAGAAACCAGATCTATAATAGTGGGGTCAAAATAACTACAGTGTGTATCAAATTAATTTTAATATAATCCTTAGAAAATATATTTAAGAAATGATAGACTAGGGAACATAACCCAATTATAGACATTAAGGATAAGTGTATGAGAACAACCAAATGTTTTGTTATGATAGAGATTATGTGGTTTTAACATGAAATATATTCCATTATAGAAATTGAAAATTGATTGGATTATTTAGTAGATGTACCTAGGGGTGAAAACTATGAAATGAGCGTATTTGGATTAATCAAATATTTACCTATTATATGACATCATTTCACACTGCACATTTAGTTTGAAACTCTTAAAAGATATTCCTAGGGTATTCCCCAATATATTTTCCAACCATTTTGAACTATATGATTAGATAATAGAAATTAGTGTCCTACTATAAAACATAGGCCAATGAAGAAACAATGTGAAAACAAAATGGAACACTTATTTACATAAAGAGATTGAAAAATTTTAATTTGTTATGATTTTTCCTCAATTGAATTTTTATTATAAGAATCATGAAACATCTTGGGATTTTGTTTGAACTATATAAAACTTCCTAGACTATTATATATGGATAACATAATAGATAATTTAGTTTATGATTGATACTATTTTCAATGTATGAAAAACCTCTTTTTAGGTTTCATGTATAGAGTGTTTACCTTGATTAAAGAAATTTTGGAGAAATTTATGTCGACTATATGTTTTAGTGGAATTTATATTTTAGGAATACTAAAAATACAATATATACACCTATGTATAGTGGAATTAATATCTTTCAGGTTTAATAGGATCAATTACTAAATTAAATAAATACTAAATTAATATTGTTAGACAATGTAAATTAATGTTGTATTAAAAAAACATATTAAAATATTTATATATGATTAATTTTATTTCACGTATATGCACCATATTTTTTAAAACAATTTATAAGAATTATATATATATAGTTTTTGAGAAATGAAAAACTGCATTCCAAGTGACAACCAATCAATTTTGGTAAGGTCGTGGGGCTTGGACTCATGACCAAAGGACTGTAAGTTTTTATCACCCACCACAATCCTGGAAGACTTCTTGGTTAATATTTCTGTGACTTTAGTTAAATTATATGAAAATAATATATTAATGATGAAAAATACTTTTTAATTTTTATTTTTCGAGACTAACTTCATGGATAACTCTTTCTAACTGTATTAGTTTTAGAAAATAGATAATGAAAATAGTAAAGACTCATCGCCCACTTATGGATCTCAAGATCTAGTAAATGTATATTTTACTAATTTAGGTATAAAATAATAAACTTTTTATATTAATTTATTGATGTAGGGGTTGAATTGTAAATTTATTGATGAATAACAAATGGATTTAATTGTGCTTAAAAAGTATAAACATATCAAGTAAGAATATTTCTTTATATTCGTAGATAGTAAAATAATTCATCATAATTAGAAAAAAATATTTAGAAACAAAAAAGTTACCATATAACCTTCATATCTAATGATCAATAATATTTTTTTTCATAACATATTAATATTTTTGATTCCCTTGACATTCTTTTAATTATCCTCTTTATTTTGATCAATGAAATCAATCTATTTATAAACTTATTTATGTATTCTCTTCCATGTACACTTATTCAAAATCACATAATGTTCTCTTATATTGAAAAATAATTATGTGTTATTATATATGGCCTTAGAATATACCTTTTTCTCTTATCAAGGGTATATTTTATTAAATCTTTCTATTATTTAGGGTTTTCAACACTGGTTTTCCCTAATATCAAATATTTTATTTCCTAGATTATGTTTAAATTGTGAAAACACAATTAATTTTGGTTTGAGAGAGTATATCAACCAAAAAATTATAAATTAATAAAAAATTGATAATTATACATATTACATTCAATACTATTAAATCTTTTATAACAAAAAACAATGAGTTTCTATGATAGATTTCATTACAAGAATGATTACATTTTTCTAAATAATAATATAATACTATATTATTATTTAATATGAATGTTATTACTCAGAAAATTGAACGATATGAATGAATAGTACTAACTATATTATTAATATTACATCCTTAAATTTATTTTTAATAAAATATTTTTAATCAAAAAGCAATTTTTTCTAGAAAATAGTATTTTACAAAAAAGACAGTTTAATTGAGATTTCAAGAATTTATTTCAAAATTAACTTCAAAAATAAATTATAAAATTTTGGAAAAAATTTAAAATTTATTTTGTAAATCATAATAACAAACAAATTATTTTTAATTTTTTTGATTTTTCGATGAAGTTTATTTTTTATGAATATTTAAAAATACGGATTTTTAATTAAAAATTGCCTTTTTGTTTAAATAATTTATCTTGATAAATTATATTTCATGTTCTTTTAACAGACACATTTGTTAAATTATTTTTTAATTTTTCCAATTTAGGATATCGTAATAATTTTTCTATTGAATTTAAATATGAAAACATTGTAAACACTTGAACATTTTACCTTTAAAACCCGGCTTTCTCATCATGTTTGTGCAATTAATTTTAATTAAATTTTTATAATTTTATGAATTTTATTTTGAAAAATTAAAAATATATTTAAATTTTACATTATTTATATTATTTATTATTTTCAAGTTAATTTTTTACTAAAATGAATAGTAAAAACAATAAATAATATTTACCACAATTATGTTAAAAATTGATTTTCCCATTAGTTATTTAAGAATGATAAGTACAAAAATTACCTAAAGTATTACCATATATTTATTGGATGAGTTTATTTAGATCATAGAAATTAATGCCTCAGAAATATGGAAATTCATTTCCACATTCCTTTAATTTGACAATATAATATTTTAATTAATCAATAAGAAAAAAATGAACCATTCTTCCTTTTAATATCTTTAAACATTTGGAATAGTGGAAAAATGGTTATCTATGTTATTTTAAAAGATGAATTATTTCTGTTTATAATAATACTTAATAATTATTATTTTTTAAATATTTTCATAAAACTCATAAGAAATTGTAATATAGTAGTTATTATGTTAGTTATTAAATAAAACAAATGGTTTAAGAAAAATTAAAATTGAAGTTAATCGAATGAATTATTGAGTTAAATTATATTTTTAGATGAATAATTTATGTTACATGGACATTTATTTAGTAGATTCAAATTCAATCATTATCAAAATATTTTTAAAATAAATTTAATTTAATAATTTCAAAATGAACCATATTTTTATTTTAAGATCAATTTAATTTTATTTTATGATTTCAAACTACTAAAAATCATACATTCTTCCAAGTGATTATAAAATAAATATAAATATAAACTATATTCCATTAATGTACCAATTTTTATATCCTAATGAATATGATGACCCCTAAATATTAAAAACTCTATTAGCACGATTATTGTTAAATCTATAATAAACTCGTCTTTACATACATATAAATTAAATAACCTCATTGAAATAATTAAATCATTATATATAATGATGCCCAAATATAGTACAAATCATGTACCTATCAAAACATGGAAACACAAACACTGGTACAAGGATGAGATTAATTATCTCCCACTATGTTCATCTTGAATAGTACCCTGTTTAAAGACATAAAAATATTACATATCTTCATAACATGGTGAATAAAACAAAAAAAGAAGGGAGCTCAAATTCTAGTTAACTGTAAAAAAAGGAGATATCTAAGCATAATAATTTTCCTAAGGGTATGAGAACATGATAAGTAAAAAAGATGATAATCCCTAAAAATTGATGACTATATATGTGAATCATGGTATAAAGCATGAAATTTCATAAGATATGAATCATACGGAAATAAATATTATAATACATGAAATAATAACTTTGGAATAACACATAGAAATGTGGGAAATACATAACCATATAATATGATTTCCAAATTATCCAAGGCATCACTTCCATGACCATATTAGTAGTATTAATTCTTACCCTATACCATATTTGTTTTCTTGGATCACACCCATGACCATCTTGGGGGGCATGAGTTCACTCTTCCTACCATCTAGGTATTTATGGTTCACTCCCATGATCATATAAGTAAAATGAGTTTGGTCCACATACCATATTTGTAGTCATGGTTCACTCCAATTGTAGTATTATTAGGTGTGGTTCACTCCCAAGACCATCATATTTTATATCATGAGATAAAAATATTTACCCAATGTATTGGAGGTAGATATAGGTCCCACCCATCTCAGTGTAAAATTATACATACATAAACAAAAAAATCATTAAAAATAATATCTTAATCCATGAAATGAAATAGGTATCATAATCAAGTAATATTATCATTACCTATCAATAAAAATACATGTGTCAAAATAATCTCATTAAAATTATACCATGTGAAAGAGAAACATATTTCATAAACTTATAACCATTGAAAATAAACAAGATTCACAAAAATATAACCCAAAAAAGAGAAATGTTTTTAAGAATGACCATGAAATCAATCATAACCCTTTAAAATAACAAATATTAATTAAACCCTTGAATAATTACTTAGAAAAGAATTAATAATATCTACATATGCCAAATTAGAAAGGAAATAATTTTTAAATATAATTCAGAAACGTTTCTTGAATAAAATCTTATTTCTTCAATGAAAAAGTTTTTTTAAATTAATATATTTAAAACCCACTCCCCTTAAAAATAAATCTATAAAATAACAATAAGGCTTGAAAATCATTCTGAAAAAAGTTTCCCTTGAAAACATAAAAAATAAGCTTGAAAACATTTGAAAACTATTTTTCTTGAAAAAAAATATAAAATATTCATAATTTCATTAAAATACATTTTTATGAAAAATTATTATGAAAACAATTTTCATTTAAAATATCGTTGAAAACTTTTTATGGAATAATTTATAACCATAAAAAAGTTTACAAAACATTTTTCATTGAAAACCACTTTCAAAAATAATGAATTTGTTTAATATTAGAAATTTTTTTTTTTAAAATAATGAAATATTTATCTTGAAAAGTATGTTTGATGGGAATTTGGGTCAAGATGGTGGATAAAATATGTACTCACTAAACAATCCTTTAGCAATTTAAATAGGTTACAATAGTGTCTCGACCAGAAAATGACAAGAAAATTCCTTTTTAATAACCCATTTTTTATAGGTAAAACATGGATATATAGAGATTTTAATCCTCCTAGTATAATATAATAGAAATTTTTTAAAACATTTCATTTTGAAAAATGATGATATTATTTATATAAACTCTTACCACTTGGTAACTATGAACCCTACTCCCCATGTTTGAAAGTGAAATTAATTTAATCTTAAAATAAAATTAAATGATGTAGATACATGCTATCTCATTTAAGTTTCAGTATGTACATATCATATAAAAATATTTATTTACAATATATCATGTGTCTCCATTAATTTTAATCATGAGAAAACTATATTTCAAATTTGGTAAATTTTGAAACATAATCCACATAAAAAGAAATATCATAAAATTTATACTTAAATACCCATTCATTTAATTATAAGTATAATTTAATAAATACATGGGAATTTTACACACCAAAAAAAGTAATTAGTGGTGAATAAAGAATATATATTTTAGAAATAAAAAGTCAGATGAATCCCAATTAACTTATGTCCTGACTTTATTCAAACTTATACAAATGTCCAATATAATAAATATAATTTTTTTTTAAAACTTATATAGAACTATATTCTTAAATAAAAGAGTATATATGGATTGTTTTTGTCTTTATAATACCCAATTGATAACAATATTATGTTAAGGATTTACATCGGGAAAAATTCACTTTATTCCTCGTATATGTCTTAATTTGTTATATCTTTGGTCCTTATATTTATATCATGATTCAAAAACTGTAAATCATGATATAAATATTATTTATATTTATTTTTTATTAATTATAATAATCTATTGAATATATAATTTTTAAATGTAATATAATGTTCATGAAGATAGTAAGCCAAACGTACGCATGAATGCGGTTTCCATTTTTATTATCGTATTAAAAGAAATCCTGAAAATTATATATTTATATATATGTGTGTATATATATATTAATTCTATTTGTATTAATATTTCAAAAATAGCATATACCTTTAATAAGTGTATCCTTAACACAATTTATGTTTTTTTTTGAACAAATCATATCGATTTCAGGGTTGGTATTCCATACTTCCTCTAACGAAATGATCATATTTACACCATATATAAAATAAGAAGATATTATTTTTGAAATAATTAACGAATAATAAATATATAATAAATATAATACATATGAATTATTTCCATCATAATTTCCACTATGGTAAGAGATAAATAAAAAATTGAGTAATCATCATTTAGTAATGCGGTAGTTCGACAAACATTTAAAAAGTATGATCGTTACCCATTAGATGGAATAGTACATAAGTGTATGTGAAACAAGTAAAAATAAAATAACAATTTATTAAATATACTATATATTTAATAAAATCATTGAATAATTATAGTGGAGGGGGAGGATAATTAAAATATAATAAAAGAGCCTGAGAGAAAATAGTACCTCATAATCATGTAACTTCTTTTGGATTATGACAAAAGGATTTCTTGGATTTCCTTCTACCAAAAGGGATGAAATATGGAATACTCAAGGAATTTTGGGAAGTGTATTATTCATATAATTTCTAATCCTATGTTTTTAAAGAGGTGTGAAGAAGGTGAAGTGGTGGTGGCCTTTTATAGGGATGGGAAGGGTGAAACTTTGTCTGTTTTTAAAACAAGTTAAGTGTAGTGATTTTTTTTCCTATCAAAATTCAACAAACAAACAAACAAAACTCAATAAAATATGGTTATTTAGAGAATAAAGACTAGTAAATGGTGGATTAAAAAGTTTATTGGTCGTTTTAGGTCTTATATTTAATGTTTAATACTTTATTTACATAATTTATCTCTAAACTATTGTAATTAATTTTAATCATATTCTCTAATATTGATGGTAAAAAAATTTACCTTATTAGTAATTAAGAAATATGATGATTCAAAATATTGAATACATTTTTAAATTATAATTAAATAAGTAGAGGAAATTAAATTAAAATTAATCACACTGATGGGACACCACTTTGGGGTTTTAACGTAAAAAACGTCCAAACTATTGCTATGTTTTTATACCCAATTCCAAATTTAAATTTGATAAAATGATCCAAATTGGATTGATTAATAAAAATATTACCTAATAAAGCATTGAAAAAAAATTAAAATATTATTTTACCATATAAATAATTTAGATTAAAATGATGTTTTGAATTAAAATTTATTATATTCACTATTCATCAAAAGATGATGTTTCTCAAAAAAATCTCAAAAATTCCCCCTAAGATAATTTTGAAAATCCAAATTAAAAAATAAATTTTATATTATGAATTTTTTTTCAAATATTTCTAAAATTATTTTTTTTGTTTTTCACAGAAGGGAATAAAAAGTCTTTTTTTAGATGACAATATTTTAAATCATATAATTACTTTAACAAAAATCCCATATTTTGTTATTATTTTTTTAATTATATAAAACCATTACAAAAAATATTTTAAATGTAGTTATCACTTTTCATATTAATTTTTTAATGGATTGATTATAATTATATCATTTAAAAAATTATAATAATAAAAATATACCTCCAATAAATTCAATGTTGTATACAATTTATGCTGAGTTGTAAACTAAGGTTACTGTTACGTGTAGAGAAATATAAAATTTATGTTGTCTATAGTACATGATTGTCTTGGTTTTGTTTATAATTCATGATAAAAATTGTTATTTAATATGAAATAATAAGTTTTGTCTATTCCATGAAATGAAAAATTATTCAATGTTTAAATTAATTAAAATAATAATAATTAACAACCCCTTAGTTTGTTACATTCTTCCCCCATAAAATGAATATTTCCTTCTAAATTTTTTTGGTTTTTCAAGGATATAATACTTAATAGTTTCATTCATATAAAATCATATCATTAAAATTGATACAAAAATATTCCTTAAAAAGGGTAAGATGAGAACATAATAGTAACACAACGTAACATATAACTCGGTTTACAAATAGGAAAACATAGCAGGAGAGTGATGATTAAACATGGTGGAAAATTATAATTATTTATAGGGGTGTTTGTGGTAACCAATCACAAAGAAAATGAATGATCAAAGAAATTATTAGGTCCTCATATTTTTAAATAAGTGATTATTTGTAAGGCCATAAATTCAAAAAAAATTAAGGTATTAGGACACCATTATTTTTTATCATTATCCTATCTTTTAGTAAAAAAATTACTGACCAAGAATTTAATAAATATACATAACCAGGATATTTCATTAAAAACTTACATTCATTATTTTTTCTTTTATCATTTTATAATTCTCCATTACATGATGTAATGGGTGTACATAAAATAACATTTATGCCATAAGTTCTAAAAAACAATTTTAAAGGATCTTAAAGCCCATAGTATATTGAAAACTATAATAATTTTTCTATAAATATTTTTAAATATAAATATTGTTATTACGTTAAACTATAAATATAAAAAGAAATTGTAATGTTTCATCATAAATAATTATACATCAAAAATAATTATACATTATTCAGGACATCGAGTAGGATAGTGGTAGATATGAAATCCTTATTGTCCTTTGGTCATGGGTTCATGACCCATGTCCTTACTGGAAATTATTGGCTATTACCCGATACACATGAAATTATTTTCTAAAACTATAATAATATAAATTCACAAATATTATGGATATACTTGAAATATGTTTTATAACTAAATATCTTTTTAACCACGGTTTTTAATATAATCTTTATATATAAAAACTTCCTCTAATGTTTCACATAAACTTTTCTTGAATGGTTAACCATATAACTCCTCCAAAAAATGAAAATACAAGATAATAGAATTAATGTAACAAATTATACTTCACAAATATACCCCATATATCATAGAGTAGCTCTATGTTGTCACATTACAAACAGGGTTGTACCCACATGGTACACTCTATTGGAACATGGTAACATCCTGAATTACAATAAATAATTTTGGAAAACATCTATGATTTATTATTCCATAAATTACATGATATATTTCACAAATCCTTGATGTTGTAAACATCATAAATGATAAAATGAACAACATTTAAAAATGTAATTAATTTTTCTCGGGTAATCAATACCATACCATTTATTTATTCATATCCCACAAATCTATAACCAAAAAAATATATCTTAACTAACAGAACATTTAAAGGGTTATATTTCACTTAATAATTTGTTTTATTTTGATATGACATTGATATCATGTTGCATTGTTATTCAATAGAAAACATTCAAGGTGTTCATATAAATCCATATATAAAAATATAAATTGAACAATCCTTATATATTTCACCTTTAAAATAACATAATTATTGACTCCAAATACATAAAGGAATTTTTTATTCCACTTTATACATATTCCATTATCATGGCTACCTCATACTATTATACAATGCCATTTTCATTTAATATTTAATCTATAGACTCATCATCATCCATAATATAACCATCACTCTCACCACCATTCTGATTTTATTCAAGAACTTTAGTACATGACATTGAGTTTCATAATAAACATTTAATCTACAATTAAAACACTAAATATTTGATAAATCCATATGGAGCCCAATTATTCAATCATTTTAATTAATTTCACTCTTCATTTATCCAATGCAGTCACTTGATTTGTGTCTTTCATTAACATAGTCGAAAAAATATTTTTCTTCCTCTAATACATTCATTTAACTGATTTATTCCACATTCTTGGCAGAAATAAAACTAATCATGTTCTATACATGGCTTCTATTTCATGAAATCTTAGCGAACTCCTCCTTTCTCTTCTATTAGGATTCTATGAGTTGGTTATGGTATTCATTAATAATCATGTTTTTTGAAAACTTATTGGGAATGATCACAACATCATTCACTCTAGTGATCATCACACATGACTTCTCATCATAATTTCATCCTTCACATTAAACATTAATCTATTTTCTTCCAGTTACCACCATTAACTATACCCATAAGCGTAGTGGGAGAATTATTTATCAAGGAAGAAAACCACATTGTCATAAAATTAATTGCTTATAGGATGTATAAATCATGAATCCTTCCTTAAACCATGACACCCTAGGTTCACCCAAGGTTATTCATTACCAACTTATATTTAAATCCATCAATATGGTTCATATGTGTTTTGTTAAATCCCAAAGCATATCGTTGGTTATGTCAAACTAGTTGTGTTTTAAGGCCCATTGTTGTGTACTAGATTACCCCCACTCAAGGCAAGAACATCTTGTCAGTGTTGGTACCCCATTGTATATATGTGCCAAAGCAACATATAATTATAGTATCCAGACAGTGATTTATTTCTAAGAAACCACTCACTCTATCCTTTACCAATATTGTATGAGATTTTCCCAAATAATAACTCGTACATATAATTATCCTTAGAGATATACCTATCTATATATCCAGGTAAATATTCCTAAGGATCTCACTATACTTTTCTCATCCTAGTTTCCAACGTTTACCTAAAAAATTTCTTTGATTGGAAATATAACGACACAGTATTTACCTACATAGAAATTACATACCTATTGTGTAATACTTAAAACATTATAGAAATAGACACCCAAAGACTGTACTGGTCTAGTGACTTTGGAAATATTGATACATAATAATTGGTACATAGATGAGCTACAAAATCTCCCATTAGGTTATTCATGACTAGAACCCATCCTAGGTAGATGAAAAATAATATTTTCCTTATAACCTGGTGAAAAAACATAAAAAGGGGTGATCATAAATTCACATTAAGGGTTAATAAGGGAGACATATAATAATAATCATGATCATATGGGTATTAGAACATGATCATTATAATATAAGATTATACCGCACAAATCAAAGATCACATATGTTAATCATGGAATGAAGCTTGTTAGATCACAATAAATGAATCATAAGGATATAAGTAACATTATATATAAAAGCATAACATAAGAATAAAATAATGAATTTTGGAAAAACATATGGATATAATATGATTTCCATAGTAGCTAAGGAAACACTTCAAATATCATCTTAGTTGTATGGGTTCACTCCCCATACCATCATGGTAATAATGGTTCACTCTTATGGCCATATTAATAGCATGAGTTTACTCCTCATACCATCTTCCAAGCCATGGATCACACCCATTTATATAATAGTAGCATGATTTTAGTTATCATACCATATTTTAAGTAGTGATTCATTCACATAGACATTTTGGTATTCAATGGAACCTCCAAATAGCATCTTAGTTTGTCTCATGAGATATAAATATTTACCAAATAAAATTAAGGGATATATATGTCTTCCAAATTTCCTAGTAAAATTATACATATATATGACACGAAATCATAAAAAATTTGTTAACCCATGAAATAAAATGGGTATCAAAAAAGTGAAATCATATTATAACCTGTAGAGATAAAATTAGGTTTTGTAATAACATTAATAATATGACAACTCATGAAATAGAAACAGACTTCATAATCATATAACCTCTGATGAAAATTATATTCATACAAATATAACCCATGAAAGATAAATGAGTTTGAGAAAGACCATGAACTCTATAATAACCCATTTAGAGAAGGAATATAAAGGCAACCATTAGATCATTACCTATAAATGCATGAGTAGCATTAAAAAATGTAATCTCTGAAGTAACAAAATATTGAAATATCATTTAAAAACGTTTCTTGTCAAAAATAACCTTTCATAGTTGAAAAAGTATTTTTGAAATGTGAAACCATATAAAAATAATTTCTTTTTTAAATCCTTGGAAAACATATAAATATTTCTTCACAATCGCTTTTAAAACATTCTCTCATGAAAAGAAAAAAAAATTATCCTCATATCATTTTGAAAACCCTTTTCCTTGAAAACATATAACAGGGGCTTCAAAATGTTTTTAAAATTATTATCCTTACAAAATTTTAAAATTATCCAAGAAAAGTTTAAAATAATTTTTAATACATAAAACATTTTTTGAAAACATTTTTCTTGAAATATTTGTATGAATACATTTAGTGGAAACATTGAAAACAATAATAAAAATTGAAAACCATTTTCATTGGAAAATAATTTAAAAATTAATGTATTTTAAAAATAAGAGAAAAAATTTTCAAAATAATACTATATTAATAATGAAAAGTAATCTTTAATGGAATGTTATACCTGAATCTAGGTAGAATTAGTTCAGACTAAACACTCTTTTTTCCCCATAAATATGATCAAAAAGTTACCTAACTAGAAAAAGACAAGAAGATTATTTTTAAAGAATCTATTTTTTTAATTGTAAAACATGGTTAGAAATGTCATTCAAGTATCATTTCATAATATTAACATATTTTGAATATTTTCATTTTGTAAGTTTATTAAGAAACACATATTTCCAACCGAATATAGGAAAAAGTTGAGCTTTTACAAAACCAGGTTCTAAAGTATATTATGTAGAAAAGAGATTAAAAATTGTAAAAATACAAGATTATGTCCTTAATAACTAGAGGATATGAAAACTAATGATTGATATTGAGGTATGAAACATTATATTTAATCAAAGGAATAGTGTACATAAATAATCTTGAAAAATGATGAGACCAATTCAATAAACTATTTCCACATGTTTATCTTGAACCATACCCGACATATATAAAGTTTAAATTACAAGAGTAATAAATTTTCATTCAAATAAAGAGATTCATGATATAAAATTTCAAATTCATTATTTAGACATCATATAAAAATATAGGTCCATAACATGGTAGGGTGGTCCTCGAAGGTAAAATGAGACCAAACTATCATATAGATTTCGTAAATTTTGAAACATAAACCCCACGAAATAAAGATGATAAAATTGATATATAAATAAAAATAAATTTAATTATAAAAATATGTTAATACATCAATTTTAATCATACACAACACACAAAAGGAATGGGTGGTGAATAAATCATGTATCTTGCGAAAATATAATGTGATATGAAATCCCATTACCGTGTGTCTGACTATCTTCATACCAATACAAAACACCTTTATAATAAATATAAATTTATTAAATATAATTTAAATAAATATATTAATATATCTAAAATCATATATGGTTTGGTTCTAACCATATATTTCTTTATTGGTAATAGTCCTATGTTGAGGATTCCGTTTGGGGAATATTTTCTTTATTTTTCACATGTCTCTTAACTTTTTATATCATTGGTACTCATGCATATGTAAGGATTTAAATAATATAAAACATGAAATATATATAATTTATATTCATTATATTTTTATTATAATAACCTATAAAATATTGAATTGTGAAATGGAGTACACCATTCAGGAAGACGGTAAACTGTACTACGCATAAACGTTGTTTCCATTTTCATTGTTGTATTAAAATAAGAAGTAAATTGGAATATTTGCATGTGTATATATATATATTATAATTTAAGTAGAATAATTATTTCATATATATATTATTATTTTTAAAAACACAACTTTAATACAATTCATGTAGTGTGTGAAAGAATGACATCGCTTTAAGGGGGAGGTAGTCCACATTTTCTTGAACAAAATTATCATATTTTCACCAAGTGGAAAGTAAAAATATATTTCTTTTAAAATCATTAAATAATCTTAAGTACATTATAAATATAATTTATAACATGTATAAAAATAATTTCTACCATAAAGTCACCCTGAGAGGTGGTAATGTAAAAAATCAACAATCATCATTTAGTGAGTTGGTTGTTTGTAGTACATGTAAACAATATATTTGTCACCCATTATTTGGAGGTTTCTTTAATTATAGGTAAAACATATCATAAAAACATAATAATATAATTATTATATTATTTTTTATACAATAATGGAATAATGTCAGTGGATGGGGTGGATAATAGTAATAAAACAAATGATCTTGAGAGAAGAAGTTACCTCTTAAATGGGTTACTTCTTTTGGTTCAATCCAAACGGTTTCCTTAAATGATATCTTCCCAATGGGAGGATTAAAAGAGTAGGGTAGTGAGGTTTTGAAGTGTATTTGGTGGAAAATGGATGAATCTTTGTGGTTATATATGTATGACAAATAGAAATAGGTTATGGCCTTTTATAGATAAGGGAAAGGAAACATTTCCGAAATTTGAAAACAAGATAGGTGTACCCATGCTTTATCATATGAAAATTCACGAAAACTATAAAAACAAAATAGTTAAGTTTAGTGGTTGAATAATTTCAATAAATAAAAAAATTTATATGTTTTTATGTCAATTTTGTTTTAAATTGAGGGTCCAATACATTATAATCCTACTTTTCATTTTAATCGTTGTAATTAATTTTAATTAATTTCACTATAATTTTTTGTAATAAAAAAATTGACATTATTTCACATTATAAATTAGGATTAATTAAAATATGGAATTATTTTTTCTAAATTATAATCACAAAAGTGAAAAAATGTAATTTAAAATTAATCCTGCTGACTAGATGACACTGCAGGTTTTTAAAATGAAAATATCCAAAGTTTTGCTTGGGATTTGAACTCAATTTCAAACTGTAATTGATTTTAATGATATTAATTTAATTAATTTATAAAAATATTATATAATTAATTATTGAAACCATATTAACATATAATTTAACTTCATAAAAAAATTAGTCAAAATGTAAATATATAATTAAAATATGATATTTTTAACTATTCATAAAAAATTGTATTTTCTCATAAAAAATATTCCTCCGCTAATTTAGACATTAAAAATTCAATAATTAAGTTCATGTTTTCAAATTAAACTTCTAAATGGGTACAAATTTTTTTTTATGATTTTTCAAAGAATGGTGTGAAAAATAGTTTATTTGAGAATATAGTATTTTTAAACATATAAGAACTTCTGGAAAAATTATATTATTTAGTTTCAGTATGTTATATATATATATAGAATCATCACTAAAAATATTTTAAAAGAATTTATAACTATTCATATTACTATGATTAATGGCTATATTATAATTATACCATTAAAAAATTTATATCAATATAAAGACACTTCGTTAAAACTCAGTCTTGCTTGTAATATACCCCAAGCCACAATCTATCCTCAGAGTTCCATATAGAGTAAGATAATATATATTTTTTTAGTGAATGATTAACTTAGAGTTTAATAAAATGAAATCCTAGAATAGATATTTTACATAAAATAATAAATTTTCTTTGAAATGTTACATTAAAAATATCACAGAGGATATATTAATTCAAAAAAATTATTCACAAAATATTAGGGTGTTACAAAAGACGTGTTTTTCCATGTTAAACATTCTTATGTTAAAATTAATTTCAAAAACACATTGGAATTATAGTTATTAAATTATATATTATATATAGATAGTGGGTATAAATTATATGATACGGATAATTTCAGTTTGTGTATAATTTATACATTACCTAGGTTAATGGTACTTTTTAACGCAGTGAAATACCAAAATTGAAAAAATAATGAAACCTATATATTAAAGGAAAAATTGTTTGAGACAAATGTTTAATTTTGTTATTTATGTTTGTATCAACCATATAATCCATTAAAACCATAAATTATCAATTATGAAGCAATATTGGATAATATTTAACACCAAATGGTGAATACATTTGATTATTTACAAGAATGAAACTCATTCGCTTCTATAAAATAGGGACTCACTCACGTCATTTATTCACACCCTCAACCTGAATTGGTTCATCAATGAAATCCAAAATAACATATAAAAAAACCTCCCCACATCCTATAATACTTTTATTTGAAAAATAAAACCTAGGAAGACTTTAGTATAATCCCAAGAAGGATACTAGAAGCATAGAAAATTTTGTTCAGTGAGAATCATTATTTCAATTCATTCAACACCTCTTTAAATTTTTATTAAACAGTGATAATATTATATATATTGTATATTAAATATTCCAGTATGTTCTTATAATAGGATAATTACCTAAAACCATATCAAATTCCACCAAAGTGGTTATGAAATCATCATTCGTGCATATAGTGGTCTACCGGATCACGAACAGATGTCAATCATTTTCCAATTTCAATATCTCAAGTTTGGGTATGATAATGGATATAATGTATATAAATTTTATTCATAACATATTTTTCTAATAAAATCAATAAATCATATATATATATATATATATACAATTCATTTTGAAGGAGATATGATAATGTCTTTCATGTGTACGGTAGACGATCACCTTGCAAAGTGATGTGATTCGTCTTTTACTAAATCTTTACAAGGTTGTTGATAAAGATAAATTTCATTTTTTTTATTGTAAATAATTGAAGTAATTACAAAATTATTGATATATTTGTCATTCCTTATGTATAATATATATCATTTTATTTCTTTCATTTTCAATCACGTAAAGATGATAACATACTTCATCTAATTTGGACTACTGCCTTAACAATGCGATGTGACTATCATTTCATCACTAAAACACATTGATAATATAAATAAGAATATAATATTTTATATATTATACTATGATAAAGATGGAAGGAGTATATATTATATTCAATATTTCAAGAATTTTAGTTGGAAAATGGAACGGTTACTCTTGTATATGTACAACCTACTATCTCTATGATCGTAATGTATATTATTTTCATAATTATCCTTCATGATCAGTTTAAAAGTATTATTGATGTAAAAATTTGAAATTTATGTAATTAATATTAATATTTATGTTATAAGACTATATAGTATACACATTATCAAGGATATTCGTTACTAAACACACATGAGAATATTATACAATAAACACATTAAATAATTTTAATGTGAAATATTATTAACAAAAAACTAATATAATTTTATAAAAGAATAATATATGTTATTATAAATTTTAATTTTTTCCTGTTATATTTTAATAACACGTTTAAAAACACATTTCATGATGTTAAAGAATTTTCAACCAAAAGTAATCATTAGTAAATAGATTTCTAAACTCAATTTATATTTACTAGGTTAATATTAAACATCATTGATTATGTTAGAATAATTATATATGTAAAAATAATTATTATTAAATTATAATTAATTTCAACTCGTTTTGTATATATTTAATTTTAAAAACACATAATCTATTTATTGATTAATTTTATCTTCGGTGTTGTTACCATTGTAAATGCATTCTTAACAACCTCATTCTAATCAAAATGAATTCTTCTTGGATTTCAATTAATGAAAATTATTTATCCATTTATTAATAAAAACTTTTGTTTTTTATACTATAATAAAATTTTCATGTAATAGTACCATTTCCCTCTTTTTGTTATATAAAATGTTTTTTATATTATCATTAAGAAAATATGATTTCATTTCTCACTTTAGTCAAAAAACTCTTTTATTCATAAACCATCTTTTCAATAAATATATTCAAAATTGTTTTTATCCTATTCGAAATGATTTATCTATGGAATATTCACCCACTATTAATATTTAAACTTATTATAGTAATAATTATGTCATTTTTAAAATGATGTATGTTTTTATTTTTCCAAAAAAAATGAGAAAGACATATTCATGTAATTTTATTATCAAGGAAAATATATAAAATTATTTTAATGTAAATGGAATTTTCTTCTTAGCTTTTATGTCATGTACAGAATTTCATGTTGGCATGAATTTCATTTTATTTGAATCAACCTTTGACATTTGGTAAGGATATTTTTAAAATAGTGCATTTTAGTGAAAAATATTTTATAAAGGATTTCAAAATTTATTTTAAAAATGAAAAGGATATTTTAGTCAACAATTTTTTCTAAAATATTTTTATGGTAATCATATCGATCATGATAATAACCTTTTATTCATACTATATTGTGTAAATATTGTATTGAATCCATCAATAATCATCCTTATGATAGTTTAAGATCATTATAATGTAAAAAATTATTTAAATTCACTCATGATTCATTTTTTGTAGAAACAAGATATTCCATGAAATATTCACTTTCATATAGAAATTATATTTCCCCTAAATATCAATGTTATTAATTTTGGATATTTTTTTTGTATAAAATGAAATCTATTTTCACATATGGTGTTATAATTTATTTATATTTGATTAGCTAGATTAATATTGATAATCCCTATCTTTTTATTAATATAAAAATTTAATGATAAATCACGTTTTTCTTGAATGAAATTGATTATATGATATATAATAAATGATTTGGACATGGGATACTTTGTTAGGGAACAAGTTTATATAATCCCCTTATTGGATTAGCAGTTTAACAAGAAAAAATTAGTTGTCCAAACTATATGAATTTATAACTAGAATTTTAAAATAGTCATCAGAATCTATCATTATAGTTTAGATTTATTTTTATAAACAATATTTTGTTATACCCAGATTCTTGAAGATATCATGAGTTCAGATGTTGATGGTAAATATATTATATGTCTAGGAAACATGATGTTCAATAATTAAAAATTTTCTTCATTGAGAATTCAGTCATTATTATTTTAATTATTATTATACCTGAGATTTTATCTACGATATTATATATGGATTCGTTTGATTCCCAGTTTATTGATTAAATGGATTTTTCTTGAAATATTTACCTTTGAATGTAAATTCATCCTTAACATACCATTATCGGTACATTATTTATACTTCATGTCTGTCTAGTTGTTTACATTTTAATATTGAGTGTGTTTTTTGATTAGTTATATATATTATTACAATTAACCCTTTTAGAAAATATATGGTCACAATTATTCTGTTTCTCTTATTATAAATCCATGAAGTGTACTTTGTTTGATAATTAATAATATCCTAGAGGGAATAATTATATTCCAATAAATAGGTCACAATTTTTATGTTAAATTTAATAAGGGAGTCATGTACATGTGTATTTTACTTGTAATACTAAATTATTTTTTCCATTAAGACATTATTAATAATATATTATTCAAATGTAATAATTAAGGAATTTTTTATAGGAAAACGGGATCAGGGTCACTACAAAAATGCTTATGAAAACCATTTTCTTGAGACAAGTTATGATGTTATGATATGATGAACGTTTTATGATAATTTGGAACACATAAATATAGTTTTTATTATTTTATTGAAGGGGAAAGTGTTGTACCTCTAATTAATTGCGTGATGATTTATATCATATGATATGAGAATTTGAACCATGTAAAAGGTCTTAATTTACAATGAGAAATGGGTCATTCCTAATCCACAATGGGAAACATGTTATGAATCTTGATCAATGTGATGATGGTCATGGTAGTTAATCATGAAATATAAAATTCTATTCTATTTTTATAATGGATCCACACTTTTACGATATTATCTTATGGTTCATGATTGATTTATGATAATTGCACAATTTTTTGGGAATTGTTTCCTAAATGACAATGGTTTACTCCATGAATATTTTTTATGGTCTATGAAAGGTTGGGTATGAAATTTTTTGGTTATGTGCATTATCACATAACCAAATGCTTATCATATGCTCACATATGAAAATAGATTAATATATCTAATTTCTACAATTAGAATCTCAGATAACCCTATCCTTTCTTTCATTCCACATGTTATGAAAAAAGTATAATGTAGGGTATGTCTAAGAGGATCACTATGTGAGATGATATTTATCATATTTTTTTAAGGTATTTCCTTAAATAATATTTTTATGTGTCTAATATACAATGACCCAAAACTATTACATTTCTCATGTGTGTGTTTTCGAAATGTATGGAATATTCATCTAAACAGATGTGAAATTTATGGATGAAAAGACTATTTACCTAATAAAACTAGTCCGTAAATTCATCCAATAAAAATTTAATCATTTATATGAACCTGAATATAGTGTTCATAATAATAAACAACATGAAAATGAAATAATATTTCCTATAATGACATATGAAATTATTCTTTCGAATATCCTAATACATTACCTCCATATGATGATATCCAACCCAAAAATTAATCACCTATAATTTGAATGATCCCATTATATATTCAAAATGATAAAGAATATATGAAATATGATGGTGTCTTATAACTATATCCGGGTTCACATGAATACAATCTATAAAAAACATTGGTATCGATCAACATTTATTCCATCCTATGCTCCCAATACTCATAATGATACATCCTAAATAGAGAAATTTATATCAAAGTGACACTTGAATACAACTCTATTCTAAAATAAATATAATATCAATGTGATAGTGTAGAAAAATCTTATAAAAATATTTCATATTACTCATACATTACCCCAGAAAACACCACCAACAGATTCTCTACTGAACATAACATTATCTTTACCATCACAGACGATATAGAATCAACATACCTTAGAATAAAATGAGGGACCATCTCAATAACAGATTGATCATGTTATTCTTTAGAATTATTAAATAGATGCACATGATTATCAAATTAAAAATAACTTACATGAGATATGTAATGGCACAGACCTCCCTGGTCCATTACATTGTGAAAATGTGGTTTTGGAAGTGTGGCGGGAGTTCAATGTGACTTATCCCCTAGCTGCTGCCTACCGGTAGCTCGGTCTACCGGTAGCTACTGCCTACCGGTAGCTCAGTCTACCGATAGCTGCTGCCTACCGGGAGCAGGGTCTACTGGTAGCTGCTGCCTACCGATAGCTCGGTCTACCGGTAGCTGCTGCCTACCGGTAGCTCGGTCTACCGGTAGCTGCTGCCTACCAGTAGCCGCCGCTTACATGTAGCTCGATCTACCGGTAGCTGCTGCCTACCGGTAGCTGACGCTTACCAGTAGCTCGGTCTACCGGTAGCCGCATCCTACCGGTAGGTGGGTTTACCAGTAGTCGCGGTGTACTGGTAGCTTGGCCTACTTGTGGTCGTAGTCTACCGGTAGCTTGGCTAACACTACCAAATTTCTAGTTCTGGGAACAGTGTTTCCAGTTTTATGAACAGTATCGATAGGTGAACAGTATCAGTAGGTGAATAGTATCGGTAGACTTGAATAGTTCTATCGGTGAGGATCTATCGATAGACTTCTGTTTCTATCAGTGAGGATCTATCGGTAGACTTGTGTTTCTATCAGTGAGGATCTATCAGTAAACTTGTGTTTCTATCGATAAGGTTCTATCGGTGAGCTTTTCATTCCTTTGACAATTTTTTTTAGTTCTGTGAACAGTGTTTCCAGACTCCTAAGAGCTACTGATTCCATACTTTGCCAAATTTCACGAATGAACTGTGTTTCCAGACTTCATAAGAGCTACCAATTCCATACTTTGCCAAATTTCACGAATGAACAGTGTTTCCAGACTTCATAAGAGCTACCGATTCCATACTTTGACAAATTTTTGAGTATGTGAACAGTGTTTCCAGCTTCGCAAATTTGTCGTTTTCTTTGACGTAAAATAATTTTAAAACCATATTTTAAGGACTTTAAGGCCAATTCAAAGGCCATAAATTCTATATTAATTATTCCTAAGGCCGGGATGTTTTTACTTGGTCAAACCGCGTGGGTTAATGCGATCCATTTTTAATGGAGAATAAATCGGATCTTAAACCATCGCCTCTCTAATTTTTTTTAAAAGGAACGAGATATCATTATTCATTGTTCATCCTCCTGGTTCTCATCTACGAGATGTTAGAACCTTGCAATCATTCTCGTAGGAGTTTCACAATCAAACGTTACTCAGATCAGTTCCGCTCTGTTTGATGCAACCAAGCTATGTCGATCATTCTTCCATATAAGGTATGTTTTATCATCGTTCCTTTGGGGATCACCTTCTCTTGTTCCCCCTTCCATATTATCATGTAATCTCCATGGTTTTAATGTGTTTTGGTTGGTTGGGACTTACCGTGGAATCCTCGGGTGGATGCATTTGTCGCGAGAGAATGATTGTGGCTCGTTGTGTGGATAAAGGACGTCAAGAAGTCTTCGAGGTAGGGGATTCATGGCATCTCTAATTATGTATGTGCAATCATAGAATTAGTATGATTTAGTCCTTTAGATCACAATGAAATTGACCTAATTACATACTTGAACCAGATTAAAAGAATCGGTTGATCGTATGATGTTGCATTATACCGTGGTAACGGTTTGCCTCATGTTTTCCTAGATATAGTGATATATATGTTTTCTTTGATTTGTTGTTCATTCATGATAGAAATTGATAATGAACATAAAGCCGGAATTAATTGTTAATTAATTGGCTAATGATAAAGAGGCATGTAAATTAATCTGGTTGTTGCAGTTGTTGTAGTTGTTCTAATTTGAGGATAATAAAATTAGGGAAGTAAGCACGGTTATTTAATTGTGATAGCTTGCTGATTTGGTATCCTGTGATTGGAACCTACGAATAAAAAATCTTCTAATTCAATATGGATTAAAGAACAGATTATGTGGGAATTTCTAAAAAGGGTTCTGAGTTACCCTCTTGTTTGTTAAAGGGTCAAGAGCCTATGGTTGTGATTGTTTTTTTCTTACTGCTTGTGTTGTAATGTGAGCCTGGATGGGTGTTGTGATATGTGGAGGCCTGGAGGCCTTGTGGTTGTGGTAGCGGATGACGCCTAGAGTGGCGAGATGCATCAGTTTATGCATGTGGGTGTCGGGGAAGACACCGAGGGTGATGGAAAGGGATGGATGTGGTCACTGGAGTCTTGTGGTTTCCTTGAATGTTTATGCACTTTGCTTTTCCCCCATTACTCAACGCAGCTGGTCTTGCTTACCCTTCATCCGAAGGAGGTGAAGACGCGCGAGGTATGCCACGTGCTTTCCGTGTTTAGCCTCTCGAGGGAGAATGGGTCCATGCTCTTTCTATAGGTGGCAAAGACTCGACGGGTAGTATATTTACTCACCGTGTTGAGCCTCCTTTGTGTTTAGAAGCATAGGATGCTTTTCTAGAATTCCTGGGATTATGGAAAAGTAATTCTGTAATGATTGATTGATTAAATGGTGAAAATCCACAGGGATAGAGACACTGGAATTTAAAGGTGATGTGAATCTTAAAAGGAGCTGTTGTTTTTGAATGTGAATCAAATTCAGTGTAATGTGGAATTTTGTATTCTTAATTAATGGTTAATGAATTAATTAATGTATAGTGGAACTGTTAAAATGAGAATGGAGTAATCTAATAAGGCTCTTCAAATGGTTTTGTGCTTATAGGACACCTAGTCTTAGAAGTAACATCCTGGAGTCTGAGAGACGTTAGCTGCAGTTATATCTAAGACTAGGTATTGCCCATAGTGTGGATGTGAGTTACATATATATATTCTATTCTTTTTGTGTTTCTATACGCTAATCCACCCTGTTGGTAAGGGAAACTGAAACCCCGGGGATTCTAAGCCCTGGGGGTGTTTTCCCCAACATTCTGATGGGAGGTTGAATGGCTGAATACCCCCTTTGGCCCCGCTCTCTTCTCTAGGTAGATATTTGTGCTGGTAGGCACAGTGGTTAGTATTACCCATATATGTGTGTATAGGGCTGTAATGGCTTGTGGTTATTTCACACACATATATTCTGGATATAGTATCCTATGGACTAATATAGGTGTAACGTGTATAGGCTGTGATGGCTTGAGGATCCTTACTCGGCGTATGGGCTGTGATGGCTTGTGGTATAATACTCGACGTATGATACACGTTATACGAGATGTGGTGGCTCCCAGAAACTACCTGGTTACTTTGGTTGTGAGGATGGTGTGGTGCTTAGCCCAGGTGTCTGCGGGCAAACCTTTGTGGTGCATGAGGTGCAGATTTTGGAGCTTAGCCCAGGTGTCTATGGGCAAGCCTTTGGAGAGAGATGCACATGACATATGTCGTGGGGGCAAAGCAGAAAACCAGTGGGGAAGTAGTAGCGGGGTACCATTGATATTCTTTACTATATGCTATATTCCTGTATGTGTTACTTGATGAGAGTAGCCATGGTGAGGTTGGGAACATAGTATACCTGTTTAGGTGACGAGTTAGTTTCACTTGTTGTTCACTAGGCTTTAGCATGCTTTCTTTTACATTTTCACGAGAGGCTTAGGGAGGATCCTACTGAGTATACTGTTATACTCACCCTATGTATATATAAATTGTTTTTTTCAGGTCACTTGGAGGAGGTTGGAAATCAAGCTGGTTACTACTAACTTGCGATTGGAGGAGGAGTTGTTTGGGCTTGTGGTCGCTGTCATTTTACTTTCTTTTGGGTACTTTTTGTTTTCCCGTTCATTTGTAGTACTTTTGCATGACATTTCATATATGTACTTGGTTTCCTTTTATATCTCAGTTCTAAGTTGGAGTTGATTGGAGTCTATTCTATCTCTCTCTTCTGAATGTGTTCTCTTAGAGGGTAATGCCTCCCATTTGTGAGTTTACTATACCCTCGGTGCTAGTCGCCAACCCGGGGCCTACTAGAGGCGGGACTCGGGGGGTCATTATCTCCCTTATCACATTGTCGGCCCAGGAGGGGTACACTTTGAGGGGAGGGGGTCGTGACAGAGTTGTATCAGAGCTCTGGTAGATGGATAGGATGTAGTTTGGAGTTAGGCACAGGTGAGGATGCATGGGATGGTAGGGCAACAGTGTCATTCATTATAAGGCCCCAGCCTTAAACCTTACTTAATCTTGAGTTATTACAAGATTACACATTGAGGATCTTTTTAGGTTTAGAGTTTTAGAGAATTAGATCATGAAACTTGCGTTACATTCCACATTTAAACAAAGTGGTTACATAAAAGACAGTATTCATTCTTCCCATCAACGGAAACATATTATAAATGAAACATGGATTCTTTCTTGACACATCCTCGACACTATCATCACATCATGTACCTTTCCCTTGACCTGTGAAAAACATTTCAAAAACTTGGGATGAGCATAAAATGCTCAGTAAGGGTTATAAAAATATGGAAAGGAAACATAAGTTCATATTTACATAAGAATGAAATCATACTTTACCCATAAAACAAAGGCACTTTAACATACCTCATCAAACCATGAATAAATCATAGAAAACATAATACATAAAGGTAACTTGAGGCATTCATAACATTCTTACATAGGGAGTAACCCTCTTGGTTACGTTTGGAATACCCATCACAGAATATTCCCTAAATCTCTTCGGAGAAACCTTAACGTTTCACTCCTTCGCGTTACCCAATGCATTGGAGAGCTATAACGGGCTCACCCGCCCTTAGTTTATAACAGAACCACCCGTCTTCATAATAATTCCCAAGAACCATAACATAATCATATCACATAAAACATGCATAAAGGAAACATAACATTTCCACATTTCAATCACAAGATATCAATACAACACAAAAACACATTGTGAAAACCATTTTCAATACCAAAATAAAAGAAAAGTAAAACATGGTATTTATTTTTCTTTTAAAAAGAAGGTATGGATTGTAGAGGAAGCTGAAACTCAAATAACGGTCACGACGGAGGAGAAGTCGTTGTCGCCGCATACGTACGAAAAAAACATTCCCTTTTGTCGTTTAGTAAACGCTTCGTATAAAAAAGATTCCTTTTGAATAAATGTAAAAGTCAAAGGGGTTTATACACCGTATAAAAGAAAGTTGTGTATAAAATAAAATATGCCCCAACGAAAGGAGATTGAGACGAAGTCCCATACCACCTTGAAGCTTTTAACATTTTAAACCATTAATATCCATATAAATAAATCCTTAAAACCATTTTGAAAACATGGATATTAATAAGAACAAATAATTAAAACATTTAAAATGATATTTCGGTTAAAGGGGTTTTACCAAAATCAGAGACACTTGAATACAATAATTGAGGAATAACATTTAGTCAGAACTTTATAATATCATGAGAATAAATGGATTCATGATATAATACTCCAAAGGACAGTATATACACCATATAAGAGTGAATTGGTTCATAACAACATTGAACCCTCAATAGAAATGTCAAATGTGATGAAATCCCTTATAAAGAAGGTATCCTTAAATTAAGGACAAATCAATCTCAAAAATATGTGTGAAAAATATAAATACACCCAATATAAGTGGATATCAAGTGTAAAACAATAAAAGTTCATTCACACATATTCAATGGATGACATATTCAATGACCACATGTTGAACCCAAAGAAATCGAAATTGGGTTAAAAAGTTCCCTTGACAGCCTAACGGCATCACATCAAAATGAGTTGATGAGAGATAAAAAGTGTATCTCATCACTTGGACATAAAATTTACATCAATAAGGATATATGAGAACATATCCCAACATAAAAATATGTAAATTAAAAGACCCAACAAAAGAAGTCTTTTAAAAAAAGAGGAGGGTGAAAGGTTCCCTTACCGACTTGGGTATCTTTCAAAACATACACCCCATGAATGAAGGACAATAGATCATTGATGTAAATACTCATAAATGAAAGTATAATACACAAAGAGTAGAATAATCGGCATTACATACACCACTCAATGGAATTTGTGGCAAATGTAGCATAAAACTCACGAGAATAAAAGTGAGATGAAAAATCCCTTACGAAAATTCGGCAGCCTAACGGCGCCACTCAAAACTTCCAAAATTGATTGATGAGAGAGAATAGGGTCTCTCATCACATGAACATAAAAATTACAGTAAGTGTAATATAAAATATCATCCCAATAACAAGAAAGATGAGCTTTAAAAGTAATGACATAAAAGTGTGTACTTAAAAAGAAAGAGAGGAGTAGGATCCCTTACCTCGGGTCCGACTTGACTCGATCATTCTTTAATCTCTTGAATAATAAACTTGAGTTAATTTCTACTTGATTAAGAACCTTTTTCAAGCTTATTATTCCTTTTATATCACTTATTTCCTTGTTATAAACACTATGTAATCATTAAGTTAATAATTATTGTTTTGTCGATATTTGGTTCTTAAGTCGAAAGTGGACTTCTTACAATTAAGTGTTGTTCGTGTGGCCAAATGTTTATTATATCCAGAATTGTATTCATGATGTAGATATCATATATGTCATATATATCCAGTACATGCATGCATTTATAACATTACATAATCATTTAGAGGTAAGAAATGAAATGCACCGTTCATGGAGACGGTAAGCCGTACGTATGCATGAACGCTACTTTCATTTCTATTTCATATTTTATAGAATGGAATAATAATGATATAAAGTTATATTATAATTCCAGTATAATATCATATATAATATCATAGTTCCATCCTTTATATGTCCCACATATGGTATTTAACGAATCAAATCACTTTGAGGGGGCGGTAGTCCGCACTTCCTAAAATGAAGATATCGCGTATACCCATAATGGAAGCCATAAAGGTAAGAGAAAAATGAAAAATACAGAAGCATAAGTAAAATACAAACATATTATATATCATATATAAAAATAGTGACATCATAATGGCCACCTTTGAAGGTGTTAAATGAGTATTGAACGATCATCGTTTCAGGAGGCAGAATTTCGCCATCCACGGAAACCGTATGTTCTTTAACCATTTGATGTAGTTGTGTGAGAGTGTAGCTCGAATAAATCTTATAACAACATCCTAGTATATTGAAGATACTGGTGTTGTTACAAAATAAGAAAATAAAAAGAGTTTAGGGGGTTGGAGAAGCAAAATAAAACAAATGAACATGAGAGAATGAATTACCTTTAAAAGTGTAACTCCTTTTGATTTGAGCCAAAAGGCTTCTTTTGAAAGGATTATTCCCAAAGGGAATCCTCTATGATGAGTAGAGGGATGTGGAGAGAGTAAATGGGCAGGGGTTGGCCGAGCCAAAGGCTTGAGAAGTGTGTGAAATGAGGTAGAGGTGGGGGCCTTTTATAAGAGGAGAGGAGGGGCACTTTTGGAAAGTAAGGAAATATTACTTTATTTGAAAATGTGTTTCGGTTTTAAAAGGTCCCAAATTGATATAATTCATGGATAAGGTTATAAAATTTCGAAATCCACCCATACAATAAGTTTTGGAAATGTGTAGTTCATAGATTTTACATTATCTTTCCATTTTATTTAAATCGTCAAATAATGATGTCATCGCTGCATCATTATTATGTCATAAATAATTTATTTTATTTAATGTCTAAAAATTATAAAAAAATTACTATGATGTAGGAAATCTTTTTATCTTTCCAATGACTATTTATAATCAAAATTGGGACCTGTGTAACCCTACTTAAAAACTGTTTTAGTAAAACATCTCATCTTTGTGTCAATTTAATTTTAACATTAAATAAAAATATATTATTGTCATTTTCCAACTAAAGTGGCTCCATGGGGTCCCCAAGTTGGCCCATGGCTTGTCTTGGTCGGCCATGACTCTCCCAATATGTTTAGGACAAGTGTCATGGTGTTTTCACATTCTTATAATATTATTATTACCTTAAACTACACTAATTACCACTAATCGCGATTAAAAACTTAATAAGTTACTATTCACCAAAAAATTATTTTTATCCCATTGAACCACATTTTACTTCTTAATGACAACCATTTATGTCATATTTTTGAAATTCAAAACACATAAGTGGTAAAATTTCATTTAAACGAAAAATCAGCTTTTATAAGTACCACTTAGTGGTTTCAGTATTCATCAAAAATTGAAGTTTTTCAGAAAATTACCAAAAATTCACCCTAAGCTATATTTGATATTAAAAACTCAAAAATGAAGTCCGTTTTACAAAATTGAAAACATATTAGTCACATTAATTAATTTAATAATTAATTGCCGCTGTCTGAACAAATAGCGTGTTTTTATAAAACAATAAGTATCAAAAGATTGACACTAGTTTAAGTCTGATTTCAAAGTGAAATTAATTCCAACGACCACTATCAGATTTAATGGTAAAAATATTTTCTAATTTAACTTTAAAACCAATTCAATATATTATCTAATCATATAAATAAATTATATTAAAAAGAGGTTTTGAATTAAAACACAACATTTACACTATTCATTAAAAAAAATGAACTTTATCGGAAAGATACCAAAAATTTACACAAAGTAAATTTTGATGTCCCGATTCTTAGTAAGAGTTTTATTTGGTCCAAAAGAATGATTAAGAGTGAACAAAACTATATTTAATGAAAGTTCTCCATTAAAAGGCGATAAGTGAACCTCTGGTGATAACTAGGGCATATACGCCTAAAAATGAATTCTTTACGTATTTTAAGCCTTTAGCTTTTATTGGATAAATGTAAAAACATTTAAAAAACATATATAATCATATTTTAGTTATTTCTATCCATTCCCGCCAATACAACGGCTACATGTTAACTTCCATTTGAAATAATATAATTTTATTATTAGAGTGAAACGTAAGATTCCCAAGAAACTCGTTGTTGCGTGTTGGGTACGCCATCGAGCATAGCGTCCCCTTTAATGTCATATTAATATTTTATTCACAAATATGGATAAATATGAAAATTTCATATTCATTATTTACCTGGGGTGTTACATCCTTCCCCCCTTTTGGGAATTGCGTCCTCGCAATTTTAAAATTGCGCTTGGAAACATCCTTGAAAGTCCAACATCGGAACAAGAGTTGGTAAAACAAACACTTTAAAATAAAGAGAGATAAGTATAAAGGTCACCCGAGTTAACCCATACTAGGATTCCAAGTATGAAAATATGGACATGGAGGAAAAAACAAAGGGTCATGTTCTGATGGAGAGTGATAGAAAACATGTTTAGGAGAAAGTTAACCATGAGAAAATCACAAATTTGTGATGGGTTAAACAGTATTCGATTCCCCAGTAGGAAAAGTTAATAGACAACATTTTTTGTTTTAAGTTACTTTTTATTGAGGAATTTATTCATAAGGAAACATAATCACTTATCATATTTACATTCAACTTTTATTAGATTCCTTACACAAACTCATATTTTCTCCAAAAGACGAGTATTTAAGAAGAAATGTTCACATTAAGAGTACTATAATCAACTTCTAGAGAATCACCTAATCCACAAAAGATAACTATATACTTCCCATATCATTAGACCTTAACCATAACCAAAACCAAAAAGGTTAGTACAAGGTCAGATAATCCAGAAAAGGATAACCCTTTATAAAAAGAAAATCTATTCTTAATCTCCAAAATTTGTCCAACAAAATCCAAAGTTCAACGAGGACCATCCGATAAAAAAATTTGTCCATAAAAATTCCTCAAAGTAAACCAATCTATGATTGAAACCCAAACATTTTAAGGATTTAGTCACATAGTCTTCCAAGTTAAATCATAACATTTATCTCCAAACAACATTAGTTGCTCCTAAAGTCCCGTATTGAAAAGTAATTAACCTAATCACATATCCTCCATGATAGGTTAATCATTTTCATAAATAACCCAAAATCATCTTACTCCTAATTCATAAAATCATATAACCAGAAAGAATCATTCAAACTAACCAGGGACTTCACATAGTCCAGTGGTAGGCGATAAATACCAGTCGCACTTTGGTTGTGGGTTCGATTCCCGCAGCTTTGTCCGATGCGACGGGATGTCACACGGTCTGCGTGTTGTCCTTTTTCCAAAACTATATAATTCTTAAAACATTCCCCAAAATGAGATAAAATCTTCAAGAATAATCATAACATATTTTAACCTCAAGTTTATCTCATTCCTTTCATTTTCCATCATATCATAGAGTAACCCACAATTACCTAAAAAGTAAGGATCATATAAACCCTAATGGTTACCTTAATAATTAATACCTGAATTTCTACATCGAGATGGCCATCTCGTACATGATGAATTAGAGAACTCACCAAGGATGAAGTGGTTGATCATGACTCCTTGATATTTGGTTTAGAACAACCACGAGTTTCCACATTTAATACACCATTTTATCTAGTATCTTAAACAGAGAACCACCACAGTTTCCTTCAAACCTGTTGTCTCTTTGGTGCCTGCTAGATCCATCCATTCACTAAAAATAGAAATGTCAGTGTTAGTATATCAACAAACCAGCATGTACTAATGAGTAAGATAAACACTAAGATATACTTACTCATTCACTTTATCTAAAACTAGGACTCTTTCTGAAATCCTAACCATTATGGTAATGCCACATATGCTTAAAGAATACCCTAACCTCTAAAGTTATCTAAACCAACCTCTGATACCAACTATAAGGCCCCAGCCTTAAACCTTACTTAATCTTGAGTTATTACAAGATTACACATTGAGGATCTTTTCAGGTTTAGAGTTTTAGAGAATTAGATCATGAAACTTGCGTTACATTCCACATTTAAACAAAGTGGTTCCATAAAAGACAGTATTCATTCTTCCCATCAACGGAAACATATTATAAATGAAACATGGATTCTTTCTTGACACATCCTCGACACTATCATCACATCTTGTACCTTTCCCTTGACCTGTGAAAAACATTTCAAAAACTTGGGATTAGCATAAAAGGCTTAGTAAGGGTTATAAAAATATGGAAAGGAAACATGAGTTCATATTTACATAAGAATGAAATCATACTTTACCCATAAAACAAAGGCACTTTAACATACCTCATCAAACCATGAATAAATCATAGAAAACATAAGACATAAAGGTAACTTGAGGCATTCATAACATTCTTACATAGGTAGTAACCCTCTTGGTTACGTTTGGAATACCCATCACAGTATATTCCCTAAATCTCTTCGGATAAACCTTAACGTTTCACTCCTTCGCGTTACCCAATGCATTGGAGAACTATAACGGGCTCACCCGCCCTTAGTTTATAACGGAACCACCCGTCTTCATAATAATGCCCAAGAACCATAACATAATCATATCACATAAAACATGCATAAAGGAAACATAACATTTCCACATTTCAATCACAAGATATCAATACAACACAAAAACACATTGTGAAAACCATTTTCAATACCAAAATAAAAGAAAAGTAAAACATGGTATTTATTTTTCTTTTAAAAAGAAGGTATGGCTTGTAGAGGAAGCCGAAACTCAAATAACGGTCACGACGGCGGAGAAGTCATTGTCGCCGCATACGTACGAAAAAAAACATTCCCTTTTGTCGTTTAGTAAACGCTACGTATAAAAAAGATTCCTTTTGAATAAATGTAAAAGTCAAAGGGGTTTATACACCATATAAAAGAAAGTTGTGTATAAAATAAAATATGCCTCAACGAAAGGAGATTGAGACGAAGTCCCATACCACCTTGAAGCTTTTAACATTTTAAACCATTAATATCCATATAAATAAATCCTTAAAACCATTTTGAAAACATGGATATTAATAAGAACAAATAATTAAAACTTTTATAACGATATTTCGGTTAAAGGGGTTTTACCAAAATCAGAGACACTTGAATACAATAATTGAGGAATAACATTTAGTCAGAACTTTATAATATCATGAGAATAAATGGATTCCTGATATAATACTCCAAAGGACAGTATATACACCATATAAGAGTGAATTGGTTCATATCAACAATGAACCCTCAATAGAAATGTCAAATGTGATGAAATCCCTTATAAAGAAGGTATCCTTAAATTAAGGACAAATCAATCTCAAAAATATGTGTGAAAAATATAAATACACCCAATATAAGTGGATATCAAGTGTAAAACAATAAAAGTTCATTCACACATATTCAATGGATGACATATTCAATGACCACATGTTGAACCCAAAGAAATCGAAATTGGGTTAAAAAGTTCCCTTGACAGCCTAACGGCATCACATCAAAATGAGTTGATGAGAGATAAAAAGTGTATCTCATCACTTGGACATAAAATTTACATCAATAAGGATATAAGAGAACATATCCCAACATAAAAATATGTAAATTAAAAGACCCAACAAAAGAAGTCTTTTAAAAAAAGAGGAGGGTGAAAGGTTCCCTTACCGACTTGGGTATCTTTCAAAACATACACCCCATGAAAGAAGGACAATAGATCATTGATGTAAATACTCATAAATGAATGTATATTACACAAAGAGTAGAATAATGGGCAGTACATACACCACTCAATGGAATTTGTGGCAAATGTAGCATAAAACTCACGAGAATAAAAGTGAGATGAAAAATCCCTTACAAAAATTCGGCAGCCTAACGGCGCCACTCAAAACTTCCAAAATGGATTGATGAGAGAGAATAGGGTCTATCATCACATGAACATAAAAATTACAGTAAGTGTAATATAAAAGATCATCCCAATAACAAGAAAGATGAGATTTAAAAGTAATGACATAAAAGTGTGTACTTAAAAAGAAAGAGAGGAGTAGGATCCCTTACCTCGGGTCCGACTTGACTCGATCATTCTTTAATCTCTTGAATAATAAACTTGAGTTAATTTATAAATGATTAAGAACATTTTTCAAGCTTATTATTCCTTTTATATCACTTATTTCCTTGTTATAAACACTATGTAATCATTAAGTTAATAATTATAGTTTTGTCGATATTTGGTTCTTAAGTCGAAAGTGGACTTCTTACAATTACATGTTGTTCGTGTGGCCAAATGTTTATTATATCCAGAATTTTATTCATGATTTAGATATCATATATGTCATATATATCCATTACATGCATGAATTTATAACATTACATAATCATTTAGAGGTAAGAAATGTAATGCACCGTTCATGGAGACGGTAAGCCGTACGTACGCATGAACGCTACTTTCATTTCTATTTCGTATTTTATAGAATGGAATAATAATTATATAAAGGTGTATTATAATTCCAGTATAATATCATATATTATATCATAGTTCCATCCTTTATACGTCCCACATATGGTATTTAACGAATCAAATCACTTCGAGGGGGCGGTAGTCCGCACTTCCTAAAATGAAGATATCGCGTATACCCATAATGGAAGCCGTAAAGGTAAGAGAAAAATGAAAAATACAGAAGCATAAGTAAAATATAAACATATTATATATCATATATAAAAATATTGACATCATAATGGCCACCATTGAAGGTGTTAAATGAGTATTGAACAATCATCATTTCGGGAGGCAGAATTTCACCATCCACGGAAACCGTATGTTCTTTAACCATTTGATGTAGTTGTGTGAGATTGTAGCTCGAATAAATCTTATAACAACATCCTAGTATATTTAATATACTGGTGTTGTTACAAAATAAGAAAATAAAAAGAGTTTAGGGGGTTGGAGAAGCAAAATAAAACAAATGAACATGAGAGAATGAATTACCTTTAAAAGTGTAACTCCTTTTGATTTGAGCCAAAAGGCTTCCTTTGAAAGGATTCTGCCCAAAGGGAATCCTCTATAATGAGGAGAGGGATGCGGAGAGAGTAAATGGGTAGGGGTTGGCCGAGCCAAAGGCTTGAGAAGTGTGTGAAATGAGGTAGAGGTGGGGGCCTTTTATAAGAGGAGAGGAGGGGCACTTTTGGAAAGTAAGGAAATATTACTTTATTTGAAAATGTGTTTCGGTTTTAAAAGGTCCCACATTGATATAATTCGTGGATAAGGTTATAAATGTTCTAAATACACACATCCAATAAGTTTTGGACATGTGTAGTTCATAGATTTTACATTATCTTTCCATTTTATTTAAATCGTCAAATAATGATGTCATCGCTGCATCATTATTATATCATAAATAATTTATTTTAATTAATGTATAAAAATTATAAAAAATTACTATGATGTAGTAAATCTTTTTAGCTTTCCAATGACTATTTATAATCAAAATTTGGACTTGTGTAACCCTACTTAAAAACTGTTTTAGTAAAACATCTCATCTTTGTGTCAATTTAATTTTAACATTAAATAAAAATATATTACTGTCATTTTCCAACTAAAGTGGCTCCATGGGGTCCCCAAGTTGGCCCATGGCTTGTCTGGGTCGTCCATGACTCTCCCAATAGGTGTAGGACAAGTGTCAAAGGGTTTTCACATTCTTATAATATCATTATTACCTTAAACTACACTAATTACCACTAATCGCGATTAAAAACTTAATAATTTACTATTCACCAAAAAATTATTTTTATCCCATTGAACCACATTTTACTTCTTAATGACAACCATGTATGTCGGATTTTTGAAATTCAAAACACAGAAGTGGTAAAATTTCATTTAAATGAAAAATCACCTTTTATAAGTACCACTTAGTGGTTTCACTATTCATCAAAAATTGAAGTTTTTCCGAAAATTACCAAAATTCACCCTAAGCTATATTTGATATTACGAACTCAAAAATGAAGTCCATTTTACAAAATTCAAAACATATTAGTCACATTAATTAATTTAATAATTAATTCCCGCTGTCAGAGCAAATAGCGTGTTTTTATAAAACAATAAGTATCAAAAGATTGACACTAGTTTAAGTCTGATTTCAAAGTGAAATTAATTTCAACGACCACTATCGGATTTAATGGTAAAAATATTTTCTAATTTCACTTTAAAACCAATTAAATATATTATCTAATCATATAAATAAATTATATTAAAAAGAGGTTTTGAATTAAAACACAAAATTTACACTATTCATTAAAAAAATGAACTTTATCGAAAAGATACCAAAAATTTACACAAAGTAAATTTTGATGTCCCGATTCTTAGTAAGAGTTTTATTTGGTCCAAAAGAATGTTTAAGAGTGAACAAAACTATATTTAATGACAGTTCTCCATTAAAAGGCGATAAGTGAACCTTTGGTGAAAACTAGGGCATATACGCCTAAAATTGAATTCTTTACGTATTTTAAGCCTTTAGCTTTTATTGGATAAATGTAAAAACATTTAAAAAACATATATTATCATATTTTAGTTATTTCTATCCATTACCACCAATACAAAGGCTACATGTTAACTACCATTTGAAATAATATAATTTTATTATTAGAGTGCAACGTAAGATTCCCAAGAAACTCGTTGTTGCGTGTTGGGTACGCCATTGAGCATAGCGTCCCCTTTAATGTCATATTAATATTTTATTCACAAATATGGATAAATATGAAAATTTCATATTCATTATTTACCTGGGGTGTTACATTCATGTTTAGCAAGTGGGGTAAACACTGGAGACCGGCAGATACATAGGCGTTTAGGGCCCCCTATGATCTATTGCACGGACCTTTAAGTTTACGATGGCTACTAAACAAAGTGATACCGGTTGGAGGGTAGAGGCCTAGGAAAGGATCATGCATCATTATTCTTTGCACTTGTGTTTGAATGGGTAGACCTTGAGATAGGTAACCTAAAATTAATAAAACAAAACAATTAATTAATTAATTTTGAGTCTTTTATATTCTAGGCTTAGGAGCTCTAACAGTTGTTATTTTTCAGGTATGGCTCCAGGTCGACGTCCTCGTCAGGTTTGCATAGAAGATGCCCATCAGGCTGTTCCAGCAGATCGTCGCCGAGTAGAGGTTGACGACAGTGACACTTGGAGGAAGACACTTCGAGAGTTTCAGCACTAGAGTCTACAGAAGTACTAGGGATCTGTTTCAGATGCATTCACAAAAGTCTTGTTGGAGGAGATCGAGATAGGATTCAGTTCGATTCGTGCTCGGAAGGTACATTTGGTGTCCTTGGTTGTGACGATGCTGCGTGGAGCAGTGAGGCAGTGTTGGTTCTTGTTCCACGGTGATTGTGAGGAGTCAGCAATCTCATTGGAGGAGTTTCGAGACAGGTTTAGAGTCGAGTTTCTTTCGTCGACTGCGAAGGTGTCCAGTCTCTAGGAGCTTCTCACCCTTCGACAGGGGAGCTCCAGTGTTCGAGAGTTTGGAATCCATTTTAGGAACCTTCTACGATATGCTTCAGACCTGTTACCAGATGATGAGGCCGGGGCGAGGCATTTCGAGGAGGCTTTGCATCCAGAGATCCGGTGCTAGGTCACCCCATTTATGCCGAAGATATATCTTGAGGTGCTGGAGAGGGTAGTGTTTGTTGAGAGGACTTTGGCCAGGACTGGATCATCACGAGAGGGGAATCGTCATGATTCCTCACGAAGCAGAGCTGTGGTCCGAGGTTCTCTATTTTTAGGATAGAAGAGTTTCCGTTCACCTGGGGGTAGGTCCTAGCCCTTCCCATCTCCTTTCTCTGGAGGCAGCAACTCTCAGGCCTATGCCAAGGGATCAGGCGCTTGTTTTTCTTGTGGTGGTCATGGTCATCAGCAGCAGGAGTGCCCGACTTTCCAGAGCAGTCATCGTGCACCAGGCGCTCCACTCCAGGTTCCTCCGTTGAGGCAGTTCCCGCCAAGGCAGCAGCAGCAGGTTGCACCAGCTTTAGATCCGCAGAGGGTAGATTGAGCAGGCAGAGGACATCCCCATGATGCTCCCTGTCCTCAAAGAGCAGATCGCGGCCATGGTGGTGGTCGTCATCACGGTCAGAGAGACCGTGGAGGAGGCCGTGGTCAGCTTCATGCTCTAGCGTTACCAGCCCCATGCGAGCCAGATGTCGTTCGAGATACCCTTTTCCTGTTTTCTACCTTGGTGTATGCCTTGTTTTATTCAGGATCAACGCACTACTTCAAATCACCTACACATGCCCATGCTTTGGGACATGAGGTAGAGAGGCTTCCAGTGCCCTTGGCATTGACTACGCCAGTTGAGGGTCGAGCCGACTTGTTTGAAGTATGTAGAGACTGTGAGCAAGAGTTGGGGAAACACCGCTCTTGGGGAGATTTTCTATGTTTACGAATACAACCATATGATGTCATACTCGGCATGTATTGGTTATATTCTTTGTAGTCTATTGTGGATTGCTATAGGAAGAAGGTCGTTTTCTTTGATGAATATGGAGAGATCGAGTTTGGGATCAAGCTACAGCCAGGAGCGTCTCCTATATCTATGTATCCATATAGGATGGCCCCTTCTGAGTTACGAGAGCTACGTATTCAGCTCGATGGTTTGTTGCAGTGTGGTTTTGTTTGGCCAAGTGTGTCACCTTGGGGTGCACCAGTTTTGTTTGTGAAAAAGGCTGATGGAAGTTTGCGGTTGTGCATCGATTATCGTCGGTTAAACAAAGTGACAATAAAGAACCGCTATCCTCTCCCATGGATTGATGACCTCTTCGATCAACTGAAGGGTGCATGTTGGTTTTCAAAGATAGGCATGCGGTCAGGATATCATCAGATGCGTGTAAAGGATGAGGATATCCCGAAGACTGCTTTCCGCTGTCATCATGGGCATTATGAGTTTGTTGTAATGCCATTCGGCATGACGAATGCTCCAGCTGTTTTAATGGGGTTGATGAATTTCGTGTTCCATGAATTCCTGGACAAGTTTGTTGTGGTTTTCATTTATGACATCCTTGTGTACTCAACATCTGAAGAGGAGCATGCAGAGCATCTATGAGCCATTTTGGGTGTTCTTTGCCAACATCAGTTGTTTGGGAAGTTGTCAAAGTGTGAGTTTTGGACTTTAGAAGTCCGTTGCTTGGGGCATGTTGTGTCCCAACAGGGAGTAGCTGTGGATCCATCAAAGATAGAAGCAGTAGTGTCTTGGGCAGCCCCCAAGACACTGTCAGAGGAGTGAAGTTTCCTTGGTCTCGTAGGCTATTACAAAAGGTTCGTATCAAATTTCACAGGGGTTGTGACTCCTCTAACATCTTTGACCAAGAAGGATCAAGCATTCATGTGGACTGATCAGTGTCAGGCAGCATTCGAGTATCTAAAGGAGAAGTTGGTAAGTGCTCTTGTTCTTTGTCTTCCAGCTTAGGGAGTCCAGTTTGACGTCTTCTGCAATGCGTCACATCTGGGGCTAGGCTGTGTACTTATGCAACAAAGTTCAGTTGTTTCTTATGGGTCCCGACAATTGCGTCCCCATGAACGCAACTCTGCCACCCATGATCTTGAGTTGGCATCCGTGGTGTTTGTGCTGAAGTTGTGGAGACATTACCTCATTGGCGAGCGCTTTGTGGTTTTCACCGATCATAAGAGTTTGAGGTATGTTTTCTCTCAGTGGGACATGAACTTGCGGCAGCATCGGTGGATTGAGTTTTTGCAGGATTACGACTTCGAAATATCATATACACCTGTTAAGGGAAATGTTATTGCTGATGCGCTGAGCTGAAAGTCACGTAGTGATGCTGTGCATGAATCCGATGAATCATGGAGAATAATGGATGAACTGTCAGCATTACATATTGATATGGAAGAGGTTGGAGGTAGAGTTTGTCTTTTCCAGATGATCGTGCAGTCATCTCTGATGCAGAAGGTGGAAGAGTCTCAGTTGGGTGATCTAGAGGTGGAAGTTTGGAGAGACAGAGTTGTTTGTGGAGATGCCCCTGATGGTTGGTCGGAGGATGAACAATACCGAGTGTTGTTTCTTGGCAGGCTTTTTGTTACCTTGGAGATGCGTGAGACGGTTCTTCGAGAGTTCCATAGCTCTCCCATATCAGTATATCCTGGTGTGACAAAGATGTACCGATCCTTGAGGAGTCAGTTTTGGTGGCCTGGGATGAAGTGTGTAGTGGTAGAGTTTGTGTCTCGATGTTTAGTCTGTCAGAGGGTGAAGGTCGAACACCGTGTTCCGGGTGGTCTTCTCCAGCCATTAATTATTCCTCAGTGGAAGTGGGAGGACATCTCAATGGACTTCGTTACAGGTTTACCTCGAGCTCCGGGAGGACATGATTCTATATGGGTGGTAGTGGATCGTTTAACAAAGTCGTCCCATTTCATAGCGATCAAGGAGTCGAGCTCAATGGAGGATTTGTCGAGACAGTATCTGAAGGAGGTGGTGAGGCTTCATGGAGTACCTAGGATGATCATTTCTGATCGAGATCCTCGTTTTACCTCTAGAGTGTGGAGAGGTGTCCAGCATGCTTTTGGCTCTCAACTGTGCCTTAGCACTGCTTTTCAACCTCAAACGGATGGTCAGACTGAGCAAACCATCAAGACACTTGAAGACATGTTGCGCTCTTGTGTTATTGATTTTGGAGGTTCATGGATGAGGCACCTACCCCTGGTGGAGTTTTCATACAATAATAGTTTTCACTCCACCATTGGTATGGCACTATTTGAAACCATGTATGGCCGGCCTTTCCGTTCTCCGTTGTGCTGGACTGGGGTCGGAGAGTCTGCAATTCTCGGACCAGAACTAGTGCAGAATACAACAGAGATGGTTCAAGTGATTCGTGAGAGGATGAAGACAGCACAGGATCGTCAGAAATCATATGCTGATCAAAGAAGGAGACCCTTAGTGTTTAATTTTGGGGATCCTGTGTTTCTAAAGGTGACTCATCATCGTGGGCAGCGAAGGTTTGGTTGTGGAAGTAAGATATCTCCCCGGTTTGTTGGGCCTTTAGAGGTGTTAGCTCATGTTGGAGGTGTGGCGTATCCAGTAGCACTTCCCCCTCAGATGAGTCGAATACATGATGTTCTCCATGTATCACAGCTTCGTCGTTACCTTCATGATGAATCTCATGTTATCGATGGGGGAGAGATCGATATTGATGATGATGCAACCTTCGAGGAGCGACCTGTGGAGATCCAAGACCGCAAGGAGAAGGTGTTGCGTGGGTGTTCTATCACCTTAGTTCGTGTCTTATGGTGACACGGTGGCATGGAGGAGAGTACATGGGAGCATGAGTCACAGATACGTGCTCAGTACCCAGAGTTGTTTAATGTTTAACTCTTTTCGTGTAATGATGTTTCCTTTATGGTTAGACCTTTCATGTTTTATTTATGTACCTTTTTTGTGATGTTATGATTGAATTGTTTGGATATGGATTGTTTGTTTCCATATTCTCAGATGTCGTAGTTTTGTTCCATCTTTCAAACAACTCATGGTGGTTTTCCCCTGAGAGGTATCTTATGGGGTGGTTGTTTGGACCCCTCTGTTCCTCTGAGTTGGTTTTTAATTCTCGAGGATGAGAATCTTTTGAGAGGTATCTGATGTAATGGCCCGGACCTCCCTGGTCCATTACTTTGTGAAAATGTGGTTTTGGAAGTGTTTCAGGTGGTCAATGTGACTTATCCTCTAGCTGCTGCCTACCGGTAGCTCGGTCTACCGGTAGCTGCTCCCAACCGGTAGATTGGTCTACCGGTAACTGCTGCCTAACGGTAGCTCGGTCTAACGGTAGCTGGTGCCTACCGGTAGCTCGGTCTACCGGTAGCTTCTGCCTACCGGTAGCTCGGTCTACTGGTAGCTGCTGCCTACCGGTAGCCGCCGCTTACCAGCAGCTCGGTCTACCGGTAGCTGCTGCCTACCGGTAGCCACCGCTTACCAGTAGCTCGGTCTACCGGTAGCCGCATCCTACCGGTAGTTGGGTTTACTAGTTGCTGCGGCGTACTGGTAGCTCGGCCTACTGGTGGTCATAGTCTACCAATAGCTCGCCTAACACTACCAAATTTCTAGTTCTGGGAACAGTGTTTCTAGTTTTATGAACAGTATCGGGAGGTGAACAGTATCGGTAGGTGAATACTATTAATAGACTTGAATAGTTCTATCGGTGAGGATCTATCGGTAGACTTGTGTTTCTATCAGTGAGGATCTATCGGTAGACTTGTGTTTCTATCAGTGAGGATCTATCAATAGACTTGTGTTTCTATCGGTAAGGTTCTATCGGTGAGCTTTTCTTTCCTTTGCCAATTGTTTTTAGTTCTATGAATAGTGTTTCTAGACTCCTAAGAGATACCGATTCCATACTTTGCCAAATTTCACGAATGAACAGTATTTCCAGACTTCATAAGAGCTGCTGATTCCATACTTTGCCAATTTTCACGAATGAACAGTGTTTCCAGACTTCATAAGAGCTACTGATTCCATACTTTGCCAAATTTCACAAATAAACAGTGTTTCCAGACTTAATAAGAGCTACCGATTCCATTGCCAATTTTTTGAGTATGTGAACAGTGTTTCCAACTTCCCAAATTTTTCGTTTTCTTTGACGTAAAATACTTTTAAAACCATATTTTAAGGACTTTAAGGCCGATTCAAAGGCCATAAATCCTATATTAATTATTCCTAAGGCCAGGATGTTTTTACTTGGTCAAACCGCGTGGGTTAATGCGATCCATTTTTAATGGAGAATAAATCGGATCTTAAACCGTCGCCTCTCTAATTTTTTTAAAAGGAACGAGATATCATTATTCATTGTTCTTCCTCCTGGTTCTCATCTACGAGATGTTAGAACCTTGCAATCATTCCCGTTGGAGTTTCACAGTCAAACGTTACTCGGATCAATTCCACTCTGTTTGATGCAACCAAGCTATGTCGATCATTCTTCCATATAAGGTATGTTTTATCATCGTTCCTTCTGGGATCACCATCTCTTGTTCTCTCTTCCATATTAGCATGTAATCTCCATGGTTCTAATGGGTTTTGGTTGGTTGGGACTTACCGTGGCATCCTTGGGTGGATGCAGTTGTCACGAGAGAAGGATTGTGGCCCGTTGTGTGGATAAAGGACGTCAAGAACACTTCGAGGTAGGGGATTCATGGCTTCTCTAATTTTGTATGTGCAATCATAGAATTAGCATGATTTAGTCCTTTGGATCAAAATGAAATTGACCTAATTAAATACTTGAACCAGATTAAAAGAATCTGTTGATCGTATGATGTTGCTTTATACCGTGGTAACAGTTTCCCTCATGTTTTCCGAGATATAGTGATATCTATGTTTTCTTTGATTTATTGTTCATTCATGATAGAAATTGATAATGAACGTAAAGCCGGAATTAATTGTTAATTAATTGGCTAAAGATTAAGAGGCATGTAAATTAATCTGGTTGTTGTAGTTGTTGTAGTTGTTTTAATTTGAGGATAATCAAATTAGGGAAGTAAGCACGATTATTTAATTGTGATAGCTTACTAATTAGGTATCCCGTGATTGGAACCTACGAGTAACAAATCTGCTAATTCAATATTGATTAAAGAATAGATTATCTGGGAATTTCTAAAAAGGGTCCTAATTTACCCTCTTGTTTGTTAAAGGGTCAAGAGCCTATGGTTGTGATTGTTGTTTTCTGGCTGCTTGTGCTGTGATGTGAGCCTGGATGGGTGTTGTGATATGTGGAGGCCTGGAGGCCTTGTGGTTGTGGTAGCGGATGACGCCTAGAGTGGCGTGATGCATCAGTTTATGCATGTGGGTCTCGGGGAGGACACTGAGGGTGATAGAATGGGATGGATTTGGTCACTGGATTCTTTTGGTTTCCATGAATGTTTATGTACTTTGCTTTTCCCCCACTACTCAAGGCAGTTGGTCTTGCTTACCCTTCTTCCGAAGGAGGCGAAGACGTGTGAGGTTTTCCATGTGCTTTCCGTGTTTAGCCTCTCGAGGGAGAATGGGTCTATGCTCTTTCTATAGGCGGCAAAGACTCGACGGGTAGTATATTTACTCACCGTGTTGAGCCTCCTTTGTGTTTAGAAGCATATGATGCTTTTCTAGAATTCCTGGGATTATGGAAAAGTAATTCATTAATGATTGTTTGATTAAATGGTGAAAATCCACGGGGATGGAGACACTGGAATTTAAAGGTGATGTGAATCTTAAAAGGAGCAGTTGTTTTTGAATGTGAATCAAATTCAGTGTAATGTGGAATTGTTCATTCTTAATTAATGGTTAAAGAATTAATTAATGTATAGTGGAACTGATAAAATGAGAATGGAGTAATCAAATAAAGCTCTTCAAATGGTATTGTGCTTATAGGACACCTAGTCCTAGAAGTAGCAGCCTGGAGTCTGAGAGACGTTAGCTGCAGTTATATCTAAGACTAGGTAATGCCCATAGTGTGGATGTGAGTTACATATATATATTCTGTACTTTTTGTGTTTCTATATGCTACTCCACCCTGTCGGTAAGGGCAACTGACACCCCAGGGATTCTGAGCCCTGGGGGGGGGGGAGGGGTGTTTTCCCCAACATTCTGATGGGAGGTTGAATAGCTGACTACCCCCTTTGGCCCCGCACTCTTCTCTTGGTAGATCTTTGTGCTGGTAGGCGCAGTGGTTAGTTTTACCCATATATGTGTGTAGAGGGCTGTAATGGCTTGTGGTTATTTCACACACATATATGCTGGATATAGTATCCTATGGACTACTATAGGTGTAACATGTATAGGCTGTGATGGATAGAGGATCCTTACTCTACATATGGGTTGTGATGGCTTGAGGTATAATACTCGACGTATGATACACGTTATATGAGCTGTGGTGGCTCCCAGAAACTACCTGGTTACTTTGGTTGTGAGGATGGTGTGGTGCTTAGCCCAGGTGTCTGCGGGAAAGCCTTTGTAGTGCACGAGGTGCAGATTGTGAAGCTTAGCCCAGGTGTCTGCAGGCAAGCCTTTGGAGAGAGATGCACAGGACGTATGTCGTTGGGGAAAAGCGGTAAACCAGTGGGGAAGTAGTAGAGGGGTACCCTTGATATTCTTTACTATATGCTATATTCTTGTATGCGTTACTTGGCAAGAGTAGCCATGGTGAGGTTGGGAACATAGTATACCTGTTTAGGTGAAGAGTTAGTTTCACTTGTTGTTCACTGGGCTTTAGCATGCTTTCTTTACTTTTGTACGAGAGGCTTGGGGAGGATCCTTCTGAGTATACTGTTATACTCACCCTGTGTATATATAAACTATTTTTTTCAGGTCACTTGGAGCAGGTTGGAAATCAAGCTAGTTACTACTAGCTTGCGGTTGGAGGAGGAGCTGTTTGGGCTTGTGGTCACTGCCGTTTTACTTTCTTTTGGGTACTTTTAGTTTTCCCTTTTAGTTGTAGTAATTTTTCATGAAATTTCATATATGTACTTGGTTTCCTTTTATATCTCATTTGAAAGTTGGAGTTGATTGGAGTCTATTCTATCTCTATCTTCTAGATGTGTTTTCTTAGAGGGTAATGCCTCCCATTTGTGCGTTTACTATACCCTCGGTGCTAGTCGCCAACCCGGGGCCTACTGGAGGCGGGACTCGGGGGTCATTATCTCCCTTCTCACATTGCCAGCCTAGGAGGGGTACACTTTGTGGGGAGGGGGTCGTGACAAGATATATCCATTTCCATGATGAGGTTGAGGTCACATTTATGAATACAAAGACAAAGTAAATCTCCTAAAAATTTATGATTCACTAGAATCACCTCACAATCTCTACCAACATCATATAATCTACCTAGACCACTAAATAACATTTCTAATACCAAGGGCACTAAAATCCTCTCCAGCGAGAGTCCAAATTCCTAGAATAGTGATAGAGAAATGAAGTATTACATAAGTCCACTATTAGAAATATAATACACCGATTCATAATATAAAAAACAATACCTCACATGAAAACATGATCTCTAAAAACTATCATATATATTGATTTTTTTCAAGGATCATCCCCAACAATTTTATTAATGAAAAAGGAATAACAGTGTACACATGAGGTGTAATTCATATATATGGAATTAATCATTCCACATATATATATATGAGCTATCTATCCCTGATTTCAATCACCTACATGATTTAAACATACCCTTCATCGTAGAAGATTAAGGGTAATCTATTGGTTATCTTATACCATCCATATCACCTCTCTATTGATCGTATGTTGGAATAAAATGTTTCTTTTATTTATTTGGAGGATACTGCAACAATGGATGAGACAAAAGAGGTCCTACATCCCTATATCAATCTATACAGTTGGTTAGTCAGTTAGTGTAATAAAGAAAACAAACTCAACAATTTATGATTTCATATCTCAATCCTCCAAAATTTATAAGCTAAATTCTAGCCCTAATTAAATGGGGTGAGGAATATATAAAATGAAACAAAATTGCTTAAATCCTTTTACTAAAAGGTGATACAAAATATCTATCACATCATTTATATAACGAGGATCATGAGGAATCCCCTTTAATGATGATTTTATCATAGATAGAATTGTAACAATGATATCCATCTTCAACAAAACGTTATTCTTTTTCAACAACATGAACGATGTGATTTAGAACTAGATATCTAGATGAAATTCCTCCTAGAAATTACAATACCTAGTCTCCTCATCTAGAAACTTATATCAAGAATAAAAAATAGATTCTTATATAGGATATTAAACTCATAAATGTTATATACCCTATGGTGATGAGTATGAACTGTACACCAATAATAAAAAATCATTTGTAAAGTTAGAAACTCACCTTAAAATTGATAAAAAAACATCTACCATGAAAAAACTACTTGAAAACATATTGTATCAAACAAAATCAACTATTAAGATGCCCCAAAAATCATATTGATAGTCAAAAGAATCTGATTCATCCATTTAAGCATGAATCAAAGAAACGGTAATCAGTAACCCTTATAAAAAACCATTTTCCCCTAATTTTATATAGAGACATCATCCATCTATAAACTCTGTAGATGAAACTATAGAAGTGTCTTCAGACAATAATTTTCTACATTGTTCTCAACTCAATATGGACTAACTGGTAAATTTTTCTGGGAATCATTAGTGTAAGCCTCATAGAGAAATATAAAATAATCTATTAGTTTTAAGAAATAATATATATCAGACTTTTAAATCCCTAAATATGTAATATTTATCATTCAATGATTATGGTTCATTATAATTCCTTATTGTCTACATAATTAAATAAAAATTATAAAAAGACTTGGTGGATGATCCTTAAGAAAGTATCTCCCATAAAATAACATCACTTTTCCAAGTATATCCAGTAAACATAATGTCTATCCTCATAACATATGGGACCTAAAAATATTATATCCAAGATATTATCCCTTTATTATGTAGATTTTTATGTTTTGAAGATAATGTTTCCCTAAAAAACAATGGTTATCATACCATTTATGCTCTTTAAAATCAATTATATATCTAAACAATCACCATTCTACAACTCTTTTACAGCCCCACCTACTATTACCAATCCATTAATAATATTTAACATATAAGTAATCCCTAAATCACTCTTCATATATTCCATTGATTAGAGACAAGAAATGAGTGTATATAATGCATTCAAATGGGAGGAATTTACATTATTATAAAATAAATAGAAAGAGAGATAGTAACCACCAATAGTATGTAAATTATAAATGATAAATAAACTATACTAATATATGAATATAATTTCACCCAAAAAAATAATAGAAAAAACAATATATTAGGAGTATGTGGAAATGATAAACTCCAAAAGCTCATAAACAACTCATAGAGCTAATAATTACTTGATCGATAACTAACTAGATTAGGTAGTCATGAAGATAAATAAATATATATTTAGTGTCATAATAAATGTGTACTCATTCTAATCCTCCTCAAAACTAATCTTTAAAATTTTAATAATTATTAATAGAGCATATTGAGTTAACAAATCAAACCACCTCATTACCTAAATTGGCTAAACTATATCATATAATCCCCATGATTTGATAACCATGTAATGTATATAAGTATATCATTAATTATAGGAAGCCTATATAAATTGGGTAATATGCATTGAATTTCCCTTTTGTTGACTCTTATACCCCATAAAAACATCATATGATATGAATCCATCAATTATTCATCCTTATAACCAATAAACCTCACCATATTTATTTCATCAACTCATCCCACACGCCATGGACACGTATCAAAACCATTTATCATCTCAACCATTATAATTTATAAGTATGAAAGACACTATAACCCTTGTATCATCCACTATAACTTTCTAAACATCATCCCACATATGTTCACAGATAGGATATAATGATATCTATAACCATAATTCCTATTGTTGATATAACCTCAAGAAATTACTACACGCATTCACGTTTATGGTAAACTGAAAGCCAACACAACTCATAAAAACACACACATTACATTAATCTATCACAACCCAGATACACCTACACATCGGGAAATGTATTAATTGAGAGTGCATAAGATGGAGAAGTCATCTATTCATTCCCTTAAAAACAAACATATTGTGAAAAATATCTATATCCTCAAAATATTTGTTATTAGTTTTCAACCAATTATGATTATTAGAGGAAATGAATGATAAAATATAATGATATATCATGTATGAAAATACTAAGGGAAACTAACGATTCCAATATTCAAACTCAATCTATCAAACTTCATGAAAGCATTCGACCATCATAAAGGTTTAAGAAACTAGATTTCATATAAGAATACAAGAATGAATATTTCTCATTATAAAAAAATTAATTAGAAACTGTGAATTAACAATCATTCATTAAACCTATTAAAAATTATATTATGATAGTTACATTTTACAATTATAAATCATGATTTTAAAAATAACATTTCCATAAAGAAATTAAATTCCATGCATATAAAATGTACTTTCAACCATCCCAATGTAATTAATTTCTATAATTAATCACATCCATTTATACCCAATACCATGATTTGAATTAAAATAAATTTTGAATTGTATCATCTATGTAATCTTTAACTTGATATTAAATACCATATAGATAATTAAATTATAATGTGTAGGAAATAACTAGTCAGAATTATCATATAGTAAAAACAAATAATTAATGAATCTAATCATTATGAAATAAAAAATAAATTGTGTAAGAATCAATCTCAACCCTAACATAGAATCTCATAAAAAAAATATTAGAAATGAAATACGGCACACATGAAAATTATCTTTCATCATATGTCGCCCATTTTAAAAAATTCATCAAGAAACATTGAAAATATATTATTTGTTAAACAAATAATAGCAAGGGTACAATTATCCTAGAGAATGTATATTTGGGGAAAATATAATTTTTTTAGAAAAAAAATTTGAAGTCATGCAAAGGAAATCAAATTAAGAATTAATTCATGGAAAAACGGGTTTGCTCAAAAAACCCAAAAGAACAAATTTTTTAGAAAAAACCTTATTTTAAATTACATCATTGATTAACAATATTTCAAAAGAATTTTAATCAACTAAAAAGAACCCAATTTTTTTTATATAATTCTATTAATCTAGAATAGAAATTCTTTACCTTTCCCACTCATGTTCAAATATTTTTAAGGAAGAACAATAATAAATTTTAAATTCTTTATCAATTATTCATGAACATACCATATTTCTCTTCATAAAAAATTTATAGGATATCATCTTTGCTAAGGAAGACTCCAACTGAAAACAATATATTCTATACTATTTATAATATATCAACTTTTGTAAAAAAAATAGCATAATCCACATGTAATTTATGCATCCATTATGTGATTTTTCAATGTTAATTTCTAGATTTTTTAATCTTTTAGGGTAATACCCATTAATTTTCCATCAAAAATATATCATGTTATTCAAAAAACGACATCTTAAATAAGGAAAATTCTTAAATTTTATACTTTGAAATGAATATTTTAACATTATCCAAGATAGAATGGATGAAGAAGAATAAATATCAAATAAACTAATCCACAAGACATCCAATTTCCATAACAGTATATCCCAATAAAAATAATAAATAAATAATCAATATATACCCTAATAAAATCAAAATAAATGAACTAACTATATATTTAATGATAGAATGTGATAGATTATAAGCAATAGATAATAAGACAATATATGTGATCGCCATGAGTTGATCTTTGGAATCCTAGGGAAAAATACTAGAAAATAGCATTTACAAATATCAGTACTCCCCTCTAGTGAGCAAGTGTTTCGGAGAAAATTACATAAATAAGAAAAAAAATCTGATTATTAAATTTATATGTTTTTTATTTTGAATAACACTTTATACCACATTGCATACAATAGTATTTCTACTAAAAAATTGAAACAATGTGGGATGCCATGAGGTAGTGGCATGTAGTTATGATGGCCACTTGCAACCATGGATAAAATGTCCCCATATCAACCCCTTTCGAAATCATTGTCAAACCAATTCCTTTAAACCATGATTACAATATTTTGTATATGGGACACCATTCCATAATAGTATGTATATTGTTTGAACCATGGTTCATAACCCTCATAACTCTACTAAGTAGCGCTATACACCATGATGTTGAGACCCTCATTGAGAAATATAAAATAATCATAACCCCAAATATATATAGTTTTGTTCAAATACTATACCAAAATGATCCCTATATCATTATAAAAACCAAATCATTAATATTTTTACCCCACACCTCAGATACCTAACCATTCCTAGAGGGCCATGTCCAAGAATACACCATGATGTTTCCTACCAGTAAATATATCAATCCACCTTCTCTAGTTTCAATATATTCCCTACAACTACTCTACTCATTTATCACACCTATATATTACTCTAATCATCTGAAAACTAAATTTAAGTTCTTATGAAAGACTAGTCTCCAACCAACACTATGAAAATGAGAACCAATTTATAGATGATTCCATTATAATTCAATTTACCCTTACATTTTTCTAGATCTAATAATCCATTAATAATGGGAAAATGTATAATGTCTATTTCTAATATATTTTCCTTCCTCAAAAACCCTGAGCAATTAAAATTCATCCTATGGATTTATCACCTAGGGGATAATCTGATTATTAGTTTTCAATTATCAATATTATCAATCACTATATTGTTATTGACTCAATGGGATGGTAAGAATTGATAATTTATTTGACAAATATTTTTCACACACTCCATATATAAGTAATTACAGAGAATTTCATAGACTCAAGAAAAGATAAGACTTGTATATTTATTCATACATAGAAATATTAAAAAGGCCATCAAGCCATTCTTAAAGAACCAACATTAACCCAAATATTTGAGTTTAACACTACAGTAGATCCCAAAAACCGTTATCATTAAATTATTTACTGTCTTGAGACATAAATAGCTATATATATATATATTATAATGTTCCTTTTAAGAGGATATTGTTAATGGTGAATCTAAATTGTCCAATGGGAGAGAATATATGAAGATAAAATTGATATTAACTCTATGGGTACATCTAATAATTAACATATTGGGAAGAATATTTATTTTCTAAATTTTCAAATATGTGGGAATAAAAACCTCAGAGACTACCTCAAGAGAACTGATAAATTCTCCATGTGTGATAATATTGGGAATGTCACTAATGAATATCATTGGGATATTATAATGTAAATCAATAATACAAATAATAAAAAGTTTCCACTCTACCCCACCCCATCATCTGATATTTCAATATTAAGATACATTGTCCCTATATGCCTAAATTAAATTATACATTATAAATTGAGGGTATATGATGAAAAAAACCTATAATTCCACATTAAAAAGAAATTATTTATATAAAAAAAACCAATGGGTTATAATATGAAGTCATTCAAGAGATAGGTGAAATTATTATTCATACATGAATAATTAATGTCTAATTTTATTTTAGTGTTACAATTTAATATTATTTCATACATTTCCATTAGATATACCATATTTCACCTCATAACATAATGGTGGACATAGTAGAAAACAATCCAAGGGGAAAAATAAGTTTATCAATTATATATCTTTTCATAAATTAATATTTTTATGTTGTATATTACTTAAAACCATGTCATATTTCCAGTGGTAAAATTTTATTTTATTATTGGAATGTACTTTTTATCCTTATATAGATAAAATATTAACTAATAGGAGAGAAAAACAAAATTTCCCCCAATCCATAATCAAATTATATAAATATTCCGTATTAATTACCAAGCTATTCTAGAAAATTTATACAATTCAATTATATTTGTATTATATAATGAAGAATATCTAAATCTATTTATTGAGGATACAGAAATGGGTATTTATAAAGGCATACCCATTTTGATGATGAAATATTGAAGTACTACTAAGATATTATTTAGTTATTAATTTTAATTAATATGTTGTGTTATATAGAGAGAATATTTTCAGATCTCTCCCCATATTAATGTGTCTTTACATAATGATCACCATCAAACATTAATAGTTGAATATTAACACCGAGAAACTCATGTAGTAGTGTTTTATCATTGATACTGCTTATCCATGGCGTGAACCAATCCTAATTTTCATGTATAAGTATGGTTAAATACAATGATGAATAAATATTGTGAGGTTAATAGGATCATGATAAAAAATATGTATTCTATAACATGTATTGATGACTTGTCTAACCAACTAAATGGTTCTTAATAATTAAATAAATTTCATCGTTGATCAAGATATAATCAAATGATTGAGAAAAATTTGATGTTCCCACAATTTTATTTTATAGAATATACTAATACAATGAATACATATTATTTCCATTCATAAACACTAGTGGTAAAAAACACTTTATGTACATGATAAATATAGTTGTTAGAAATTACCATGATAAATTTTATTTTCTCACTATTAATGATATTCTCATATATTAGAAAATAAATAAAGGTCATGTAGAACACATGAATAGTATATTAAATAATTTTTGAAATGGGATATCATATGAAAAGTTAATTAATTGGGATTTAAAAATGGATTAGTTAATTATTTTGGGTCCTTATATAATTTTTAAGGGGTTTCTATTTATTTTTCAATCACTAAGGTGATGGAATAATGGTATTGATTAAAAATAGTGATGAGGATTTATATTCTCTTTAGATTAGGTAGAAAATATTAATGGTTTGTAAGAAAGATTACAATTTCTATCAAATGCACTGAACGAGATAAATTTTAAAGTGTATTGTTTATATAAATTGATAAATGTTATAGAAAATAAATGTGTTGAGGATAAATATAGTCACAACACTTGTACTAACACAATCCTATTTTTGGAAAAGATATGTTATATATTGTGATGATTTTAAGAATTTATTTGGATAAGTAGTGATGATATAAAAAAATATGATAGTGTATACCTCAAAATAGTTTATGGTGAATTTTAAATTTTTCTCAATTCATAATCTATGGTGGGAAATGATAATATTTTCAATTATGATTTGAAGGCATTATATATATGGGTTAGGGTGTGACTTATACATTTATCATAAAATGGAAAAGTATGTATTCAACCAAACATTTATCAATTTTTTTGATAGTGTATGTATATCATCAAAGACAATAACATCTGAACACATTACTAATTCTTAAATGAAAATAGTGTGGATTATTCTCTTAACATAAATGATTTTATAATGTGGTCTATGTAATGACTCAATATTTCACTCTCTATTTCAGTTAAAAAAAATAATAGTGTTTTTCACATGAAACACCAACCCCTGATGGACCACATCTCATTTTATTAAAATGTATATTTTCTAATGTTTTTTAGAAGTTGAATAAGTGGGTATCTAAAATTATAACCAACATAAGAAAGATGTGTTCATTTAAATACTGTTTGAAAAATTGTTAGTATGATAATAAAAAAAATATATAGTTATAATTTATCCTTTATAATAGTTATTTTTTTAATTATTATAACTTTATTATTAGAGATACTTAAAAAATAATATTTAATATATATAAAATAATTTCTAAATAACTGTTTCTCAATACATATAATAATTTTATTTAAAATTTGAGAAATAAAATTAAGAAAATTTAATATGAAAAAACATCTGGAATGATTATCTCAATATTTTATTGAAGTGAGACTTCTATAATTGTTTAAATATATTTATTTTTAGGTAAATAGTGAAAATACCATATTTATAATTAACATTACATTTATGAAATTATTAATGTATTAGTATGAATTTAAATTAATAAAAATTATTTAAGAGGTAAAATATGTATTTCTATAAATCAATTTTACATTTAAACATTTTTTTATTTATAAAAGAATATTTTAAATCTCAAAACAGAAGTTATATTTAAAAAAATGATTTTAATAAATTAAACTCTAAACATTTAAATATTAATTTTTATTTCATTAATAAATTTTTTATAACAAAAAATATATTAAATACGGATTCATTATTTATAAATAATGTAATAAGGAAAAAATTATTTTCAACCATAATGAATAAATTACATGTGTAAAAATTGGTTATTTCTATATAAAACAAATGGTGTAATCAAGGCTTAACTAAGAAGTAAATGCCAAAAAAAATATTCAAAACATTTTTCGAAATGATTGGATGAGTCGATTATCATATTAATATTTTAACCCATATTTTATTTCAAGAAATTTTAGATAATTAACTTGATAGTGGCTTCCCAATATTTAAATGTTTTGTGTTTTTACAAAAATTACCACTCTTTTCACTAATAATAATGTCACTCCTCTGCGCACATACTCTGAAACTACAACATAATTTTCTCTATCCAAAATATTCACAAAAATATGAAAAAATTATTAAATATTTCTTATAAATGATTAATTATTATTAAAATATCATACCTCAATGGATTAACATTATTTAAAAAGGTTATAATCTTTATGTGATGAATAAATTTCTAACTTCACCAATCACATTTCTATTTAACTATTCCAACACAGTATACATTAAATATCATTACAATTTCATAAACTGTTAAAATAAGTATCATTAGTTTGATCTTATGTTATTATAGTTATGGTAAAATCATTAAGCACCTTTCAAATTTCTTAAAATAAAAATTAAAAAATTATTCATGTATTTTGTGGAGTGACACATTTAAAATGAAACAAAATTTATTTTATATCACATGTTATAGGTAATTTATTAACAATAAATTAGAATATAGTAATTAAACTTACAAAATATTTTATATTTTAAATGATAAATATTATTACTAATTATCCTCATTCTATATAAAATGAAAGAATCATCCATGCATACTTTTGGACTATTTATTCCTTAAAACAATTATTTTTCTATTCATCCCAACCTTAGAAGTTATGAAATGAGAATGTGATTAATGGATAAATATGATTTTTTGAAATTATTAAGATTTTTAATGAAAAATTTGACCTCATGATGAAAATATGAGAAAAATACAACCATGGTAATTTCAACTATCCAAAATACCATTCTGAGAGTGATTTTTTCATATAACGTTATCACATCATATATGATGTATTCATCATATGATATTTTATAAAATTTACCACTAAATATTATCATTATACTTTTTTCATAATGATGTTACAATGAAATCATATCATAAATTTTTTATTAATAATTGGTTGTTCCCGATCTAATTTTTCTATCCACATACTATGACAATGAAATAAATTTATATCAAATAAGAATTTGGTAATTTAGTTTCTCATAATATATTATATAAGTAAGTAAATAATATATTTTTGTTTTGTAATGCTAATATAATTTTTAACCCCTTATTATTAAAAACCCCTAATTTTCTAAGAATCATTCAAACTCGGTCATTTATAAATTAATATTTGTGAATGATAAGAAAGTTCCGTAGAGTGAAATAATTAAAATTATATATAATTATAAAACCAAAATTAAATTACATTTAATGATAATGTTGTGATGATATTTTTGAGAATGTATTATAACAACACCAATATTACTAAATAGTTAAAAACGATCATGTTTACTAACACCCCATATCAAAAATATATATTAATTATAAAATATACATGTAATGAATAGAAATAAATTATTTATATAAAGGGTTATATATAAGGATATTGTTTTGGAAATTTTGATTAATATAGTCTCTTTTTTGTGGTTAGATAACATTTTGAATATTTAGGAATTGAGGTAGGGGTTTCTATATATCATATTTAATATTTTCAGACATAAATTTATAAGTTCACTAAGAAACTGTTTATTAGTTTATTATTAATTCATTTTGTATTGTATTTTTAAAAATTAATGGGTTCTTAATACACATATTTTTCACTATAATTCTATTTCCTTTTATTCAAAATACATTAAAGTTGAAATTTGTATTGATCAAAATATTAATCCAACTATATTTGTTTTGATCACAAATAATATATTTATAATAAAGTCTGTATCATAATAATTATAATCTATATTGGTGATTTTTATTTTCTCCAAAACCATAAAAATTTTCTTCAGATATTCATGCTATTTAACATTTCCTCCCAATTTTTTTCTTCTCTATACACCTATTACCAGATTTGTTTCTTATATGTGAAATTAACCCCATATACAATTTTTTATTAGGAACCTACATTTCATACATGACTGCATGCATTGGATGATTTTGAAAATTTTGTTTATTTTCTTCTATAATGGAATTATTTCATTTTATACTATACTACAATAATTTAAATGTTTTAAATGAAATTTAAATGTTTCGCCTAGGTGTTGTTTTCATTAAAATGTTAAAATAATATCTATATAACATTTATATGTAAATATGTAATCCTTATAAAATATTAATTATATATAAAGGTTTATCTCAATGTTATTTTAGTGTTTTTTAAAAATAAATTTCTTTATTATTATAAAATAATTTTTTGAAACACTTAAAAAAATTCAAGACCATTTCATATTTACAAAATAGTTTTTCTAAAACATCTATAATGTTTTTATATATGTTTTTATTCATTGAAATATCTTATAATTGATCATGAAAAATATTCAAATTATATCATCCAATTTCATTGCCTAGATGATTAATGTAATTTCCATATCTATAGGAGGACTGACCCATCCCATACTTTTTCCTTCAAAATCATCTACTATGTATAAATAATAGATACCTACCATTTTTGTCACTCAGTGGATGTCGAGTTTTTGAACCCTATTCTAAAATGGTGTTCCACTAGGATGCATAAATCAACTAATTGAGGAAATAATTATATTAAAAGAAAATCATATATCTATATGGTGTAAATAAGATATGCTTTATTATCTAATTTTATAGGTATTTACCTAGAAAGTAACTAAATTTCATTAAATGCCCAAATGTTTTTAATGGGTTTATCATGTTATTATTATTTATGTAATTATTAATGATTTCATTATATGAATCCATTTGAATAAAATATGAAACCAATTTTCATTCCAAGGGTCCTATATGATTTGTTTAATTAAACCAATTTCTTCTGTTGGGTTTGTTATTCTATATTAGTGAATGCTTTTCATTGAAAATATTTATGAAATCCACATTAATTAGATTGGTTTTTATGATGTGATGGGTGATTGATCTTTCATGTTTCACACATTTGAATGGATTATGATAATTTGGGTCTTATTTATCCATCAAATTCATTTTTGTTGATCAATATATCATAGAATAAGTATTCATGAGTACATTTTAATTTCACATATGTGTGGGAACAGGTGTTGAGGATATTTAATATAATGTTTCCCTATAAAAATGATTTTATATATTTTAAACATGTTTCATTGTTGTAATCTTGCTCTCATGAATACGTTATGCTCTTAGGGATCATCTTTGTTAACCCATGTTTCTGTACTGTTCTGGTTCGTGTTTTATGTTCAGTCATTATTTTATCCATGATTTAGGATTCACTGTTTTTTGGGAATAATATTCTTATGTGTCATGACATTAAAAATATGGTCATCCTATTCTCTCTTATTATATTCTATTATTAGTGTTTTGGTTTATAATTACTAATAATCCTTTCTCACCATGTTCTTAAATTTACATTCCCAATGTTATAAAGATATTAAATATATGAAATGTATTTGATAGCTTCTCATATGGTGAACTTTTGGCAAATATTGGGACTTTTTATGGATCATTTATTTTCAAATTAAATGGTAAAAATTTCAAATTGATAAAATGTAGAGGGTTTTATTATCTAATGTTTTCCCTAATTTTTTAGAACTCTAAACATAAAATGTTTTGGTAATGTACTATATTGAAATATTTTTTTATGTTATGTGGGTGATGTTATAATGTTAGTGAGATACTAATGTGTTATCAAAGAGATGATAAAATAAATTTGGATATTGAGATGATATCATTTGATATTTATTTTCTAGTTAAAATGTGACTAGTGGTTTATATGTTAAGGTTGACTATAATTTCAATGGTATATATAACCCCTAAGTTCATTTGAGGTAATATTCTGGGGATTAGTAGAAGTGAACTTTTTTAAAAACCTTAGAGATAATTATAAGGGTTATTTCTATGTATAAAATAACAAACAATCTTTTTAAAAAAATATTTTATTGTTTGGATTATCATGAAATAACATTCATGTGTGGAAAATAAATGCTGATAATGGATAAATAAAAAATATGTCTTGGTGTATTAAAAATGACAAAATTACATTGGGTATTAACATAATTATCACCTATTGTACAAAAATGACGGTGAATTTCACCAATAGTTTGACACATCCAAAATATATTATTTGGTTAGTCACATTAACATTATAATACATAATGACAGATTTATTTTGTTAATAAATTAGGATATTAATCTTTATGGAACGAAAAGTAATGAAACCTAGATAGATCCATGTCAGATTTAGGTGAAATTGAAAGTTGATTTAATATTTTTTAAATTAAGAAACATTGATGTAAAATTTACATGTAATGAGTTAAAAATAATTATATTCTTGTGTTAATTATTCCTCACTCGTGGTTAGCTCATTTTGGATTTAGAATTGAATATATCAATAAAGAACCATGTTAAAACAATATGTGATATAAAATGATTAGATTTTACCAAACAAATCCTCAAATGATAAGTGATGGGTTGAAATATCATTTTATTATTCCAAAAGAGATACCAAAATATTTTAGTGAATAATGAAAACAATGTAGATCTTACAAAAATAACAAGAAAAGAGTTAGATATATTTTATATATGTTTACACTATGATGATTATAAAGTAATAAAAGATAAAATTCCTTCATGTCATAATTTTTGAAGGAATAATCATTTGTAATTTCATAATGATATATAGATATGTATTTTGTTTGTAAAATGAGGGAATACAAAAACATATAAGAAATGTGAAGATATTAGTGAACATGGTGAATTGAAAAAATTGATCATCTAAAACTACCATTCATATTTTTCTATCATAAATATGGGGAACATGGAAATTATCATTGGAAAATACCTAATCCAATGTAATGAAAATAATGAGAGCTATCAATAACGTAAAAGGAAAGGTAATGTATATTTATTAAAAACACTAAGAGTAATATCTGATGATAATATATATTGAGAAATATTAACCATCCACTCATTAATTATGAGTTTTTTATTTTTACCTTATTCAAATCAATTATTTATGTATTTATATATATAATATTCGACAGAAATAAAATCACCGCCCTAATTGCTATATGTTGAGTTATAAATTATAACTACAAGTTCCCAAGCCCATATCAGCGATATAATATATATTTAAAGGATTCTATTACCTATAAAATCATAATATTCTTCATTTAATTAAATCTGATTTGATATTAGGCTTGGATTGGCTCCATTATAATGATAAATTCCATGTTTGGAAAATCACAACTATAATTTATCTGATGATAACATATTAGTTCATGGTCTACTATAAAGTCCATTTAAAATTTTATCAAGGCATTTAGCATAATTGGTTTATGAAAAAGAGAAAATTTATTATATTCAAATTTTGAGGGAATATAAGTGTCTACTATTATAATATTTGATATTGAATACAAAACCTAATTTGGAATTAAATATAGAGTTATGGAATCCCTTAACCATGAAATTATTAAAAATTAATAATGTGAAGACATAGATTATTTAAGGGGAAGAATTTAATGGCCTGATATGTAAATATATATTATTTATTAATAAATATTATGCTAATCTAATTGTTTACACACAACACTAAACCCTAAAACGCTAAAATTTCATTTTTCAAATTGATATTGAAAAATTTATGGTATTCAATGAATAAGAATCAATAAACATTTATAAACAACTTATGAACTAAATGTCCCAATCAATAATGTTTCAACAAATTTTATATATTGGATAAAAAAGATTATTTTTGATTCTCAAAACGAATTTGGTAAGGATTAAAATTTTAATGCCTGATGTATTTATAATTAATAAAACTTTTTAATGAATAGTAAATATAGTAATAAATGATTTCCTATAGAAAATAGTTTCACATTATATATTATAATTTTATTTTAATGATAAAGTACAAAATTATAAAAATAAGATTTGAATAAAAAAAATTAATTTTTTCTTATTTTTCTAAATATTATTGTTTTATGGTTTTTTTATTTTTCCAAAAAAATTATTTTTAAGTGAATAGTCTAAAACACAATTTTTACAAATAACAAGAGTATCATGACATTAGTAGATTATATGTATGAATTTATAATCTCAAAACCTTTATTCCTATATAAATATGAATTTATAGGTGGATTGATAAATTTAAATATATTGATTTTAATTTAGAACAACATAATTTATATTTTTGAAATTAATTAATGTTTTTTGACATTAATTTCAAAAATTTATAATTTATTTGTTATTTTTAATTTAATAATTATCAGTATTTGAAAAATTAAAATAATAAAATTCATTTATAAAATCGAATCATTGGGTGTAATTTATGTAATAAGAAAAAATTTATGTGCATTCATAACAGATAAATTATTTAGTTATCAAATAGTTACCATGGTAAAATTATAAAGGGTAAAATAGGTTCTAACTGATTGGTAACAAGAACAAAAATGCCTAAAATTGTGTGGAAATGGGTGGTTGAGGCCTTCATTTATATCATATATTCCTCATTCAATTATTTAAAAAATTTATAGCTACATTAGTTTTACTTTTTATTATTAAACAATTTTAATTTTTTTATAAAATTATCATCCCCTGTTAGTTATAAAGGGGAACTCCTCCCATCACATACCATCACACGAGAAACCTTATAGTTGAGGAAAAATATTCAAAAAATAATAAAAAAATTATATCCATAAATAAGTGGTTATGGTATTTTCAAATGAAAATCCCTTAATGTATTAAAGGCCTTTATAAACAATATAAATTTTTCCATTCTCAGTTGTATTTATTTATTTTAACATCTCCTTCCTAAAATTAAATTATATAATAAATATAGTATAACATCTACATCAATACATTACTTGTATGATATTAATCATATTATATAATAATAAAATAACTTTAAAATTTCATTGATGGAAAATTAAACCATCATTTGTGGGTTGGGTGGACTACTACCTCCATAAAAAAATGTGTTTCATTTTCCTTCATTGGAATATATGTATAGTCATAACAGGTAAATTTATATATAAATGTTATATTTTTGACATTTTTTAGATCATAATATTATAAACACTTGTTAATATCATTCCACATTCTATAGAAAATAAAATCACCATCCACGGGTTTGTGTGGACTATTGAATTCATTGATTAATTGATTTCCATTTTTCCTTTCCTCACCGCATTATATAGATATAAATAAGAGTAAAATTAGTGGTTAAATATGAATTTTATGAAATTATTTTGTTTATAAAAATAAAAATTGATAATCATATAGAAATTATGTTCAATAAAAAACTATAGTAAATTCAACAGTCCAAAAGTGATTTCTATGGGAAAAAAGACTCAGTTGTATTGGAAAATAACATTATATTGTATATATTATACTTATAATTTGTAAAAATTATGATATGTAGAACTAATAAGAACAAAATAAAATTATTATTCTCAAGGGATAATGATTTACATCTAAATCAATTTCTATTCATCCATTAATTAAGGGACATTATTTTTTTTAAGGATTAACAACCTTCTTGAACAATTCAATAAATTTATATCATGGGTGAATATAGGAATCTAATTTCGGTAATATATGATATGAATTATTAATTAATAATTTTTATTTAGTAATGATATTGTAAAAAATATATAACTTATTATTGATGAAAACACCCTCTCTTCTCTATGAATCTTCAAAACATACTCATTGCCAAATTTATATTTTTCTGGATTTAATTCAAAAAACCCATATATTGAAATTACAATTTTAGAAATAATTATAAAACCTATAAATCTGTAACTATTATGTCTTAGGAATGATGTTCTTTTTGTGAATAATTAAGATACACAATTCTATTGTGAAACTAGTTCAAAACATAGAAGGTTGCCCACTCTCGATATAAAAAATTAACAATAACTGTTTAATATGTATGTATGTTATAATAATAAATGAAATATATATTTTGTTATAATTGGGAAAAATTCTAGGAAATCAGTGATTAATATTCTTAATTTTTTCATAAATTAGTATATATATCATTTCAACTAACAACGAATTGAGGACATGAATTCATTTGAGAAAATTTTATTTAATGAGGCATAGTTGTTATGTGCACCATAATACCTTCATTATGGTGTTATTACAACCTTATAAATTAATTTTACCATATAAATGTTTTTTTAAAAGCCATATAATTTAATTTCATTTAATTTCCTTCAATCCGATTGATACTCAAGTTTAATGGTGTTTATATTAAAAATTTTATCAATCTATAAGGGTTTTGATTGTAGAAAATATTTTAAAAATAAATATTGATTCCAAAAGATTATCAATATAACACTTTTTTAAACCCCTCAATGTTTTCATTGTATATCCTTTGGGTTTTTCATGCCTCATCAAAATTTTATTTCCCTTTGAATCATACTTAAACTAATTTTGTTATTGTAAGAGGAAATAACCCCATCTCTTCATCTCAATCACAAAATTTTATTTTCCCATGATTCATTCATTCGGTTCTTTTTCAAATTTCATTATATAGGATTTAATAATATATTAATTCCCTTTTCATCTAGCATTCATTTTAAATTTCATTATTCAATTATTAATTATTTTCTAAATTTTTCATTTTCATCAAAAAGTGTTATATTCTATTTTTATAATTTACATAAAAAATTCCATTATGAAAACATTTTCATTTTAAATGATGCTTTATTATTCTATGATTTCATAGTATCTAAAATATATATATATATATATCCGATTATATAGAAATCATTTATTTTTAAATATATTGAATTGGTCAATAATAGTAATTATTTTTAATATGGTATTTCAAATTATTCAAAACTACTATTTTTATCAAAGCTGTTATTCAATGATATATAATATACTTTTCCATGAGAATTCATAAAATAGTACCATTAACATTTTCTATCTATATTATGTCTGTAATTTCCCTCTATTTTGGAGGATTGATCCATCACTACCATTTTATTTCCCAATCATCCATTCTGTATACATATGAGGTGTCTATTATTGTTTATTCTATGTGAATATATTTTATTGGACGCTTTTATTGAAGGGTTTTTACTTATGTTTCATACATGGATTGTTTTGGAAATTATGTTCTTAACATTATTCCATTTTTCTATATAGATTAAATACCACATGATTTATTATTTCTGTTGAATTATATTGTCCTGAAATTTTACATGATTTCATTAGATGGATATTCATTTTATATGTGATTATTGTTTTATTATTATTATTTCAATTATTCATGATTTCCATTTCTGGACCCATTTGAAAATGATATAAACCCCAATTACATCACATGGGTTCTTTATGCTATAAAAATATGGGATTTTCATTTGATGGTTTTATAAATCCAATTTTATTTCCTTATATTTTTTAAAATGTGACAAGAGAATGATTTTTAATTTGTTAGTATTATTCATGGATTATTATGGGTGGGGACATATATCACCCTTCAATTGATTGGGTACGAATTTATATCTCATGAGATAGTTATTTATATATACATTTTATTTTCCTTTATATGGGGTAATTGATAGTGTAGATCATGAAATAGATGTTTTGTAATACTGTTTTTCATCCATATTTAAAATCTACTTAATTTTTATATGATTTTTATCTTGGTAATGTTTCACTCTAATGGATCATGATTATTGACTTAGGTCACCACACAATTTTTATTCATGTCTTTTTAAGATAGTATTTCTTGCATGAGTTATAATCCAATCGTTTCTTGGTATATGCTTCATAGGTATCCTGATTATTCCCATATTATATTTTAATATCATTAATGGTATTTTATAGTTAACACTTATAGTTATACAAAATGAGAATTGAAGATCAACTTGTTCTTATGTTATCTTTTCCACTCGTTATACAGATAAGAAAATTATGAAATGATTAAAAGACATTATTATGTGGATAATTTTTGGGATACTTTGAAGACTAATTTCAAAATATGTAGTTTCAAATATATTAGGATAAATGTTAATTGATACAGAGTGGTGTTTTTTGTTAATTTTTGAAAAAACAATTTTAACATATAAAAAATTAAATCCAATGGGACTTTCTTTTAATAAAATATTTACTGTATGTTATGTGGATTTTATGGTCATGTATATAAGTTAATATAGTACATGATAAGGACTCATTGGGATCCAATCACTATATAGTTGTAGTGGATTGACATGATAATCATAAAAGAATGTATGATATCATTGCTTAATCAAAAATTTGTGAAACCATCAATAATGGATAAGACTTATAATGTTTAAAATGTATGATATTGATATAAAAAACAAGGTCAAGGTAATAATGAATTTGAAAATATGATAGTTTAATATTTAGAATGTTGGAGTTACAAGGTATGGGACATGATGTTGTCTAACATCATAACCTTATATAAGGAATGTATTTTTTGTATGGTACTCATAGCTCATCATTTTTTTATCAATATATAGAGAAAATGTTATATATAGACATTCAAGATCACTTATTATGGGTTAGTATAATGATTTATGTTTTTAAATATAACATAATGTTATTTATAAGCCAAAAAATATAGCCTAAAAATAAATATTTAAAGGGATAATTAATCCATTACCCATTATTAAATAAAAATTATTATACATTAGCATGGATTTTGAAAAAATTATTCTAAATCAATTAAATAAAAATAGTTCCATGTGTGTTGTGGTTGATCACCTATCAATTAATTCCCAATTTATCATATTTTTGGATGAACTATTTCATAATATACTTGGAAGATTAAAATTAATATGGATGAAAATTTTAATATAATAACATCAATTATGGTATCTAATTAAGATCTAGGGGTCACCTCAATTATCAAGAGGAACCATATGAAAGGATTATACATATAATATAAATTCATCATGAATCATCATCCTCAAATAGATGATATTTATGAATGTATAGTTTAAACACTATGGGATATGATATGATCCTTATATAAGTAGTTTAAAAGAGTTTGGGATAAATAAATTCATTTAATGATGTTATTATTCAATAATATATTCTAATAAACCATTTAAATGGGTCAACATTATTATATTTATGATTTCAAATGTTAAATAAAAAATTATTTGGATGAAAATAGATAAAGCGATCTTTTATGAATATAAAATATTAACAGTGAAATAGAGAAGATCTAATAAATTCAAAAAAAATTAAAAATTCATAGTTACAAAATAGATATATTGATGATCATTTTTCAGACATGGAATTTTAGGTTTATGAAAAATTATTATTTGATGTATCTCTAATGAAGAATGTAATGTTGTTTGGAAATAAGGTAAATATATTTATAAGGTATGTATGCCCCATTGAGATACATGATTAAGTAATGATTATGTCTTATTGAATTTAACATCCTTCGATTATGTCTCCAAAACATAATCTATTTTATATATCTCTTTTAAATTAGTAAAAATTGTATCCCCTAAATGATCTACTTCCAAAGATGCTATTTTTAGATCATGATCTCTCATATGAGTTGAATGTGGTGAAAATAATCTATTGTAAAGAAATATTTCTATGAGAAAAGAAAAAAAATATTTTCAATGAACTATTGTGATGTATTGTGTACAAAGAGAAAATATGGGAAAGTATATATGTAATGAAATAAAAAGAACACAAATAAATTTTTTTCTTAGGAGTTGAGTGGAAATTTTAATGAAATCATTTATAGTGTTGGGAATAATGTAGAAACCACAATATTTAATGAATGAAAAATTGATGTTCCCATATCATGGGTGATGTATCAATAAAGGGGTGAATATTTGATAATCCATTTTTGATTTATTCTACTAAATCATAATTTTTGACATGTTAATGTCTTAATACCATCTCTTTAAATATCCCTCTCACCCACCTAAAACTAAAATGATAATTAAGAAAGGAAAAAATAAATTTTTACAAGGTCCTCATAATGTTGGTTACAAATCCTTTTTAGTTTATGCTTAATATCTAAAATGAAGATATTAATTATAATTATAAAGAGAATACAATTTAGGGAATGTATTTTCCAATGAATATTGTGATTTTGTCTAATATATTAATAGATAAGTGAAATATAGATTCTTGGGACATTGTTAAGAAAAATCATAAATCTATAAAAATCACTTAATTCTTCAAACCTGTATGAATATAATTATACCAGATTAATCATCGCTTCAATGGTACTCCATTTAATCCAATATTTTAAAAAATTAACTATTACATTAAATGTTGTTTCATCAAAAATATTGGCATATTTTCGAAAAATATTTTCATAGACTTCTATAATATAATTACAAATTATATTTTCACATGAAAATATTATTATTGGGTATCAAAAATATTAGTTTCTTCCTGAGAGAATGTAGACACACGATGTGTTTTTCCTCCAGAAATTAGTGGCTTACAATGATCAAAAATCAAGTAATTCATATCTCAAAACCGATGAGTAACATAATTTTTTCAAGTTGTTAAGATACAAGATAAATTATAATATTTAAAAAAACATTGTTCTTCTCCATCCATATTTTAATATTATATGGATATATCCTATATATTTATTTCATTTTAACACCCCTTTACATTTAGTCAAAACATTTAATTTAATGAAAACTATTATATATCTTCTAATTATAATGACAAATCTTTTATTAAATGTCACATGATATTCAAAATAATTATGTTTCTCCCTTCTCTATAAAATCATTAAAAAAAATTTCTCCAACATATAACTACTAAATCTTCCAGAACACTCATTATCAGTTTTTTCTTTTTTTTAGAGATGTTATAATCCAAAATATATATATTCAGTGGGCTTGCCTCATCATATTCACATTTCATATCCAATATAATCTATAATAAAACATGGCTTACAATCTCTTCCAATTTTTGTATTCCTTAGATTTTTTTTGATCCATTAGATGAAAATAATAACTTATTTCTTGATTGAAAAAACATATTTATATCTCCTTATTCTATGAAAATATTCCTAATTAAATATCGTTAAATATTATTTATAATCACACCTTATTAACTAAATAATCATAATATTAAAAAATTAAATAATAGGATAAAATTATACTACTTTAAATTGAAATTTATTTTCAGAACATCTTCACCATCACTAATTTTTACAACTGATATATTTTATATATCAATCATCTAATATTTTCATATTTATCTGAAGGTTATCCATAACATATTCGATAATAAATCATTTATGCATCCTCATTGATTGATCTTATTTGTTGAGAAATGGATCAAGCACATAATATTGGGCTAGATGAATTTTTTAATTATGATCCTTTAATTTTTAAAGTGACAGATGTTTTAAAATGTCTAAAAGAATTTACCACATTTCTATTTAGCTATTATAACTAATTTTAAATATTCTTGTGTTTACTAATAAATATTTATTAACATTTCTAATTTTCTATAATATTTTTTGACTCAAAATATTTCCTTGATATTTTGAAATCTTTTTCATCATTCTCCATTATGTAACAAAATAATTTCATCAAAATATATTACACCATTTTAGATGAATATAAAATATAACACGTGATAGTAAACATCCCATAACGATAAATGGTTGGAGTATTTGGAGTCTAGATACACAATTATCTTATTTTTTTACTGATGTTAAACATAAACCATAAACATTATGTCTCGTATTACACTTCTTAGACAAATACTATATAAAAACATTTCATATAACCCAAGGAAATGAAACAAAATAAATAGATAAATTAGATTCTTGGAAAGTGTTAATATATTAGATATCCTCCAGTGACAATATGACAGTATAAGACAATTATAAAAATAAAATTACATGATCAGAACATAAAATAATCATAAAAAACATTCAATAATAATTAATCATAAATCATTGAATAATGTTTTTTATAAGAAAATATATTTGTCATAACTATGTGGAATCATCAAAATACTATTATGTTCCCTAGGAACAAATCACAAGAATAACACATAAGGATTTTGCATAAACCGAATCATAAAAGTTCATGTACATTACAAAGAATCAACAAAATGGTTATCCTAATGGATTGGGTCACACGTCATTCTATCATTCCCCCATTCATGGTTCACTCCCTAGACAATCATAATCTAAAGAGTCCCTTTTTGAATTGGGTTCACTCCCATGTACAATCCAATGTATATAATCAGATATATATCTTTACCAAATTTAGTATAAATCCATATTTTTCTGGTCATACCCATTATATAATCATAAAATATACATATGTTTTCCACATGATCATCTTGCATTCACCGTATCATCATATCATACACCACGTAGAAGAAACTAGATTCAAAAACATTTCCTCATTTCCTCATCGCATAAATCCTAGAAAATAAATGATTTTTAATAAAAATATCATAATAATAATAACAATACAACAAGTGAATGTAAAATAATTATATCATTAGATCATATCTCCCTTAAATCAAAAGAAATATCAAAATATGTTATCATATATGATATCCACCTTTAAATGATTTATTGAATATTTTTCTAAAGAAAATACCCATTTACTTTTTCTTTTACTTATTTAATATATAAATTATCGAAAAATATTATCTTAAATATTTTAATGTAATATGACCCAGGATCTATTTAATTTTATCATCAATTAATGTAGAATTAATGATGATGGAAAATTACGTTTATTCTATTTATGTAAAAACCAAAATTCCATTCACATTTTTTAAAAACTCTAAATTATCTCATTTATAAAAAACAATATTCCGTTCAAAAATATTTTAATGGAAATCGAAAAAATGTTGAAAATTAAATTAATAATATATTATGTAATATAAAAATGAATAGTTTTAATGAAAATATAGGGATGGATGAAAATGATTGTCAGTAGAATATTAATATATAGTCGGTTTTAAATAAAAAAATTATTTCAATCTATATAGTACATAATGAGGGGAAAATGATTGGAATTTTTTTGTACATAAATAAATATATGATATGTAAAATAATATGGTTTATCTAATAAGGGTAATATAATTATAATCAATGGAAATTAAATCCTAAAAATCCTGAATAAAATGAGATTAAAATATAAATCAATTACTTCATGTATCTCTTCCTTTTTAAGAGATCTAGCCTCATGTATAATAAATTTATATTTATTATATTTTCTTGTATAAAATGATTAGAAATATAAAATGCCATATATGATCCACTTATAGAATTTTAACACCCTTAATCCATAATTATTTATTAAAATTATCGTTTCTATGTGTTAACTATTTCTTTTTCCAACGAAGATTCAATTTAGTATTTCCATTACTTATAAATTTGTCGTGTTTCTATCATATAATGAATGTTAATAATGATATGAATATCATTATATATTAATTATTTTTATATTTCTAATCTTACCAGTAATTTGTTGATGCAAAATAAAATTTCACCATAATGTAGAGATGGAAAGCCATACACAATCACAAAATATGTTCTTGTTATAACTGGGATAGAAAAGACATAGAAAAAGAATATTCAATAAAGTGAATAACAGAATTATATATGGGAAATAAATTTGTTATTATATTTTAACGGTTAATTAAAAATTTGAGGATGTAGAATAATAATTTAAATGAAAATGCATAGTTAACATGAAGACATACTATTTAAAAATCCTCTCTCCTCAAGCACTGAATGGATAATATTTTGGGAAGAAAGCATCATATTGAATGTATCTAATGTTTTAAATATTTTTGAACATATTTTATGACATATTTTCTTACATTGTGTTCTTAATATATGATAGTCAGTGACCTTATATAAGATATGGGATGAGATTGGCTAGTATTACTTAATGTATTAAATTAACATAAATTTATTTTCACAATAAAATAGATCAAAATTGTTTGATTTCTAATATTGAATGATGATAATTATAATACTTTTTAATCTATAATATTTATATAATTTCTCGTGATATTTTAACCATTTTATATTATTTCTAATCCATCATGAACCTTTTGAAAAATATCGATATATCAATGTCTTTAACTCATTTGGGGCCAAAAATGATTCTATAAAAGGAAAAGTGAAAAATAAATGGAAAATATATTATATTATAGACCATAAACCATTCACATGACAAATAATATGATTTTTATAAATTTCAATTTATCTAATAATATATTATTTAAATTAATATCCCACTAATGAAAATATATGGATTATTCACACTATTTATCATTATAGAAAACAAGATTAAAATATTATTATAGGAAATAAATTAATTGATCACACTTTTGTTATTTTAGTGTAAAATAAAAAATGTAAAATAAAAATTATACCAAATTTTATTACATAAAAAATTTAATAAAATTTATTTTATTTTTCAATATCATAAAAATATATTTCATTATCATTGCGTATGTTATAAGTTAATTATTCAATCCTTAAAAGTAAAAATTAAATTAAAATGATAAAAATTAAGTAAGATTTTAGATATATAATTATAACTAAATATTATCTATTTTTATAACTATTAAAATATATAAGGGTTATTATTACTAAGAGGGTAACATTTTTAATTTGTTCATTAAAATAATATTATATTCATTATCAAATAAAAATGGAACCAGGCGTCCATATTAGGGGATTTAAAAAGATTATGGTTGAACATAATACACCAAAATGAAATATTGGAGGTTTTATATAGATTTTAAAATCATTACAAAATTATTTCAAGCCATTATTATTTTTTTTAACCATACTGAGGTGTATTATATTTACCAAAGTTCCAATTCACAATGAATAGAAATAAAATTCCTGTAGTTAATTTTTTTTGGAAATAATGATTCAGAATATTGTTTCTATTTGTTAAATATTAAACATTTAGATGTAGATGAAATTTATTTTAATATGTTGGTCAAATCAGAACAAAATAGTTTTTATAAAAATGGAATTTGAAACAAAAAATTGATATTACCATTATTCTATGTCATGTAAGATTTATCATATGTGTGTTAAAATATTTTATTGAATATATTAACTATAGCTAAAATTATGATATGACATGAATAAATATAATTTCTTTAATAAAATGTAGACACATTTTGGGAAAGACAATTTTGTGTAAAACATATAATTTAACCTTCAAATTAATTTTCCTTGACATTAAACCAATTGATTTCCAATGAATTTACTTTTAAAATGTGTAAAAAAATATTTTATTTATAATTTAGTTATCACTATTTATAAAATCTTATCCAAAAGTGGGGGGGGGGGGGAATACCACATTATATAATCATATTTTAATAGTTTAATATCTCACTATTATAATAGAATATTATGCTAGAAAGAAAATATTATAGACAACAATGATCTCAAAAATGAAAAAATAATATTTAAATATTACCATCAAAACCTAGATGTCAAAATTTAAGGAATGAATTTGAGAAGACATATTATGATATATATATATATATATCGAAATGAAAATATCTTTATTAAATTTTTAGAATTATTTAATCATTTTTTTCCAAAAGTAATTTTATAATTCCAGAATACATTCTCTTACAAAAAAAATATTGATTTTTTGAGAAAATATTATAATTATTTTTTGGATAATTTAGAAATTATATTTAAAAAAATATGTAATATTTTAGGAATCATTATATTAGAATAATCTTATTCTAAAATTTTTGGTATTTTCTAAAAATACTGGTTTTTCAATGGATAATAAAAAATTCTAATTTTTTTAAAGAAAATCATTTCCTTTTTTCACATTATGTAATTTAAAAATAACATTTTCATGAATTATATTCAAAATTAATATGAATATTATTTATGAATTTTTTATATAAACATTTTATTTTAATTCATATTTATACAATTGTTTTTTATAGGTTCCCTTTTGGATGTAAAAACACATTTATCTAAAAACCACTTTTCCATTGTATTTATCATGTTTAATATTAAATTAAATTATTTCACTATTTTAATTTGATACAACAAAAAAGGATTCCATATTTTGAATCTTGAGAATCAAATTTATTAAATTATACCCTTTTATTTATATTTATTATCAATAAAAACCATTATAAAAAATAGTCATGCTAATAAAAATAAATCAGTTAATTAAGGTTAAGAATTATATGAAAAGGAATAATAACTTTCTCTAATAGCTTCCATATTCATGTTTTATGATTATATATTATAAATTCCCATCAATGATTTAAAAATATAGATATCCAATGCCATATTTATTCTGTTTACCTTTATAATAAATAAGTAAATGATATTTTAAAAAATATTACTTTTTTACTTTCAATATATATGATTTTTCATGAAAATAAGAAAAACAACTAATGTTTGGTTATAACTTTTTATTTAAGAGAAGAATCCTTTTTTGTATATTTGTTTCTCACTTTTAATGATGAAATAATTTCCTTAAATGTTGATGTAATGCCGATAACATATTTATTCAATTATTAGGCAAATAAAATAAATCATATGAAAAATATTAAATGAAATATTATTTCAAGAATAATTATGTTTTAGAAATTTATATTTAAGGATGACATGGTAGGTTTGTATAAAAGGATTATATTTTAATTCTATTGTTCCCATATAGTTTTTAATGATGAATTATATGAATATTTCCAAATATAAAATAAACAACATTTAATAATATATATAAATTTTGAAATGAAATAATATATATATATATATATATATATATTCATACATGTGATTGGATGATTTTTATATATATCATCCATTGTCCATTTATGTGGAAATTAATATTTTATATTAACTATTTAAAACCCTAATGAGTAAAACAAATTATTACAGCCATAACATAAAAACGATTATCATGGGTTAAAACAAAATCATAACTGTAAGAACAGAATATATACTTATCAAAAAAATATTATTTGAAATTATTTTAAAATATAAACCTCATTTATTATTATTACATAAATTTACAAACATTTTTATACAAAAATTAATTTATATTAATTTAACATTTAATGTAATTGCATTACTTCTCCACCACAATTTTAAATAGGTAACTACTCTCATATCATGCCCACATGTCAAATTCCATTTAGATAGTCGTAGAACTATCCATATAAGTTCTTAAAAATCATAAAAATGTTCTTGTGTTCTTATATATGTTACAAAATCATCTTTGGAGGACATAAGTCGTAATGAAAATGAGGCTGTACAAATAAGATATATAAATTTTAACGGAATGTTTTGGTTTTATAACCTCTTATTACTATGTAAAATATTAATAAAACCTAATGAAATTAAATCAAAAATATATTTACTATAATTATATTTTTAGATTTATTTAACAACTAATATTTTTCTCCTCTTCCATAAAATGGGATACAACCCCGTCGATTCATGTGTATGTAGAATACTACCCTGTTAACTGATGTAATTTATATTCCTTCACCACCACCCTAATGCAATGTGATTCTTTTTTTGTCCAAAATCACTTTGATGGAATATTTATCTATATCTACAGAAAAAATATTGTATTTATGACATTATTATCAATATATTAAGGTAAAATAATTAAAACATTCTTTTCATCATGATCATTGAATGTTGTAAACGTTAATCATATTTATGTACAACCTATAATCTTCATTATTAATTCCTTTTTCATTTTTCAAAAACAATCATTCATGTTTGGTTTTAAATGAACTATTAATTTATAAAATGATAATTATTTCAGGGTTCTTATTATTGAGATGATGGAACAATGACCACTTTTGACCATGGTCAACAAGTCAATGGTTTTTTGAAATTATTAATTTAATGCCCTCAAAATACCCAATGTTGGATTAACTAATTATGTAATTAATTATTAAATTATATCATTGTAATTAAATGAATAATTTATTTATTTATAATGTATTTATCCTATAATATTTTTAGGAAATTACATAATTGATATATTCCTATTATTTAATATTTATATCACGTACGTGGCATGTCTGGACTAGATGAAAGAGAATTTTTTCAATTCCCTTACATTGATTAATATTTATATTTTATATACCTAATATCTCTTATGAAGTGTATATAATTCCCATTTTACCTTTAATAACACAAATCCTTCACAATAAATTTTATTTTTTTATTTCAATTAATATTATTTCACCCAAGATGATTTGATCTGAATGTTTCAAAGTGGTAATGGTTTTCATAACTCAATTTCCATTGATTGTGTTATATCACACCATTATTGATTGTGTTATATAAATATTATGTATGAATAGAACTATTTTATTTATATTTTGATTCAATAGTTTCTTTTATTTATATTTTATATACATAATATCCCAATTTATTAAATTCGAATTCAATTATATCTTCTTTATAATGGTTGTTAATTAAAATTTATATTTCCTTGGGTAAAACATTTATGACATGTAAATATATTTATTTATAATGTATATATACTACACAAATTTAAATTTTATATAATGAATATAATTATGTTCATGATATTAAAATATTCAGTTGGTGTTACTAATTTTGGGGTAAATGATAGAAAAGTTAACAAATTGGTAATGTATTGATGATAAAATGTAAAATATTTACAGGATTGTTTATGTTCACAGATCCATTAAAGTAAATTGTATCCTCCTATTTTCAAGAGAAAAATCATTAATTTGATAATCTATTTATAAATATATTTTATATTTTAATGTTCATTTTTCATAGTTATTAATTAAAATTAAAATTAAGAATGTTTTATTATGTGATAAGAATATTTTAACTTCTTTTAGATCATAAATATATCACTTTCTCTATCCATATTTTATAAAATTATTCCATAAATATTTTATAAATAATTATTTCCTAGAGTTATTTTACATGATGATTTACCTTATTTAAAAGGTTTTAAATCGAAATTTCATGTTATTTTCTACATGATAATATTTAGATTAACTTTACAAATGACTCGAATGAATATTTATTTATAAGATTTAAAACAATAATATATTTTACTACATTCATTACTATTATTTTATATTCTTATCATTTTCCAAAGTTATTTTCAAATAAAATTTATTTAAAAATATTTTTTGATTTTTTACAATGATATTTTCTAGTTTAAAATGGAACTTTCCTCCATAATTTTTTTCAGGTAAATTCTATTGTATTTTTATTGATAACCGGAAATAACCCATTATTAAATTTATTCTCAAATGGTTATATGTTTTAATAACACTATCCTTGTTCATTTAATGGATGTATTATGATTTTTTAAAAGAAATTATTAAGAAATCCATTCATTATTAATGGGTAAATCAAGTTATATTGAATAAAATAGTTCCATATTATTAATGATTAAAATTATTGACTTAGAATGTTCTATTCCATAATGGTACAAGATAATTATCATTGGATGTGGGTAATACTAATACAAAATATAAGAATGGATGAGATTGACATAATTTATTTGAGCGGGTTATCTAGATGTATCACACCAACCCATGGGATAGTGATGATTTTGGTGACTAAATATAAGTTACTATTAATATATGTAATAGTTTACCAATTTACACATTACTCTTTAATAAATTATGGGTGGGAACGAGGTATGACTAGGGTATTTTAAAGGGTTTTATAATTATAACATATCAAGATACCAACATGTTTTCCCCCAGTTTCTATTGTGTATTAATGATTCCATTAATAATGATTCAAATCACATGGACCACGAACATGGACTATCAGGACTTAATACTTTCGAATAGATTTATTTCATTTCCCATATTTTATAATCTATGAATTGGGGGGTAAAATTTATATTATGTTATTATAATGTTATTTTATTATGTGATCATACCCATATGAACATCATATGACCACTAATGAAATTTATTTGTAAATTATTTGGTTAAACCATACTAATAATTTGAGCATACCCTTCTTACATTTCAATTTCCACAGGTTCTGAACTAATTTTATAAGAATAGATTTCTGAAGGAGGATACCGATGTGAAGATGTTATTGGGGATGATATATATCTTTTTGAACAATTTTTTTATATATAATATGTTTTGTAAAATATTGCCTTGATTTTTTATAACTATAATTAAAATTGTTGATAGGGTATTTAAGGGATCAAATATTTTAGTTTGATGTTTTTTAGGTTTGTAATTGATGAATGTTTACCTATATCAGATAAAAATTGTAAAATTATTTTTAATCATGGTATATTGAAGTCTCATTATAGGTTTGATATAGTTTGTATCAATATTGGGTTTAGAAAAATTTGAATATTATGATATTTTCCCTATGATTCTATCATAAAATCTTTAGATACCATATTCAGTTTATATACTTCAGGTTTATAATGATATCAAAGATATATAAATCTCAATATATGTTTTAGGGAATTTAATTAGTAATTACTAATTATATTTTGTGTGGTTTATATTGGTTAGTGGTATATGAATCCCTTAGGTTTATCATGAATTATTATAAGATAATAATTAAAATAAACATTTGGAGATTTGTGATGAAAGTAATGTGATAACCATTGAGGATAAAAAATCAATTAATGTTGATGTTATGTAGGTTATTATGGATATATGTTTATTAATTTATGGAAATGATTATTATATCACTGAGATTATCTGATAAGAAAGTATAAATTGTTTATATGATAATTTAATAATTATTAATTTTATTTGGAGCTAATACAAATTTTAATTTTGAAGAATATGTGATCAAATCATTTTAATCCTTGTCTTTCAATATCATCCTAGAATATTTTTATGAATGTTACATTTATTTATGCTTTTAATGATCTAGTTAATTATTTTTTTCATTATCTATTTTTTTATATTGATGTACAATTTCTTCTTTTGAAGGTTCATTCTTTTTGGGAATTATGGTACCCTTTTCTAATAGTTTGGGTTTTGGTTATTTTCTAATGATAAGAGGATATGCCTTTAACTTTATCTAGATTATGTAATGAGTTATAATTTTATTATAGTTCAATAGGACTGAAAATTTTATATTGATTAGTAAACGTTTGGTGTCAATGATGATATTGTTGTTGAAATTTTCAAACAGGTAAAATTCTACTTAGAATGTAAGTATACTTTCTTATGTTACTATTATCGATGGTATTGGATTTCTTAATCTCATAGTAAAGGATCATGAATCATTAATATTATCATATTTCCTTCCATAATGATGAATTTATAGTCTTTTTCACATCTCATTCATTTCTATTTTTCTGATCATTTTCATTCTCTTAATCACTCACTTTCTGGTGTTTAATGTACTGTGTCACATTAAATAATTATTTTGACCCTATGATATTCATTAGGGTCCAAATTTTGACTTCCCACTAATTTTATTTTTTGTTAAACATGGAATGTGTTATTCTAGAAGTCCATCAATTCTAACATATAATCTTCTCAAGATAGTGTTTTATTAATTACTTTTTGGTTGTGGGATTTTGAAAATAGTTATTTGAGATATAAAACATTATATCTATGAGATCAAATAGAAATTAAGAGGAAGTGATTTATTAATGTGGGTAGAATTTATTATAATGAGGTTTTAAATTAATCTTCTGTATTATAGTGTTAATAATATAGAATAATATACATAAAATGAAATATTATCATTTAAATAATTATGTTTCAACAAAATAGTTGACTTGGATGACATATATATGAGTAACTTTATTATGATATATATATCTACTTATTTATTTAACATGAAATATATATTTCATGATTATTTCTTTGGAAAAACACTATTTTTTTAAAATTTATTTTTTGCTTCAATAATATGTTTATTCAAAATTATTTTTATTACTTTTTAGGATATATTATTATAAATGTTTTTTATGAATTTTTGTAAAATTATTTGGAAAAAAAATAGTATTTTTTGAATAAATATTTTAATTTAATATTCATTTAGCATAATGGTATTTTTCTGGAATGTTATATTTTTTGTGAATAGTGAGAAATATTGATTTTTGTTAAGTTGGTATTTATGTTGATTAAATTACGTAAAATAAAAGTCTTATTCTTACATGAATTTTTTTAATTAATAAATTTATTATATATAAATGTTGTAATTTTATACATTTTAATCGTATTTGTTACTAGTTTGAGAACACGATAATTTTCAATATTAAAATGCATATTTCTGATAAAAACATCTTTTATCACATTTTCCATGTTTCATTATAAGTTTAATTCATAAAATTATTTTAATTTAATATTGAGAAATTAATTCCATTCATGTATTAAGTAGGTCCATATTTAAAAAGAAATTTTTTATTTAGGACCTTATGAATAGTATCTATAGTTAATATTTATCCCCATGTTATGGGTAAACAAGGAAATTATAGTTCAAAATAATATAATAAAGGCTATAAGAAGACCATTAAACATGAATTTATCCTAATTTTTGAGTTTATATCATCTAATTCCATCGATGATTAAATAATATAGAAACTTGGTTACATTTTTATTTGATTTTGAACTTTATAATAATTTAGTAAAAGATAATGTAAAAAATACCACATTTGTACTTTTAATATCTATAATATATTGTGGAAATGATAAAACAATGGTGTTCATCTATATAAGATTATTTTAAATATAAATTATTTTTTGTCAAGGTGACTTAATTATAGTTTTTATTGCAAAAATAATTACCCTAAATGCTTAAGTAATATCGTATTAGTTTGTATTCAATTAATTAAAAATAAAATATACTAATGTAAAAATATTATAGGATATATAATTTGAAATAATTAATGCTTACAAATATTTTTCAAAAAAAATAATTTTATCGAATTTTTATAATATATATATATATATATTTAAATTACAATGGGTTCATGTTGTTTTTAAAATCAAATTCAATAAATATTTTAAAAAATGGCAATAAGGATATTTATAATAAATATGTTTAATTAAAATAATTTCAATATCCAATTGATTGATATGTGGTTTAAAATATACACCATGGTCCATTGTGTTAATAATTGTCCTTTTATAGTAACTATCATGACCTTAAAGCATACATGACATTGTTAAAAAAGAATCATTTAAAATAGTTAACCTGTGTTAAACAAATATTTATGTTTAAAAATAAAATTTAATCTTTTATGAACATTATTTGATGAAACTATTTATACTTATCCAAATCATTCAGTATAATTATATTTATTATTATCCATTTAAAAATAAAATGAAAGTTATATTAATTTAATATTTTATGTAATCTCAAGTGTGCCCCTCATCTAATTATAAAATAAAACCACCTATCCTCTCCCCTCCACAGATCAAGAGATTTTAATATAATACAATGAACACATAAATTAGTTAATGAAATTTATAATTATGATCTAGATGTGTTATTATATATATAATACCAACCTTATTGAACGAAAGGTGCAGTGAAAATTATGTTATCTTAAGAATATGTAAAACAAAAAATGGAATAGTCTAATTTTATTTCATATTCTCTCGAACTCAAATGTTATTATAACAACATTAAAAAATATAAATATTAATTTCATATAATGAGATGTTTTTATGATAATTCTACAACTTATATAGATAAACTACTAAATCAAAAGGAAATGTAATTGTCAATTTGTGTGTAAGTAGACTACGACCTAAAGAATATGTGCAATTCATTTTCCATCACCACCTCTCACGCATGGATGTAATGATGTGTTTAATGTCTATATATAATATTAATGAAAAAATTATCAGTATATAAATTTAATATATCATTTATTTTGTTACATTTTCATTTATAGAAATGTTGATGACATTGTTCATGTGTACGTATGTGTTACCACGTCCACAATGCGATGTTATTCGTCATTCATCAACACATCACATAGATTATATATATGTGTGTATTTAGATAAATATTATGTTTCTACATATATATCATTATATAAATATAAAACAATAATTACCTTCATTTGATCATTATCATTGAAAAATGGAAACATTACTCATGTGTATATATGACCTACAGTCTTAGAAAAATAAACCTTTTTCATTATTAAAAACCATATTTCTTAGATTAATTTAAAATTATAATAAATTTTTAAAAATGATAATTGATTAATGGTTATTAATTATGATATTATAGAATCGTAACCACTTTTTCATTGTCAACACATAGAAGTTGTTTTTAATTTATGAACCACACATCCTCAAAATACCTGTTGTGGACATAAAATATTACGAAATAAAAATTAAATTAAAAATAAATGATATATATGGTTTATTTATAATGTATTAATCATATAAATTCTCATTATTAAATTAATAATAGATATATTTTTATTATATATGAGTTTATGTATATAAATCTAAGGTGTAGAATTGTGGTGATGGGTTTCTTCCATACTGACTTTCATTGAAACATATTTTAATGTTATACACATAATTTCATTTTTGAGGTTTGTATAAGGATTATTTTAAAAATTTATATCATGAATAATTATTAATTAATTGTATATTAACATTCACTTCACATTATATCATCCTAGGATGTCTCACATAAATGTTATAATTTGTTCATGGATTTAGTAACCCAATTTCATTTCAATATGAAACCTCACTTATTCATTGATTGTGTTATTCCATGATTATGGGAGAAATGATAATTTCTTTAGATTTATGTATTATGTAATCTTTTTTGGATATAAACTTTTCATGCATAATCTATCTATCGAATAATTATCAATAAAATGATATGATCATTTTAATCGTTAGTCATCTCAAATTGTCTTTCTAAGTGATAGATGTTTATGATATGCACCCATTTTTCATTATGAGTAGTACGTAATGCACATTTGAAAAATTATATCATGAATATCCTTATGTACATGAAATTTTAATATTAATTTAATTTTATTCTTCACAAGGATTATGATTGATAATTTACAAAAAGTGATAAACGATTTATGTTACAATATTTTTTTTTGGGATTATTTATGTTAAATGTAACATTAGAAGATATAATATTATATTATTCACTATAATATTTTATCTTTTCATCTCATAGGGTTAATAATTCCTTTTACATGATTATTTTTAATTCTCTTTCTTCATTATGAAATAAATATCATAAATATTGACATTTATTAATATCAAATTTTTATGTTCATTTAGAATGAGAATCATTCTTTTCATTATCATTGGTTTCTAAAATATGATTAATAATTTCATTTTTCAAAGATACATGATTAACTAAAGTTATTTTAAAATAACATTTATATTATTTGAAAAGGAATAAAAATTTAAAAAAATTAATAGTCTCCTCATGGGCCACCGTTGAGTCTCTTAACAAAATATTGAAGCGAATGTTTTTTAATGCTTAAAATATGAATCACGTTCCCTAAATAATGAATAAAATACTAATGAAATATTCAACAATAAATTTTCAAGTTTATTTTAAATGAAAATGATTTTAATAAAATGATTTTAAATTTTTTTAATGTTATTTTCAAATTTAAAAGAAAATTTTCTAAATTAATTAATTTATTTGTATTTTTGTTGTATTTCTATCCATCAATAACCAAACCTCTAGTTTTTAATTTTTATCAAGGAGTATATTATGCACTGAAACAATTATTATTTTTTATATTGATGTATTATGATTCTTTCAAATATATTGTTATAAAACCCATTTATTTTTAACGAGAATATCATGTTATAAATGAACTGAAGTTGTTGTTGAAATATTGAAGATAAAAATGAAATCATAAAAATTTATTATTAATTAAAAGTACATGGAAATTATCAGTGATGATTGGGGAGCCCAATACATCTTATACCAGTGAGGGATCCTAATACATATTATATGACTGGGTGATCATGATATTGATCTCTAGTGCATTATATCGTGATGACGGAGTTTCCTTAATATAAATAACTCATCAGAGAGGACAGGGTCAACTAGGTATTAGGTTACTCCATGAAGATTATGGGTATTAACTACGTATATTTATCCCATCTAAATGGGTTCTGAGAATGGTTCTATGAATATAAAATTTTAAGATACCATCACTTTTTTTATGTTATCTTTGGTATTTTAATGTTTCATTTTATCAAAATTTACATAACATGGTAAAGAAATATAAATTCCCATGACCATTGACTTTAATAAATATGTATTTCATTTCAATTTTTTAATAATCCTTATATTAATGGGTTTGAATTCCATAATTTTATTTTCTCTCACTTTGATTACATCATCAAACACTTAATTCCATTTTATTTTCACTAATGAAATTTAATTGTTAATGCTTATATTTACCATTAATAGTCATTTGAGATCACTCTTATTATTTTTTTCCAAAAGTTTTCATGAATAGATTAATGTATTTTATGAATAATATGAATAATAAATGTAAATATCCTAGTGGAATATGATGTAGATCATTTAAAAAAGTTGTTTTGGAATCTAATTTTTTATGATACATTTTTTAAATAATTATATAAAATTATAAACCTATAAATTCAATTGGTATGTGAGTGGTACAATAATTTAATTTGATTAAATATGTTCATAATGGTAGAAATTGGAAAAAATTTATCAGTATAAATTACAGAATTTTATAAAACATGGTTTATCATTGGATGAAAGAGTATGGGTTTGAGGATATTATAAATAGTATATCACGATTCATTTAAACTCAGTTTTTTATACAATGAAATCTGTCATGGAAATATATTTTTTATATAGAATAATATATAATATAATTATAGGGTGTTACATTCTTCATCATTATAAAAATATATCCCCTAAAAGTCCATCAATCAAATACAAAAAACTGAGGATTATTTTGAATCATTACAAATTAATGTTCTCTTGTGGCTTCCAAAAATATATAGGTTCACAAGAATACTTTGACAATGGTGGTGGTCTTATTCAACAATGCATCCCCTCTTCCATCTATAATCTCTTATTGTTGCTCATGTTAAGAGGGATAATACTCTAATTGTACAAATTCTCCATTCATTATATGTGAAGGATCCAGTATTCACTTCCTTAGGAGAGATATATGAAACACATAATGAACATCTGAGCGATTTGGAAGTTGTGTCAATAGATAAAAAAATTCCCCAATAGGGTCAATAATAAGAATGTGCAAAATATATATATGTATCAGTTTTCCCATATTTCCAATCCCCTTAGACTTCATCCATTGTGAATTTCATAGGAACACCATGTCACTAACATTGAACTCTGTATCTCACTGATGATTATAACTATTGATTTTTTTGTGGGACATAATCTAATGTGATGCAAAAATGAATGGAAATAACAATATCTACCATTTATAGGATTAAATAATGTTTGAATAGATATATTTATCTAACTTCAAAATATCATGTTGATGTTTATTAATTCCATCCATTGAGGGATTCATAAGGATCCACCTGATTTCTCATGTGAAATTCATTATTATAAGGAAATATAATGTGAGAAATGTGTTTATCCCATAAATTTTTTTTATATAATGAAAACATATATCAAAATAAACTATATGGAATGAATTTTTATCTTAGAGTGTCCATATATTTTAGGATGATATAAAATAATAAATTTCAGTTCCATAATCAATTATTATTAACGACTTATCAAAAAAATGATAAAACTCAAAAATAAATATTATTCAATTGAATATGGTACTCCATGAAACCAAAATAATCTATAATGTATATATTGGAATGATAATAAAGAGGTAGATAAACTTTAATATCATTAAAATATAGTGATTATATAATTATATAGACAATTAAACAATATAGATGTTCAAATTATATCTTTTGGGGAGAATAATAAAAAAATACATGGAAATGTTTTCCCATTTCCATTATAAAATGTTTATTATTTGTAACAATCCATTATAATTTTGTCTCTAAACCTATTGTTTTTTAAAATCTAGGCATTGATATACATACACAAAAATAGATACATAATATCATCCCTTAACAAACTTATTTAGATGTCTTTACAAATTTATACATACTTACTGAATAAAGAATGATCAACTATAAGATTTATCAAATAACTCATTTTTTAACTATCATATTTATGGGACACATAATAGGATTACAAGAATTTTTATCCCGCTATAATCAATTTTGAGATAATAAAATTTATTGTCCACATATTTTATTTTTACTTCTTTTTACAACACTTTAATCCCCACATGGATGTATGTTTGTAAATTTTTCTGAGAAAGATTGGATTTTTACCCCTTCCTCCAGATTTTATATCCCATATTTTATAAATATATAATTATTTTTCCTCTTCCAATCCTCATCATTCCCATACTAATATGTTCTTTCTAGCTTGGAGAATCTTCCACACTGTTCACCTTTTCATGGTGGGTTCTTATTGAGAAATAATAACATTTAATCAATGTTGATAAATATCATTGTTTATAATTCAATATTTTGTATATATATGTATAATTCAAGATTTTTTATTTCAATATATATGAAACCATTATATATAATGATAATGGCTCCCGCTTTTTATTGAAAAAACTACCTGTCCCATCTTCATACGAGGTTAAATGTAATTTATCTCTTGTATATTTAATTATCAAGAAGAATATACTCTCAACATGTAGTAATTTATTAGTAGGCATACTAGTCCCCACATTCATTAATAGGGAATATCACATACCCTTATCCACTGTAGGATCAGGTATGTTTAGGTGTATTAAACAACCTTTTTTTAAAGACATAAAATCCATACATTCAACTCTAAAATGGAAAATTTCTTCCTTATAAGTCAACATAGTCATTGAGTTATATACCCATGAGAAATATCTCAAAATGAATGGGTAATATCTAATAAAACTATGAAATTTTTAAATCATAGTCAACGTGGATAGTCCATTATATAGTTTATTATATTTAAATTTTTATGGATCCACCATTATTCCCTCACAATTGATTATAGAACCAAAAAAATATGTCCTTTTGAATCCATAATTGACACTTGTTAAATTTTTCATATAACATTTACTTCCATAGGGATATTAGTAAAAATATACAATATTCTTCATTATCTTTCTATATCTTCAAATAAATAATTATATTGTCTATAAGGATTAATAGAAACTATTCTTGGAAATCACAAAATACATTATTAATTAAATCAACGAAGATGATGATTACATTAGTAAAACCAATTGAAAACACTATAAATTCATAGTTTCGTACCATATACATATTGTTTCTTTGATATATTCTCTTTACTGAACTATATTTAATGATATCCTAATTGATGTTAAATCATGGTCTATTATTGATCTCCACATAGTAGATCAAAAAATTATTCAATATGTGGTGGACGATAATTTTTACTGATAGTAATCTTGTTATGTTATCTAAAAACAATGAAAATTCATATTGAACCATTTTTATTCTTAACAAAAAGAAAATATGCACCCCATCAGGACATAGTAGGGAATATGAATTCCTTATTTATTTTCTCATTGTGTTTATCATTTATTCATGCAACCCAATGAGGCTCATTCTATATGGGGTCATTAAAATTGATTTATACTAGCTATGAATTCTATTGTTAAATAAACATCACAATTTAAGAAAATTCTAAGAGTTACTTTAGTAAATAAATCATTATAAAAATTAAAATAGTCATATAATCAATATTTTGTGACCCTAAAATAATCTTAGATAAAATCCATCATAAGTAGTTAGTAATAGTCATAAAATTGGTGTAACATCCATTAGAATTTCATATCAAACTCACAATAAATTATTATCATAAGTTAATTTGGAATATAAAAGATTAATTCCTTAATGAAACAATTGATATGGTCTCTATATAAAGGGATCAAATATATTCTCAAAATCTCATCAAATTCAACTGGTGGGATAAAAAAATATTTATAGGAATTATATTCTCAAAAACAACTATTATAGATGATATACTGACTTCATATGTGATCATTATACCATTACAAGTGTTTATTGAAAAATAAACATCTATTCATTAAGGTAGAAACATAACACCCTTATAATGTTATTTAGATTGAAATAAATTGTTCGATTTAGAATGAAATAATAAATATTAATTTATATAGTGGTTTCTAGGTCTACCATTTACCAAATTATTCTCATTACTAACATAATTTTTTGTGATAAAATGATATTTATTATTATGTATATGATTATGATGGAACTAATGTGGATATAAATCATGTACTAATTGATTCATGCATAATGTGGTCTAATATTTACTCTCCTTGAAATAATATCAAAAGTGTTTGGGTTGAACATTTAGTTGATCTTTTTCAGGATTACTATCACTGGAAATCTTCTTCACATAAGTCAATATTTATTTTCATGATTACATTCTTCTCTATAGATATATAATTTTTCAAAATATTATGTTTATTTTATTTTAGATTCCATTCACAGTTTTGATATGAGGGAAGAATATTTTTCATTCCTCAATGTGTTTTTTTAATTGATATTTTTGGAAATTCAATCTTTATATTTTCCCCCGATAACCTTGAGAATATTAAGAGTCTTTAGTTCTGAATTCTATCTCTAGATTACATCAAATGATTTAGTCATAAATATCACATCAATTTATAGTCAAATCCATTTGGAGATTTCGTCTCATGCTAATAAATAATCAATTTACATTTATTTTAGGGTTGATTATAAAATCGGAATCATACCATAAATGTCTTGTGAAATATTGCACATAGTTACTATTTGATTATTCATACATATACATTTATTATAATTTTTTTTTACATTTCAACTAAATATTTTATGGAATATAATTATTGAAATACATATTCTTAAAAACTTACCATGTCGAGAACTCAGTCTCATCCTATTGCCTTATATTATTGATAAGTTTCCAATGAGGATTTTATTATCTTTTCAAGAAATTAACTTCCACAACTACATGTTAAATTATTTTCAAAAATATTGCATAGAAATTATTATAGTGGTACGGACCTATTTCTTAGAAATTATTCGATTAGAGGCACCAATTATGGAAGGTGGTAACTTCCACCTAAAAGACTCAATACGTACATTTTCCATCCCTGTACTATTTCGTTGAACTACACAATTCTTGTTACATTCTATATCTTGAGAGAGTAAGGTGAGATTACATGAAATAATTCACATCACATACCCCATTTAATATTTTCTATCATGATAAAGGTCATTTTTTCACATTCGATAATTAAATGATTCCTTATAGTTGTAACCACATTCAAAAAAATCATCATGCAAGAAATAGTAAAATTATTTATTAATCAGGTAATCATGAAAAATAATTATTATTCTTTATAACTCATGAATCCACATCTTCAATATTGGATACCTTAGGCATAACCTAATCCATTCGTTATCGTCATCTATTAACAACCTTCATAATTGTTGAATAATAAACTTTTAATTAACCCAATTATATACCCCAAGAGTATATATCTGGTAGTTATGTCTTAGACCCACTCATATTGCACCAATGGTGACTAAATAAATAAAAAATCCCATATTTTTATATTAGTTACCCATAGTTGGACATTTTCCATAGTAATATTCACTTTCCCATGATAAGATAATGATTAATATTCTATAAAAAACCACACAATCTATATATTACCAAAACATTAATATTATATCATATAAATAAACACATCACCAGAGTTTTAAAAAACATTTACTAAACATAATTCCAAATGAATGACCAAACCTTACTCAAATAAAAAATTTTAGAGGCCCTAACATTATATATATATATATATTTTCTATATAAATAATAAATACACCACATAAAAATATTCTCACCCTGAAATATTATTTTTTATTCATTAGAGACTAGATATGTAATAAAAAAAATAAAATATCTTATAAATCTATCATAAATATATTCACACATAGTAATCTTAAAATGAATAGCCCAAATAAAAACTTTGTACATAAATTATGGACATAAATAGCATGAATTTGTTTTCACAAATTCTATATATGGTTAACTAGAATGGATATCAATCAACAAGAATAAGTTATTATAATATAAGTATATGTATAAGAGTAAATGATAAAAAAACAATATAATAATACCCCATTAATAAATTATCATTAATCATAAATCATGGAAATTATTAATTTTTTCAAAATAAAAAAGATAAAAGTGTATGGAATCATAGAAAACATGATCCATGATAACATATCTTATTAATTATATATAATTTTTTAAAAAAAATTATCAAAAAAATTATTTCATTTTTTAAAGATCATTACCATTGTTTTCAAGTTAAATGGGTTCACTCTCTGATTTTATAATTATCTTATTCATGTTTCACTCCATATAATATCATATTGGATAGAGTTTCTTACTTAATTGAGTTCATTGTACACTCTAGTCCTTGTTATCTCATAAGATGTCTATCATTGACTGATGCGTTATATTGATAATTAATTCTGGTCTAGAATATAAAATAATCACAGTCCATTCATATGGGTTCCACATGATCTTAAAACACTCACTATATTATATATCGAAAACTAATATAAAGGAAACAATGTTAATAAAAATTTCTTTATAGCATAATCCAGGGAAAAGAAATGGGTTTCATAAAATTTTCTTCAATATAATCATAAATAACTTATTTAAATAATAAGGATGGTATCATTGGATCATATGACCCAAAAATAATATGTTCATCAATGGATGTTATTATAGTAGATAAATTTCTTTTAATAATTACAATAATATTTTATGAGAAAAATAATCTTTTTATTTTTAAATCACTAATCTAAGAAGTAAAAATCATAGAAATATTTGGGAAAATATATTATTTCAAAATATAAATTGAATTTTGTAATGAAATTTTCAATAAATTGGGATGTCATGTTGCAAAAAATTTCCATCATATAGTTTATGTTATAAGAATGGTTCTTTTTATTTTTGTAGTAAAAAGTCATAAGAAATCATTAAATAATAATAATAATTTTTCTTTTAAACACTATTACACACAAAAAATCATGGGAAATAATTAATTTGAACAATAATATAATAATGATAAACATGTTGTGAATTTTTTCAAATGAAAACGTGTACATAGAAGAAAAATATACATGCACGAATAGTAAAAAAAATATTTTTTCATAAACACATTATTTCAATTTCTAATGATATTCAGAAAATTAAAGTTAATGGAAGAAAATTATATATAGATATAATTATAGTAGATGGAAATGAATTGGTTTTAACAAATAAATAATATATAATTTTCCTCAATGAAAATTGAATAATAAACAATTTCAACTAAATTTGGATTGATACTCAATTCCCTTAACTCAAATCCAACATTGTTCATAAGAACCCAGAATTTTATATAATTCATTAAATTTTATTAAACATCAATGAAAAAACCATTTACATAATTATAATATCATATATAATCTAACTATGACATTTTAATTCAAAATTACTATTAATTCATTATTAAAATCACTATATCTATGTGTAAACAATTTTGTACCACATGAACATTTCAAAACAACAGTTCCAATCATAATATAGAAATCTTGGTTCCATTATTTAAGTAATTTTAATAATTATATTAATAAACTTTATATTTATTGTTTACATATTTCTAATAAACAATTTAAATAGTTGATGAAAAAAAGTTACGTGACTACTTGGTGATGGAAATCTATACATCTGCAAGAGTGATGTTTTTATATTTGATATGGTAAAATGTACATGAATATATATTATTAAATAAAACTAGTAAAATAAAATTATATAATAAATATTTTTGTTAATAAATTTTATTTTTTAAATAATATTTGTATAGGATAGAATAATAAGTTGAACGAAAAAGAATGGTTAAGACGATTACCACATCAATTAAAATCCTTCTTTTGATTTATCATAAAGGACCTTAGGGTTGGTATTTTAATAATTATAGGAACATTGGATATAAATAAGTAAGTTTTAAATATATTTTGTTTGTGTATAGATAAAATATGTAGCTCAATAAGTGTAGGGAAGAGAGGATAGGTGATGTCCTAAAATACAAAACGAGGGGGGCACCCATAGTATTACATTAGTTATCAAATTAATATAAATTTATTTTTATAATTGTGTAACTCAAAATCAATATGTCTAAAATATAAAAGGATTAAATGTTGAAATAATATAATTAAATAAAATTATGAAATGATTATGTGATTTTTCATCCGAAATCTCTTAGTTTTAAACCCCTATTAACTATTTTGATAATTTATGATATATAGTTTTTTTTATAATTTATATGTAAATAAAATTACTATAAAAGGATAAATGACCGATAACTCGGAAATTAATTTTTATATACCATATTCCAGTCATTTTTTTGAATATATTATTTCAATGAATTTTAATTCATTTAATAAAAATATTATTTTGCATTAGATGCAATTATAGATATTTTATAGACAATTTGCATAGTTTGACATTGAATATGAAAATATTGAAATGAAATTACAATGAAAAAATTTATAAAAAACTGTTATGTTGTATATTTCCTAGAAAATTTTCACACACTATAATTCAGAAAAAAAATTATTATATCTTGTATTTTTTAAATTAATTATTTAATTTTTACATTATATGATGAAATATTTTTCTGGCATTTCATAATCATTTATGGTAATTGTTTTAGAGGTGGTTCATTAGAAAAAAACTTGAGCCTATTTTTTTAATTTGAGAAGCATTATTGAAGTCTAAAATAGAAAATTTTTTATAATATTTTTTATAAAACGGATGTAATTTTATAAGAAATTTCGTAGACCATGTGATGTCATATTTGACTTCATTGTTATGATTAATCACTAAGGGGTTTGTAAAAATTCCACTATTGGATCAAAACTGCTTCCATGATAGGACAATTTATCTCCACACTGGCTCAATAAAAGTTCAAATTATTATTATGATTAATAAATTAATTTCTATCATATTATATCTCTTACAAAAGTATAAATACTACATGTATGATGTCTTGTCAAATATGAGGAAAAAATCAGCAATAAAACAATGTTGGAGATGAAGCAGGATAGTGTACATAACTACGATCCTGAAATCAAAGAGTCTATATATTTAATTTCATAATTCATTGGTAGTATTACAAGATAGAAACTTAAGGTTATTTTATTCCTCGTGTTAATTGCGTATATAACATTTATAACAATTTTGAAACCAAAATTATTATATACATTAATCATTGGGATGTTTTTGAGAAGTTCTCAAAACAAATTTTATTCATAATGTCCTAATCCTAGGCCTATTAATGTGTTATATCATATAAAATTCATGCTTTGAGTGAATACAATTATGACTGTTTAAAAGTTTATAATTTAACATTCCATTATTATTTTTTCATAAATTTATAAAGTCGTTTTAATTAGAAATGATTTATTTTTTTGTTATACGATTGACATCATATTGTAATTCCATGAATAGAGATCTCAAGAAGACTTTTACTGATAAATTAGTAACACCACTATGGTCTTGGGATATATTGTAGAAATAAGTGGGTAACCATAATTGCTATCTATCAAAAAATTCATAGAAGAATCTCTATTAACCATCCATATAGAGAGATATAATATTAATGAAATTGAATTTAATGTATGAAAAAATTGATGAGACCATATAATTTATGTTTCTTTCTTAAAAAATCCATGAAACCAATATCTATGTATGTTAGGAGTCATGGACTGATTAGTCAGAAAATTCCAAGTGAGTCATCCCATAAATACATCAATAAAAATATTAGGATTTTTTATTCTATGATCACCATTAGTTGCATATTTACCTGAATTTCTATATAATATATTTACTAAATTTCATTCAAAAATTATCCTAGTACAAATGAAATTATTTATATAGATAATTACCTTTTTAATAAAACCAATATACCATTCTTAGACCTTTAAAGAGTAAACCATTTTATAAATTTTTTCTAAATGTTATATGGAATATTCTATCAGCCGCAAAAATATATATCCCTTTCAAAGAAGAATTTTAATTTCTAATATGATAAACTATTTTAAAAAAGTAACTAATTTTAGGCCTACCTGAAAATATGGAGAAACTTCGATAGTTGAAGGGGAAGTTCTCTTATTTTAGGGCCAAATAATTTATAATGTTAATTATTATAGTAATAAATAACCTTTTTCCAAATATGATAATTGTGTTCCAATGATGATTGATTCTCCAAAAATCATAACTTAATGTGAGAGTGAAAAAATAAGATTTTGAATATTTCATTTTTCCTTTCAAGAAAATGATGATGTCATCCGCATATAATATTTGACAAGAAACAACAAAATTTATAGAGGTAGCTATAGGATAATGTTTACGTAGGTTAAAAAAATGAGAGATAAGTATTCATATGTAATCCTTTCTAATAGAGTACAGTATAGAAGATAGAGGTTCCCCCTGGCATACACATTTTATGCAATTAATGTAACACATAAGAGAACAATTAACACTGATAGAAATGTGATCAAAACCAAAAAATGGTTTTACATATGTTAGTAAATACATTATTAAACCCATAAAATTGAAGGAACTTATAAAAAAATCCAATGAATAGAATACAAATTCATTCAAATGTCAGGATTGATAGTAGTGTTACCACCTCTGTTAGATTTCTGTAAGATATTAGTGCATTTAAAAGCTAGGATGATGCAATTTTCAATAGTTTACACTTCATTGATTCAAATTGATTCTAAGAGGAAATTTTACTATAAAAAGATGAAAGTCTATTATTAGGGATCTATATAATTATTATATATATAGTATTAATTATTCATATGCATATTAAGAGTTTAATCTTCGATAAATATTCCAATTTATGAATCAAATAGATGAATTTTGAATTATAACCACAAGAAATATTTCCATTAGAGAATAATTATTAATAAAATTTACGGATGACATGTTCGATGATAACCCAATTAGGTAAAAAAGAAATTATTTAAACCATAAGGTCCAGGAGAAATATCTAAATATTTGTAGAAAATTGAATCTTTCATCTCAAAATCATGGGGGTATTGGTGAGGAATCTGGTTTCATCATTGTTAATAATGACATAAATGATATACAGGATTGAATCATTTTTTAGGGAAAGACAATTGGAAATATTTCTAAAATTGGAGACAATATGACCAGAAATACCTTCCTCACTATCAATTAAGTTTTATCTATCCATTATAAATGAAATATGCCTAAAATATTTTATATATATTTGTATAGAGTTATATAACATTAGTTTCCTATATTTATCATTAATCCATTTAGTTTTGAAAAAAATTGGATGTTTATCTTTAATAACATGATAGTGTTATGTTTGGTAGAGAGTTCAATTTCCTAATGTGGAACAATAGTAAAGTTAGAGCTAAAGGATAAAACCTGAAGTTAATAAATATTTGCTTCCAAAGAAACAATATCATTGTCAATTTTTATTTATTTTACATTACATTATCCTTTTTGTTTTTTTTAAAAAAAAATTGGTTACATGATAAAAGAAAAAAAATTCCTAAACATAAATAACAAAAAATTCATGTTCCTCTGACAACTTTTTTGAATTATGATGCTAAAGCCAATGAATTATTAAATATAAAGGGAAGTATATTTATAGATATTCTAATAGAAATAGTTACCATAATCGTTTGGTGATCTAAATCTAGTTTTGGAAGGGTATGGATACAGGTAATTTCCCATTTTTCTTGGCATTTATTAATAGAAAAGTCATTGTCAAGCGTTCTAGCTATTAATATGTTGATATTCCTTATATAATAGGTATTAATGGATCCCACTAGGTTGATCTTAATTAAATTATGATATTCAAATTATGTTTTAAAATTCCATGAAGATATTATGGAATGGGCTGGACACATTTTTTCACTCAAATCTAGGAAAAAATTAAAATTTTAAAAAATAATCCATTAGTTAATAATTCATTTATTTAATCAAGAAAAATTATATCAATTAAAAATAAAATCATGGCACCTATTTTTTTAATAAATAACGGAATAAAACAAATGGTAGTCTAGATAGAGTACTTCATAGGGGAAGATAATGTCATAAATGTTATAAAAACTAACATTTGTTAGGGTGTATTGTGAAAAAATCCAAAAAACTAGTATTACCTTCATGTGGATTTATTTTCATTAATATGGAGTTGATATCCAAAAAATTAATTTTATATACTTGTATATAGTTTTTATCATAATTTAGTCATTCATATTCATACAAACTAATCCAATTGCTAAAAGGAAAATTTTACATTAAATAAATATATTGTAATAGTATATTACAATTTATATAAACTAGGGGGTGTGTGAAAATAAATTATTAATTAGTTAAATATATTAAAAATAAATGTATCATAAAAAATATTAGGGTATTACTCGGTTTCCATATAATCTAATCTCAATGGAATTATAAAATATTTAAAATCCTTATAAAAATATTTTAATAATCATCACTCATATCTAAAAACAAATATAGAACCTATGAAAACAAGATGTTTCTTAAATATCCACAATATGATATTCTTTAACCATTAACATTTCACAACCTATGTTATCAAAAAATGCCTATTCACATATAGAAATGTCTAGTCAGAATAATGATTGACAATGAAATGTTTTAATTGAATTCCATCAAATCATGAAAATAAATAATTAGTCTAATTATTTTAACGATCATTACCAAAACCGATATTCTTAATTGTCCAGCATCTTCTAGAAAAAATAAAATTATATTAGTATTTTAGGCACAATAGGGTTATTTAAATTTAACATCCATTGATAGTATATTCCAAGGAAAAGAGGATCAATCCAAACTGCTTTGTGTGAGAGATAATGTATGGAAATTAATATTATGACTCAAAACTTCAAATATTTCCTTAGGAACAACCTGGGAGAATATATAATTATGTTTATTTCATATTAGAATTAATTCCAACCTCACATATCCATTTTAAATGTGTTCATTGATGAAATCATGTATAATGTTGATTGTTTTTTATCTTTATTATTGAACTGAATTCTTTTAGATACTAAATTTTCTTTGATTATCACTTAAGATTATCAATTTATTCCGAATACATAACATAAGTTAAACTTATTGTTGTATCATCTAGATAATATATTTAACCAGCAATACCCAAAGACTATATGATATATTATATTTTAAATAAAATAAATATCTTTGTTAGCTTTTGATACAACCCACCCTGATATTCAATTATATAAATGAACATTCTATTTTAATAATAATATGATATAATTCAAAAATAATAAATTCATAGTAAAAAATATATTTTATAAGATTTTATGTATTATAAAAAATTATTTATTTCATAATTCATCTCTTTATTTATACTAATGTATTATAATATGTTTATTAAAAAATTATTTAACAACATATTTGAAATAAATAAATATAATAATATTTTCTTGCTAAAGAAATTTTTTTTTGAAATCATTTTTTTCAGCAGAAACAGCTTTTGTTTAAAAAAGAATAATGTCTATCAATTTAATTGATTTAAAATAATATTTATGGAATAATAATTTAATTAAATTTATATATTATATATCTAAATATATTAATTTAATACCATATTATAGTGATTAATAATCATATAATTATAATTAGAAAATCCTAAACATGAATAATTCATTTTGGGAAAATATTGTTTTTGACACATTTTGTGGTTTTATATTTGAATTAAATTATTCAGATTTTATGAATTGAGTTGAATAAAATGGATTACATATTTGGAATTATAATTTTTAATATTATATTATTTTCCAACTTTTTCTATTCGCAATTTGTAAAATCGTGAGTTTTTATAAGAAAATTCTATTATCGATAGCTTAAATGAGACACCACATCGAGCTTAAACGAAGTACTAAATAATAATTCAATGTTACTATTAACAACTAGCCAATAGAATGGTAGTAATTAATATAATTAAATTAATTATGTAAATATTGTTTGGATGTTTTTATATAAATAATTATTTTGTGAAAAACTAATTGTAAATGATCGTAAAACCCGTAAAATAAAAAGGAGACATTTTTATGATGAAATATTTAAATGTGCACAACTATGTTTTATACCAATAAATTAATAAATCACCCATTTTGATTTTATTACTGATATATATATTTTTATTTAAATTTTGAAATACATCTTGTTTGTTTTCTCGATAAGATATAGTAGTAAAACAAATTTTATGAATAAAAGAATAATTTTTTTAAAAAAGGGCGTTTTCCACTTTATGATTATATACATATATTAAATGTATTTTTTTGAAACTATTATGAGTTATGTTTTGAAAAAAAAACTTCTCCTTAGAAATTGTGTTACATAAATTAATTTTTTATTCATTTTTTTGATTTGTTTCTGGTTTAGATTAATTGGGTAAAATATTTCATTTTAATTGAAAGCTACATTTTAATCAAATTTCATAATAATTTTCATTTATATCTATGAATTGTTTTAAAGTATAAGTAACTATTTTTCATTAGTGAATAAATTTTTTTCATTAGAATCAATATCAAAATGAAATTTTATATGGAAACTTTGTGAACTTTTGAACAATTTTATTTTATAAACATGTTTTCTCAATTCATCAATGATGTTAAATTTTAATAAATTTACTCAATTTCAACATTTTTAGCTTTTATATTTTTTTATATATTTTCAATTATATTTCAAATCGTATTAAATATGTCGATTTAATTTTTTGACAAAATATGAATAGTAACTATAGATATTGTTTTACAACGGTTAAATATAAATAAGGAAACTAATGGAAAAAAATATTAAAAATATTATAAAATTACCATAAAAAAATTAAATTAATCAGATGATTTTTTTTAAAATATAATCACCCTTATGGTAATATTATAACCCTTGGAGACCTCTTTGATTAGAGTATGACATTTATAATATTATATTTAAAAAAAACAATTTTTTCACACTTTTTGTTTTAACATGTGAAATATTTTTTATATGGGGTAATATAAAAGTTATTTTATACTATAAATATTATTTTTAAAAATAAAATTATTAAATTAATTTGTTTAATTTATTTATATTTTTTAGGGTAAAAGTGTTTAATTAAATTGTGACCCAATAGTGATGTAGTTATTTCTTAATTAATAGAAGATTAAAATATATGATATTAAAAACATTGAAATAAATAAAATTTGATATAATTAATTTAATCCATGAATTTTATTGAATAATTTAATAATTGATGTATTATTTAGTAATTTTAATAATATATAAATTTGTTTTGATATTATTAAAATGTCAAAATTCACATTAATGGTATTTTAAAATAAATAATATTTTATTAAATAATAATAACTTAAAAAAAGATTCTCAATATTTCCAAAATTAATAGGCTATGAATAAAAAATTTTGTACTTAATCAATTTATGTTCTTTTTTCACTTTATAGTAATTATATTAACCCATAATATGTAAATTATGTGATATCAAAGTAATAATTGATAAGGGTTAAAATAAACAGATAAGGATTTGAAAAATAATCCAAACATATATAATGTTATTTGTATGAAAGATTTTTTGATCCCAAATCATAATATATTCCAAATTAACAAACATTTATCATAATTTATAATAAAATTAATATACATTAATATATCATTTTGATGAATTACAAGATTTCCCCTCCCCTCTCATTTAAAAGGGAACCCCTTATTCCCTATTCCTCATACATAAAAACGTATTTGTTTAATCCAATATCTACCAAAATACCTTCCTATAATCCCTTCTCACACTCTAGTGGACTTTTTTAAGGCATAAAAACATCCTTCTAGGTGTTAAGGTGTGAATCAATCAAGATCTTCTGAAGAAGAGGTATCATTTTTAAATTAATTGTTTTTATTTTAATTCTTATTCAACTTATATCATATATTAGTCAACTATAATGAAATAAAAACAATAGTATCTTTCACTATTTTGAGATGTTATTATGTCAAAATCAAATCCCAAATCCATATCCTCTTCCATCAAATGGGAAAATAATTAATCGTCATGTGTATAGTGAACTACTGCCCCACGAACCTATATAAATTGTTTTCCATTACAATCTATCAAGACTAGATATAATAATGGAATTTATATTTATATATTAATTTAATTTAATATTTAACTTTTTTTATGAATATTATATCTTTTAATTTATTTCCCTTCCACGCACATAAAAATTATAACTTCATTCATGCATACGTATGAACTATCACCACTATGAAGTAATGCGAACCATTTTTAATCTACACATTACAAGAATGATATATATATATATATATATATATATATATATATATATATTTGTGTGTGTGTGTGTGTCTTTTAATTTATAATATGATATTTATGATATTATGATAATTTTTTGTAGATGAAATGATACATAAAAGATTTCTATAATGATCACGGTAAAATGGAAATTTCGCTCATGCGTATGTACGACATACCATCTACATGATTATAAGATTGTTCTTTTTTCACTACAATACTCAAATGGTTAGATTTAAAATTAAAATTCATTTATAAAAGTTATTATTATGTTAGAAATATTGTTCTATAGATGATAGACTAATGGACAATTTTAGGATTCAAATTATAGAAAATTTATTTTTGATAGTAATACAAAATCTCATCAGAACATCTGAAATGAAAATAAAAAATATTTTATTTTTTATAAGATGATAATAATTGATATAAAAGGAATTATATAACATTAAAAGAATATAAAAAATTTAAATAATTAAACAATATTTATAATTAAACAATATAAATGGAGTATATGATGAATCATACTCAATGTAAGGGTCTTTAAAACTAAAATACTGTATTTTGTGATTTAGTGATTTATTCTAGAAAATATTTCTCCATCATGTATATGATTTAAAAATGTTGTTATGGATTTATTTATTTTCAATTGAATGTTCTGAAGTGTAAATTTTGTAATTTAATTCAAAAAATTCAAGGTGTTATGCGACAAAGTGATTCAAAAATCTATTTTATAACATTTTTAGTTGGTTTCTTAAATTTTAATGGTTATTTTAATAAAATAAAATGTTTTATTATGATTTTAAATTAAATTTTTACAGTGAAAAGATTTTTTTTATTAATATCTTATGTGTTAGTTTTACATGGACCTTTTATGGGTGGTTACATGAAAAACCAAGGATGAGTGGTGATGTGATAAACCAAGGATGGGTAGTTCAATCATATGGTTATTCCATTTTGATATAATTATGTCCCATGTTATATACTTCTCTATTGTAGGTATTCTTATCTTTTCTCATGCAAATAATTTTATTTTTAAAATGTAAGATAAATATATTTTTGAAATGATGATCCTTTATACTGCATAAATAGGAATGTTTAAGGAACATTTTTATGGGTTTTCACCATACTAATGGTTTTATTTATTAATGTACATTACTTCTATTTTTTATCAACCTATGTTCAAAAAATCATGCAAATTAAAGGATTATAGTGATATGGATGATATCATGTAGAAACATTTGATGGGTGATCAAAAAAATAATTCGTGTTTTAATTTAAAAGTGTATCCTATTGTTCAAAAATGGATACTAAGTATAAGTGTACACATATAATATATTGTTCTAATTTATAATTTTGTGTTATAATTATCATAGGTCATAATATTAAGAGATAATGGAATGTTAATTCTAGGTCAATAACACTTCAATATGTAATGTTTAGGGACACATCCATATAGTTGGTATAAAATAATAGTTTAGACAACTCTATATATTAGTAAATCATCATAAAATTAAGGGATAAAATCAAGAGTTTATAATTTTCTGGTTGATAATAAGTTTAATGTCTTATAATCCATTTTTATGCTTTATGTTACGAAATTTTTTGATGTTTAGCTGTATTTTTTGAGACATTCATTTTTTAGTCAAATATGGATTATTACATTTTAGTATAACAAATTACATGTTTGAGATAAAAATTGAGGTAAACAACCCTAGTGGTTATTTTATAGGGATTTATCTTATTTTGGAAATTTCATAAGAATAATATTGTCTTAGAAAAAGAACAAACCAATATATAGGTTACTTCCCATCATGCCATGCAAGGTTGAATGAGTCAATCCCACAAATGAAGGGCCACAAGGATGCATCACTTTCCATTTTCCAACATGAATTCTTCATTATTATTATTTTTATTCTTATATAAATGATATTATAGAACATGAATATTTTGATTATTAGGTAATATGTTTAATGGGATATATAACCTTGTGATTTGGAAAATATTTTCTGATTAAGTGATTAATATTTTTCAGAATAAGTACACTATTTTAGGAACCCTTTTTGATTGAAGAAAACATAATACTATGATATTTTATATTATCTAGAAAATTTGATTTATATTTTAAAAGAATATATTATTTTATTATGTACCTATGGTGATTCAGGTTATTTATTGAAATAATTATCATATCTTGTAGATTATATGATTTAGGAAATAACTTTTTTTTGTATGATACATTAAGAGTGGCAGATTTAATTTGGTATTAAATCTAAAAATTTATGTTGGAATACAAAATTATCAAATCCTTATAATTTTTGGTATTTAAATATAGTATTGATTATTTGAGGGAATTTTAAGTGCATTTATTCGTTGAATGGTTTATGATGAATAATTGGTATTACGATTGAGTTTTGGAATATTTAAGAAGTTTTTTATCATATAATGGTTTTTAATTTTGTGAAATTATTTTATAATAACCTTTTTTTGTTAATTTATAATGAGTGGTGGAAAAAATAGTTAATAATATATGGATTCTGTGATTCTATATGAGATTATTCTAGTGCTTTAGGGAAGAAAATTCAACTTGATAACTCATCATTTGGTGAAAATATATTTTTAGAACATGATTTATCGATGAAACATTAATTATAATTTAAGTATATCTTCCTATGTTCTGAGTCAATAAAGAAAATTTATTTCTGAAATATATGAAAAGGATGTAAAAAATTTAATCAGTTTAGTTTTATTTCATAGAAATAATTTTCATATTAACCAACAACAAATTTATGATTTTTTATTGTCAACATTCTCATGGTCATGTTCTTCGTCACCCTCGATCAGAAATAGATTTTTATTTTACTCTTCCATGTATATATTTCCACCATATAACCATAATTGTTTTATCTCAGGTAACCTTAGTACTTCCCATGAAAAATTTTAATGTGTATCTTTATCGACCCTTTTTCTCATGTAGGATTTCAGTAAATTTATTTCAAAAATTCAACCCCTAGTTTTGTTATCACAATTTTAATTTTGTAGGACACAATTTATTATGTGGGTAAGGGATTATGTACTTCCCGTTTTTTAAAGAAACTCCCTGTCCTATAACATACATGATATGCCTTATCGAGATTAATCAAACAACTAAATAATATTTAAATGTTACCATTAAAAAGAGAACATATACTCATGGGATCGAAAAATATCTAGTGAATATTGAAAATAGGGTTTACATGTATATATAATTAATATGTTGGTGAATAAATAATTATAAATAAATGTAAACCACTATTTAAAATAAAACTATTTTTTTTCTAAAATACTATTTTAATGGGCACAACAGTGTTTCATACCATTAAATTTATAAATCGATGTTATTAGATTCAAGTAATGAAATAAATATATATAATATATATTTTTTAATTTCAAACAACAAAATTATTTTTTCAGGATATGATATAAGAAAATATTTACATTTTAAAAATAAAAGAACTATTTTTTAAAAAGGGTAGTTATGCCGCCATTTAATGGGGTATATTATTTAAATATATTTTTTTAAACTTTTATTTGTTATATTTTAAATGATATACATATTATAGGAAATTTAAATATAAAAAGTTTTTTTAGTGATTTCTTGGTAATTTCCTGACATGTTTCATGTTATGAATAATAATTAAATTTATTGAATTTTAATTGAAAATTAATTTTCCATCAAATATATTTATAGTGTACAATTATATTTTTGAATGGTATTAAAGTATTATTATATAATATTTTTTTCTTTTAATCCAATTAAGTACAATATTTTATATTTCACATTGAAAATTGATAATAAAACATCAAGAACTTTTGGATGTTTTTATTTCAAAAACTCATTTTTCTCATTTAGTCGATGAGATTAATTTTTATTTAATTTCCAAAATTCATCTATTTTTAATTTTCAAAATTGTATTCCATATTTGGAATCATATTTTCAAAATTTATTAAATATAGCCCATTAATTATTAGATAAATTATTAATATTACCTTTGGCAATTCTTATATCCCTGGTTATAGTTAAATAAGGTAATTTAAGATAAAAAATATTATAAATATTATAAAATTAACATAACACATGTAATAATTTGAATTTTTGGTTGTGGGTTTATGAAAATAATCATTAGGATGAAATTATAACCCTTCTATTCCACATGGATGATATTATGACAGTTAAAATTTTATATTAGAAGAAAAGTCAAATTGTTCACACTATTGTTTCTAACAAGTGAAATATATATAATATGGGAATATATATAAGACACTTTATACTATATATGGTATCAAAAGAGATAAAAATTATACCTATATTATGGTAATTTATTAATTATTTTTTGGAAAAAACTAAATAAATTTAATGCGGACTCAATGATGATGTATTAATTGTTTAATTATATGATGAATCAAATAAATGATATTAAAAATGTTAAAATAAAAATAATTTGAAATGATATATGTCATAAAAAAATTTAATAGATTTATTATACATGTTATGGATAATATAATAGAGTTTTTTCTAATATAACATGTTGTTATTCTTATTTTAAAAAGACATAAATGGATCATGTCAAAATATACAATAATGATATTTTAAAAAAATAATATTTTATTAATTTATATAAAATTGAAAAAAAATATGAATTTAAGAAATATTTTCATTTAATGACTTAGAGATTCATGAATTTCAAATTTTTTGGCCTTTTTTCCTTTTAATGTAATTATATTAACCCTTAACCCATAGTAATCTTATATTATAATTTAATATGTATGGATCCATATGAATAAAAAATTAATTTGTATTAATTTTATGTTTTGAATTATTCATGGACTGTCACTATTATCTCCTATAAATGGGCACCCATTCTTCTATATTCTTCATACTTAAAAACATATTTATATCAGAAAATATTTTCCATAATACCTTAAAAGGGTATATACCCAAATTATAGAGGCCTAAATTTAGACATAAATCCAACATTTGATGATTTAATTTGTTAATCCAAGGAGATCATCTAAAGAATATGTATCCTTTATTAATTAAGTGTTTCTCTTTTATTTTTTCTTCCAATTCTGTCAAATCTTCTTCAAACAAGATGAAATAATAAATTAATTATAATCAATATACTGATATGTTATTAATTTAATGTCATCACCCAAATATATATCCACATCCATTTAATGGATAATGAATTAGTCATTCATGTGTATGACAAACAATCACCTAATGAAGAGATATAATTCATTTTTCATTTCAATCTCTCAAGATGGGTTATAATGACTAAATTAACATTTATATATGACAATTCTGATATATTTAACATTAACAATTATAATATATCATTTATTTTATTATCTTCCTATGTTAAAAAGGGAAAATTTCATACATGTATATGTGTGAACAATCACTTCTATGAAGAGATGTGATTCATTTTTCCTCACCGCATCACATGAATGATGTATAGAAGTATATCTAAATATTTAATATAATATTAATCAAATTAAGATAAAAATAGAAAAAAAAATTATAATTACATTATTTACATAATGTTCATTGAAAAATGGAAACATTACTCATGCTTTTGTACTATATATCATCTCCATGATTATAACGTTGTTCATTTTTCAAAATCATACATAAATGGTTTCATTTAAAAGTAAAATTTATTTTAAAAATTAATTATTATGTCATGAGTATTATTCTAGAGATAATGTATAAATGAACACTTTTAAAATTGACATAATACCAAATTCATTTTTTACAATAGTACCAAATATCATCAGAACATGTGAAATCAACATAAATAATTAATTATTTGTATTGACATGTTAATTATTGATATAAAAGCAGTAATAACATTTAAAAAGGTATTCAAGAATGTAAATATTTATCCAATATTAATTATTTATGATGATAAATAATTTACATGAGGATGCATACATAAAGTAATGAACTCATTATCTAAAACATCATTTTTTTTGTTTTATAGATTTGTTATACTAAACCATTCTCATTCATTTATATGTGTTAGAAATGTGATTTTTGAATTATTTATATAGACAATAATGATTTTTATTGTTAATTTTTGAATTTTATTTAAATGTTTGAAATTGGAATGAGACAATTTCATTCCAAAATCTCTTTTAAAAATTATTTTAAATTGGTTTTTTGGAAATATATTGTTTATTTTAATAACATAATAAATTTAATTAATAGTGTAAGTAAAATTTTAAGAGTCTCCTCTTGAAAATTGAATGGTTTCATTTGTTAATTGTACATGGAAATATCATGGGAGGTAACACGATTAACCAAGGATGGGTGGTTATGTGATAAATCATGGATGAATGGTTCTGTGATAAACCAAGGAGAGGTGGTTACATTAAAACCTCTATTGCATTGGGATTAGAAGATGGCTATATGGGTATTTTATTTGAATAAGTGAAATGTATTGAATTTGATTGTATGTTTATTACATTTTAGTTTAATTAGGTCCTAAGTTACGTAATTATATTTTATATGTTTTCATTATGAGTTTTCATCGTAAAATTTTTATTTTCAAATGGTACGATAATGATCTTTTTAAATGATGATATTTTATTCAGGGTAAAAGGTTATGTTTTTTAGGAAATGTTTTAGGGGTGTTCACTAGACTTGTGGTATTCTTTATTTATTTGCCTTACTGATATTCTGTTCTCAACCAATGTTTTAAAAAAATTAAAACTATTTTAGGGATAATAGTAACTGATTACTGTGGTTTGGTTTGTCCAAAAAGACCAAATCTACGGTCCTAGAGATCTAAAAGAACAATCTCTAATTGAATGTAATTAACACAACAATGTTATTTATTCTTCTTTATTCTCATAAAGCACTCAGTTATATAATAACACATACTATTTAATAACACTATTATATAACATATAAACATATTTTATTTTTTGATAGATTAATATTTATCCATATTATTCTCCATCAAAATATAAAAAAATTATGTCACTCATGTATATGGAGTTTTGTGGTGCTGAAACCCTAGATATAGCTCAGGGATGTCTTCCCTCCCCATCCTGGAGGTGGGAGAAATGCAAAGGACCGGATCTCACAGCCTCCAACACCGCGGAAGCCTTTCATTCATTTCTCATACCCCAGTAACCTCCCATATTTCCTGATGATTTATTTATGCCCGAATGTTCCGGATCTTTATCATGGTGATCCTCAGCTACTTATCTCTTCCTATGAGTTCTTTTATGCTTCGAGTCACTTAGATTTAACGGTGGTAGCATGCTTCGATCAGAGAAGGCCCTCGGTCGATGATTTCGACCGCTTTATCATCCGAAATTGGGATTTGCAAGAACGTGCTATTGTTGGGATTCCCAACAGTCGCCCATTCATGATTTGATTTTCCTTGAAGGATGATTTGATCCACGCCTAGTCTAGTGCCCCTCGTAGATGAAATAGATTCTGGTTCTTCTTCCTTCACTAGTCATTTGATTTATACATGAATCGTGATCCGTCAACCACTGTGGCATGGGTTAGTCTTCCACAGCTCCCTCTTCCTTTTCAAAATCCTGTAATTATTCGGATGATTGGTAATATGGTGGGGAACTATCTCTGTTATGATGTTCTATCATCCACCATATGTCATCCAGTGAATCCTCGTCTCTATGTGGAGGTGGACGTTGCACGGCCCGCAGTCAATTGGGTATGGATTATCGTTGGTGAGGAGTTCAGATGGAGGCACCCAGTGGTTTTCGAATCATGGGTAGGATAATATAATACCTACTGTCATCTGGGGCATATGGCATCGAACTGTCACTCTGTGGTGCAGAAAAAAATGGCTTCTAACCGGAGGGAGAAGGTAGATGAGTCCTCCAGCCCGAGATTGATGTCTGCTAGGGGTGTGTCTTCTGGAACTGTGGATGATGCGGTGAATCGGTCTGCAGTACCTTTGAGGAGTTTTGCAAAGGCCCCTTTAAATCCAGAAGTGTCAGTTGTGTCTAGTAGGATTTGAAAAGACCTGCAGTTGGCTGATGGGGTGCTGCATACTAATGCCAAGGAGGCTTCTGGTTCTGGAAAAGGGGGGTGTACAGTAGGTGTTAACACTGTTGTGAGGGAGTTGTATCATGAGGTGTGTGTGGTTGTACCTACTGAAAAGGTTTTTAATTGGTGTAAGGAAGCATGGATTGTGGTAAATGGTATGTTGGGTGATGTTGGGAGAGGAAGTGATACTATAGAGGTTTCATGTTAGTAATGGGGTTCAAGGAAGGGCTATGATTGATGAGGAGGTGGCATTCACAGTTTCTAGTGCCAATCAGTTCCAGGAGTTGGAAAAGGAGATTTTAGAGGGGGTAACTTCAATGATTGAGTTGCATCATGAGTCTCCTTTACAGGAGTTTGGTAACGAATCAAAAGATGTGTCGTAGGGAACTTTAGTTAATCAGGAGTCCCCGGAACAGCCAAGGTGTCTTTCTGTGAATGACACCAATGGCCAATTCTAGAAGCGTAGTGGAGGGGATGATAATTTTCAGTTGGTTTTTATCTATTAAAAGTGGGGGTATTTCTATTTGAGTGATCATGAAATCTATGGTGGTATGATCAAGCCTTCTTTTAGTGATGTGGTCTATAGCAGGAAGGTGAAGGCGATTGGGGCTCAAGAATTCTTAACTACTCCACCACGACATAGGTCAAAGAAAGATTACTCATATCTACCAAAGTCATTAGCCACTAGGTCATCTGGTGGCTACGATAGCTCTTATCCTTGGAATGGATGAATCTGGGAAGGAAATACGCTAAGGCTCTGAAGCATTATTACCGCTCGTAATGGGAAGCATCTACAGTGGAAGAGGATTATGGAGATGGGTATGGTTTTTGTGACATGTAATTTCCTTTCTTTTTGTCTTTTGATTCTTGTCTACTATCATTTTCTTTTACATTAATAAATGGTTAGGGGTTTATCCCCTGGCAGAGCTTTTCTGGTATTGTCTAGTTTTTAATCCCTTCACCCATTAATTGAATGATATCATCACCCTTTCTTAGTTGTGACCCTTCATCTCGACAAGGAGATGTGTTACATTTTCCACATCAAACATCATGAAGAGTTATAAAAATATATATAATAATACAATATTACATATATCAAAATTAATATAATTTTAGAGTTGATATAACTATATCTTATTCACATGAATGGATTTATCAACAAAAACATTCCTGATAAAACAAGTCAATCAACTACTAAAGTAATAAAAATAATGAAATATTACTAAAAAATGATTCTTAAAATTAAATAAGAGGATAAAATATGATATTATAAGCATGAATATGGTAATTAAATAATTTTATACAATTCTTAAAACCATTATACATGAGATTAATTCAAATTCAACTTAATAAAATAAATTTGTAAGGTAATTCATCTCAGTTTCTATTCCCTTGAAGCTTATTCATTATTATGAACCTATTAACATATATATGTTGTGTATAATATCTCTTTTATGTATTTAACATGTATAAACATTTATTAATGATGATGTAACATTCATTGAGTGGATATTGTTTCAGTAGTAAAAATGTGAAATTCAATAGAGCGGTAATAATCAAATTTACAATCACACAATCTTTTGGTATTTATTATAGCTTCATGATGTAATATTATAATTTACCCATGATAAAATAAAATAATTTCTTTATATACATTATATTTATAGTGTTTCAACATTTTATACCACATTTTCTTATCTATGGTACATGATTCAATAAATGGAATGATTGAATGAAAAAAAGTGTTTTTTCTAGTTTAATAATATATTTTTTTTCTTCCAAGTCCATGTTTTCCAAAATAATGTTACAACATTAAATTTAATTTTACAAAAGATTAATTAAAGTTTTATTAATTATCCTTGAATTTGAAAAATAATTTTAATGTAATTTTTCTACTAATTTTCAAAATTCAGGTTTTTATCAAAAAACAAAACAGGAATTATTAACCTATATGGAAATAATGGAATTCCTCTCCAACGTAATTTTTTAACAGAATGTTTCTTTTTATTTAAATTTTAAATTTTATTAAAAATAAAAATTATTTATAAATTATTAAACTAATATCTCCATTATATTCCCTTTATTATTAAATATGATTTGATTTTATTGACAATACCTCTTTTCCCGATGAAAAAAATAGTCACCACTAATTTCATGATTAATTTTGTTGTTGTTATTATTCCCTCAATAAAATCAAATTTTTATTATCATTATTCATCTTAAATTTAATTTTTTTAAAATTAATTTTCCTTATTTCATTGATATTGTTTTTTCTTAAACCATATACTAGTTGTATATATAATGATTGATTTGAAATCAATTTGATTATTTGGGTAAATAGTAATGAATCTATATTTTTTACTAAATATATATATTTACTGAAAAATAATATTTTTTAGCAATAAAATAGTTCTTTAAACATATAAGGAATGATATTGGAATGTTGTGATAGATGGGTAACAGAATTATATAGTCCCTTCATTAATCAGTTGGTAAAATGAGACAAACCAATAGGGAAAATTAAATGGGATTTTACATGTAGCCTTAAAATGTCTTTTGAAAGGACCGATCATATATATATCCTAATTTTTAAGATCATGACATCCAAAAAAACAATTTCCATTATTTTTAAATTATTATTATTATCTATGTGATTATTACATAGTTGTTATCCATTAATTTATTTTTTCCTCACATTTTTGATAAAAGTAAATATTTTTTCCATTATTAATCTTCCCATATTGAATATAAAATATGTAATATGATAATCATGTTATGGATATATAAATTGTATTTTTCAGTAGTTTACTGTTCCATATATCTTATTCCTTTTTTATTCAAGATATATTCAAATTTATGTAACCCTTACTGAGTATTTTCTCTCACCTATATTTTTTATCTTCACCAAAATACGAAGAATGATTCATTAAATGAGTTCAAGGATGTTGGAAATTTTCTATAAATATGTTCTAGTTTTTTCCATCTATTAAATTTGTATCATGTATATGCCTTTTTTTCCTGGCCACTCTACTGGATGGGATTTTGGGACATTACACCTTTAATATAAAACATCATAATAAATTAGACATTTATATATGGGTTATTGGAGTTAGTGTCATTATATATTTTATTAGACTATGATTAATAGAAATTTTGGAAACTATATTAAAGATATCATAGAGTACGAAACATAACCCTAGGATATAATTTTAGTATAAGTGTATTCTAATAGACTAAAATTTATTAAAGGTTTATATTATGCGATTTTTTATTAGTAAACATTTTTCCATATACTATAAGAGGATGTGGTTCTTAAATATATTCATCTCATGTAAATTAACCTATAATTCCATGGATGAGTATATGATGACAATCATTCTATTGTATGGTGTGTGTGCCCTTAGTGAACACCTAGGTTGACACTTTGGGCTGTGAATTCTTAAGATAATTAATAATTTTTTTGAGAACCATCTTAAAGGATTTGAAAATAATAATACCCTCAATGAATCCATGTTTATTATATAAAAATTATCAATGAATAAATTTATAATTTATGTTAAGTATTAAAATATATTTTGATTTATACATAATGATTTAAAATGAAAATTTAATTTATAATCAAGAATATTTAATTGATTATAAATGGATACTACATGAAAGAGGGTACCAAAACTCATGGCCAACATTGATATTGGAATGCCAAGTAATCCAATATATCTATTATTATTAATAATCATATCAATGTTTTTTTAGGGAATCATAATAATGTTATGAGAAAAAAACCTTTAATAAATGGTGTAACATATGATTACATAGTGTGATTCTCCTATTTTAGATCACAGAATGCAATAGAATTATCCATAATATAATGGAATTGAAAATGTATTTCTAGTTCATAAATGGATTATTTTAAATAAGAAGATATTTATATCCATGTGATTTAGTGAGAATGAAATTATTACCCTTTTTGTGTATTATAAAAAATGAAATTCTGATAAATAGTTGTCATTAATAGAGAATACTATGGATGAAAAAAAATATTATACATGAAAGTGAAATATTTTAATTAAATATAACTCAATAAATATTCCTATTATAATAAATGAATTTAATTGAAGATATTTTTCCATACATTACTGATAAATAAATAATAATGTGTTATAGATTATGAGTATGGATTTAAATGATTGTGTAGGTATGATGCAGATTATATTTGCAATATATAATGAAATATTGTCCATTTTTTAAGGGATTAATCAAGGTTTTTGAATATGCTGGTTTCCTAATATTTTATTATCTGATTAAATACTTTTATGCACTTCAAAAAGATAGATGAAATTAAATAGATCTAATTTATTCTAGGGGAATAAAATGAATATGTGGTAATTTAAACACCAATTGAATGGTAATCCATCAATTAAGTTGAAGGTGACGATGTAATTTCTATCATGTGGGAATTTTAGATGAAAAATTACTAGTAAACTGTTGAATGACAAGGGAGTTTGTTATAATTTTAGTGATAAGGGTCATCTATCACATCAATGCAAGAGGAATAAAAAATTGATTTCCAATGAATTTGGTCTAATGAAAAGGGTAATTTTGAACACTAATTTCCACTATTTTAATTGAATATATAATAAGAGAGGCCTTGTGGATAATACCATGATTATATGATCACTGAAATTGAGGTGGAACTACCCAATGATGTAGTAGAAGATACTTTGGTCATAGACTAATATTTAGGAAATTAATTATGTGATTCAAGATCTTTTACCGGTTTTTTACCATATATGTTTTCCAAGGTAATAATTTATTACCCTAGGACCATATAACGATATTTCTCTATTAGAACACCACCTGGAGTTCTCACTACAATAGGGATGTGTCTGTAAGCCCTTATTATGACACATAAAAAAGATTTATTAGAAGAATTTATTATCACACATAGAGTTGAATTTTTTATAATCTGTTTTATTGTCTATAACTAAAAATATGATTCAATTATTTATTTTCAAGGGAAGGGAATTTTTATTATTGATAATGATATAGAATTCATAATCTTTAGATTTGACACTTCATCTACTAACTCATGTCTAGATATACCCCCAGTATCTCTTTTAAATTAGATAAATGGGGGAAGATGGGAAAAAACTATGAATTGATATGTTATTATTCAAATAAACTATGTACATTTTGTATTGGAATAAATTTATTTATTTACTATGTAATAAACTAGACACCCACAAGAGAATATATGTTGTGTTTTCCATTGATTAAAACCAAGATTCCAGAAAAATATCGATGTCTCCCAATATAATTTCCATAGTTAAATTATTGTAGTTGATGAATCAAATAGAGGATTTTTTTGATAAGGGAGTTATTTATACGAATATTTCACAATAAAAGACCTTGTTCAAATTATTAAGAAGAATGATAGATCCGTAAAACTATGAATTTTTTATAGATAAATAAATGTTTTTATGATAAATAAAATTTATCATCTCTCTTATATTGATGAATTATTAGATGTAATTCATGGATCAAAATATTTATCATATATTTCTATTAATTATGGGTATCAATAATTTCTTGTGAATAATGATGAAATTATAGAGAAATTTTTCTAAATGATTATATACATTATAATCTTATATAAATTATATTAGGATAGAAAAGTCCACTTTCGATATTGACGAGCCGAAAGAATAGAGTATTCACGGAATATCAGGATGATTTTTTTTGGAATCAATTGAAGATATATTTTTGTTTTCTAAAATGATTTAGTACAATAAAAAGAATAGGAAAATCATTCTTGAGATAAATAAAATAAAATTTGTATATGGGAAATTTAGGATGTCTGATTTCTATCTGAAAAAAGATTCATCTCATTTCAATATTTTCTGTAAAAATACTATATAAGTTTATCTTAAATGATATTAACAGTTATAGAATAGCCTATACTAATAATTAAATGCGGGGTATATATTATATTTGCCCTGGGAGATTACTTTAAGTGATTTGTTCATAATTTTCATATTTGGCTAAATCGTTAACCATAATTACACATAAAGGTATTATGTTTACATAGAAAAAAGAATTTGAATAATGTTTTTTATTATTTGAATAGGATATTAGTTAGTAATAATATTTTTACTCTACCACTCGATAATGAAGGGATTTTGAAATTATGTGTTGAATTAAATAGTTCACTAGGTTGCTTCCCTATAAAAAAGTAAAAGTTATTGTATAAAAAATTTGGGAGTCAATGTATCATGGAGGGAACTATCCAACCCAAGATCTTGATCTAGTAACTGTAATATTTTCTTTGATGATAAGGAGAATCATTCTAAATAATAAAGGTTATGGGATATATGAATACCTAAACATCCTAAAATAAATCATTTAAAAAATGATATTAACATGGGGAAAACGTTGTGGATCAATATCCTCAAGGACTAAGAATGTTCAATATAATTAAATCTAATGAAATAAAATTTGGTAAGAAATTTATTATGTTAGGAAATTCATGGATTTTTTTACCCAAATAATGATTTAAATGGATTATATGATCATGGATCTATTAATTATGAATATGTAAATTATTAAGTAATTGTATATATATAATAACATTTTATTAGACTGAATATCATATAAATATGGAGTTATCTTATCCATTTTTATCAATCTAAAACTTCCTTCTTTCATTCATACCCCTCTAGAAACACGTACTAAAAGAAGAGGAAAAAATTTAGGGGATTGACCACCATTTTCAATTCTTTAAAACCCAATTTTATTGGAAAAGATTATAATTTCGTATTCAAATTATGATAATCTTCCAATTATAATCAATATGGTGAAATATGGTATTGCTATACTTTTTTACTGAAGATGGATTCTTGTAATTTGGAAAGTAATTATGTGTTCTATCTGTACCTGAGATAAAAATGGAATTGGTGGATATTTCTCATAGGTCAAATTTGAGTGTATAACATGGTATCTCAATGATGTTTAGGGATTTGAAGGAACATTTATTATTAGATTACATGATGTGTAAAATTTACTGTTATGTTTCATGATTTTTCATTTATAAACACGTGAAAGCTGAGAGATATCATTTTTGAGGACTCATGAAACCTCTTCTTATTCTTATGTGAAAATGGTATAAAATAACTATGAACTTCTTCTAAGAAATACAAAAACTTATAGAAAAAATGATACAATTTTTTGTTTGTATCACTCCACAAAAACAACATTTTTCATTTTCTATGATAGCATATTTAACACATGATGACATTTAAAATTTCAACATTAATGATGTTACTAAACTTCAGGAAACAAAATCTTTTATTTTTTCTGACCCTGATCACCATTTAATATGAATTTTATGGAAGATTCTTTATAAGGATCTTGATATTAAGAATAACATTAGCACCACTTACATTTATCCAACTAAAGGATAGTCTAAAATGACTATTAAAATAATTTACGATGGGTTGAGTTCATTATTAATTGACAATGACGGTATATGTGATCAATACTTAGCTTTGTTGTTTTTTTACTATAACAAATGTTTCCATTAAAGTATTAAAATGGAACAATATAAAGCATTGTATTTCAGGATATGTCATAGTAAACCGTGTTGGGATTGTGTTGGTTAAAGGAAAAATGTAGGGCCTAAATATTTTGAAGAGAAATGTAACATGAAAAAAATATATTCATGTATATATTAATTAAAATCGAAGAAGGGAAAAGAGATATGTTGAGAATAAAATAAAATAATTAAAATATCATGTTTGATATCACATTTTCATGAATGTCTCCATAGGTATGGGCATCATATTGTTTTCTATGAAAGAAAAACTAATTACCATGTATATCATCCCATTTTCAATTCTAGAATGAATTTGGGCTCTAGATTATTGTTTTACAATGCCACCAAGATTTACTAAAGGAAATTATATGCTACATATATCATTGTTAAGGAAAGTACATTCCAAACATTCACATGTGGTCACCCATGATTAAACAAAATTGGAACATGAGTTGTCTTACATTTAATATCCCATTAAGATTAATGATAATAGAGATCATTTATTGGGGTATCAAACAACATGACTGGTAAAGGTACAATGCAGAAATCATAAAATGTGGGAAGAAACATGGGAACTATTTGATTTTATATTTATATGATTCCTTTATTTCTACATGGTAATATCCACAAAATTATGATGAGGAAATTTTAATAGAATAGAAGAATGTTACTGCCTGAGACGTTACAATATATATCAATTTAAATACAATAAATCTCTTTTATATCTTGTGATACAAGAAACATTTAATTATAATATGTTAAGAGAAAAATAAATTAAGAAAAACTTTAATTCATTGAACATTTTAATATTCCATGGAAAAAAACACAAATTTTATAGTATGATTATCAATTTTGAACTTGGTAAAAATATTTCACTAATTGACTTTTTACATTTTTCCATGAAAACAATTTCATGAATAATCAAAAATATATTATTTAAAAACTCCCCCACTATTAAATAAGAATTTTTTATAATATGTACAATTATAAATTTATGAGCTATATATATTCTATAAAAAATATGATAATATCATTTAATGGTATATGCGCTATTTTAAAAAAAATGTTTCTTTTTTAAAAACTGTCTTTCTTAAAAAGGAATAATGTTTATCCATATAAAATAATGAAAATTTTCTTTAATTAAGAAAATTTTAAATGAAATTTATAGAATAAATATCTTACTATGTTAATTTTAATCCATATAATAATTAATACAAGTCAAATAGTAAATATAATATCATCTTATTATTAAAAAATGCATTTCTTAAACGATATGTTTTCAACATTATTTATGGGTTTATCATTAAATTTAAATTTTCCAATTATTTTAATTGAGTTGGTTGAAATGGATAAAATATTTGGAATAAGAGTAATTAATTTTATATAATAAGTTTAATTTTATTTTTTTCATAAATAATAATATAAACCCTAATAATTTATCTGGTAGTAAGGGTTAAAACAGGTTTAAATAGGGGTTCAACTATGATAATAAGGGAAAATTGACCTACCAACTTGACTAATTATTATTTTATAAAAATATCTAGAACATTTCACAATAACTGTTTTTTTAATAGGACACCTTTACGAATTGTTTCATATGAATAACATGGGTATGATTTTCACTTATTAAAAGTTCCTAGTGTGTCCTCTCTTTAATCAAAAATGCAAACTACTTCCCCTCATTTATTCACAAAACTATAGCCATTCGAATTTAGCATCGACAAAAAATATATCTCCTAAATATTATTATATATAAAATAGGGGTTCTTGGATACTAAAAATTCAAACTTTATTTTACTTATGGAGAGATCAAAAAGGGGTTTCTCTAAGATAAGGTAATAATCTTAATGATGTTATTTATTTTTATTTCAAATTTAAAACATTAAATTATATGTTAACACATAAAAATTAATATTAATATTATATCATATATTTAAGAATTTATTTTGAGAGTTTAATAATATTTATCTGTGCCCTTAACCATAAAATGGTAAACAAACTCATCACATGTGTGTACGACATACAAGTTCCTCACAAACTAATGTAAATTTTTTTCCATCACAAACTAAAATGCATAGTAATATTGATGGAAATAATTACATTATATGATAGATATGGAAGTTTAAAACTTTTTAAAATTAATATATCATTCACATCATTATCCATTAACCTAATAATTGAATGATATCATCATTCTTACATACGTATGGCCTACCATTTACGAAAAGCACTGTGATTCTTTTTCTGTGATAAACCTAACAAAATTCTTCTAGAAATATATATATTAGTAAAATAAATAATTTTAATAATAATATAATTCTTGATAGGGTATAAATATATAATGTACAATTGAAATAAATCATTCAAGAAAAAACACACAAGAGAAAAAAGGGCAATTAACACCACAAACAACTGACATATTGAGATATTATTCAAAAACAGGTTGTAAAATATTATAAGAGGATCATATATGAAATTATAATCACTAATACTATCATATAACAAATTAATAACATTATTCAATCCATTATACATTTTTTAATCCATGTGTATCTAATGGAACACATGAGATTGAGGATTTTATCTCAATTTCCATTCCATTGAATCATATTTGTTATTATGGACCTATTATCCTTAATGTGGTTTATATATGTCCCATTTTATTTATTTAACAGTAATACTTATTAATTAAAAATGGGTAACATATCAATTAATGTTAATTCATTAAAAATTAATAATTTAAATGTTATATAAATGGAAAAAATATATTTTACCATCTCACATTATTTTGGGATGTCTTTTAATTTCATAATGGAATATTATAATTCATCTTTCAAAATATCTAATAGTGTTATTATCCACAAGTTACTTTTTGGAGTTTATATATTTTCTTCCAATTTTTCGACTACATATTACTTTATTAATGAAAAAAATAATTTAAAATAAAAAAATATTTTATTTCTATTTAAATAATATATATTTCTCTTCTTTGTCGTGGTTTTTTATTTACCATTAAAATTTTAATTTTAATTACACAAGTTATTATAGAAATATTATGTTATCCATTAATGTGATAAATGATTTTAAGTAAATGATTCTTTAATTTTTTCAAATAATTGTTTTGAATAAAAAATCCAAAGGAATGTTTTTTAACATCTACGATAACATTATACCTCCCTCCAATCTATATAATAATTATACAAAATGTAACTTTTTCTAAATGTTTTCGGTTTTTCTTAAAATGGAAAAAATATTTTATTATATATTATAATTATATTTTTGTTACAGTCCATTTATTCTTTAAAATGACATATGTTTTTTAAAAAAATATGCATTTATGATGAAAAAATTCTCACCTCTCATTTACTGGTTATTTTATTGATTGATAATATTATATTTGGATAACAAAATTCCTATTATAATTTTCTATTGAAAATTAAATTTATCATAAATGATCATGTTCATAGATTAATTGATATGATTATTTCCTGAATCATATACCATTTGTTTATATAGTGTTTACATTGAATTTTATTTTATTAAATAGGTAAATATAGATAAATATATAATCATTATTTAGTAAAAATATTTGTTTATATGGAATATTGTATATAAATTAAAGGTGTCCTTTGATATATGATTAATTCTTTAAAAATTTATTGATAGGTGGTTCGAGAATTTTATATACCCATGATTCATTTGAAGATCTCATGAGACACATTAGTTGTAAAATTAAAATGGGGTTTACATATAGTTTTAAATTTTCTTGTAAAAACACATAAGAGTATATATATCATCATGTATGATATCATGAAATCAATGATTAATCTTTTCCATTATTTTTAATGAAATTTATATTTTCCATGTTATTATTTAATTTATATTATCCATGTATTTATTTTATAATCAATTTTTTGATTATAAGGAATTTTTTTATTTATTTAAATTTCCATATTTTTTAAAACTTATCTTATTTAAATTATCACATTATTGATTAAATGGAAGGTGTTTTCAATTATTTAAATTTCAATATTGAATATTACTTATTTATTCTTCATATATTCCAGTATATATATCCTTTACTAATCATTTGATCTCACCTTTAGTTTTTTTCCCCTAATATATGAAGTATAATTCGTTAAATGGTTTCAATGGCATTGAATGTTTTCCACTACCATGTTTTATTTTTTATCACCAATGTAAAATGGTTTCATGTATGTATATTTCTCTCTAATAATACTAAAATTAAAAGACATTAGTTTGTTTTCCCTTGAATATATGACAATGTAATAAATCTATCATTGGAAATAGGTTACTCAAATCAAAGTTATTACATAAAAAACTATTAGAGTTCCCATACATTAACTATATAATGGATAGGGTCACACAATATTTCTTATTATTATAATATATTGCACATGTATCACTTATAAATATATTTCCACATAATATGTATTTAAAATAATAAAATTATATGGAACAATGATTATTAATTTATACATAACAAATTAATACTTTCACTTTTTATATAAATCTAAAATAAAATTCTATGTTCGTATGATATTTCTGAGAAAACTCTTTTTGCCCTTTTGGTGTGATTATTTAGTATTTCTATGATATATTTCACATTATTTTATTTAACAAAAAAATATTTTCATGATGTCATGTGATGAAGAAAAATAATATATAACCATTGAAATAACTTTTTATTGGAAAACAAAACTTATTCACTATTAGTATACTTCAATACCACATATACATGTATTAACTCTTATTTTAAAAGATACAATGATAAATTTCATTATAAATTCCTTTGATTATTTTTATTGAAATATAAATATATAATATTTCATTTATAATATTTTTAATCCTAAGAAATAATATTTCTTTGAACATAGAAAATTCAAATTTCTTCATCATACCTAGTGAAAATTCAGTGAAATCATAGTCATTATCAGTTATAAAAAAACATTTCATTGATAATAGAAATGATAAAAATGTTACATATTCTCATCTTCTTCATATTTTGTACAAAATAATATTCTCATTGGGGACTTTTTTGTGTACTTATGTATTTTTTGATCAATGAGTACCATGCCGAAATGTATTATTTTATCTGTTATTGAGATTTTATCAGCTTTTATAACATTGTTATACCTATTTCAATAATTAAAACATAAATTTTAAATAAATAATCAACTTATCTACATTCTACATTTAAAAATGTGTAATTCAAAAAAATTTGGTATCTTTATTAATGCTAGAAAGTTATAATATTATGGGATGCTCAAATGGATTCAAGTATTTCAATGAGATAAAATTATTCATCTATATAATATCCTTCACCTTTAGAATTACCATTTCAAAATAAAAATAATATATATGTTAAAACATTTTATATAAGCATAATCTTGTTTCAGAATAACCACGTTGTAGAAATTTCATTTTCCCCATCCCTTCATATGATAATATCCCAAGTGGAATTACCTTCAATCTATTCCATATCCTAATTTATTTCATTTATCTATTATTCAGTTTTAATATCATTTATAGATTTTTATGGTTTATATTTGGAAAGAATAAATTTTTTATTACCATATCCTAGTTTTCATCTAGTCTAATATGATGAATTTTGGTTTTTTAAAAACAATTGGATTCTAGTCTAATATTATGAAACATCCTATCTAGTTATATGTTTTGGTCATATACAATTCCTTATCATCTCATATTTTTTGTTTCCCACCATCAATTGAACCATTATCCTCATTAGTTTGATTTGTATCAATATTAACCTTAACTATCTCATTTCTAACTAGTTCCTCGTGTAATTTCACATAAATATACAAAATATACAAATTAGTATTTTCAAAAAGTTCTCTAGATACCTCAATGGTATTTTTATATTATATAATCATTATATAAAAATAGAATATAATTTTTTCAGTGGTTCTTTTTTCAACACTTATTTTAACATAAATTTGATATGTATCTCATGAAAATACCATCCACATAAATCTCATCAATAATTACAAAATTTATGATTGTGGTATTCATAAAATATTGACAAACAAACCAATAAACTGTTATATATTTGATTTTATATTATATAATATCTTATTAAGAGTAATAATTTATTTTGGACTCACCAAAGTCCAATTTTTAATTTATACTATTATACTCACTACCGATGTTTGAGAAAATATTGAAATATTGAATTCAATTTTCAACATTCTCCCTTTTTCAAATTATATTATTTTTACCCACTATAAAATTACATTTTTGATGTGTATATGAAGAAAACTATACAAATTTATAATAAATATATTGAAATTAAAGGATTCCAATAATTTTCTAGGGAAATAAATTACACTATATCTTTATAGCTTCTAAATATAATCCCATGTCTTTTTCCCTTGATAATTTTAAACATCCTTACTTCCATGGATTTTGACTTATAAACATCACACTTTTAAATAATGTAATATTATTATAAAATTTAAAAAATTATAGATAACCCTTTGCTTTTAGATGTCACATTATACAAAACATTTCAATTAATAAATTCTTATATCCCAGTGGATTGTATTTCTACCATGTTGTGACATCCTTTCAATATATTTTAATTTTTTTCATATTTCAAAATATTCTCCCTCTATATATCTCTATATATGTCTTAAGATGAGTTATGCCTCTTACGATGTAACATCCCAACTGGGATAACCATCAAACAGATAGCTGAACCACTTACACCATGGCCTAAGGGCTGCCTCCCCATATGCCAAATGCTACCAACATGTAAAAAGGGTCACAAGAGGAGATAGTGGTCACACTATAACCTCATGTCAGACTTTTTACATCAGTATAATAGTATATAAATATATTCCAATAGTTGATGGTGTAAATAGAAAATAGATAAGCGGAATTTTAGAATCTTCAACTTTATAGAAATGGAAAACTCCCGTTTATACAACAAATGAATTCATGACATGGTGGTGATACATGATTGAAAGCAATAAATAGTTCAACATTCTTAAGAGTACAATACATAAATAGAAAAAATAATGTGAAAACCAACATGAAATCTCTTGGAGCATTTTGAGACCCAGTTTAGTCCATTTCTCCGAACTCTACAACTAATGATAATATAGTAATCTACTTAGATCATGAAAATATATGTTCTTCTTATGTACCAAGGTTACCCAAGCAGGGTGTGACATAAAATATCAGTAGGCTACAACCCACAAGTATTTATCCCATACTATGAAATGAATTATAAATAAAAAGTGTGTAGGTATAGAAAAATAATAACAAAATTGTATAAAGAAGAAAGAACTCATCCAGGTTTTATGGAACACCTAACGAAGATACCATATTCGGCTCACTTCCAAAAAAAATTCAAATTATTTCAATTATGCATCTATAGAGTAATAGTGTTTGTAGTTGTTTAAAAAATATAAAAAGTTAGTAAATTATATTGGAACACCCTAAGTTTATTTTCGACCAACTTTTTGTATAGTAAAATCAAATTTTCACTTATTTCTGGTCATACCCTAAGTCAAATATTTCTTTTACACACAACACTGACTCAGCTTATGTTACACACAACACCGACATGGTATACGATACACACAACACTGAGTTTCTACGAATCATTACATTTTAATATAATTTAAAGAAGATAATTAAAACCTTGTCATTAAACATACTAATATTATTATTAATGTTTTCCACACTTGTTTTATATAAATAAAACATATTAAAAATGAATTATATTATTTTAGGTAAATTCCTTCTATGTTTGAAAAAATTATTTTCTAAAATGAAAAAATTATAATAATGAAAATAATTTTAGACACATTTATATATTTTATTTTATTATATAAATAAAATTATTTAAAAATTTAAAATTCATCCTACGATGAATTTTTGGTATTTTTCTAAGAAACTCCATTTTTTGGTGAATAGAAAAAAAAACATTTTTTATTTATAATTAGTCTTTTGTATGATTATTTGTTAATGATCACATATATTATAAATTTTTTGAGGTAAAATTATATATATTACATATATGAATACAATTAAATTCATTATAATCAATTTCACTTTGAAACTAAATATAAAATAATTGTATACTCTTGAATTATTTTCAACTTTAAACCCTTGTAATTTCGTCCGATCTAGAGGATTAGCAGTAATTTTAATTTTACTACTTATATGAATTGAATTTTAAAAATATGACATAAACCTGTATATTCTCTAAAATATTTAGATTCTAGTATGATCATGTTAATTTTGACCAAAATGATTAGAAAAAGTTATTAAAATTAATAACATTAGTAAAGGACAAATTAAGCTTAGATATGGACTAATCAGTAAAATTATGCACCCAAATAACTAAGAAATTTTTCTAACACCAACATTAAATTAATATTTTGGCCATAAAACTTCCATTTTTTTCTTCTATTGGTCTGGTATGACTTTTTTAGCTATGAACAAGTGCACACCTAACTTGTTTCTGAAAATTCTATGTGAGTCCTTTTCCTTCCCTATAATAGTCCACCACCAATCCCCATTCCTCACTCCTCTAAAACCTTTTAATATTGTCCAATATCTTCCCATGTATTTTCCCCATAATCATTACTTCTATATTCAATCATCCCATTGTGATTAATTCTTCCCAAGGAATTCTTTTGGCTTAACCTTAAAGGGGTTACTAGATTAAGAGGTAACGTCTTCTATCAAGCTCTTTTCCTCTATTTTATTTCTCCACCCACTCCACTCTCTTTATTACATTATTGTGTGAAAAAACATTATCCTAAATATAATTTTATGTTTTTATGCTATTTGTTTTATCTACACTTACACACACCTCCATCTAAAAGTCATTGAACATATTGTTTCTTTGTATGACGAGTAACTACATCAAAAAATGATGATTGTCCATTTTTCATTTAGCACCAATCATGGGGTCCATTAGAAGGAAAATAATTTTATATGTCATATATTATATTCATGATGTATTTAAGATAATTTTTTCAATTAAAACACACATCACTTTAATTTCCATTTGGTGTTAATACCATAATCTCAATTGAGGAAGTGTGGACTACCGCCCCTTTGATGCGATGTGATTCATTCACCCACCACATGGAATGTATTAAGGAATGTTTTAATGAAATTATATGAAATTATATGATATATTAAATATAAATTAATAATGTTATTTATATATACATATAAATATATTCTAGTTACATACTTTATTTCAATACAACAATAAATATGGAAACAACATTCATGTGTTTGTATAACTTACTGTCTCTATGAACGATGTATTCTATTTCATACTATAATATTCTATAGATAATTTTATTACAAATTTAATCTATATACCTTATATTTATATCATGGTTCACATTATCTAACCATGATACAGTTATAAGCATAATAGGTATGACAAATTAATACAAATGTGAAGAACAAAGGGGGTTTGATACTAAGTGAATCTTTAATATAGGATCGTTAAAAAGTTGTTAATATAAGGTGATAATAAAACCATACATGGTATTATGTATAAGAATATTATTATTTTAAATATTTATAAAAAACATATATTTATTATACATGAATAATGTACGAAGTATGAAGAGAGTCAAGACACAAGATAAGGGGATTTCATCTCACTTTTAATTTTGGTGAGATACAAGCTATATTCTTTGATCTTTCATTTTGTAAGGTGAATGAACTACCCATGATTTTATTATATTTTTATTGTACATAAAATTATTTTTATTCATTTATCTATTATATAATCCTTCTTTCATGGGGTCTAACTTTTGAAGCTTACCAAGTTGGTAAAATAGGATTGTCCCAATTTTGTTTCATGAAACCCATGTTTTTTATGCACCTAAACACTTTTTTTCAGGTTCCTATACTTCCATTATAAATATTATATCATTATCCTCTTTATTTTCATGATATATTATGTTTGATTTTATTTCTTTTTCTTACAGGGAGAGGATGATCCCGTGATACCACAATATAATATTTTATTGAGATAATCTCATTGCTTTATGAGATTGTGTAAGTCTATTATTGATTTGATAAATTCTTATGATCCATATTTCAAGAATATGCATAAGATTACTTCTCTTATTTTTATTCAATATTTCGTTATTTTTTAGTACCTCTTTTCAACTATTTTTTACTTAGGATAATGTTTGTAGTAAATCCTGGCCATCTCTCTCTTCGGTCGGAAATCTATTGTATTAAAAGACCTTGTTTTCAAAATGTTTTAAAAAAATGTTTTCAAAAAAGTTTTAAAAATATCAATGAAGATAATTTTCAAGGAAAATTATTTTTAAAATTATTTTTATTATTTTCTATGTTCTATTTATATTTTTTCAAGGATATTTTCAATTAATAATTATTTTATAATTTTTTATGTAATAAAATAATTTTTCAAGGAAGATATGATATTTTCCCCATGAAATATTTCTTTATGATAATTTGAAACTATTTCCCATATATGAAGACATCAATTGGTTTTAGTCATGCCTTTATAGCGAAATTATTCAATTATTCCATTTGTATTATTTCTCTTAAGCTATTTTGTTTTGATGGAATAATTTTATGAAACCCACTTCTTTTCATGGGTTATGTTTTGATGAAATTATTATTAAACCTAACTATTTCCATAGGTTATGATATTTTTACATGTTTATGATACCCATTTCATTTCATGGTTTATGATATGTTAATTTATGATCTTATGGAATATATATTTATGATTTCATTATGTGATGGGTGGGAGTTATATCTCACTCCAATGAATTGGTTAATGTTTTATATCTCATGATATAAACTAGTATGGTCATAGAATAAACCTTCACTGTTATGATGGTTAGGGGAGTGATTCACAACTACTAAGATTGTATGAGGAGTAAAATTATTTTACAATGATGGTCATGGGAGTGAACTATGACTATTATGATGGTATGGGGATTGAACTCATACTACTAAGATTGTCTTGGAAGTAATGTCTAGGATACTATGTAAATAATTATATTCTTGTGTGTTTTCAAGAATTCCATGTCCGAAAGCTTTGTTATTCATTCATGGATTATGTCCTTTACTTCCATTTTATTCATGTCTTATAAACATCCAATAATTTTTACCTGATTCCTGTATATTGTCTTTGATATGTATGTTCTGATATTATATGATCATGATCACATTATCATAACACTTATAGTCATGTTTAAGATTACATGTATCCCTTGTTTACCCTAACTATGTATTTTACCTGACCTCTTATAATGTTTCCTTCCCCAGGTTTTGAATATATGTATTATGATTGATGTGAGAAAGAAGGGGGCTAGTCCAGAGAAACAAAGTGAGAGACCATGTATCTCACATAGGTATCAGTGTTTATGTATTCCAGGATTCCAAATTCACTAGTATAGTATTATCTTCTGGAGTCTGTTTTTATAATGTTTAAGTATTCCAAAAATGTTATGTAATTTATATGTTTGGAAGTAGAGGGTCCCTATAGTTTTTATCATAAGAAAAAAAATATTTTTCCTTTCTAAACGAGGATGATTAAACATTGGTGAGAACCCTAAGGACATTTCTAATAGATAAGTCTATGGATATAGAAATGTATAGGAAAATATAATAGAATTTTGGACAAGGATAGACTTAGTAGTGTCCTAGAAATATATCCATTAATGGATACTACAATTGGATGTGGCTCTGGAAGATATGTACCTAAGGATAATTTCTATAACAAGATGTTCTGGGTTCGACTTGGGTTAATCTGGAACACAACAAAAGTCATTGCTACACATCTGGTTTGACACCCATGGGAGATATGATTTTGGAATTCACAAACTCTTCCTGGAATTATGAATGATTTAAATATATGTTGCCTCGGAATAACCTATGATAAACCTAAGAGTTTATATATTAAATAATATTTAATAATATAGACATCATATATGTTATTTTTCATGATTATATAGTTCCTAATTATGATAAATAATTCTTACCCTATGATTTTTATTTTAGTCAATTGCTAGAACCAAAAGGGACCATTTTAGTAGTGATTGTGATGGAAATTGAAACAATTGCCTCCCTAAGAAACTAAATTTTATGGGAGTTAGAATGAAAAACCTCACTACTATTATCACACACCTTTTTTGAGATTTGAATCATGGTGGACATTCAAATTTGAAAAAGAGGAAACAAAATTATTATGAGTTTTTCAGGAGGCAAAGTACACCTTTTTTAGAGGGTCTCTTGATCCACTTGTTACTGAAGAATGGATTAGTACCAAAAAAAGATATTCTACATTATACTATCTTTGAATAATGAGAATGTAATTATGGTTGTATATCATTTAGATGGAGAAGTAGATTCAAGGAGGAATCTAATAGAGAATATTAGGTTGCCTAATGATATTAAATCAATTAATTGGAATTATTTCAAGAACTTATATTTCAAAAATTACTTTATTATAATATTCCGTACCAAGATGGAGAAATAGTTCCATCAGTTAAACAAAAGTAATGTTGATTCTGTTGTTACATATGAATCTAATTTCATGAGACATGCGAGGTGCGATTAAGGAATTATCATCCAATCCTAAATTAAGGTTGATAGTACATTTTTTGGGTTAATTCCAAGTCTAAGAAGGGAATTTATTATAAGATACATTTGTAGATATGAAGAGACAATTATGTTTTAAATAAATGTTGATATGGAGGTAGGAGTAATTTATCAATATCATGTATTTGAAAAGAAAATGAAGATGGAGATGAAAGGAAACTCTAAAAACCATGGCTAAATGAAGATGAACATTCCTTTATTCTCTAATTGTGGAAAGAAACATAGTGGAAATTATCTAAAGGGGTCTAACAAATATTTTAAGTGAAAAATGGAAGGCCATCATGAAATTTACTACTAAGGTTATGGGATGAATTTTTCTCAAGTGATAAAGGAGGAAAGGCTAAAAAGTATGCATCTCTCATGATTTAGTGTTAAATGTCTAATGAGAATGATACATATGCTAACTATATCCCAAACCCAAGGATTGGTGATGACTATTGACATCAGCTACCTCTTAAGCTGAGGGAAAAGGGTAAATATGATGTAATCTCTAAATCTAATGAGGGGTGAAATAAATATGTGACAAAATGTACACTTACCATCCACTCTAGAAACTCTAATGACATATTTGATTATCAATATTTCCACTGTTTTATATTAAAATTATTTTCTAAGGGTACTAAGACTACTCGAAAAAAATAAATGTGGAATTAGCAATTCAATCCACTAATGGTATGTTGATTTTATCCAAATCTATGATTCATATCTCGTTAAATTTACTAATATTGTGATTCCTAAAAATGTTGTAATTATTCCTTTGGTCGAATGTGATGGAATACATGGAATAGATTGTCTTTCGGTGCATAAATCCCACAAAAAGTGTCAGTGAAAGGATGTTACATTTGATATTTCAAATCCCACTATGATCATCCACCAATGTGTTGATAAGTATGAACGTAAATTGGAGAATACACCCAGTTTATTGTCCAAAGTGCAATTAAAATGGGTTCTTTAACTAAAATGGTTGAGGAGAATATTGGCATCAATGATGTGCTTATTGTTCGGGATTTTGTGTATTTCTTTACAGAATAGTTTCTGAGTCTTCCACCAAAATGTAAATCTGATTTCTTGATTGAACATATACTTGGTTCCACATGAATTTCAATGTATCCTTATTGAATGGCCACAGTCAGGTAGTGAGAATTGAATAATCAGCTCGAAGAAAACCTTGATAAGGGACTCATTTGGGAAACTATGTCACCTTGTGGTACACCAGTTCTTTTTGTGATAATGGATTATGAATTCATCTTAATATTATGTGATAATTGAGAGTTGAACAAGATCATAATCACGAAAAAATAATCTCTTCTCCATATTGATTACTTATGTGGAAAACTATTTAGTGCTCAATACTTTTCTAAGATAGACCTTCAGTCAGGATATCCTCAATTGATGGTCAAGAAGTACGATATACACAAGATTAAATTTTGTACAAGGTATGGTAACAATGAATATGTAGTGATTCCTTTTGGTTTTTATAATTCCCTTATTATGTTCATGGATTAAATTTATAGAGTCTTTAGAGTTTAATTCAAACTGTTTATGGTAGTATGTATAGATGATATGCCAATCTATTAAAACATCAAGACCATGAAGATCACTTTATAATTGTACAGAAGACCCTTTAGATGGAGATGGTATATGAAAATATTAAATAATGTGATTTTTGGTTGAAAAATGTTTCAGTTTTGGGTTACATAATCTAAAGAGATGGTATAATAGTATATCCATCAATGATGGAGGCAATTGAACGCTAGCCTAGACCAACCATATTGATTGAGATCCCGTAGCATTTTTGGTTTTGGAGGATATTATATATGGTTTTTGGATAATTTCAAATGAATAACTAATACTATGACCAAGTTAACTCGTAATAGTGTTAATTTCTTTTGGGAAGATGAATGTAAAGAAAATTTCAAGGAACATAAATGATGGTTGGTTAGTGCACCTTTTCTTACATTACCCTGTATCGTGGAACGATGTTTAATTTATAGAGATGAATCCATGAAAATATTGTTATGTGTTCTTGTGCAAAATAATATGGGCATATCCTTTGTATCAATATTTTTGAATATTCATGAGAAAATTTACCCAACATAGGATTTGGAGTTAGCAGTGGTAATTTTTTCATTAATGATATGGATGAATTTTCATAATGGGGAAAAGTGTGATATATATACCAATCATAACATTCTGAAATATATATTCACATAGAAGGAGTTGAACATGAGCCCGAGAAGATTATTAGAGTCGATAAAGGATTATTCTTTCTCAATACATTACTACTCTAGGAAACTGAACAAGGTGGTCAATGGGTTAAGTCAAAAAGATCATTCTAGTTTATCTATGATGATGATCACAGAAGATCCAATATTTATAGATATTCAAAGCATGGAACTATAAATCCTAAATTAAGGGTAAAACCATATCTCTCTCAAATTAATATCCAACCCTCTATCAATGTTAAGATTAAGTAGAAATAGATGGAAGATGAACAACTATAAATGATGGTGAGAAATGCTTCAGAGTTTATCCTTGATGAGGAAGGAATGATATAGTTCAGGAACTGTGTATGTATTCCTTTCATTATATATTTTAAGAATGACATATTATATGATACTCATATTTCTTCATTATCTATTCATCCAGGATGTATGATGATGTAATGGGACCTAAAAAATTCTTCATGTGAGATGGAATAAAGAGAGATATCATAGATTTTGTATCAATATGTATTGTATGACAACAAATTATGTCTAAAAGGAAAAAAATTAATGGTTTGTTGTATCAATTGCCCATATCATAATAGAAATGGTATAAAATAACTATGGATTTTGATTTTGGACAACCCAATCCCTCTAAAGGATTTAATGCTATATGGGTGGTAGTTTATTTCCTTACTAAGTCAGCACACTTAATTTCCAACAAAGAAGATTTCTCTCTGGATTAGATTTCCGGAATATATATTAAGTATGTTTTAAGGTTTCATGGAGTTCCAAATATTATTATATTTGATCAGGATCAGAGGGTTCCCTTTATTTTCTTGAAAATTCTTCGGAACGAACATGATATAGAACTGACTTTCGGCACTTCTTATCATCCTCAAACAGATGGAAATTTTTAATGAATAACTCAAACCCCACAGTATATGATGAGATTGTATTATTTGGATTAAAATGGTGTTGGTATCAACACCTTCCTCTAGTTGTGCTTTTCTACAATAATATCTTTAACTCAATCATTCATATGGGGTCGTATTATACAATTTTAAGAACGAAATGTAGTGCTCCAACATTATGGTATCTGGTTAGAGAATGAAATCTATTAAGAACTGATATCATTGAAGAAATAGTCGAGAAGGTTATAAATATTTATCATAGTATGAAGGAAGATCAAATACAACAACAAATTTATGGAGATAATCATTATCATGATCTAGAATTTGAATTTAGTGAAAATGTGTTTCTATGAATCTCACCCAGGTTGAAAGTTATGAGATACAGGAATAAAGGGATTATAAGACCTAGGTATATTGGCCCTATTGAAATTATATATTATATCAGGACAGTACCCTATCACATTTAACTTCCTCTAAATCTCTATCAAGTACAAAATATATTTTATGTATCTCCCCTGAGAAATTACATACATATCCCTTCGCATGTACTAGACTCAAAGGCCATACAACTAAAGTAGCACCATTCTTATGACGAAAAACTTTTTGAAATTCTAAAATGATCGGAAAATTTTCAATGAAACAAGAACACTCACATGTTCAATGATTGGGGGACAAATCATAAGTTAAAGTAAGCTACTTGGGAAGATGAGGATTTTTTGAAGCAGAATTATCCTCATTTTTCTCTACCCAAGTGATGAATTTCAAGGGAGAAATTCCTTTTAGGGGGGGGGGGAGAATGTAACAAAAAATGTTTTAATGGTATTTTTTTTGAATAAATTTAAATTTCCATTTATATCATTCCATACACTAAGTAAAAAATTCATTTTACACACAACACTAAATTTTTATATGTTAAACTTAACATTGACCGGGCGTACGATACATCAAACACTAAGATTGTATAAAACAATACTTTTTTGTTATAATTTGAAGGATATATTTATAACCTAGAAATTATAAATAGTTCTATGAATATTAATATTGTCTAAAAATTTTCTATAAATAAAACAAATTGGTAACGAAATATATGATTTTTTGCAATGTAATTCTATGTTTAAAAACATCATTTTTCGAATGAACCGCTTCTAAAAATTAATGAAATTTTTAAATGATTTAGAAATTGAATATGATAAAATAAACATCATTTATGAATTCAATATATAAATGTAACATCGAGACCATGGTTACCCAAATCTAGTTCAATACATTAATACATTGGCATGATTATAAGGAATCAATTCCCGAAGGACCGATCAGTTTAGCAGTCTTATAAAATAGATAACATACATGAACAGTAAATACCACATTATGACATAAAACACAACATAAATAATATTTTAAGAATGACATTATTCCTCCAGATTAACCCTTCAAATCATTTATAACACACTTCATGGATTCCCGGGAAAATAAAACATAAGAAAGGGGTGAGCTCAGATGCTCAATAACTGTAAATAATTCCCTGAAAGGATAGAGGTATAATAAAAACATCTACCTTTTAAAACAGGAAACACGAACATAATATTGTAAAAATAAGTAAAACATTATCATATAAACGAGCTCATTGATATTCTAGTAGTCAAATAATCACATGTAATAAATAATTTCATAACTAGGGAATGCAGAATGTCGGACATAATAATTACTATGTCATGTACTTATTCAAATACCATTCACAAATTTTCTATCAAGGCCTCCTTCCAAGTCATTAGTTTTTCCCATGAGACCTACTTATGAAAAGAGGGGCTATAGTGGGCCCCACCATTCACTTACTAAAGCTAAGTCATTATTCATATTAAAAGGATGAAGCATAACATAAACATTTGTATTAAAACTATCATATGAAATGTCAATACTTTAACCAAAAAACATGATTGGTATAAAAATAAAACATTATTAGTCAAATATATCATAACTAATTAAATACAATATGAAGGGTTGTAATATAATAAATCAACCTCGATCAAGAATAATATATAATAAATGATGTTAACGTAGTTAAAAATAATCAGTAAAAATCATTGAGATAAATATCTATTTTTCATGAAATCATTTAAAAGTCACACAATTTATAAAGGAATCCATTTTAAAAGAGATGCATTATGAAACGTTATGCACACTAGTTTGAAACTTTTTAAAGGAAATAACATATTAAAATAAACATGTCGATATAAATTAATCTTTAAAATCATTTTGATAACATGGACATTAATTAATAAGATTTATAAAAGTAAATCATTAAAATGATAAAAATGTTGATTAGTTAAAAAGTCCATTCCATAAAACCATAAAATAATCAATTTGAATTTTTTTATGAAATGTGGATATGGATGATAATTATTTCCCAATAAATACTTACATATAACAAATCTCATACAATAATGAGATTGAGGAATTAACCCTTACCTTAGGTCTGATACTCTCCATATAGTTCCAAAACACATGTATAATGTTTTTAAACATATTATTATCATATATAAGAGACATAATAACATTTATGACATCATATATGATTATTTTAGGACATTATGTTACATGTTTGATAACAATTCTAAATTAATGTACCATTTCAGGTAATGATCGCTTTGTTTATCGTATGTGTTTTGACTTGTTATTCTTGATCATATTACTTAGATAATTATTTAATTACTAAAAGAATGTATAATATGATTTATATATCATATATACATAAATATATCATAAATATATATATGAAATAGAATACACTGTTCATTGAGACGGATGGTCGTACGTACTCATAAACGTTGTGTCCATTTTCATATCATATGGAAGTAAGTGAATGACATATATGTGTATATATATATCTCATCCTAGTATCATTATTATGTCATATATTTCATAATTATTAATAATATTTATTCTTATAATCAATCTTGTATGGTGAACATGGAAGATGAGTCTCATCGCATTATAGAAACAGTAAGTTGTACTTACGCACGGGTACGATATCATATCCTTAATGGTAAAATGGTATGGAATTGGGTGGAATATAAATTTTAAGGAAACAAAATAACTTCATAAATTTTTTAAATCCTATATATTCATCATTATACCCATATAAATAAAGAGTACATTAAAAAACAAGTTGCACCACTGCGTGGAGATGGTAATACGTATGTACACACGCATGGTAGTATTGTTTTTCCTAAGATGGTTAAAAAGAGTAATATGGTTGTCCCATAATATTAAAAAATTCTCAGAATATATTATATTCTAGAGTTATTATTTTTATATTTTAACAACTTAGTAAGAGTAAGTAGAAGAATAAATGAACATTGAAAGAAGGGATAAAATAGTTAACTCTTCTTCGGGTGTATCCTTATGATTTTCAGAAAAGGACTCCTTAAGATTGCTATCTGTCCCAATTTATTCTTCTAATATGTGTCTATAGAAGTTGGGAGGATATTTGGGCAGGATTTGGACTAGAAAAAGAGATTTAGAGGTGTGAAATAATGAGAAAGCATGGGGTCATTTTATAACAGGGGTGAGGGGCACTTTAGGAAAAGCATGAAATATAAATTTATGGTAAAATGATTCTTGGATTATAATAGATCAAACTTGATTTATTTATATTATAAGATGGGTATGGGTCTAAATCATCTCAACCAATAGGTATTAAACCTGTTTAGGTTATAAAATTAACCTTATCTTTTACATTAAACCCTTTGAAAAATAAGTTAAATCTTACCATGTCGTTCTGTATTTTTATACTACATGTTTAATATCTTTAATAGAAAAATCCATGAGAAACAAAAGTGATATTTTATGAAATTTTTATCACTATCAATGTTATTTGGCCTAACTATATATTTTTATTGTTATTATATCATTTAATAAAATTTTATTTTTTTTAAAAACTCATTTCTCTCAATTTTGACACTATTTAGTAATTTATTTTTGTTATAGTCTAAAAAACTTGATCCCTTCGATCGAAAATATTAAATCATACATAATATATAAATTTAATCATAAAAATAATTCTATGGCATCAAACCATTATAATTATATTTATATTAAAATCTATAATATCATTTATTTTATTTCTTCACTAATAAAGAAAATACTGCATCATGGTTATCTGATAAATAAAGTTAATTTTTTAATGTATAAATTTTACAAATAAAATATCATGATGTAGGAAATAGTTTTAAATTTCTAATTAATATTTACATACATAAATATCAGTTATATAACCATATATTAAAATTGTTTTAGAAAAATATATATGTTTATGTTATAATTATCATTACTTTAAATTAATTTTTATAACATGACATTATCACTCCCAAGTGGTCCCCAAATGCCAAACATTATTCATAAGGATTCTAATGTTCAAATATATATAATCTAATAGTATTAGTAAATGTGTTATGGTATTTTTATATTGTCATAATATTTTTTTACACTTATTTACCTGATTTAACCTTTAACCAGGTTAAATATAAATAATAACTGAAATTACTATTCATAATGTCTAAAAAAGGTACCTATTTAAAAAATTTGGAAATTGTGATTCCAAATACGGAATCCATTTTTCCAAATTAAAAACACATAAGTTTCAATAATTAATGTAAAATTAATTCACATTCTCAAAAACCAAACAGTGGTTTTTTAAGAAGTAAAAACAATCAAAAGATTGAAATGTGTTTATGTACAATTTAAATGTGAAATTACATCCAATGAACTACGTTATACTAAATGATAAAAATAAAATCTAATTATTATTTAAAACTACTTAAATTTATAATTTAGGTCAAAAAATTATTTCGGTTAAAAATTTTGTTTTCAATAAAAATTTTGAATTTTTAACTATTCATCAAAATATGAAACTTATCAAAAAAGTATAAAATAAATTAAAAAATAAATTTTTATGTCCCACTTCTATATAAGAATTTAAATTTTTCAAATTTAATATATAAAAGTGTCAAATATTATATTTAAAAATGGGTTCTCTATTAAAAATTGAAAAAAATGCATTTTTTTAAAATACTTCATTTATCTAAAAAATTGAATTTTTCCTCATATTACATCTATGAAAAAAAAGATGAATTTTATAATTTTAAGGGATATGAAAATTAAAAATTTGGTTAACATTATTCATAACCTCTCTGTAAATGGATCATTTTATAGGTCGTGGCACGCTTGAACTCGGCGTTCCATACGTCACACGGTATAGAATTATTTAAAAAGGAAGTGCATCGGGGAAGCTTAAGTTATTACATTATCCCCTCATTCAATAAATCGCATCCTTGAAATTTAAACTATGGATTGAAAACTAGGGGTTGGATATTTTACAATAACATAGTTGAAATCTAACAAAAAACTTTATTAATGAGGCTTCTATTTTAATATAAAGATAGATAAGTATGAAGGTGACCAGAAATAATACATACTAGAGTTACATGTAGAAAAAAAGGAAATGTAAGAGAAAACAAACCTTAATGTTTTGATGGAGAGTGATATAGAGTAATATTATGATAAATACAACAACTAGAAGGTTATTAATCTGTGATGATCTTAGGGACCATTTGATTCATCACAAAAGAAGTTACTAGGAAATTTTTTTTGGTTTTATGATAATTTTCCTAGTGTTTTAGAGTTAATTTAATTCATAGGAAAAGAAAACAGGGAAGCATACTTAATTTACATATGTAGTTTCATCATTTAACTTTTTAATAACACAAACTCATATTTCTCATAAAAACATAAAACTCAAAAATATTTTCATTTTATCTCAACCATATAAGGTTCCAAATATACCCATATTCCATTTAAAAGAAGAAGAAAAATTATAATAAATAAAGTACTTCTTATAGGCTAGTGGTAGCTGATAAAGACTTCTCAAACTTCGTTTGGGGGTTCGATTCTCGCATCTTTCTCTGATGCGACAGGTTATTGTCAAATATACAAGTTGTCCTTTTTATAAAACTAAAGAGTTATAGTATTCCAAGAATAATATTAGGTAATGATTTAAACTCAAATAATTATATCAATGTTAGTCTAAAAAACCTCATCTTCCTTATTCTCAATGTGATAGAGCATCTATCACTGACGTGCCACTCACCACATCTCGCTTGTGGCCAGAGGAACACAGTACTTAGTTAGATCCCCGATCCAGCTGAAACCTATCACCAACTCAACGAGCCATCTTTTTGTCTCCATGTCTGAGACAATACCCTCGTACATCTCGTGGGTCTGTCACTGAAAGACACAAAGCATCTTCGGTCACTCTTCTTCATCCTCCTCTCGATCAATCCTCTGCTAATTTTCCAAATCATCATCCTTGCCCTCAATCACCCACTGTACTCGAGGATGTCATCTGGGTTACATAGCTTCAAGGTAAACAAGGATTTACTAAGACTGAGTAGTTTATAAGATCTCATTTCAATTTTTCACAAACTTGTTATGTATTTTAAATTACCCAGAACACACAAATCACATAAGAACATGATTCATCATGACGCATGCATATTTTTTAGGGCCTCTACCTTATAATCAGTATATCCTCACTTTGTCGTTCGGTTTCCCAGAATCATTTCATCGAATCATATGGGCCATAAAATCTTATGCCCTAGACGGTATTCCCTGTCCTATTTCGCACACCATAATTTCCTAACATTATTTCCCTACCATACCATTCAATTCTCACTATGCCTAACCCTAAACTTTATCCTATCTCTCAACCATCACCTATGATACCATTCTATCACGAACAACCTTCACCAAGATGAGGAATGGGACAAAAAAATTCCAGACCCTTCCATCTTCAAGTTGAAGAAGAGATAATGACTCCTAAGTCCCACCTTCAATATTCCATGGAGCGACGACTAGATTCAAGGGTATATAATCTCCTTAAAATATTAATTCATTAAACTATTTATTTAATTGGATCATGAGACATGATAATAAATCCCAAAAAAATACAAAAAACGAATGTAAAAGTAAAGACAAAAATCCACTCCCATAATCATATTCAAAATAAAATGATTTAAGGTATAGGAAAACTCTGATGAAAATTATCAAAAGAAAGAGAACAACAACGAATCTTGAAGCTCGAGCTACTAAGGTATGGCATAGTCATCAAGGTCATTCTGAAAACCAGAAATAATTTTTATATATGTAGGGTGAGTATACATGTATACTGAGTAGGGTTAACCAAAAGCTCACATGAACAAGTGGGGAGTCATTATATTGTCCTGTGAGAAATAGAGATAACTAATGCACCTAAAAAGAAAACTATCCTCCCATCCTCAACAAGACACACTCCCAAAATAACGCAATTCAGGTTAAGTAATAGTAATCGATAATCGATATTTGGGTACACCTCACCACTTTCGCACTGGTTATTTATGACATGTTATGCATCATTCCTCCCTCACAAGTCTCACTACAGTCCCACTGCAACCCCAAAAACAACCATATGGGCCATCACCACACATCATGCCCACACACACCTGGGATACCACAACTACACATAACCCAGCCTATAAACACCTAATCCACCACAAAAACCACAGCACAAGAATACACCTTGGACAGAACAACCATTATCATGCCTGAAGATACCCAGGCCTCATCCCGAAGACACTTTGGAAACAAACATCCACACACAAACATGGGCCAACCACCACAACACACCATCTCGAAGTGTCTTGTGAATTAAATATCTTAATTCATAACAGCATGCCTAAAGAGTCATGGGTTACCTCGGAGAGGGATAAAAATTATCTTATAACTTGTCACTCATAATATTTTTTGGAAAAACACCCTTCGTCATGAATGGTGGTGTTCGTAATGAAGTACTCAACATGGGTGGGATGCGTATAAAAATCAGAAAAACTAACCATTATACATATTAGAAATAAAACACTCATCCTAACCTAAGGGTTCCAAATCACAACCAACTTAATTACTACCCAAGCATTCACACACACAAAATAGCCACAACCAAGGGCACAACTAATTTTGGGAAAATAAATCCACCATTGTTTCCATTATTTTTACCATGTTCAAGTGATTCCATTGAAAATATTCCATCCGTGCTGGGAAACTAATAGGAATAGCCACAATCCAATACAACCACTAAATGAAAATAGCAAAGAAGCAATTTAAGAATTCACAAGTAGTTCTCTTATAAAGTCACAACAACATAAGGGATCTGTGAGATCCCTCGAAGTACTGGAACCAATCAAATTCCCAACATATGTCCCCACATGGCCTCAAATCCACAAATAACAATAGAACAAAAAGAGATCTCATCTCTATCCACGTCACCCCATAAACATAAAGAAGAACAACCATGTCTATTAGAGAATATAGAAGGGGAGTTTTCAAATTTAACCACACCATTTACCATGTTCATTCATTCTGTTTGGATAACTGTGTGATCACACAAGGATTATTATTCATTGGGATTCCATTGTATCAAACAACAATACATGATTAACTAATATCCATGTTTCAACCATATAATAATAATATTTTTAAAAAAAGATGTTTATTAGTTTGCAATAATGGACTACCAACGACCTCTATTTTAAATTTTATTAAGACCATACAATTAAAAACATAAAAATGGAGATAAAAAAATACAGCAACATAATCAACAATGAAACCCTTTCAATCTTTAGAGTAATTTTAATATGTTTGTTATGTTTTGGATTCATCCACATCCCAAGGGAAAGATTATAATACCCACCCTACATGATACACAGTAAATAGAGATGTATGAAATCCTACCTAGATGGCTGAGGATCATTGTTTTATTCTCGCATCAAGAACAGAGGATGCACAACTTTCAAGAAAGGAAAACATTAGTCTTAATGGATGAGAATTAAGACTTCTATAATAGGCATACAATTTGTCTCTGGATTAAGTCTTAGGTGTACATAGAGAATGGAAACAAAAAATGAAGAGAGGATCTTTTATTAAGAAAAAGAAAGATCCTAAAAACAGGGAGTTGATTTCAAAGTACTTGAAGTCTAATCATGGCTTGACCACATGATTGGGAGGTTTCACACATCAGTATTAATTGTTATTTGATATGTCTCCTTAGAGATTGTGGTGATAATGTTTTTGAGTTTAATTATATATTCTAAACAGAGAAAAACCATGTAATAGGGGCAAAGAAAGAAAGTACAAAGAAGGGTGTGACACAGAGGAAATGGAAATATGTTTTGGTAGTTAAAGGGTTACCCGACTCTTGGGAGTTCAAAACATCTCTTACTGGCTTTTGTATTTTTGAAAAGGTTATTGAATCAATTTTATTCTAAAATACAAGATCATGGGAGTGGAACTTGAAAAACATGGGAAACAGGGAATAATTTGTAAATGGGTGGGACACCATTTAGTGAGACGTTGTAATGGTGCCACCATAATGGTAATACCATATTGGTGCCACGGGTTCTCTGAGACACAGTAAGTAGTGCCATAGTTTAAGTTGAAAAGTTTTTTTGGGACCAAGTTGTTGGAAAACTCATTAATGAGTCACTGATTGTCCATAGGTTTCCCCAGTCTCCTAAAAATTTGAAACGTGAAGGACTTGGAGGGTTCGAGTCATTACACAATATCTTATGTGAAACATTTAGAGATTCCAACACAAGATCATGGGTAGGATAGTTTTATTTATGAGACCTTAACTAACTTGTTTTATATGTTATGTATTTATCAAATTTAACAAGGATAGACCTCTATCCTTATTTCAATGAAACCCTATATATAACAATGTTGTTATTTCTTGAAGGTAAAATTAAAATTTGATAATTTACTAATTTCCTCTTTAGTTTTTTACAAAAAATTGTCACTTTCAATTTCCTAAATGATCTTAACCCATTTATGTTTTTACTCGCTAAAAGGGACTTCCAATGAAGAAAATTTTTTATGAATCATAGATAGTAAACTACTAAAACAATGAAAATACATCCCTTAGTTATGTTACATTCATCAGGATGCTCTAAGACTACATTTTTCTTCATGAGAACATCTAAGATTCTATACATGGATACAGTATAGAAAATAAAAAAACATATTGAAGGAATGAATCAATATTACAAAATTTACAATATAAAATATTTCATTTAAGAGTCACCTGAATTATCAATAATTAATTATCACTGTCCACATAGATTTTAAATTACATAAAGAGATCATTAATAAATACCACAATAAATAATCAATATAATAATTAAATAGAATATTATTTATAACTATAATGATATATGGTCCATTATTCATTTCAAATGCCAATTTTGTAAACATGTAATGTCCATAACTCATTCGAGAAGCTATATTCGGAATATATTCCCTCATTATTATCACATGATGATACACAAAATGGATAGAAATATATGAATAATATTGATCTCTATATAGTTTATTGAATAAGTCTTCAATGTGACAATGATGGTACCAATTATTTACCATAATGGTATTTATTTCCCGATAATAAATTCACTTCCTAATTGATATTTAATTCTTCTAAAAGAATAGAATTGCGGCTCACAATGTTGAAAAAATGGTGTATAGATCCCATATCACACAAATCCACAAGTTATTTATTTTATTTCACAAAATCCATAGTTAAAATTATATATGGTATATTTGATATTGGTCAGGAATCAAGGAAGAAATTGATGGAAAACCAACTTCACACGCTGTTAGATGTTTAAATAAATCCTTATGAAATACATCAATGTATTCCTATAAAATAGGTTCATCATAAATTTTAATTTTACCATATCCATCCATGGATTGTAATTTCGTTTATTCCCCGTGAATATATTTCTAAAGAACTACTTGGGGTGGATCTGAAAAAGAAGTAGATGATGAAATCTTTGCACTAAAGATATGTAATCTCACATCTTCATTACGATTCATAATTACCTTCACCTTGAAAATTGGTTGGCATCATAATTTAATTATATCCCATATCATGGATTTTATCAAAGTCAACCTTTACTATAATAAAAAAATTCACCAATATAGAATGTTTGTGTGTCACAATGATATATTCATGAAACAACATTTTTTTAGTGAGACATAAACTAGGTGTCTCATCGAAAAAATAACTTCTTAATATAAAAGTGAAATTTCTAATTTTCATTGGAATTTTGGTGGATATATAATAGTCAAAAGAACTAGGATCAAATAATTTATTATCTAAATTAAAATATATGATTATATTACGTACAGATTTATGATTAGAAACATGAACCATAGCTATAGGGATAGGGCAAGGATGGCCTTCTCCCCTTGGCCACAATTATTGTTAACAGCCATGATTGATAATTAAATGGTGGGAATAATTTCATATTTCATTATGGCTGAATAATTTTTCATAATTCATTATTTTTTCTCCCTTGTATTCATGACCAATATGACACTTATCCATGAATTTATGACAAACTCCCATGCCCTTCCATAATTTACTATGATGATTCTTTCTATAGTTTTCACACTGAGGAAATTAAATAGTCCTTTTCTTCTTATATGATGCCTTAAATATTTTATTATGAATGCATGACCACTTATTCTCTATATTTCCATTTAATATGATATATATATATATATATTTACTTATCTAAATTTTTAGGACATTAAACTATTTCAATATATGATGAAAATTTATGAGATAACAATTCCCTTAATAGATATAGCTTAACCCCCACAATGAAATGGATAATATAGAAATATGTATTAAATATGTAATCCATAACATATCTATATATCCTTTTAATTGTATCCTCATATAAAATTACACATTCATCATAATGTTTTTTGATGTGAATCTTTTAGCCATTTCTGTTTTTTCATGAACAAAATATTTTTTCAATAATGTATCAATAAAATCTCTCTATTAAATGAGTTATATTCCCCTTCCCCCATTGTCTTCTAGATCAACTGTCACTCTTGTTCATAATATCCTTTAAGAAAATGCAATTAAAGTGTATATTTTTCTTTTTTATCACATCCTAAGGACATAATTATCTTATATGGAGACTTAATCAATTACTTGTATAACATTATAATTCTAGTCGTACCAAATGATGGGGGATTCTATCTCAGGAATTGAAAATACATTGTATAATCACACTTTTTAATAGGTTTCCCTATCCATGAAATTTTATCATTCGTATCATGATTAAGATGACTTAATAGAGGCATAAATTTCTCAGTTCCTTTAATAGAACCATTCCCTTCCTCAGTAGGGAAATATCTAAATTTCGTATGTTTATTAATACTATTATTACTTATGAGAATTATTTATAAAAAAATTTATATACCATATTATCTAAATATTAAATCATTTTAAACCATTATGTATAATTTCTAATATGGTGTAACACATAATTTAAATTAACAATTTGGGAATTATTAATCACATAATCATAAAAATTGTTCATTTGGGTATATATTTTTTTCATATACTTTATAATGTTTTGTAAGTAAAATGTTAATTATTATAAGCATATCTCCCTAAATTATCAAACCAGGTGGATAATAAGGGTTGTTTTAGTTCACTAAGTTTCATTTTTTTAATGCACAATGCTCTATTTCTATAGTTATTACCCCTAGGTATATTTTTTCTAGTACCAAATCCACTTAAATTATTTATATAATAACTTATTTATAGGGAAAAAATTTTAATATCTTACATACCAAGACTATAGGTTGTTCTTCAATACTTATCCAATAAGTCTAACAATAGTTTTTGTTTCATATGTTATGTTTTCTTTAATCTAGATTTTTATGTTTCTGGAATACATGAATTGATATTAAATGTAACAACCCTGAACAACTAACCTAATGCTGGTTGGAACTTTATTAAATTATAATAGATATAAGTGCGTAAAATCCTAAAGGGTTGATAATTTTTGTGGTTTTGGGGAACCAAATATATACATGATATGAATATTACATTAGTAATAAAAGGTAAAAATAATACATAAAATTGAAAATGAACTACATCTTTGACTATTTATTCATATATTTCATCATCATAACCTTTGGTAAAGAGGGGATATCAATTTCTCATTATGGGTCACATAATGAAAATGATATCATGACTCAATAAAAAATAACAAAATTAAAAAGATAAATAATTAAATTCCCATTGCATTTGTTCAATTACTTGATTATCAAAATTAGGTAAATAATAATAAATATTTTAATCTAAAATACATAACACACATTTCATTTAATAAAAAAACTGAGAATCTAGTGAGTCTAGAGATAATATTATTGTGAAATATTTTAGATAATAATAATAACTAAATTATCCATGTTGGATGTTAATAATTATTAGAAATCATGATATTAGACATAATTTTAATTTTACCATCAATATCATTAACAATAAGTATTAAAACTGTATGACGAAGACAATTTAATTTGTCTAATAGAATTTTCTCATTATAAATATCAATGCTTCTCGGGGATGTATAATTATGATCCCTACCCATCACTACAATTCCAAATAATTCCACATATTTAGAATAATATTTTTTTTAATGAATAATATTCCATATCAAAAAATATCCTCATTGATTATTGAAAAAAATATCTATATTTAACATATTAATCGAACGTATTCCAATGTAAACAACATATGTAATAATGGTAAATAATTTATTTAATTTTATTTTACATCTTATAAAAAATATGAAAAATATTAATTCCATACATTAACAATCAAGATTGGATTGGTATTCATGTTAAATACCTCAATGGGGTAATATATACACCAGATAAAATTCAATAGGTGTTTATAAACAAATATGTTCAATGAATTTGAAATTGCGACAAAATCTCTTACAATAATCTTGGCATTATAGTTAAAATCATTGAATCCATTCTGTTTATAAAATACAATTTCACATAAAAATATTAAATTCCTAATAATACAATTGAAAATCAATTTGCACATAATATTATAATTTCAATGGAAAATTATGAATTAACATATCCAAATTGAAAGGAAATGTGTTATGATTTTTTTACCAATTAGAGACATTCATATCAAATCCCCTGGGTTGAAATAATCTAAATTAGTACCAAACATAAATTTAATTATTAATTATTCTTGATATTATAGTTAAAATGGGATTTTTGTGCACTATATAAAATAAATTAGTTGTATAAAAGAATAATATTCATAAATGAAGGGGAATTTGGATAATTATCCTTACCTAATGCTTTCATTTATTTTTATTTTCATTAACCTCATTTTTAATTTGTTTAAGAATATTATTAATTAATACTATAAAAATATTAATACTTATATTTCATTTATTATCTAATTATTATGTTTTTTCACCCTTTTTTTAATAATGCTTCTTTATTTCTTTTGTTTTTTTGTGAATTGCCTTGTTTTATCATATGCTTTTTCACATTACTATTATGCATATTTTTTAATGACACAAATTTATATTGTTTTTAATAATATTAATGCCACAAATATCACATTTACTCAGTAGATTAATTTATAAAACAATTATTCAATGTTATACATTGAAAATGAATCACAACGTTTCATCAAGATTTTATGTCATATGTACGAATAAGTGATGACATCAGTCCCTTAACGAGTGAAAGTGTAATGATGTGGGTGACATATTAATTTTAAATAATAAATTAAATATCATATATATCACTTATAATAATTAAATTTAGCTTTAATACATTCCATTTAATCCATAATTGGAAAATGATTCACAATTCCCCCTGAGGTGGTAGTCCTGCAAACAGATGAGTGGAGTTATAAAATATTAAACCTTATAAAATGTAAAAATATATTTCTAATTTTAAAATTATAGAATAATAATAATATCATTAATATCATATACATGTTTAAAATCGATAATTATATATATCCTCTAATGGTGGTGATGGAAAAATATTAAATCGATTTGTGATGCAGTAGTGCTCTATACACACAATCAAAAGATTCAATTCCCATTTGATAGAAGATGATATAAATATTTGTCATGAATTAAACATAATAATATCTAATTACATGGGATAAAATGGTGTTGTCATATTATAATGATTTAATATTATTTTAATGTGGTGGAATAATTAATAATATAAAAATTTTATTTTTAGAATATTGTGTCCTATTCTGATGAACTCCTTAGGATTACACAAAAAGAATTCTTAGGATATATTTTTGAATAAATAATGACATATAGTTTGAGGGTAGGGAAGTAGGTAAGTAATATTTTTATGGATTTTTTTAAAAATATATATTTTTGCGTATTTATACAGAATTAGAGGGGTGGGCTTTTATAAGAGGGGTAGAGGGAACACAAGGTATTTAATAAAAGAAACTATTACACACACATTTTTCTCAAGACACAGGCCTCACAAATATGTCATTATCAAACATTATAGGTTATAAGGTAGAAAAATGTCCATAATATGGGAATTTCACATGTTGGTATGTCATTATATCCCTTAGCCTCTAATTTTAACTCCTCCAATAAATTAGTTTCCACCCTAAGCGCAACAATTAAATTTTACAGATTTTACTATTCATACTGGAAGAAAATTATGTTGGATATAATGTATAATATTTATCATACTTATTAAAATTATGGAATAAATTTTCCAAATTTAAATTCATTTATGTGGTAGAATACAATATAATATAATACATTCAAATGTCAGGGAGAAGTGGGTTTCCAAAAAAATTATCAAAAGTATGAAATGTCTTGATATCAAAATTAAACATTTAAATCATCCCAAATGACCTAATTTTATTAAAAATTAATATAAATTCACTATTTTATTTTAAAATAATTTTTTTTATTATAACTTATTAAATAATTTAGAAAAATTAATTTAAAATTAATTGATCGAAAAATGAATGTTGTCTGAAAATTACAAAAAATTCTCCAAATTTATTTTAGATATGATGATTTAAAAAATTATGTTAATAATATTATGGATATTTTATTAAAATATAAGAAATTATTTCTATCACAAGTGAGAAAGAACTAACAAGACTATTTTCATTTAAAAATTAATGTTTTTTTGAAAACATTTCTTTTACATTCAATTTATTCATATGTCTATTTATGATAAATAGGTAAAAATGATTGAGTTAAAACTATATATATTTTTAACAATTAAATTTTTCCTATTCATACCATCTAATTTAAAATTTAGTTTTTGATATTGATGTTTAAAAAAATTATATTCTAATAGAGTATATTGTTTCATTTAAACATGTTCTTGTGTGAAACATAATCTATAAAAGAGATTTTATTTATATAAATGCAATTAAATCATAAGTTTTGGTGTGTTAAAAATTATCTGTATAATTTCTATAAAAATATACATTTGAAAATTAAAATTCAATTAGTATATTGAGGAAAATGGTATTTATTATTTACTAGTAATATTATCAGATATTCATTTTTTAAATTTTTAAAAATTTAATTAATTTATTATTGAAAATTCATAAATTATTATTTTATAAACACCAATATATGATAAAAAATCACCCCAAAATAACCTTTTACTTGATTCATAATTAATATATAAACCATATAAATCAATTTATTATTAGAAATAAAAATATCAAACAATATATATATAAATATATATATATATCTTATTTAAGGATATATATTGAACAATGTGACATGATTGTTAAGAACTAGTTATTTAAATAAATAAATCTCTATTATCTAAATTTTACACAATTTAATGCTTGTTTCCACTTATTATTTATTATGTTGGCCAGTTTTCAAATAACGTTAGGCCCATCAAAAATCAAGGAAGATGATATACGGTATGAAACATATTAAAACAATTGGTTTATAGGTGATCACTACTTATGACATCCTATGATATCTCGTTATCAATATTTTTTTATAAACATGTAATTGTTAAAAGAGGATACTATTTATAAAAGATATCTGATGAAACACGGAAAAATGATGAATTTTAATTGATTCTCTAATAAAATAATATAATACCATTTGTGATGATTATATCATATACAATGACATATCCATCCATAAAAAATGCATAGATAATTTTTTAAGTCATAATTTAGGATATATGATATTTCAATAAAATGATATGATATTTTCTAAATTTTAAATGAGAAGTATTGAATAAAAATTTATAACAAAGATTTAATATCGGTTATTTGTTTTTATGGATCAAATGAGACATGTTCAAGTCATAAAAAGTAACTATAATTAAATAATGAAATGAACATTAATTCTTTAAAAAATTCCATTCATGAAATAAATTCAAAAAAACATTATACCTTACACACATGAATTACCATCATAATTTTATACCATATGATATTGATGAAAATAACATTGAGGTAGTTTATGAACATCCTCTTCTTGGGGTTTTCAATCATCCAACATGAATATCCCATCATATGAAAGGTATTTTCCAACAATTAATTATAATTTAATAATTCTTCATAAAACAATAAGAGTAATGTAGGGGATTATTGGTTTTTAAATGGAATATATCATCCCATATTTGTTTCATTTTTTCTTATAATATATTTGGGGACACTCCCTAATCCATCCTCAAAAACTAATTGAATGTAAAAAATTATTATGTAAATGATTGATGTGATATAGATTTTATTTATATATATTTTATTTTTTCATATATTTTTATCAAGTTATAATTGATTGATATGAATTATTCTAGGATTTATTTATGGCAATGTGATGAATGATGTTCTCAGTTATTAGTTTGGTAGTTGGGGAAATGAATATAAAGGTTAATAATATATGGGTCAGTCCAAGGTAATAAAATTTTTATAAATTTAATAAATATTTATTAAATTCAAACAAAAAAATAGTGGTATAACCTATTGAATGGTTACAACTAGTGTAAACGTTGATATAGTGAAGTCCAATATGAAATTATTTTACTTAAAGTAGTTTTTGATCTATGTAAAAACATAATAATGGAATCATTGTTATATTATATGTTTTTATGTTTTGTCAAATCATTAAATTTTGATGATTTTTATGTCGAAACTTCAAATTATTATTTTTAAAATATTTAACCTTTGATCAAATTAATGATCTATGTGGTACAATAAATTCAAAATTATGAAAAATTTAAAAACAAGTATCATTCAATAGATTCAATGTTTTATAATCTATTGATATTTTTAGAGGACTATATAATCATTATAATGGATTTTTAATTGAATATATGATTGAAATGATATTTTGAATTGCAGATTTAAATTCATTAATGATAAATATATCTAACTCTCTATCACTCTCTATTTATGATTAAAAAAACTTCTATAAATCCATGAGGAAGATACAATTATTTACACGAATTGGATGAAATACATACACTATATGAATCAATAGAGGAAGGCTTCCCATAGATAATTCAATGTAATAATCATCATGATCACATGTAATAATCTTGGATAGATCAAATTATTAAAGAATATAGTTGTGTTCCACATTTATTTTACATTTTCAAATATGAATATATAGATAATGGTGAAAATGGTCTCTCGGAAAATTTAAAACTATATTTTATAATGTTTTCCATATAAAAAATCATTCATTAGTATTATAGTCACTTTATTATTTTATGTATTGAGGTTTTTAGAAAGATTACTAGTTTTGAAAATATGATTTTTCATACGTGAAATGTGGTTTTTAAAAATATTCATTGTTCTTGTTATCCAAAATATGATTACTGTGTTTTGAGTTGATTTTATTTAAATTTTTGTTTATGTAACATCTAATTTATCATTCAATGTTATAAAAAACATGTAATATAAATGATAAATTATTTTTGGAAGAAATTTATGGGTGAAATATTATATATATATATATCGAAAAAATTATATTGTGTTCTCCAAGGACATTTACAAGAATTATAATTTAGAATTACATTTTTCGTAGGCTGGTACCATTGGTAGTGTTTCATGCAATGATGTGTATCCGGGGAGTGGTTTGACTCTAGTGGTTTGAGTAAAATTACTCGTATTCTAAATGAAAACAAGTGTTGTACCATGAGCATCATTATAAAAAAATGAAAAAAATATAATTTCCAAAACATATAGTTTTCCATATATATGATCTTTTATATTGTGGATAATATGCAATGGAAAAATATTTTCTATGATATATAATATATTTCAATGATTTTTAGGGAAAACCCCTCACACAAGTACGAAGATCATTACCTGAATTATAGGATCTACAAGATTCATATAATCTTTTCATGGATGGAAATCATATTTCATATTATTCAAAATGATATTAATTTTCCCAGGGTACATGTTATATTGGTAAATACATGAGAATTATAGACATTCAAATTGGATTATTAGGTATATTTTAGAGGTAATATCTATTTTTTGTTCACAAACTAAAATAATAGGAATTATAATATTATAAACTAGTAAAATGTTAATTCATAGTATTTCTTCAATAATTCATTTGGGTTGAGTGGTGTGGAAGTTTGAGGTTTATCATGGTAAAATGTATTACATTTTAAATTATCATAGTGATTCTCATATATTTTATTGGTTATGTATCTAATTATAAAATAAAATGAGGTTTATTCCATGAGTTTAGTGTACAATGTATGATGATGTAATGATATTTCTTGTCCAATTTTCATTTCCTTCATGTAAGAAAGAAATTAATTTAATTAGTAACATTAGTTTAGAAAATAAGAAGGTTACTATAAAATGATTTCAATAATAATAAATTTTAATTTAATTTAAATTTGTTGGGAATCCTAGGAATTATCTTCATTATAGATAGATTACATTCATCAATAGAAGAAAGTGAATAATGGATAAAATCAATAGACTAAGAGAATAATGTTTTAGATATAATAGAATCTATGAGAATTGAAAAATGGATATTGAGGAGGCTATCTTAGTATAGGTTTGTGTTGTTAATATTGTAGATGATGGTGGATCTTATTTTTAACGTATCATGTTTTTATAGTATGTCTCTTTTAAATTTAGTCTCTTGAATAACATACATTTCACACAACACCAACATTAAGAAAAAAAATGATATACAATTACATATAATTATATTAATACGACCATTATAAAATTTTCTTTTCATCAATGGGAATGAATAATATTAACCAAATTTAAAAATTTATATATTATAATTGTAGACAATTTTTTTTAAATTCATCCAAATGATTTTATAAACGTAAGATAAGAATTCATCCAATTTTATTCATTAAAAGGTGATATTTTTAAAATGGCAATATTAGCACATTAAAAAATGCACCTATTTTAAAACTACATTTTAGGAGATTTTATATTATATTTATGATAGTTGAATTAATTTTTTAATTTATAATAACAAATTTAGTTTTGGGTGAATTTAATAATTTTTTGAGAAGTATCATTTTTTTTATTTATAGTAAAAAATAATGCATCACAGTTTAAAAACAAACATTTCATATAAATAATAATTATCAATAAAATTTATTTTAACATTTAAATAAATTAATAATACATATATAAATCCAATTTAGGTTGTTTAAATAAATATGATATTGATATTACATATACAAATTATTAAACGTTTAAACATCCCTATTACCTTCTTTTCCACCACATCTTTAGGATTAGCATTATAATAAATTTTTCTATTTATGTGAATTTAATTTAATAAAGTGGTCATACATGTTGAAATTGGTATTAAATAATTGGTCTAATAGAAACAACATAATTTTTTGTGAAGAGTAACATAGTAATTCTTTTACCACGATTAAGGGTAAATCGGGTAATAAATGGTACAAATAATATGATAAGATATATAAAATTTCCCTAAATAATTTATTAATTTAACAGGATGAGTTTTTTTCGACCAAAATCATCATTGGGAGAATTGTGGTACTACTTGTAGCCACCAGGATGACTTTAATATATTTATGATATTATATTTAACAAAATATCCAATTTTGTTTCATTTTTTTTAAATAAAATATATTTAACATGATGGTATATAGTTTATATGGATGAGGATAAAAAGTATTTAATTATATACAAATTTAATAAACATATTGGTAATTTTTTTATAATTTTTGAAAATAATTAATTAAATTAAATGGTGACACAATAATGATGTTGTAATTTATTTATGAAAGGAAGAAACAATTACATTATATTAATAATATTAAAATAAATATAGTTTAAAATATTTTATGTCATACACGAAATTTTTGGATGACATTGACATGTTAGGGATGAATTAATTGATTTTTTCAATGGAGTCATGTTTTTGTGACTTTTTAAAATGTCATGTTTTAAATAGTGTCAAAATTTACATAATAGATAATTTAAAATAATTTTATTATGTTAAAAGATATAAAATTAAAAAATATGTATATTAAAAATTAATATAGTGTTAATGATTTCTTAAATGGTCTAATTTGGGTTCTTTTTTTAATTTAAATTAACTATATTAACCATAAAGTGTAAAAAATCCAAGTTGTCATGGTAAGAGCTAAAGGGTTTACCTAAGGGTTAAATCCAAAAGATAAGGTTTTTTTCATGGCATAAACATGTCCAAATATCATTGGTTGACATGATATAGAATCATAATCATCATAGATTCTAAATAATACAATTTTCATCCATTTTAAATTAAAATGTAATTTATATTGATTTAATATTTTGAGAGTTTCCTAAAGTTCCCATCACATATCATTTAAAAGGTAACGACTACTTATCATTAATTCATACCTCTAAAACCTTGTGTATCATCGTAACCCTTCGTATTTGGTCCTGATAACATCCCTATATTCATTCAACATGCCATAATTTTTTTCATAAATCTAATCTAAAAGGTTCTTTCAGGACTATTTAATGAAATATTTATGGTATGAGGACCATTTAATGAAATACACTAAATTTATTAGTAGTTATCATGCAATAATGTAGTCTGGGTCTTGAAAAACATCTTACCCATTTATATATGGTCATGAAACAAGGCATTGATGGAATAGTTATGATGTACAGAATTACACATTCCATCATTATGGGATTATTTATTGATATTACATGTGATTATTAATCTTGTAGAATATCATTGTGGATATTTATATAGAATTATTTGATTTATTATTTCTATTTTACTATCAAGGTTATGTATAAAAGTCTTGTGTTTAAATTTAATATCCTTCCTGAAATGTATATTTACGATAACTTCCATTGTATAATATACCATTATTGTGAAACTAATCTCACTTCTTTATTATGTTTTGTTTTCCTAGGATTCCAAGATGTGAATTCTTATTGAGATATTGGGTTAATCTAAGAGAATAATGTCATACTCCATGGGTTATCCTTGTTGCATTTTATGTTATGAATTATAATGAAATCTGTATGTGTATAATCAATTTTATAAGGCTTCTATAACGATCAGTCCTTTAGAATTTGACACATTTATTATTTCCAATGAATTAAAATAATTCATCTGCTTCCGGATTCTGGTTTTATGGAGTTATATAATTAATAAAACATTATTGGTGTATACTAAACCTTGATTTATATATATCAATAAGATATGCCCGGGAAGAGTAGTTATTTTTTAGTTATTGAGAGAAGTTGAATCTTTTTTTAAGGTAATGAAACTAAAGGGATGTCCTCAATAAATTATTAAATTTATGACGTGAGAATAGTGATTCGGGTATAATAACATATCACCATTTCATTCTCCTATGATTGTAATAGATTTGTTGGACCCTGTAAAAGTTTCCATATCTCTGTTTGTTTTAATTATCACATATTAACTATACTGAGAGAGAGATGTGTTCCTTCTAAAAGTGAAAGAATATTACATGTGAGGGTCACGTGATGAGATCAACATTCCCAAATTCACCCCAACTTCTAGAGGTATTAACATTATGTGAGACAAATAATTTTTAAACAAGGTGAATATTATTGATCTATAATATCTCATTATAGAAATGGAGGTGATGATTAACCACAAGGGAGTCTGGATATTCAATTATTAATGATTATAAGTATAGAATAATCAGATGATACACAATTTATATTCATTGGGAATATATTTTTAAAAAGATTCCATACTCATGTTATTGATTAAAAAGAAAAGGCAGTCATTATGAGAGAAAAGTAAAAGTGAGATTGATGTTAATGAAAAAGGAGTGAATGTGTTAGATAGATATTAATCTTATATGTTATATATAAAGGAGAATTAATGTAAATACTCACACACATTTTTGGTAAAAATCACTTAATTAATGAAGTTAATTCTAATATACAAGGACCAACATTGTGGTTTTAAGGGACATTTTTATGTATTGGATGATTTATTTGGATGACGACATCAATGAATTCTTAAATTGGGTTATAACATGGTAAAAGACATGTTAATACCTTGAAAACTCCAACAATATCAAAATCTTTTTTTTCTATATTAATAATATTATCAATATTTTTTAACATTTAGTACATAAAAATATGACATGAAGTCAAAGACATTTTAATGCAGGGTAGTATTTTCAACCCTTATGTAATATATGAGGATATAAAAATTAATAAAAAGTTTATTGGAAAGGGAATATATTATTATGTGGAATTCTTGAAAATATTGAATCTCGCATTAAAGGATTATCCGTAATATTTTAATTTTGCTGAGGTGGTTTATTTCATTCCACATTTACAAAATGTGAAAATGTAAAATTCAAAGGTATTCATGAAGATTCTTTGTTTTAGAGTGAAAATACTTCGTATATTTCTTCAAGGTTACAAAAATAAATAAAATATATTGAAAAATATGAAGAACATGTTATGAAAAAATCAATGTGTGTCACTAGATAGACTAGTTCATAAATGAAATTGTTGAAGAATAAAAATATTCAATCATAAGAAGATAATATTTTCTGGGAAATATATTTGGAAGAAATTGGGAACTGTCAGTACATTAATGTGGAAGCCATTGTTTCATTCATTAACAATACACAATTGTTTGACAGTGATGATTAAATCTATAAAGACACCAAATATTTTTTCTAATTGATGAATTAGATATTTATCTTTATTAAATTAATTTATTCCTATATAAAAATACAAAATATTATTTCATGGTATGTGATTAAAAACAATATTAACAATATAAAAACATGATAAATTTGAGTTAAAGAATATAATTTAACAACTCAAATCCATAAATCCTAAAAATTTTGATATAGAAGTTGATATGATCCTCAAGAAATATGTACAGTCTTGCTTTATCAATGGTTTAAAAAAATTCAGTGATCATGCCAAAATTGTGAAACTCGTAGAAAGAATCATGGATATGTGATGAATGATTCATGATCAAGTGAGACTTATAACTCCTATAATGAGATCACGATATTATATTGTATGGATTATTATACAAGGGATGAGGATGATGGGGGAAAATTAAGGAGTTATAAAATGTTTAAAAAGTTCATCAATTAAATAATGATGGAATATAGTTTTTTGGTCCTGATTTCAAGAAAAATTCCACAACAGTTAATGATAAACCACAAAAACATACTCCTTGGAGATAATATTGATTTGGATGATAAATAGAATACATTAAAACCTATAGGTGTATCATTTATAAATCATAATAATACTATAGGAATATGGTGTAATTATTATATAATTTAGGTTATAAATATTATATGAGTTTTATAGAAAATTTTCATTTCAAGGTATAAGGGATAAACAAAAATGATTGTAAACTCCTCTAATTGGCATGTTTTTAAAGTATATTGTATTAGATGTCAAGGTTATTTAATGAAATAAATTAATTAATCATAATTGGTAAATAATAAATATTTTCATAGAGATCAAAAAACAATATCAAAATAGTTGGAGGAATCATCAATTTTTAGGAATTGGTATCATTACATTGCATCCCTATATGATGAGGATTATAAAATATAGATGGATGTGGAACACTATCATTTATATAAAAAAGACGGTGAAGTAGTAAACTCGTATTAAGTATAAATGGTGATAATTATAATTTTTAAACAATTTATATCAATGTAATTGAGTAGCATCCCTTGATCTGGTACTCTATCACATGAACAAATCAGGTTAGTCACTAAAACTCAAGCGCACATCCCTATATGAAAGATTTTACCAAATAGAACTGGGGGTGTAGAGAATATAGTGGTTAGACGATAACCCTGGGTATAGATTTATAATATAGTTTAAATAAACAAATATAAGAGTAATGGAAATATTCAAAACAATATAACATATAACTAGATTGTAATTTATAAATCAAGTAATCCAAATAAAATTAACCATTTAGTATTAGGGTGGAATGAATCTAAATGTGGAGATAATGTTAATACCGATAAAATATAATGAAAAAACTAATATACTCAAAATACCCTGGTTTTGAACCCTTTTATCGATCTCATCTCAATGCTGCAACCAATCCAAAAAGAAAAAACCAAAACAATATCCCTTTCCCATATCCTAACATTAATCTATTTATTCATATTGGGTAATAAATAGAGGTTGGAATATTGTGTGGGTTAAACTCAATAGGTTAACACCCCCATTTTTGAACAATAATAGTCTGTTAATAAGTACATGAAATTAAAGAATAAATAGTTTTATGAATTTTTTTATTAACACAATACATCAGTAAAACAGTATCAACGCCAATAATGAATATCTATAAGTATTTATAACTACCATGCCAACTATCACACCATGTTTGTAATATAATCATAGAACTAGGTCATAATATGAATTCATTATGACATAACCCGAACAAAATCATTATAAAATTATTTTAATATCCCTAGTAAAATTCATTAATATAAGTTTATATGTAGCTATAAATATACCTTTAAAAGCATATCAACATTCGAGGATATCCCAATTATATAATTACTCCTGGATCTAGGTATATCCATTATAAAATAATTTTAGAATCTTGTAAAAGGCCATTATAACATAATTTCATCAAAATTCACAACAAAATTCACAATGATTATAATAACACAACATGATATCATATGTTGCAATGTTCAATTCATCCAGTAACTATTTTTCTTTCTAATAAAAATTCATTCATTATATTATATCATATTTTTTTATCTTACCAATGTATAAACACATATCATATTAATTATCACTAGTCGTATAATAATTTAATCAGTTTTCCATATTGAATCTATCATAATCAATCACATAATATTTCATGTCATGGTGAATCATATCATTAAACCATTATCCAACTCATAATTCCTAAAGAGTATAGTCACCCTACAAGTGTCTGTAATCCATGACTCAACCCATTAGATTCATAGGGATTCAAAGAGTATTCTAAACAAAAATATTATTTTCAACCTTTTTATTTTGTTAACATTAATTTTGACTTGGACAAATGGCATAATATTGTACATAAATAACCAAATAAAACCAAACCATGTGGTTTTTTATAGACCACCTATCGTTGTCTAACGATCAAAGAAATGATTCCTATAGGTAACACTAAAAATGAATGATAGAGATGGTGATCCCATGAAAAAACTTGATTACAAAAACATCCATATTCATATTTGGTAATGTAAATACACTGTGATAATCCGGGGAAGTGGAAGAGAGGGGAAAACAAATATAATAAAACTCACAGGGGATTATACAACTCATTTTTTTATTCCAATAGGATTAAATTTCTGTAAAATTACTTGGATTCTCCCAATGATTTTAGTAGAATAGGTATATTATGGATGGAAAAAACTCATACATTTTATTTTTTGATTAAAATAACAGGTGTTAAGAAACTCATAGTGTGAAACCTACACATGTTGGGTGATTTATGATTTACATGATACATTGAAAAATGAGTTTCCTCTAGTTAATATATCCTTGATTGTCCATTTCATGTTGAGAAATATTTTCATAGAAGGTAACCATTACACGCCCTCATCATGTTAATAATAACTACTTAGATACATTTTAACATATTGTATCATGTTTGCGGTGTGTAGACAACTACTATATATTTCTCAGCATAGCTTCCACAGGAGATGTACAAACCACCTATAAAACCATCCAAAATATTGATTCCCCATATAATACTTTACCACATTTAAACCTAGACATCTTTAGATGTTACAAACATACATCCCTAAAAATTATTTAATTTTTCCACGTAAATTATCTACTTACACAAAAGGGACATGACCCATAATGTTTAAGTAATATGGAAATCCAAACAACAAAGTTTCAAGAAAAACTGAATGAGGGATGTAAAAGAAAAATTTGGGGCTTTTAAACCTCCCTGGTATATAATAGCTCATCCTTGATCTACTCCAAGAATTACTATGGGGTATCATTGAGAAAGTAAAGTCTATGTGTTCACATATAAGATTCCCTCCACAAGGTATCTTCTTAAAAATGAATATTCCTCTACTACACTCAAACCAGAGGTATAGTCTTACACTGGAAGTAATTTTCACTAAATTACACAATTTTTATTGGATTATCCTCAATGTATGAATGTACAAAAATATTGAATTCATACAAATATATCACATGGTAAGGTTCATGATGCAAACTATGTTGTTTTATGTGTCAATCATTTAATGAGTTGTATTGTAATTCTATATAACAAACAAATGGTATACCAGTTTAATGAACCTTTACACTCTACTGAATGGATTGAAAATCATTAGAATTTTTCCACTATTTAGGGAAATGGATATTCTCCAATAATGGAGACACCCAAAATAAATCATGATTACCAACATCAAAATAAAATGGTAAACTCTTGTTATTAGTATAAGATTATGTTTCCTTTTCTTTGTGCTCGCTGACCACCTCTGGATCAGATAAACCTACTCTTCAATCACATTAAAGAGACAATATCAAACAATAATTTACTGACATACCTCCAACAAACAAAGTGGTGAACAACACATCCTTCCACACCAAGCCTCAAAAGTATCCATATTTATCAATTTAGGGAAGTAATTATTATAATCAAAATCAATTATTTCTAATAGTTTCCACCATGAACTATTGAAATTCAAAACATTGGATCACGGTATATCCTGTAAAATCAAAATTTTCTATTTATATTATCTCTCAACCTACGGATAATATTCTATACTGAAAATAACATATTATCCTAAGGAAATATCAATACCATTCAAGATCTATAAAGTGAAATGAGGATCTCTAAATAAAAAGATACTCAGAATATTTTGCAACATGACTATCTCTCGCACATTAAAGCTACCCATATCATTACCATTTATGGTCTCCCTGATCATAAAGAAGTGGGAAACCTCGTTAGTCAATCAATGATCACCAATATGACATTTTTCTTGTGATTTTTCTTATGTAATAATACCAAAAAATCTAGAGTGACATTATCCCATTAATATTCTATAATGGGAAGATAATAAAATAGACCAACATGTCATTGATTCCTAATCTTCTCCTATAGATCAGTGAAATATCATACCATAATGAACATGAACGAAATCATCATTCCTCGAAAAAATTATGGTCTATAGTGATCATTATACATCATTGTTATTAATGGATCTATCCCCCATCTTGAAACATGAAATTATCTTGTTAGCTCAATGGAATATCCATAAGAACCAATACTTGACCATGGAGAAGAAGAGAATTTCATCTAAAAAAGACTATCATGTTGATGACTTGAAACCACAAATTTTCTCTCTCCAAACTATGCCCCCAAAATTAGAATATATCATAGTCTTGATATGGTCAATAACAAAAGGTATAATAGATATCAATGTTCGAGAGATTCATCACTGGGACTACTGATCATCTAGATGCATATCTTTATAGTGTCCCATGATCCACTACTCATCATAAGAGTCCATCATATCCTCTATTTCCGTATTCTAGATCATGTAAGCAGTAATGAAATTTCACTTTCATGGTGTATACATCTAATTTATTTTGAATGTCTTCAGATACCTGAACCACTTCCACTACTAAAGGTTCATGTCTTGTTTAGAAAATATGTACAAGAGGATCTTTTGATTCGTGAATACGAAAAAACTCTAAAACAATAGGGAGTGTCTCTAACAAATCTAGGAATGTAACACCACAAATAACTCTGAATATTTGGTATGATAATTCCCCTCATGTAGTTTAAACTATCTGCATCCACAAGAAACCACTCATCCATCCTACTTTAGAGTTGATCAAATAATACTTATAGATGAATCAAATTACACGTATATTCTGTGAATAAAATATGAAACGTGATGACTAGTGATGATTTTAACCTACACTTCAGATTAATACATTATCTCTCATAATAATATGACAAAAAAATCACCTGTTTCATGGTTATCTCTGAAATCTATGATACCAGATGGTTAATTCCATGGATAAAATGATGACAAAAACAAGATAATTTTAGAAAACTCAGAATCAAGAAGAAATTCATGGTCTACTCAGATGATACTATTAATTTATCCTTTTCCATATCTTTTTATACTCCAACCTCAGGGATTAAATGACACTTTAATTTCACTTAAACTGTCAAGAAACTTAATTTGGTGTGATTGTTATAATGTTAATGCTCTATTAATGCACTCAAGATGATTTTTAGATGTTGGTTAGGATCATTTGTAGAATAAGAGTACATTAAATTGTATAAACTACAAAAAAATTGTTCCATAAATGGATGAATGATATAATTCATCTGGGTTATGAAAACCATCAGTGAATTAATCACACATTATGGCATCAAAATGAACTCATTCAAACTATAACTAGTACTAAATGCATCCTAATTTATGTGCATTGGCATCAACCTCAAATAGTGGAATTTTTATCTCAAATACATCATGGAATATGTCTTAGAACATTTCCACTAGCCATAGAGGACATCAATTCATAGAAGGGTATACCAGATCTTGACTATAATCTAATTCAATATCTAATAATACAAACATAAGTGGAATTTCCTAAAATCCTTCATGGAGAAAAGGGAAATAGAACCCCGTAGATTTGTACAAGCCCATATAAAAATTAATATTCATGATATTCTAAGTGGTGCTTCAACTCTTGAGGATATACAAGTGATATAAAATCCATTCAATGTTTGATATTTTCTGACAATACACTTAATATTGTGTTGATGGTTATGATACCATCTAAGATTTAGGTAATAAATAAGAAACCATTTTTAAAAAATAACTCATAAAAAAGAATGTGATGCTATGTTATCAAAATAAATGTATGAAGCAGTAGATGATACAAGAATTATACCTTTTATGGTAGAAGTTTATGCATCTAAACTCACTTGAGTAGACTATATATAATACATTTTACATTTTGATCTCTCTTAGGATCCAATATGACTGCCCTATCTAGTTACCCCTTCCTAGTAATTTGTTTATTAAGCTAGGGTATCATGCCCCCAATTGTATCCTAAATCTCTAATATATCCCCATTTACTAGGTTGTTGAGGGTTAGTGGTGTCCTTTAATGAAACACGTATTTATCCTAATTCCCTCATTATGTACTGCTATATGCCCGTAAAACCCATTATTTGAGGCACAACCTACAATAAGGAATATAATCCAATGTTAGGTGTAGAAACCGAGGAAAATATTTTTAAATCCCTTAACCCACACTTTTAGATTTAGTACTTCAAAATTTCCTGTTTTTTATAAAGGATAAAAAAAATACCCAATACACTATAAAATCGATAACCTTTTATGGTATAGGGCTGTAATATTTAGACAAAAAATTACTTACATTGAATTGTAGTTTATAATAATAATAATTAATTACCTGATTGTATTTTTCTATAATAGCACTAGAATTTTCCTTTGAACTTATATGGAATCCTATGAAAAAAAATTTCAAAACATGGGATGAGTACAAAATGATCGGTAAGGGATATAAAGAAAGCGATCGTTGGGAAAGTAATAACATAAAACCTAATAAAATAAATTTCATAAAAACTCATTTTCATGCATAGAAACATCATGTTGTTTCGTTGGGACAAATATACCAAAACAATTTTACAATCACCCTTACACATCAAATAACTATTTGGTAAACCTCTATCTCTAGATTATCCAATACATTAAAGATCTATAATGGGGATCAACCTACATGTCTTGAGCTATAATGGTCTCAACCCATCATATCATGAAATATAATGGGGTTTAACTAGTCATATCTTGATCTATAATGGGATAAACCAAACATAACTATGTCCAAGGAACATATCATAAATAAAACACTTGATATATAATTTAAACCCCTCAGAAAAACACATTCAAGACTTCAAAATACTTTTTTTATAAAACAAATCACTTTTAAAATATAAAAAAACACACACCCAATATTGAAATAATAATCATAAAACATTTCTATTTCATCATATAATGGGAAAAACATAGTAATAAATAATCATGAAATCATGAAAACCCACTCATTCCATTTATATATATAAAAAATCTTTTTGAATCTCATTAATGTAACTTTTTACATGATTTTAAAATGAAATTCACATAAAAATATAATTGGAGAGAGAAATCATAATAATGGAATGGATATTTATTTAAATTATAAATATAGATTATAAAATAGAATACAAAAAAATTCATCACACAAAAAATCATAATACCCTTATTAAATAATGTAGAATCATAACCCGAAGAAAGGAAATTAGGTTTAGAATTCCCATTCCTTGAGTTCATCATACTTCAAACGTGTTTAAAACTTCTCTATACTAGTTAAAAGAGAGTTAATAATAATTTAAAGAAGCATAATTATTTTTTATAACACCAGATTTGATCATTTTATAACATTATTCCACACATTTATTAATAATATTTTGTTATTTACATTGTTTTGTGTGTGTTCTATACATGGTTTCCACGATCAGTTTGTAATGGATTTTCTTCTCAAATGGAAGTCAATATGCAAGAGGTGGTTGTAATGTCTTATATGTCTCTATATTTTATCTTTAATATTATATGGGAATTCTTTCGACACCAAGATTTGAAATGGCGTGAAGTTATGAGGCCCGGTGAGCCCAGAACAAATGTATGAATTTAATTAGATAATTAAATTACATACGCGTGTGGTTTTCCTGAAAAAGTAGAATATATATGGAACAGGTGCTCGGATCAGAAATCTGAGGGCACAGTTGCGTCCAAAGGAGTGGTTTTACCCTAAAAGAGACCTAAGATCGACTGGCGCAGGTCGGTGGTGAAATCTAGTTTTTCGACGTAACCGTAATAAAATATTTAATAAAAATATTTTATTACATTTTGTTACAATAAGATCTTTTATCCTTTTAAATAATGGTTTGTGCAGGGGTCTAGGGTTACAGACCTCATAACCCGGATACCTGTGGAGGCACTAGAGGAAACCCCAATGAGGAGACGTCGTTCTTGACGGGTTTCACCGGCGACAATGATGCGGTGACTAGATCTTCGCCAACGAATGTCGCATATCCAAGTAGGATGTTTGATTTTGATTTCCATTCCCTATTCTTGATTCCTATAATGAATTCATACTAATCCATGAATAGATTAGCCCACATATCGATCATATTTGAGACATGGGATTTTGCGAGGATTTTGGGGAAGATCTTAATCCTTGTTATTTAATATGTTGATTATTTTGTTTTTGATATAACGGTGACGAACCTGGATCGCCAAAAACAATGATCAAGGTTTGTCCATCTTGTTTGTTTTGTGATTAAATTCCCCATTCTTCATGGAGACTCCTCGTTCTTCCTCGTGCTTGATCTACTTGGAGGAAATTGATTAATTCGTGTTCATTTATTGGCGCAATGATTTGAGATTCTAGATCCAACCGAGGAATGATGCTACGGAGGTCCGACTGTGATGGCGATGGGCGATTCAGTGCGGATCGAGAGATATCAGATTTTGGGAATTTTCTTTCGGATGAATCAATTCTTATTTTCCGAGCTGATTGATGGTCCGACATACTCGGATTCGGTGTTAGGATGATGAAATGAGAATTTGCCTTGAGTGTTGCGGAAAACGGATGCCATAATCAAGATCTATAAGATCGGCCGAGGAAAACGGATGAAGAACAGCATTCTGGAGAAATCCCGACTACACGGCGTGTAGTATGGGCTACACTGTGTGTTTTCATCGGTGGACCACTTGGTTTGTACTCCGGGAGAACATGGACACCGGTTGGGTACACGAAAAAATACATGGTGTGTAACCCCCCCCCCCCTTCGCCAGACCCGGCCAGATACATGGGGAACCCCATTTATCGGTACACGGGCAGGGCGACACGAGTTGAGACCGTGTACGAGCACATGGCCAGCGTACATGGAGCGAACCCCTGGTGCTCAAAAACGGCGTGTAATCCTACAACACCTAGTGTAGTTACTTTTTATATGAATAGAATAGAGACACGGTCCGTTTACACGGGCAGTACCTAAAGTCAAGGAACAGTGCGTGTGATCCTTCTACACGCCATGTAGTCTAGTTTTACACACTTTGACTGGAGACACGGGCCATTTACATGGGTAGTACCTGAAGTTATGGAACACGACATGTGATTCTACTACAAGCCATGTAACCTATTTTACATGGCTTAAGCCATTTATCTTTTGTAACTTGGACTAGCTTTCATAGGGTTGGTACCCTTGGTCTTTCCCCTAAAGGTTGCTAGCATCATTTCTTATTTAAAAGAGTATGATCCCTTCAGCAAGACATATTAAATAGATTTGTTGGAATCCCCTCTGTGAGACTTAGAGTTGGATCCTCTATTCATTCCTGGAACCTTATGTAGAGTTCTTGGTATCGACGTGACCTACTTTACCGGGGTGTCAATCCTCTGCTTAGCGGATTATCTTAGACTGAGTTGTTCGAATAACCCCATGGATATTGGTTGAGATCCTCGTCTAAGCATCATATTATCATCTACTAGTGGAGTGTGTTCTCCTTGAACGAGTACTTCGTATCTCTCTCTTCAGACCTAGGAGTGTTTTCTCCCTGTTACGTGCTTAGTGGAACCATCGAGCGGTATCTTAGTAGTGGTTTCGCGATGTTCTATCATGTATTTAGCTATCTGGATATTCTTGCTACATGTTCTTTAAAGATATACTATGTAGAGATGAATGTACCATTCCATTGTGGTATTTCACTTATTGTATTCCTTTGTGGTTTCTGGGTGTCCTACTGGTTGTTGTTATACTCACCCCTACACGGGATTTTCCCACATGTGTCATGTCTTATGCAGACGGGCAAGCCTTTGACAGGATTCTAGGTGGACTAGGAACGGATGGTGCTCAGTGAGATCAGGCAGGCCGAGGTGTGTTCCTACGGCTCTGGATTAGAGTCCCAGTACCTTTTCATTACAGTGTGGACTTTGTTGAAGACTTTCTTTTGGTGGCCTGGTAGTTTTGGCCCAGAGTTTTACATTACTGTAATTTAGTTTCCTGTCATACTCTGTTAGTGTATTAATGCATTTCCATTTTTAGTAGCTTTTACTTTTCAACGTTTTGGGCTTGGAGATGGATGTGCGTGTGTACATGTTTATAGGAAATTCCTACCATGTTAGTAACATGCCTACTCGGTGCTAGTCACAATCCCCAGGCCTATTGGAGGTGGGTTTGGGGATTTGCGTCTCGGACCCCACTTGGACGGGTCGTGACAGAGTGGTATCAGAGCTGGTCGGTTCTACCTTAGGACCGAGAGTCATTGAGTTGGTTTGGGAAATAGTGTTAAGTGTTTTGAGTTCAGATTTCAGGCCAGGGACCCCAGTGTGGGTACGGGCGACCGATGTATCCATACACCAGGACTCTGATAACATTCTTTTCAACTCAAAACTTGAGAACACTAGTTGCAGGGGAAAATAATGGTACATGCATCATATAGGAATGGTTTACGGTTTCCATGTCCTTCTTGAGTCCGCTCTCCCGATATACTCACTGACTGAGATACATCTTGTTTCTTTACATGGTGCCTCTGTGACGCGCACCCGCTAGGATCTAGCTGCTTGATCATGAGGATGACCCCCTTAGTGATGAAGCACAATTCAAGGACCAGATCCCCCGATTTTACGATCAAGTGGTGTGCCAGTTATTCCACCACATGTGGAGCAGTGTTTAGTGCCTAATGTACCAATAGAGGGGGAGCGCAGGCTGAGCGCACTCAACAATTTTCAGAGATAGAGACCCCTCAGGTGTCGACGTGAGCATGAACCTCAGGCAGCAGACCACTAGATTGAGGCAGTGGCTAGAGTCTTCCATTTGATCAGTACACCATCAGACCAGATGTTGATCCTGTCAGTGAGCCTTCTATAGGGCTCGACAGGATGATAGTGGAGTTTTGTTATCTAGACCCACGACGAGGCGACTCTTGTGTGGTCAAATATTAAGCGTCTCCTCAGAGAAGAGTTTTCACAGGTTACCCTTAGAGCAGTATGTATACAGGAGATTCTTCAGCTCCATAAAGGGAACCATTTCGGTTGCTAACTATTCATCGACGTTTACCGACCTCTCACGGTACTCGATGGATATGGTCAGGGATCAGTACTTCAGAGCTCAGACTTTTGAGCGGGGATTGCATAGCGACATCTGATCTAGCATCATCCCAATGAGAATTCCTACTTATGCTAGGGTGCTCAACTGTTCTTTGGTGGTCGGGAGATTCTTGGCAGAGCAGAGACTGCTGGAACTTGTCAGTAGTGAGCGAGTTGGAGCAGAGACCTCGGTAGCAGGGAGCCGACCTCATGGACCCAGGAATGGGAGACATTTTCAGAGGAGATCAGAGGATAGGGGATCTTCCATATAGGGTTCCCAAGGCACATCCAGCCATCCTCGAGAGAGGCAATTATACTCTTGTGATGTCAGGGGACATCTCGCTAGAGATTTTCTGACCCGCCATACTAATGAAAAGGGAGTGGTGTATGAACCACCAAGGAAGAGGCAACGTGTATAGCAGACATATCTGCGGGGTAGAGGACGTGGTAGAGGAGCTGGGAGAGTAGCTGGAGGTGGTTGTCATTTTGACCATTTACCACCACCACCCCTAGGAGGTCCACCCTAGGCTCAGGGAGCTGGTTGACTGAGACAGGGACAGCTATAGGAAGTGGAGGCTTATGACCCAAGTACTCTTGGAATTAATTGAGGTACAATCTAAGTATTTTCTACTTTGGTTGATGTACTAATAGACACAGGTGCTAGTAATTATTTTCTGGATGCTTATCTTGTTCTAAACCTTAAGATTCTAGTTGAGCCGATGACTTGACACTTACACTTAGAAACACCGACTGGAGAAGATTCAGAGATCACACACTTTTGCAGACAGTGTAACCTGACCCTTGGTGGTGAGAGCTTCGGTTGAAACCTCTTGCTGGTAGCGTCAAGGCCTTATGGTTTAATTCTTGGTATGGATTGGCTATCCACAGTTCATGCCCAGATTGACTGTTTTGGGCAAAGGGTGTGGTGTGTCCGCAGTAATGGAATGAGGTTCTCCTTTTTCGGTGAAAAGGAGACCCAGGAAGCGCAAGATGGACTCGTACGTATGAAGTTACGGCCGATTTCACATCATTTGGCTAGCCTAGCCTTTGTTGCAATAAAGTTTATGAGTTTCTAGTTTCCAACAGTAGTGACTAAGTACGAGGACGTCTTTCTAGAGGATTTCCCCAGACAACATCCCCATCGAGAGATAGATTCTTGCATTGAGTTCCAACTCGGGACGACACCGATATCTATAGAGACCCAATGATTGATGTACATGGACATTACATTATTTTTTTGGAATAATTAATACATAATAAAACAGACACACAAGTACCGTAATAGTTTATTGTCTTTGGAAGCTCAGAATATAATCTTCTAATCATGGTGAAAGATCCTCAACATCTCCATTAATGATCGTCCCATTTTATTTTCTTACCAAAAACCTTTCATTAAATCCTTGTGAATAGAAAACATATAAAGGGTGAGATAAAACGCTTAGTAAGGGTAATCATGGAGAAAAAAAAACAAACCATATACATTTGAACATAAAAACATGAACATAATGTTTAAACATCAAAATCTTGATCGATGACATAAAACATGGCAGTATGTAAGGCATAGATCATAATGGAACATCAATCATGATAAAATAGTTAGAAAATAAAAATTTTTATTGTGGAAAAACATTAAGCACATGATATGATTTCCATAGTAGCCAAAGAATTGCTGCCAAGACCATCTTAGTGGACAAAGTCCCTTACTGAACCGAGTTTACATTCTATTCCAGCTCTGTATTACTGAACCATATTTACTAGTCGTTTCAGCCATGTTTATCTCATGAGATATAAATCTATACCCAATGCATTGGAGGGAGACATAGGTCCCACACATCTCATAATGAAATCATTCTTACATGTGCCACAACATAAACATAAATCATTCATCATAACCCAAAGAATAAAATGGGTTTCATAAACATCATCCCATCATAACATAATACATATAAATCAAATGGATATCATTTCATCATAAGAGAATTGAAACCACATAAATAATAGAGACATTATCCTTGAAACATACACATATGAAATAATGCCATCTTATATGGAGAATGTTTTTGATAAACCACTTTAAATGAATTCTGCAGGAAAATATCCTTTTTTCAAAATCCTTTTCTTTTCACAAAATGTCATGAAATTTTAAAACAAGATGATTTTGTTGAAAAAAATCATGAAATCTTGTACAGTAATATTTTTGAAAATAAGGCGTTATGAAACCGTAAAAAATCCGTTCATGTCGTATAATTTAAAAAAACATTCTCCTCGTACTTTTAACATAAAATTCCAAAAATATCCTTGTACTATAACCAAAAAAGAAGATTCCTTCCATAACATAAATTAAAAGAAAAAAAGTGGAAAACATGACTTTAAACATAATGGAAGAATACTAAACACTTTATGAATGACATTTTATAGACATGGATTAAAAATATAACCCCATTAAATACTTACGTATAAGCAATCTCGGATAAAAATGAGATTGCAAAATTATCCCTTACCTTAGGTCCGATATGCTTCGTACGTATCCGAACCTCATGTATAATTATTTAAATAATGTTATTGATTTAGTAAAGAATCATATTCATTGTTATGATATCATAAATCCTTCCCTTATGACATTATATTACTCATTCTTTTGTAAATTCTATGTTAAAGCAGCGTTTTGGGTAAAATCGTTTCATTTATCGAACGTATTTGGACTTTTTGTTCTTGATATTATTATTACTTATATAATAATTTACATACTTCCATAATGTAAATAATTATTTATATATCATATATATTCAGTATATATATATATATTATAGATAGATAAATGAAATGAAATACACCGCTCATGGAGACGGTAGGTCGTACGTATGCATGAACATTGTTTTCCTTTCCTTATTGACTTGAATGAAAGTAATTAGATGTCATATATATATATATTCATAAATACAGTATCATTATCATGTAATATATTTCATTATTATTCATTATATATATTTTATAATCATTCTTGAATGGTTATCAAGGAGAATTAATCTCATCGTGTCATGGAGATGGTAAACTGTACGTCCGCACGATCAATGATCTCATTCCCATAATTATTGAATTTAATTAGAGTGGATGATATAATATCTCATAATCAGTATGATGTTATAATAACTATATATAGTTATTATTTACACCATTATACTCATCCAAGTAAGGTGGTGGTGGGAAAACAGATTACACCACGGCGTGGAGACAGTATTCTGTACGTATGCACATGAGGTGATTTCATTTTCCATAGGATGTATAGAAGTTGAAATAGGCTTGTTTCATATTTATAATAATATATAAGTATATTAGTTATACTGATGTTATTACTTTATAATGAAACAACTAAAGAAGATGAAGTAGATGAAGAAATAAATTTTAAAGAATCGGTAACGGATATTACCCCTTCTTCGACATGACACTTTGAAACCTCCTCTTAGGGAACTAAAATTGGTCTTTGAAGAAGAGCAAGACCTATAGTATATTTATAAAGATGTTGAGAAGGGAAATGGGTTGGGTTTGACTGAGTATCAAGGCTCATAAAGGTGTAAGGAGAAGAGGGAAGGGGTGCCCTTTTTATAAAGGAGGAGAGGAGAACCTTTGGTATAATAAGAAATATAAATTTATAATATATTCAACCTCACATCAATAATTCAAAAATGACTCAAATACAAATATTAGATGAGATATTGTTGTAACCACATCAACCAATAAAATTTAGTATAAGGCCCTAGCCTTAAACCTTACTTAATCATGAGTTATTACAGGATTACACATTGAGGATATTTTCGGGTTTATAGTTTTATAGAATTAGATCACAAAATATGCATTACATTCCACATATAAACAATGTGGTTACATAAAGATAGTATTCTTCATTCCCATAAATGGAAACATATTGAAAATAAAACATGGATTCTTTCTTGACACTTCCTTGACACTATCATCATATCATGTACCTTTCCCTTGACATGTGAAAAACATTTCAAAAAACTTAGGATGAGCCTAAAAAGCTCAGTAAGGGATATAAAAATATCGAAAGGAAACATGGGTACATATATACATAAGAATGAAATCATAATTTACCCATAAAACATAAGCACATTAACATAGCTCATCAAATCATGAATAAATCATAGAAATCATAAGACATAAAGGTAACATGAGGCATTCATAACATTCTTACGTAGGGAGTAACCCTCTTGGTTACGTTTGAAATACCCATCACAGTATATTCCCTAAATCTCTTCGGAGAAACCTTAAAGTTTCACTCCTTCACGTTACCCAATGCATTGGAGAGCTATATCAGGCTCACCTGCCCTTAGTTTATCACATAACCACCCGTCTTCATAATAATTCCTAAGAACCTCAACATAATCGTATCACATAAAACATGCATAAAGGAAACATAAAATTTCCACCTTTCAATCACAAGATATCAATACAACACATTGATATGAAAAACATTATGAAAACCATTTTTAATACCAAAATAAAATAAATGTAAAACATGGTATTTATTTTTCTTTTAAAAAGAAGGTATGGCTTGTAGAGGAAGCCAAAACTCAAATAATGGTCACGGCGGCGGAGAAGTCATTGTCACAGCATACGTACGAAAAAACATTCCCTTTTGTCATTTAGTAAAATGCTTCATAAAAAAAAGATTCCTTTTGGATAAATATAAAATTCAAAGGGGTTTATACACCGTATAAAAGAAAGTTGTGTATAAAACAAAATATGCCTCAATTAAAGGAGATTGAGATAATGTCTCATACCTCGGGTCCGAATTGACTCGATCGTTCATTAATGTCCTGAATAATAAACCTCAGTTAATTTCTACTTGCTTAAGAACCTTTTTCAAGTTCATTATTCCTATTATATCACTTATTTCCATGTCATGAACACTATGTAATTATTTAAGTTAATAACGGTCGTTTTAACGATCATTGGTACTTGAGTCAAAAATAATACCTTTATAATTACAATTTCGTCATGTATCAATTATATCCAGAATTATGATAATGAAGTATATATCATATATATCCAGTATATACAAGCATTTATAATATTACATAATCATTTAGAGGTAAGAAATGAAATGCACCATTCATGGAGACGGTAAGCCGTACGTACGCATGAACGCTACTTTAATTTCTATTTTGTATTTTATAGAATGGAATCATAATGATATAAAGGTATATTATAATTCCACTATAATATCATATATAATATCATAGTTCCATCCTTTATGCATACCACATATGGTATTTAACGAATCAAGTCACTTTGAGGGGGCGGTAGTCCACACTTCCTTAAATGAAGATATCGTGTTTACCCATAATGGAAACCATAAAGGTATGCCCAAAATGAAAAATACAGAAGCATAAGGAAAACATAAAACTATTATATATCATATATAAATATATTGACATCTTAATGGAAACCTTTTAAGGTGTTAAAAGAATGTTGAACAATAATTGTTTCAGGAGGCATAAATTCACCATTCACAGAAACAGTATGTCCTTTAACCATTAGATGTAGATGTGTGTAAGTGTTGCTCGAATCCTTATTATAACAAAATCCTTTTATAATGAATATACTGGATTTTTTACAAAAGAAATGAATAAAAATAGTTTAGGGGGTTGGAGAAGAAAAATCAAACAAAAGGACTCAAAATAAGACATTACCTTAAAATCGGGTAACTCTCTTACATTTGAGCAGAAAGGCATCATTGGGAAGACTTCTTCCCAAAGTGAGGATTCATGGAGTAATAGAGGGATGTGGAGAGACAAAATGGGCAGGGGTTTCCAGAGCCAAAAACTTTGGAAGTGTGGGTAAGGTGGTAGAGATGAGGTCCTTTTATAAGAGGAGAGGAGGGGCACTCTTGGACAGTAAAAAAAAGTTACTTTATTTTAAAATGGTACTCGGATTTAAGAGGTCCCACATTGATATAATTCAAGGATAAGGTGATAAGGGTTCGAAATACACCCATCCAATAAGTTTTGGACATGTGTAGGTCTTAGATTTTACATTATCATTCCATTTTATTTAAATCGTAAAATAATGAGGTCATCGATGCATCATCATGATGTCATAAATAATTTAATTTAATTAAAGTCTAGAAATTATAAATAAAATACTATGATGTAGGAAATCGTTTTAGATTTCCAATGACTATTTATAATCAAAAATATGATCTTTATAACCCGATGTAAAAATTGTTTTAGTAAAACATTTCATGTTTGTGTCATTTTTACTTTTACATTAAATAAAAAGTTATTTATGTCATTTCCCAACCAAAGTGGCTCCATGGGGTCCCCATGTTGACCCATGGTTTGTCTTGGCCGGCCATGACACATACAAGGTGGGTAGGACATGTTTCTAGGTCATTTCAGTTTATTAAAACATTATTCTTACCTTAAACTACATTAATTACCTCTAATCGCGATTAAGAACTTAAGAGTTACTATTCACCAAAAAATTATTTTAATCTCATTGAACCACATTTTACTTATTATTGACAACCATGTATGTCGGATTTTTGAAATTCAAAACACAGAAGTCGTAAAATTTTATTTAAATGAAAAATCAGTTTTTATAAGTACCACTTATTGGTTTCACTATTCATCAAAAATTGATGTTTTTCAGAAAAATACCAAAAATTCACCCTAATATATGTTTGATATTCCGAATTCAAAAATGAAGTCTATTTTACAAAATTCAAAACATATAAGTCAAATTAATTAATTTAATAATTAATTCCCGCTGTCCTGACAAATAGCGTGTTTTTATGAAACAATAATTGTCATAAGATTGACACTAGATTAAGTCCAATTTCAAAGTGAAATTGATTCCAATGACCACCATTGGATTAAATGTTAAAAATATATTTTAATTTCACTTCAAAACCAATTCGAAAGATAATCTAATAATATAAATAAATTAGATTAAAAATCAGTTTTGATGTAAAATGAAGTATTTTTCACTATTCATTAAAAAATGAACACTGTCTGAAAAATACCAAAAATTCACACAATGTAAATTTTGATATCCCAATATTAAAGAATAAGTTTATTTTGACAAAATTAGATTATAAAATTGTCAGAATATGGATTTAGAAATGGTTTTCAATCTAAAGGCAGTAAAACAAACTTTTAAAAATATTAGTGTATTCCATGCTAAAGATTGGAATTATTTTCATTTTAAGCCTCTAAAACACTATCTAATTCATTAATAGGCATAGATAAAAAATATATATTATTCATTACTTACATGGGATGTTAAATCCTTCCCCCTTTTGAAAATTGCGTCCCCGCAATTTATTTACTTATCGAATAAATGGGGGTACTTATCCCTCATTGCATTTTCAGATTCCCATGTTGCCTCTTCCATCATGTGGTTTTTCCACAAAACCATTACCTGATTAATCACCTTATTCCGTAACACTTGCTCCCTGTGGTCAAGAATCTAGACCGGTTGTTCCCCATAAGATAGGTTCTCTTCCAGCTGAACTATCTCTGGACTCGAAACATGAGATGGATCTGGCATATACTTTCTCAACATCGAAACGTGAAAAACATTGTATACTTGAGATAAAATAAGAGGTAAAGCCACCTGATATGCAACTAATCCAACTCTCTCCAGAATTTCATATGGTCCAATAAACATTGGACTCAACTTTCCTTTGTTACCAAATCTCATCACACTTTTCCAAGGAGAATCCTTGAGAAAAACATGATCACCTACCTCGAAAGATAGATCCTTCCTCCGGTTATCCGCATAACTCTTCTACCTGCTCTGAGCTGTTCTCATGTGCTTCTGAATTAGCTGAACTTTTTCTGCCATCTCTTCTACCAATTCTGGTCTCATCAACTTCCTTTCACCCACTTCATCCCAGAAAACTGGAGTTCGACACCACTTCCCATATAATGCCTGAAATGGTGCCATCTGTATACTGGAATGAAAAATGTTATTATATGAGAATTCAACCAAAGAAAGATGTTGGTCCCAACTTCCATGATAATCCTTCGAACAAGATCGTAGCATATCATCCAAGGTCTAAATTGGTCGTTCCGACTGCCCATCTGATTGAGGATGAAAAGCTGTACTAAAATTTAATTCAGTACCCAACGACTTCTGAAGGCCTTTCCAAAAGTTAGAAGTGAACCTGGGATCACGATCAGATACAATGGAGAGGGGAACTCCATGTAACCTGAATATCTCTATAAGATACAAACAGCAAAGTTGATCTAGGGAAAAAGTATCTCGTATAGCAAGGAAATGAGCAGACTTGGTCAAGCGATCAACAATAACCCAGATTTCATTATTACCTAGAGATGTCTTCGGTAATCCCACAACAAAGTACATGGATATATTCTCCAATATCCACTCTAGAACTGGTAAAGGATGAAGTATCCCTTTCGGCAACTGCCGCTCTGCTTTAACCTTCTAACAATCCAAACACTTCACAGTAAAATCACCAATATCTCTTTTCATTCCATCCCACCTGTAATACTTCCGATGATCTCTATACATCTTAATACTGCCTGGATGAACTGAAAATAGAGAACTATGAGCTTCATATAACAAATCTCTTCTCAACTGTGAATCACAAGGCACACACAATCTCTTCACAAATATCAAAATGCAATCATTATCAATGTTGAATTCAGGCAACTTACCTTTCTGAACCAGCTCTACCTTTTTCTGTAACTCATTGTCTTGCTTTTGTGCTTGCTTGATTATATCTGATAGAGATGATCTCCCTGATACCAGAAACAAAACAGAATAACTTCCTGCACCAACAAATTCTATTCCAAAGTTCATCAAATCTTTAACCAAAGGATCACGTTCCAAATGCAACATTGCTAATGAAGCAACACTTTTTCAACTCAAAGCATCAACCACTTTATTTGCTTTTCCTGGATGGTAATGAATTGTACAATCATAATCCTTGATTAATTCTATCCATCTCCTTTGTCTCATGTTCAATTATTTTTGAGTTAATATATTCATTAAACTTTTGTGATCGATATATATTTCACACTTTACTCCATACAAATGATGCCTCCAAATTTTTAAAGAAAAAACAACAGCAGCTAATTCCAAATCATGTGTAGGGTAATTTACCTCATTAGTTTTCAACTGACGTGAAGCATAAGCAATTACCTGATCATTCTACATTAGGACACAATGAAGTCCTTTCAATGAAGCATCACTGTATATAACAAACTCACCATTCCTAGAAGGTAGTGCCAAAACTGAAGCATTCACCAATCTTCTTTTCAATTCCTGAAAACAATCATCAAATTCTTTTGTCCAGATAAACTTAACACACTTCCGATTTAGCTTAGTCATTGGACTTGATAACTGTGAAAAATTTCTAACAAACCTTCGGTAATAGCCTACCAAACCAAGGAAACTATGAATCTATGTTACATTTGTGGGTCTTGGCCATTCTTAAACAACCTTTGTTTTTGTAGGATCAACGGTTATCCCATCTTTAGAAATAATGTGACCAAGGAAAGAAATTTGTTGCAACCACAACTCACACTTGCTAAATTTTCCATACAGTTTCTTTTCTTTTATGGTTTGCAAGATAACCCTTAAATGTCTTTCATGCTCCTCCTTACTTTTAGAAAACACCAAAATATCATCAATGAAAACCACCACAAACTTATCCAAGAACTCATGAAAAAATCTATTCATTAAGTCCATGAATACAGCAGGTGCATTGGTTAGCCCAAAAGGAATTACTACAAATTCATAATGGCCATATCTTGAATGAAACACAGTCTTAGGAACATCTGCTTCCTTTACCTTCAGCTGATGGTACCCCGATCTCAGGTCAATCTTTGAAAAATACTGAGCTCCCTAGAGCTGATCAAACAAATCATCGATATGAGGCGAAGGATATTTGTTCTTAACAGTGATATTATTCAAGGCCCTATAAGAAATGAAAAGTCTCATTGAGCCATCTTCTTTTTAACAAATAAAACAAGAGCACCCCATGGTGATGTTCTAGGTCGAATGAATCCTTTATCTAATAACTCCTGCAATTGTTTCTTTAACTCTAAAAGTTCAAATTGAGCCATTCGATAAGGGGGTTTTGAAATTGGATTAACATCAGGATCTAAGTCAATAGTAAATTCAACTTCCTGATCTGGTATTATTCCAGGAAACTCATCAGGGAAAACATCAGGATACTCATTTACCACTGGCACATCATTAATCTGAACAGTTCCCTTGTTTTCAACAATATGTGCAAGGTAACATTCATTTCCATCTTTTAAAAGTTTATCTGCCTCTTGATATGTTATCAATAGTAAGGATTCATTCTTGTACACAAACTGAAAGTCTTTCTGAAAAGAAACTTCTTTATCTCTACATTCAATCATAGCATGGTAAATGGAGAGCCAATCTATACCCATGATAACATCAAACTCTATTAGAGGTAGAACAATAAGGATTGCAAGTAGGTTCTTTCCACAGATAAGGATAGGAAGATTCTTATAAATTATTTTTTCCTCAACATTTCCCCCAGGTGTTTTACCACAAGTTCAGGAGTCATTTCTTGAGATGGTATTCCCATTTTACTAGAAAAGGTTTCAGAGATGAAAGAATGTGTAGACCCCGAATCAAACAACACACTGTCATAATCTGAAAAAAAAAACAAAGTACCTGATACAACTTCATTTGATGGCCCGACATCTGCTGAAGTAGTTGCAAAGGATTTCACCACCCCTTTCTGCTTGTAGTATAACTGCTTCCCATCACTCATGCTCTTTATCGGACACTTGTTTACATAGTGACCCATCTCATTGAACTTAAAACATTTCACTAACTATAAATCAAATTTGGTCTTACCTTCACCTTGATCTTTTCCAGTGCAATCATGATCCTTATGTCCCATATTACCACATCGGTAGCACTTTCTAGAATTCAGAAGACATTCCCCACCATGCTTTTTTCCACATTTATCACAAACTAGAAACTTAGTATTCTTACCATCAGACTTTTTTGAAGAATTCTTACCTTTCTCCTGCCACCTCGGTCTCTTCTTCTGTTGGTTGTTATAGAACACTTGATCATCGGAAAACTCCATTACCACCTTATCAGCACATAGAACAAGCTTTTCATAACTATTAAATGCACGAGAAGCTAATGTCCTTCGATATTTTGGCTTCAATCCTGAGTAAAAACGATTTATTTTACTATCAAGTTCTTGGATAAAATTTGGAGCATACCTTGCCAATCGAGTGGACCGTTCTTCATAGGCAGCCACTGATTCTTCCCCTTGCCTCAATTCCAAGAATTGCTTTTCCATCCTATGTTGAACATCCTTAGGAAAATACTTCTCAAGAAACATACATTTGATTTCATCCCAGTCAAGAGAATCAATCTCATCGGCATCCCTGATATTTTTACCCATAGACCACCAGTGATCTGCCTCACCCTCCAAATGGTAAATAGCAAGACTAACCTTTTGATTGTCTGAACACCCCATGACATCGAAAAATCTTCTCTAGTGCTTTAATCCACCCTTCAGCTAACACAGGGTCAGATGATCCTCGGAATGATGGGCTATGTTGCCTCATGAAATGTTCCACCACTGACATGTTCCTTTGCAGTTGATCTGGCTGATCTCATGCATGGATACCACCACCATTTATCGCTTGAGTGAACTGCGCCATTACTGCAACAAACTGTTCAGTTCAAATTTTGACCATCTCGGGATGCTGATTCGGAAGGTTATTTCCTTATGTATTCCTTTCTAGCACTGCTTTCCTATTTCCTCTGCGGAAAACCATTCTGAACAAACATGTCTTAGATGAAGCAACATGGTAATCTTCAAATGCTATATCATTTCAAAAAAAATATTTTTGGATAATCATTTAATATAATTCTAACTCCTAAAGTTATCTAAACATACCTTTGATACCAACTATAAGGCCCCACCCTTAAACCTTACTTAATCTTGAGTTATTACAAGATTAAACATTGAGGATCTTTTCGGGTTTAGAGTTTTAGAGAATTAGATCATAAAACATGCATTATATTCCACATATAAACAAAGTGGTTGCAAAAAGATAGTATTCTTCTTTCCCATAAATGGAAACATATTTAAAATAAAACATGGATTCTTTCTTGGTACTTCCTTGACACTATCATCATATCATGTACCTTTCCCTTGACCTGTGAAAAACATTTCAAAAAACTTGGGATGAGCCTAAAAATCTCGGTAAGGGATATAAAAATATCGAAAGGAAACATGGGTACACATATACATAAGAATGAAATCATACTTTACCCATAAAACATAAGCACTTTAACATACCTCATTAAATCATGAATAAATCATAGAAATCAAAAGACATAAAGGTAACATGATGCATTCATAACATTCTTACGTAGAGAGTAACCCTCTTAGTTACCTTTGGAATACCCATCATAGTATATTCCCTAAATCTCTTCGGAGAAACCTTAACTTTTCACTCCTTCGCGTTACCCAATGCATTGGAGAGCTATATCGGGCTCACCTGCCCTTAGTTTATCACAGAAGCACCCGTCTTCATAATAATGCCCAAGAACCTCAACATAATTGTATCACTTAAAACATGAAGAAAGGAAACATAACATTTCCACCTTTCAATCATAAGATATCAATACAAAACATTGATATAAAAAACATTATGAAAACCATTTTCAATACGTAAATAAAAGAAATGAAAAACATGGAATTTATTTTTCTTTTAAAAAGAAGGTATGGCTTGTAGAGGAAGCCGAAACTCAAATAATTGTCACGGCGGCAGAGAAGTTGTTGTCACCGCATACGTACGACAAAACATTCCCTTTTGTCATTTCGTTAAACGCTTCGTATAAAAAAGATTCTTTTTGGATAAACATAAAATTAAAAAAGGGTTTATACACAGTATAAAATAATGTTGTGTATAAAACAAAATATGCATCAATGAAAGGAGATTGAGACGAAGTCCCATACCTCGGGTCTGACTTGACTCGATTGTTCTTTAATGTCCTGAATAATAAACCTGAGTTAATTTCTACTTTCTTAAGAACCTTTTTCAAGTTCATTATTCCTTTTATATCACTTATTTCCATGTCAGGAACACTATGTAATTATTTATGTTAATAACGGTCGTTTTAACGATCATTGGTACTTGAGTAAAAAATAAGCCCTTTTTAATTACAAGTTGTTCATGTATCCATTATATCCAGAATTATAATCATGATTTATATATCATATATATCCAGTATATACATGCATTTATAATATTACATAATCATTTAGAGGAAAGAAATGAAATGCACCGTTCATGGAGACTGTAAGTCGTACGTACGCATGAACGCTACTTTCATGTCTATTTCATATTTTATAGAATGGAATCATAATGATATAAAGGTATATTATAATTCCAGTATAATATCATATATTATATCATAGTTCCATCATTTATACATCCCATATATGGTATTTAACGAATCAAATCACTTTGAGGGGGTGGTAGTCCGCACTTCCTCAAATGAAGATATCTCGTTTACCCATAATGGAAACCATAAATGTATGCCCAAAATGAAAAATAAAAAAGCTTAAGGAAAACATAAACATATTATATTTCATATATAAATATAGTGACATCTTAATGTCCACCTTTGAATGTGTTAAAATAAAGTTGAACATTCATCTTTCGGGAGGCATAAATTCACCATCCACGAAAACGGAATGTCCTTTAACCATTAGATGCAGGTGTGTGTATGTGTTGCTCGAATACACATTATAACAACATCCTTGAATATCGAAGATACTGGATATGTTACAAAATAAATGAACAAAAAGAGTTTAGTGGGTTGGAGAATCAAAATCAAACAAAAGGACTCGAAAGAAGACATTATCTTAAAATCGGGTAACTCTCTAAGATTTTAGGTCAAATGCTTCCTTGGAAAGACTTCTGCACAAAGTGAAGCTTCAAGGAGTAAGATAGGGATTTGGAGGGACAAAATGGTCAGGGTTTGGCAGAGCCAAAAGCTTTGGAAGTGTGGGTAAGGTGGTAGAGGTGAGGGCCTTTTATAAGAGGAGAGGAGGGGCACTCTTGGAAAGTAAAGAAAAGTTACCTTATTTTAAAATGGTATTAGGATTTAAGAGGTCCCACATTGATATAATTTAAGGCTAAGGTGATAAGGGTTCTAAATCCACCCATCTAATAGGTTTTGACCATTTGTAGGTCTTAGATTTTACATTATCATTCCATTTTATTTAAATCGTTAAATAATGAGGTAATCGCTGCATCATCATGAAAATGATTTTTCTGAAAATAATCATGAAATATTGTAGATTAATCTTCTTGAAAATAAGGCATTATGAAACTGTAAAAAATATTTCATGCTTTATATGTTAAAAAAACATTCTCCTATTACTTTTAACATAAAAGTCATAAAACATCCTTGTATGATAAACAAAATAAAGATTCCTTCCATAACAAAAATTAAATGAATAAGTGGGGTAAAAATGACTTTAAACATACATGGAAGAATATTAAACACTTTATGAAAGACATTTTATGGACATGGATGAAAAATATAACCCCAGTAAATACTTACACATAAGAAATCTCAGATAAAAATGAGATTGAAAAATTATCCCTTACCATAGGTCTGATATGATTTGTACGTATCCGAACCTTTTGTATATTGATTTAAATAATGTCATTTACTTATTAAAGAATCATATTCATTGTTATGGTGTCATAAATTTTCACTTATGCCATTATATTACCCATTCTTTTGTAAATTCCATGTTAAAGCAGCGTTTTGGGTAAAATCGTTTCATTTATCGTACTTATTTAGACTTGTTGTTCATGATATTATTAATAATTATATCATGATTTACATACTTCCAGAATGTAAATAATGATTTATATATCATATATATTCAGTATATACATATATATAATAGATAGATAAATTAAATGAAATACATCGTTCATGGAGATGGTAGGTTGTACGTACGCATGAACGCTATTTTCCTTTCCTTGTTGACTTGAATGAATGTAAGTAGATGTCATATATATATAAATAAATCCAGTAGCTTTATCATGTCATATATTTCATTATTATTAATTATATATATTTTATAATCATCCTTGAATGGTTCTCCTGGAAAATGAATCTCATCGCGTCGTGGAGACAGAAATCCATACGTACGCACGAGCGATGATATCATTCCCATAATTATTGAATTGAATTGGAGTGGATGACATAATATCTAAGAAACAGTATGATGTAATAATAACTCTATATAGTTCTTCTTTACAACATTATACCCATCCATGTAAGGTGGTGGTGGGAAAACAGATTACACCACGGCGTGGAGACGGTATTCTGTACGTACGCACGCGCGGTTATTTCATTTTCCGTATGATGGATAGAAGGTGAAATAGGATTGTTTCATATTTATAATAAGATATAAGTATTTGAGTTATACTTATGTTATTACTTCATAATGAAAAAATTAAATAATAGGAAGTAGAAAAATAAATAAATTTGAAAGAATCGGTATCATATATTACCTCTTCTTCGACACGCCACATTGAAACCTCCTCTTATGGAACTAAAATTGGTCTTTTAAGAAGACCAAGACCTCTAGTATGTTGCTAAGGAAGCTGATATGGGAAATCGGAAGGTTTTTTTTGAGCTTCAAGGCTCAAAAGGGAGTGAAGAGAAAAGGGAAGGGGTGCCCTTTTTATAAGGGAGGATAGGGGTACCTTTGGTAACATAAAAAATATTAATTTATAATAAATTCAACCTCACTTAAAAACCTGGAAAAAAGACTCAAATCCAAATATTATATGAGATTATGTTGTAACCTCATCAAACATTAAAATTTAGACTTGTTGGGAATTTATTTTAAACATTATCAACTTTATTTATCCTTATTTAATATATTTAATTTTATATGTGGTAATAACATTATAATTATTAAATTGTTATAAATAATTACATATGTATTTCGAATTGTCCATAATTGGATAATTTATGAAATTTTATAAAATATAATGTTCAATTTGTAATTGTTAAATATTTTTGTGATTTTTAAACCATTTTATAATATGTTATTTTTATAAAATAACAATAATGTCAATTTTGACACAATTCATTTATTTTTATTTTAATAAAATCCAAACAGAAGACATATTCTAACCAAAATATTTAATAAATTATTAACATGTAAAATTGGTCTTTAAAATTCGTGTTGCACATTAAATAGTTAATATAATATTTATTTTAATATTTTTAAAACCATTTATTTGGTATATCTCTTAATAAAATAATTAGTACATCATTGTTGTATAATTATTTAAAATACTTATTTGTTGCATAAAAATTAAAAATAAAAGCCTATTATGAATATAAATCTCATATATTTTATAATTATACTTTTACTCAAATTTATCATCTTAAAATAAAAACATGTAAATTGTTATATTTATTAAATTATGAAGGATACATCTTTGAATCATTTAAAATAAAATAATATAAGTGTCATAATCACCTTTATAAGGATCCAAATAGTCAACAATTCGGCCAGTGGATGATTAGGGAATATATATACACTACCACTATGTTTTGTGCATATTTTGGGGCCTTTTTATCTGCATTACTATTTCAATAAAAACTATATTATTGATTTTTCACTAAACAAATAATTTATGCATCATTAATGTATAAGATATTAAGGTAATTAAATAACAGTTAAAAATTACAAATAAATTACCATGATAAATAAATAAATTTTATCTTTCAAATGAGTATTTAAAACCAAATTTATATTCTGAATACCCTTATATTAAAAATACATTAATTTTTAAAGTTTGAGTGAGACATATTTCACATTCCATTAAATAAAATAAACTAATGGTCATAATCAAATACAAGTGGGTTCCATTAGATTCAATTTCGACCTAATAATGATATAGGGAAAAATATAATTTTCCCATTATATTAAGAAAAGTGTTAGGGTAATTTTATAGTATTATATTTACCCTTAATTACATGATTTACCTTTAACTATGGTAAATAAAATTTACCGTAGTTACTATTCATAATGCCTAAAAATAAATAGTATCTCATTAAAATAATTTGTACATATTGATTAAAAATATGGAATCAATTTTTCCAAATTCAAATCACAGAAGTTGCATAAATTAATTTAGAATTAATCATGCTGTTAAGAAAACAAGTTTTAAAAATTAAACATTGCAAAAGATTGAAATTATTTTACATATAAATTCAATGTAAAATCAATGATAATGACATACATTATATTAAATGTTAAAAATATATTCTATTTATACTTTAAACCCATTAAATATTATAATTTAACCATATAAATTATTAAGATTAAAAAAATTGTTTTTAATTAAAATATAGCATGTTTTTACTATTCATTAAAATATGAAAGTTATCAGAATAATATGAAAATTTTACCCAAAATAAATTATTATATCCTAATTCCAAATAAGAATTTTATTTTGTAAAATTGAACTTATAAACATGTCAAAACTAGATTTTAAGTGGGTACACCATTAAAAGGTGGCAAAACTGCATTTTTTGGAAAATACTTATTTTACCCAAAAAATTTATTTTGTTCTCATACCATGTTATAGAAAACGTGTAAGATGAATAATAATGTTATAAAAATAAATATTTATTTAATACTATTCATAACGGCTACTCTATAATAATATTATAACAATATATCGTTGTTTACTGAAACCAGATATTGCGTACAAGACACGCTATCGGGGAAGGTCATGATGGTGTGTAATGCAAGCCAAGTTGGAGATGCGTGTAGTGCAAGCTCCCTTTGTTTTTGCATATAACATAATCCAACCATATTTCATTTATACATTGAATATATATATATACACACTCAATGTTGTGTAGAATAACTACTATCAAACAAACATGAAATTGTGTGTAACACAATCCAATAATAGTGTTGTGTATACTGCAGGCTAATACGTTGTTGTGTATAGAATAAGCTAATTTTGGTGTAGCGTATAACATAAGACATCAATGAAATTAAAAAGAATAATTCTCATTAAATCTCGGGTTGTTACAATATAAGAATCAGAATATAGGAAGGCTCCTGCTGAGCTTCGTGAGCTGAGAGTGCAGCTGGAAGTCTTGTATAAGAAGGGCTTCGTGAGACCCAGTGTTTCACCCTGGGCAGCCCCAGTATTGTTTTCCATGATGCCAGAAAGGATCATGATACTGTGTGTGGATTACCGGCGATTCAATCAGGTGATCGTGAAGAACCGGTATCCACTTCTGAGGATCGATGACCTCTTTGACCAGTTAAGAGGGGCACAATTGTTATCGAAGGTTGATCTATGATTAGGCTATCAACAGTTGCATGTACGGGTGAGGATATACTAAAGACGACTTTCAGATGTCCCTATGGTCACTATGAGTACATGGTGATGCCCTTTGGTGTGACAAACTCCCCGACAGTGTTTATGGGAATCATGAACTTGATCTTTCAGCCCTATCTAGATCGGTTTGTAGTGGACTTCATTGATGATAATCTTGTGTACTTTGTGTCTATGGAGGAGCACACGAGGCACCTAAGGATAGTTCCAGACACACTCCGAGAGCACCAGTTGTACGGGAAACTCTCAAAGTGTCAATTCTGGATACAGGAGGTCCACTTTCTGGGACACGTTATCTCAGAAGATGGTGTAGCAGTGGACCCAGTCAAGGTAGAGGTAGTGTTAGCATGGGAGCCTCCCCATAGCATAACGAAGGTGAGGAGTTTCCATGGGTTAGCAGCCTACAATCGGAGATTCATTCTTGATTTCCCTAGTATTTCAGCACCCATGACAGCTTTGACCCGAAAGGGGAAGCCTTTCTTGTGGACTGAGAAATTCTAGAAGTATTTTCAACAGTTATGACAGAATTTGATGAGTGCCCCGATCTTGAGACTACCCGAATAGGGTGTCGAGTACATATTTTTTTGCGATGCATCACGAACTGGGCATGGTTGTTTCTTGATGCAGATTCAAGTGGTGATTTCCTATGTCTCATGCCAGTTGAGGCCACAGGAGCAGAACTACGTGACCCATGATATTGAGTTGGCAGTGGTTGTCTTCGCATTGTGGATGTGGTGGCACTACCTGATTGGTGGGTGGTTTACCATCTACTCTTATCACAAGAGTCCCAGATATTTCTTTTCATAGAGGGATCTAAATTATAGATAGAGGTGGTGGATTGATTTCCTCCAGGATCATGACTTTGTGATCATTTATAATCCTAGGAAGGGGAACGTTGTGGCAGTTTCTCTTAGCAGGAAATCCAGATCGCAGTTGTTGGATAAGGAGATGCGGCTTTTGGCCTCTTTATAGTTATCCTTCATTGATAGATATGAGGGATATTACATTTAGTCGATGGTTGTTAGCTCTCCACTCTTACAGAGAGTTAGGGAGGCACAACTGGAGGATAATAGCTGTGAGACTCTACGTGCTCAGATATCCATAGGTGATGCTGCCGACAGATATTAAAAAGGTGGGGAGCACATTGTTCTTTTCAGAGGACGCACAGTAGTACCAGTGACATTGCGAGAGGAGGTTCTGAGGGAGTTCCATACATCTCCTTTGTCAGTTCATCCAGGCGTGGAAAAGATGTACATGTACCTTTTACATCAGTTCTAGTGGTCAGGAATGAAGAGGACTGTGGCAGAGTTTGTTTCACGGTGCCTTACTTTGGAGGCTATGGAGGAAACCCCAAAGTGGAGACGACGTTCTTGACGGGTTTCGCCAGCAATGATGATGTGGAGACCAGATCTTCACCTACGAATGCTGTGGATCAATGTAGAATGTTTGATTTTTATTTTCAATCCCCATTCTTGATTTCTATGATGAACATGGACTAATCGATGAACATATTATCCCACAGATTGATCGTATTTATGGGATGGGTTTTGTGGGGGATTTTGGGGAAGATCATCATCCTTGCGAGTTAATCTACTGATTATTTTGGTTAGAATCCAATGACGACAAACCTGGATCATCACAAACAACGATCAAGGTTCTTCCCTCTTTTTCATTTTTCGATTAAATTCCATGTTCATCATGGAGACTCCTCATTCTTCCTCGCAATTGACGTTCTTGGAGGAAATCAATCGTTTTGCATTCTTTTGTTGGTGAAATTATACAAGATTGTAGATCCAACCCCAGAATGATGATACATAGGTGCGACTATGATGGAGATGGATGATTCGGAGTGGATCAATAGATATGCGTTTTTCAGTGTTTTCTTTCAGATGAATCAACCCTTGTTTTCCATGCCGATTGAAGGTCTGAGACACCTGGATTTGGTGTTAGTATGATGAAATTAACAAGATTCATGAGTTTTGTGGCAAGCGGACGACATAATCAAGATCCGGAAGATGGGCCGAGGCGAATGGAGGAAGAACAATGTTCTGGAGAAATCCCTACTACGCGGCGTGTAGTATGGGCTACACAGCGTCTATTCATTGGCAGACCACTTGGTGTGTACTCTGGTAGTACACGGACATGGGTTGGGGACATGACCAAAGACATGATGTGCATCCCCCCCCAGCCAGACCCGACCAGATACACGGGGAACCCCGTGTACTGGTACACGAGCCTGGCGACATGGGTTGAGACCATGTACATGCACAAGGACAGGCTACACGGAGCGAAGCCCAGGTTCTCAGACATGGCATGTAATTCTACTACAAGTCATGTAGATACTTTTTATATGACAAACCTAGAGACACTGGTCATTTATAGGGGTTGTACCCAAAGTTAAGGAACACGACGTGTGATCCTTCTACACGCCATGTTGTCTAGTTTTACACACCTCGACTGGAGACACGGTCCATTAACACGGGTAGTACCCAGAGTCAAGGAACACGTCATGTGATCCTACTACACGACGTGTAACCTTTTTTACATGGCTTGAGGCATTTGTCTTCTGTGACTTGGACTAGCATTCATAGGGTTTGTACCCTTGTTCTTTCCCTTGAAGGTTTCTGGCAATATTTCCTTTGTACAGGAGTATGATCCCTTCCGTAGGACATCCTGAATAGAGTTATTAGAATCCACTCTATGAGACATAGAGATGGATCCTATATTCATTCATGTAACCCTAAGTAGAGTTCTTGGTATCGACGTATCCTACTTTACCGAGGCATCAATCCTCTGCTTAGCAGAATATCTTAGACTGAGTTGTTGGAATCACCCCATGGCTATTTGTTGTGATATTTACCAGATCATCATATTCTCAAGTACTTGTGGAGTGTGTTCTCTCGGAACGAGTACTTCGTCTCTCTCTCTCTTCAGACCTAGGAGTGTGTTATCCCTATTATGTTCTTAGTGGAACCATCAAGCTGGATCGTAGTTGTGGTTTCGCGATGTTAGATCGTGTATGAGTATATCTAGATATTCTTGTTATATGTTCTATAAACATATATGTTGTAGAGATAATTGAATCTTTCCTTTGAGTTATTTTCCTTGTTGTATTGCTTTGTGGTTTCAGGGTGTCCTACTAGGTATTTTTATACTCACCCCTGCATGGGCTTTGCCTGCACAAGTCGTGTCTTCTGCAGACGAGCTAGCCATTGACATGATTCTTGGTGGACCAGGACAAGATAGTTATCAGTGAGATCAGGCAGGCCGAGGTGTGTTCCTATGGCTAAATATTGTCGTCCCAGTACATTTTCATCACAGGTTTCACTTTGTGGAAGAATTTCTTTTGGTGAGTTTGTACTTTTTGGCCAGGGTTTTACATTACTGTACTTTACATTCTTGTCATACTATGTTCGTTGGGATTTTATTATATGCATGCATTTCCATTTTTAGTAGCTTTTAATTTTCATATTTGTGGGATTGGAGATGGGTGTGCGTGTGTATAGGTTTATAGTCAATGCCTCCAATGTTAGTAACATGCCTACTCGGTTCTAGTCACCAGACCCTGGCCTTTTAGATGCGGGCTTGAGGAGTTGCCGCTCGGGCCCCACTGGGACGGTTCATGACACTTGTGATACTACTGAAGTAGAAACTATTTTAAAATTTGTTACAAAAAAAAAACATTGATAATGATCTATTTCTCCAACCAATTATCTCTTCGATTCATATTCCTTATCATATGAAGTCGGGTAGTCTAAGCCAATAGTGACGTACCCAATGTATGTTTCCTCATCCGTGGATGTCACATCATACAGAATTATAGTATCAAATATTACCATTTTTTGTTTCTCCTTATAAACATATACTTCCTCTACAACCTGTGTTTCACTCTTAACAAAGCATTTCTTGCTATCATAAACAAGTTCTTGTCATGGAGAATATGGAGCTTCTTCTTCCGCATAAACTCCACTATGCCTATGAACATCTGGATTTCTTTCCTTAACCACATCTAACTCAATAGCATCATGAGATTCCAAAACGTATTCCTATTGTAATAAAGAAATATCAGTAGGATGTGAATGTTTAAGTGGATCTTGTGTATGATCAATAAGTTCTGCAATAGGACCTTGATCTCATTTAGATGGTATGATCCACTATCATATTCATTACTCCTTTCATCATCCTCATCATTTCCATCATCTACATTTTCTTCACCAGATTATTCACATTAAACCTAATCTTATTTCTATTCATCACTATCATCATCTTCTTCTTCCTCTTTGTTACATTTTTTATTTTCACCATTGTATTCTTTATCTTCTTAACTTCCACTTTTACTAACATACTCAATATCTTTTTGTTCTTCAGTCTCTTCATCATCATCTTTTGGAAGGAGAGTACCTTTGTTGGAGGATGTTTAAGAGGGATAGAAGTTCCATAGGTTATTATTTTTGGACTTCCTCCAATATCTATGCCCCATCTATCATCAGTAGTAGATTCTTCTCCTTGATTTTATTCAGGTCCAAATTCTTCATTATCATAATACTCATCCACTTCATATGGTCATAGACCAGAATAAACCATGTTAATTTTCATTGAGGGGTGCTCAATATGAATGAATTATACATAAATATTATCAATTTTCATAAAACATTATTTCATCCAAGGATTCAAATTGATCTTTATCCTCTTACAAATGATCATTTTGATGTGAAAACCATCAAAATTAGTCACTAAGTTTTCATCCTCACTCAATAGATAATTGGATTTCAATATTGAATAAATAATCATTGCATAAAACCATGAATAATAATTTGATTATGAATTCATTATTTTAATAATATGCACCATTAAATTCCTAAACAATTTAATCATATATCCCTTTTTCATCAGATACAACAAATATGAATCCTATTATTTGAGAGAGAAAAATCAATATTTCATGAACATAACTGGTGTTGGATAAATGAGAATAATAATATGCATTCCCTTCAAGAGTTGTTGCAATTGTTTTTATGGAAACTCTATTTCTAGTAAGCTCTCCAAATGCTTCCTAAAAAATGAAAATGTCTTTAGGTGGGGGTGAACGTTTTTGGAAATAATCCAAAAATACATTTATGAGTTACTTTCAGGCATTCATCTCACTGCATTAATGAAAAGAAAACCTTTTCACCATTTATCCAAGACATAATCCAAAACTCTTTAGATCCCTCAAGATTAAATTAATCATGCAAATAAAATTCATTCACAATATTATGATAAAACAATCTCATGTTGTTGAATAACCACTCCAACCAACCCTGTTCTTCTAACACTTTCATGACAAGTTACATACTTGAAAAAATCTATTCGGAATGAACATCTTTTTTGGAGTGATGATTCGGCTCATGAGTTTTCGATAGATAGGTTTTTGTTTAGGATTACCGGATTCACCTTTCTGATTTTCAGAAGGATGTGACTCATCAACATACTTATTAAATAGATGCTTAACTCGATCCATTAGAGAGATTTTAAGGCATTGGTTCATAGTATAAGGGAGATAGTTTGGTATAGAATAATACAAAAGCAGGAGTGTTAGAGTGAGTATGTGAGTTTGTTCGACATAGGTTATATAATTTACTGTCTCAAAAATCATAAATAATGAAATGAGGAATAAAATAAAATGAAACAAATATAACAATAATGTTTTATCTTCCAGAGAGAATAATAATAAATAATGTATATAATGTTGTGGCTCAATGGTGAGTCATGTTGGAGAGTCATAAACAGTGAGAAACATAGGTGAGACACAATCATGAGACATCAACAATGAGCCATCAATGGTGAGTCACAAAGGTGATACATCAGTGGTGATTCATCAACTATGTGTCATCAATAGTGATTCATCAATGGTGAGTTACAACTTTGAGTCACAATTTAAAGACATCAATCATGAGAATGAATCGTGACTCACAACTGTGATACATCAATTGTGAAACAGAACAGTAGGACATCAATGGTGAGTCCTCAATAGTGATATGCAACGGTGAGAAAAAAATGGTTAGTCATTCAAAATTGATCACCCCTAACTCATTTTTATGTAATTCATTCTCTCATAATTTAAAGGCTTAGTAAAAATGTTATCAACTTGATGTTATGTGCCCACAAATTTTAGATACATATCACTTTTTTTATAATAATATGTCAAAATATGATGTCTTGCATCAATATTTTTTTTTCCCGAATGAGAAACTGGATTCATGGAGATTGTAATAGAACATGTGTTATCACAGTTTATAAGGATATTTCTATATTGACATCTATAGTATAGTAATGTGTGCTTCATTCAAAAAATTTGAGCACAAAAACTACCCATAACATTGTATTCATCTTCGGTAGAAGATATTGAAATATAATTGTGTTTCATACTAGACCATGAAACTATAGAATTTCCCAAAAAGTGATATGTTCCATAGGTTATCTTTCTATCTAATGTTCATCCACCAATGTATGCATTAGAATAACTAACTATGTCATATGGTTTCCCTCTAGGACAGAATTGTCTACAGTTTGTAGTATATTTGAGGTAATTCAAATCTAATTTAACAGCATATAGATATGACTCGTTAGGGTTTTATTGAAAGTAAACCCACATATATACACTATACATAATATTAGGATGATTATTAGTCAAGTAAATAAGACTTTCAATAATACATATATAAATTGTTTGATCTTTTCATTTCCCATTTTTATCAAGATCCAATTTACAGATGGTACTCATGGGAGTATCACTACATTCAGTGTTATCATGGTAAATTGAATTTAAATATATTTACTATATTTACTTTGATATAATATAATACACTCCATATTTTAAAAAAATTTAATTCCTATATATTAGTTGATTTCACACATTAAAATCATTTCAAACTCATTTTTCAATGTTTATAAATATAATCACAGAATGAATTTTTTGATGATCCAAAAATAATATAATAAAACTATATTTTAAAGTCTATGTAATCTTTAGATATTATTTTTATAAGAATATTAGGAACAACTATACCCTTAGTAAAATCTTTATAAATAAGAAAAGTATTGAGCCTATCATACTAAGCTCTTGGAGGCTGTTTTATACCATAAAAATCTTTTGTTAATTTAAATACATTCTTTGTAAAATTAGGAATTGTAAAACTAGTTGGTTGTTCAATTAAAAAATCATAAACTATATAACCATTTTAGAATTCACTTTTTTCATACATTGGATAATACTTGAAATTAAGACATGATGCATATGATAAGAACATTATAATGGCTTCAAGTTTGGAAAAAAGTATAAATGTTTCTTCATAGTATATTCACTCATCTTGACTATATCATCCTAAAACAAGTCTGGATTTATTTCTTATTGTTGTAACATCTTCATCCATAATGTTTCTAAACACCCACGAAGTGCATATTTTTAAGGTGTAGTTTGGTATATCTACTAGACTCCATACTTTTTTTCTTTAAAACTATATTAAATCTTCTTTCCATAGCCATCAACTATAATTCATCATCGACTGTTTCATTCAATTTTTTTATTTGGTTTGTGAAAAAATGACTTGATGTTCATCCTAGTTTCTCATTGAAGCTCTAGTCTATGTTCTTTTATATAATTCTTTAACTACAGCATCTAAATATTGGGTTTTAAAGGTTATAATAGATATAGAAAATAATGAGATAGATAAATATGGTTCATCTATAGGTTCAAATTCATTTTTAAAATCTAGAGAGTTTCCAGAACTAGTTTTTTATTCTTCTTTAACAATAAAACGAGAAGCTTATCTATTTGTATCGATATTCGACAAATTGTACTAAATCATTTCTAGGATGTTTTTGTACTCATATGAATATATTTCATCAAACTTGTCATAAAACAATTCTTCCACACACGTGGTTCTTTAATTAAATACCCTTTAGGATTTACTAGATATTGAATAACCTATAAAAATCACATCGTCACACATGTAGGAATTTTTTTCAAGATTATCATTTGAATTTAGAATATAGACATTGATACCAAAGACAATGAGGTAATTAATCTTTGGATTCCTATTATTCCACAACTCATATTGAGTCTTATTTAAAGTAGGTCTAATTAATACTCTATTGATTCTATAAAAATCTATATTCACAGTTTCTTCCAGAAAATAAATAGGTAGATAAAATTCATTAAGCAAAGTCTGAGCTATTTCTTGTAATGTTCAATTTTTCCTTTCTAAAAATCCATTCTACTGATCTATAATTGGATAAATAATTATATGAATAAGAATTATGAGATAAATAAAATTCAAATTCTTGATTTTCAAACTCAAAAACATGATCACATATTAGGGATTTGATTCTAAGTACACTTATGTTTTCTACTAAACTATCATGCATAGTGAAATAAGAACAAGGTACACTTTTGTGAGCTAAAAATAATGTCCATGTATACATATAAAAGTCATCTACTAGATCATAGAAATATTAAATCAAATTTAATCTTAAACCTCTAGAGGGTCAAAAAAAATCCATGTGATACACCTCAAGAGGTTGATAAGTTGAAAATTTTTCTTTGGATCAAATTATTTTTTGTGTTTAATTTATTTTTGACAAGAATTACCAACATTATCATTCATAAATTATTGTTTAGGTAGATCCTTGACTAATACACTTCTAGTCATATTTATAATATAGAGAATGTTTTATTGGAAATGTATTGTATGCCAGATCCAAGACTATTTATTAAATACACTGAATCAGGATGTATTCTTAGATGCTAAGGAATCCAAATTAACAACATATACATCTTCATTTCTAAAAGCAGTAAATACCAAATCATTGTTATAATTGAAAAAATTTACAAACACCATTTTAAAATTTAAAAATAAATACATCCTCACATAAATATTAAATGTTAATAAGAGTGTACTTAACAACATTAACAAATAAGTTCTTTGGAAATTGAAATTATGTTTGTATTACCAATTTTTCAAAGGCTAATATTTTTCCCTTTTATCATTGTCACAAAAAGTGGCATGTGCACCATCAATCATGATCATATTCTTGAAGCTAGAGTATTCCCATATCATGTTTCATGAAAATAAATTTTCTAATTACCATTCTCTCTTATAGAAAATTTTTAAACAGTAATCCTACAAAAAAATTTAATCTAGAAGAGACTTTGGTACGCATATTTTCATGAATTTAGTAACATTATTAATGAATGACTTGGGATCCCTCATTTTTTATATATTTCCTACATAAATTTTTTAATGTTTTATAACAATAAACTCTATTCAGTCTAGAAGAATGAAAAGCAATAATATATTTTCCACTACTGGAGCATGCATAAAATTTTCCAAATTATGGCATAAAACCAAAATTTCAATAATAAGATACAGAAATGGTTTTAACAAAAAAATCCCCTGGTGATAACCAATACTAGTATTATATTGTGAGGTGACATGTTTTCCATGCATTTGAACTAAATTATCTTTTCCATTTGTGAATCATTATAAATCCTTTTTTAAATTCTCATTGGAAATATTACGGGTTTTTTTCATTGAGCAGTTCATCAATATATTTCTTTTCTATAGTATAATCTTATTTAACAGTAGTAGAAAGTTCATGTTGTTTTTGAGAATTTTTTTATCTTAAAACTCATTAAAGGTATATTCATTGATATCTTAATACTCATAGATTTCATCACTTTTCAAATTTTTATAATTAATAGTAACAAATTATTCTTCATAATTATAATAATTTCATAATGGATATGATAGGGTTACCTAAGATGTATTTTTTTATAAAACACATGTGGCCTTTTTCATCCTTATCATCATGTGATGATTCTGATTCACTAGAGCTATCCTCATAAGCTCTCCAAGTATCCTTCATTGAATTATTGTACTTCTTAACCATCTCCTCATACTTCTTTTTTTTACATTAGTTTTTGACAATCATGTTTTACTTATCCTCTTCTATTACACTCATAAATTATAATCTCATTAGTATTATCACTTATCTTCCTATACGTTTGTCAATGTCCATTATTTTTATATTTCTCCTTGTTTATACGTTTTTAAAATAACTTATTTTTTCAAAAAAACATCTTTAATCTCTTGGATAGTTGATCCATTTCCTCATCACTATAACATGATGTATCTCCTTTTCTAGAACACTCAACATTCAATTGAATTATATCATTTTCATTCTATTTATATGAAATCGTTTCGAGAGAAATTGATTATTCTTGGTTCATCATTTCTTTCTCTATTAAATTTCATCTCTTCCTCATAGATCATCATCTTACCGGTCAACCCTTTCACAGGTAGTGCATCAGGGTAACAAGTTTGTCTAATGGATACTATGGTTCCTCTTCACCTATCTAGAATACATATCAAGATTTGCATGATCTATTCTTTTACAGTGGCTGCCATTTCCAAATGATATCATTTTATTCACAATCAAATTGATATTGAGATACATGTAATTAATAGAATCACCGAGATTTATCTGGTAATTATCATATTTAATAGTATATTTTATAATCCGCATTTACATAATATTAGTTTTTCCTTCATGTGAAATAGCTAAAGTATATACAAAATATCAAAGGCTTTTTTACAAGAAGAAATCATATTGAAGTCTTCATTACCTAAATCATAGTATAATTCATTCATTTCTATGATATTATTTTCATACGATGTCTTAATGGAATCATCCCAAGAGATTATATTAACAGTATGAATCTTATATTCATCAATTATAGTAGACCAGATTTCAAAACTAATGAATTCAAAATGCATTTTCATTTTTAGTTTCCACTTAGCATAGTTTGTGCTATTAAAATATGGTGGCTTTTTGGGGGCGTCACCTTCATATCTACTTTATATTAAAAACATATTCAAATAAATATAAATTTTTAGATAACAACAATATTTTGATATTTACAATATCAACTAAAATCAACATAGAAAAGGGAGAATTTAAAAAAAAATTAATCTTGTGATAGCAAATTTTGTTCAAAGTAAGAGTCTCCGTAGGGGGTGAATTGAGTTCTTAGAAAAATATTTTTCTAACAAAATTATATAAAATTTCACCAATTTCAATAAAAAACTTTTCTATTAACTAAATAATATATTTAAAATAAATTTTATTATATGAATGATTTCACAAAGGCTAATTAGTTCTCAATAAATTTAATATGGATTTTTATTTTATCCTTTGAAATAAATATACTAAACCAAAATTCTAATGTAAACTCTATCTAAGATTAATTATCAATATGAAGTAATGATTTTTTATTTGAATAAAATAGTCAAGAAAGAACATTGAAAGGAACAATAGATTTAAGAAAAAGTTTCAGTCTCAAGTTGAGGCTTAGTACTCACCAGTTTCTGCTCACCTTCCATCATTCACTTTAATTATATAAAATTTATCCACATCAAAGATCTGGGTACACAACCACATACACATCTCTCCATGTCAACTAGACTTCTTCTATAGTTTTCATGTGTGTTCAAAGTACAATATGCCAGACATTGAACTATTCCTTTATTATATATGTGTGTGTATGGATTAAAAAGATTGTTCTTGTGAGGATATCAATGTACCCTCTAATTTGAAATTGAATCTAGTGTGTGATTATAAAACCAAGACACATACATTTTTCATAAAGTAAAAATAGTACACAATCAGAGATAAAATAATGAGAGTAGAGTTACAAGGCTCTATGTGTTTGTTTATGCAACCTGTGACACCTCAAAGTTATGTTGAAATGTGGCTTGATTCAATTTATGGAAACATCTCAAAAAATGGAATATCGTGAGAGATTGGATCTTATTCTTCCATTGTGGTAATGATTTCTTTTATGAATATTCTCGTCTTTTCGTTTGATGATACATAAGTTATTTATTTAGGGTTCTCATAAATTAATTCCTCTATGCACATTAAGAAGTTATTATTTTCTATTTCTTGGACGGAAAGATCCATATAATATTTCAGTTATATTGTCTTATAGACCGATTTATAATGTAGGGTCGACAAGAAGCATCATATTGATCATGTGTTGGAACCTCTTACATTGTAATCTAATATCCATATAAATGTTTCAAACAAAAGAATGATAAAATTATTGAAATAAATCATGGTATTATCTTTCATAAATATGACCGTTAGAAATAATTTGGAATTTAAATGACAATTAAAGTAGTGTCTCGGCATAGCTACCTCAAGAATGGTAAGTTATGATTTATAGGCCTCTTTATCAGTAGGTTGACTAGATGGTGAATCTTTTATTGGAAGGTCATTCTGATGGAAGGTCTTCTTGATGGATGGGTAGCTATCAATAGCTCATTCATAGTGTAAATTGATAACATCGTTGAGTCATTATGTCTTTAACCTATGATGACGATGACTCATGTCATCTGTAACTCATCTTGAACGGTGAGTTTTCCTTAGAAAAATTTTTAAAATGTTTTTAGAATCTTAATTTGATATTGCCTCATAATTTTCAAAAAAAACAGAGTTAAGAAGTTAGTATGTTGATGTATCTGTGATTCAGTGTATTGGTGGCTTAATGTATCAGTGACACATACCAGTGTCATTACATTTTCTATATTTCTATATCTAAGCTCACGGTGAGACAACTAACAGTAAGACATATCATCGCTAGGTCCAACAGTGAGTCCACCCTAACAGTGACTTAGCCTCAAAAGTGACTTATCCCCATCGATGACTTATACATAGCCAACTTGTCTTATGTAGTAAAAGACTGAGATAAAAGTTTATTATTATGTTTAATCATAATTAGACTTATATAAAAATAATTAAACCTGGTCAGACTTAATAAAATAGTATTTGTTATCATTAAAACTAGATATGTCCATCACATTGAATAGGTAATTTACCACTAAAGTGATTGGGTATAAAAAAATAATCCCATAAAAATTATATGTAAAATATTACATTATATAAAGTAATTATAGACATAATTTGGGAAAGACGTATATAATTAAGAAGTAATATATACAAATGAGATGAAACTAAGTAATGAGATTCTATACCACTTTATAAACATTCGATTGAAAATAAATTGGATGTAGAAACATGAATTAGAAAATAATACCTGATGTTTTTTTAATTATATTACATGTAAAAGTGAATTATAAAAATCATATAATGATAATAGCTTTATAACATTAAAACATTGCTCAATGAATTGAACATGACATGAAATACCTCTCCTTGAAACAAGACTTTCCATGTATGTAATTTAACTCAAATATAATAATAATATATAAATTATTTACATGTTTTATAACATATAAGAAGTATAAAATTTTTAAATGAAACCATTCTTATTTTTTTCAGTGAAACATTTAATTACTTAATCTGTTAAGACCATGTTCGGTGTTTTGAGGTTATTGATTTAATAATTTCAAAATAGATTTTAAATGTTACAATGGTCAAATGGAAATGTTATCCATAATGTAAATAATAATAATAATTACATGCATAAAATTTTTAATAATTATATATAACCTCAAAATAATCTATGAAATATTTTTATGGTAAATAAATTAGAATCAATCCTGGAGACTATAAGCCATATGTATGCATGAATAAAATTTATAATTATTTACAAAAATGATGGAAATATGGTATGTGTTATATAATCAATAGAAAATGACTAATATATCATAAATAACATATAATATATTTTAATACACTTATGTTTACTATCCATGTGATTTGGGGATGAAATATTAATCACATCGCTTTATGGATGTCATAATCTACACATATGTATGAATGGAATTGTTATTTTCCAATGGATTGAAAGGTAAGAATATTGAAAATATATAGAAATTATATAATTATATTTATAGAATGAATATAATTTATACATTAAATAAATCATTATAACAGACCATTAGAGTAGTTTATGTATATTTATTACATCGGTGTGTGAAGACGTAGTCCACTATTTACATGAATGATGGTATCTGGAACCATTTGATGAAAGAAGTAGATGGATTAATGTTATTAATTTAATATTATACCATTGATTTAAATATCATATTATGTTTTTTATATCCTGATTTTTTGAAGAGTTTTGATGAAGGTATAAGAAGAAATAATACAAATACTTTTGGTTAAAAGTTATACCCCATAATTTGAAAACATCATTTACATTATACATTATTACTTATATGATTTTTAGATATCCAAAAATATGTAATAAATAACATGGATTGGGTTTTAATTAAGGGATTTGGGTTTCCCTTCATCTAGCTAGAGTGTTCAAATGAGTGGGGAATAGAGGAGAGTAAGTTCCATTTTATAATTGAGTGGAGCGGAAATCCTATAATTACTTAAACTGTTAAATTAAACAAAAATCTCATTTACGTATTTTATAAAATTTTTAAATTTAAAATAAATTTTTATTATTAATTTAATTCCTCTGATACTAAAAAATTGAAACAATTTTAGGTGATGTTTTCACTCTAATCTCATTTTTTAAGCCCATATTACCCCTTATGATAACAACTTGGGTATCATTTTTTTACTCTATAGGTATCAAAAAATATACATTATAAAATAATTATCAAATAAGTGACCAAGTATTATATTTTCAACCAAATCCAATTAAAATTTTATAATATAGTGCTTCCATACAATTTAAATTATTTAATAAAATATTTTTCATTACAAAATATCATTAATTCTATTTTTTTTAATGTTTTAATCAAGATGAAATTAAATTAATCAATATAAACTGAGAATTAAAATATATAATTTTAAAACATCTAGAATATTTTTATATATCTATAAATATCATAGGCTAAAATAAATCACGCATGAAATTGAATTTCGTGCTTTTAAATTTTTTATCTGGATTTTTCTACTATTTTCACACGCACAATTTTGGTGTTTCATAATTATATAAGTTATCTCTTTTATGTATAAAAAAATAACTTACAATCCTAAAAATTGTTTCATTATGGTCAAAAATAAATTTAAAATTCATCACATATAATTTTTATCCAGAGTTAACATTTATGATAGTATATATTTTTTACTTAAAATAATATATAAGTCGATTCCAATGAAAATAGAAATAATTTGAAATAAAAATAAAATATTAGATTAATAATGATTATTACAACTCATCCAATAGTTTAAATTGATGTGGTATGAAAATTTTTAGTTTTTAAAAAATTAATTTTAATCACAATTACCCGATTCACCATACCAAGGTGATAAATATTTACTATGATTACATTTAATAATAACCAAAAATAATAATGAAAATTTTTAAAAAATCACCTCCTCATTCCTAATATAAAATCTAATTTCCAATATTAAATTTCTATCAGGTTCCTAAATATGTTTTAATAAAAATGTGTGAAGTGCAAATAAGATGGTTTTCATAAAAAAAATTCATCACGCCCACAAATGATCTTATACAAAAAGCATTCACTTAATGAATCATATGCAGTTCCTTATATTATTTAAAACTAAAGATTACCATTGTAACTTTCTTATCATATATTTGTTTTAAATTAATATATTTAATGAAGAAAAATGTAAATCTTAACAAAATCTTTATTTTTAATATTTACTGGAAAATAAATGTTTACAAAAGAGTCAAAAAATTGACCATAATCTAAAATAAAAATTACGAATTAAAAATTGTATAAACATTATCAATATAATGTTCTATAATTTTTATATTATATTGATAAATAAATCTATATAATGCATTAAAAAATATGGTTAGAAATATTTCTTTCAACATTTTGATTGAACAATTACATAATATTCATATAATGAATATTATTCTATAAATAATTATTCATGAATATTAACAAGATAAAAATTTATTTAATATTAAAATTAACATGGTTGTTACATTAATTTCCCATTTTTAAAATTCACCCTCACAATTTTATGTTGTGCCTAATTAAAATGTGTTAAATCAATACCAAAATCAATCCATAAGAGTTGAATATAAAACATATGATCCTTAAAGATAAATATTTTTAATATATAAAAACACCTTATTGAAAACCCATGTCGTAAAATGGGATAATAAAACAACCTTACTATTAGAGGGAATGTGAAATATTAAGGACATTTGGAATAACATATAACAATGTTTCCAAATGGAGGAACATTATATTGAAGTGAAAATATTTACAAGGAGGGAAAACATAATGTCCATGTAATGATAGAGTGTGATTGGAAAAACTAGATCATATGAATGTCATTTATCAAAAGAATATCAATGAGTGAAATAATTAACCAAATACATGTAAAAATGAAAATTAATTATTAATCAAAATAGTTAATAGGGTAACATTTTTATTTCAAAATCCTTTTCCTTATGTTTAGGAATTCCATTTACATCTTGGCATGGAAAAAAATTACTTACAAGAATTTCATTAACTCCATAAATGAAATTTTATACACTAGATTTGTTATTCAAATATTTTATATAAGTGTCCATGCATATAATTTATATATTATAGTTAATTTATGAAATAATTCCCTCTAATAAGTTTTCTATAATACTTTAGGTTTATAGATTTAGGGAGTCAAGTTATACCTCTTATATGAAAGAACTATACTATAAAAAGTGGACACTTTTAATCACTATCACTTTTTCTATAATATAATACTTTCAAAATGAATAATGTTTTAATTTCATGAAAACTCTTCATAAAATTCTTTTTGAATCCATTCATAACCATAATCTCCCTTATAACCCACAAAAAAATACTTTGGAAAAATGTGGTGAGCACAAAATGCTAGGTAAGGGATGTAAAATTAAAGTAATATTTTAGTTTAGTGAATAACATAAAAACACAGAAGATACTTACCTTTATGAAATTATTATTTTATATTTTGAAATAAATCATTTCCAAATGAAAAAATATAATTTTTTATAAAATTAAACATTTAATACCCTTATCAATCATAAATGGAAAATGTAGGGAACTTGAAACATTATTTTCAAATCACTCTTAAATTTTGGGAAACATTCACAGTTACACAAGGAATAACCAACACATTTATACATGTATTTACAATAATTTTTAAACTTATATAATTTTCATGTTTAAACATGGAATAAGCATCATTGTACATTATAATATTCCCTAAGGAGAAATAATTTTATTTAAATCGGTCCCTTTACCCATTGCATTGGAGAGTACTAATGGGGTCAATTGAACTTGGTTTATCATGGAACCTATAGTCCTTGGTTAATAACCTAACCAATAATCCTTGGATTATAATAGAACTATTGGAATATATAAAAAACTACCAATAACTATAACATACCTATAATACAAAAAAATATTTCGTGCATAAAAACATTCCATGCACTAACAAGAATAAAAATGAAAATTATACTCTATAGTTTTTAAAAAAATATTAGACTATATCGTAATTATCATATTTATATTACATTACAAAATTTTTAATTTATTTCAGTTTAATTTTATAGAAAATAACTTCCCAATAAATCTTCACAAGAGCCCTTTTATCAAAAACTAACTCCACCCATTTACATCAAGACTATTCGGTCCGAAAGGATAGTCCAAAAAAACATTACCTCTTATATCTTTTTGGATTTTTCTCATCCAAAAAAACAAATCTCAACATCTTCCTAAATCATTATAAGTACTCTATCAGTAAATCTAGTTCTAGTACTCTAATAATCCCTCTTTTTAGATTTTATTATATATTATTTCCCCTTATTTGTATCCTGACTTAAAACTTGTTCTATTTTAACATTACAAAAAACATACTAACATTCACAAACCACTACACTTAATAAAAATCATAATACATCATCAATATCACTCTCCAGTCATTTTTTTGGAATCCTTTATATGATATTTAATACAAAATATTTACTTATACCATAAATTTTTTTATAGATAATATATCGGTGAGTATAAATGAGAAATTCTGATGGATATAATGTTTTATTGGTATTGATTTTAAGTAAAAAAACATGGTTTTACAAACATATATATTTGTTATTATTGATAATTTAATTCCAACAAATCCTTTTCCAAATGTTAAATCTCTTTCTTTATAATAATAATACATACATTTTTTATTATTGACTGAATATATGATTTTTAATTACTATTACCTGTAAATCCATTATCATTAATAAAATTTCTTACAATAAATCATTCATTGATTATAATAAATCAAGTGAAATAAAAAATTTAATATATATTATTATATTTATAACGAAAATCAATATTCAATTTTAGAGGTTTTAATAAAAATATCCCATTAATAATTCTTATATATTCTAATATTTTTATTTAAAAAGAATTACTTACATTATGTGAACAATTTATATCATTATGATATTTTAATTTAACAAACATAATAAATTAAAACATGATAATTAATAAAACAATATTCAAAATAAAAGTGAAAACAATAATATAATTTCTTATAAAATTAATAATTTTTACTCACTTATTCAAATATTATAAGTGAAAAAAATAATAATCATTTCTAAAACATAATAATCGTAATATAAAATAATATTAATTTTTATCAATATTCTCATATTTACATTTATTTAATATTGTAAAACAATAATATTAATTTTTATAAAATTTTAATTTCATGTCGACCTCCATGGTTCCCCAACTCTCCTCGAATCCCCACATCCCCACATCCCCATTTCCCCACCTCACTAATTCATTGCTTTGCTAAATCCTTGTCTCTCTACGATTCCCTAAATATTTTCCTCGTTATGATTCATTGAATCCCTAGCTCTCTACGATTCCTAAAATACCTACATCTTTGAATCACCACCTCTTTTAAATTCCTTAGTGAACATCGTTGTCAATGCCTCCACCTCCAATAGAAATACCTATTTTTAGAAGCATTCCTCCACGACTCCCCAAAGTAAGACACAGTTGATCATAGAAGAAGAAAATTTGGATGCTATACTAAGAAATCATTATGATTGATCAGAGAAGAAGAATTAAAGTTACACCTTTTATTTAAATAATATACCCCCAAATGAAAATTTCTATGATTGGATTGTAATAATTCCCTCAGGAATATTTTAGCATAGAAATTAAAACTCAATCATATTTTCCACTTAATAAGATGAAGCAAGTGAAAAGGTAAATTTTTGTTGAGAAATATCTGAATTAGGATGCGAGAAATAAGTTAGAAGTTAGAAAATGAGAAATTTCATTCACCATTACCCATTTTTAGGTTTGACTATTAATTTAATTCTTCTATTTTACATTTCATCATTCGTAGATAAAAACATAATTCTAGTCATCATAAAAATGATGTACCACTTCTAGATGGTGCCTTTAAAACTAAAATATTGGTCCCAATGAAAAGAAACGTTTTACAAAATAAAACTACTTGTTTCAAAATTAATTTTATATTGAATAGGTGTAATGATCCCATGAAGATTAGTCAGGTTTTTATTCAAATATAGACTGATCGAACTCCTTTGTATGTCTCATTCTAGGTACAAATTCAAGTTTAAATGAATGAAATCCATTCTCTATATTATCAAAAAATAAACAATACACATTGAAATTTTAATCCTTTAATTAGACTATATTGAATGATTAACATATGAGTGAATCCTAATTTATCTATTTATAAGGGGATTTTATCTTAATTTAGTGAGTAAGTTTTTCTATTTTGAATCTGGTTACAATATATTTCTTGATTTTGTATGTATAATGATTCAATTTTGTAAGTTTTCTATATTAATATAAGATTCCATTTCCATGTGATGTGTAATTTTTTACATCAATAATTTAGTGTACTGTTGAATTTGATATTGAGAGTTAATATGTTAGAGAGATTCTATAATGCATGTCTTATTTTCAAATATTAATTAGTTGAACTATGTATAATAGTTGATAGATAAGTTTAATTTAATTTTTATTTTTAGCATCATAATGATGTATTTAGGTGGCCATAAACTAATTGAGTTTCTTTTTAATGGATTATTATTTATCTTTGTGTTTAAAATTAATTTCACTATATGTTATTTGAAAGATAAATTCACTGATAATTTACAGTTACAAAATTTTGGAAATCGATGATAAATATTATGTTAATAAATTTTTATTTTAATATTAATTGAGATCTTGTTGGTAGTTTTGCATAAAATTTGGAATAATTTTCAGGCTTCTCATAAGTCCCATATGATGTATTGTTGCAATCATCCCTCCAGGACCATCACATTGAAAAAGAATTTTGGGTCAGTGAATACCTCATTCAGGTTTTGAATATTTCACATCCTCTATTTCATAAAGAACAAAATTGTGTCAAGATATCCTAAATTCTCAATCTTTAAAAGTTTATTATGATGGAATACTATTATTCGTTAATTAAAGTGGCAACATGTTCTTACTCATACATCATTTCGATAATAAAAGAAACATTATGAGAAATTACCACATTTTTAAATGTACGTAATGACTTTAATATATTTATTAAAATATTTACTCTTCTATTAACTGATTCCATTATGGAACTAATTTCCTTACTTATTAACATGATACTCAAATTGATTTTGAAATAATATGATTGGTTCCATTATTCTTTTTCCAGTTTAGCATTTCTTTTGGAACTGATGTCCTATATTGTAGTGTTTTGGATTGTTGTTCTTTTTCTTCTCATCTTTTTAATCCTGGATGATGAAAATTCGTAATCTATTCGAACCATGTTCAGTTTCACTTGTGTTTTAATAGGAAGTTTCAATATATATCATTTGGGTGAGATATTTTGTTCCTGAAGTGTGAGTTATGGATAGATAAATGAAATATGTGTTGGGAAATCAGCTAGGCCAATATATATGTGGTTGTTTCACAAAATATTGGCCAGAGGAATTAGACATAACACTATACAGGAGTTAATGAGTCGATTAAATATTTGTTTTTGAATCAATCGGCTCAAAGACTCATTAAGTATTATTTAGAACTTAATACCCATAGAATATTTCCACTCATGTAGTTTTATTATTCTATAATTAGAATCCCAAATGCATCTCTCTTATAAGAAATAAGAAAATATAATGTTTTCAAATATGTACAATAGAAAGGTTAGATCACATACCCTTCTTCTCAGAGGCTCACAGTGAAAAAGAAACCAAGTAGCATGGAACATAATACAAATCTTGGTATGTTGAAAAACGTATCATAGTATGTTTTCCTTCTCAATGATTGAGATGATTTTCCATTTGATTATTTGAAAAATATAATATCATTCTACCTCTATTGTTTATGAATGAATTTTTTTGCTTCATGGAATATCTTCCAAAGGCATTGGATGGAGAAATACACAGAATGAATGAGTCTATTCAATAGTATTTTGGGAGTCAAGAAGCTCATGGACTCATTGTTTTATTTTCAAAACATTATACCCAAAATTTATTTTAGTGGATACGATCTAAAAATTCACTAATTAGAGTCCCATATGTAACTCTCTTCATAGTAATAAAAAATGATTATATTGTGAACTATGTAAAATAACAAGGTTGGATCGCAGATCCTTCCTCTCAGATGCAGACCATGATAATGCAGCCATGTAATAGGTAGGAAATCATGATCTTGGAATGATGGAAAACATAATTATTATTCCCTTATCAAGCATTGATAATCCCATATATGTATTCAATTATTTTATGAAACAATTGGAATTTATTTATCTCACAAACATTTATAACAATATTGAGAGACATTTGGTGAAATTAATTTATTGTTTGGCAAAGATGAGGATTGAAAAACTGTCATTCTATACTGATCATTTTTTTATATTTTCATTTGTTTCATTCTTTACAATTGATTTAGATATTTTTTACAAATTTTTTGGTATTCTCCATGGTTATGATTATTGTAGAACATGGTGTTAAAGGTTATGGTAAAGAAGCAACATGATGTTACTCTCAGGTATTAAAGCTTACTTGATATGTTGGGATTTTCAATAGGGGTGATGAAAGAAATATGATCGTTCTTTATGGGTCATTTTTTACTTTAAATTTTTGTTTCAATTCATGAAATTTTTTTATTGATTTGTCGGTAAGGAGTTTGGTTGGGTGTGGTTTGGATGTTATAGTTGAAGGGCGTGGAATAACCAAGTCTTGAGGTTCCTCGCTATTACTTGGGCTGACTTTGATTATTTCATTTAATGGAATAATTAATGGTTATGAATGATCTTTGGATATACTATTCTTATATGAACATGTGTGGAAGAGTATTGGAGCCAAGAGAAAACATGCCCTTTTTTAATATTTTGGGGTGGGTAGGTCAGTAGTGGTGCTGCATATATTGATATATGGTTTTCATGTTTTTATTATCTTTTAAGGTATCAATCAACGTCAACAATGTATTGATTCATTTTTTATTAAATTCCATTATTATTTTAATTAATAGTTTCTTAATTTCAAATATGTTTGAAAATCATATTCGCTTGGATAATTATAACATGAGTATTTTATATGATCAATTAATAAATATAATGTGAAATTTTACCAGCAATAAAAATTTATAATTTTTATTTAAATATATTTTATTATAAATAGTATATATTGGTAATATTATTTCCAAAAGATATGAATGTCATATTAATATATTACTAAATACTTTGACAGACAGATATTTTATATTTTGGTATTATTATAATTATAACGTAACATTTTTTTCACTCACAATAACATTTAGTGAAAGTGTTTTTACTAATAGTTTGGTGAAATGAAAATTTTTAATTGTAAAATGATTTACCAATATAAAATTTACTTTTACCAAAATATATACCCATCATGGAAGAACCAATTTATTTTTAGTGATTATTTCTAAAATCTCATGTCATGTATTCTTTCTAGAATCCTCTATATTAAACTATTTCATAGAAAAATATAAAATGAAATTTATATATATGATTTATTATCTCACAATATCATAAAAAATTCTAGGATAATTAACTCTTAAAAATTCATGATGTAAAAAAACATTCATAATATTAAATCATCGACTGATTTTATTTCACATAAAAACTCATTCCAGGAAACAGTATTCATAAAACTGCATCAGTAAAATTTGAGAACAAATAATTCAACATATACTCCTTATAAAAATAATGTTTCATGAGATTTTATATGATGTTATATATTTTTATATCTTCATAGATTCTTATATATAAATATCAGACACTTTATCTCATATGATGTTTCGAGAAAGGTATGTCTGGAAACTAGTTCTAGATAAAACATTAAAAAAACAACTTGTAAGTGTTATGGAATAATTGTATGAAATTATTTTTTTTAACATTGGTTTCCAAACATCTACCAATAATTACAATATTTAAAAAATATATTTATTTCTGTTAAAGAAAATTAAATATATATTCCCCATAAAACTTATTTCAAACAAATATTAACCGACATAGTCACAAAAATCTCCACATAATGAATTTTTTATCAATTAAGTTGAAAAAATCACTAAAATTTTTTAACACATGTAATCAATCACTTATCCATCAATTAAAATATTACATGAGTGAACCTGATCTAGTAATCGATAATAATTTAACAAAAAATACCTGACATCCAAATTAGTAACTTAACAAAATATTTCATTTCTCAAACACCTCGTCATCAACATTTAATCTGACCATTAATAACTTTTTCACAATAACCTGCAATAATTTTATTTCCTTCATCTACATAAAAAAACTATTAGAATAATTCACTCATGATGAAATGACATCATACACCTTTTATTAAATCCACCAGATTACATACTTTCTATAAATGGTTGAACACATATCAAAGGATAAATTTATGAAAAATAAATTTTCTTCTCCCTAAATAGATGATACTATGACACTATGGTAAAGGGGAAAAAATTACTAAACCATGATGATAAATATATTTTAAACCCATGCTCAACATAAATTTTTCAATTATCTCTTTTACATAGAGTTTTTTTATATATTTGAAACAAAATATTGTAGTAAAATATTCTACATTTAGTTCATTCTTCTCCAAATTATCATTGAGGAAGTGATATTTGATATCAATATGATTTTAAAAATTACGTTTCAATTTATTTGTAGTGATATTTTTAACACATTGATTTTCAAAATGGAAGAGAATGGGTAACATAAATTCAACTGAAATATCATCCAACTGAGTTTTCACCAAAATATGTCATGTTGCATCTCGATAAGAAGCTATATATTTATATTCATACATTCGATGTGTTAAATAATATTACTTTTTTGAATTACAACAAACACATAAATCACCCATGAATAATACTCTACCATATGTGGATCTTCTATCAATAACACTTCCATCCCAATATGTATCAATATAACTAAAAAATCAATATTTTGGGAGATGTGACATTTTCTACCAAATACTGTTATTCCTTTGGCATATATACGAATTGGTTTTCCTTCCATGAAATAAGATTCTATTATATAATTCTTAAATATTTCACACAATTTAACAGTATATACAATATTGTTTCATGAATTCATTAGATATGAAAAATGTTCAACCTATTTCATAAATTCTATAGAACCAACATATTTACATTCTCCACATTAGACAACTAGGTTACCATAGAAATTGGTGTGAAAAAAGGTTTTTAATTTCCCAAGAAAAAATTTCTATAAAATTCATTTGCATTATTTTGGTAAGATAAGAAAATATATTTATGCTTTTGTAAGATTTCCAAGAGAGGAATGTATTTCATTTCACCAAGAATCGACATTTTAATAAATTTCTCCTATTATGTATCATATATTCCCAATTTTTTGTCAGTATTCCCATCAATGATAATATCATAAATGTAATCTGTCAGAATGAGGTAAACCTTATAATTTTTATTATTATATATATCACTATCAACTCATTCTTTTTTAATGTTCATCTTTATTATGTAAGTATCTAATTGGGATAACCAATATCTAAGGGCATGATTTTACCTATAAAACTATTTATTCAACTTGAAAAAATTTCTTCAAAACTTTCAAATCATGGATCAACATGGTTTGTTAATATACACATATTTATCAAGATTTACATTAATAATTGCCAACATTTCCCACATCTAAAAAATTTAGTACATGATTCTATAGGAAAATAATGAAGTATTCTTATATATTATAATATCAGAACTAAAGAAAAATTCAAACCAAAATCGATGAAGTAAATAGTATAGTATGATTTTCAATCCAAGTATGCAATGTTTTTTTTCACTTCTCCATCTTCATTCAACATATTTCATAAAAACCACTTTTTACAAATATAATTTTTCTTGTTTTTTGATTAATGGTTACCATTTATCATTTCTCTCAATCTGATCCAAATATTCATTCATTTCATCAATCCAATCATAATTCTTAGAAGCTTCAGTAACATATTTTTTCTCATTTATTGAGTATATGGAGGTATGTGTATCTAGTATTGAGGTTACACTCATAAGAACATGTTGTTCTTGATAACTGTTGATTTTTCATGGATCAATATCATTCAACATTCTAGACTGAGATATACTATGGCCTTCGTAATAACTCCAATTAACTGAGTATTGATATTAATTCTATGAAGAATTTTCATTATATGGTATGTTTTTAATTTTCTCAAAAGTAACTAACAATTATTCCCCCTCTTTCTTATCATCATGTGTTTGTGAAAATATTTCATCGTCTTTTTCTTCTACTTTTACATCCATTTAATCAAATATCAAAATTGATTATTTGTTAAAAAATCTCTATATTTTTCTTTTATGATAATATCCATCAAATAATCCAATAACACTTGTTTGATAACATTTTCCAAAATTTTTACAATTTATGTTTGTGATGAAGGAACTTACAAAAAACCATAAATGTCTCAAACATGGAATTTTATTATAAAATATCTTTTTAAGATTTATATCACAAATTTTTTTATATAAATATCAATTATGAATATAAAATAATGCAATCATCACATTCCTTCAAAAATAAAGTGAAGTATCATACAGGATCAGAAATCTACATTCATATTCACTCAATCATTTAATTACTCACCCAATGAAAACATTTTTATATGGCGTGTAAGGATATATAAAATCATATATAATTATATGTTTTTAATCTTATTATATAATCTAATAATTTTTTTATTCACCACCATTTTCAATTTTTAAATTGTTTTCAGAATAAATACATTATTTTTTACACTTCTCCAGAAACACTTAATCATTTCAGAGCATCTGATTTAGGTTTCAAATAAATTATAAAGGTTATTAAATTAATGTTATTAATTAATTAAATTACATACTTATCTATGTTTATATAGTATTTTCTCATTGGTCTTACAATATCATAATGAATGAAATCCAACAGATTAGTTTAAAAAATGAAAACGTTCTTATGAAAAATATTTTTAATCTCCCTTTATATAAAATGGAACAACAATAACCTATTATTACTATCATATCAAGAATATCATGAATATAATCATTCATTATAAAATTTCCCATATGCCTCTCACACATATGTCCCAATAACTTATGTGACAATTGATCATCCTTTATCATACTCAGATATCATGAATCATGTATGTTAATAACTTGAAACAAGATTCACTTTGTTCGTTGGAATCTCATAAAAACATTTCAATTGTTTAATAATTTAATAAACTTCCACATTCTCTAAGAAAAATAGTATTACATAAACAAAATTTTGATGAAAAATATATTTTTATTTGATTCATCCAATCAAGAAATAAGGATTATTTTAAATTTAATTCATATTTAAAAATTATTCTATATATAACACCATTGATTCCATGTGACTCGTAATTTTTAAAGTTCATTATTATTTATTAAAAATTCTTCACATACATTAATAGATACAAATATATTGTCATCTGTAAAGATCCCCTAGAATCAAAATCTAGGGTCTTTCTCCTTTTGTAGGTTTGGGAGATGTTTTGACAACAAGGGCTCTAACAACCCAGTCTTAGCATACATTAACATTACATAACATTTTTGGAATAAATAATACCTAGATAAAATATATTTCCAAATATCATATTAGTCTCCTAACTTTCAAAACATGGAAATATATTCACTAGTGGAAAAGTTATCTACATTATTTAAAACTAGGTTCTTCATTTCTAAAACTCTTATTAAAGACATCATAAATAATACCTGTATTAAAAAATTGGGAATTAAAACATAGAAGTAGGTTATATAATATGTTCAATTAGGGTAAAAAATGGATATATGTTAGCATAATAATGATAAAAAGTGTTGAAAGCTTGATAATGATATTGGAAGATAATACCATGAATATCAAATATCATAAACATGAATCCTGGCATAAGTATATCCCAATCGTAATATATGAATCATAAGAAAATGAAGAGAATATTCCCTGAAAGGAAAAAATATGAATAATACATGGAATTATGGAATATAGATAAACATTTAATATCATTACCTATATGTGTAGATGCATTGTTATAACTTATCCAGGTACATCTAAGAGACTACACCTACAGGTCAGGACACACAATCATCCCTAGTCATAGTCATTTCCTTATAATGGATATTGTTTCACCATGTTCCCATAGTGGAACTAGTTTCCCCATCTTACAATGGTGGATCAAGATTCCATAAATTCTATCTTCATGGTGAATGCACCTATGGGGAGGGACAAACCACCATCCCCAGTTTCAGTCATTTCCTTGTATGTTATCAGGTTTCCCCATCATCCCATAGTGGATTGGGTTTACCAATACCGTAGTGGATTAATCCCATTGACTAGAATTGTAGAATCCCAAGATTGATGTACATGGACTTTTAATTAATTTTGAAGAATTCTTAATACATGACACAAATATAATCTCAAAGATCGTATTAGTTTAATGTCTTTAGAAACTCGGAACATAATATTTTAATCATGGTGAAAGATATTCATCATCACCTATAATGATCTTCCCCATTTGCTTTCCCAACTAAATACATTCTGTATATTATGGAAGAAATAAAACATAAATAGGGTGAGCTGAAATGTTCAGTAAGGGTAAAAATTGACAACATAAAACAAACAAAAAACATTAGAATGTAAAAACATGAACATAATGTTTACATATCTAAATTTGGAGTCATGAAATAAATATAATAAGTTCGTAAGGAATAGATCATAAAGGAACAGTAACTATAAAATTTTTATTGACTTAAAACATGGTATTTTTGAAAGTAAATAACCACATAATTTGATTTCTATAGTAGCCAAGGCATTGCTACCAACACCATCTTAGTGGGAAAATTCCATTACTGAATCCGGTTTACATGACGTTCAAGCCATGTATTAATGAACATGATTTACTTGTCATTCCATCCATGTGTTAATGAACAAGATTTACTTTTTGTTCTAGTCTTGTCTATCTCATTAGATATAAATAGTTACCCATGCATTTGAGGGAGATATAGGTCCCACCCATCTCATAATGAAACCATTATTATGTCTTCCACAAAAATCTAAATCATTCATCATATCATAACCCATTTAATAAAATGGGATTCTTAAACATCATGCCATCATAACATAATCCATATAAGATAAATGAATATCATAAAAATAATTCCATCATAAAATTATTCTGAATAAAGTAACAATAGGGATATAAACATAACCCTATGTCATCATATATGGAAAATAATTTTGATAAAACATTTGAACATAATTCTTAAGTAAAATATACATTCTTTTTCAAAAATGATTTCTTTTCTCAAAATGTTGAGAAATTTTGAAAGAAAATAATTAAGGTGAAAATACTTTTAAAACGTATAGATTAAGTTTCTTGGAAATAAATTTTTGTGAATATGTAAAAATTTGTTCATGCCATATAAGTTAAAAAACATTCTCCTTCTACTTTTTCCAAAAAAAAGTCAAAATGTACCTCGTATGGTAAACCAAAGAAATATTCCTTCCATGCTATGTACTAACAATCAAAAATGGGTAAAAATGACTTCAAACATACATAGAAGTATAGTAAACATTATATGAAAACATTTTTAGAATACATGGACATGTATGAAAAATGAATCCCTAGTAAATACTTACGTATAAACAATCTCAAATAAAAATTGGATTGCAAAATTATCCCTTACCTTAGGTACGAATTCATTTAAATGTGTCCAAAACTCATGTATAGGGGGTCTAAACATATAATTAACTTGTAACACAACCATAATAATATTTATTATATCATATATGATTCACTTATTACTTTATATTACCAGTTCATTTGTCAATTCCAAGTTAAAGTAACATTTTGGGTAAAAATCATTTTATTTATCGTACGTGTTTGGAATTATTATTCTTGATATTATTACCTATATAATCACTTACATACATATAGAATTTAAAACATAATTTATATATTATATATTCAGTATATAAATATATATATATATAATAGATAAAAAATGGAATACACTGTTCATGGAGACGGTAGGTCATACGTACATAGGAACATATTTTTTGTTTCCTTATTAAATATAATCTAAGTAATTAAATGAAATTTATATATAAATTAATCCAGTATAATTATTATTTAATATATTTCATGGTTATTTATTATATATACATTATAATCATTATTTTCTGGTTAACATGGAAAATGAATCTCATCACATCATGGAGACGATAAGTCGTACAGACGCAGGAGCGATGATATCGTTCCCATAATTATTGAATGTTATTGAATAGGATAATGTATAATATATCAAATTTAGTATCATTTTATAATTGTTATATATAGTTATTATTTCCACCATTATACCCATCCAAGTAAGGTGGTGGTGAAAAACATATTACACCATGGCATGGAGATGGTAAGATTTATGTACGCATGTGTAGTGATTTTGGTTATTTTAGGATAGATATAAGGTAAAATAGGGTTGTTCAATTTTTATAAAAACATATCAGAATATTAATTTTGTCTATGTTATTACTTTATAAAGAAAAAACTAAAGAATAGAAGGTAGAATAATAAATAAATTTGAATGAATCAGAAGAATAGATTACCTCTTCCTCGATGTGCCTCCATTAAATTTCCTCTTAGGGAACTAGAAATGGAAATTTGAAAAGAAAAGAACCACTAGAATGTAACTAGAGATGTTTAGAAGGTAAATTGGTAGGGTTTTACTGAGCTTAAAGCCTTAAAAATGACTGAAGAGGTGAGGGAGGAGGTTCCCTTTTATAAGAGAGGGGATGGGCACTTTAGGAAATTCCTAAAATATTAATTTATTATAAATTCATTTTCTATTTAAAAAAGTAAAAATCTTATTTAATTCAAAGATACAATGATTTTGGTTTGAATACCCATAGTACAAATATTTTTAGACATGTTTTTAATATTTTATTATCCTTACCATTTCAGTATAACCCTTATTTTACACTTTTTAGTCTTTCCATGATATCACGTTATTTACAAATTGTCGGTTAATGTAACTACCATATCATATAAAACTACCAGCACAAAGTTATTTATGAAATATATTGAATTATATTAACAATTTGGCCTAATATTATATTTTTTGGAATTAAATATCATTTAATAAAATATTTTATGTTTTAAGTTATTAATTATGTCCATTTTCGACACTATCCATAGATGACTTTTAAAAAAATTCATAACAACCTCATTAATTCATACTAAAGGTATTAAATCATACCAAATATGTAAATGTCAACCAAAAACATTTTATGACATAAAAATGTTCAAAAAAAATTTATTTTAATATTTATAAATTCATTTATCTGAATCTTTTATTCATGAGGTAATCACTACATCATAGTTGTGTCATAAATAAATATATTTATATAATGTATAAAAATTTTAAATAAAACACCATAATATAAGAAATATTTTTCTCCTTATACTGAATATTTATATATATAGATATTAGTTATATTACTCTATATTAAAATCTCATTGGTTAAATATAGATGTTTATGATAAAATTATCTTTACGGTAAATTGTTTCTTATAAAATATAATTTTCACATCCTAGGGAATACATGGGGTCCCAAAATCCACACAAGGATTCCCATGGTCAGAAATATCTCACAAAATAGTATTATGACATGTGTTAAGGATGTTTAATATTATTATAACATTATTTTTAACCCTTATTTACCAGATTTACCGTTTAACCATTGTAAATAAAATAATTACTCAAGTTACTATTAATAATGAACAAAAATAAAAAGGCACTTATTTACTGAATTATAACCTTTTGATTCTAAATATGGAATCCATTTTTTTAAATTCAAAATACATAGTTTGTAGTAATTAATTTACAATTAATTCCTATTGTCAAAACCAAAAAGCGGGTTTTTAAGAAGTAACAACTATCAAATGATTGACCTATAGTTATGTTCAATTTATAAGTAAAATTAATTCCAATTAATGAAATTGTATTAAATGAAAAAAAATATAATCCAATTAAACTTTAAAACAAATTAAATATATAATCTTACTATAAAAATAAATTTGATGAAATTTCAATTTTGAATTAAAATGCAATATTTTCAGTATTCATTTCAAATTATATTTTATTATATAAATTATAAACACTCATCAAAATTAAATTAATATGTCCCTCTTCTAATTAATAAGTTTATTTTGTCAAATTTAACTTATAAAATTTTCATAAAATAGATTTAAAATGGGTGAGCATCAAAAGGTGGTAAAACAACATTTTTTAAAAAATACTTCTTTTACTTGAAAATTGATTTTTTTCTAATACCATGTCCTAGAAAATGTGTAAGATGAATGATAATGTTATAAAATTTAAAATGTGGTTAATACTATTCATAACAGCTGATTTATATCCCATAAAATAATAAAATTTTAATAATATATCATTGTTTAGTTAAACTCGGCATTACGTACAATGCAAGCTATCGAGGAAGGCTGCTCTGGCATTTAACGCAAGACAAGTCCATGATGTGTGTAATGAAATATTCCTTTAGTGTTGATTATAAAATAATCCTACCATACTTCTTTTATACATCAAAATAAATCTAGAATCATTGCTTCATGAAATAAATTATTCCAAACGTTTTTGAAATTATGTGTAATACAAACCCAGAATAGTGTTGCATATAATAAAATCTAATACGGTGTGGTATATGATGCAAGATAATATTTTTTGTAATATACCAGCAAATAAATAAATGATATGAAAAAGAATATATCACATAAAATATTGGGGTGTTATATTCTACCCCACTTAAAATGAATTTCACCCTCGATGTTCGCCAAGGTTATAAATGGTTCAATACTTAGAAGTTTCATTCATATAAATCCACATCGTAAAAAGAAATACAAAAACATCATTTCAAAATGGAAATTTAGAAACATAATGGTTACCTAAAGTTGCAATTTCATAGGTTTCTACATAGAATAACATAGGAAGGAAGTGAAAACATGAATATGTAAGAGAAATATTACAATCATGTTCTGAAGGATAGTGATAAGGAATAAGGTTTGGAGATAGTTAACTACCAAAAAAAATAAATCTGTGATGATTTAAGGGAACAACTAATTAATTGGAAAAGAAGGTACTAGGATAACATTTTTGGTTTTCCAGATCCATTTCCTAAAGTTGATGAATTTATCATGTGAATAAATACAAACCTGATTGAGGTACAATATCACTCTGTTTCGTGCCTTTAAAAGTTTCCATGTTATCTCTTAAAGAAATGAAGTTGTATTTGTCATTTGTGAAGTGTTAGAAGATCATGAGATAGAATGATATGTTGTTCCATATGTCTCAACAAAAATGATAGAAAATGTTACCAAATAATAATAAGTCCACCAATAGTGAGATAATAAATTAATCTAAGAAACTTAAAATGGAAAATAACATATACTATCCAAAAATGGATAACATTAAAATCCTTACAAAAACTAAAAATATAATTCGTTAGAAGGAGTTGATCTAAATAAACTTAAAATTTGTCTCTCATATCTTATAAGTAATTTTTTAGTTGTTAAATTCCATACATGTGAATAACTTAATCATGTACTCTCTTGAAACTTGAATTACAATATGACATTAGTGAAAATATGAATGCTGTCAAAAGTTAACAATTTTCACATACCGATATCCCAAATACTCAACCCATGATATTACTTTGTCCTTATATCATTAATGAGATCATTTATTCATTAAAACATCTCCTTATCTTGTTATCCATTAATTATTTTCATATCATGTGCTTTCCAAAAAATATCTGAATAACATTTCATGGTTTCTAGTACCATTCAACATATACATTCAAATACACAAGGAAAAAATAGTGTTATAATCCTTAGATGTTTCTTTATTCCATAGTACTATTAAATTAAATATACAATATTACTATTTATAAACATGCAATCATTCCTCCGCCTTCTTAAACCATTAATCGGGCTTCATCATTTTATTCCCGAACAATTCTATTATATCATATATAATCTATAGTATATTAATAATCATCAACATAAATACTACCCATATGACCAGGTTGATTATCATCCTGAGATTTTCCCTTATGGAATCAATATTCAGAATTCATGTACATTCAATATTTAAAACATTTAACAATTTTTTATGTCTTAGTAATATGATTATCCTTGTCTATTGGGTTAACGAAGTCTTTTTGTAAAGTTTTGGTTCTAGGTTCCACTCAACGGGTGCCCCGAACCTAGTTCTCCACATGACCTCAAGTGCATTTCCCCAAATGCCAAAGGCTACCGACCAGCAGTGGGGGCCCAGGTCTAATAGTGGGGAAACTATGCCCTCATTTGTCAAAGTGTAGCGCAGCAGAATTGAAATAAAACATACAACAAACAGCAGAAGCAGTAAACCATACACAACTGAAATAACAACATCAGTGGATATATCCAACAATAGATAAACAATGATGCTACATGTCACATGTTCTAAGAAAACAGCCAGATCATATTATACATCAATACAGTACAACAAAATGCAGAGTACAACAAAAAAAAGAAAAAAAAACTTGTAGTGGCATCGTGAGCCTGGTCTCGGTCCCATGCCCTCCTACTCCTCAGCAACAGTCAAGTACCTGTATAGGGACTCTTGCCCCTATCTACACCTGCAAAAACGTAATCTGTTTGGGCTAAATAGAATGACCCAAAAGGGTGTGAGAAACATATCTTAGAAGGCACCCACCAAAGGCTCATGCCCAACTGCATGTATGCATGCAACAATAGTGTGCAATAGTAAAATTCAATAAAGTTAGCAGTACTCAAAAGTAACTAAATATTAGTTATATTTCTATTTTACTATTCATTTAATCCATTAAAAATTAGAAATCACCACAGTGCATTTCTAAGTAAAAAAGTCCACGTCCTTAAATAAGAAAAACCTTACCCTCAGGTAAGAAGAACCCAACCTACTGGTAATTTCCCTCAGGTGTAACATAAGTTTTCCCTCATATGTAGGTAGTGTCTCCCTCAGGCACAGAGTCTATTGCCCTCAGGCACGGAAGAAGTTGCCCTCAGGTCGAAATAACTAATGCCCTCAGGATAAACAGTGCAGTGCCCACAGGCTAATCACAAAAATTCCCTCAGGCTAAACAGGTAATCAGGCCATGCCCAATAGGTAAACAAGAAGTAAACAATTAATTCCTCTTAAGTAAATTCAATAATTACCACTTTAAAGGCATACCCTCGGGTATCCTGGCCAAACAGCTAAACAGTGGAACACACCCCCGAGGTGGTTCCAGATCTATGCAACGATCCCAACCAGCATTTTAATATCATATATAGATAAATAATCAATTCTAGTTGTTTAAATATAGCAACAGACTCAGCCACACGACACCCCAATATGGGTTCATGGCACAAAATGCACAATACACACGACAGTTGGAAAAACAAACACCAAGCCACCTACCTTATACGTCAACAAGTGGTATACACAATTTTTGATCCCAGAAACTCCCAAGAACGGCGTAGATATGAGGTAAGGAAACATTCATTCAATATCAAATAACTCTCATTAGGATAAGAATTGGTCAGCAACATGCTAGGAGAAGAAAGGGCTTACCAGCGTACTTCCAACAAGATCTTCAGAGGAGGAAATGGATTCCCGACGCTCAATCAGTTGATCCACGAAGATCTGGCATTCCTGCTGAGATCCTTCCTCCGGTTCTAAGCCTTCCATGTGAACAGGGGAGGCTACATCTGATTTATGCAAAAAAAACAAAGTACACGGCACGTACTTCCTTCATTTAACTATTCCTCTAGTGGCACCGCCATACTGTTCATCTGTCGACATGAGTACATGGAATGTACTATTGAGTACATGGCGTGTACTCTTGCCCAGATGGTGGCTGTTCCACCGCCTTTCTATTTCGACCTACCGACTGACTACATGGTGTGTAAAGTACCACTACATGGTGTGTAGTCATTTCCAACACCCTTCATCGCCGACATGGATACACGCCCCATGTACCCATCCCACATGGCCAAAAGTACACGGAGTGTGGAAAAAGTACACAACATGTAGTTCCAAAATTCATGATTTTTCCCCATTTCCTTATTTTCTCAAATACACTTAAGGAGAAGAGAAAAAAAGAAGCATGTACCTCAAATATGAGAACCAGGTTCTTACAAACTTCCCCACTTATAGCAATTCGTCCTCGAATTTCCCTTCCGAGGGTAGCAAAGATATAGCTCAGAACAGCTCTGGCAACTAAGCACGTACGTCGGTCCCCCACTACCAGGTTTCCTCCTACACTTGGCCAGGCTTCCATAGAACCCGTCCGAGAGGAACTGAGCAGCCTCGGAGAAATTTTGTGGTCCTGTCGACGATACGAATTTGATGTTCCTCAAAGGACGCATTTGCCTCTAGTTCAGCCTCCTCAGGCTGAATGACATGAGACAGGTCTGAATGATAGCGACGCAAATGAGACACGTGGAAGACATCGTGCATGTCCTGGTACCACAGTGGTAACCTCAACCGATAGGCAAACATCCCGGCTCTCTCCAGAATCTCGAATGACCCAACATACCTCAGTAAAAGCTTACCCTGTCTCCCTATCCTCTTGTGTCCCATCCTCAGCGAAACACTTAGACAAACCTGATCCCTGACCATGAACTCCAGAGGTCATCTGTGGTGATCAGCATATGACTTCTATCGAGATTGAGCGGTATCCATCCACTTTCGAATCAACTGGACCTGCTCAGAAGTCTCATGCATGTGTTGTGGCCCTAGTAAAGCTGCCTGACCTACCTCTAACCAGCACAAAGTTGAATGGCATGGCCTACCATATAAATCCTCATATGGTTCCATCTCAATAGTCACCTGGAAGCTATTCTTATAGGAAAACTCGACTAAGGGTATATGCTTCTCCCATGAGCCCACAAAGTCCAGGACGCATGCACGCAACATGTCCTCTAGCACCTGTATCATATGCTCTAACTGGCCATTGGTCTGAGGGTGGTATGCTGTTATTAGAAGCACATGTGTACCCAGTGCCCTCTGAAAACTCTACCAGAAAAGATAGGTAAAGAGGGCGTCCCTATCTGCAATGATATAATGGGGGAACCCATGAAGACGAACGATCTCTTGGATATTAAAATTTCTGAGCTCGTCAACTCCGAAGGTCTCCTTGATCGGCAAAAAATGAGTTCCCTTCGTGAGTCTGTCCACAACAACCCACACGACGTCATTTCCATGAGGTGACCTCGGCAATGTCGTCACGAAATCCATCGCGACATCATCCAATTTTCACTCTGGAATGGGTTATTGTTGTAACAGTCCAGTTGGCCTCTGGTGCTTTGTCGTCACCTGCTGACAGGTGGAACAGCTCATAACAAAACCAGATATCTCTATATTCATACCCGGCAACCAGTACTGATGCCTCAAGTCATGGTACATTTCGTAACCCTGGGATGAACTACCGAAGATGAAGCATGAAACTCCTGCATCATCTCCTCGCATATATCCCCTGGAACCCACACTCGTCCATGGAAATGCAAAAACCTCATCATCGCCTATCGTCCACCCTGGAGAAGGTTCCCCACTTGCCACTGACTCCCGTAGAACTAGGCCTTCTGAATCTGATAGTTGTCTCATCATCACTCTATCTAGGAGGGTAGAAGTCACAGCTAAAGAAGAAATATAAGTCTTCCCATGACTCTCATGCACCTCCAGATGCAACTCAGAGAACAAGGCCATGAGCTCCCACTCACCACTGGCCTCCTGCACTGCCTGTATCTGAGTCTTCTTGCTCCATGAATTAGCTACTGCATTACCTTTACCAAGTGTGTAGGAAAGCTCAAAGTCGAAGAACTGTAGGAACTCGACCCATCTCCTCTGCCTCAGATTCAAGTCAAGCTGAGTAAAGATGTACTTGAAGATTTTCTGGTCGGTAAAAACCACAAAATTCTCTCCCAATAGATAGTGTCTCCAATAGTGCAATGCATGAACAACTGCAGCTAACTTGATTTCATGCCTCAGGTAATTCCGCTCATGTGGCCTCAACTGTCGAGACCCATACACAACAACTCTATCACCTTGCATCAACAATACTCCCAGCCTAATCCTTGATGCGTCATGGTAAACTGTATAGAACTCCCCTTGCACTGGTAGTATTAGGATCGGTGCTGATGTTAACCTTCCCTCCAGGTCCTAAAAATCTATCTCGCAGGCTTCTAACCAAATTAACCTCACACCCTTCTTAGTCAGATCTATCAACGGTGCTGCTAAGCGGGAGAAGTCCTGTATAAAGCGTCATTAGTAACCAGCCAGCCCTAAGAAACTCTGTATCTCAAACATGTTCTTAGGATTCTCCTATGAAACTACTACTCTCACCTTCTCTCATTCTACTGAAACTCCTACCTTTGAGATGATATGACCCAAGAAGTGAATCAGGTACATCCAGAAGTGGCACTTTGAGAGCATAGCATATAGCTGATGCTCTCTCAGTGTACTCAATACGATCTAAAGATGGGTGACATGGTCTTGTTGAGTTCGATAGTACACCAAGATGTCATCCATGAATACTACCACAAAAGAATCAGGATACGGATGGAACACACGATTCATCACAGCCATGAAAACTGCTGGTGCATTCGTGAGTCCGAACGGCATAACCAAATACTCATACAGAACATATCTGCTACAAAAATCTGTAAGCGGTATATCTGATGGTCTCACGCGCAGCTGATGATATCTGGATCTCAACTCAATCTTTGAGAACACCCGTGCTCCACAAAGCTGATCAAACATATCATCTATCCTTGGCAATGGATATCAGTACTTAACCATCAACTGGTTCAGCTTAAGATAATTTACACAGAGTCTAAGGGTACAGTCTGCCTTCTTTGCAAAAAGGACCAGAGAACCCCAAGGAGGAGTACTGGGTCAGATAAAACCCTTCACCTGTAACTCCTCTAACTGCTTCTTGATCTCCTGCAGCTCAGGTGTAGCCATCCTATAATGAGGAATGCACACCGATGCTGCTCCTGGCACGAGCTCAGTTGAGAAATCCACCTCTCACTACAGAGGTAGACCTAAAAAGTCTTCTGGGAAGACATCCCTGAAACGATCAACAACTGGAGGAAAATATGTCTGAAAAGTCCCCTGATCATCCAGATAAAACGTCACGATCTAGGCAGTGACTCCACCCCTCCCATGATGCTAGGGTCCAGCTCGACTCGCCTGAACATCCCATTCACCTTTGTATAGAAACTCTCTGCCCTCTGGTGATGTGAAACTCACCCTGCGACGATAGCAGTCTACAAATGATCGATAGGGAACCAACCAGTCCATCCCGAGAATGATTTCATATGCTGTCATCTCTAAGACATAGAGGTCCCATAGAAAGTGACACACACCAACCTCAAGGGGACACCCCTTGCACCGACACACACCAGCTTTTCTAGTCCCCAACGAAGTGTCTAGCGTCATGATATCGGAAGAAGTAGAAACAAAGAGCCCAAGGCTCTACACAATGGGTATAGATACGAAACTATGTGTAGCACCCGTATCAAAAAGTACTGAAGATAAGACAGAAGATACTATAATAGTACCTCTGACTGTAGAAGGTCTGGGATCCTGCTCCTGCTGGGTCTGCTGCACTGCATATGTCTGCCTAGTGCTACGGCCCTGTGACACAGCATAACTACCATTAGTAGTCCCGCCGTGCTGCCTCTGGTATCCTGGTGTCTCAATACCACGGCCACAACCACCATCTCTGCCTGCACGCCATGATGTATTCCAGTTCCCCGACTAGAGAAGCCACTAGTCCTTCTCCCACACACAGATTCTTCATAGAACCCCTATCACTAGCCATCAGTGGAAACGCCCTACAAAAGCATTGAAGATGTCCCATATTGCTGCACGCTCGGCACTCCACTGGGTCTCATGGACACTACGATATCTTGTGCCCCTCTCTACCACACTGGTAGCACCTGACTAGATAACTTGAAGAAGCTGTTTGGCTGGTACGGTCACTCTGAGAGAAGTCCATCTGTCTCTACCTCTTGACAGTAGAAATAGAACCAGTAACTGGTGCTGAACCGCCCAGGCCCACACCGCTAGATTCCCACGGGTTCCTCTCTGTAATCAGCACCTGATTCATGATAGAGTGTAGTGAAGGAAACCTGAAAACATTCAATAGTTCTCGGATGTCATATTGAAGACCATCCTCAAAACTTCTGGATCTCAATGTCTCATCACCCACCAACACGGGTTCAAAACACTGAAGTTCCATAAAACGAGCAAAATAGTCCATCACTAACATAGTGCCCTGCTGCAGATTCATGAACTCTTGAGCTCTATCTTCTCTCAGCGTCTCCGGGATGAAAAAGTCATAGAAGACTATCTGAATGTCTTCCCACGGCATGTCCCTGTGATGCTCTGATACGGTGGTAACATCTCACCCCTCTTGGCAGAATCATGCAACATATATGTCGCAAGCTTAATCCTTCGCCCTGGAGGCGTCTCACGACGCTCGAAAATAGTCTGCATTGACCCCAACCCAGACTCTGTAGCCTGTGGTCCACCATCCCTTGAAAATGAAGGCAGATGCTGCTGTTTGATGATTCGCGTCAGCTCAGCCATAGATGTGGCATCCTGTGGTGCTCCCTAAAAGGTCTGCATGAACCACATAAACCATTCACGGAACTGCACCTTCACGCCTGTGTCCAGTATAACATCTGGCACCGCATCTATCTCTATTGAAGGATCCACTGGTAGCCCATGGCCCACCACCTCCAAAGTATAATTTCCGCAGCTCTCCTGGCAAACAATGCACGTTTGTCTAGGTGGCATGACACTACAAAGTCAAAATCATGCCTTAGATTCAAGATTATTAAGACCGAAAAGCGAAGGAACCACAAAGGAAACAAGAGGAAAAATGAATTTCAAAATTTTCAAAACATGACTACATGGTGTGTATACTTCCTACACGGCGTGTACTTGACATCCCTTCCCCTTCCTGGGACCTTCTACACGGCTAATCAACATGGCTACTATTAAAAAAACAACATGACATGTATATAATCTACATGGCGTGTATGGTGTTATTTTCCAACTACCTGTGTCGTCTGTGACACGGCCGACTACTCGGCTTACAACTACATGGAATGTTACACCCTCACACGGCGTGTACACCACCCTGTTTCCCAGCCACATGGCTAACACCACACAGTTTTTCCTCGGACAAGACTACACGGCGTGTCCCATAGGTACACAGCGTGTTCAAGGAGAGGTGACACCAGCCCGTGTTGTTAGTTACACGACCGAGTCCCCAGGTCACACTACACGACGTGTTCATCATTGACACAGCATGTTCAATACAAGATTTCACCGACCCATATTGTTAGTTTGATGGTCGGACTTCGGGTCAACACTACACAACGTGTACAAAAGCTACATGGCGTGTTTTACCCAAGCCTTTCCCTACCCCGTGTCACCTTCCACACAGTTTGTGACATGGGAAGAGACTACATGGCGTGTACTCAAAAAGATCATTTTTCTTCCCGAACAGAAGGTCATACACGGCATGTATGAAGATACTACATGGTGTGTATACTGTGTTTCCAGACAGTATGCCTCAAAAACTTCCCCGAAACCTAGATAATACTAAAAACCAACACCTAAGTGTCAAATTCCTATCTGTGAGGGCCCATACTCCACATGAATCAATGTTTGACATCGTATCTGTGTTATAAAAAATAAACAGTCAATGATCCACCACATTTTGATCAATGGGGGCCCATACTCCCCAAAAACAAAAGTTTGGCATACATTCTATAAACATGCGCAAAAAAAATACCATATCACAAGATGGTATTTATCAAGCAGCTATCACAACACCATGATTTATTAGCACAACAACTATCACAACAACATGAAATTTCTAATGCACCTACATGGCATGGAATCTATGAATGAATTTGATATCTAGAATGTCCCTATATGATGCATGAGATGGCATACGCTCATCTCATCTGGTTGCAACTAAATAGAACCCACAGATAAATTATAAATAGTACAATATCATGTGTGTCACCCAATGGTGAAAACAAATCAACTAGAAATTGCAAAATCAGTAAAATTCCAGCACGAGGTAAATTTTCTTTTCCCTATACATGGGTTAGCTACGCTCGGGAAAAAATTATTACCAACTATCGTTCATCGTATCCCTGACTACGGCTCCAAATAGTTAGTCAAAGAAAAGAACCCCTCTGATACCAATTTGTAACATCCCGGTTCTGGGTGCCACTCAATGGGTGCCCCAAACCCGGTTCGCCCATGACCTCAAGCACATTTCCCCAAATGCCAGAGGCTGGTGACTAGTAGCGAGGGCCCAGGTCTGATAGTGGGGACACTATGCCCTAATTTGAAAAAATTTAGCACACTGGAACTGAAATAAAACATACAATAAATAGTGGAAGCAGTAAACCATACACAACTAAAATAACATCAGCATTGGATATATCCAACAATAGATAAACAATGATGCTACATGTCTCATGTTCTATGAAAATAGCCAGAACATGTTATACATTAATAGAGTAAAATTAAATGCAGAGTATAAAAAAACAATGAAAAACAACTGGTAATGGCATTGGGAGCCTAGGCTCAGTCTCATGCCCTCCTACTCCTCAGCAACAGTCAAGTACCTGTGTAGGGACTCTTTCCCCTATCTACACCTGTAGAAACGTAATCTGTTTGGGCTGAAAATCATAACCCAAACAGGGTGTGAGAAACATATCTCTGTAGGCACCCACCAAAGGCTCGTTCCCAACTAAGTGTAACCATGCAACAATAGTGTGTAGTAGTGAAATGATATAATGTAAGCAGTACTCAAAAGTAACTAACTACTAATTATATTTCCTTTTTATTATTCATTTAATCCATTAAATATTAGAAATCACCACAGTGCATTTCTATGTAAACATTCCATGTCCTCATACAAGAAAAACCTTACCCTCGGGTAAGTAGAACCCAACCCGCAGGTAATTGCCCTCAGGCATAACAGAATTTTCCCCTTAGGCATAGGTAGTTTCTCCCTCAGGCATAGAGTCTATTACCCTAAGGCACGGAAGAAGTTTCCCTCGGGCTGAAATTACTACAGCCCTCAGGCTAAACAGTGTAGTGTCCACAGGATAATCACAACAATTCCCTCAGTCTAAACAGGTAACCAAGACATGGCCAAAAGGTAAACAATTAGTAAACAAGCAATTCCTCTCAAGGGAATTCTACAGTTACTACTTTGAAGGCATACCCTCGAGTATCCTGGAAAAACAGCTAAACAGTGGAACACACCCCCGAGGTGGTTCCAGATCCAGGCAACGATCCCAACCAGAATTTTAATATCATATGTAGATACCTAATCAATTCTAGGTGTTTAAATATAGGAATGGCCTAATCCACAGGACACCCTAACATGGGTTCGTGGCACAAAATGCACAATACACACGACAGTTGGAAAAACAAACACCAATCCACCTACCTTATACGTCAATGACCGGTATACACGACCGTCTATCCCAGAAATACCCTAGAATGGCATAGATATGAGGTAAGAAAACATTATTTAAATCTCAAAATAACTCTTTTTAGGAGAATAATTGTTCAGCAACACGCTAGGAGAAGAAAGGGCTTACCCCGCGGTTCCAACAAGATATTCTGAGGTGGAAATAGATTCCTAACGCTCGATCAGTTGATCCACAAAGATCAGGCCTTCCTCCCGAGCTCCTTCTTCCAGTTCTAAGCCTTCCCTGTGAACAGGGGGGATACTTCCGATTTTAGTGACAAAAACAAAGTACACGGCATGTACTTCCAAGTACATGGCATGTACTTCTTTCATTTAACTATTCCTTAGCGGCACCGCCATACTGTTCATCCATCGACTTGAGTACACGACATGTACTCCTGAGTACACGGTGTGTACTGTCACCCATCTTGCGGCTACTCCACCGCCTTACTGTTTTGGCCTTCCGACTGACTACACGGCATGTAAAGTACCACTACATGGCGTGTAGTCGGTTCCTACTCCCTTAGTCGCCGACATGGCTACACGCCCCATGTACCCATACCACACGACCAAAAGTACATGGCGTGTGGAAAAAGTACACGGCGTGTGGTTCCAAAATTCAGGATTCTTCTCCATTTTCCATATTTTCTCAAAAAGACGTAATGAAAACAGAAAAGAAGAATCTCGTAACTCAAATATAAGAACCGAGTTCTTACACTTTTCCTTTGCAATTAATGGTTTTTTGTCCTTCTTTTATACACCCAAATAATCATCCAATTTCTTTATAGAATTATTTATAATTCCTCATACCTCATGATTTAAATGAGAATAATTGAACATTATTTAGCATCTGATAACCATGAAACATCATCTTTCTCTTATTTGATGCTTTAGGAAACCCACCAATGTTGGGATTGTTGATCATATTATGAGATTACAGATTAGGAATTATAATGATTTTTATCCTTCCAAATCCAATTTCATTTGGTTTCCCATGAATAATTTCATTCCATTGTCCGTTATATAATCCATTAACATGAATCCTCATGTTTCCTATCATTTTTCTAAAACCAAAATAGAATAGTGTGAGAGGAAAAAATAATACAAGGAAAAAACATAATAAAGGGGGAGTTCCAAAAATCACTAACATCTTATGTTTAATACTAGGTTATACATTATTGTTAACATAATTATCAGACATTAATCTATAGATAGACTTACCCTTTGAGATATTCCTTGACATACCTTAAAAATATCTATATGGATCTCACTAATGTTTTCTCATCCTAGTTTCCCAATGATATCTAAACCTTCTCTTTGATACCAATTATAGAGACCCAAACAAGACATACGTGGATATTTCATTACATTTGAGGAATACTAAGTGCATGACACAAATAGATGCCCAAAGATTGTATAAGTTTAGTGTCTTTGGAAACTCAAAACATAATCTTCTAATCATGGGGAAAGATCTTCAACATCACCCATAATGATCTTCATCTTTTGTTTTCCTACCGAAAACCTTTCTTTATATCCTCGTGAAAATAAAACATAAAAAGTGTGATCTCAAATTCTCAGTAAGGGTAAACATTGAGAACATAAAACAAACCATAAACATTAGAATGTAAAAACATGAACAAAAAAGTTTAAATATAAAAATCATGAGTCATGGAAAAAATCATAGAAGTTCATAAGGACAAGATCATAAAGGAACTTTAACCATAAAATTACATTGGCATAATACATGGGATTGTGGAAAATAAATAATCAAATAATATGATTTTAATACTATCCAAGGCATTGCATCCATGACCATCATAGTGGACAAAGTCCATTACTGAACTGGGTTTACATGTCGTTCAATCCATGTATTACTGAAAAGATTTACCTGTCGTTACTGCCCTATATTACTGAACAATATTTACATTTCAGTCCAGTCATGTATATCTTATGAGATATAAATTTTTACCCAATGAATTGGAGAGAGATATAGGTCCCACCCATCTCATAATGAAACCATCCTTATATGTGCCACAAAAATGTAAATCATTCATCATAGAGTAACTCAAGTAATAAGATGGGATTCTTAAACATCATGCCACCATAACATAATCCATATAAGATTAATGGACTTCATAAAAACAATTCCCTCATAAAATTAATCAAATAAATGTAATAATATGTTTAGAAACATAACCATATGTCATCATAGATTAAAAATAATTTTGAAAAAACACCTGAACTTAATTCTGGAAGAAAATAACCTTTCTTTTTCAAAAATGATTTTTTTCTCAAAATACTGAGAAATTTTAAAAGAATATAAGTTATTTGAAAATAAATTTGAAAATTTGTAGAGTAAGATTCATGGAAATTAGGAATTATGAAGATGAAAAAAAAATTTCATGTCGTATAAGTTAAAAAAACATTCTCCCAGTACTGTTTTCAGAAAAGTCAAAAAGTACCTCGTATGGAAAAAAAGGAAGACTCTTTCCATGAAATGTAGTAAAAGTGAAAAGTGTGTAAAAATGAAATTAAACATACATATAGATAATAGTAATCATTTTATGAAATCATTTTTAAAAAACATGTAAATTTATGATAAATGCATCCCCCGTAAATACTTGCGAATAAACAATCTTGGGTAAAACTGAGATATCAATATTATGCCTTACCTTAGGTTTTATTTATTCCATATGTGTCAAAAACTACTGTATAGTGGTTTTAAACATATTATTATCTTTTAACTGAACCATAATAATATTTTTTATATCATATATGAATTACTTATGACTTTATATTACTCATTCGTTTTTCAATTCCATGTTAATGCAAAGTTTTGGGAAATAATTGATTTATTTATCCTATGTTTTTTGAATTTTAATTCTTGATATTATTACTTATATCATGAATTAATTACTTCAAAACTGTAAAACATGATTAATATATTATATATTCATTATTTATATATAATAGATAAAATAAATGAAATACACCGTTCATGGAGATGGTAGGCAGTACATACGCATGACCGTTGTTTTCATTTTGTTATTATATTAAATGGAAGTAAGTAAATGAAATATATATATATATACACATAAACCCAGTAGAATTATTATTTAATGAATATCATGATTTTTTATTATATATAATTTATAATCATTATTTAATGGTTAACATGGAGAATGAATCTTATCGCGTCGTGGAGATGGTAATCCTTACGTACGCATGAGAAATGGTATCGTTGCCATAATTTTTTAACTGTATTGAAGTGTATGGTGTATAATATCTCAAAATTAGTATAATTTTATAATAATTTTATATTGTTATTATTACCACCATTATACCCATCAATGTAATTTAGTGGTGAAAAATAGATTACAGCAGGGTGTGGCGACAGTAAGTCATACGCACGGTCGCACGATGATTTCGTTTTTTGTAGGATGGATATAAGGTGAAATAGGGTTATTTAATAATTATAATAACATATAAATATATTATTGATACTGATGTTATTACATTATAATGAAAAAAATAATTAATAAGTAGAAAAAGAAATAAATATGAAAGAGTCAATATAAGAGATTACCTCTTCTCGACGTGCCTCCTTTATATTTCATCTTAGGGATTTAGAGGTCATCTTTTGAGAGAACTAAAACCTATATAATGTTTTTAATGAATTTTATAAGTTAAAAGGTTAGATTTTTGTCATGAATGAAGGCTCATAATTGATTTAATAGGAGAGGGAGAAGGTAACCTTTTATAAGATAGGAGAGGGGCACTTTATAGAGTCCAAAAATATTGATTTATTATAAATTTAATTTCGATTTAAAATTATACAAAATATATTAAGTTATAATATAATATTATTTTGGTTCTAATACCCATCATCAAATAATTTTTAGACAAGTTTTGAATATTTTTGTATCCTTATCTTTTTTGTTTAACCCTTATTTTACCTTTTTTAATCTTATAGTGATATCATTTTATTTACACATTGTGGGTTAATTTAATTACCATATCATGTCAAACCTCCCAAAAAGAGTTATTTATGACATATTTGATCTTATATTAACCATTTGGGCGAATATTATATTATTTATAATTTATTATAATCATATAAACTATTTTGTATTTTACGTTATGAATTATGTCAATTTTCGGCCCAATTCATTCTTGTCATTTTAAAAAAAATAACAACCTGATTCCTTCGAACCAAAGGCATTACCTCTTCCCTAATATGTTAATGTCATCCAAATGATTTTTGGATGTCATTAAGAATTTCAAATTAAATTTATTTTAATATTTATAAATTCATTTATTTGAATAATTTATTAAGGTGGTAATCACTACACCATAATTGTGTCATAAATAAATATATTTATTTAATGTCTAAAAATTATAAATAAAATACAAGGATGTAGGAAATATTTTTATATTTTAAATTACTATTTATATACATATATATTATTTATATAACCTTATAATAAAATAACTTTAGTAAATGATATATGTTTATGTTATAATTATATTTACGCAAAATTAAATCTTATAAAATGTCATTTTCACATCAATGTGAATCCATAGCATCCCAAAATCGACCCAAGGAATCCCATTTTTAGAAATATCCCATGAAATAGTATTAGGACTTGTTCTAATGTAGTTTAATATTATTATAATATTATTTTTTACAATTATTTTCAAGATGATCCCTTTAACCATGGAAAATAAAATAATTACTGAAGTTACTATTCATAATGTCCAAAAATAAAATGTTCCTATTTAAAAAATTTGATTATTATGATTTTAAATATGGAATTTGTTTTTCCAAATTCAAAATACAGAAGTTGCAGTAAATAATTGAAAATTAATTCTCATTGTCAAAACCAAAAAGTGGGTTTTTAAAAAGTAATAACTATCAAAATATTGACATGTGTTTATGTCCAATTTAAAAGTGGAATTACTTCCAATGAAAAATTTTTATTAAATGATAAAAAAATAAACCAATTACACTTTAAAACAAATTAAAAAGATAATCTAACTATAAAATAAAATTACATGAAAAGGCTGTTAGGAATTAAAATGCAGTATTTTTTCACTATTCATTAAAATTATAATTTTATCAGATAAATTCCAAAAGTTCAAAAAAAGTAAAATTTTATAAAATACTTCAAAAAAAAGTTTATTTTTTAAAATTTAAATTTTAAAAGTGCAAAAAACTAGATTCAAAATGGGTGTTCCATCAAAAGGCTGAAAAACTGCATTTTTTAAAAAAAACTTATTTTATACTAAAAATTGATTTTGTTCTCCAATCATGTTCTAGAAAATGTGTATTTTGAAGGATAATGTTATAAAATTCAAAATGTGGTTGATAATATTTATAACGGCTAGTTTATATCCCATTAAATAATAATATTTTAATAATAGATCATTATTTAGTTAAACTCGTTATTATATATAACACAAGATATCGAGGAAGGTTGCTCTTGCCTATAACGCAAGCCAAGTCATTGTTGCGTGTATTGAAAGATTTATTTGGTGGTGCATATATCATATTCCAAACATAGTTCTTTTATTCATCATCCAAAATATATAATCAATGTTTTGTGAAATAAATTCAATCTTAAAAACATCAAATTGTGTGTAACACAAACCAAGAACAGAGTTTCACATACTGTAAGCTAATACGATGTTGCATATAGTGAAAAGTAATCCTTGGTGTATCACACAACAGAAGACATAAATGAAAATAAAAATAATCTATGTCATAAAATCTTGAAGTGTTATATCAATCCATTAATTATATCATGAGATATAATTATTTACCCAATTCATTAGATATAGATATAGTTTCCACCCATCACATAATTAAATCCAACATGCATGTGCCATATATTTTTAATCAATCATTTCAAAACCCATAAAAAGAAATGGGTATCATAAACATGTAACAAAATCAAAACCTGTGTAAAAAGTGACAAGTTTCAAAATCATTTTAGAAAATTAAAAACTGATTAAAAGTGATGGGTTTCATATATATATATATATATATATATATATATCCCATAAATAAGAAATGGGTTTTATAAACATATAACCTATAAATAAGAAATGGGTTTTATAATCAATTAACCCATGAAAGATAAATGGGGTTTATAAACCCCATGCCGTACGATCATAAAACATTTGTATAAAGAATATGAATAGAACCTTTCGTTTATTTCCTTAGAAAAGAATAAGTAACAATGATATATGTAATCATAGATGGAAAATAATTTTGAAATACCTATTATAAAAAAACCAGAAAAATATCTTTTATTCTTCGTAAAATTTGTTTTAAAAAATATTACATTTTGAAAACCATTTTTAAGTAATTTATTAAGAGAACTTATAAAATATTCTTTGAAAACATTTTTAAATCTTTTCCTTTGAATACCTTTTTAAAACTTATCATGAAATATTAAATATTTTGTGAAAAAATATTCTTTGAAAACACTCTGAAAACATATAAATGATTATTTTGAAACCATAAAAAAAATTTAAAATTCCATTTACATTGAAAATGATAAAAATTTATCATCATGAAAAAAATTCAAAAAAAATATAGTACTTTTTTTTGCAAATTTGTGGCATGTCTCAAAAAAGGTATATTGAGAAAATATTTTTCACTAATTAGGTAAGTTTTGAAAAATAAACCCTATGAATGATAGATCATAAATAAGATATGTAAAAAACCATAAAAATAAGGATATTTACTATAGAATATATACTGGGGATGTATGAATATCACAAAAAAATAATTGAGTGGTGAATAAGATAGAAATTTCACATAAATAAAAGTGTGACATGAAATCCTTATAACCTTATGTATTGAATATTATCATTCTTTTTAAAACATAATATATTATAAATATAAGTTTTTTCATAAATATACCACATAACTATATAATTATATATAATACCATATATGGTTTTATAATACCCTCTTATTAGTACATCAATGTTAAGGTTACGTTGTAGGTAATATATTCTTTATTATTCGCATGTTTTATAATTTGTTATATTATTGGTCCTGATTATTATATCATGATTTCAAGATTGTAAACCATGAAATAAATATCCTTTATATTTTTTATATATTTATTTACAATAATCAATTAAATATATAAATATTAAAGGGAATAAACCATTCATGGAGATGGTAGTCTATATGTATTCATGAACATTGTTTTCATTTATTTATCATATTTAAAGAAAGAGTATAATTTATATATTTTTATATATGTATATTTAATAATTAAATTAGAATTGTTATTTCATATATATTACCTAATTTTATTAAATTTTTCCTTAATACGTTCCATTTTAGTTGTGAATGAATCACATTTCTTTGAGGAGGGGGTAGAACACACATCCAGAAATGTAATTTTCATATTTACCCAAAATGGAAAGCATGAATCAAAATTTTATATACTAATTAATGAATCATAATTACATAATAAATATTAAATATAACATATAAAAAATGTATTAATCATAATTACCCATCATGATACATGGTAAAGTAAAAAAACAAACAACATTGTTTTGTGATACGGTAGTTCATCGTACATAAAACAACAAGTTTGTTACCCATTTGATGGAAGTGTTTATAAGTGTAGATAAAACCCAATGAGTAAAAACAAATAAATTTATTTTGTATGATTATTTTATTATATAATAAATTATTTATAATATTTTAGGATGTGTATAATGAAAATAAGTCAATGGAGTTTGCGGGAGGATGCCTCACCTCATTCGGGTAACTCCTTTTGGTTTTACCCAAAGGGAACTAATGGACAGATTTATGCCAAAATTTATGATTCTATATTTATGGGAGGGATTTTTTGGATCTACTTGGTTAGTATTTGTTTGATTCAATATATCATAAGAGGTGTGAGGAAGTTTTAGGGTTGACTTCCATTTTATTGTGTATGATGATTGACATTGTTGTAAATTTTTGAAAATGGAGTTCCATCATTATTATTCATGTGAAATGTGGCTCCAATAGTGGATAAAATTAATGAATTGGATTATAGGTTTAAATTTTTTTCATTAAATGGATTTTGGTGATGTGTTTATGTCATTTTATCCCTTAAGTGCAAGGTTATATCCTTTTTAACATAATTTTATTCTTAATAATTGATAAAAAAAATTAATGACAATTACTAATACTTTTTTCCCCAAAACTAAAATGAACTTATTATAAATTATAAATTATACTAATTCCAAGCATATAATTCAATTTCAAAAATTATAATTAATGTAAATGTAGAAATTAATTTAAAATCAATCCCACAAATGTGTCATGATAGAGGGTATTTTAGCAAAAATGTGTAAATGTTTTGAATTTTTTCATATAAATTTGTGATATGAAATTGGTTCCACTGACCAATATTGGATTAATTTAATAAAAATAATCTCATTAAACATTACAACAAAATTTATAATATAATTTATATATATTAATAATTTATATAAAAAGTAGTATGGAATTTAAATTTATTATTTTTCTGTATTTATCTAGAAATGTTGTTTTCTAGGAAAATCCTTAAAATTCACCATAATAAAATTTTTACATTATCAATTAAAATATTATTTCTATTTTATAAAATTCAATTTCTGAATGTTTATAAACATAAATATTTTATTTTTTTATTAAAGAAAAAAATCAGTTCTTTTAAGAAACAAATATTTCAAAACATTCAATACTTTTATTAAAATGTATGTCTTATTATCAATATATTTTAATTATATAAAACCACTAATAGTAATTTTGTAAAACATTGTTATGAATATCCATATTACTATGTTTAATGACTATGTTATAACTACATCGTTTAAATAATTATAATAATAAAATGTTGTTTCATAGAAACTCAGTGTTGTGTTTAACACAATCTATGACGGTGTCATGTGCACAACACGGATAAATTAGTTTATAAAAGAAATAATGTTGGACCTTATAGATCATTCATTAAAATAAATAAAATTAAACTGATTTATTTGAAAAAAAGACATCCATAATAACAGTGTTACTCCCCCCGGTAAAATGAATTCCAACCTCAAAATTCATCATTCTAATACAAAACAAAACGTTACTAGGTAGATTCATCAAACAAGTGATATCTCTAAAAATTATTGACCTAGTGAGTGGTCTTGTTACATAGAATTTTCTTTATACAATCATGATTTTCAACCGTTTATTCCTCATAAAAAAGATCCTTCTCTAGTGGTATGACCTCTTCGTTTAGTACATGTGAATATTCTACTTTGTACATCCAAATGAGTGATAAATGGATAACATCATAGACTTCATAAATATTCATAGGATGATCCATGTAATAGGATTCTGTACCATTATGATCAAAAATCATAAAGGGAATCATATACCTAGGTATTATTTTCCCTTTTTTTTGAAACTCATAGCCATCTACTAGGGTGATATTTTTATACACACCTTTTTTCCAAATTAAAATTCTAGATCACGCTGATGGTTATATATTTTAAAATTTTGTTGACTTTAAGCTTCAATGATATTCAACTTAATGGTGCTATCCTTATCGGTCATTTCTTCAACTATCTCACATCCCAATAACTTTATTTCTCTAATCTAATCAGAACTTATTGGAGATCTAAATTTTATCCCACATTTTGATTCATAATGATCCATATGAATACTTGAGTGAAGGTAATTATTATATTAAAACTCTTCTAGAAGAATGTGTTAATCCCAATAAACATTGAAATCCAACAAATAATATCTCAACATAACCTTTAGGGTTTATATTATTCTTCTAGACTGACCATCCATCTAATGGTGATAACCTGTGATGAAACATTATTCTATATCATATGATTTATTAATAATTTTCCAATACATTTAGGTGATCCTTGGAACCTGATCATATATAATGGAATGTGGTACTCCATAAATCCTTTCCACTACATTAATGTATATACTAGCTATCAAATTCAAGGTGATATCTTGTCTAATAGGAATGATGTCTGTTGACTTAGTAAGGAAATTGAAAACCACCCTTATAGAATAAATCCTTTTAGTGGTTATTAAGAGTCAAATGAAAAACAATCCATTGTGATGTTCTCCCATTTCTATTACAGTATGTGTAATGGATGAAACACCCCCTTATACTTTTGTCTTTTTTACATAACTTGATGGAATTACAGGAACCAATATACAAACTCTATGATATCCCTCTTCATGCCATTTGACTAGAAGTATTACGTCAAATCTCTATACATCATTGTACATCTAAAATGAATAGAGAATGATGAACTATGAACCTCCTTCAAAAATCTCCTTCCTCAAATTCAGTATGGAAGTAACACATACATGGTTCTTAAACCATAACATTTTTTCTTGATCATGTTTTGAAATAAGAACATTATTATCCTTCTTTTTTTAACTCTAAATATTCATTTTTTACATCTTTAATCGTGACATGGATATATGGTTTAACAACTAATTGACCAAGATAATATTTTCCCCTTTACTTCAAGATTTATAGATCAAGACTTTCAAAATCCTAAAATATTAGATATTTTGTGACCCTCATTATAGATAATCTTGCATGATCCTTCACTGTCAAATCATTGACCACCTTGTTCAGTTTCCCATGGTTGTAATGTATTCAGAAGGCAGAATCCTTTGTGAACACTTACCATATTCTCTATTTAATTTTAAACTACTTCTCTGTAAATATATATTTTAGCCTTTTTCAATCATTATATATATCAATCTATTCTGTATTAAGATTATTCATCCATAACATTAATGAAACAACCCCCCCCCCCCCGCTTCAAACTCTAAATCATGAGTTATGTATTTTTTCTTTTATATATTCAAATTCTGTGAGGAGTAAGTGATGACCCTCTTATTATGAATAAGAACAAATGCAAATCAATTCGTGGATGTATAACTATAAAATATAAATCCTTTTCCATTAAAGGGTAATGTAAGAATAGATACACTGAAAAACCTTCTCTCTTGTTCCTTGAAATTTTCTTCACATAATTCTATCCAATGGAACATAGTACCCATATGAGATAACTTCGTAAGAGGATTCAGTATTCCTAAAAAATAATCCACTTACCATCAATAATTTCTAGATAATCCATGAAAACTATGGATATCATTCATTATGGTTGGTCTAGACCAACATTCAATAGCCTCAGTCATTGATGGATCTACTTCTATAAAATATTTTGAGATTATGTGACCTAAAATTGAAAACATTTTCAAACATAATTCACACTTTTTAAATTTTTCATAGATTTTTTCCTCAGGGTCATTAGTAAATTTCTCAAGTGGTTTTATTGATCTTCTTTTCTCTTTGAATAGATAATAATTTCATCCATAAAGACTACAAAAAACTGATGGTGGAAATATATAAAGACTCCATTCATCATGTCACTGGTGATTTATGGGTAATTAGTAATGCCAAAAGGCATCACAAAATAATTATAGTTTCCATAAATTTTACATAATTAAAAATAAGTAATAACATCTTCCTTGAACCTCAATTGATGATATCCAGAACAAAGGTAAATCTTGAAAAAGTATTGAGCTCCACATTACTAATCAATCATTTCATCAAAATGTGGAAGAAAATAAATTTTCTTTGTAGTGATCCTATTCAAATCCTAATTATCAATCTATAGTCACATTTATCTTCATTTATTTTTCATGGAATAAATAGGTTCACCACACGATGGCACACTTGGTTGGATGAAAACCTTATTAGGGTTTTCTTGGAGATGCTTTTTAAATTTCTCCAACTCACTTGTGGTCATTCTATATGATGTTTTTGAAATTGTTGAGGAACATGTGTGAGAAATAATAAAAATTCAAGAAATTATTTTGGTGTTAGGTTAATAAAATATTATAAATAGACATCCACAATCCCCCAACAAATTTGCATATCATATATGTGTATTTTCACCCCAACCATTTGAGATAAACCATCCTTTCAAGTGGGATTTATGACCCATGCACTTAATGTGATCTCTATAGGACGTTAACTATTATCTTCACATTGATAAGAAATCCTATGTTGGTTTGTTTTATCAAATATCACTTATATTAATCAAAAATTGATGTGGGATTTGTTTATAGAATGCCAATCGATGCCTAATATGATATAAATTTCCACTAGTGTAGGAATTAAGAGCATTGTGGGAAGTAAATTCCAATAAGATTCAATCAGAGAGGAATGATAAAATTTACGTGAGATAATCATATCATAAGTGTTTCCTAATTTTAATTCCTCATCTAATAATTTTTTTCATATCATAATACCCTTATAAAAATATATAGATATGAAAGTGTGGGTTGATCTATAATCAAAAAAGACATTAGTAGTTCTACAGAGGCTGGTATGGGTACAATTCAACATGTTGTTATTACACCCCTCTTAAAAAATAGTGCTTTCATGAGATTTCCCCTTTTCCATAGGTAAAAGAGGTTGTTGAAACAGATCATCATCCCCAACCTTTGAGTTTTGGTATTGGTTAGCATAATTCCAATCCTCCTAACACATGAATCAATGAAGTGTGAGAGGTGAATTATGTGTTGAGTTTCCACTATTTTCATCATTGGACATATTTTTACTATTAGTGTAGTTGTCAATATCCATGTGGACTTCTCTATTTCAAATAAACCACTTATTAGACCTCATAATAACATTTCATCCATGATTTATTCCAAGATTTGAGCATAAATAAAGGCTCATCTTCTTCTCTTCATGGTTTTTATATTTTCTTTTGAACTCTATTATCCTTTTAAGGTTAAAATAATGAGATTGATATGTACCTCCAACATCCATTAAACATTTTATTTCACAACTCATAATATGTTCATAGCTACTAGTGTCTCTTATGACCAATGCTCTTTTGAGACTTGGATTTAAACCTCTAAAGCACGTGTCAACATTAATTTGGGTTGTATAAATATTTTAGAAACGTAACACTCATGTATTGTGAAATCAGCCACATATGTACCAATATATCCATCCTTATTTTTCTTCAACTCAAGGACCACTTTTTTTCATATTTATACTAAGAACAGGAGGAAATTATTTATTGAATAAAAAGTTCTTCTACTTATCCCAATCCATGGATTTAATTTCATCTTACTTCTAATTATTCTTGATTAGATTCATCTCCAAGTTTTAGTCACCTTATAACTGATTAACGAAAAAAATAAATTTCTCATTATCTAAACACTAGAGAATAATGAATATATTTTCAGTAGTATTTATCCATTATTTAAAAACATGTTGACCCAAATACCATTTGAAATAAGGTTGGGGTTTCCTCATTAAGAACTAAACATAACATTGCTCTCTAATTTGATCGTTTGGAAGATCATCATGATTCATATCTTTAGAAATTCATGTGAGCATAAAAATGTTGGTTTATATTCAATATCCCATATAATTTAGATGATCTTGTGGACAACCATTATATTTTCCATTATAGTCACCATAACAATTGTTCCTTTGGGTTCCTTCCATTTACTAAAACCAAAAATCATAAATTAAGTAACTTTTTTCTAAGTGAATAACCACATAATCATGAAAACCCACTTGCATGATGTATAAATTTTTACACCTACCTTAATCTATGACACCATATTTTTCCCATGGTTATTCAAAGCCTTATTATTTTCTATATCCTCTGTGATAGTTCATGATGAGTCTCTGAATTACTAAAGAATATCCTCCAAGACTTTCATATAAGGTTCAAAACAACGTCTACCATATTTCACCCTATTATGCTCAAGTCAATCCTAACACACCTTGTCATCGTTTCTATACCTAGGCATATCTATTCTCGAACCACAACCACTTTTTGAATTTAGGTAGTGTTGTATTTCAAGGAATGAACTCACAGTATTCTTTATAAACATTCTGATAAATTTTCCTATACTTTTTTATATACAAAAACTTATCCTTAGGCATGTCAATAGAGTACTCACTCATGTTTTCTCATCAAATTTTAAAAAACATAACTAAAAATTTACTCTAATGATAACTATAATAGTTGAGACATATCATACATTAAAATTAAATTATTTTTTCAGAAAACATAATACATTACCCAAAAAAACACCCAAATAATTTAATAGTCTAATTCCATTGAAAACATTGAAACATAAACATTGTTACATAAATGAGAAATATTATCCCCCACACGGTTCTTATTTAATGGAATTTTTTTAATATTCAGCCTAAATAATACATATCATCATATCCGGAGAATGGAAACATAGAAAGTGGTGATATAAAATACACACTAATGGTAGACAATGTAGATTTGTATACATAATCATGATCATAAGGGTATTAAGAGGTGATCGTGACATTTGAATAACTTAACATGAGTATTAAATATCGTAAACAATAATCATGAAAAAAATATTAGCATTTCTTACGAATTTAATAATTTTGGAAATAAGAGAATATGACATGAAATAATGACATAGGAATAAGACATAGAATTTTAAAATACACATAAACTTGTGATATCTTTCCCTATAAGTCATTATGCATTGCTAGAACATATCGTGGCACTTCAAAGGGACTACACCTACTCGGTTAGACACACCACCAACCCCGGCCATAGTTCATTCATCATATGGTATTAGGTTTCCACATCTTCCCATGGTTGATCATGTTTCCCTATATTCCCATAAAGGATTCAGTTTCCCCATCATTTTTCGTCATGATGATTACACCTACAGTGAGAGAAACACCACCATCCCCAATAACGGTCCTTCCATTATAATGGAATAGGTTTCCCCATCTTCCCATAGTGAAATGGGTTCCCCGTATTCTATAATGGATCAAGCCCTTCGACTTGAATCCCATCATTATTTCATAAGATATTTTCATTTCCCAATGCATTTGAGGGAGATATAGGTCACACCCATCTCAATATGAAATAATTCCCACATGTTCCACAAATTCATAAACAATCAAATCATAACCCATGTAATGATATGGGTATCATAAACAAGTAATCATATCATAACCTATGGAAAAAAGATACCAGTTTCAAAATCATTTTATCAAAAGCATATCCCATGGAAAGAGGTGGTATTCCTAGATTTATAACTCATAAAGAAAAAATGAGACACAAAAACATATAACACGTGAATAAGAAACTAGTTTGATAAACATGTAACCCATAAAAGAGAAATAGGTTTCATAAATAACATTAGATAAAAACAAACATCATTCATAGAAAGAACATTAGATTATCCTTTGGATCATTTCCCCATAAAGGATTGTGTAACACCAAAAATATGATGTCATATAGAAAATAATATTCGAATACCTTTTTAAAAAAATTCACGAGTAAAATTTATTTTTATATTTACAAAATTAGACATATAAAATAAGAAATTCATAACACATTTTCCAAAAAAAAATATTTGAAAATTTGTAAAGTAATTATTGAAAACATTTTGAAAACATTTTCCTATTATGTTTTTTTGAATAATTATAAATAAATATTGAAATTTTTTATAAAACTTTTCATTGAATACACTTTGAAAACATATAAAAGATTCATATAAAAACATAAAACTTGTTTAAAAATAATTTTTTCATGAAAATTATCCTAATTTTTTAAAAAAAATCATTTTAGAACATGTTTTTTAAAATTAATGGCATGCGTCATAAAGAATGAAATTTGAGATAAAAATACTTTATTATATGGTATCATTTTCAAACATAAAAATCCTGAATGTGATGTAATAAAATGGATAAGTAAATACCTATAAATATAGAGAAAAAAATAATATCATATATTCATGGTCTGTATATACATAAAACAAAGGGAACAAGTGTTGAATAAAACATCAATATTACATAAATAAAATTGAGACTAGAATCCCCCTTTATCTTATGTCTTACTTCTCATCCTATTCATTCAATCATCATATATAATAAATATATGATTATTATAAATCTACCACGTAACTATATTATTATATCTAATACCATATATGGATTTATTTTACCCTCTTGTTAACACTTTCATGATAAGGTTATGTTTCGAGAAATATCCTCTTTGTTTTTCTCATTGTCTTTATTTATTATATATTTTGTCTTCTTACTTATATCATGATTTCCCGAATGTAAAATATGATATTAATACCATTTATAATAATTTATATTATGAATATATATGTATATATATATATTTGTAATAATATATGAAATATTTAATTATTAAATAGAATACACCGTTCATGGAGATGGTAGGATGTACGTGCATATGAACGTTGTTTTGGTTTAAATATCGAATTGAATTAAAGTTAGTAAATGAAATATATGTATATATGAATTTATAATATTTATTGTAGAATTATTATTTTATATATATCATACATGTTCATTAAACATGTCCTTAATACATTCCACATATCGTGTGACTGAACCACTTCACTTTAATGAGTCAACGGTCCACACTACCCTAAACAAAATTATCATACTTAAAATAATGTAAATGATGAAGGTATGTGTTATATAATAATTATATATGAATAAATATATCATAAATATTGTATATAAAATATAAAAATACATTTTATACCATAATTCTCAACCATTCTAGGTGTAAAATGGAAAATGAACAATATCATTTCGTGAGGCAGTAGTTTTCTATATAGAGGAACCAAAATCTTGTTACTAATTAGATTGATGTGTGTGCATGTGTTGGAAGAACACATAGAATAAAAAAATATTATAATATTTATAATAATTTTATTATTATATAAGGATTGAATAATAATATTTGTGTTGATGGATAATGAAAATAAAACAAAAGTACTTAAGGGAAGATGTTAAATATTATTCAGGTAACACCGTTTGGTTTTCAATAAAGGGATTCCTTGGATGGATTCAAGCACAAGGTGAGGATTATTTATTAAGGGGGTGTTGTAGAGTTATTTGAGTAGTTATTTTTCTATCCAATTTTGCTTTATAGGTGCAACTATATGGAAGATGTAATGGTCATTTTATTATGGAGGATGAGTGGCATTCTGGTAAGTTTTTTTAAATGGAATTCTACCCTTCTTTTTAACATACAAATTTACTCAAATAAAGGATTATTTTATATAAAATGAAGTATATGTTATAAATATGGTCCACTAAAGTATTTTTACACTTTTCTCAGTTTTTTTGGCCGTTATGTGTAAATTTTTGTCATTTGTTAATCTTATTTTCCTCATACTCATTATAATTAATTTTAATCACATTAAAAAATATTTTTTATTAAAAAAAAGCTGAACGTAAAATAAATTATAAATTATTATTATTTATAATATTTATATATTTAATAAAAATTATAAACATAGAATTGTATGAAAATAATTTAAAATTATTCCTATCAAAAGTGTTGTAAAAGTTGGTTTTTTAATAAAAAAAGTTTAAAAGTTTTGAATTTTTTAACATCCAATATCAATGTGAAATTTTTTCCAACTACATAAAATGGATTAAATTATGTAAAATAAATATAATTAAGAATTAAAATACAATTTTTTCTTTATAAATAAATTAGATGTAAACACAATTCTGAATTTAAATTAAGTATTTTTCACTATTTAAACAAAAATGATATTATCCAAAGAATCCATAAAATTCAAACAAAGATAATTTTGAAATTTAGTATTATAAAATTATTATTATTCATTCAAATTTAATTTCTAAAATTTTATAAAATTTATTTCATTATTGTTTTATTAAGGACATAAAAATAAATTATTTTATGAAAATAGAATTTTCAAACATATAATGACTTTACTAAAAATGTATTCCTTATTATGAAATTTTTTTATTTATATAAAATAATTTTAAATAATATTTAAAAATATTTATTAATATTAATGTTACTAAGTTTAATGGCTATGTTAAAACTATATCTTATAAATAATTATAATAATAAAATTCAATTTCATAGAAACTCTATGTTACGTGTTACACAGTACAAGTCGGTGTTTCCTATAACGAAATACAAGTTAATGTTGCATACAGTGAATGGTTATATTGGTGTATAATATGAATAATGTTTAACTTATAGTATCATGTATTGAGAGCCATAAAATAAAACAACTTTATTCAAAAAAAATTCAAGAAAACTCAGGGTATTACAAAATCTTTTTTCCTTACATTACCATCCTTAAAATATGTATTTGGAATTGTTATAATGAATTATTTGTGATAATAACCAATAAATAAGTCCTTTCCAAGGTGTGACGTCCTAGAAACAGATTCTAATTAATGGGTGTCTATAACCTGGTGGGCGACATGGCCTGAAACACATCCCCCCAAATGCTAGAGGCAGGCGATTAGCAGTGAGGGACTATGGTGTGTTTGTATGTGTACTATTACCTCATTAGCATATTGTATCATAGTTGGAGGAATGTAAATGATAGTAAACAATGGATGTTATAAAATAAAATGGGGGAAAACTAATACAGTAGATAAATGAGAATAACAATGGTTGTATGAACAAAAAGAATGATGATGTAATGTCATCTCCCTAGAAAACTGGAAAATATGGATACGATAAAATTGGCCTAACAATTTCCTCATGTAATAGAAAACAAGACTACTCCCAAAATCCCAATATCCAACTCGGTCATATACTATAAATCTATATCCTATCGGCAAGAAATCAAGTGTTTGAATCTATAGGATTTCTTTTATCAACACCTGTTGTCATGTAATCTACTATGGGTACCAAACGGTGCCCATCGAGGGTGTGAGAAAAATCATAGTGGGACACCACCAATGGTGTCTATAACATCAGGCCCGTGTCATCAAATATAGAAGTGTGCGGGCATACATATATAATGTAAAGCAAGAATAACATTGTATCTAATTACCCATATACCTGATTCATCCCTCGGCTAGTGTCTAAATATCTAACCAGATAATTTGGTTTATGTAATTACCATTTAATGTTGATAGGTCACGTGAGGCATATACAACACTAACATCACCACGTGAGAGTATAAATAGTGAAGGTCTCAAAACATAATAATGATACCTAAAAATGATATCCAGTGAGAGAGTTCTAGGTTAATAACCAATGTAATGTATATATAAAGGAATGCTAATTCAGTAGTATCATAGTCTAGATAAAGGGTAATAGTGTAATCCAAGGAGAATAATCCAATGATTTCCAAAATAAGTCACCTAATGAGTCCAAGGTGATCAACTAATATAAAACGTGGCTATGCAAGGATAGGGCCCTAAGGTATTTCACCATGGAACCAATAAGTCAATTATAGATCCAAGATGTGTATCCAACGTATCCTATAATAATGTAAAGGACCCTACGGTAGTATATTGGGCATCCAAGGAATAGAAAAGAACTGAACTGTAGGTGGGTATCAACCTAAGAAAATTGAATCCTTGAATTGGATGGTTCCCAAGTCCCAATGTATTCTTCTATTAGAATCCATGGAGTGCTTCAGTAAATCCATTAATATTTGATATATAATCATGTAATCAATCATTAGGTTCCAGCCTTGCCTTCCATTAGTGTTGATTGTCCAAGTAGTGTTGCAACCATTTAATTAAGTCTTTATTTACCATTAAGGAATATTCAATTATTGAGGTTCACTCTGCTACCTTCCATCAATTTGGAATGGGGTGCTACAGACATGTATCCTTTACTCAAAATCATTTTATAATGCAATGTTATATACCTACTATACTTTCGATTTCACAATTCACATTAAATAATCAATTTGAAAAACTTAACTTAGGTGGGTCAAGTTGTGAGAATACATGGTACATGCCATTATCGAATTATCATTTATCATAAACCATTTATTATAGAATGGATCTCCATTAGTAAGTTAAAGAGAAGTCACACTCGAACGATAGATTAAACATTCAAAAACAATAAAACCAAAATATTTCATAACCTTCGACATAGGGCAGATTGAGTTGTGGGTGTAACCCCTATCAAATAAAAACACAATTGTAAAGGTAATAACAAAGTGATTCTGATAAGGTATAATAATGGAATGGAAATTTATGAAAATAATTTTGATAAAATTGGTGGGACCCACACAAATATTCCAAAATCAATGAACTTTAGGGACGAGTTATAGGCCACCCACGTTAGGTTTGTACAATCTTTCTCCTCCAGTATCAACCATTGATATGCCTCGTAACAGAATATAACTAAGAAAAAGTGAAAAAACACTCACATGATGATATCTAGGTTGAGAGAAAAAGGGAAGAATAATGAATAAACTAGACTCGAGTACATACCATTTCTCATCCAACCTGATGATTGGATGATCGATCGGATACCGGATAAAAGGTATCATATGATCCCTAGTCTTGGACTTCAAAAAGAAAAAAACTAAGAGGAAATGGGATAATCCAATTATTTCATGGATTAGGGAAGAAGAGGGTAGGAAAACAGATCATTGAGGTCATTTTTGACATTTTACCCAGAATTTTAGCTTGTGCACGGTCTGTCAGCACAGTTTCTGAAACTGTACGCAATCCTTGTGAGACGGATATACCTGAAAAAATGCCCTCTATATAGTTTGATCAAATTGTGCACAATCCATGAATGAGTACTTGGTGAAAAGGGGTTTTTCTCATGGTTAGGATGCATGGACATGCACCAACCATTCAAGATGGATCTTTCCTAAAAATACAATCTTTATGGATTGAATTTTTTTTTTGAATTCATACACAGTTTACTCTAAACCACCAGTGCAGCCAATTTTTCCCAAAAATATGGGTTTTGGGCTCGGAACGAGCCCTAAACACCCTCAGAACATCATGACGAATACATATTAGGTCCGATGTAATGATTTAGACTTATAATTAAAGGATCCATATATGAGTGAATAATTGGGTTCTTATAGTCTTCCCCCCTTAAAAGAACTCTCCCACCGAGTTCTCCTTCCAGGGGTAGAGAAACATTGTATTATAACAACTATGGACATTGGGAATTCACGTCAGCTTCCCGATCCAATGTCACCTCCTATACTCAGCCATGCTGCCATAACACCCATATGATAGGCATAGACTTTCCTTTGAGATCCTTCGTACATCAGCCAACGATGAGTACTGGATACTTCTCAGAGGTAGCATCGTCATATACCTCAACTTCCTCAGGATAAAAATTATGATATCAGTTGGCATGATATTGGTGAAGTGATGATACATTAATGACATCGTGCATTTCATCATACATCTATATTAGCAGAAACTGATAGGCTATCGGTCTGACTCTTTCTAGAGTTCTAAATGGCCCAACATAACTAGGTGAAAACTTTCCCTACTATCATAACTGTCTATGACCAATCTTAAATGATACCCGATTGAAAACAGAATCCCCAAACTCGATCTATAGAGGTTTTCTATTGAGATTGGAATAATATTTTTTTCTAGACTATGCAGTATTCATACACATTATAATTATCTGAACCTATTATAAATTATCCTGAACAAGACAAGGACTTAGTTGGGCTGTCGCACCAGCCTATAGCCAGCACAAGGGGGAAGAGAATGTTCTACCATATAAGGACTCATAAGAATACACCTGAATCATTTCTTAAAAACATTTATTATATGAGAACTCAAGGAGAGGGATATGTTTTTTCCAAGAATAACTAAATTCAAGGACACATGCCCAATGCTTGTCATATAGAACTTGCATCGTCCATTCTGAGTATCCATTGGTCTGAAGCTGAAAAGATGTGCATCGAAGCACCTGATTTCTCATATATTTTTTTCAATCCCTGTAAGAACCGGGAAGTGAAACGAGATTCCTGATCTGAAATGATAGTACAAGGAACCTCATGTAGTAGTATGATCTCATGGACATACATTATTCCCATTTAGTCAACTGTGAATGTCTCACAAATAGGAATGAAGTGGGAAGATTTCTTTAGTTAGTCAATCACTAACCAGATAGCATCAACACCCCTAGAAGACCTGTGTAATCTTACTACAAAATCCATAAAAACATCTTCCCATTTCCATTACGAGGCTGGAAGCGGATATAACAATATTGAATGTATTTGGTGCTCCACCTTCACCTGGTGACAAGTGGAACACCTAGTGATAAAGCCTGCTATATGATGTTTCAACTCAGGCCACCATTACTAGTGTGGCACATCTCGATGCATCTTTGAGATGCATAGATTAACTGAACACTAAGAAGCATGGGACTCCTTCATGAATTCAATTCTCATGTCCTTGGGAACCCAGACACGTCCACACACATGAAGGATGTCGTCTCTGTCTATAGAAAAATCTAGAGGTTTGTTAGGTCCTGATATACTTATATAGAGAACCAAACATTTAGGATTTGAAAAATGTCTACTCGAACCTTCTCAAGGTCATAATAGTTAACTGTTAATTCTATGAGGTAAGAATGCTCATGACTATCACGAAACTCCAGATAATGATTATAAAAGAGGGACATTAACATCCATTAATCATTGGCTTCCTGTATGGACAACATTTGAGTTTTCTGACATAGTGCATCAGCAACCACATTTCCCTTTCCAGACATATAGGAATGATCAATGTTCAAGTATTATAGATATTTGACCCATATCCAGTATCTAATGTTCAATTTACACTAAGAAAATATAAAAATTTGGCTATTTTGATCAGTATACACCACAATGCACTCACCCAAGAGATAGTGTCTCTTGTAACATAAGTCATGGACAGCTGCTATTATATCATTGTCATGCATAGGTTAATTTTTCTCAGGAGGCCTCAACTATTGATATTTGTATAATATAAATTTGTCTTCCTACATCAACACTACTCTTAGGCCAATTCCAGATGCATCACAGAAGACAATATAACCTTTACCTAGTTCTAGAAGAATCAGAATAAGTGCTGCTACAAGATTAACATTCAACTCTAGAAAGGATTTCTTACATGATTTTGGCCATGTGAACATGAAACACTTATTTTTAAGACCAGTAATAAGTGAAGAAAGATGAGAAAATTCCTATATAAAACTCCTATAATATCCAGTGATCCCTATGAAACTCTTGATATCAAACATTTTCTTGAAATTCTCCTAGGAAACTAAAACCCTAATCATTTCAGGGTCAACAAATATTCTTGATTCTGAAATAATATGACCCAATAAGAGGACCTTTTTGATCTAGAAGTCAAACATAGAATGATTTGCAAAAAGATGATTCTCTACTAGTGAACATAAAATGATCTGAAGATGTTCGGTATGGTCATTACGAGTGTGATAATACACCATGATGGAATCCCTAAAGACCCTAACCAAAGAGTCAAAATAGGGGTGGAAACCCTATTCATCAAGCCATGAAAATGGATGGAGTGACCCTAAGACCTAATGGAATAACAAGATACTCATACAACCCATACCTACTATTGAATATTGTACGAGGTATATCTGATGCTCTCAATTACGCCTGATGATAACCCGATCTCAGGTCTATCTTAAAGAACACCTTTGCTCCTCCGATCTAGTCTAAGGGTTTATCTATTTGAGGAAGTGGATACTAGTTCTCAACCATAATCTGGTTAAAACTTCTATAATCAACAAAAAATTATATATTTTCATCTGACTTTTTAGAAAAAATCATAGGTGAAGCACAAGAGGAAGTATTGGTCCGTATAAATATTTTGTCCTCTAGGTCCTCTATCTACATATTGAGCTCTAGAAGAGCAGTAGGTGAAATATTTTATAGGGGAATGGACATTGGAGCTACTCCTAGGACAAGCGCTTTGGTAAAATCATCCTCTCTCATATGAAGAAATCTATAAATTTCATCAAGAAATAATTACCTAAAAAACAACTACTAGAGGGATATTAGTTTCAATAAAAACCTGATCCTCCGTGAAATGGTTTGAAATATAGGTGTTCACTTCACCTAAACCATGATGTTTCGGTCTAGATTTCCTAACCTAGACATCACACACACATTTTAAAAGATTACTAATGCCTTCTAGTGATATAAAAGAGATCATGAAGCGATAAAACTATATAAAGGTGTGGTAGTAAACTAAATAGTACATACTGAGAATGACATCGAAACCCATCTTCTCAAGAACAATGAGATCACACAAGAAAGTGTAACTTCCTACCTCAAGGGGAATGTCTATGTACTAGCACATTATCTCTGTATGTATTCCCAATAGTGTATCGAGGGTCATTACACCATAGTGGTATTTTATCTCTTGTCTAATACATTCCATGATAGATATAGAAATAAAATATTTTGATGCACCTATATCAAATAATGAATAGATCATATTAAAGGCCACTAGAAAAGTACATCAAACTATAGATGGCCACGCAGCTTGATCCTTGGGTATCAGGTGTAAAGCATGGAACTAACTTGATCCAAAACCTTGTGCAATAGATGGACTACCACCATCATGACTGCTCTACTGGAGCTATTGCTGATCTGGGGTCAGACTAGGATGGTCATGACCTCCTCCTCAACAATACCTTTCAATTCAATTCCAACTCCCTGCCTAATTTGGTGAAAAATAACTCTCTCCTAGAGGTGGAGATGATGTTGATCCTTTTCCACTCTAAGCTGGAGTAAATGTCTGGAAAAATCATTGAAGATGACCCATGAAACCATAATGTAGACACTCCATAGGGTCTCTATCAAATTTGGGCATCGTGTGACCTATTCTTTCACACTAATGACATGTCACAAAGCTATCAGACTAGATTCCCTAGCTGCCAATATACTAATGAGAAACCACAAAGGAATGTTTCACACCACCGAAAGAACTATTACCCAGACACATGACAGATTATTTATATTGTGGACTTGTGTTTTCCCTTAGGTTACATTCAGAGATAAGTGCCTTATCAACTATTGCAGAAATGGTAGGAAGGAGAAAGACATTCACTCAGGTTCAGATGGTGTACTGAAGCCCATCCTCAAAACGTCTAGCATGTGAAAGCTCATCACCGGTTAAAAGTGGTGAAAAGCACTGTAAATCAGTTAAACATGCTAAATATTCCATAACTGGCATAGAAACCTAATTGAGATGCATAAAATATCAAGATGTGCCAGCTCTCAGTGCCTGAGGGAAGAACTGCTCATAGAAGGATGACTGGAAATCAACCCATTATATTCCCTGATGATGACTAGCCTGGGTAACCACATCCCACCAACGCATGGCCAAATCCCAAATCATGTATGTAGAATTATTTTCTCTACACTACGGAGTGTATTCCATGTTCTCAATGATAGACAGAATGGCCTCTAGATGAGACATAGTAGCTTGAGAACCTCTATCCCCAAAAAAGTAGAAGGAAGATCCTATTAGAACTCGGAGGTCAGATCAGCCATCGTAGTTTCAACCCATGGAGCAACATGCATGGACTACATTAGATGTAGGAATCTAACATAAACATGATACTCGGTTCTTGGGTTATGTACAATAGGCAGTTTTTCTAGTGGAACATCTATAAGTATGACTGGAAGCGTAGGGCACAACATGTCTGGAGCAAGATCGTCACCACCTTCTTTGCGAACGACACGAAGACGTTGTGGTGCCATTGGTCCACAAATACCAAGCACACGCCTTAGAACAGGCATAGAATCAAGGACATATCATCACTAAAAGAATCTAAACATAATAAAACTCAATACCAAAGGTATTGTACCCAAACTACCTTTTTAGATGGCTACATATCGGTTAGTGCTAAAGTATAAATTTCATGTAATTTTGCATTTAACTACCATGTTTACTCCGTTACCTTTTCATAAATATGACTAGGAAGGATAAGGATGTGCCACAAATTCATTTTAGATTTCAGGATTCACATTATAATGGATATCCATTTCTGATGAATCAGTTCCTATAAACCTATCACCAGTAATGACACCAATTTATTTATTGTATAATGGATCTACTCGGTAAATTACTCTTCCCAACCCATGAGGGCCCATACACCTTAAAAATTGAGATAGTAAATCACTCAATTGAATCCAAATTAATACAAGTACAAGAAACTATCACATCATTACATAGAAATCACAATCATATCAAGAAATGAAACGTAATGGAATGCAACTATATGTCATGGTAATACACAAGACATGTGAATTCTAGGTTCCTATAATGATGTATGTATCAATGATCCCTGCCCTCATATTATTAGGCTAAGGATGAAATAAAATCCTCAAATAGAGAAATAATCAGCAACACCAAACAGCATATTCATCACCCAATGGTGAAATAATATCGGTTTTAATAGGAAAAACGGAATAAAAATTATAATTTAGGCAACTTTGTTTTTACTCCAAACATGGGTTCACGACCCGCTAGAACAGCTTATGACCAAGTCCCAAGCATTCATGTTCCCCAATCTATTGTATCCATATAGTAAAGTAAGAAAATAAATTTACCTCTAATACCACATTGTGATATCGTGGACCTAGATTCCACTTAACGAGTTCCCCTAGCATGTTGGGCCCCATCACCTCAAGCGCATCTCCCCAAATCCTAAAGGCTTCTGACTAATGGTAAAGTACTAGTGTGTGTTCATGTGGAGACTATGACCTCATTAGAATATTATAGCATAGTTGATGTAATGTAAAAGAATAGTAAATAGTGGAATTAATAAAATTAAATAGTAGAAACAAAATAATACTCTAGATTAACGAGAATAACAATAACAGTAAGAACTAGAACAATGATTATGTAATGTCATGTCACTAGAAGACCAGAAAACATGGATACTAGACGATATGAATAACATGCTCATCAACTAAAAGAAAACAAAGACTACTACAAGCATCCCGATAAAAAACTCGATCATCTGCTATCAAGATCTATCTTATCAGCAAGAAATCAAGTGTTTGAAGTTGTATGCTTCCTTTTTTGAACACTTACACTCATGTAATATACTCGATCTTCCCAAAGGCGCCTGAAGAGGGTCTGAGATAAATATCAGTGGGCCACCACCAAAAGTGTCTGTAACATCCAACCCATGTAATGAAATATATGAGTGTGTAGGCATACATATATAAAGTAAAGAAAGAATTATAATATAAATAAATGACCAAGTACCATCTTCAACCCACAGCTGGTTTCTGAATATTTAACTAGATCATTTTATTTATGTCATTAACGTTTAATGTTAATAGGTCGCATGAGGCATAGCCAGCACTGAAATCACCACGTGATAGTATATGTTGTGAATGTCCCATGATATAATAAGGCAACAAAATAAAGATATTGGGTGAGGCAGTTCTAGGGTAACAACTAAGGTAATGTAGATCTCATGGAATTCTAAATCAGTAGTATATGAGTCTAGCTAAAGGGTAACATTATAATCCAAGCAGTGTAATCCAAGGAATTCCACAATAAGGCACCTACCAATTCCATGTTCATAGACCAAGGTAAAATGGGGATATGAAAGGATAAGGCTCTATTGGAGTTCACCATTTCACCTGTAGTCAATGTGGGCTCAAAGGAGTGTATCCGAGGTATCCTATAATAAAGAAAAGTACCCTACAATAGTATACCCGACATCAATGGAATAGAAATGAACTAGATTCTTGGTTGGTATCAGCCTAAGAAAACCAAATCCTTGATTTGGAATGGGGTTTCCGAGTCCAAAGGTATTCTCCTCTTTGAATCCATGGTGAGCTTTAGTCAATCAATCCATATTTGATATTGTTATAATGTAATCATTCATTAGGTTCATCCTTGTCTTACATTAGTGTGGATGGGCCAAGTATCATTGCAACTATTTAATCAAGTCTTCATTAACCATTAAGTAATATTAAATTATTGAGGGTTACTCCACTACCTTCCATAAATATGGAAATGGGTGGTACGGACATGTAACCATTAATCAAACTCATTTGATAATGCCAAGTTATATACATAGTATACTTTCCATTTCACATTTAGCATTTAAAAATCAATTTTAAGCCTTACCTTTGGCAGGCCAAGTGGTGAGAATACATGGTACATACCATTATTAAATTATCACTAATAATAAAATATTTATAATAGAAGGTCTCACATTTAAGAATATCAAGAGAAGGAACACCAGAACAGTTGACTAAACATGAAAAAACACTAAAAACCAAATATCGCATAACCATCGACATAGGGAGGATTGAGTTGTGGGTGTAATTTCTAACAAATAATCATACATTTGGAAAGAGCATAACTATACTATTCTAACAAGTATAATCATGGCATGGAAATTTAAAAAAAAAAGTTTCCAATGAAATCATTGTGCCCCATAAGAATATTCCAATATCAATGATATTTAGGGATGAGTTATAGGCCACCCACTTTAGGGTTGAATGATCCTTCTCCTCCAGTATCTGCCCATGATTTTCCTTGGATCAGAGTAGTTCTAAGGAAACGTAAAAAATATTCACATGAAAATATCTAGTTTGAGTGAAATAGATAAGAAGAATATATAAACAGGATGGGATTATGTACTGTTGGGTATCCAACGTGATGATCGGAAGCTCGATCATATGCTGGATAAAGGAGATCTCTTCATCCCTGGATTTGGCCTTCCAAAATCGCCAAAATGATAGGAAAAGGGGTTAATCATAGTGGTTCGTGAATTAGGGAAGAATAGGGGACTAAAATAAATCATTAAAAAAAATTGGTCATTTTACCTAGAATTTAAGCTCCTGCATGCTTTGTCCATATGGTTTGTCAAACTGTGTGAAACACATGTGAGGTAGATCATCCAAAGAAAATCCTCCACATAGTTTGATCAAACCAAATGCATGCCATGATTAGGTACCTAGGAAAAAATGGGAGTTATCATGGTTATGCTACATTACTATGTGCCAACTGTGTGAGAAGGCTATGTCCGGAAAAACACAATCCGCACGGTTTACTTTAAACCATGCGCCATGCTATTTTTCCCAAAAAGAGGGGTTTCGGGCTCCAAACATGCCCAAAACACCCTCAAATCCTATATTTACTCATTAGAAATCTATATTACGTCCAAATTAAATATTTAGACCGAAAATTAAATGATCAAAACATGGGTGAAAAACTGGTTCTTATACAAGTTGTTCAGGATAATCACATTTTTGAAAAATCCTTTCCAACCATTTTAATCTATTTTCTATTTTAAAACAAACATTATTATATTTCCTTATTTTAAAGGGATGAATCACCCTCAATGTATGCTTCTAGTTTCTCTTGGGATTATTATAGATTAATATAATAAACATAAATATATTTTTTCTATAAATAAATATACCAAAATTCCAATGCTATCTATTGAATTATTTTTTATATAATCCATATTACGTAGATTTATAAACATTATTTTCCAACTAATTATTAATTTCAACACTATATTTTCTGTGTTCCTAAATTTTAATTTATATTTTTCACTTTTATTCTATGATTTTTAATTTTTGAAATATTCAACATAATAACCAAAAGTAGAAAAAATTTATTCTAACATGGAAATATTTTAATCGTGAGATTGTTCAACACTGTTTTTTCCCAATATACGTTGTTTTCTCAAAATTCTTATCCTTTAAAAAATCATAATTTATGTTATCTACTATTGTAGATGTCATTTTTTGATCATTATTGTGTTCATACTCCTTATAGTAATCACCAAATTCTATAACAGAATTTTATTAATTCATAACTCATTGCTCTATTTTAGAAACTCTTTTCTGAACAAGTTCTAATTCTCTCTCCTTCTCATTTATCTTCACCTCAAGTTGATTATTTGGTTTCATCTTTTTTTGATTTGATTGATTCAAATAAAATTTTTTTTCAAATAACATATAATTTTCTACAATAAAATATTCTTTATTTTCTATTGATGAAGTATCTATTTTTAATTTCATGTTCTCTGATTTGTGTCATATAATATTTTGATTAAATTATTTATATTCTATTTTTGAAGAAAATTCAAATTGAGTCCATTCTTCATTAGAAGTATTAATTTCATCATTAGTGGATATTTAATATTTATCTTTTTCAGTAACCATATTTTTAGTTTCTTTATAACTTCAATATTCCTTTTCAAATTCTATATTATCAACAGTAAAATATGTAGAAAAAATATATTCCCCTTTCTAGATTTGTGGAATGTTTTATCCATTACTATTAAATTTGATTTATATTTTTCATCCTTTTTTATATTTTATTATTTTTCTTTCATACATCTTCATCACTTTATTCATATTCTTTTCATTGAGGTAAGTTAGAAAAAAATTTACCAACATTCCCACTTCCAAATAATTAAATCATTGAATTTCCATTATAATTTCATGTTCCTTTTTGTCATATTTAGAACAAAATGATCTAAATTCATCCAAATTGGTACTAACCTTATCTTTTATGATAAATTCCCTAGCTTATTTTTCTTCGATAACTTTTTTATAATTTTCTTTTATTTGTAGCTTTGAAGGAAATTTTCTAATCACGTTTTTATTTTAATTTCTTGATGTTATAAATACTCATTTAATATGTTATGAGATAACAATATAAATCATATAGAGCTAGAGCTTCATGATCTCTATATTATAGTGATGAATATATAGATTGATTCTTACTTGAATGAATTTATATAATCATTTAATCAATATTTTATTCTTCTATCTTCTCTAAAAGAGACTATATAGTGTGTTCAATATATTTAAACTTTATAAATAAGTCACCAATAGATTCTCGATCACCCATTTTATGATCTTCATACATCACACTCATGGTTTTCAACTTCACTTCCTTAACATACATATTTACTTTCACAGATGCTCTTAATATTTTACTAGACACCTTTCTATGTACCAACTATATTAACTATAATAAAATCACATTTAAAGAGTGATTAAAGTACAAAACTTTTATATCACTATTCATTATATAAATTTTTCTTATTAGAAGCTATTATTGGATCATTATAAAAATGAGGAGGAAAACATTGGGTCACAACATTAACAACATCATAACAACAAGATAGAAAATATGGAAACGTTCTATATTTATATATATGATTATTTTTCTTTCCAAAATAAAATTTCCCAATTTTTTTAATGGAATTATAAACATCAATAAAAACTTATCTCTTCTTACAAAATAAAAAAAAATGTAAATGAATAAAACCTACCACTGATATGAATTGAAAATCAAAATATGGATCTATGTGATCAGTGAGAGTGGGAGTTGAATCAGTTATCTATATTTTTTATTATGTTTCATTTCATAAGAAATTATATTTTCCTCCACTTATGTAGTCATCACATCATTAAAAAACAAAATCCAAATAAAACAACAAAAAACCCCATGAATTTGTAATGTTAACTTCTCAACAATAGTTCATAATTTGTGGAATGTTTTAGAAACATTTAAAGAACAAACAATTCACAAGAATATAATCATATTATGTGGTTAAAAAATATAGGATATATAATTTAACCTTCATGGAATTAATATCAATAAAATTGTGCATGTGGTTCTCAAGTATAAAATTTAGAAATTTGGTTTCATAACATGTTTAAAAGCCTTCACTAATTGGTTTAAGAATTTTTCTCTCTACTTTTTCTACAAACATAACATTTGTTACTATTGAAAATCAATTATTAAAATTCATTCCCATAATTAGGTTTGAAAATCCTCTTTGGAATTGTGAAAAGATCTATCCAATCAATCTCTCAGATTTCTTGTTCTGTTTCCTAATATTTATTTCATTTATTATGGAAAGTGTTTGTCCAAAAAATGGTCAGTCTAGTTTTCCTACAGTAATCTATTACCTTAATGTTTTTTTCATAATTATTAATCTGGAATATGTATGTCCAATTATTCTATATAATCCTATCTTTATTATGAGTTAATATATAATTTTTATCCATAAATCCAAAATCAAAAACATCTCTATTATCTATAATCATATTTTTATCCTTAACCAAGTGATTCCTTGGATTGAAATAACCTCCCCAAAACATTATCTAATGAAACTTCATTGGGTTAGATCATCTGGTGTACCTATAAAAAAACCATTCTGTATCATTTCATCATTTGTATACATTCTAATTTTTACTCTACCGTAGTCTCACATTTAACCCTTATATGGTGGTGATCAAAATAAAAAGTTGGGAAAAACATTTTTTTCATGCATCAATGAAGAAATAAAATTAAATAATTTTTCTCATATAAATTTTCATTTGATACAATCATAAGAATCAATCAAAATTCATTAGAAGATAGCGATATTTGTGATTTTTTCAATGATTTTTATAATAATAAAATACCTTCTCAAAATCATAACATTTTGATAACATTAGAAACATTGTAAATTTATCTATTTCTTATGAAGAAATTTTTTTGAAAAATGATTTCATTTAAAATTATTTGATAGAAAATTTTCACAAGATAACTTTATTCAGAACTAATCCAATTCAACGATATATAGTATTTTATATCAAGAGAAACATTTCTGAAAACAATCATGAGAACTTTTATCTTTCATCAACGTCTTTTTTAGGACATATTTGGTCCAAAATTTATTAAATATTTTCTAAGAATCTATGTAAAATTTTGTTTCTATAAATCTAAGGGTCTACATTTTTATTTTTTTCACTAATATTAAAACTCCACTCATGAGTCCTGAATGATATCATTAACCATTTTCACCAAAACAAAATCATTTCTACACTCACAACCATCTAAACATCAATGGTTTTTTTATTATTCTAAAAAATATATATCTCAGATTATATCTAATAACCTCTACCCAATATTTTTTTTCAAAAACCAATATATATTCTTATGTATGTTAACATGTATATGAAATTATTTTTTAGAAATGAATGGTATGAAAAATTTACATACAAATTATTTTCTCTTACTAACAAAAAAATCATAGATCGTGAACTATTAATAAGTAAATTTTTTAGAATATTTTTTTATATTAATACATCGATAGATGTTTTTCCACCAAAAAATCTATTCAAAAAATTACATATTTAAATTTTACTATCAAATATAATCAACATCCACATTAATTAAATGAATTTATCATGATATTTTCCATGATATTTGGGATATTCATTACATCATATTAATAAATATAGAAAACACCATTCAATAATATTTTTCCCAAAATATATGTATTAATACTATTTCAAGATAAAACCATTAACTCCCAAACAATTGATACATATTGTTAGGAAACATTTTTCTGAAATTTTGAGTCTAACATTAAATATCTAATAATATATGTCTGATCATCAAAGCCTAAATGTGATATAATTTTTCAAAAATTCTAAAAAAGAAGATTCATTTAACAAACTAATTGAAATCAATAAAATTATCTATCACTGTCCCAAGAGAAAACAATATTTCATTTAAATCACTGTTTATTTCAAAAAATATCATGAATGTAAAGATATAGTCTTCCTCTCATTCATATTAACAAATAATTATCTAAAATTCAATTATGTTGATAAATCATTTTAAGGGGTTGAATTAAATCAATTTTATTAAGAATAATCTACTTAAGATTTTAAATATGTTCTTTGTGATATCCCTAAAAAATAAAGTGTCTCTTTTATGAATTTTATAGGTTCACTTGTTTGAGATAATAATCAATTTCAAAAACATTTTTTTGTTAAATAACACTGTATATAAGTGATTTTGGAACCTAGACGTCATTATATTATTTAAGGACACATGAAGATATAAATATTGGCATATTTCTTATATATAATACTTTTTATAACATATTCATATACAATAATCCCATATTTTCGAAAATACATATAAAAATCATTTAGAGAATCTCCATTAATAAAATTAATATTTTTTAAAATTGAATTTACTATTTAAGAAACCAAAACTGTGAGTTTTTATAATAACACATTGAAAAACAAGGATCCTATAAAGAGTTTTTTCACATTAGTTGAATGTTGAAAGATATTTTTTCAGATCCTTGATTTCTAAGTAGAAAACATCAACATTAGGAAGATTTTTTAATTTAAATTTCAAATCATCTTTTTTATGAATATTATTTTAATTTGAATCATTGTTTTTCATTAATATCTTCCTATTATTTTTTATTACAACGAATATACTATGATTTAGGTTGATGAAATCCGTTTTTGAGCTTTTAAATATAATATTATAATTTAACCTAACATAAGTGACCTGATGGAGAGGGAGATGATGAACATGTGGATTTGAAAAGGATGGTGATTTTTTAAAATGATATCCTTTACTTACCAAAATATTTCTTTAGTAATTTACACATCAGTTTCTAGTGTAGTTTGATTCCTCACAATTACTCTATGTCGAAACATTCATTTATTTCATAACATTATTCTTCCTAATTTACATATTTTTCAATATTATAAGGACTTTTATAATATGATCTCATTTTTCATTCAAAACATGTCACTTATAGAAAATAGATTATATATTTATTTTATCATTATGGGATGATTTAATATTTATTAAAATCATGTTAGAAATTTTCATAGAATTCTAAATTCTACTTCCCTAATTAATGTCACTTTATGTAGAATAATAATAATTTATTTATTTAAAATCTATGTTCTCATTCATTAATTTATCACTTTTCAATTCATTGATATCTCATATATCATTATAGATACAATTATTTCTTCAATTGTCATATTCTTTATTTCATTTTCTTCATGGATCCCCATAACTAGATTAAACCCATGGGATTTTCTTCCTCGTTGTTTCTAAGGAATAATCAATATTGAGATATTTTATAAAATTGATAATGTCATAAAATAATGTAAAAATACTAGATATATTGTAATTAGGATGCATAGAAAAACATTTATAATATTTATGATACATATCTAATCTAATATTTTTTATATTATTCATGCATTAATGTGTGATTTTTAGAAATTTCCATATTTCAGAATCCATTTTTCATGTGTAAACATGATTTAATAAATAATTATCATGGCCACAATGTATGAAATTTATATCATTTCTATTATCTTTAAAATTCATAACGTCAATAAGAGTCCAATTTTCTCCAAATTCATTAGTCAAAATATAATCATTCATTACCATTTTGTAGAAGGGTAATTGAAACTAACATGAAATATTGGCATTAAATTTTAAAAAAAGATTAAATAGTTCCATAAAATATATTATCATAAAAATATTAATTATAATCCATAATTAGATCAATAATTGAATATGAGTACTAATTAGAAATATATTTTTAAGATAAAAAAATTCAAACAAGGGTTATTTTATAAAATTAAAAAACACCCCATTGAATCAAATATTTTTTAAGGTAAACATTGAAATAGGGGACATAATTACTTATAGAAATTAATGTGATTAATGGAAAATAATCTTTTAAAATTGAATTCTTTTGTAAATAAAAAAGGATTAATGTGATGAATTAAATAATAAAAACATATAAATTCAATAGCTATTAAAAAGATAATATCAAGGAAGATTAATGTATGAAGCGATTATGTTGGCTTTATTCAAGTTTTAAAAATTATATTGAATGAATCTATATGATAATATAAAAATGATAGAGAATATAATTTATTAAGTAGTTTCACAAAAAATCATGGGGTTCCCTAACATCTTTATCTGTTAATTAGATATATGGGTATTATTAAAAAAATCCAATATTTTTAAAAAACCAACGAACAAATATTCCTTTGTCATTAACAAAAACCATAACACAAGTTCCTACCAAGTTTACAATGGAAACCAAATAACCAAAATCCCTTAGTTTTTATGAAATCGAAACAACTATAGAATGTGGGTTGATAAGAGATTGATTTTCATGGCATAAATCTTTTACATATTTGGTATGATATATCACATTAATAATTAATGCAATTGGGAGAAATATATATAGATAAGAGTGAGAGATTTTAAATACAATAGAAGTTTATTAGATATATAAAGGGATGACATATAAAATGATATAGCTTATGTGTCTATATTCAATCAGATAGTTGTCTCAAAATCCAGTTTTCAATGGGATTGATATATAAGATTTTTTGTATCTCTATTTATATCCTTCTAGACTACTGGGAACATTATATAAGTCACCATATTGATAATGGGACTTAAATAGATGTTTGGGAGACTTATTGACCATAAAAATACAATCCCAAAGGTCTTGTCCCAACACTACTAGAAAAATTGTATCCAATTATATGTATCCAAAGGCCTACCTTAAAAAATATTATTCTAAAAATTTATCATTAGATAGCTAGAGTACATGAACCAGATGGGTGATAGATTACATCTGATCAAGATAGTTCTTCCCATGCCAATCGTTATCCAATGGCACTGAATTGAGTTTATGGATATACCCTACTATGCTAGCTTAAAGAGGGAACTCCTCTACTTTGTTCAACAGAATTATAAGGTCCTTCTGAAATGATTCTAGGAACATGAAGCATAATAAGTGGAATTTTCATGGACTCAAAAATATAAAAAAGATGAGTTTAAAATAAAATTAATAACTCAATTTGAACAGTTAATAAAATAAATTAATATAAATATTAAGAGTCTTAACATAACTCAAATGAATGAATTATACCCAAAGGGAGACTTTTTTATTTAAATGAAACCATGAGAGGTAGTTAGAGGTATAAAAATTTATTATTTTTTATACAACATCTACTATGACACGTACCTTGCAATGATTTTCTAGATAAAGTTGCCTATAATTCATTAGACATCATTAATCCATCAAACAATTATTTGACAACGTTTTTATATAGCCTAATAATACATTTATTAAAATATTCATTTCCCAAAATCATATAATTATATAAGATATTAAGGCTTCGGAAAACCATATAATTTTCCATAAAATGAAACTTTTATTAATCACCCTACAACAAATTTACTAAGTACTTGTAGTTCATAAACAGCTAGATATTTTTTCCAAATCCTAGTGGCAGTTTCCAAAAACTAGCTACTAAAACATTTTTTAATCAAATGAATATTCTCCCCCCATTCCTGACACACCCAACCCCAATTTACCTGACTCCATCGAACACCTGACCAACGAACCCTGACCCAATCGAACACCTCGCAGTCTGCCCAAACCTGTCAAACCCCTCTTCGCCTGCCTCTAACCCCGTCAGACCCCACATCACTAAGCCCAAACCACATCGAACCCCTCATCACTGGCCCATAACCTTGTAGAACCCCTCGTTGTTGGCCCTAGACCCCATCGAACCCCTCGCCCCATCACCCAGCACACCCTCTCCATTTCCCCCAAACCCATTTGAAACATATACCCACCCTGCCGACCCCCAAACCCGTTGAACTCTATCCCGCCGACCACTATCCCCTCACCAACCCTAGCACCTCACCACCGGCCCCTTCTCCCCATCGCCACTTCCCCTCTTCTTTGTATCAACCTTGAAAAACTATCACTCCCTAGTTTTAGTTAATTAACCCTTTTTTTATTTATAATGTATGGTTTAAATCATGGGTATGTTCAAGATAAGGAAACCTTGGATTCATGTGTTTGTGAGGACTTTATTAGTATGATTATATTGTTATCATGAATTATGAATTCTCCTAGCTATAAGCATGATTTTTTTGTTTATATTTCTGAATGTTGAATAGATATTCCATGTTTATGAATTGGAAAAATTATTTCTAATGTTTATATTTAATTGAAATAAATTATTTTGTTGTTTTTTATTTTAATCCCAACAGTTTTTTTATATTTTGAACTGTGAGCTAAAAAAAAATTATTCCTAGTGGCGTCTGTGGAAATATTTTGGTTGGACTACCTACTGAGTATGATTACTATCCCATACATAGTATAATTTGTTCTCATTATAAAATTTTACAAACTCAGACCCTAACCATAATCTACATATAAATTTGAATTTATTCTAGGGACATGCAACTAATAAGCAGGTGTTCTCTGAGTTGGTAATCTTGTGTACATAGTAGATACCAAATTTGAATGTAGAAAGTCATTGTTATATTTTTCTTATATTAGAATGTATAACTAGTATACCTAAGACTATCCAATGATATATGATCTTGACACTTGGAATTGGAGGTATTTATGTATCTCTAATGACTTGATAGTTACCCAACACTAGAATTTCAACATTTGAACTCATTTATTATTTCTGTTTGATTGTTATGCGGTACACTTTTTACCAATTTATCTTCCATGATATGATATATTCTTCATAGGTACATAGTACACACTCATATATTCTATATAAATTATTTAAATTGGATTTTTATACTTTTTTCAATGATTTCTTAAAATAATATATTCATTAAAAATGGATTTAAACTTGTATTTTTCCTCTCCAGTTTCATAATTGATTTTAAATGAAAAATACAAATTTTTACACACCATTTTCATTGCATCTAGAATTTATGAATTTCAATTGTCACTTTTAAAATGATTCATTATTTACTGTATGTATTTATAGGATTGTATTTTTCTTGCCTCTGAATCCACTAATTTGTTGAATATAAACTCTAGAGGCGGGAATGTTATGATAAAACATGACATCACTAAATATTTTGATACCATTGGCTAGAAAATTATCTTTAAAGTGCTTTCTAGCATTAGTTTTAATGAAATTTTTCTCAATAGAATTAAAAATATTTTCAATTCAACTCATACTTCTATTTTGGTTAATAGTTATCTTCTTGGTTACTTTAAATATAATAAAGGTGTTAGATATGGTGACCCTCTTTCTGCTATCCTTTTCTCCATTGCGAAGGATTATCTGAGGAGATTTCTAACTCTAGCCATTGACAGAGGCAAGATCAAACCAATTCATGCCTCCAAGAATTTAAATGCCCCATCTCATCTTCTTTATGCTGACGATATTATATTATTCCTTTAGGGAGATAAGAAAAAAATTATTAACTTTAAATCTATTATTACACATTATGAAGATGTGTCGGGCCAACGTGTCAATTGGAATAAATCATTTATCTACTTTAGCAAAATATTTCTTCTTAATCGAAAAGGTCATATCATTGATACTTTAGGGGTCAAAGAGGTTTCTCTCCCCTTTTCTTATCTTGGTATCCCCATATTCTGGATCTGAGCTAAATCTTTATATTTCCATCACATTTTTTATCAAATTTGTAGACTACTTTTTTCTTGGAAGGGAAAAACTCTTTCAATGGCTGGAAGAGTCTCTCTTGTCAATTCCACCATTGTCTCTAAGTTGGTTTATTGAATGATGGTTTAAAAATGGCATGCGGGTCTCATAAAACGTTTGAATATTCCTATAAGGAACTTCATTTGGAGTGGATGTACTCTTGAGAGGAAATTGGTCACTGTCACCTGGTCTACCTGTTGTAAACCTATTGACCAAAGAGGCATTGGCATTAAGAATCATAAAACATTTAATGAATCTCTCCAAGTCAGACTCATGTGGCCTCTTATTAATAATAAATCTCACTCAACTTTTATTCTTAGGACTCGATTTATTGATAATCTCAAGGCTGATATGCTTCTTTATATGACTTCTTCTATTTTTCCTTCTATCAAATCTTCTTTTTCCTCCATTTTAGCCAATTCCAGATGGTTTTTTACTAAGGAATCTACATTAAACTTTTTCTTGGAGAACTCGACTGGATTCCCCCTTATTTCTAAGATGCCCAAAACTTGCACTCATGTCCCCACAAATTGCACCATTAGGGACATGATCAATTTGCAAAGTCTTGACTAACCTGATAATATCAAAGAGGTGGTGGATAATTATTTCTTCACAATGAAAGATGATTTTCTAGTTTGGTTACCTTCTCAAAATGGCATGCTTTATTCTAAGAGCTACTACAAATACTGCTTTTCCAATTCTGATGAGAATATATGTTGGATAAATAACATCAACAATGCTTGGATAAAATCATATCATTTCACTCTTATTTGGAGAAGTGCACCAAAACATTCCCATTGATTGTTGTCGTCAATCCTATGGTTTTAATCTTTGCTCTAAATGTAGAATGTGTAATCAGCATCGGGAAGACATAAATCATCTTTTTTATCCTGTGACACTGCTACTACTCTTTGGCATTTCATTTTTGATATCTTTGAGTGCAGATGGCTTTTGGACTGTTTTATTTTTTCTCAACTTAAATGGATGGTATAGTTCTAGAGATCTCCACAGAGTAGAAACATATTTCTCATTACCGTTGCAGAGCTCCTCCATGTCCTTTGGTATGGTAGAAATGATTACATTTTTCACAATAATTCATTTAGATTAAATGTAGGTAAAACAAGGATTCTTCTTTCCATTAAAGAGGCCACTTTTATCCAAAACAATTACTGCGAAAACTCTATCAATGATCTTGAGAATCTTCGTTGTATTGGAGTTTAGGGAATCTATCCAAAGAAAAACTACACTATTGATGTTTTTTTGGCAAGATCCTCCTCCTGGATGGATCAAAGTCAATGTTGACGGAGCCTAAAAGGGAAGCCTATGCCTTTTGGGTTGTGTTGGTGTCTTTCAAGACCATATTGATAAGATCTTAGGATGTTTCTATGGAAGATGTGGCATTGCATCGGCCATACAAATGGAAATGATGGGTGTCATCCATGGCATCTCTTTTTCCAAGAAATTCGACTAGAGAAACATTTGGATAGAATGTGACTCGACCACCATTGTTCAAGCCGTCTTGTGTGGTGTTACTCACCTTTCCTGGTCCCTCACCCTAAGGTTGATGGACTACCTGCACTCTCCTGGATGTATCAATTTCATTGTCACACACACTTATCCTGAAGCCAACAAGATCGGTAATGGTCTCACCAATACGGTAGTTCCTCATGATTTCATCTGGAGGGACAAACTCCCTCCTGATCTACTCTCATTTTTTATTAGACATACCAAAAAATTTCCTTATTTTCGTCTTATGTAATCTTGTTTTGTACTCTCTTTTGATTTAATAAATCTTAGTGTTCTGGTCTTTGACCAGTACACAAAATTTTAAAAATATATATAGTTTTTGAATAGGATCTCATAGTACTATGTATTGTTTTTGAATAGGAACACTAGATTATCCTAAAAATACAGTATCATTAAATAGATATTGTAAATTATAACCCATTTATTTTATGTTAAGGTTAATACGTTTTATCACCTTGATAAATTATTGAGAATTTTTCTATAACACGATTTTCTCTCAAATACTGTTAAAATTTATTTTCCTCTTAGAGATGTTAATTAAAGAGATTTAGAAAACATACCTATTAGGCATGATTTTCTAGAATAAATTTATATAAATTTTTCAATTTAATCATTGAACCTGCCTTAATGATCTTGGACTAGTTATATTGATAGAGTTAAATCTTACATAATGGAATATAATAAAAAATAATGTACTATGTATTTAGTAATCGTGTTATGATAACATCATTATATAATAATAAAAATTTCGATTAAGAATATATAGTTACATATATATTCAAGTAAATAATGACTAACATAGTGTAAGTTGTTAGACTAGAAAATTTAAGTGATTTATTAATTAGGTCCTCCAACAATGGAATTGCCAATGACTCATTATGTGATAATGCCTTTAGTACTTATATGACTCTTCTTATATGACTTTTCATATAACTACATGGGTTGTGGTTTATTCACGTCGATTTATTTGTTTTAAAATTTAGTATCAGTTATCTGGTTTAAATTCATTAATAATGTGTATGCACATTCTGGTATATATGGATAAAATCTCCATCAAATTACTGTGGAACACACCTCCGTATGCTAAGGGTTTGGTGGAGTTTTTAGATATTGAAATTCCAAAAAGATATGTTGAAGGGAGAATATGATTTCATTATTCTATATGAAAATTTAAATGAATGTTGAACAGGGATGATGTTTAAGTAAACTTTATATTTTTTCACAATTGCCTGCTCAATATTTGTGTTGGATTTGGCACAAAGAATCGGACATTATAGAAACATCGAATATTGATGTCAATTGAATGAATGAGCTCCCAACATTTTTTGAAAATGGAAAATGAAATGAATAACATTATTAAGGATGAATTCTCTATTTGAAGACAAAAACGTGAATAAAAAAACATATCAGAACAATGAGTTGAGGGTGATGCAAATAGAACCACAACGGATGATGTTTATGAGACTATAGGACAACCAAATCTGGATTGGAACATATCATTGGATCCTCCATTTTATTCTAGGGTAACTAAGGTAATAGAATGCCTTTATTAGTAGATATATGTGTTTCATGGTTTAGATGATGATGAAAATCAAGAGTCGTATAGTGGAAGTTTTAAATATTCAGAACATTCTTTTCTACTGAAGCGGTACTATATAAAATACACATGTAAAATTAAAAATAAGGAGATGTCCAAGATATTGGTTTGTTTCATGATAAATTTCATAAAGAAAATATTTCTAACTCTTTTTATTATATGAAAAATGTTGTTAACAATCGTGGAATAAATTATACAAAAATACATGAACGTACTAGTGACTGTATGCTTTATTACAAAGTGTATTCAAGAAGACGATATTGAAAAAAAAATTCTCCTATATGGAATTAAATGATTTATTATGGACGTCTAAATCAAAATGATACTATTATTAATAAGATAAGGAACACACCTGTAGTGGTTTTTCATTACTTTCCATTAAATCCTCGATTGCAATGACTATTGATGTCATCAAAAACTATTGAACACAAGAAGTGGAATTCCATAGATAATAATGATGATTGTTTAATGAGAGATCCAAAAGACTCAAAATTGTGGAAGAAATTTGTTTCATTACATCCAGATTTTCTATATGATCCTAGGAAGGTTAGATTGAGGTTGGATTTTGATGGATTCAAAACATTTGGGACTTTGAGCAGCAATTATAGCAGTTGGCAGATTTTTTTTATCCCTTATATTCTACCTCTATAGATGTGTATAAAACAAAAATATGTAATAAATTTTATGATTATTCCTAGAAATAAAATGCATGGAAGTGATATTAATGTATACATTTAGACATTAGTTGAAGAATTACTAGAGTTATAGATCAACGATGTTGAGGAATATGATGCATCTTCTAGAACTATGTTCAAAATGAAAGCTTCTCTAATGTGGATGATTAGTAACATCCATGGAATTGGAAATCTATCTTGTTGGAACAATTTTTTTTATTGTTCTATTGGTATCATTGATTGTGTTCTTGAATGACTACCTCACAGTAGAAAATGGTGATTTTTGTGTCATTGAATATTTCTCAGTGCATCTCATAGATTCAGGTTGAACAAGTCAAAATTAAATGGTTCAATTGATCATAGACCACCTCCAATGTTGTTGATAGGTTCTAAAATATTGCCAAAACATAGAAATTAAGAAATTGAATTTTTGACGCTATATCATTTGAATGATAGTTGTAAATAAGTCTGAATTACATCATCCAATGAAATCATTACATATAAATAGAAGAAAAAAATAATATTTTTCAAACTATTGCATTGGGAATTTAATTTTTTGTGGAAAAATCGAAATGTGATTCATACTGAGAAGACAACTTGTGAAAATTTGAGCTTTAAATTTCTTAATGACCATGAAAGATCAGCAGATCATCTCAATGATTGGAAAGTCATATAACCAATTAACACATTAAGTGTGATATCTTGCCAAACAAGAAGGAAAGTATGCCCCTCAATGTTTCTTAATGAAACTAGGGATATTGATATATTCCATAAAATTTTAAAACATGTCAAGGATTATGATGGGTATTCATGTAACATATCAAGATGTGTTGACATATTTCATCGAAGGTTACATGGACTAAAAGTCACTATTTTTATATTTTGTTACAACAATTGCTACCATTGTAATTGAATACATTATTACCTAAAAAGGATACTACTTTTCTACTGATATTTTTCACATTTTGTAGAAAAATATGTCAGAAATATCTACAACCATTTGTTCTTGACATCCTTCAGGATATATATTTATTGACACGTTGTTAAATAGATATGATATTTCTTCCATTATTTTAGTGTAATGAAGTATTTAACTGTGCATTTGGTTGAGGATGCTAAATTAGGAGGCCTCGTACATTATCAACAAATATATAAAATTGAGAGGTACATTATTTATATGTTTTTCATTTAGGTAAAAAATTATTGGTACTTTCTTAAATACCCAATTAGGTTTTTTTCTTTTATTTTATAGATATCTTAGGCATTTCAAGTCATACGTGAAAAATAAATCTCTACCTGAATGATCAATTTATGAAGGATATTTAGATATAGATTTTCTTACCTTTTGTTTTAGATAATTTGGTGATATTGATTAAATTTTCAATTTAGGTGGATATGTTGACAACACATCAAGTCAATATCAACTATATGGGTAATAAAAAAATTCCTTCTATTGTCCAATTATTTTGGAGGTACTCAAAAGTGACACTGATATAAATAGAATTATCATAGGTACATAGATATGTGTTTCTAAATAGTGATATTATAGATCCATTTATTACATAGTAGAGGATACAAACAAAGATATGAATGATAGTCCAAACATGAAATGTTAAAGATATAATAAAATCCTTTAATAACGAGCTTGTAGAATAGTTTCCACAACATGTAAGTTCATAAATATTGAAATCAATATAGATATTAGGTTAAACCATATATTTTTTAAACATAATATTGTATATAACTTTTTTTAGATCATGAATACTGATAATCAAGATGAGTTTTCATATAATTTGATGTTTCATGGTTGAGGTCATTCAAAACAGGATAGAAAGTTAGACGCTTACAATGTGAATGGATTTAAATTTCATTTAACCGATCAGTACTTGGGTTTGAAAATAATGACTAGTGGTATATTTATATTTCTAAAGTAGGATACTATCGAATATTGAGTAATATTATCCAATAAAAATAAAATAGGAATTTTTAATTTGTTTTATTCAAATGAAATTATGTCGATTTTACCAGGGGTGTTAAAAGTAAATCCTTAATGTTTTCTTCTATGAACTGCCCTCGCTTGATGGTTGTTAGTGACCATGAATTACATTCTCTATATATATAGTCATCGCAAGAGAGAATGGTATATTATGTGGAAGATGTCCAAGATGAAGGGTGGAGTGTAGGTTCTCTAGTAAAACAAAAAAACTTGTACGATATGGGTGATGAAGTAGAATATTTGACCTCTGACATTTAATCCCATCAACAGCAATAAGTGAACTTATTTGTCCATTATAATATTGAAAATATTAATCCTTCAAGGGTGAATGAAGTTTATCAAGTAATTATGGACCATTAAAAAACATGATAGAAGGAGAAAATGATTATATACGTCATCATACATTCATTTATCAACCACTTATATCATTTATGCAGTCATTCATTATCATAATTATGTACATTTTGTTTTCATATATTGTTCATATATTATCATTTCTAAATATTTAGGCACGATTTTTTTTTTGAAATTTAAGTTATAAAGTTACTTTTATTTAATAAAATGATTGCAATTGGAAGGACGCATTGTTATATTGATATCAGTTGACCCATAGTAGCGAGGCAGCATGCCACTCATGGTTCATTATGAGGATATTGGAGGGTGATTGTGATAGGTATTAAGTATAATATGAATAGAGTTATTGTATATTTTTCTACTAATTAATATATTTTCATAAAACAAAGATCAATGCTACTATAGAGAAAAATATGAAACTTTTTGAGGTCTATAATTTGAATACTATAAATATAGTCATCCCATTTGATAGTTACTAGGTCCCTATGAATGATGCCTAGGGATTATTTGGCCAGATTCTTCTCCAACTGGTGGTAGAGTTGGTTACCCTTTCGATTAAGTATGATGATTGGATATATATTACTTCATCCTGGAAAAATTATGCTTTTGATTCATACATATTAATATTAATATATTATTTTTTAAATGAATGTCATTATGATTTTATATTTGAATATTTTGAAAATGAATCACTTTGTAAAACTGTTTTCCACATTACTGCTGCTGATGTTATAGCATGAAAGTAGACATTAAAATCATTGGCTGATTTATATTAAAAGAATGATAGATCTATCCATGGTGATATTGCATCAATTATTGGTGGTTAGAAGGTAAATCACACTACTGAAACATCATTTTATTCACAAAAATTTATTCGTTTTATGTTTATATGTAAACATACAAGACTTTTAAATTTTAAATATAATTTTATTACATGTGGTTGTAGTGGGAAGTATATATGGGGATTAATATGGAGATAGAGATGTATATGGTGATGAGAATAGATCATATGGAAGTGATTAGTGATATTTTTGATGTTTTGGACTAATATGGAATGAGAGATTTTTTCAATGTATAATTTGTAACCCATAAATGAAAAATATTATTGTTGGATGTGAACTAATATACTTGTTTTTTGATTCCATATTTGTTATATATGTAAGATATTTTGTTTTTCTAATAGAGATTTTGTGTGTTATTGGTAGGCGATACCATTGGTTTTCATCTTTTTTAGGGTAGTTATGGGGTTGTAGAATCTATACTAGGATTTTTTTGTAAATAAATGATTAAGAGTGGTTTAAACAACTTCAACAAATAGATTTTTTGGTGGCGATTAAAAACGCCACTATAAGATGTAATTTTCATTTTTTTCAGCAGTTAAAATGTCCTCTAAATATGATACACTATTATTTAGTGGTGTCCGTAATTGGTTTAGTGGGGTTTGGTAGGGTAATTTATTTTTGAGATTTAGGAGCGGTTTTAACCACCGCTAAATCCCCATTACCCCCTAGAAAACTACAACTAAAACAGAAATAACTACCTCAAAATAAGATTTCTATGATTCTTAGAAGAAACCGCTTGTAAATAGAATAAACCACTGCATATTGGATGTTGACACATGATTTTGCGTGGGTTTTTTGAAACTGTCATAGAACCTTGTAGTGTTGGTTTAAACTTCCCCCAAATAAAAAAAACAGCAGCTAATCATCCCTTTTCTTATAGTTCCATCATATGATATCAACCACAAGTTCATAACATCACTCGCTATTCAATATGTTTCATAATCCAATAAATTATAAATCTATCAAAAAAATATCATGGATTATATTTTTAATAAATCAATAATCATTTTCACGACTATCAATGCAATCTAAGTAAATTTTCTCAAAATAAATTAATAATTTATTACCTAAAAAAAAAAAATATAAAACTAAAAGTTATTCATTCCTCAAAAAAAATCTGTTAGTTATCACAAAAAATTTAAAATTCTCATAAAATCATTTTTTATGGTTATTGATATCATATATATTTTCCAACCCTTAAAGTAGAACAACTGAAAATAAATTTATAGATTTTTCATCAAATATTTAAATTTTATAGAGTATTCCAGAATATAATCAATAAATATAAGTAACTAATGAAAATAAATAATATTTCAAACATTATATTATATTAATATATAAATATCAACACCTTATGTAAAACTGGGTAATAAACCATTTCATTCATAAAATAAATGTATTAAAATTATCATATAATTAACTGAGATTCCTTATTCAGTTATAAGACAGTGTGATTTCTAGAAACATACATCTCTAAATATCTTCTTTATGATCTTAGTCTAATCTAAATTATTAAACAAAAATGATTATGATAATATTTTAAATATAAATATGAAAACAGTAATCCAAATATGTATTCCCTTACGACACCTTCATTTTTAACATACGACACTACTCAATAAAGAAATGACTCCACGTGTTAAATACATTGTTTTCCATGGTTATTTTTATATATTCTCCACTTATCTAATTAGATAATATCATATATAATTCATTCCCAATGGATCCTAAAGAAATCATAGTTAAATAGAGCATGTTCCTTGATAATGTCAAACTATGTATGTAGTTAGAACTCATTATCATGTACTAGGTGACAATTGTATTAATATATAATCCAACCATTATATTGTCTTTTTCCCAAGGTACATATATCCTAGATCCTTCATCCACTTATATTACCCATGCATGGATTTAATTTCTATTAGAAATGCACAATCTTGACTTTACCAATAAATTACGCTATTATTATACACTTATAGTCATCCCTTAGTATTATTCTTTTTTCCCACTATGTTTCACTTATTCTAGTCTTTAAAATATTCAATAAAACAATAATAAACTAAAATAGTGTTTTGTACCAATGATATTATGAGAAATAATTTCATCTCAATAATTAAAGGAATTTACATCCATAAATCATAATATCATAGAATAGAGAGGTATTTGAACACTATTATGATAACATCTTTGATTCCCCAGACACACCCTATTGATATTGGTTTCATAAGAATATTCAATAAATATTTTCATTGATACTAATAGTATAATACAAGACATATCACTCATAATGATAAATGACTTAAATCAAATGTTTTGTTACATACATTCCCAAGACGTATTTCTTTTTTATCATTAGAGAATTAGGAAAATTTTTAAAATAATAAATATATTATCTTTCAAAAATAATTGAATATTTTTCTAACTATATAAGAAACTACTAAATCCATAATTAGACTTCATCATCTCTAAAAAAATATCCATAAAACTTCTCTAGTTAGATATTTCATGTTTAACGATTTTCTATATAATATATGGAAATGTAAAAATAAAAAGGATAGAGATAAATGAATTTTTAAGGGTAAACATTATACATAACAATCCAAGATCATAAGTGATCATAACATGTGAAAAATTAATATTTATGGAATAAATAATAAAAAAATAATTCCAAAAAAGGAAAATGAGGGAATTATATATCCATGAAAAAAATTATTTGATGGGAAAAAATAATTGTCGATATCCTAAAGACAGAATACATAATTTATGACCTCAAAACATACTATTATAGACTTCTTCCAAGATAACATACTGATATAGGGAGATGTATACTGAAAAAAAATGATGGATTGTTTTGTGCGACATATGGATAGAGAGAGGAGGTATATAATGTTGGTATTAAGCCAGTATTTGATTATGTATAATGCATTAAACATATGATAAAATGAACAAATCACAATTTTCAATAATCATTTTTATAGGGGAAAATTATATTTCAACAGCTCATCTATTAATTATGATGTTTGATGCTTTTTTTATATAAGGACCTGGCCTTAAACCTTAAATAATATCGAATTAAATGAATAATTCACAGTGAGGATCTTCTTAGGTTTAGATTTTTAGAGAGTTTGGCCATAACTATTACATTTCAAAATATTACAAAGTAGACACTTCTACTCAGTTTTCATTTTTTTACAAAACATGAACTCTTGAAAAATAGATTCATGTCTAGTTCTATGTTTTAGACGGCATGAATTTTCCTTGATCCCACCCTTTCCCCTATTCCAATTTATTTCCTGTGAAAAACATCTCGAAACATGGGATTAGTATAAAAAGCTTAGAAAGAGATACACAATGAAATAAAATAGTAAGTTTTTCAAAACAACAAGCAATCCATGAATACTTTTACATAAGTAATACTTTTCACCTTTATGAAGTAGTAAATAATCTTTACTGAATAAAAGATCATTACATACCCTTTTTTAACAAAAATATTACTATAAAACCCATATAAAGAACACATAACATATAAAGGTAACTTGGGACACAAACATACTTAAATGGAATAACCATACAGTTGACTTCCACACATATCACTAAATGGAATATCTATACGGCCGACTTCCATGCCCAATTCATTGGAGGTTATAACGTAACCACCCGTCCTGGTATTCACGGCACCACCCATCATTTGGTTTATCACGGAACCACCCGTCAAATGTCCAAGTACCATTATAAAATCATAAGACATGAAACAAATATAAAAGAACGAAGAAATTTTCACATTTCAATCCCAATATATCACTTAAATATATTGATAGAGTAAATTAATTTTCAAAACCATTTTCAATACCAAAAATACGTAAAATATTATATTGTATTTATTTATTTTTAAAAACATTTCGACTTGTTAAGGAAGACAAAGATTAAATAATACTTACTGCGGTAGAATGGTCATTGTCCCCGCTTACTTTAAAAGAAACATTCATTTTTTTCATTTGATAAAATGCTTCATATAAAAATATTCCCTTTGAATGAAATAAAAATTCAAATGTGTTCATACATCGTATAAAAGAAAGTCTTGTATTAAAATACAATATGCCCCAATGAAAGGAGATTGAGACGAAGTCCATTACCTTGTGTCCGACCTGAATCGGTCATTCTTTAATCTTCTGAATAATAAACTGAAGTTAATTTATACCTTCTTATGAACCCTTTTAAAGTTTATTATTCCTTTTATATCACTTATTACCATGTTATAATCATTATATAATCATTTAAGTTAATAATGTTCATTTTGTCGATATATTTTACTTGAGTCAAAAATGGACTTCTTATAATTACATGTTGTTCATGTGGTCAAAGGATCATTATATCTAGAATGATATTCATGATTTGGGTATCATATATATCATATATATCCGGCATATACATGTATTTATAATAGTACATAACATTTAGAGATAAGAAATGAAATTCACCATTCATGAAGATCGAAAAACGTACGTACGCATGCACGCTACTTTCATTTATATTTCTTATTTTAATGGAATTAAAAAATAATTATGCATAGTTATATTATAATTCTAGTGTAATATCATTTATAATATCATTAACTCCAGCCTTTATACATCCCACATTAAGCATTAATGAATCACATCACTTTGAGGAGGCGGTAGTCTGCACTTCCTTAAATGAGATTATCGTATTTACCCACTATAAAAACCATGAAGGCATGCTATAAAAAGGGAAGTACAGAAGCATAAGGAAATCATAAACATAATATATATCATATATAAATACAGTTCCATCATAATTTCCACCATGAGAGGTGGTAAGATGTAATTGAACAATCATCGTTTCGTGAGGCGTTGGTTTTCCATCCACAGAATCATTATGTTCTTCATCCATTAGATGGAGGTGTGAGTAAGTGTAGTTAGAATCCTTCTCATAAAAATATCCCAGTATATTGAGGATACTGGTTTTTTTATAAAAGAATATAATAAAAAGAGTTTAGGGGTTGGAGAAGTAAAATAAAAGAAAACAATTTAAGAGAAACCATTACCTTTAATTGGGGTAACTCCCTTTGGTTTGAACCAAAGGACTTCTTGTAGTTCCTTCTGCCTAAGGTAAGGCTTCTAGGGTGAGGAGAGGGATTTATTGAGCTTAATTGGATAGAGTTTGGACGTGACAAATTACTTAATAAGTGTGAGGAATTGGATAGAAATGGTCTCCTTTTATAAGGGAGAGGAGGGGCTCTTTAGGAATGTGTGAAAATATTATTTTATTATATAATTATATTCGGTTTAAAAAGGTCCAAAAATCATTAAGGTCGAAGTTAAGATTACTCATGGTCGAAATAAAAATCATCCAATAGGAATTGGATAGGTTGTGGATAATATTTTAATCATTGTAATCTTATTTATTTAAATCATTTTTAATGAGGTGAATACTGCATCATTATTGTGTCATGAATAATTTAATTTATTAGATGTATAAAAATTATAAAAAAATAGTATCAAGTAGGAAATTTGTTTAGCTTTCAAATGAATATTTATAGACAAAAAGATAATTTATATAACCCCTTCTAAGAATTAATTTACTAAATGATAATTTCTTTTATCATATTTTCCATTACCTTAAGTTAATTAATCTAAATTGTCATTATCACTCCCATGTGGCTCAATGGGGTCCCAAAATCGACCCAAGGATGCCCATGGTCATTAATGACTCAACCAAAAAGGTTTGGACAAGTGTTATCATAATTTTGAATTATTATAATATTCTTTTTACATTGAATTACCTTATTTACCTTTAATTGTGGTAAATAAAAGTCAAAAGTTACCTTTTCACCAAAAATTATTTTCATCATATTGAACTTCATTTTACTTCTTGATAACAACCATTTATGTCTTATTTTTTTAAATTCAATTCACAAAAGTGGTAAAATTTCATTTATCTGATGTAACATCCAAGGTAAATGAAGAAAAAGGCATATTTCATATTTATTAGTATTTGTGAATTAAATATTAATTTTACTTTAAAGGGGTTGGTATGTTTGATAGCGTACCTGATACACAACAACGAGTTTCTTTGAAATCTTACGCTGCACACTAATAATATAATTTTATTATTTTAAATGGAAGTTAATTCCTAGTCTTTGTATTGGTGGTAATGAAAAAAAATAAATACAATATGTTTATACATTTTTGTTAAATGTATTTAAATTATCCAATTAAAAGTTAGAGGCTTAAAATGTGAATGAATCTAATTTTAAGCATAATTTCAGTTAAAAGGCCGATTTATCACCTTTTAATGGTGAACCCTTTTTAAATCTAGTTTTGGTCACTTTAATACATTCTAAATGGACAAATAAACTCCTTCTTTAAAATTGAGACATCAAAATTTTCTTTGTGTAAATTTTTGGAATTTTTCCGATAAAGTTAATTTTTTGATGAATAGTGGAACAACTTAGTGGTTGTTAAAAACACTGACTTTTTCATTTAAATGAAATTTTACCACTTCTGTGAATTTAATTTCAAAAATATAACATACATTATTGTTATTAAGAAGTAAAATTTGGTTCATTAAGATGAAAATAATTCTTGGTGAATAGTAACTTTTGACATTTATTTACTGTGGTTAAAGGTAAATACGGTAATTCAAGGTAAAAGGAATATTATAATTAATAAAAATTACCTTAACACTTTTCCAAACCTTATTTGTTGAGTCATTAACGATCATGGGCATCATTGGGTTGATTTTGGGTCCCCATTGAGCCACGTGGGAGTGATAATGACAACTTAGATTAATTAACTTAAGGTAAAGGAAAATATGATAAAAGAAAATATCTTTTATTAATTAATTTTTAGAAGGGGTTATATAAATTATCTAATTGTATATAATAATTCATTGGAAAGGTAAAACGATTTCCTATACGATAGTATTTTTTTTATAATTTTTAGACATTGAATAAATTAAATTATTGATGACACAATAATGATGCTGTATTTAACTCATTAATAAATGATTTAAATAAATAAGATTATAATGATTAAAATATTATCCAAAACCGGTCCAATTCATATTGGATGATTTTATTTTAACCATAAATAATCTTATGTTTTACCTTAATGATATTTTGGCCTTTTTAAACCGAAAATCATTATATAATAAAATACTATTTTCACACTTTCCAAAACAGCCCCTCCTCTCCCTTATAAAAAGAGACCATTTCTATCCAATTCCTCACAACTCTCAAGCCATTTTTCTTGTCCAATATCTGCCCAATTCAGCTCCCTAAAACCCTCTCCTCCCCCTAGAAGCCTTACCTTATCCAGAAGGCACATCATAATGTCCTTTGGATCAAACCAAAGGGAGTTACCCCAATTAAAGGTAACGGTTTATATTAAATTGTTTTCATTTATTTTACTTCTCCAACCCTAAACTCTTTTAATTATTTTCTTTTGTAACAACTCAAGTATCCTCTATATACTGGGATGTTGTTTTGAGAAGGATTCGAACTAAACTTACACACACTGCCATCTAATGGATGAAGAACATATTGTTTATGTGGATGACAAACTAACGCCTCACGAAATGATGATTGTTCAATTACATATTACAGCCTCTAATAGTGGCCATTATGATGGAACTGTATTTATATATGATATATATTATTTTTATGATTTCCTTATGCTTTTGTAATTCCCTTTCTATAGCATGCCTTTATGGTTTCCGTAGTGGGTAAATACGATAATCTCATTTGAGGAAGTGCGGACTACCGCCCCTTAAAGTGATGTGATTAGTTAATGCCATATGTGGGATGTATAAAGGATGGAGTTAATAATATTATATATGATATTATACTGGAATTATAATATACCTATGTATCATTATGTTTTAATTCCATTTAAAAAAATAGAAATGAAAGTAGTGTTCATTCGTACGTACGGCTTACCGTCTCCATGAACGTTGCATTTCATTTCTTACCTCTAAATGTTATGTACTATTATAAATACATGTATATGATGGATATACATGATATATATGATACCCAAATCATGAATATCATTCTATATATAATGAACCTTTAACCACATGAACAACTTGTAATTATAAGAAGTCCATTTTTGACTCAAGTACCAAATATCGACAAAATGAATGTTATTAACATACATGATTAAATAATGATTATAACATGGTAATAACTAATATAAAATGAATAATAAAGTTGAAAAATGTTTTTATGCAAGTAGAAATTAACTTTAGTTTATTATTTAGGAGATTAAAGAACGATCGAGTCAAGTCGGACACTAGGTAAGGGAATTCATCTCAATCTCCTTTCATTGAGGCATATTGTATTTTAATACACGACATTCTTTTATACGCTCCATAAACAACATTGAATTTTCATTTCATTCCAAGGGAACCTTTTTATATGAAGATTTTTACTAAATGACAAAAAGGAATTTTCTTTTAACGTAAGCGTTGATAATGACCTTTCCGCCACCGCAAGTATTATTTGATATTTGGCTTCCTCAACAAGCCGTAATGTTTTTAAAAATAAATAAATACCATATACTCTTTTGAGAATTTTTGGAATTGAAAATGGTTTTTTGAATGGATTTTCTATGTCAATATATTTAAGTGTTATATTGTGATTGAAATGCGAAAATGTTTTCTTTCTTTTATATTTGTTTCATGTATTATGATTTTATTATGGTACATGGACATTTGACGGATGGTTACATGATAAACCAAATGACGAGTGGTGCCATGAATTCCAGGATAGGTGGTAATGTTATAACCTCCAATGCATTAGGTATGGAAGTCGGTCGTATGTCTATTCCATTTAGTGATACGTGTGGAAGTCGACTGTATGGTTATTCCATTTAAGTATGTTTATGTCCCATGTTACCTTTATATGTTATGTGTTCCTTATATGGGTTTTATGGTAATATTTTTGTTACAAAATGGTAAGTAATGATCTTTTATTTAGTGAAGAGTATTTACTACTTCATAAAGGTGAAAAGTATTACTTATGTTGAATTATTCATGGTTTACTTGTTGTTTTGAAAAACTAACTGTTTTATTTCATTGTGTATCCCTTACTGAGCTTTTTATTCTCATCCAAAGTTTTGAAATGTTTTTCACAGGACATAAAGTGGAATAGGTTCAAGGATGGGATCAAGGAAAAGTCATGTCGTCTAAAACATGGAAATAGATATGACACTTTTTTTCAAGAGATCGCGTTTTGTAAAAAAATGGAAACTGAGTAGAAGTGTCTAATTTGTAATATTTTGAAATGTAATAGTTATGGCCTAACTCCCTAAAACTCTAAACCTGAAAATATCCTCAACATGAATTATTCATTTAATTAAATATGATGTAAGGTTTAAGTCCGGGTACTTATAGTTGGTATCAGAGGTCGGTTTAGATCACTTTAGGTGTTAGGGTATTGTTAAAGTAATATCCATAAAGTAAGTTATGTTAATATTGACATCATATAGAATTTCCAGATTACCATGTTGCTTCACCTATGATATTTTGTGTTCAGAATGGTTTTCCTTAGAGGAAATAGGGAAGCTATGTTGGTACAACACCAGGGGTAAGACATCATTCTAAATCAGCAACCTCAGATGGTCGGAATCGGAACTGAATAGTTTGTTGCAGCGATGGCACAGTTGACTCAGGCTATAAATGGTGGTGGTATTCATGCATGAGATCCTCCAAATCAACCATAGAGGAACATGATAGTAGTGGAGAATTCATGAGGAAACTTCCCCCATCATTCAGAAGATCATCTGAACCTGTGCTAGCTGAAGGGTGGATTAATGCACTGGAAAAGATTTTCGATGTCATGGGTTGTTCATAAAATAAAAAGGATAGTCTTGTTGTTTACCGTTTTGAAGGTGAAGCTGATCAGTGGTGGTCGATGGTGAAAAATATCAGGGTTAGTGAGGAGATTGATTCTCTTGATTGGGATGAATTCAAAGGTATGTTTCTTGAGAAATATTTTCCTAAGGTGGTTCGTCTTGGAATAGAAAAAGAATTCTTGGAATTGAGGAAGGTGGATGAATCAGTGGCTTCTTATGAAGAAAAAATCACTCGACTGGAAAGGTATGCTCCAAATTTCATCTGAGATCTTAATAGTAAAATAAATCAATTTTACTCAGGACTAAAGCCACGATATCGAAGGGCTTTATCTTCTTGTGAGTTCAAAAGTTATGAAAAACTTGTTTGATGTTTGGAGAACATGGAAATGGAGTTTGCCGATGAAAAAGTGTTCTTTGACAAACAACAGAATAAGAGGTCCAGTTGGCAAGCAAAGGGGAAGAATTCATCAAAGAAGCCTGGAGGTAAGAAAATTTAATATCCATCTTGTGAGAACTTTGTACCTGATACTACTTCATTTGATGGCCCATCATATTCTGAAGTAATTGCGAAAGATTTCACCACCCCTTTCTGCTTGTAGTTGTTAGACTCACCTATTTTAATAATCACAATTCATGTTTAAGTATTGATCTTAATATATTAAGTCAGTATTTAATCCTTTTAATCTACATATACAATTATCATATTCTCAAAAATGTATATTCTTAAGACTCCTGACATTGATGAATCAACTTACAGTCCATATTTATCTAAATATTATCTCATTGTTAAAGGCTACTAGTAAGAGCCTTCTGTTCAAAGTCACCATTATAGCTTACTATCACCTTAAGTCACTGTTGCTAGAAGATCACTGTTGATGATTTACAGTCACTGTTGGAAGCTACCGATACACGGTTACTATCGCAAACCTACTGATGATCTACTTATCAAAGCTCACAGACAAAGAGTTATTGTCATATGGTCACTGTTGTAACAAGGTTTCTGCTAGAAGTCCACTATCAGACTCTTCCTCAAGTCTTCTGTTGAGAAATTCTATGTTCAAGTCTGCAGTTGGAAAGGTTACTATTGAAGTATTCTTCTATTACAGAATTATCAATTAGAAGCTTACTGTTAATGTTCTAATGTTGATCCTACCGATGGAGTTCACTATTTGGGATCCACTGTTACAAAGAATAAACAGCTACCATTAAAAGAATACAGTTGAAGTCTACAGATGTAAATACTATTGTTCCTAGTTGTAAATAATATAGTTTATAGTTGGAAATACAATAGTTGAGGCCCTCGACTGAATAGTCTACTGATGAATTCCACAGTTGTAGAGATTGAAGTCTACTGTGTGACATGCATCTGCTACCAGTCTAATTATATTCCACTCTTTTCATTACCTATTTTATTAATACTATTGTATGGCCATGTCTGGAGAAATTAATGCACCTGACATTATTTAATATTATTTGCAGGGATATCAGGAGATAGTACGATGTACGAGGAAGACCACAGGTGGTTGACACTTTTCTCTTGTCGGACCCTAATGGACAACAAAACACAAAAATAAGAGACTATATAAAAGACATAGAAGAGAGACACAAAATAGAAGAGACCCCGAACATACTGGAAAGAAGAAGGGAACTCTCAAGCACTAATCCAAAATGAACAAGAGCTTCATATATATCTATTGAAAAGAACCTTCTAAAATCTATAGTAGTGTGCTTTAAAGAGTTTTTGAATCCCAGAATCTGGTCATCTCTATATCAAGAAGTCACAACTTGGAAGTTGCGACACTCTGTTATGGAGGCAACTTACAGAGAAGGACCAAAGCTTCATTTCATTCATTCCAACGATTCCAGAGCTGATCTACCAACATAATAGAGCATTCCAAACTTATCACTACAATCTTTAGCTCTAGTGTGTTTAAATACTTTACATTAGTAAGAAGTGTGTATGTGTTACACACACTGACTTTTGTTCTTGAACTGAGGGATACTGAAAATCCTCATACCAAACTATTAATGCATTTGTTTCCCAGGTAAAACTGTGGAAGAATCCTAGTGTGTCTTGGTATTTTATTTGTTTACCCACGTAGAACTATGGTAGAGGTTGAAAAACCTAGACAGTTTGTGAAACCTGTTGTAAATCCCGATACAGGATATGCATCACTTTTAATATAATTTCTTGGTGGAAGGTGATTACCAAGTGGAGAGGATTAGGTCTTGACATAATACTGAACCTCTTGTTTAAATTTTCCATGTTCATCTTTGATTTACTCAGTTTAACATCTATCTATTGTGCTTATATTTTCAATAATAGAAATATGTTTTTACATTCACTCAGATAGTTAGTTTGGGTTAGTGTGTATATCTGAGTTGTTTAGTAAACCTATTTCAAAAGTAGAATTAGTTCTCATACTGATTCAACTGAGGAGTAGTCAACCTTTTAGAAACCTGTTAAACAATAACTCACTTATATCTCTACTTCCTTAATTGACTTGGCTGTTCTAATTTAGGGGATTTTAATCCTAAAAGTTTTTAACAGAAATTTTAATTGGAACTCAATTCACCCCCGTCTTGAGTATCCACACCAACCAACATTTGGTATCGGAGGTTTCATTCTTATTTATAAATAAAATGTTTTCAAACCCTCTGTTTTAAAAATGTGATTTTAGTTTTACTTAAAGATCTTAAATTTCTGTTAGTTCTAAATTTTATCTCTTTAAAATATTTTCTAAAATCTAGTTATGGACAATAGACTAGACGGTGCTGCTACTAACATGACACCTTTATTTAATGGTGTGAATTTTTGTCAATGGAAAATTAAAATGAAATTTAAGTTGGAAAGTATTGGTTTTGATATTTGGCCTGCTATAGAATCAAAATATAAAATTCCCAAAACCGCTAGATCTACCTGGGATGATGCTAAAATGTCTGACTATAATAATAACTGTAAAGCTATGAATTCCCTTTACTTCTCTTTAGGAGATGAGGAATTTAACCGAATTTCTACATGTAAAACAGCCCATGAAATCCGGGACACCTTGGATGTTTCTCATGAAGGAACAACCAATGTGAAGGAAATGAGATTAAATACTTATACTATTAAATATGATAATTTTAAAATGAGACCCGATGAACCCATTTCTGATATGTATCTTAGGTTCAATGAGATTGTCAACACCATGAGTTCACTGAGAATAGTTGTTCTAGAAAAGGAGCAGATCATGAGAATATTGAGATGTTTGCCTGACAGATGGATAGGCACTTTTGTGTCCATCCGAGAGTCATGTGACATCAGCAAGCTACCAGTTAAGGAATTGATTGGTAAACTAATGATGTTTGAAGAGGAATTGAAGGTTAAAAAATAAGAAGATGATGAACCAAAAATAAAATCTTTATCATTTAGGTCTACTGCCTCTAAGAGTAAAGACAAGGAGAAAATACATGTACCTACTGTAAGTTCAACTAGTGAAGATTCAGATTCAAACAGTGAGGAAGAAATGACCCAAATAGCCAGGAGATTTAAGTGGTTCTATAGGAAGAAAAAGTTTTTCAGAAAGCCAATCTACAAGGGTAATTATGATCAACAAGGTAAGTGGAAGAATGATTGGAAGAAATATGATAAAGAAGAAGATATAGTCTTCTATGAATGCAGGAGGAAAGGAAACATCAAGGCTGACTGTCCGAAGATAAAATTCAAAATGAAATATGATTATAAGGACAAGATGTCCAAGATTTCCATGATAGGAACCTGGTGTGCTTCGGAAGACAGCACAAGTGAATCAAAAGCTACTGACTCTAAAAATAATCATCCCAACATCTGCTTCATGACTAACATATCTGACGTACCTGTTTCCTCTATTCTAAATGATTATTATTCTAAAGATAACTATGACTCAGATAATGATTCAATTTTTTCTAAGGATGAACTGTTTTAATATTGCAATAGACTGATAGATAGCTACAATGAACTAAAAGATAAATACAAATCTCTGAAGAAACAACATGCATTGACTAGTAATATTAAAACAAATCTAACTGTAGAAAAAGAAAATAATGCTCAATTTTTGAAAGAAAATTCTCAGCTCAAATTATCTAATGAACAATTGAGAAAGGATATTGAGAAGTTCACTGCTGGTAGGGATACCTTGACACAGTTTCTAGGAAGACATATTGCTCCAAAATATACAACTGGTCTAGGATATCATCCTGGACAGAGACACATTAGCAAAACCAAATTTGTTCCAAAATCTGGACAGTTCAATGCTAATTCTGGACAATTTTTTGAGAAATAATTTTCTAAAGGACCAAACAAATTATTTATGTCTCAAAATATTTTTTTTAATTACATAAATTCTATAAAGCAAATATGGGTTCCCAAAGTTTTATTGGCTAATCGTTCTGGACACAAGAAGATCTAGGTACCAAAATTATCCGACGTTTAATCTGTTTTGCAGGGATGTTGTTTAAAGAGTTCCTGTAACACTCTATGGTATTTGGACAGTGTATGTTCAAGAAATACGACAGGAGACTATTAATTATTTAAGAGTATAATTAAATTTGATGGTGTGTATGTCACCTTTGGTGACAATGCAAGAGGAATAATCATCGGCATACGCCATACTGGTAACCCTGATAAAATATTAATTTCTAAAGTAATTTTTCATATGGACCTATTAATGAGTATGACTTACCTATTTATTTTTGGGCTGAAGCTATAAGTACAGCTTGTTACATTATTAATAGAGTCTTAATTAGACCTATTCTAAAAAGGACACCTTATGAACTTTGGAATAATAGGAAGCCTAAGGTTAATTACTTTAGAGTTTTTGGTTGCAAAGTCTTTATTCTAAATACTAAATATAATCTTGACAAATTTTCTCCCAAAATTGATGAAGAACTTTTCCTGGGTTATTCTATTTCAAGTAAAGCCTATAGAGTGTTCAATAAGAAAACCAAATGTGTGGAAGAATCATTTTATATCAAATTCGATGAGACTGATCCACATGAGCCTAAAGCTTCTGTTGAAAATCTTGAGGAAGATTTATCAAATTTGAACCTTAATGATAAAAATAGTGCGTCCCCTGTAAAAATATCCCATTCTGTAAATTTTACAAACTATGCAACTGTTGATTTTGAACCAACAGAAAACTATGAAGAATCTAGTTCATCCCTTCCTAGAGGTATTATGACTCTCACGAATATCCTCTAGATTCTGTTGTAGGCCATTTAAATAGAGGAACACAAACTAGAGCTTCTCTAAGAAACCAGGTTGAATATCATGCTTTTCTTTCACAGCTTGAAACCAACAATATTGATGACGCTATCAATGATGAATCTTGGGTAATAGCTATGCAAGAAGAACTAAATCATTTCAAAAGAAACAAAGTTTGGGAATTAGTGGAACAACCCAAGGACTCCTTAACCATAGGCACTAAATGGGTGTTTAGAAACAAATTAGATGATTCTGGGAATATAGATAGAAAAAAATCTAGGCTAGTTGCACAAGGATATAGCCAAGAAGAAGGAATATACTATGAGGAGACCTTTTCACTTGTAGCTAGACTAGAATTCATTAGGATACTTCATGCCATTGCAGCTCATCTGAATTTCAAACATTATCAAATGGATGTTAAAATTGCTTTTCTAAATGGATACATAGTTGAGGATGTGTTTGTTGAACAACCCCCTGGTTTTACAAATCCCCATTTTTCCAATCATGTTTTCAAACTGTCTAAAGCCTTGTTTGGCTTAAAACAAGCTCCAAGAGGATAGTATGATAGGGTCAGCTCTTTTCTTTTTTCAAAAGGATTTACAAAAGTGATATTTGATCTTACTCTTTTCATTAAATGGATTTATAAAGATATTTTGATAGTACAGATTTATGTGGATGATATTATTTTTGGATCTTATAAAAGTTCGTTATGTGTTGATTTTTAAAAAATGATGCAAATTGAGTTTGAAATGAGTTTAATGGGAGAAATCAAATTTTTCCTTGGATTTCAGATATTTCAAAATAAAAATGGCATTGTTTTGAATGAAAGAAAATATATTAAGGATCTTTTAAAACGTTTTTCTTTGGATGGTATTAAAGTTAGCGACACACCTATGAGTACCACTTGTAAGTTGGATACAGATGAAGTTGGAGAACCAGTGGATCAAACCAACTACAGAGGTATGATAGGGAGTCTACTCAATCTTACAGCTAGTAGACCTGACATCATGTTTAGTGTATGCATGTGTTATCTCTTTCAAGACAATCCAAAAGTGTCTCATTTAACTTCTGTGAAAAAAAATTTTAAATATCTCAAACATACTCCCAACTTAGGATTATTCTGTCCAAAAGGACAATCATTTGATTTGTTGAGTTATTCTGATGCTGATTTTTCCAGTTGCAAGTTAGATAGAAAAAGCACCTCTGAGACATATCACAATTTAGGCAAGTCACTAGTATCTTAGTGTAGTAAGAAGCAGAATTTTGTTGCATTATCTACTGCCGAAACAGAGTACATAGCTGCTGGTAGTTGTTGTGCTAAAATTCTGTAGATGAAACATATTTTATTGGACTATGGATTTCCATTCAAACATGTCTCTATAAAGTGTGACAATACAAGTGCTATTAACATTTCCAAAAATACAGTATCTCGTGCTAGGACAAAGCATATTGATGTGAGACAACACTTTTTGAGGGATCATTATCAAAAGGGTGATATCACTCTTGAATTCATTGGCACTGAACAATAATTGGCTAATATATTCAAAAAGCCTTTGAATTCTGAGAGGTTAAATTAAATCAAACATGAATTAGATATGATTAATTTCAGTATAGAGTACCTCACAGTTAGACCTCACAGTCGAACCTCACTGTTAGACCTCACAGTGGAACCTCACTCTTAGACCGCACAATCGAACCTCACTGTTAGACCTCATAGTCGAACCTCATTGTTAGACCTCACAGTCGAACCTCAGTATTAGACCTCATAGTCGAACCTCACTATTAGACCTCATAGTTGACCCTCATAGTTGGACCTCACAGTTGGATCTTACTGTTATACCTCACTGTTGCACCTCACCGGTGTACCTCACTGATACATCTCACTATTGGATAACTCGCTGTTTTTTTTATTTTTCCAGGAATTAAAATTGTTTTATTTCTTTATATTTTTTCTATTTTATTTTTTTTAATCCCTAAATGATAAAATCAAAGGTGACGAACACATTTCAATCCACCTTCCTCTCCCAATATTTAACCTTGATCTCGAAATTCTTAAACCCTAACCCTTCACATGGGCCCTCGAACCTCTCTCAATCTCTATGGCCAGAACCAAGTGACCCCCGAATGTTAATGAGGATGCGACAAGTCCTAAGATAACATGGGCTGAATCCAGTGGCACTAGTAACACCCTTTCGGGACCTATAAACCTGCATCTGACCAAGAGACAAATATTTGTTGAGACGGAGTTAGGTGAAGAATGGTTGATGTCGAGCAAGTCATTAGTACTGATAGTACTAGATTCCCAAGGATGGACAAAATGCTTTTCCAACAACAATGGACCTTACTACCCAAAGCTTGTGAAAGAATTCTGTGAATATATGACATTCAAACAGGAAGAGGATGTGCATAAGATAATGTCTAGAGTCAACGACAATGAAGTTGGTTTCTCGTCTGCTGAGTGGGTTGCCTGTCTGAGAGTTCCTCATGAAGGAATATTTTATTAATACTTTGGAGTGGATCCTCCAGACAGTGCTGTTTTTTAGTATGAAAAAATCCCTGGAAGAACTGACAGGAGATGTAAAATCAATAAAGATCATTGCATTTGAGTTGAATGGAGAAGACATGCTCTTATTCAAATTCATTCAGCATGTACTTAGTCCGAGGAGAGGGGACTTTGTTGTACTAAAGTACCATGACATATTCTTGATGTACATACTAAAGCATGGAAATAAGATTAACCTATGTAGGTTACTGATGGTACAATTGGAATGTATGACCACGGAAAGCTCGATGTCTAATGCCTTATTCCATTCCAAGCTTAATTAAATTATGCTAAAGGTAAAGGGTGTGGTTGGAAGTCAAGAAGAAATGATAGTATCCAAGAATAGTTTTTGTATCTCCAAGGTAATTTTCATGTTCATGAAAATTAGCTAGAATCCCTGGAATAGGACTTGGGTGAATGATGAAGGAAAGGTGTATGAAAAGATTTACCCTAGTACTCATCCAACTAGGCCAAAAGACAAAAGAGATCTAGGCCTGAAGCCTGATGAGCTAGAACCGGTTTATTCTGATGAGGTGGAGGCTGAAGGAGCTGTGGACCCTCAAAGAGAGAACACCCCCATTGATGTTGGGAGTGATCTTGATTTACCTCATAGTCTTGTAAGGACTGTAGCTTTTGGAGCAGCTAGCCCTCCAAAAGAACTAACAAGGAGAGAGACTGTTCTGAAGGACAGTGATACTGAGACCACTGAAGAAGAAGAAGAAGCCTATCCAAATGTTGTCAAGGACACCTCTGAAGAGGATGAGGAAACCGAGTCAGATCATTTTGTTCATGAAGAAACGGAGGTTGTTGCTGAAGAAGATGAAGAGGAAAATGAAGAAGAAGAGCTCAGTTTGAGCCCTCTGATCGATAATACAGACATTATAGTGCCTGATCAGGAACCAGGAGTGGCATCAACTACCATTGATGAGAGAGTGATTGATGACTCAGAAAAGGATAGGAATAACCCTAATATTGAACTATCAAAGCAAATGGTTGTTGCATCTAATAAAATTGTAGAGGAGGTTGTGGAGTTACCTCGAGCAGAACAGTTAGAGGAGATTCCTTAAGAGAATTCTCTATCTGAGGGGGAGTATCTTGGTTTAGTTTCTGTGTTGTATGACATTGAAGGTTTGTCATTAGATCCATGAAATATTGTACTTGGAATCAATTTTGGAGATAATGAGGAGGAAGACCATCCCCAAAGGGATTCATTTATCCTACCTGTTGTGGCTGACAATTTAGTAACCAAAAATGAGCTTGATTCCTTAAAGGCTAAAATGAAGGAAGCACTGAGAGATTCAGTGGCAGATTTGAAGAAAATCCTGGTTGAAGAGATAAGGAGTATGGAGAAATCCCTACAGCTATATATGGGATGTTATGTGTCTAGTCTAGTGAAGGAAATTATGGATGAAGTTAAAGTATGCCATAATCAAATTGAGAGTTGGACAAGAGTTGTGGTTGCTCTAAGACAATCGATTGCTTCATTGACTGCCATGAACAGTTCTCAAACCCAAGTGAATGCTGATATTAGATATATCAAAGAATTATTCAAGAAGTTTGTGGAAGTATTTGAGGATTTTAATACATCAGTCAAAGAACATTTGAACTGTCAAGATGCACTTGTTCAAAAGGTGGTTAGTAATTTGACATAGTCTTTCATAGAGACAGTAGATTTCTCGGTAAAACCCCTTCCCTCATCGAGCTCCACTGTGAACATTGACTAGATCAGAACTGTGATCCAGGAAGAGTTGGCTAAGGCCAGTACCAGTGGCACCTCTGATACTCAGATACTTGCTACCACTAGGGAAGTCAGCGGTTTTGTTCGTGATCACCTATAGGAAGTTACTACTTCTCAAGAGGCCATTAAGAATAAAGTGGATGCCTACTTTGAGAATGTCTATACCAAGCATCAAATAACCAACCACTTCAAGATCATGATAGAGAATATGAAGTTTCCTCTAGTGACTCAGGCATTCAAGGAGCAAGTCAGCAAGCTGAGAGAATTGGCTCCCGCTTTGGATAAGTATTTTGAAATTAAAGATGATTCTTATCTCCTATGGAAAGAGGAGGAAGCATTATTATGGATTTCAGAAATCTTCTTCTCCCATTTCTCCATGTTGACTGCACCCCTATAATTATCCCTCCTACCTTACCTACATCTCTACCCAGTGGTTATTCTGCCATCATGTATCCTTCTAAAGCTATTATAAGCCTTATTCCACTAATCCCTCAGCAATCTACCCACTACAGACCCACATGCGCTTCATTTTCTGCCCCTGCAGTCATTCCTATAGCCATTCCTAAACCTGCTGATCCACAAGCTTCTTCTCCTTATTCTTCTTCCAAAGGGATAGACCCCTTACCTACAGATGCTATTGATTGATTTTGTTTATGTATTTTGATAGGGACTCTATATTATTTTTTTATGAAATGTATTGGGTTATTAATATAAGCCTTCTCAGTTTTTCACTCATTTTTATTTATTTTTCCTAATCACAAAAGGGAGAAATACTATGATTACTATGCTTACTATGCTAATTGAGAAACTAATATGAAAATATTGTGCTAACTCTCTAAATACTATGCTTATTAATCTCTGATACTTGACAAATTTTAATACATACTTACATAATTTGTTATTATCAAAAAGGGGGAGATTATAGGACTCACCTATTTTAATAATCACAAATCATGTTTAAATATTGATCATAATATATTAAGTCAGTATTTAATCCTTTTAATATTCATATAAAATTATCTTTTTCTCATTAATTTATATTCTTAAGACTCATGACTTTGCTGCATTAACTTACAATCCATATTTATCTAAATATAACCTCACTGTTAAAGGAAATTGGTAAGAGCCTTCTGTTAAATGTCACCATTATAGCTTACTATCACCTTAAGTCAATGTTTCAAGAAGATCACTGTTGAAGATTTAATGTCACTATTGGAAGCTACCGGTACATGGTTACTGTCACAAACCTACTGATGATATACTTATCAATGCTCACAGACAAAGAGTTACTGTCATAAGGTCACTACTGTAACAAGGTTTCTGCTATAATTCCACTGTCAGACTCTTTCTCAAGTCTTATATTGAGAAATTCTCTGTTCAAGTCTGCAGTTGAAAAGGTTACTGTTCAATTAGTCCAATGTTACAGAACTACCAATTAGAAGCTTACAGTTAAAGGTCTACTGTTGAGCCTAGTGATGGATTTCACTGATGAGGATCCACTGTTACAAAGAATAAACAGCTACCGTTAAAAGACTACAGTTGATGTCTACATATGGAAAAACTATAGTTCACAGTTGGAAACACTACAGTTCACAGTTTGAAAGACCACAATTGAAGCCCTCAGGTGAACAGTCTACTGATGAAGTCCACAGTTGTAGAGATTGAAGTCTATCGTGTGACATGCATTTGCTACCAGTCTAATGATATTCCACTCTTTTCTTTAAAAATTTTATTAATACTATTATAACTTTCATGTCTACACAAATTAATGCACCTGAAATTATTTAATGTTATTTTTAGGGATATCAGGAGATAGTACGAAGTACGAGGTAGACCACAAGTGGTTGAAACATTTCTCTTGTAGGCCCCTACTGGGCAAAAAAACACAAAAACAAGAGACTATAAAAAAGACATAGAAGAGAGACACAAAAAGGAAGAGACCTCAAACATACTGGAAAGAATAAGGGAACTCTAAAGTACTAATCCAAAAAGAAAAAGAACTTCACGAAGAACTATTGAAAAGAACCTTCTACAATCTGTATTATTGTGCTATAAAGAGTTTTTGAATCCTAGAAGCTGGTCATCTCTACATCTAGAAGTCACAACCTGGATGTTTCGACACTATGTTTTGGAGGCAACTTGCAGAGAAGGACCAAATCTTCATTTCATTCATTCCAATGAGTCTAGAACTGGTCCTCCAACACAATAGAGCATTCCAAACTTTTCCCTACTATCTTTGGCTCTACTGTGTTTAAATACTTTACATTTGTGAGCAATGTTTATGTGTTACACACACTGATTTTTTTGCTTAAACTGAGGGATACTGAAAATCCCCATACCAAACTATTCTTACATTTGTTTCCCACGTATAACTATGGAAGATTCCTGGTGTGGCTTGGTAGTTTCTTTATATACCCACGTAGAACCGTGGTAGAGGTTGAAAAACCTGGACAGTTTTTGAAAGTTGTTGTAAAGCCTGATATAGGCTGTGTATCACTTTTAATATAATTTCCTGGTGGAAGGTGATCAGCGAGTGGAGAGGATTGGGTCTTGACTTAAGACTGAACCTATTGTTTAAATTTTTTGTGTTCATCTTTGATTTACTCTGTTTAACATCTATCCACTCTGCTTATAATTTCAAAGAAAGAAAACCATTTTTACATTCACTCTGATAGTTAGTCCTGGTTGGTGTGTATATAACGACCCATACTTTACATACATTGTTATTACTTCATAATTGAAGCACACTTATTACAACATATAACAAAACTAGGAAAGGACCATATAGGTATAGTGTATTTAGAAACTGGGAAACATAAACAACTGTTTCATAAAGCGTCTACACTGTCTCCCATTTATTTCATCATATCTATAGTCCCTTTTGACGTATCTTACTTAATAACCTTCTTCCTGACCTGTGGAAGGAAAAAATACAAAAGGGTGAGCTCAAATGCTCAGTAAGGGTAAACAAAAGAAATACCAGTCACATCATATACATAAGAACATAACTTTTGGAAATCTTATCCGGCAAAAGAAATCATAATTTCATAACATGGGATAAATCATAGTAGTGAAATGTAATCCCAATAATCATAACATAAAACATAAAACTCTGTGGCATACACACATAATCATAGAGAATCATTTCTTATTAGTCAAGACTCATTGCCAAGACTATCTTAGTGGACAAAGTCCATTTCTAAACCGAGTTCAATCCTTGTTTCAGTCCTGTTTCACTGAACCGGTTTAACCTGCCGTTCTAACCATGTCTATCTCATGAGATATAAACACTTTACCCAATGCATTTGAGGGAGATATAGGTACCACCCATCTCATAATGATACCATTCTTATGTGTTCCACAAAATCATAAACCATACATAATAGCATAACCCATGTAATAAAAATGGGAATCTTAAACATCATGACATCATAAAACAATTCATATAAGGTAAAGAAATTCATAAAAATATTTCCATCACAACATAATCAAATCAATGTAATAATAGGGATAGAAACCGAACCCTATAATATCTTAGATGGAAAATTTTTTTGATAAAACACTTGGACTACATTCTTGAGGAAAATATCCTTTCTACTTCAAAAACATTTTTCTTATCTTAACATGTCATACAATTCTAAACTAAAAGAAGTTGATTAAAAATAAATTTGATAACTTGTAAAGGATGATTCTTGGAAATAATGTTTTAAAAATCCATTCATGTCGTAGAAGTTAAAAAAACATTCTTCTCGTACTTTTGTCAGAAAAGTCAAAAAGTACCTCGTATGAAAAATGACAAAAGATTCCATTCATATCTTTTACTAAAAACTCAACGAAGGGTAAAATTGGATATAAACTATTGTAGAAGGATATAAATATTACATATTGAGGAAACATAGATGTGGATGATAAAATACACCCCAGTAAATACCAAAGTATAAACAATCTCTGATAAAAATGAGATTGTGATATTTCCCGTACCTTAGGTCTGATAAGCTTTGTACGTGTCCGAACCTCATGTATAATGATTTAAATAATGTTATTGACTTATTCCAGAATCATACTCATTGTTATGATATCACATATGGTCATATTCTTAGCTTCTTATTAGTAATATTTCATTACAACTTGTTATTCGGGTGTTTATTACTTTTTGTTCTTATGCGTGCTTTGTCGAAGAAATTATTCTTATTCTTTTAAGGTTATAGATACCTCATTTCCAGAATATTATTAGTGTAATATATATCATATTCATTCATTCAATTCATTTATATAATCATTATGCAATGAAGATCGCGTAGAACGAGTCGCATCACATCGTGGATACGGTATTTCGTACGTACGCATGAGCGATGATATCGTTCCCATGATCTTGGAATTGTATTGGAGTGTATGTATAATATTTTAGAATCAATATCACTTTATAATAATCATATATAGTCATTATTTACACCATTATACCCATCCAAGTATGGTGGTGGTGGAAAATAGATTACACCATGGCGTAGAGACGGTATTCCGTACGTACGCATGCGCGGTGATTTCATTTTCCATAGGATGGATAGATGGTGAAATAGGGTTGTTTCATACATATAATAACATATCAGTATATGAGTGATACTGATGTTATTACTTCATAATTAAACAACTAATGAAGAAGAAGTGGAAGAAGAAATAAAGATGAAAGAATCGGTAACGGACATTACCTCTTCTTTGAAGTGCTTCTTTGAGACCTCCTTTTAGGGCACTAAAATTGGACTTTAAAGAAGACCAGGACCTCTATGATGTCTCTAGGGAAGTGGAGAGGAGAAATATGTAGGGTTTGGCCGAGCTTGAAGGATCAAAGTGGTGTGAGGAAGAGGGGGAGGAGGTGCCCTTTTATAAGGGTGGAGAGGGGCTCCTTTGGAAAAACTAAAAATATTATTTTATTATAAAGTCAATTTCGGTTTCAAATAGCTTCAAATTGATTTATTTAGAAGATAATGTGGGGATGGGTCTAAATCCTCTCATCCAATAGAATTTATACAAGTTTAGGTTCCTATTTTAACCTTATCATTTTGATTTAACATTAAGTTAAATTATTTTACTTTTACCGGGTCTTTTGTGTTCTTATACTATAAGGTTAATGAACTTACTATAAGCTTCCAAACGAACCCAAAGTTGTTTATTATTAATATATATAACCTTATATAAGTCATTTGGCTGAACCTTAGATTTTTAGGAATAAAATAACAATTAATAATTTAATAATTGTTTTAAAAACAGTTTTATGTCAATTTTGACACTATTTAGTAATAGATTTTTTTGAAACTCATAACAGAATTATTAGTTCTAAAAAAGTTACTTAAATCAATAATAACATGTCATATTAACCTATAAAATTAGTGGAATTCATAAAAACTCTCAAATTACATTTATTTTGGTATTTATAACATCAATTATGTCAATATTTCATTAATAAGATAATTACTGCATCATCTTTGTGTCATAAATAAATTAATTTATATAATGTCTAAAAATTATTAATACAATCCCATTATGTAGGAAATATTTTTATCTTTCTAATGAATATTTATAGTCTAATTTATCTTATGTATAACCTTATATTAATAATTATTTACTTATTAAACTTTGATTTTAACTATTTTAACCCTTCTTTAAATAAATTAATAATAAATGTCCTAATCTAATCCAAGTGGGCCTAAATGGTCCTATCTTATTCCTAAGTTTGTTTTTGGTCGAATTACACTTATCCAATAGAATTAGGACATTTTTTAGAGTAATAATAATATCATTTTTACCATTAATTACCCTATTTACTTTTAACCGTGGTAAATAAAAGTAAAAAGCTACTATTCACCAAAAATTATTTTCATCTCATTGAACCAAATTTTACATTCCCACATCAACCGTGTCTCTCGGATTTTTGAAATTCTACTCACATAATTGGTAAAATTAAGTTTTATGAAAAATTCAGTTTTTTTAACTACCACTTAGTGGTTTCACTATTCATCAAAAATTGAAAGTTTTCAGAAAAATACCAAAATTTCACCCTAGGCTAATATCGATATTCCGAATCCAAAAATGAAGTCCATTTTGAAAAATAAAATTTATAAAATATCAAAAAGTGGTTATTACTATTCATAACGGCTAGTTTTAATAATATTTTAATAGCATATCATTGTTTAGTGAAACTCGGTATTGCGTACGACGCATGCTATCGAGGAAGGTCGCGATTGCGTGTAAAGCAAGCCAATCTAGTGTTGTGTGTAGTGAAAGATTCTTTTTATGATTTATAAAAACAAAAATATTTCTCATAATAGTATCGGGTGTTAAATTCTACCCCCCTTAAAATGAATTTCTCCCTTGAAATTTGTCACTTTGTATCAAACAGATGAGGATATCTCTCCCTCATCATATCCTCAAGCTCCCATGTAGCTTCTTCTAATTGTTGGTTCTTCCATAAAACTTTCACCAATCGAGTGGTCTTGTTTTGTAGGACTTTTTTGCTACGATCCAAAATCTCTATTGGTTGTTCTTCATAAGAAATATCTTGCTCTAGCGGTACAACTTCTGAGTTGAGTACTTGTGAAGGATCAGGTATGTACTTTCTCGGAAGAGATACATGGAACACATCGTGAACTTGAGATAGATTCGGTGGATGCACCAATCGGTAAGCTACCTTCCCAACACGATCCAGTATTTTGAAAGGATCGATATATCTAGGGCTCAACTTCCCCTTCCTTCCAAATCTCATGACCCTCTTCCAGGGAAATATTCGTAAGAAAAATTTATCACCCACTTCAAACTCTAGGTCTTTTCTTCAGTTGTTGGTATAACTTTTCTGTCGACTCTGAGATGCTCTTATGTGTTGTTGAATAGATCTGACATTTTCTGCCATTTCATCAATGAGATCAGGTCCTAATAGCTTTCTTTCCCCAACTTCATCCCAGCAAGTTGGAGTCCTGCATTTCTTTCCATAGAGAGCTTCATAAGGAGTCATCTGAATACTGGAGTGAAAGCTATTATTATAAGAAAATTCCACCAATGGTAGGTGTTAATCCAAACCACCTTTGAAATCCATATAGAAAGCTCTCAACATATCTTCTAGAGTTTGAATCATCCTCTCAGACTGACCGTCTGTCAGAGGATGATAAGCAATGCTGAAACTCAACTCTGTATCCCGAGTATGCTGAAGACTTCGCCAGAACTTTGAGGTAAACCTCGGATCCCGATCAGATATAATAGAAATTGGTACTCCATGCAATCTTATCACTTCCTTTACATATATCCTGGAAAGTTGATCCAGAGAGAAATCATCTCTAATAGCGATGAAGTGTGCAGACTTTGTAAGACGATCATCTATGACCCAGATAGATTTATTGCCTTTGGATGTTTTAGGAAGTCTGGTGACAAAGTCAATAGTGTTGTTTTCCCATTTCCATTCTGGTATGGGAAATGGTTTTAACATCCCCTTAGAGTTTTGTCTTTCAACTTTAACTTGGTGACAAACCAAGCATCGAGAGACATTTTCAGCACCATCGCTTTTCATGCCATCCAACCAGAAGTACTCTTTCAGGTCCCTATACATCTTCGTGCTTCCAGGATGAATGGAGAATGAAGAACTATGAGCCTCATCCAGTAGCTCCTTCTTTAATTCGAGGATGGGAGGAACACAAACCCGATTCTTGAACATTATTATCCCATCACAAAAAAGGTTGAATTCAGGAACATTTCTCACCTTCTTTTGTAACTCGACATCTTATTTATGTGCCTCTTTAATCTTCAAATGTATAGATGGTTGAACATTCATTTGGTAAAGATACAATTATTCACCTTTCATTATAATTCCAACATCCATCCTTTGTAAATCCATAAATATTGGATCTTTTGTGATCCTCATTATGGATAAACTGGCATGGTCTTGTCGACTTAATGCATCTGCCACCTTGTTTGCTTTCCCAGGGTGGTAATGGATTGAGTAGTCGTAATCCTTAATCAGCTCCAACCATCTTCTCGGGCGCATATTCAGGTCCTTTTGTTTGAAAATATACTTTAAACTTTTATGATCAGAATAAATGTCACACCTTTCTCCATAAAGATAATTCCTCCGAATCTTTAATGCAATGATTACTGCAGCTAACTCCAAATCATGAGTTGCGTAATTTTGCTCATGTATTTTCAATTTTCGTGAGGCATAAGCTATCACCATATCATTTTGCATAAAAACACACCCCAATCCCTTCATGGATGCATCACTGTAGATCACAAACCTTTCACCACTACAAGGCAGTGTGAGCAGAGGTGCACTGGATAACCTTATTTTCAACTCCTTGAAATTCTCTTCACATTCCTCCGTCCAAACAAACTTAACTTCTTTCCGAGTCAACATGGTGAGTGGATTAGATAATCGTGAAAAATCATTCACAAAACGTTGATAATATCCAGCTAAACCAAGAAAAATTTGGATCTCAGTTACTTTTGTTGGTCTCGACCATCATTTGATAACCTCTTGTTTTGCTGGATCCACAGATATCTCCTCTTTTGAGATTATGTGACCCAAAAATGAAACTTTTTGAAGCCAAAATTCACACTTGGTAAATTTGGCATAAAGCATCTCCTTTCTCAGAGTCTTCAATATAATTCTCAAGTGATCTTCATGTTCTTCCTTTCTCTTTGAATAGACAAGAATATCATCTATAAATACTACCACAAACTGATCAAGATAGTATCTAAAGACTCTATTCATCAGATACATGAAGATAGCCGGGGCATTATTAAGACCAAATGGCATCACTATAAATTCATAGTGTCCATACCTTGTACGTAAAGACGTCTTTGGTATATCCTCCCTTTTGACCCTTAATTGATGATACCCTGAACGAAGATCAATTGTGGAAAAGTATTGAGCTCCGTGCAGTTGGTAAAATATGTCATCAATGCATGGGAGAGGATATTTGTTCTTGATAGTGATCTTGTTATGTTCTCGATAATCAATTCAGAGTCTCATTGATCCATCTTTCTTCTTAAAAAACAAAACAGGTGCTCCCCAAGGTGACGCACTAGGGCATATGAACCCCTTATCAAGATTCTCTTGGATTTTCTTCTTCAATTCCTGTAACTCAATTGGGGCTATTCTATAAGGTGTCATTGAAATAGGCAAAGCACCCGGTACGAGTTCTATTGAAAACTCAACTTCATGATTTGGTGGAAGACCCAGTAATTCCTCTGGAAAGACAACATCAAACACCCTTACAATGGGAATATTCTTAATCATGAGTTTCTCACCAACCATTTGAGATAAATAACCTTAATTTAGTGGAATCAAGACCCATAATATGGAAGAAATTTCCACTGGAAGGTTATGTTCATCCATGCATTGATAGACGATCATAGATTGATCTGGAATATGAAATGTGACTTCCCTTCTTTGGAAATTGATATGAGCTCCATATAAAGAAATCCAATCCATGCTAAGAATCACATCAAATTCCACTATAGGAAGGATCACAAGATTTGCAGGAAGCACTTTCCCACAAACTTCGATCGGAGAAGAATTATAAACATTTTATTTGACTGTTATGCCATTAGGGGTTGCCACAGCTAACTCAACATCTAATTGTTGAGGTAATACGATGATATCCTTAGAAAATTCTTCATAAATAAAAGAGTGGGTGGATCCGGAATCAAATAAAAAATTTGCTACTTTAGAGTTGATGGTAAGTGTACCTTTCACCACATCGTTATTGTACTCCACATTGCTGATAGAAATTTCATGTAACGTTCCTTTTTCTTTAGCCTTAAGAGTTTGTTGACACCGACCATCATCATCAACCCTTGGATTTGGGCATTTATTGGAATAATTCCCCATTTCCTTGCACTTGAAACATTGAAGTGTAATAGGTTCATTCTGTGTGTCCCTTCCTTTTTTGCATCATTAGACATCTTCTTCCCATCATTGCAGCATTCAAATGCCCTATGACCTTCTTTTCCACATTTGAAACATTTACTTGTCCCTTTAAGACAACTCCCTCCATGTTTCTTTCCACACTTTTAGCATAAGGGAAAGCTCATCTTCTTTTTAGTGTGCTGTTTAGATTTTCCTTCGAATTCAATTTTCCTCTTCTTATCAAACCCATATGACTAATGGGTTACTCTAATATCCATCTCGACTTTGAGACCACATCGAACGATTTCCTCATGGCTATTCAATTCCCTTATGGCTAACACCCATAGAAGACTTGGTTTTAAGCCACTAAAAAATTTATCAATCTTACTCTCGGGTAGGATAATAATACCAGAAGCATACCTTGAAAGTCTTGTAAAATTTGCTTCATAGTTACCAACAGATTCATTATCCTTTTACTTTAGTTCAAGAAACTCTTTGTCCATATTTGTTCGGAGAATACGAGGGAAGTACTTATTGAAAAATAAGTTCTTGAACTCGTCCCATTCCCTGGACTCAATTTCATCCATTTTCCTCGTATTCTTAATAAGATTCCACCATTGATCAGCATCACCTTCCAAAAAATACACTGCTAAGATGACTTTATCATGTTCAGAACATTGAAGAACTGAAAATATCTTTTTAGTAGTACTAATCCATTGTTCAGCAACTAATGGATCAGTAGATTCACTGAATGAAGGTGGATGCTGTCTCATGAAGGATTCAAAAAAAATTTGCTCCTTCTTTTGCACGTTTGGAAGTCCTGCATGATTCATAGCTTGAGAAAGTTGTGTGAGCATGGCTATAAGATTATGCATTCCAGCTCCCATAATGTTTGGTTACTCAGGGGGACAATCATTGCATTTCCAGTCGCATTCCGCATTAACACGGTTCCTTCAGGTTCCAACCATTGACTTAAAGCAAGAAGAATACTATGAGCAACACTAATTATAATAGGAAAACCAAATAATCAAGAATAAAATTTCACACTTAAGGTCTTATCCTAGGTTATTCATGGCCATTTTTAAAACACTAATATTGTGTTCTATGCTTAGACTTATCCTTAGGATTCTTACTAAGGCTTTCACATCCTAGTTTCCAAAGGTTGACTATAACCTCCCTCTGATACCAACTATAACGACCCATACTTTACATACATTGTTATTACATAATAATTGAAGCACACTTATTACATCATATAAAAAAACCAGGAAAGGACCGTATAGGTATAGTGTCTTTAGAAACTGGGAAACATAAACAACTGGTTCATAAAACATCTACACTGTCTCCCATTTATTTCATCATATCTATAGCCCCTTTTGGCATATCTTACTTAATAACCTTTTTCCTGGCCTGGGGAAAGAAAACATACAAAAGGGTGATCTCAAATTCTCAGTAAGGGTAAATAAAATAAATATCGATCACATCATATACATAAGAACATAACTTTTGGAAATCTTAACATGCAAAAGAAATCATAATTTCATCACATGGAATAAATCATAGTAGTTAAATGTAATCCCAATAATCATAACTTAAAACATGAAACTTTGTGGCATACACACATAATCATAGAGAATCATTTCTTATTAGTCAAGACTCATTAACAATACTATCTTAGTGGACAAATTCCATTTCTGAACCGAGTTAACTCCTCGTTTCAGTCCTGTTTCACTGAATCGGTTTAACCTGTCGTTCCAGCCATGTCTATCTCATGAGATATAAAATCTTAACCCAATGCATTGGAGGGAGATATAGGTCCCACCATTCTCATAATGATACCATTCTTATGTGTGCCACAAAATCATAAACCATACATCATAGCATAACCCATGTAATTAAAATGGGAATCTTAAACATCATGACATCATAAAAAATTCATATAAGATAAAGGATTTCATAAAAATATTTCCATCACAACATAATCAAATCAATGTAATAATAGGTATAGAAACATAACCCTATATTATCTTAGATGGAAAATAATTTTGATAAAACACCTGAACTCCATTCTTGAGGAAAATATCCTTTCTACTTCAAAAACAGTTTTCCTTTAATTACATGTCATTCAATTATAAACTAAAAGAAGTTGATTAAAATTAAACATGAAAACTTGTAAAGGATGATTCTTGGAAATAATGTTTTAAAAATCCATTCATGCCGTATAAGTTAAACAAACATTCTTCTCGTACTTTTGTCGGAAAAGTCCAAAAGTACCTCGTAAGAAAAACAACGAAAGATTGTTTTCATATCTTTTACTAAAAACACAACGAAGGGTAAAATTGGATATAAACTATTGTAGAAGGATATAAATATAATATATTGAGGAAACATGGATGTGGATGATAAAATACACCACAGTAAATACCAAATCATAAACAATCTCGGATAAAAATGAGATTGTGTTATTTCCCTTACCTTATGTCTGATATGCTTTTTACGCATCTGAAACTCTTGTATAATGATTTAAATAATGTTATTTACTTATCCCAGAATCATACTAATTGTTATGATATCACATATATTCATATTATTAGCTTCTTATAAGTAATATTTCATTACAACTTGTTATTCGGGTGTTTATTACTTTTTGTTCTTATGCGTGTTTTGTCGAATAAATTCTTATTCTTCTCTTTAGGTTATAGATACCTCATTTCCTGAATCTTATTAGTGTAATATATATCATATTCATTCATTCAATTCATTTATATAATCATTATGCAATGAAGATCATGTAGAATGAGTCGCATCACATCGTGGAGACGGTATTCCGTACGTATGCACGAGCGATGATATCGTTCCCATGATCATGGAATTGTATTGGAGTGTATATATACTATTTCAGAATCAATATCACTTTACAATAATCATATATAGTCATTATTTACACCATTATACCCATCCAAGTAAGGTGGTGGTGGAAAATAGATTACACCACGGCGTGGAGACAGTATTCCATACGTATGCACGCGCGGTGATTACAATTTTCGTAGGATGAATAGATGGTGAAATAGGGTTGTTTCATACTTATAATAACATATCAGTATATGAGTGATACTGAAGTTATTACTTCATAATGAAACAACTAAAGAAGAAGAAGTGGAAGAACAAATAAAGATGAAAGAATTAGTAACGGACATTACCTCTTCATTGAAGTGCTTCTTTGAGACCTCCTTTTGCGGCACTAAAATTAGTCTTTGAAGAAGACCAGGACTTCTAGGATGTCTCTAGGAAAGTGGAGAGGATAAAGTGGCAGGGTTTGGCCGAGCTTGAAGGCTCAAAGTGGTGTGAGGAAGAGGGGGAGGAGGTGCCCTTTTATAAGGGAGGATAGGGGCTCCTTTGGAAAAACTAAAAAAATTATTTTATTATAATGTGATGTTCGGTTATAAATTGATTCAAATTGATTTACTTCGAAGCTAAGGTATGGATGGGTTTAAATACTCTCATCCAATAGAATTTATACAAATTTAGGTTCCTATTTTATCCTTATCAATTAGATTTAACATTAAGTTAAATAATTGTACTTTTACCGTGTCTTCTTGTGTTCTTATACAATAAGGTTAATAAAATTACTATAAGCAGACAAAAGAACCCCATGTTGTTTATTAATAATATATATAACCTTATCTAAGTAATTTGGCCGAACCTTAGATTTTTAGGAATAAAATAACAATTAATAATATAATATTTGTTTTAAAAACTATTTTATGTCAATTTTGACACTATTTAGTAATTGATTTTTGTGAAAATCATAACAGAATGATTAGTTCGAAGAAAGTTAATTAAATCAATACTAACATGTCATATTAACCTATATAATTAGTGGAATTCATAAAAATTCTCAAATTACATTTATTTTGGTATTTATAACATCAATTATGTCAATATTTCATTAATAAGATAATTACTGCATCATTTTTGTGTCATAAATAAATTAAATTATTTATTTTATAAAAATTAAAAATAAAATAAAATTATGTAGGAAAGATTTTTATCTTTCTAATGAACATTTATAGTTGAATTTATCTTCTGTATAACCTTATATTAAAAATTATTTACTTATTAAACTTTGATTTTAACTATTTTAACCCTTCTTTAAATAAATTAATAATAAATGTCCTAATCTAATTCAAGTGGGCCTAAATAGTCTTATTGTATTCCTAAGATTGTTTTTGGTCTAATTACACTTATCCAATAGAATTAGGACAAGTGTTAGGGTAATAATAATATCATTTTTACCCTTAATTACCCTATTTACTTTTAACCGTGGTAAATAAAAGTAAAAAGTTACTATTCACAAAAATTATTTTCATCTCATTGAACCACATTTTACTTATTGACATCAACCGTGTCTCTTGAATTTTTTAAATTCCACTTACAGAAGCGGTAAAATTAAGTTTTATGAAAAATTCAGTTTTTTTAGCAACCACTCAGTGGTTTCACTATTCATCAAAAATTGAAGGTTTTCAGAAAACTACCAAAATTTCACCCTAGGATAATTTTGATATTCCGAATCCAAAAATGAAGTCCATTTTTAAAAATAATATTTATAAAATTTTAAAAATTAGTTATTACTATTCATAACGGCTAGGTTTAACAATATTTTAATAACATATCATTGTTTAGTGAAACTCGGTATTGCGTACGACACAAGCTATCGAGGAAGGTCGCGATTGTGTGTAAAGCAATCCAAGATAGTGTTGTGTGTAGTGAAAGATTCCTTTTATGATTTATAAAAACAAAAATATTTCTCATAAAAGTCTCGGGAGTTAAAGTGTATATCTGATTTGTTTAGTAAACCTGTTTCAAAAGTCAAATTAGTTCTCATACTGATTCAAATAAGGAGTAATCAACCATTGAGAAACTTGTTAAACAATAACTCACTTATATATCTACTTCCTTAATTTACTGGGCTGTTCTAATTTGGGGGATTTTAATCCATTAAGTTTTTAACAGAAATTTTAATTAGAACTCAATTCACCCCCCTCTTGAGTATCCACTCCGACCAACAATAGTCTGGCTGCTTTCCCTCCGTTGAGTTCTTCTCTGGACACTCATTTTCATAATGACTCATTTCATTACACTTAAAACATCATACCAATGTCTTTTCATTCCCTGCTTGTTCATCTTCCTTATAGTTACAAGCAATATGACCAGACATACCACACCCGAAGCACTTTCCAGTCTTTGATAAACATTATCTAGGATGCTTTTTACCACACTTCTCACAAGATTGATATTTGGTTTTCTTACCTCCATGCTTCTTTGATGAATTCTTCCCCTTTTCCTGCCAACAGTACCTCTTATTCTGTTGTTTGTCAAAGAACACTTATTCATCATCAAACTCCATTTCCACCTTCTCCGCACATCTAACAAGTTTTTCATAACTTTTGAACTAATGAGAAGGTGAATACCTTCGATATCGTGGCTTCAATCCTGAGTAAAATCGATTTATCTTACTATCAGGATCTCGGATGAAATTTGAAGCATACCTTTCCAGTCGAGTGAATCTTTCTTCATAAGTAGCCACTGAGTCATCCTCCTGCCTCAATTCCAGGAATGGTTTTTCTATTCTAAGATGAACCACCTTAGGAAAATATTTCTCAAGAATCATACCTTTGAATTCATCCCAATCAAGAGCAGAAATCTCCTCACTATCCCTGATATTTTTCACCATTGACCACCATTGATCAGCTTCACCTTCATAACGGTAAACAGCAAGACTAACCTTTTGATGTTCTGAACAACACATGACATCGAAAATCTTTTCCAGTGCTTTAATCCATCCTTTAGATAGCACAAGGTCAGATGATCCTCTGAATGATGGGGGATGTTGCCTCATGAAATGCTCCACTACTATCATGTACCTCTTCGGTTTATCTAGATGATCTTGTGCATGAATACCCCCACCATTTATAGCATGAGTCAACTGTTTCATCGCTACAACAAAATATTCAGTTCTAATTCTGACCATCTCAGGTTGCTGATTTGGAAGGTGTCTTCCTCCTGATGTCATCCCATTATAGCTTCCCTATTTCCTCTACGGAAAACCATTATGAACACAAAAATATCTTAGGGGAAGCAACATGCTAATCTGGAAATTCTATATGATGTCAATATTAACATAAATTACTTTATGGATATTATTTTAACAAGACTATAACACCAAAAGTTATCTAAACCGACATTTGATACCAACTATAAGGACTCAGCCTTAAACCTTACATAATATTGAATTAAATAAATAATTCACGTTGAGGATCTTTTCAGGATTAGTGTTTTAGAGATTTAGGCCATAACTATTACATTTAAAAATATTACAAAGTATACACTTCTACTCAGTTTTCATTTTTTTACAAAAATGAACTCTTGAAAAAAAGAGTCATGTCTAGTTCCATGTTTTAGACGGCATGACTTTTCTTTGATCCCATCCTTGACCCTATTCCACTTTATGTCCTATGAAAAACATTTCAAAACATGGGATGACAAAAAAAACTCAGTAAAGGATACATAAAAAAATAAAACAGTAAGTTTTTCTAAATGAAAAGTAAACCATGAATACTTTAACATAAGTAATAATTTTGACCTTTATGAAGTATTAAATAATCTTCACTAAATAAAATATCATTAGGTACCCTTTTGTAACCAAAAGATTACCATAAAATGAATATAAAGAACACATAACATATAAAGGTTACATGGGACATAAACATACTTAAATGGAATAACCATACGGTCGACTTCTACACATATCACTAAATGGAATAGCCAGACAACCTACTTCCATACCCAATGCATTGGAGGTTATAATGTTACCACCGGTCCTGGTATTCACGGCACCACCTGTCATTTGGTTTAACACATAAACACCCGTCAAATTTCCAAGTACCATTATAAAATCATAATACATGAAACAAATATAAAGGAAAGAAAAAATTTCCACATTTCAATCACAATATATCACTTAAAAATATTGACATAGCAAATCCATTTTCAAAACCATTTTCAACATCAAAAATATGTAAAAGAGTATATTGAATTTATTTATTTTTAAAAACATTACGGCTTGTTGAGGAAGCAAAAGATCAAATAATATTCGTGGCGTCGGAAAGGTCATTATCACCACTTACGTTAAAAGAAACATTCCCTTTTTTCATTTAGTAAAACGCTTCTTATAAAAATTTTCCCTTTGAATTAAATGAAAAGTCAAAGGTGTTTATACATCGTATAAAAGAAAGTCATGTATTAAAATACAATATGCCTCAATGAAAGTAGATTGATATGAAGTCCCTTACCTCGTGTCTGACATGACTCGATCATTCTTTAATCTACTGAATAACCAACTATAGTTAATTTATACATTCTTAATAACATTTTTCGAGTTTATTATTCCTTTAATATTAGTTATTACCATGTTATAATAATTATGTAATCATTTAAGTTAATAACATTCATTTTGTCGATAATTGGTAGTTGAGTCAAAAATGGACATCTTATAATTACATGTTGTTCATGTTGTCAAAGGTTCATTATATCCAGAATGATATTCATGATCTGGGTATCATATATATCATATATATCCAGCATATACATGTATTTATAATAGTATATGACATTTACAGGTAAGAAATGAAATGCATCGTTCAGGGAGATGGTAATCTGTACGTACGCATGAACGCTACTTTCATTTCTATTTCATATTCTAATTTAATTAAAACATAATGATACATAGGTATATTATAATTCTAGTATAGTATCATATATAATACCATTAACTCCATTATTTATACATCCCACATAAGGAATTAACGAAACACATCACTTTGAGGGGGCGTTAGTCCGCACTTCCTCAAATGAGATTATCGTACTTACCCACTATGGAAACCATAAAGGCATGCTATAAAAAGGGAAATACAGAAGCATAAGGAGATAATAAACATAATATATATCATATATAAATACAGTACCATCATAATGACCACCATGAGAGGCGGTAAGATGTAATTGAACAATCATCGTTTCGTGAGGCGTTAGTTTTCCCTCCACAGAAACATTATGTTCTTCATTGATTAGATTGAAGTGTGTGAAAGTTTAGTTATAATTAATCTTATAAAAACATTCTACTATATTGAGGATACTGGTGTTGTTGAAAAAGAAAAGAAGAAAAAGAGTTTAGTGGTTGGAGAAGTAACATAAAAGAAAATAATTTATGAGAAACTATTACCTTTAATTGGGGTAACTCCATTTGGTTTGAACCCAAGAACTTCTTGAAGTACCTTATGCCTTATTTAAGGCTTCTAGTGGGAGGAGAGGGATGTCGGGAGATTAATTGGATAGATTTTGGATGAGAAAAATGTATTGAGAGGTGTGAGGAATTGGATAGAAATGGTCTTCTTTTATAAGGGAGAAGAGAGGCTCTTCAGAAAAGTGTGAAAATATTATTTTATTATATAATTATATTCAGTTTAAAATGTCCAAATATCATTAATGTCAAAGATAATATTACTCATGGTCGAAATAAAATCATCCAATAGTAATTGGACAGGTTTTGGATAATATTTTAATCATTATAAGCTTATTTATTTAAATCATATGTTAATGAGGTAAATACTGAATCATTATTGTGTCATGAATAATTTAATTTATTTGATGTCTAAAAATTATTAAAAAAAATACTATCATGTAGGAAATATTTTTATATTTCCAGTGAATGTTTATAGAGAAAAAGATAATTTATATAACCCATTCTAAAAATTATTGTACTAAAAGATATTTTCTTTTATCATATTTTCATTTACCTTAAGTTAATTAATCTAAATTGTCATTATCACTCCCAAGTGGCCCAATGGGGTCCCAAAATCGACCCAAAGATGCCCATGGTCGTTGATAACTCAACCAATAAGGTTGGGACAAGTGTTATAGTAATTTTGAATTATTATAATATTCTTTTTACCTTTAATTACCATATTTACCTTAAACTGTGATAAATAAAAGTCAAATGTTACTATTCAACATAAGTTATTTTCATCTTAATGAATCACATTTTACTTCTTTTTGACAACCATGTTTTTTGGATTTTTGAAATTAAATTCACAGAAGTGGTAAAATTTCATTTAAATGAAAAAGTCAGTTTTTTTAACTACCACTAAGTGGTTTCACTATTCATAAAAAATTGATGTTTTTCAGACAAATACCAAAACTTTAGACAAAGATATATTTGATATTAAGAATTAGAAAATGATGCCTATTTTTCCAAATTCCAAATATAAAAGTGGAGTTAATGAATTTAAAAATTAATTCCCGTTATCAAAACAAATAGCGTGTTTTTAAGAAACAATAACTATCAAAAGATCGACACTTGTTTATGTCCAATTTCAAAGTGAAATTAATTTCAATGACCAACATTGGATTAAATGGTAAAAATATATTTTAATTTTACTTTAAAATCAATTAAAAATATAATCTAACCATATAAATAAATTATATTAAAAATCACTTTTGAATTAAAATACAATATTTTTCACTCTTCATTAAAAAAATTATCTTTATCAGAAAAATTTCAAAAATTTACCCAAAGTAAATTTTGATGTCCTCACTCTAAAGAAGATTTTAATTTGGTCATATAGAATGTATTAAAGTGACCCGAACTAGATTTAAAAAGGTTTCTCTATTAAAAGGCGATAAATCGACCTTTTTAATGTAAATTATGCTTAAAATTAGATTCATTCACATTTTAAGCCTCTAACTTTTTATTGGATAATTTAAATACATTTTACAAACATCTATAACCACATTGTAGTTAGTTTTGTTCATTTATTCCAATACAACGGCTAGGAGTTAACTACCATTTAAAATAATAATATTATATTATTAGTGTGCAACGTAAGATTTCAAAGAAACCTATTGTTGCGTATCGGGTACGCTATTGAACATAGAAACCCATTTAAAGTAATATTAATATTTAATTCACAAATATTAATAAATATAAAATATGCCTTATTCTTTATTTACCAGGGAAGTTACATCCTTCCTCCCTTTTGGGAATTTCTTCCTCGCAATTTTTATTCACTTATCAAAATAAGTGGGGGAATTTATCCCTTATAGCATTTTCAGATTTCCATGTTTCCTCTTCAACCATATAGATTTTCCACAAAACATTTACTAGGTGAATTACCTTATTTTTCAACACTTTCTCTCTACGGTCAAGAATCTTGACTGGTTGTTCTTCATAAGAGAGATTCTCTTCCAACTGAACTACCTCTGGGCTCAAAACTTGAGATGGATCTGGTATATACTTTCTCAACATAGAAACATGAAAAACATTGTGTACTTGGGGTAAACATCGAGGTAATGCCACTATTTACGCAACTGATCCAACTTTGTCCAAAATTTCCTAAGGTCCAATGAACCTCGGACTCAACTTTCCCATCTTACCAAAACGCATCACACTTTTCCATGAAGAAACATTGAGAAAGACATGATCACCTACCTCAAAAGAAAGATCCTTCCTCAGGTTATATGTATAACTTTTATATCTACATTGAGCTGTTCTCATGTGATTTTGAATTATCTGAACTTTCTCTGCCATTTCAATTACCAATTCTGGTCCCATCAGCTTCATTTCTCCTACTTCATCCCAAAAAGCTGGAGTTTGACAACACTTTCCATATAATGCCTCAAATGGATCCATATGTATACTTGAATGAAAACCGTTATTATAAGAAAATTCAACCAAAGAAAGATTTTGGTCCCAACTTCCCTGATAATCCATTGAGAAAGCACGTAGAATATCCTCCAATGGCTGAATTGTTCATTCGGACTGCCGATCTGATTGAGGGTGAAAAGCTGTACTAAAATTTAATTCAGTACCCAATGACTTCTAAAGGCCTTTCCAAAAGTTATGAGTGAACCTGGGATCACGATCAGATACTATGGAGAGGGGAACTCCATGCAACCTGACTATCTCTTTAACATACAACTGAGAAAGTTGATCTAGAGACAATGTATCTCTAATAGGAAATAAAAGAGTAGATTTAGTCAATCGGTCAACTATAAACCAAATTGCGTTATTAGCTCGAGATGTCTTTGGTAATCCCACAACAAAGTCCATGGATATATTTTACCATTTCCACTCTGGCACCGGTAGAGGGTGAAGCATCCCTTTCGGTAACTGCCACTCTGATTTAACCTGCTGACAAGTCAAACACTTCACAGAAAAATTATCAATATATTTTTTCATTCCATCCCACCAGTAATACTCCATAAGATCACTGTACATCTTAGTACTGCCATGATGAATTGAAAATGGAGAACTATGAGCTTCACATAACAACTCATTATTCAACTGTGAATCACAAGGCACACATAATCTCTTTCCAAACCACAAAACACAATCATTATCAGCATTAAAATCAGGCAACATACCCTTCAGAATCAACTCTACCTTTTTCTGCAACTCACTGTCTTCCTTCTGCGCTTTCTTTATTCTGTCTGATAAAGATGATCTAACCAATATCGGAAACAAAACAGAAGAATTTCCTAAACCAACAACTTCTATGCCAAAGTTCATCAAATCCAAAACCAAAGGATCTCATTCCAAACGTATCATGGTTAATAATGTATTACTTTTTCGACTCAAAGCATCATCCACATAATTTTTTCCCCCAGATGATAAAGGATCGTGCAATCATAATCCTTGATTAATTCAAACCATCTCCTCTGTCTCATGTTCAATAATTTCTGAGTGAATATATACTTCAAACTTTTGTGAAATACCCATAAAATTCAAGGGAATTTTTTTCTTAATTTTATTTGGGATTTTACAAGAACGCAGTTTCAGACGGCATTTGATTCCGAGGCCCGGTGTGCCTGGAATTTCTATCCGAAGTTTAGCTCGGGTACGTTCAGTGAACGAACGAGTGTGAATTTCTAACTTTTGAACCGGTGCTCGAAATCAAATTCCGAGGGCACCGATGGAACTGTAGCACCACTAATTTCTTAGGAATGCTTTTTCTGGAGTTGCATTTTCTCTTTATGAGTTGTTTAAATTTGTGGATTAAGTGTTAGTGAAATAAAATTTTCGTTGAGAATTTTATTTCACTTCTCCATGAGTTAGAACCTAAGTGTAGGAGTTAGAGTGTGGCCCAATTTTTGTTAGGTTCTCTTGAGTGGATTAATGGTAAGTTGGGGCCCACACAAGCCCCCACCTTTTCAATTCCCTTAACTCCCTAACTCCTCTTAACCCCCCTCTTAACTTGTGTAACCCTTTGACTTTACCTCTCCTCTCATTAAGTATGCCAACACCCAATTCAATTAACTAATTTATGTTTTGAATTTTTGAATTGTGGATTGAGTTAATAAAATAAGGGTGAGCCTTTTTTATTTTGGTTGGATGTTGTGTGTGGACATTTGAGGAGAGAGCTCTTCATCTTCATTCACGAAGAACACCAAGACTTCGACGAAGAACACCAAGACTTCAACGAAGAACGCTGTCACTGTAAGAAGAGAGCGGTGTTCCGTCTCTTCTCCTCTTCGCATCCGGTTTGTTTCCGAAGATCGATGACACACCATCTTTAGATCCTCTTCCCATGTCAACGAAAAAGAGACACCACTTCCTCCTCGGGCGTTCTCCGTCAACTTACGAAGCTTCACCTCGTGATGTATTTTTCCACGGAGAACCCCCGTTCTAGCTACGCTCAAGGTAGGGGTTTAAATTATTTAATTATTTTCGTTCGTGATTTCTAGTTTGTCATTCTTCATGGATATATGACTAAGTGTTATCGAATAATGAGAGGGGGCCGGACCGCACAAACACAGCCGACCCTCCTCCCTTATCTGTGTTTTGTTTCTTTGTGGTTTGAAACGAGTATGGAGTGGTGTCGTCGCACCGCGTGTTATCATGCGACAAGGGATACGCGGCGCCGTCGCGCCACGCCATGGAAACGAACAAGGAAACGACACCATCGCGCCACGCCGTGAAGTTGAACCAAGTCACAGCACCATCATGTCGTGCCGGACGAACCAAAACCACCGCCGGTTCCGGGTCGCGGCGGAGCAGAGTGACCGGCGGCCGGTTCCGGGCTGCCGGTGTCGGAGCAGGGAGGGGACCGGCCGTCGCCGGCCCCGTGGAGGCAGAAACCGGCCGGCCTGGGAGGGCCGACCAGACATGTGAGCTGCCAGGGTTTCAAACCCCCGGTCGGCCTACAAAATGGCCCCCATTAAAGGAGGGGTCGCAGTTACACCAGGGGTGCAGGCACCCCCCCCCCTTCCAAACTGCTCGGCCGGTTGGCCGAGCGCCTGGACAGTGCACTGGGCGCGCTGTGCCCAGGCCACTCCGAACCCTAGTGGGCCAGACCCAGACCCGGTTCGGGTGGACCCCGTGTGTATCGGGTCGGGTCGGACCGGGCCCGAACCCCTTAATACCGAACCTTTTCCGGTCGGACGCCCATAACTTGTGCTACTGGTTTTTGATCGATGCACCGTCAGTTACGATGTGATCCTTGGATCAAGACGGTCGTTTTAGTATATTGCACTCAAGGTTTCGGAGTACTTTGTGTTTGGCCGGGTTGGTTCGTACCCGAAACCAACCGGGCCCTCGGAGCAGAAATGCTTATATCTTGAGCCCCAGACGTACGATTGACGTACCGCCGACTTTGTTGGATTCCTCTAAGTGAGAAGAATCTTTTTTCTTACTCCGTCTAAGGTTTGTATGCAGGTGGAGTTCGGTCGGGATGGTTTTGCCTTAAAAACCAAGTGGGCCCCTAGAACAAAAAAGTCAATAACTCTCAGACCGGGCGTCCGATTGACGTGCCGTCTACGACATTGAGTTCCTGTTGATGATACAGAACTTTTGGATACATCAACTCTGGACTATGTGTCAGTTGATGTATCAGCCTCTCGGCTCATGGAGCGGACCCTCCCGAACGTGCTTGCTGTGTGCAAGAACCCTAGAGCTGGCTGTGACTATGACGATGATGACAACTGGACATAGATCCTCAGTGGATTCAATGACAATGACTACAACACTCAGCGATCCTATGTGGATCAGTGCTATAGATCTTGTGTGGGTCCGATCCTGTGTGGGTCAGCGCTTAGCGGTTCTGTGTGAGCCAGCGCCTACAGATCCTGTGTGGGTCTGATCCTGTGTGGGTCTTTACGGGGGTTAATTACCTATCGATCCTTTGTGGGTCATTGTGGGGGTTAGTACCTATCGATCCTTTGTGGGTCCGACAACTTAGATGGATTAGTGATCGTCTCTATCGTCTTTCGTAGAATTATACCTGTGTGAGATGAATTCCTATTTTTTTTTCCTATGTGTATTGTGTTGAGCTATCCTATGTGGATTGACATTTTTCTTTCCTATGTGGATTGGGTTGTACTTGGGCTCGGATGTTGGAGCCGAACAAGAATTGATGACTTAGGTATATGTATGGGCATATAACTAAGCTGTGTCGGATGTTACTTTGTGATTGTATCATTCCTTTGTGGTTTATCCTTTGTGGATTATGGGAGACCCTCGGGGGTTTCGGGGTCCCTACTGAGTAGCTTATACTCACCCCTGCACGGGCTATGCCCGCACTACATTGTGTTGGTTGCAGAAGACGGACATCGCTAATCGTGGTGGAGGCTTGCGGAGCAGGACGGTACCTGGAGGTGGACCACTGGGCGGGACGTACTCGGAGCGGTAGGCTGGACCCAAGGAGCAGTGGAAGATTTCTGTACCCACCCTTCAGGTGGGATTCCCAGTGGACAGCTTGTCATTGTGGCTTTACCTTTCAGTTGTTGATTTCCCTTTCAAGTTGTACTTTACTTTCAATTTGGGTTTGTATACTGGCTCACTTACTTTTCTGCACTTACTCTTGTACCAGCTTTTACATAGTGTTTACTTCTACTGCTTGTTTACTCTGTGGTGTTTTTTTACATTAAAAAGGCAATGCCTTCACTTTTTACTGGGATTTATGCCTTGGTGCTAGTCGCCAGCCCCTGGCCTATGGAAGGCGGGCTTGGGGTAGTCACGGCATGGGCCCCGAGGACGGGTCGTGACAAATTGGTATCAGAGGAGTTTGGTTCTACCGCAGAACATGGGTCTTTGATCTTTTTCTATGTGAAGAAATAGTGTTTCGTGTATTGGGTGTGGATATCGGTCTAGGGAGTCCAGTGTTGGTGCGGCGGCCGACGTATCTATACACTAGGACCCTGACTTATAATTTCTGACTTAATGCATGAAAACATTGATTGCATGTGTGTTTCAAATTTTCTTTGTGATTACTTTGTATCAGCTCACAAGGTATACTGTTCTGACTGTGGCGCACCTGTTTCATTTTCATGATGGCCCCACGACGGCAGCCATCTAGGGTTCCGAGAGTTGAGCGTGATGACAGCCCACCGAGCGACGATGCCTTGGTGCAGGGCCCTTTGTCAGTAGTGGCACCGGCGGAAGCTCTACCCGCCGAGCCACCGATGCTTCCAGCACCAGACGTTGACGATGAACATCGCCTCAGTGCACTGAATGAGTTCCAGTTCCAGCGACGGCCCAGGTTCTGTGGAGAGATGGACCCCCAGGCAGACGAGGATTGGCTTGAGGCAGTGGTGAGAGTTTTCAGGTTAGTGAGGACACCAGCAGACCTAATGGTGATCCTCGCAGCGAGCCTACTACACGCAGCAGCAGGAAGATGTTGGAGATTGATGCTCCAGGTGCATGATGATGCATCTCTTCTCTGGATAGACTTTGAGAGTCTCTTCCACTCATAGTTTGTCCCAGCGACCCTCCGTGCGGTGCGCATCCAGGAGCTTCTTCAGCTGCGGTAGGGCAGCATGACGGTCGCCCAGTACTCGGCAAGATTTACCGATCTCTCACGCTACTCTATAGACATGGTACGAGACCCATTCTTCTAGGCCTGGACCATTGAGCAGGAATTGAGACACGAGATCAGGGCATCGCTGATCTCCCTAATAATTCCTACTCTGATAAGAGTACTGGAGGTGGCCCTTTTGATCGAGAGCTTTCTTGCTGATTCTACACCAGCGCCAAGACCCACCGCAGGGTGGCACGTAGTAGAGTCTTCTGCAGCAGGCAGTCGACGGATGACTCATGGGTCCAGGAAGACCAGACCCTCAGGAAGACGACCTCAGGAAACTGGCTCAACAGTGCGGGGCACACAGTGCGGAGCCAGTCTTTCGAGAGGCATGCAGTGATACTCGTGCGGCGGGAAGGGCCACATGGCTCGTGACTTCCCGACCTGCCGTGCCGAGGAGTAGCAGACGGTTGAGGGACCACCGAGGTAGAGGTAGATGGTCGACCGTGGTGGTCCGCAGGGAGTAGGCGGATGAGGCAGAGGAGCAGGCCGAGCAGCAGGTGGTGGGTGACACTTTGAGGCTCTACCACCACCACCACCAGGAGGTCCACCCCCACCACAGTGAGCTGGCAGGCAGAGACAGGTATAGCTCCAGGTAGCAGAGGCCTACGAACAAGGCGTGCCCAAGATGATTCGAGGTACTACTTATGTCTATTCCACCCTTGCTGCAGTTCTTATAGACACAGGAGCGAGTCACTCTTTCATAGCTGCTACCTTGTTCGGAGCTCAAGGATTCCGACAGAGCTGTTGGCTCGATCCTTACGGCTAGAGACTCCTACGGGAGCAGGTTCACCTTCACCGGCGAGAAGGTAGCCTTTGCAGCACAGGATGGACTTCCGCGGAGGAGAGGATATCCCATCACTCACCAGTTGGCTAGCCTCATCCTAGGAGCAGTTGATGTGCGGAGTCCTGGTTTTCCTGCAGTGGTGGATCAGTATACGGATGTCTTTCCCGAAGACATTCTAGGGCTACCTCCATGCAGAGAAGTAGACTTTTATATGGACCTGTACACCGGGACAGCCCCAATATCGACTCCAGCATATCAGATGGCCCCCACCAAGCTTCGAGAGCTACGGGTACAGTTGGAGGACTTGCAGGGAATGGGATTCATCCGACCAAGTGTTTCACCCTGGGCTTCCCCGATTTTGTTCGCCAAGAAGGCGGACAGGAGCTTGCGACTTTGTGTCGACTATCGTCACCTGAACCAGGTGACAGTGAGGAACAAGTATCCGCTACCGAGTATTGATGACTTCTTCGATCAGCTCAAGGGAGCACGGTGGTTCTTGAAGATAGACCTCAGGTCAGGCTATCATCAACTCGGAGTTTGAGATGAGGACGTGCAGAAGACGGCCTTCAGATGTCGGTATGGCCACTATGAGTTCTTGGTTATGCCATTCGGGGTATCCAATGCTCCAGCAGTGTTCATGTCCCTCATGAACAGGATCTTTCAGCCATACCTCGATCGATTTTTCATAGTATTCATCGACGACATTTTGATTTACTCGAAGACCGATGAGGAGCACGCCTACCACTTACGGGTTGTACTAGACACACTCCGAGAGCACCAGCTTTATGGTAATCTCTCGAAGTGTCAGTTCTGGATACGCGAGGTCCACTTATTTGGACACGTAATCTCTGAGGCGGGAGTTGCGGTGGACCCTTCAATGATTGAGTAAGTTCTAGCTTGGGAGACACCTAGGAGCGTGATGGAGGTGCGGAGTTTCTTGGGACTAGCTGGATACTACCGGAGATTTGTGCCAGACTTCTCCAGAGTTGCGGCACCACTCTCATATTTGAAGAAGAAGGGGAATCCCTTCGTGTGGTCAGACAGATGTCAGCAGAGCTTCTAGGAGCTGAGACAGAGATTGACCAGCGCACCTATATTGAGGTTGCCTGAGGAGGGAGTAGGGTACGTAGCCTAATACGATGCATCAGGGACCAGAATCAGATGTGTCCTGATGAAGGAGCAGGCTGTGATCACCTATGGATCACGTCAGTTGAGGATGCATGAGCAAAAATACGCTACCCATGACTTGGAGTTAGCAGCAGTGGTCTTCGCTCTGAAGACATGGCGACACTATCTGATGGGCGAGCGCTTTACAGTCTTTTCTTACCATCAGATTCTCAGATACGTCTTCTCTCAAAAGTATCTGAATCTTAGATAGTGGCGATGGCTGGAGTTCCTCTAGGACTATGACTTTGAGATAGTCTATACTCATGGGAAGGGTAACGTGGTAGCCGATGCTCTTAGTAGGAGGATGGGCATTCAGCTACTTGAGGAGGCGACAGAGAAGGCTAGCCTCTTTGCAGATATCCTTCATGGATAGAGATGGAGCAGCCTTCCTCCAGTCTCTCACAGTCACTCCTCCACTACTGAAGCGGTTCAGAGAGGCACAGCGTGGGGACGCTGACTGTGAGACATGGCATGCACAGATATCCTCAGGACAGGCACCTGATGGTTTCTCCTTTGGAGCAGAGCACGACGTCCTTTTCAGAGGATGTACCTTGGTACCAGTTGCTTTATGGGAGGAGGTGCTGAGATAGTTTCACACTTCTCCTTTGGAAGTACATCCTAGAGTGGCGAAGATGTACCAGGATCTCAGACGACAACCCTGGTGGCTGGGCATGAAGAAGGCTGTGGCAGAGTTCGTTTCTCGATGCCTCACCTTCCAGCAGGTGAAGGCAGAGCAACAGGTACCAGCAGGCTTAGTACAAACCTTACAGGTCCCGGAGTGGAAGTGGGATGGGATATCTATGAACTTCGCGACTGGACTGCCACGCACTTCTAGAGGTCACAACTCCATTTGGGTGATTGTCGACCGACTCACCAAGTCGGCTCACTTCTTACCCATCAGAGAGCAGGGCTAAGGGGAGAGCTTGGGATGAATTTACGTTCAGGAGATTGTACAGATTCACGGTGTGCCATCATATATCGTCTCTGATCGAGATGCTTGCTTTATTTCCAAGCTTTGGAAGGGGTTGCAGCAGGCGTTCGGGACACAGCTATGTCTGAGCACAGCATTTCACCCTCAGACGGATGGTCAGACGGAGAGGACCATTCAGACTCTCAAGGACATGCTCCGCGCATGTGTCCTCGACTTTGGTCGTAGCTGGGAAGACCACCTACCCTTGGTGGAGTTCGCATACGACAACAGCTACCACTCCACCATTGGGATGGCACCATACGAGGCGTTGTACGACTGACCTTGTAGATCTCCTTTGTGCGGGACAGACCCTGGGGAGTCAGTACTTGTAGGACCGGAGATGGTCCAGGCCATGATAGAGAAGGTCCAGGTCATCCAGGAGCGGATGAGGACAGCTCAGAGCCGGTATAAGTCATATGCTGACAGGAGGCAGAGGCCACTAGAGTTCGAGGATGGCGACCATGTCTTCTTGCGTGTCTCACCTCGACGTGGATTACAGAGATTTGGCCGAGGCGGAAAGTTGTCTCCATGCGTTATCATACTGTTCTAGGAACTCAGCAGGATTGGCAAGGTGGCTTATCACCTGGCTCTACCACCTCAGTTGCACCGGGTGCACGACGTCTTCCATGTGTCTCAGCTGAGGAGATACGTGCATGACCCGACGCATATCATTGACCATGGGGAGCATGACATCGATGATGGGGTGACTTTTGCAGAGGTCCCAGTGGAGATCGAGGATCGACAGGAGTGGGTCCTACGTGGATGGTTGATTCCTCTAGTATGCATCAGATGGTAGCACGGAAACCTCCAGGAGAGCACTTGGGAGCGGGAGGCTCAGATGCGTGCTCAGTACCTACATTTGTTTCCCTAGTTTTCGATTTATCTTTACGGGGACGTAAAGCCCTGAGGTGGGAGTAATGTAAAGACACGTAAAATTCAAGGGAACTTTTTTCTTAATTTTCTTTGGGATTTTACAAGAACAGAGTTTTAGACAGCACTTGATTCCGAGGCCTGGTGTGCCTGGAATTTCTATCCAAAGTTTAGCTCGGGTACGTTCAGTGAACGAACGACCATGAATTTCTAACATTTCAACCGGTGCTCAGAATCGAATTCCGAGGGCACCAATAGAACTGTAGCGCCGGTAATTGCTTAGGAATGCTTTTTCTGGAGTTGTGTTTTCTCATTATGAGTTGTTTAAATTTTTTGATTAAGTGTTAGTGAAATAAAATTTCAGTTATGAATTTTATTTCACTTCTCCATGAGTTAGAACCTAAGTGTAGGAGTTAGTGTGGGACCCACTTTTTGTTGGTTCTCTTTAGTGGATTAAAGGTGAGGTGGGGCCCACACAAGCCCCCACCTTTTCAATTTCCTTAACTGCCTAACTCCTCTTAACACCCCACTTAAGTTGTGTAACCCTTTGACTTTACCTCTCCTCTCATTAAGTATGCCAACACCCAATTCAATTAATTAATTTATGTTTTGAATTTTTGAATTGTGGGTTGAGTTAATAAAATAAGGGTGAGCCATATTTTATTTTGGTTGGATGTTGTGTGTGGACATTTGAGGAGAGAGCTCTTCATCTTCATCACAAAGAACACCAAGACTTCGATGAAGAACACCAAGACTTCAACGAAGAACGCCGTCACCGTAAGAAGAGAGAGGTGTGCCGTCTCTTCTCCTCTTCGCAGCCAGTGTGTTTCCGAAGATCGATGATGCACCCCCTTTCGATCTTGTTCACGTGTCAATGAAAAAGAGACACCACTTCCTCCTCGGGCTTTCTCCGTCAACATACGAAGCTTCACCTCGTGAAGTCTTTTTCTGCGGCAAACCCCCGTTCTAGCTACGCTCAAGGTAGGGGTTTAAATTATTTAATTATTTTTGTTCATGATTTCTAGTTTGTCATTCTTCATGGATATATGAGTAAATGTTATCGACTAACAAGAGGGGGTCGGACCACACAAACACGGCCGACCCCCCTCCCTTATCCGTGTGTTGTTTCTTTGTGGTTTGAAAAGAGTATGCTGTGGTGTCGTCGCACCACGTGTGATCGTGTGACAAGGGATTCGCGGCGCCATTGTGACGTGCCATGGAAACGAACAAGGACATGACGTTGTCACGCCGCGCCATGATGTTGAACCAAGTCGCGGCGTCATCGCGCTGTGCCGGATAAACCAAAACCGCGGCCGGTTCCGGGCCACGGCGGAGCAGAGTGACCGAAGGCCGGTTCCGGGCCACCGGTGTCGGAGCAGGGAGGGGACCGACCGTCGCCGGTCCAGTGGAGGCAGAAACCGGCCAGCCGGGGCAGGCCGGCCAGACAGGTGAGCTGCCGGGAGTTCAAACCCCTGACCGGCCTACAAAATGGCCCCCATTAAAGGGGGGGGGGTGGCGCGGTTACACCAAGGGGGCAGGCGCCCCCCCCCCCTTGCCAAATGGCTCGTCCAGGCCACGCCCAAGCGGGCCGGACCCGAACCTAGTTCGGGTCCACCCCGGGGGTATCGGGTCGGGTCGGATAGGGCCCGAACCCCTTAATGCCGAACCTTTTCTGGTCGGACACCCATAACTTGTGCTACGGGTTTCCGATCGATGCACCGTCAGTTGCGATGCGATCCTTGGATCGAGACGGTTATCTCAGTATATCTCACTTAGGGTTTCAGAAAAAATTGTTTTTGGCTGGGTTGGTTTGTACACAAAACCAACCGGGCCCTCGGAGCAAAAACTCTCATATCTTATGCTCCGGACGTTCGAATGACATGTCGTCGACTTTGTTGGATTCCTCTAAGTAAGAAGGATCTTTTGGCTTAATCCGCTCGAGATTTGGATGCAGGTAGAGTACGGTCGGGTTGGTTTTTCCTTAAAAACCAACCGGGCCCCTGGAACGAAAAAGGCGATAACTCTCAGACCGGGCGTCTGATTGACGCGCCGTCTGCGGCGTTGAGTTCCTGTTGACGATACGGAACTTTTGGATTCATCAACTCTGGACTATGTGTCAGTTGATGTATCAGCCTCTTGGCTCGTGGAGCGGACACTCCCGAATGAGCTTGCTATGTGCAGGAACCCTAGAGCTGGCCGCGACTACTACTACTACGACGACTATACAGAGATCCTCAGTTGATTCGACGACAATGACTATAGCACTCAGCAATCCTGTGTGGATCAGTGCTACCGATCCTGTGTGGGTTCGATCCTGTGTGGGTCAGCGCTCAACGGTTCTGTGTAAGCCTGTGCCTATAGATCCTGTGTGGGTCTGATCCTGTGTGGGTCTTCGCGGGGCTTAGTTACCTATGGATCCTTTGGGGGTCAGATCCTTTGTGGGTCATTGTGGGGGTTAGTACTTATCGATCCTTTGTGGGTCCGGCGACTTAGATGGATCAGTGATCATCTCTATCATCATTCGAAGAAGTATACATGTGTCAGCTGAAATTCTATTTTTGCTTTCCTTTGTGGATTGTGTTGAGCTATCCTGTGTGGATTGCCATTTTTCTTTCCTGTGTGGATTGGGTTGTACTTGGGATCGGATGTTGGAGCCGAATGAGAATTGATGACTTAGGTATATGTATGGTCATATACCTAAGTCATGTCAGATGTTACTTCGTGATTGTATCTTTCTTTTGTAACTTATCCTTTGTGGATTCTTGGAGACCCTCGGGGGTCTCGGGGTCCCTACTGAGTAGCTTATACTCACCCCTGCACGTGTTATGCCCGCACTACGTTGTGTTGGTTGCAGACGACGGACAGCGCTGATCGTGGTGGAGGATTGTGGAGTAGAATGGTACCTGGAGGTGGACCACTAGGCGGGATGTACTCGGAGTGGTAGGCTGGACCCGAGGAGCAGTGGAGCATTTTTGTACCCACCCTTCAGGTGGGATTCCCAGTGGAGAGCTCGTCGTTGCAGCTTTACCTTTCAGTTGTTGTTTTCCCTTTCAAGTTGTAATTTACTTTTAGTTTGGGTTTGTATACTGTCCCACTTACATTTCTGTACTTATGCTTATACCATCTTTTACTTAGTGTTTACTTCTACTACTTGTTTACTCTGTGGTGTTTGTTTACTTTAAAAAGGAAATGCCTTCCCTTTTACCTAGATTTACTCCTTGGTGCAAGTCGCCAGCCCCAGGCCTATGGAAGTCGGGTTTGGGGTAGTCCCGGCACGGGCCCAGAGGACGGGTCGTGACAATATATTTCACACTTCACTCCATACAAATGAAGCCTCCAAATTTTTAATGCAAAAACAACAGTAGCTAATTCCAAATCATGTGTAGGGTAATTTAACTCATGAGGTTTCAACTGACGTGAAGCATAAGCAATTACCTGATCATTCTGCATTAGGACACAACCAAGTCCTTTCAATGAAGAATCATTGTAGATAAAAAAACTCACCATTTCTAGAAGGCAGTTGCAAAATAGTAGGATTCACCAATATTCTTTTCCATTCCTAATTACAATCATCACATTCATTTGTCCAGAATAACTTAACACCTTTTCGAGTTAACATAGTCATTGGACTAGATAACCGTGAAAATTTTCAACAAACCTCGGTAATAACATGCCTAACCAATAAAACTACGGATCATGGTTATATTTTTGGGTCTTGGCCATTATTCAACAACTTTGTTTTTAGCAGGATCAACAGTTATGCCATTTTGTGAAATAATGTGACCAAGGAAAGAAATTTTTTGTAACCAAAACTCACACTTTCTGAATTTACCATAAAGTTACTTTTCTTTCAAGGTTTTCAAGATGAACCTTAAATGAATTTCATGATCCTCTTTACTTTGTGAATAAACCAAAATATTTTCAATTAAAGCAACAACAAACTTATCCAAGAACTCATGGAAAATTATATTCATAAGATCCATGAATACGACAGGTGCATGGGTTAACCCAAAAGGCATAACTACAAATTCATAATGGCTATATCTAGTATGAAACATAGTATTCAGAATATCTTCTTCCTTTACTTAAAACTGATGGTACCCAGATCCCATGTCAATCTTCGAAAAATATAGAGCTACGTAGAGCTGATACTATTTTATTCGATGGACCAACATCAGCCGAAGTAGTTGCGAAGGATTTCACCACCCCTTTCTGCTTGTAGTCTAGTTGCTTTCCGTCCATTGAGTTATTCTATGGACACTCATTTTCATAAGGACCTATTTCATTACACTTAAAACTTCTTACCGATTGCTTTTCATTGCCTTCTTGTTCATCTTCCTTACAGTTACGAGCAATATGACCAGACTTACCACACCGGAATCACTTTCCAGACTTTTAGTAATCATTCTCCATGTTGCTTTTTACCACACTTCTCACAAGATGGATATTTGGTGTTCTATCCTCCAGTATTCATTGATGAATTCTTCCCATTTCTGTGCCAACTGAACCTCTTATTCTGTTGTTTGTCAAAGAACACTTGTTCATCGGTAAACTCTGTTTCCACCTTCTCCGCACATCGAACTAGTTTTTCATAACTTTTAAACTCATGAGAAGCTAAAGCCCTTCGATATCGTGGATTATGTCCTGTGTAAAATCGAGTTATCTTACTATTAAGATCTCGGATGAAATTTGGAGCATACCCTGCCAGTCAAGTGAATATTTCTTCATAAGCAGCCACTGAGTCATCCTCCTGCCTCAATTCTAGGAATTGTTTTTCCATTCTAAGATGAACCAACTTAGGAAAATATTCCTCACGAAACATACCTTTGAATTCATCCCAATCAAGAGCATCAATCTCCTCACCATCCATGATATTTTTCACCATTGACCACCACTGATCAGCGTCAACTTCAAAATGGTAAACAGCAAGACTAACCTTTTGATGTTATGAACAAACCATGACATCGAAAGTCTTTTCCAGTGCTTTAATCCACCCTTCAACTATCACATGGTCAGATGATCCTCTGAATGAGGGGGGATGTTTCCTCATAAAATGCCCCACTACTATCACGTTCCTCTGTGGTTGATTTGGCTGATCTTGTGCATGAATACCACCACCATTTATAGCCTGAGTCATTTGTGCCATCGCTGCAACAAACTAATCAGTTCTGATTCTGACCATCTCATGTTGCTTATTTGGAAGGTTGTCTCCCTCCTGATGTCGTCCGAACATAGCTTTCCTATTTCCTCTACGGAAAACCATTCTGAACACAAAAATATCTTAGGCGAAGCAACATGGAAATCTAGAAATTCTATATGGTGTCAATATTAACATAAATTACTTTATAGATTTTACTTTAACAATACCCTAACACATAATGTTATCTAACCCGACCTCTGATACCAACTATAAGGACCCAACCTTAAACCTTACATAATATTGAATTAAATGAATAATTCACATTGAGGATCTTTTTAGGTTTAGAGTTTTAGAGAGTTAGGCCATAACTATTACATTTCAAAATATTACAAAGTAGACACTTGTACACAGTTTTCCATTTGTTTTACAAAACACAAACTCTTGAAAAAATGATTCATGTCTAATTCCATGTTTTAGATGGCTTGAAGTTTCCTTGATCCCATCATTGACCCTATTCCACTTTATGGCTGGTGAAAATCATTTCAAAACATGGGATGAGCATAAAAATCCCAGTAAGGGATACACAAAGAAATAAAACAGTTAGTTTTTCAAAACAACAAGTAAACAATGAATACATTAACATAAGTAATACTTTGAACCTTTATGAAGTAGTAAATACTCTTCACTGAGTAAAAGATCATTAATTACCCTATTGTAACAAAACTATTACCATAAAACCCATATATAGAACACATAACTTATAAAGGTAACTTGGGACATAAACATACTTAAATGGAATAACCATACGGTCGACATCCACACATATCACTAAATGGAATAGCCATACGGCTGACTTACATGCCCAATCCATTGGAGGTTATAATGTAACCACCCGTCCTGGTATTCACGGCACCACCCGTCATTTGGTTTATCATGTAACCACCGGTCAAATGTCCAAGTACCATTATAAAATCATAAGACATGAAACGAATATAAAGGAAAGAAAAAATTTCCACATTTCAATCACAATATATCACTTAAATATATTGACATAGAAAATCCATTTTTAAAACCATTTTCAATACCAATAATACGTAAAAGATTATATGGTATTTATTTATTTTTAAAAACATTACGGCTTGTTGAGGAAGCCAAAGATCAAATAATACTTGCGGCGGCGTAAAGGTCGCTGTCACCGCTTCCGTTAAAACATAAATTCAATTTTTTCATTTAGTAAAATGCTTCATATAAAAAAATTCCCTTTGAATGGAATGAATATTCAATGGTTTTTATATATATTATAAAAGAAAGTCGTGTATTAAAATACAATATGCCTCAATGAAAGGAGATTTAGTCGAAGTCCCTTACCTCATGTCCGACTTGACTCGATCATTATTTAATCACCTGAATAATAAAATAAAGTTAATTTATACTTTCCTAAGAACCTTTTTCAAGTTTATTATTCCTTTTATATCACTTATCACCATGTTATAATCATTATGTAATCATTTAAGTTAATAACGTTCATATTGTCGATATTTGGTACTTGAGTCAAAAATGGACTTCTTATAATTAAATATTGTTCATGTGGTCAAAGGTTCATTATTTCTAGAATGATATTCATGATTTGGGTATCATATATATCTTATATATCCATCATATACATGTATTTATAATAGTACATAACATTTAGAGGTAAGAAATGAAATGCACCCTTCATGGAGACGGTAAGTCGTACGTACGCATGAATGATGCTTTCATTTCTATTTATTATTTTAATGAAATTAAAACACAATGATACATAGGTATATCATAATTCCAGTATAATATCATATATAATAGAATTAACTCCATCCTTTATACATCCCACATAAGGCATTAACGTATCACATCACTTTGAGAGGGCGATAGTCCGCACTTCCTCAAATGAGATTATCGTATTTACCCACTATGAAAACCATAAAGGTACGCTATAAAAAGAAAAGTAAATAAGAATAAGGAAATATTAAACATAATATATATCATATATAAATAAATTTCCATCATAATGGCCTCTATGAGTGGCAGTAAGATGTAATTGAACAATCATCATTTCGTGAGGTGTTAGTTTTCCATCCAAAGAAACATTGTGTTCATCATCAATTAGATGGAGGTGTGTGTAAGTGTATTTTGAATCCTTATTATAAAAACATCCTAGAATATTGAGGATACTGGTGTTGTTACAAAAGAAAAGAATAAAAAGATTTTTGGGGTTAGAAAAGTTAAATAAAAGAAAATAATTTAAGAGAAACTGTTACCTTTAACTAGGGTAACTCCCTTTGGTTTGAACCAAAGGACTTATTGAATTTGTTATGCCTAATTTAAGGCTTCTAGGGGGAGGAGAGGGATGTAGGGAGCTTAATTGGGCAGATTTTGGACGATCCAAATGGCTTGAGTAGTCTAAGGAATTGGATAGAAATGGTCTCCTTTTATAAGGGAGAGGGGGGGCTCTTTAGGAAGGTGTGAAAATATTATTTTATTATATATTGATATTCTGTTTAAAAAATCTGAAAAACATTAAGTTCGAAGATAAGATGACTCATGGTCGAAATAAAATCATCCAATAAGATTTTTACAGGTTTTGGATATTATTTTAATCATTATAATCTTATTTATTTAAACCATTTATTAATGAGGTAAATACTGCATCATTATTGTGTCATGAATAATTTAATTTATACGATGTCCAAAACCTATAAAAAAATTCTATCATGTAGGAAATATTTTTATATTTCCAATGAGTATTTGTAGATAAAAAGATAATTTATATAACCCCTTCTAAAGATTAATTTACTAAAAGATATTTGCTTTTATCATCTTTTCCTTTACCTTAAGTTAATTAATCTAAATTGTCATTATCACTCCCATGTGGCTAAATGGTGTTCCAAAATCAACACAATGATGCCCATGGTTTATAATTACTCAACCAATATGGTTTTGACAAGTGTTAATGTAATTTTGAATTATTATAATATTCTTTTTACCTTGAATTACCATATTTACCTTTAACTGTGGTAAATATGAGCCAAACGTTCCTATTCACCAAAAATTATTTTCATATTAATGAAACACATTTTACTTCTTGATAACAACCATAAATATCGGATTTTTGAAATTCAATTCACAGAAGTGGTAATATTTCATTTAAATGAAAAGGTCAGTTTTTTTAACCACCACTAAGTGGTTTTACTATTCATAAAAAATTGATGTTTTTCAGAAAAATACCAAAAATTCAGCCTAAGCTATATTTGATATTATAAATTCAAAAATGATGTCTATTTTTTAAAATTAAAAACATAGAAGTGGCATTAATTAATTTTAAAATTAATTTCCTTTATCAAAAAAAATAGCGTGTTTTTAAGAAACAATAACTATCAAAAGATCGACACTTGTTTATGTCCAATTTCAAAGTGAAATTAATTCCAATGACCAAAATTGGATTAAATGGTAAAAATATATTTTAATTTTAATTTAAAACAAATTAAAAAGATAATCTATATATATAAATTAATTAGATTAGAAAGCACTTTTGAATTAAAATACAATATTTTTCACTATTCATTAAAAAATAAACATTATCAGAAAAATTCCTAAAAAATACAAAAAGTAAATTTTGATTTACCCATTCTAAAGAAGGATTTTATTTGGTCATATTGAATGTATTAAAGTTATCAAAACTAGACTTAAAAGGGTTCTCCATTAAAAGGCGATAAATCGTCCTTTTAATGTAAATTATGCTTAAAATTAGATTCATTCACATTTTATGCCTCTAAAATTTTATTAGATAATTTAAATACATTTAACAAACATGTATAATCATATTTTAGTTAGTTTTGTTCATTCCCTCCAATACAACGGCTAGAAGTTAACTACAATTTAAAATAATAATATTATATTATTAGTGTGCAACGTAAGATTTTAATGAATCATGTTGTTGTGTATCGGGTACGCTATCGAACATAGAAACCCCTTTAAAGTAAAACTAATATTTAATTCACAAATATTAATAAACTTGAAATATTTTTTATTCTTCAGTTACCTGGGATGTTACATCCTTCCCCCTTTTTGGAATTGTGTCCATGCAATTTTTATTCACTTATCAAAATAAGTTGGGGTATTTATCCCTCGTAGCATTTTCAGATTCCCACATTGCCTCTTCAACCATATGTTTTTTCCAAAAAACCATTACCTGGTGAATTACCTTATTCCACAACACTTTCTCTATACGGTCAATAATATGGACTGGTTGATATTCATAAGAGAGATTCTCTTCCAACTGAACTACCTCTTGGCTCAGAACATGAGATGGATCTGGTATATACTTTCTCAACATCGAAACATGAAAAACATTGTGTACCAGGGATAAATGTGGAGGTAAATACACTCTGTATAAAACCGATCCATCTTACTTCAGAATTTCATAAGGTCCAATGAACCTCGGACTCAACTTTCCCTTCATACCAAAACACATCACACTTTTCCATGGAGAAACTTTGAGAAAGACATGATCACCTTCCTCAAAAGAAATATCCTTCCTCCGGTTATCTTCATAACATTTCTGTCTACTCTGAGCTATTCTCATGTGCTTCTGAATCAACTGAACTTTCTATGCCATTTCTTCTACCAATTCTGGTCCCATCAGCTTTCATTCACCTACTTCATCCCAAAAATTTGCAGTTCGACAACGCTTTCCATATAATTCCTGAAATGGAGCCATCCGTATACTGAAATGAAAACTTTTATTATATGAAAATTCATCCAAGGAAATATTTTAGTCCCAAATTCCCTAATAATCCAACGAGCAAGCACGTAACATATCATCCAATGTCTGAATTGTTCGTTCTGACTGCCCATCTGATTGAGGGTGAAAAGCTGTACTAAAATTTTATTCAGTACCCAATGACTTATAAAGGCCTTTCCAAAAGTTAGAAGTGATCCTGGGATCACGATTAGATACAATGGAGAGGGGAACTCCATGAAACCTGACTATCTCTTTAACATACAATTGAGCAAGTTGATCTAGAGACAATGTATCTCTAATAGGAAAGAAATAAGCAGTTTTAGTCAATCAATCAACTATAACATAGATTGCATTATTACCTCGATATATCTCTGGTAATCCCACAATGAAGTCCCTAGTTATATTTTCCCATTTACACTCTGGAACTGGTAGAGGATGAAGCCTCCCCTTTGGTAACTGCCGCTCTTCATTAACCTACTAAAAAGTCAAACACTTCACAGAAAAATCATCAATATCTTCTTTCATTCCATCCCACGAGTAATACACCTGAAGATCTCTGTACATCTTAGTACTACTTGGATGAACTGAAAATGGAGAAATATGAGCTTCACATAACAACTCATTCTTCAACTGTGAAGGACAAGGCACACATAATATCTTTCTAAACATCAAAACACAATCATTATCAACCTTAAAATCAGGAAACTTACCCTTCTGAACCAACTCTACCTTTTTCTATAACTCATTGTCTTCCTTCTGCGCTTTCTTTATTCTATCTAATAGAGATGATCTCACTGACACCTCAAAGAAAACAGAAGAATTTCTTGCACCAACAACTTCTATGCCAAAGTTCATCAAATCAAAAACCAAAGGATCTCATTCCAAATATAACATGGTTAATGGTGTATTACATTTTTGGCTCAAAGCATCAGCCACTTTATTTGCTTTCCCTGGATGATAAAGGATCGTGCATTCATAATCATAGATTAATTATAACCATATCCTCTATCTCATTTTCAATTATTTCTGATTGAATATATACTTCAAACTTTTTTGAGTAGTATATATTTCATACATCACTCCATACAACTGATGCCTCAAATTTTTTAAAGCAAAGACAATAGCAACTAATTCCAAATCATGTGTAGGGTAATTTAACTCATGAGGTTTCAACTGGCATGAAGCGTAAGCAATTACCTGATCATTCTGCAACAGGACACAACCAACTCCTTTCAATGGAGCATCATTGTAGATAACAAACTAACCATTTCTAGAAGTCAGTTCCAAAACAGGAGCATTCACCAATCATCTTTTCAATTCCTGAAAACAATCTTCACATTCTTTTATCCAGATGAACTTAACTACTTTTCGAGTTAACTTAGTCATTGGACTAGATAACCATGAAAAATTTTCAACAAACCTTTGGTAATAACTTGCCAAACCAAGAAAACTGCGGATCTCTGTTATATTTGTGGGTCTTGGCCATTATTGAACAACTTTGTTTTTAGCAGGATCAACAATTATGCAATTTTTTGAAACAATGTGACCAAAGAAAAGATTTTTTTGTAACCAAAACTCACACTTTCTCAATTTACCATAAAGTTTCTTTTCTTTTAAGGTTTTCAAGATTACCCTTAAATGAATTTCATGATCCTATTTACTTTTTGAAAAAACCAAAATATCATAAATGAACACAACCAAAAACTTATCCAAGAACTCACGGAATATTCTATTCATAAGATACATGAATACAGCAGGTGCATTGGTTAAACAAAAAGGCCTAACTAAAAATTCATAATGGCCATATCTAGTATAAAATGCAGTCTTCAGAATGTCTGCTTCCTTTACTTTCAACTGATGGTACCCCAATCTCAGGTCAATCTTTGAAAAATACTGAGCTCCCGGGAGCTGATCAAACAAATCATCGATATGATGCAAAGGATACTTATTCTTAATAGTGATGTAATTCAATGCTCTATAATCAATGCAAAGTCTCATTGAACCATCTTTATTTTTGATAAACAATACAGGAGCTCTCCATGGTGATGTGCTAGGTAGTATGAAACCTTTATCTAATTACTTCTGCAATTACTTCTTTAACTCTAAAAGTTCAATTTGAGCCATTCGATAAGGGGGTTTTGAAATTGGCTTAGCATCCGGAACCAAGTCAACAGTAAATTGAACTTCTCTAGCAGGTATAATACCAGGAAACTCATAAAAGAAAACATCAAGGTACTCATTTACCACTGTAACATCATTAATATGAACAATTCATTTATTTTCAACAATATGTACAAGGTTACATTCATTTCCATCTTTTACAAGTTTCTCATCTTGCTGATATGTTATCAAAATAAAGGGTTCATTCTTGTACAGAAACTGTAAATATTTCTAAAAATAAACCTCTTTATCTCTTCATTCAATCTTTTGATGATAAATGGAAATCCAATCCATGCCCAAAATAACATCAAACTCTGCTAGAGGCAAAACAATAAGTTCTGAAGGTAGATTCTTTCTGACTACAAGGATCGGAAGGTTCTTATAATTTCTTTTTGTCTCAAAATTTCCTACAGGTGTTTTTACCATAAATATAGTATTCATATCATGAGATGGAATTCCCAATTAACTAGAAAACTTCTCAGAGATAAAAGAGTGTGTAGTCCCTGAATCAAATAACACATTGGTATAATCTGAACAAACAAACAGTGTACCTGATACTACTTCATTCGATGGCCCAACATCTGCTGAAGTAGTTGCGAAGGATTTCACCGCCCCTTTCTTCTTGTAGTCTGGCTTCTTTCCCTCTGTTGAGATCTTCTCTCTAGACTCATTTTCATAATGACCCATTTCATTACACATAAAACATCTTACCGATGACTTTTCATTTCCTTCATGTTCATCTTCCTTACAGTTACGAGCAATATGACCAGACTTACCACACTGGAAGCACTTTCCAGTCTTTCATAAACATTCTCCAGGATGCTTTCTACCACACTTCTCATAAGATGGATATATAGTTTTCTTACCTCCAGGCTTCTTTGATGAATTCTTCCCCTTTTCCTGCCAACTAGACCTCTTATTCTATTGTTTTTTCAAGAACACTTGTTCATCGGCAAACTCCATTTCCACCTTCTCCGCACATCGAACGCCATTTCATAACTTTTTAACTCATGAGAAGCTAAAGCACTTAAATATCATGGCTTCAGTCATCCGTAAAATTGATTTACCTTAATATCAAGATCTTAGATGAAAATTGGAGAATACCTTGCCAGTCGAGTGAATTTTTCTTCATAAGCAGCCACTGAGTCATCCTCCTACCTCAATTAGAGGAATTGTTTTTCCATTCTAATATGAACCACCATAGGAAAATATTTCTCAAGAAACATACCTTTCAATTCATCAAAATAAAGAGCATCAATCTCCTCACTATCCCTAATATTTTTCACCATCGACCACCACTGATCAGCTTCACCTTCAAAACGGTAAACTGCTAGACTAACCTTTTTATGTTCTAAACAACTCATGACATCGAAAATCTTTTCCAGTGCTTTAATCCACCCTTCAGCTAGCACAAGGTCAGATGATCCTCTGAATGATGGGGGATGTCACCTCATTAAATGATCCACTACTGTAATGTTCCTCTGTGGTTGATCTGGCTGATCTCGTGCATGAATACCACCAATATTTATAGCCTGAGTCAACTGCACCATCACTGCAACAAATAGTTCAGTTCTGATTCCGACCATCTCAGATTGTTGATTTGGAAGGTTCTCTTCCTCTTGATGTCGTCCCAACATATCTGCCTTATTTCCTCTATGGAAAACCATTATGAACTCAAAAATATCATAGGCGAAGCAACATGGTAACCTGGAAATGCTACATGATGTCAATATTAACATAAATTACTTTATGGATATTACGTTAACAATATCCTATCACCTAAAGTTATCTAAAACGACATCTGATACCAACTATAAGGACCCATCCTAAACCTTACATAATATTGAATTAAATGAATAATTCACGTTGAGGTTCTTTCCAGGTTTAGAGTTTTATAGAGTTAGTCCATAACTATTACATTTCAAAATATTACAAAGTAGACAATTCTACTCAGTTTCCATTTTTTTACAAAATATAAACTCTTGAAAAAAAGAGTCATGTCTAGTTCCATGTTTTAGATGGCATGACTTTTCCTTGATCCCATCCTTGACACTATTCCACTTTATGTCCTATGAAATACATTTCAAAAATTGGGATGAGAAAAAAAAGCTCAGTAAGGGATACACAATGAAATAAAATAGTTAGTTTTTCAAAACAACAAGTAAACCATGAATACTTTAACATAAGTAATAGTTTTCACCTTTATGAAGTAGTAAATACTCTTCACCGAATAAAAGATCATTAATTACCCTTTTGTAACCAAAAGATTACCATAAAACCCATATAAAGAATAAATAACATATAAAGGTAACATGGGACATAAACATACTTAAATGGAATCACCATACAGTCAACTTCCACACATATCACTAAATGGAATAGCCATACGGCTAACTAACATACCCAATGCATTGGTGGTTATAACGTAACCCCTCATCCTGGTATTCACGGAACCACCCATCATTTGGTTTATCATGTAACCACCCGTCAAATGTCCAAGTACCATTATAAAATCATAAGACATGAAACAAATATAAAGAAAAGAAAACATTTCCACATTTCAATCCCAATATATCACTTAAAAATATTGACATAGAAAATACATTTTCAAAATCATTTTCAATACCAAAAATACATAAAATAGTATATAGTATTTATTTATTTTTAAAAACATTACAGCTTGTTGAGGAAGCTGAAGATCAAATAATAATCGCGGCGGCGGAAAGGTCGTTGTCACCGCTTACATTAAAAGAAACATTCCATATTGTCGTTTTGTAAAATGCTTTGTATAAAAGGATTCCCTTTGAATGAAATAAAAATTAAATGGTTTTTATACAGTGTATAAAAGAATTTCATGTATTAAAATATAATATGCCTCAATGAAAGGCGATTGAGATGAATTCCCTTACCTCGTGTCTGACTTGACTTGATCGTTCTTTAATCTCGTGAATAATAAACTATAGTTAATTTATACTTTCTTAAGAACATTTTTCAAGTTTATGATTTTTTATATCACTTATTACCATGTTATAATCATTATGTAATCATTTATGTTAATAACGTTCATTTTGTCGATATTTGGTTCTTGTGTCAAAAAATGACTTCTTATAATTACATGTTGTTCATGTGGTCAAAGGTTCATTATATCTCGAATGATATTCATTATTTTCATATCATATATATCATATATGTCCAGAATATACATTTATTTATAACATTACATTACATTTAAAGTTAAGAAATGAAATTCACCATTCATGGAGACGGTAAGTCGTACGTACGCATGAACGCCACTTTAATTTCTATTTCTTATTTTAATGGAAATAAAACATAATGATACATAGGTATTTTATAATTCCATTATAGTATCATATATAATATCATTAACTCCATCCTTTATACATCCCACATAAGTCATTAACGAATCACATCACTTTGAGGGGTGGTAGTCCGCACTTCCTCAAATGAGATTATCGTATTTACCCACTATGGAAACCATAAAGGCATGCTATAAAAAGGAAAGTACAGAAGCATATGGAAATCATAAACATAATATATATCATATATAAATATAGTTCCATCATAATGGCCACCATGAGAGGCAGTAAGATGTAATTGAACAATCATCGTTTCGTGAGGTGTTAGTTTTCCATCCATAGAAAGATTAGGTTCTTCATCCATTAGATGGAGGTGTGTGTAAGTGTAGTTTGAATCCTTCTCATAACAATGTTCTGGTATATTGAGGATTCTGGTGTTGTTAAAAAAGAAAATAATAAAAAGTGTTTAGTGATTGGAGAAGTAAAATAAAAGAAAACAATTTAAGAGAAAATGTTACCTTTAATTGGGGTAACTCCCTTTGGTTTGAACAAAAGGACTTCATGAAGTGCCTTCTGCCTAAGGTAAGGCTTCTAAAGGGAGGAGAGGGATGTAAGGAGATTAATTGGGAAGGGTTTGGACGATCCAAATATCTTGAGAGGTGTGAGGAATTTTATAGAAATGGTCTCCTTTTATAATGGAGAGGAGGGGCTCTTTATGAAAGTGTGAAAATATTATTTTATTATATAATAATATTCCGTTTAAAAAGGTCAAAAAATCATTAAGGTAGAAGATAAGATGACTCATGGTCAAAATAAAATCATCCAATATGAATTTGACAGGTTTTTGATAATAATTTAGTCATTATAATCTCATTTATTTAAATCATTTATTAATGACATAAATACTGTATCATTATTGTGTCATTAATAATTTAATTTAATCGAAGACTATAAATTATTAAAAAATAATATTAGGTAGTAATTATTTTTATCTTTATAATTAATATTTATAGACAAAAATATAATTTATATAACCTCTTCTAAAATTTATTGTACCAAAAGATATTTGCGTTTGTCATATTTTCCTTTAACATTAGTTTATTAATCTAAATTGTCATTATCACTCCCACGTGGCTCAATGGGGTCCCAAAATAGACCCAAAGATGCCCACGGTCGTTAATGACTCATCCAATAAGGTTTGTACAAGTATTGAGTTAATTTTAAATTATTATAACATTCTTTTTACCTTGAATTACCCTATTTACCTTTAACCGCGGTAAATAAAAGTCAAAAGTTACTATTCACCAAAAATTATTTTCATCTTAATGAACTGCATTTTACTTCTTGATAACAACCATGTATGTCAGATTTTTGAAATTCAATTCATAGAAGTGGTAAAATTTCATTTAAATGAAAAAAGTTAGTTTTTTAACTACCAATAAGTGGTTTCACTATTCATCAAAAAAATGAACTTTATCAGCAAAATTCCAAAAAATTACACAAAGTAAATTTTGGTGTCCCCATTATAAATAAGGATTTTTTGTGGAAATATAGAATGTATTAAAGTGACCAAAACTATATTTAAAAAGGGTTCACCATTAAAATGCGATAAATTGTGCTTTTAATGTAAATTATGCTTAAAATTAGATTCATTCCAATTTTAAGCCTCTATATTTTTATTGGATAATTTAAATACATTTAACAAACATGTATAATCATATTATAGTTAGTTTGGTTCATTCCCTTCAGTAGAACGACTAGGAGTTAACTACCATTTAAAATAATAATATTGTATTATTATTGTGCAACGTAAGATTTCAAAGAATCATGTTGTTGTGTATCGGGTACGCTATCGAACATAGCTACCCCTATAAAGTAAAATTAATATTTAATTCACAAACATTAACAAATATGAAATATGCCTTATTATTCATTTACCTAGGATGTTACATTGTATGTATTGGCATGGGTTCTCACATTCCCATAAAATTGTTTGCGAAATAAAAAGTTACTTTCAGGTGAGGAATAGGGGTAACATTAATAGGGAATGTCAATATATTCCCAATCAAGTATACATTATGAAAATAAATATTCAACCACCATTAATAGTCAATAATCATAAATAATGTCAATGCATCCGAAGCAAAAAAATGAACTATATTTCTTTGTGAACATTCTATAATCTAAATTATCTAAAATGTGATGTTCTCATAGTATAAAGCCTCAACATACTAATAATCCAATACATGAATAACATTATTGTAATCCATAAAATGAAATAAGGTATGGGGATTCAAATAGACTTATCCCTAGAGAATCCATGGAAACATAGCAGGCTACATACATAAATGAAAAGAAACACACAAAAATCATGTTCTGAATGGTGTAATTGAAGAAAGGATCAAGAATTGGATTGTCTAAAACAATGAGCTAAACAACCCAAATGATTAATATTTATACTAGTTGATACATCATGAAACATAAAATCCATTGAGGTAAATTTAATTGAAAATTTTAAGGTAAGTTATGAATAATCATAAATTAGATTTCACTAAACATTTTTTTCACATTTGTGTCTTCTCAACCATATGGTGGTGACTCATACAAACTTATTTTAATGTGATAAAACTACATTTCAATCATATCCCTACTCATCAAAAAAGGACTCCCTATAATATATTCCATTAAATACCCAAAATTACAATTTTTTTCTAGTAAGGAATCTATATTTTTTTGAGGAAATCCCATATATAATTGAAACAAGGAATACATTTGAGCATTTATATAATTTTAATGAAATTAATTGGATGAGGTTACTTACCTATATAATTCTTAACAAACTTTAGCAATATTTGAACTAGTATAGGTTATTTCCTGATACATATCAAAACAAAAATAATAAATAGGGACCCTCCATATATATATCGAAGTATCAGAACCTAAAATATATTATAGACATCGCATACACTAATTCCTACATATATGTATTGTAGATGGAATGTGTTTATAAAGGGGATGCATAGTATCATCACCATCAAGATTAGATCAGACCACCTTGTATACAATTTTCTGAACAATATAGTTTTATTTATAGAGAAGTACTCCCCTAAGATGATATTATAATTCAATATGTGTATATCTGACCCAATATACACACATCCAGTCAATCTTGATACCAAAATTTGGTTTTAAGACCCTTTATTCAATAAACCCTTGGTGATAATAAATTTTATGTTACAGGGAGATAATCATAATAATACTATGTATATGTATCTAGTAGATAAGCATTTTTTTCTAGGTACACAGTGTAGTTTAAAAAAACATATGAAGTAGTGACATAACTCCCATTGATATATGTCCCCTTTCATGATTACATAGTATTACTCGTATTAGAAAACCCATAGACACATAAGTTATATATATTCCATTATTCCATGGAACCTGAATGTCAATCAGGTTTATGTGTTTTTATATTTTAATGAAATTATTAGTTTTGGGTGTCATTGATTGAGTGATATTTTGGATTATTAACGCTCCTAAGGGTTTTATATACACTAACTCATGTAACATTATTCAACATATCCAAAGATCATATCAATTTGTGCCGCATATTTAGTTTTTGATATAGTTATTAAAGAGTGGGATATTTTGTATAGTAAATGATAATTAAACAACATGAGATGAATTAGAAAAGGTAAAGGATATAAAATCCATTAAAGGGAAAAGAAAAGAATATACAAATTCAATTGAATAGAAATTTTAATATAGGAATAAATTATGCAGTGCCATTATTCAGTCTAATTCAACAGGGATCATTCTATTTATACTATTTCTCAAGGCCATTTCACCCATGTTTATATTTTACCATAATCCTTAATATGAATATTCATAGTGTGTTAAGGTCAAATAAAAGGAAGTAAGTTGACTCACCAAGAGTTAGGTGAAAACCATTAGAGGAAAGAGAGTGTGTAGATTTAATTTTCCATAAATTCAAATGGATATGTAAAAGTAATGTGGTCACTAGATATTTATTACAAGTAGATTCATGTATTTAAAATATCCCTATATGTATCTTTCCCATATGAATACACGGATGTGGACAACAAGTATAGCATGCTTATCATTCCCTTGTTCCCTTAACTACATATATGGATTTAATGAATCCAAATTTAATTTATATGATTGAATATAACACAAATTTATATCATCTAAGTGATGATTAGGTATAATTATGAGGGGATTCAATTTATATTTCTCCCTTTTATGAATGATTTTAGATAGTGATATTTCATAATTGGAAAGAGAGTAGTTAATTCAGAGGCCCATTTATCATTGTATAATTACATTTTGTGGTCTATACATCTTTGTTGTGATGCATTGTTAGGAACCCATGCACATGGATTAGCTTCATTCTCTTTCTACTAAGAAAACTCCCCTTTTGTAATGAACATACAGTCCACTATTTCACACCTATCCATCATGCCTTATTCTCCCCTTTTAATAAATTATCATGGTCCATCTAATTTCAATGACTCTAATAGAGGGAGATAAGAATATAACATATATAAGATGAATGGGAACCCTTTATTAAACCCATTACTTCTCATCTCTTATATGGAATACATAATTTAAATCAAAAAAGGAAACAACATAAATAATGGGTAATTGTTTCATCCAATGTTGTTAACAGTTAAATTATTTCGAAATAAAACTTTTACCATGTCCATTCCATACTATGGTAATTGACCCATCCATCTATACCACATTATCATTCAATACTCACTACGTATCTAAAAATCATATATTAGGTCATTACTCATTCAACATACACTATGATTATGATATTTGTGTTCCAATTTTCCAAAGTCACCTCTATAGGAACATATCATGCTAAAAATTTTCATTTACCACCCATATTAGGGAAAAAATTCACTACCCCTTGAAAAGGTTGACAATTTTCTCTACCCTCCATACTCAGGTAACACTTTTCCCATTTCTCTCACTAGTATGCAAGTTCACCCTTGATAAATAATTGGAAATCAATTTATATAGGCCCCATAATAGGGATCTTCTTCACCAAGATATTTATTCTTTCATGCCAATTATGTCAAACCACATACATGAGTTCTATTTCTCCTAGTCCCTCACATATGTGCACCACTATCCCTTGGTCCCCTACAATGGTTGGTATCACATCTTAGATAACTACAAGACCAACTGAGGTACATGAATGGGATTTCCACGTCAGTGTGAACTCTATAGGTCATGTATTCTATAGAAAATAATTATTGGGACTCATGAGAATTACATTCACTAGGTATAGTATCAAAACTAATAAGGTCATATTGTTGATAAATGTCAAATTTTCCCTTCATAATGTGTTTTCATATTATTGTAATATTAATGGATCCTCCCTTAGATCAAGATTCTAATCCTGGATAGCCCAACATTTTATGGAATCATTTTTTTCCAAAAAAGGAGATAAGACAAAAAAATTCCTTTAATCTAGACTAATATCCAACCATATCCTCATTGAGGATCTCAACCATGGTTCACCCATTGTGACATATTTCCTACATCTAAAACATCCTTTCTGATCACTATTCTCTATTAGTAACCCTCTATCAATGAGACATATTCAATGTGATTCAGTTTCCATAATAGGCTATATAATTTGAGTTACCGTATCTTAGTGGGGTGTATTCTTTACAATTAAATCATTAACAACATTCCCTAATTCTTGATATTCACTCTTCCTCAATCGGCCATATTATATGCAAGTAAATTTTCATTAATGGTTATGTTCCTTGGGATTCATTACACAAATATATTCCATATTTTCTATGAGTCACCCATAATAATTTTTTAATATTCAACATGAGTCACTTTTCCTCGATATTTCATATTTAGGGTGACTTATGAATCTATTGTGCATCATATTAATGATTGGATTCCATTTCTCAATGATTCTTATTTCTTATGAGTCACCCTTATCTATCAATGGCCCATATTACCGATGAGAATCAATACATCCTCTTTTTTCAAGTTACTAGTATAGATAATGAGATTGAAATGGGATTATCTTATGTAATCTATACTCTTTATCCTTTTTCACCACTTTATTTTATACAATCCTTACTTCCACATGATGTTACAATAAATTTTATAGTCTTCTCGTAGGATTTTAAACATTGTAAATAAAAATATATGGGATTTAATACCTAAAAAATGATACATAGGATGCATCTATGAGTTTATATCTTAATACCTTTAGTTTTTCCTCATCACATGACTATAAAAGGTTTGATATTTTTCATAATGTATTATAGTACTACATGGGATCTAATAACTTTTGTATAATTATATCGAATTCCATTGTTGTGGGATAAAAAATATTTCGCAACACCTACGTCCACTTGTGGTGGGGATAACTCATTGAGAACCTAGTTATGTGTCTTTAAGAAATAATATTATCAATTAGTATCATTCACATCGATGATCGATGACTAACATCATACTAAAAATAAGTATTACTAATACAATGTAGGATTTAGGAATAAAACATAGAAAAATGAAAAATACCTAGAGTATGTAATAATTCTACCAAACAAATTGGAGGTGATATAGACCTCCAATTCTCGACTAACATGGGCAAAAAATAAAACCCATAAAGTCCCAAAAATTAAACCCATTTAAGAAAGAAGATCTAAAATGAAATTAAAATCAATAATAATGAATTGGAATAGAAAAAAAATATTTCATAGATTACATGGTTTACATAATCATTAAAAATTATAGAGACCCATGTATTGATATCATCATCCAAATTCCTCTCTTCGATGCCATTTTCAATGATGGTTATTCAGGATATGGTGTTAAAACCCAGGTTTCACCATTAAGGAACACTATTTTTTGGATTCCATTAGATTTGTACATAGTTTTGTATCTAATATATTATACAATAATCACCTATATTGATATGAATAAACATTGTGTCTTTATATGACTTAGTAATTTTTTTTAAAAGAACAGGTTGTATCATCTTGTTCGCAAAAAATTTAAAATATGTTATGGGGTTTTATACTTTGAACATGTGAATTATTTCTACCATCGATGTAAAACTATTTTCAACATTTACATATAATAGTTAATACCTATTCCCATTAATGTTTTTTGAGATATATATCAAAAACATTAATGTGAACCAAATCCAATAACCACACTAACTTCTTATCTATTATCTTAATTTTAGATGAAATCAATAATGAAATTCCTTCTCTAAATTTTTTTTTTGGAATTTCATTGAGTAAATTAATTATAATAGAAAATTTAACTGGGGTTTCTGGATGGTGAAGCTACAAAATGCATGTTGGTCGGGACGGTGGTAAGTTAAACTCATCACAACTTCTGAGGGTATTATTACCTAATATTAGACTTTCAAATATATTTATTTCATATTCATGAATTATTAAAAAATATCAGTTCTGTAATATTTATACATGTACTGATTAAATTATTAAAACCATGTGAATATTTTAACATTAATATGTATTATTGGCTCTTTATAGTACTATTATTAATGAAGGATTATTTTATTAAACCAATATTTTAGAACTATGGATTTCTAATCCATTCATGGAGGATTTTGATGATAAAGTATTGGGATTGGTAATGTGAGTGGGATTATTATATATCCAAATAAAGTTAATTATATTCCACATAGTATGTACCCCCATGGATAGAAATTCTCTATCATTCAGGGTCATGTAACAAGGACGGATGTGGTTCCCTTTTACATTCAGGAATCCATGACAAAGTGAAGTTCTTATTAATGTTTTTCATACAGAACCACCTTGATGATGTTTGAGTTAATAAATAGTGGAATACTATGTGAAATGATCAATGAAATGGATAGAGTAGGACTTACACACGAGTTTCCATTTGTATATCATCTTGTTTGTTAGTAACTGTTTCTTATATGGTATTGTTCATTTCCCTCACATCACCAGAGGTATTATAGAATCATTAATATGGAATTACTATACTTTTTATACAGAATAGGATAATACTCATCGCTAATATTTTAATTTGAGGTAGCTATCATAGTTTGGGGATTACACCAAATTTCATGACCATGTTTCATATCAAATAGAAGTATGAAGACTTGAATTATTTTAGGGTTCTAGGGAGATAATCTTAACTCAAGGAACATAAGAAGAAAATAAACTGATCAACACCATAGACTGTAAATATGAGAAAATTAGGAGGAGTATTTCATCACAATGTATTATGGGTATTATTATGATCATCAAAAAGTTAAATATGTTTTGGTGATGTTAGTATCGTTCCAGAATGAGAGTTCTATTCCATCATGTTCATGTAAATAAATTACAATATAGATTGAATTGGAGAGTTAAATATCATATGATTGACATAATGTTTTGTTTTAACAACATGATATATGTATGTTCTCAATGTATTTGAGATTCATCTTTCTATGACAAGATATTTCATTATTATGACATGTCTAAATTATTCCAATGAATTGATTATATATATCACAATGACAACATGAGTCATTTAATGTGTGATATACAGGAGATATAAGATGACATACATTTCTTTGGAGTAGACCATAGAGGATTGATTTGGGATTATGCATCAGCTCCACTAGTATCATTCACATGACACAAATGGGGTGAAAATAGGATAGTATGTAGATCTTATTCATTGGGCCTACCCCTATGAGGTAGGATGGTTATTAAACATATAATGTGGCCCATATATGATAAAAATTATGAGTATCTTGACTTAAGGTGATTGTGTGGCTATTGAACTTATATTGTTTCCATGATATACATAACTGTGTTGGTGGGTCCAGTGAGTGTACATTTTTTGGAATTCACCTAAGAGGAGGCTAATGTACAGGGACTCTAAGAGGAGTATATAAACACAATATAATTTTGGACGCCATGAGGTGTATCTTCATTGATTTAATCATACAAGATAAATGTTGGGATCATAGGTATTTCAACACAAAATATATCTATCCAGGACAAAAAATTACGTAGTGAAAAAAATAATTTTTAGGGGTTTCTCTGATAGGATCAAGGGGATAATGTTAAGGTCCTTAGACCATTCAATTATTTTAAATGACAAAATATATGAAAAATTGATGATATTTTTTAGCCTTCAATATTTTTTGTAACTATATAAATGGTATATGAACTTATTGGGGTGCTTCATAAAATATCCAAGTGCTTTTCAAATAATTATAGCTTAACTCCAACTATTTGAGTTTATATGTAGAATATTCCTATATATTTCAAAATATTAGAGAAACTACATGGACTACCTCTATGGTATGTGAAATATATCGATTCCTCCATATATTATATACGAGAACATCAAATTGTTTGAGATACATCATAGAACATATATGCAATTGAAGATCTAGTTTTTCATTCATCAAATAATATCAATGTGGTCATTAACTTATTTAGTTTCTTAGTAGATTGTCCATATATTCCATGAATTATTCCATGAAGTAATTTCATTAGAAGTTTTGGTAAGTTACTGTTATAATGGATTAATCAGGGGGTCCTTGATGAGATTTATTTTAGAGGGAACTATGTATACCCATTTTAATTTTAGGATATACCTAGGGGAGGATTTCTAAGTCACTTAATTAATAATTCATGCATCAATGTCTATTTTTAGGTAAATATAAGGTACTTATAGGAAGATCCATGTAAACACTAACTCAAATATTAAACCATATATGGAGTTTGTAGAGGATGAATTCCTTATGAAGGGAATTAACTTTTTAATTGATAGAGTGAGGTGCTTCTCATATGGGGATATGTGATCTATGAATATATTAATGTTTTTTAATGTGGGAATAAAATTATTACATCTAAAGACCAAGAAATAAATTATCTGCATAAGGGTGAAGTGATATGAATTGGAAGTGAAGTGATTTCCACTCTGAGTAATGTTCTTCATGCAATGAATTATATGATATGTGGTGGGAACAAAATTAGGACACCCAACTAAAAATGAAAAAAGATTATCAAATGGAGTGATTTGATTTATATAAAGAGTGAACTGATATGGGAAAGGAGTGAATTAATTCTTTCATAAAAGGATGATCTATATGCATAGAGTGATGTTGTATAAGTTAATATTCCATTTTATAATTTCTTTCATTCTCAAATGCTTCCTAAAATAGGACAATGATAACTTTTTATCAGTAATTTTGTTTCTTTCCAGGTCCTTCCAAATCAAATCCTTTTAAGTGATCTAAGATGTTAAAATATATGATTTATCTATTGAATTTTATATTAGTGGATTAAATATTCCTAGAATATTGATAATAATTAATTTATTGTTTCAACACAGTTTTTGAATAGAGATAGGAGAAACCCACAACTTACTCCCAATGGGGGGATCTTATCACTACATCATAAAATTAGGAAATAATTTCTAAGATTATGTAATCATAATTCTCTAAGAAATAATATTATTCATGTAAATCTCATTTTATACATCTTTACAAGTTATGTTACTTTTGTATTCAAACTCAACATGTGTCATCTAAGAGTGTATTATATCATAGATTCTATAGAAAAGTGCATTCCACAATTTTATTGGTGACCAAAAATCCTCAACCCTTATAATTTTATTAAATTTGTATGCAATGAAATTTATTCTACAGTAAATTCATAGAAATATATGATTTAATGAATATATGGAGACCTTATCTAGATGAATTACTGGTTAGGGTATTTTACAATAGGAGTTTAACTACTCGAGGATATTATATATATCTAGCATGTGTATTTTTATATAACTACATGATTTCATGAATTGAAAAAAATACATATTCTAGGATAAAAAATGGAGTATGGTTAATGTTGATTTGTTTCTAGAATTGGGATAGGAGATTGTGATATCTCCCTTTTGAAGATCATTCTAATTCATAGGGAATATGTTTTAACATAATTTTATTAATTTAAAATTTGGAATTAATGTCCCTATATATATCTATAACATTTGTAAGAGATTGGGAATCCTAGTTTTATCATGGATTCAAGGGTATGAATCCAAATTTCGATGAGGTCCTTATACATATATGATCATCATTTCAGGAGTTTGGGGTATAATGAGTAGAAAACTCTAAGTAGTTTAAATCCATATTGAATGGCCATTTTTTTTTATAAAATTTGGTTTAATATCACTAGAATTTTTTATTGTGCATTTCTGGTCATGTGATAAATAGCATCAATCATTAAATGGATCACGATGAATAAATGGGTTCTATAATTTTCAAACTATTTTAGTGGTCCAATAGATAATTATTAATTTTTTCATCATTTGAATAGTGGTTCTTATGTTCTTTATATATATTTCTCTAAAATTTCTGCCTAATAGATAATTGGAATGATATTGATAGAAATAATACATCTTTTTTCCAATATAACTTAAGTGGGATTTTTACAGGAAAAGACTCATTCCATTTACATTATTTTGAATCAATATGTTTTTCCTAGTATATGAATGGAAAATTATATGTGTATATCAATTGGGTCATCGAAATTGTATAGGGACCCACCATTGAATTTCAATTGAGTCCTAGTCCTCCTTGTGCCACCAGTTTTCCCATAGCCTCATGTATTCCACTACCTAGGGCCAACTAATTCATCAAATGGATTAACATACTAATAAAAATCCCCATAAAAAATATTTTAGTGTGATTTTCCTCACACAAACAAAAGATGAAAAGCATACTATGAGAGCAACCATCATGAAACTACTTTAGTACATGACTCAATTAAAAATTGTGTTATAAACAGGAATGCTCTTAAAATGAATGGTGAACCATATTCTCATGGGATGTAAATTTATTCGATTAAGAATCAATTTTTGTATGGTGCTATGAAAACATCAATAGGTAGAGTTGTATATGTTGATATATTAAGTTGTAGCTCATCTGAGTCCCTTTAAACTGATATTGATAATATTATAACTTTCCCATTGGTGGTGTTCCTCTAAATAGAGAAGTATTTGAGGACATACGATAAAAGGATTTTCTGACTCAACAAATATAAGTTGATCTATTCAATAAACACTCATTGCATACTCATTTTAAATTTTTAGATATTTTAATTCTATGGAATCTAAGGGAGGATTTTAAATTCATTTCAAAATATTACAATTTTATTCATTTCATCTGATATCAGTTTAAATGGAGGGAATTCGGTGATATGAAGATGGCTGGTTCAAATTAGGTTGATCAGTGGCATTTGGGTATAGTAAGACATTGATGGTTTTGATCTTTATGGATTAAGAATATCTTTCTATAGAAAGGAAATACTTAAGATTCTGATGAATACCACAGATACCTAATTTCAGGGTCTGTTACATCCTTAAAAGGTTTTTAATTATTAGAAAATATTCTATAATGCTTCTTATTTTTCAATAGATTTTACTTTATGATTATCTTTTATATATTTCTATATGTTATCATATTTCGGTTGTGCATTGTTTTAAAAACACCACTTTACTAAAATATTCAATATTGATCCAAAAAAATAATATGTTTCTATAATAGTAACTCTGGTCATCTAATATTATTTGATTTTGGTATATTTAGTAAAAGAGGGATGAGATTTTAATCAGTCAATTTTTTAAAATCCAAAATTCACCCCACCCCTATTATCACTACTATAAAATGGCTATATACCCATAGTTTTCCCAAAAACCGTGGGTATAGACTCACTTATACCCACATTTTTCATGAACTATGGGTATTTGGGACATTTTTTGACCTATACCCACAGTTCTTGATAAACCGTGGGTATAGGGTTCTCGCGTAACCGCATGAATCCAAAAAATTTCATGGGAAAACCTCGGGAAAACCTATACCCATGGATTACTTATAACCGTGGGTATAGGTGGAATCTATACCCACCGTTCCCATGAACCATGGATATATCCTTCAGTATATAAGCCTATACCCATAATTTTTATAAACTATGGGTATAGAAGCCACCCATACCCATGGTTTTTCTAAACCGTGAGTATATCCTTTCATATTAAAGCATATACCCACAGTTTTCATAAAACATGGGTATAGCTTTGACATATACACATAGTTTTACTGAACTGTGACTATAGGGTCCCTTATTTTTTAAGTGAGAAAAAATATATATATAATATAATAAATGTATTTGTAATTGAAATTCCCCCAAGTGTAGTGGTATGTCAGTCCTACCAACTATAAGAGATGTAGGTTCAAAACTTCAGCTGGTATTTTTTTAATACAGTTTTTTAGATATATATTTATATATTACAATATATATCAAAATATTTATGTAATTGTATGTATTCTGGTGGTACAAGACTTCTGGCCCATCACACTAATATGGGTTTCAAACCTGCGTTTATCTTTCTTCTAAATGTAGTAAAAATTAATATTATTAGACCGATATATATGTAAAGAAACATAATTAACCTTGCTAAATTGGTGAGATGGTCTATATTCATGTTGAACGTCATGGGATCAAATCCTTCTAAATAATATTTTTGTAGTCTGGATGATATATATTAATATATATATATATAGGGAGATGCAGACATATATGTTGAAATGTTAATCTGATCAATTGTATAGGCTAATGTATTCTAGCTTTCAGGTTGCAGGATCAATTCTCAATGAGATGGTTTTCACGGATATTTGATCTATTTTTTTTATATTTTATTCCGACGATTCTGAAAATCGTCAGAAAAGAAATTTTCATCATATTTATACCTACGTTTTAGAACTGTGGGTATATGTCTATGACACGGTGGCAAATAGATATATCCACGGTTTTACAAACCTTGGGTATAGGTCGGGGACCTATCGCGACGCCTCAGTTGCACACAGTTCCCAGAACCGTGGGTAAAGCATATACCCATGGTTTTGGGGGCTATAGTCATGGTTTAAAACCGGGGGGATAGGTCAATTTTTTCCATAGTGTATGGTCATTATAAATTCGGCAATCAATCAAGTGGTATCAGAGGAGGTTCTAATGATTAAACATACAATGCTTATACTTTTCTTCCAGAATGTATTAATGATAAAAAATTTCTTTTAAACTATTATTTTAGTAATGTGATTACTATAAATGGTGTTCAATATATAAGATAGAAGTTCTTAATTATGATACTCTTCAGAATTTAAATCTAAAAATACCTCCAATTTTTAAAGCATTAAATATATATTAGATATATAGAATAATTGATTTTTTTGTCACCACTATAGGTGATAAAATATTAATGATCACTGTAAATTATAATATTCCTAATAAGGAATATTCTTATTTAACCAATCATGTTAAATTAAAATATCAATTGATTTATCCTGTGATGAATACATTTTAATGTTCCAAGAGATGAAAAATATATGAACAAATATTTAATTATTTAACTGCAGAAAATATATGGATGAAGTTGAAAATTACACATTTTGGAACATATAATGTAATTTAATCTAGAAGATACATGCTTCATAAAATTATCTAGATTTCGATTTTCTACCTAATGAATTAGTTGAAAATATGCATTAGATATTTATGAAAAATTTTAATAGTTTTAAATCAATTAGATATAAAGGTATAATGGAAGATATATTATTTGAAAATATAATTGAAATCATTATTCGAGAAATAGAGTATAACTGGTAGCATTAGATGATACTAATAGAAATAACAATTTTTCATTGGATGGTATTATACGTACTCTTATTCGGTGCAGGGGTATACTAAAGAGTGATGTTGAGAAAATGAAAAAAGGAATGGAGGAATTTCTTTTTCTTCAAAATAATATTATTATAATAATATGAAATCATCTAATAATGGTTCTAATCCATTAATGTAAATGAAATTTATATTTTATATAAAATGTAGTTCATCTAAATAATAGTATAATGAAATTTATTAATTAGACCAAATGATGAATATGATTTTATGGGAAAATGATATTTTTTATAAATATAAAAAATTTAAAATGATGGAATTGAAACTAATTAATATACTAAATTTATTTATTATGAGTTCAAGAGGGATGGTCATATGTGGTTGTAATTTTACATGATTAAGAATAAGGAAATTCATTTTAGATAGTCTCAAAGGGATAATAAAGTACTAAAAACATAATAATAAGAAAAGTATGAATAAAATAGGAACATGGAGTCCAAGTGGTAGTGATAGTTCATAAAATAAATCTAATGGTGAAACTAAAGATCATAAAAATATTTATTTCCTTAATGAGATTATAATGAATAATAATGTCATCATGGCTATGGTAATTGTGGAAATCATAACTATTCTTACCAAAAATTCCAATTATCCAGATATTGTTAATGAAATTAATTTTATATCTTAAAACGAATATTATGACTCATCAAATTAAAACATAACTTTTACATAGTTTTTATAATGTTTCTATATTTTAAATACATTTTGAAAAATTTAATTATAACGTTTCTAAAAAACAGAATACTGCATAGGATAAAAATTTAAAATAAAATTATACAATATCTAAAAAAACATTTGAGATTTATAATGATTGAAAGTAAATAGAGAAAAATAATGTTAAAAATGAATCATTTAAAATAATTCAAAAAATCCTATCTTGAAAAATAATTTATTTCTAAATGAATTAGAAAATGAAAATTTGATTAAAAATTCAATTAATGATATGAATTAAGCTGTAAATCTATACTCTCAAATATCATGTCTAAAAAATCTTCAATGAATTATAACTACTGTAAAATAATATTTTTATAAGATATATAGAAAAATTAGACCTTATATGGAAGAATATGTAATAGGTTATAAAAATAAAAAAAATATCTTCCAAAATAAAAGCCTTTCTCCAAAAAGATTCATATTTTTTAAAAAAATGTCAATGTGAAAGACATTAAAATAATTGATGTTCCGTATTTTAAGTAAAATCCTTTGGTTTTAAGAAATATATTTTTTCAAAATAATTAACAACATATAAACATAATAAAATTAGATATAGGTGGAATCCAAAAATAATATTTTCTAAAAATGTTGAACCCAATTAGGTTTTGGTTCCATTTTACTAGTATTTTTTATTTCAAGGAAATAATTATTTACAAATAACAATATATGGTATATAAAAAGTGTTCATTCCAAAAATAAGAGTAGCAATAAATTCTTATTCAAAAAAATTATCAAAATAAAACATAGAAAGTTTACCTTTGGTGAGAATGCTAAATGAGATATTTTCATTTTATGTAACATTGTTCTTCTTTGTGAAGATTTAATTTAAAATGTTTTAATTTTTATATGTATTTCACATTAACCTATTTGTATAAGTTAATTATGTGATGAAGGAAATTTTGAATGTTTAATATACATTTCATAGATACAATGATGAATTTATTCTTTATTCCAATTAGAAATAGAAAATTTATACACTTAACTTAGATAACCATAGTTTCCATGATATACCTCATCTTAGTTAAATTAATGGAAAATATTGGTTATCAAATGGAATATTAATGTACTATCTTTTTATAAATTTATCTAAACTATCTTGAAAAGGACTACTAAGACCTAGACCAAAACTTATGTTTGATTCATAAAAATTTTTTGATCCTTTTTAATTTAGAAATCAATATATTCATAGTATTAAATCAATTTGTGAAGTATCATCTTTTGAATAATTATACATAGTTAAAATTGATTTATTTTTTCCTACACAAATAGTTTTTATCATTGGTCAATACAATATATGTTTATTATTTCATAATTACACTATATATTCATTGGTCAAATTTCTAAAAAAAGAAGTCAGAATACATTTTTATTTGAAAACATTTTTATCCCAAGTTAAAATTGAAACAAATATATCATCGATAACTATTCATAGTGATCAATGTGGATAATTTTTAAATTCATATTTTGAAATTATTTGTAGTAAAAGTGTATAATACACAACTTTTTAGGACCTGTAACCAAATAGATAAAAAAAATAGATAGAATTTCTATGTGAAGTATTCATGATATTACTAGAACCATGTTGTGTTAATACTCAGTTGCTAAACATTATTGGTTTGAAGTAGTTAGTTCAATATTCAATACTATAAATCAAGTTTTAATAAGACCTAATAATAATAATTTTTTTGAGTTTTTTACCGAAGGAAAGACAAAACATTATTTCATTAATGAATTTTAATAAAAGGTGTTCATTCTCAATACTAATGATAAATTTTCCAAATTTTCCCCAAAATAAAATAAAATAATATTTACAAGATATTATAAAAATAGTAAGTATTATATTTTTATAAAGGAAATACATGGAAAACAGAACCAACAGTACACGTTAAATTTTATGAAATTGACCCTTTTGTTTAAAAACCCCCAATTCACATATTCATATATTATTCTATAAACTCATTTTCAACCAATATTAGAATGTTATTATTATGAGGGAAAACTAATTTTTTTGGTTCTTAAGTTATTCACCATTAATAATTTCATCATTATTTTAGAGAATGTTGTTTTATAAACCAATAGAATCAGTTGATTCATATGAATCATCCTAGATATATATCATTGGTGAGGTGGATCAACCTATTATGAAAATAAGTTCATTAAGAAATGAAGTTGTACATTATGAATTTTTTTCATATTTACAACCTAATACTTTTGAATAATCCTCAAAATATAAAGTTTGGAAAATATATACAGATGATGAACCCAATGAATTCAAATGGAATAATGTTTTTTCATGGGTTGAATGACCTAAATATACTTCTAAAATTTGGCCATTTTTTTGAAATAATATTGATTAAAACAAAATTATAGTAAGAAATAAAGATATATTGGATTCAAATAGTTATAATAAAAATTTTATAATGTATGAAGATTCATTTTCCATGATATATGATCATGATGATATTTTTATTCTTTTCTAATATTCATGAATTTTAAATTTCAAAAAAATACTAGGAATAAAGGTTTATTTTATTAATAGATAAATATAGGAGAAATTATATGTGGATCATATACATTTTATAGAATAAAAAATAAAAAATAATATTTATACCTACTATTTCACTTTACAAACATAATAAATCCCATGATGCCCTATATGATAAATTTATTAGATTATTTATATAAACTGATTTTTCTAAGAGAGATTCATTCTAATAAATTTTGTAAAAATGATTCTAAAAAACACAATCAATGATCCAATATATTATTATGACTTTATATTTGTATCAACTAAAAAATCAATTATATATTCTATTATGGATCTTATAAAATCTATGTCTAAAATGGCCAATATTGTAAAACATACTTATTCTTTTTTTCATGTTTCTAAATAATTGAGAATGTTTGTAGCTAAAAATATGTATACAAACAAAAGTAATATTAAATTAGAATACGAAACTAAATTTTTTTTAGTACTCGGATTCGATCCCCAAATTTTAAAGATATTGATGGATCTAGGAAACTAGTTTATCAAAATATTTTTTGACTGATGATTTGTAGTTTACTAATAATAAACGCTAGTCATATTGATTTAATGTTTTAATTTTTCATTTGTGTAAGATATCAATAATATCGAAAGGATTCTCGTATTATTTTTGTACAACTAATTTTTAATTATCTGAGGGGAACTATTGATCAATGTAGAAACTCGAAACCTAGTAACCGAGAAGTGATGGAAATTTAAATTAAATTTCTATCAGATACAATAACTCACATCTTGATAGATTAAAAGTTTATTATTCTAGGTAAACTAGATACAAACATGAGTGTTTCATTACATTTGATAACAAAAATTATAGAATATTTGGAAAATAAAATTATTCCCTCTAGAATATGCTTACATATCAAATATAGTACACTTATTAGATTCCTGATATATTATTCAACATAAGGTTGAACTTAATTTCTCAATAGGGGTAAACTATAACATATTATATCATGGATCATTTAACCACAATAAATATATAAATAAAAAATTATTGAACATGGATTCCATGAAATAAATGAGCTATAAAGGAAGTGAATTTAGATATAGTATCCATGCGGGGAAAAATGTGGATAATTTCCAATATGGAATGGAAAAGTAATAAAAAAACATTCCATTAAATCAAATAAATTTCTATCATAACATGATAAGTCATATTCATTGTGAAATTCTATATTATTGGAAACAATATCCATGAATTAAAAAACTAGAAATAAAATGCATCCATAGATAATATCCTTTTGAAAATATTTTGGATAATAAAAAATTAATTTTTAAAGAAATCAATGCTTAATTATTAGATGTTAGGTATCTCAATCATTATACCTCTACCATGAAGACCTTTCAGAAGACAGTTTATTCTTCTAGGTATAAACCCATTTGGTTTAGAAAACTTTTTGTATATTGTCTTACTAATTTACCTCAAGAAACTAATGATTCATCAAGGGGATATAATTAATTTTTCCCCAACCTTTCCATTATTGTCAAAATCATTCCTCATATATTGAATAGTTTATTTAATTCATAAAAAAGTACCTTACCATAAAATATTTGTATTGAGTAAATAATAATGATTTTTCAATATTTCTATAGATAAACAAATGGATTTCAAGGTAGAACCCCATATGTAAAAGTGATATATGACATTATAAATAAACATATCAATGATAAATATTAAAGATAATCTGGGGAAATTAAATGACCAAATATCTCATGTAGGTGAATAATTCAACGGAAGGATAATGAATACAAAAAATAAAACAATGATATGAATACCAATACTATGCTTTTTCAAAATAATAGTAAACCATCCAGAGGATGAATAATGATGTTATGAATCAAAAATATAAAGACTACTATATATTTCAAAAATTGGATGTTATAATTTTGTAAAAAATATCATTAAAAACATTTTTAAGAAAAATATTCTTTTCATTTTGAAAATATCTTTTCAAAACATAAAACATTTGGAAAATACGTTTCATTAAAACTATAATTTAAAATAAAATAAATTTCATAATATTTTTGTAAAACTCTATACTCTAAAAATCTCATTGTAAACATGGAAAACTATCTTCAATAAAATGAAGTTCATGATGGTGGGTAATTATATAAATGCAATACATGTTAAAAATAACATTCCTTTTGTTCTATAAAATGTATAGAAAACATCCTTGTTCAAAAAATTGTAAATACATTCATTTGAAAACAATTTTTAAAAATAAAAAATGGATAAAAATTCATTAATAAATCCTTTTTAATAGTTTAAAATCCTTGATATAATAATTTTTAAAATGGTTTTTTAATGGATTTCTGATAGAAGAGAGAAATAATATATGATTTTCATAAAAACATATTGGCAACAATATTATGCTTCAAATAGTTGTGAAAGGGTAATATTATGAGAAAATATATTGAATAAACATAGGAATAGAAAATTTAACTAATTTATTAGATAAGGATAAAATAATTTTCAATAATAAAATTACATTTATTAACAATATCTATTAGAATGATACTGTAAAAACACACTAAGAAATATCAAAAATTTGATGTGAGGATTAATAAATAATATTGATATTCATATAAAATATAAATAAATATTAAAAAATTAAATAAAACATAATATGATCCTAATTAATTACACACATAAGCATATAATATTATATACAAAAAATAATTAATATAACCCAGTGAAAAGAAAATGAGTTATAAAATTCATTACCACATCGTAAAATTGAATCTAAATACACTTAGATAAGCTAATTATAATTTAAAAAATCCATAATTAATGATGTATTCATGAAATTAGAAAAAAATGTTTATTATATACACCATACAAAATAAACCAGGTGAATAACAATACGATATGCCTCAATGAAGTCAAATTGTGAAGAAATAACATTCCTTTGGATTCTATTTCATTTAACATGATTTAACATCATGTATAGTCGTCCTAAATTTGTCTTCAACATATAAGAGAAAAAATTTAATATTTATAATATAATTCATTATTGTATCCTAGAAAATTATTACCTATTCTTTTACAATATTTCAATATATTTGTCATTTCATATTAGAAATATCTTATTTTCTCATTCCTTATTTACCATAAGATTTTGGGCTCTTCTAAATACTATATAGTTTAATCATATCCATAATAATATAAATGACATAATTATCAAATTTATTAAATATTTATACGTTTAATACCATTCATTAATGTTTGTGTTGAGAAATGAAGTGTGTTACGATCATGAAGATGGTAGTTTGTACACATGAATTAGTAATGTTTTCATTTTCTGATGATTATTATTAAAATATGGTAAGTAATATATTATCAATAAAATATTTATAATATTATAAATAATATATAATTTCTTTATATACACTTTAATATATCATCCATGTGAGTTGGAGATTAATATATTTTTTATATCAGTTTGTGAAGGTGATAGTCCACAAGTACAAGAATGATGTTTTCATATCTAATTGTGAAAATATTTAAGAAATACTTTGATAAACTATCCTAAATGAATGATAAATATTTCATAAATATTATAATTATTTCATTTTTATCACATATAGTAATTAAATTTATCTTTATAACCATCCATGTTAGGTATTAGTGAAATATGAATGATATTACTTGGCGAGGTGATATTATGATGTACACATGAGCGACGTTATCGCATTTCATATAGAATTTAATGTATATTATTATATATTATATAATGACTCAATAGGTATAATTATATTATAATTATCATATATATTATTTATATTCATCATCATAACAAACCTTGAAGGGTGGTAGTGGAAAATGAATGATAATAGTTTGTGAGGAAATAGTCTTCCACACCTCAGAACGATGATTTCATAATAAAATTTATAGAATTCTGGATGGTTGATGGTTATTTAAATAATATAAAAACATCCCATTCTATTCAATATAATGATTTTAATATATAATCATTGTTTAATAATTATTATTATAGGTTGATAAATCAATAAAATAAATACGCTCGTTCAAGAGTGTTGCCTCTTATTTAGGTATCCACCTTTCGTATATAGAAAAAGCCTTAATAAGATGGATTTCATCCCAAATTTATACATGAAGGATGTGTAGTGTTATTTTTTTATATTATTTTGGAATTAATTTGACAAATTTTATTAATGTGTGAGGAAGAGAGTAGAGGTGTTGGAATTTTGAATGTGAGGAGTGTGGCACACATGAAAGTTATTAAAATATTTATTTACACCCATGTTTTTATTTTTAATAAAAAAACCAATAAAATGTTATATTTACGATAAGAGAATTTATAATGATGAAATAGAGAAATACAATTGGTTTTGGACAGGTTAGTGGGTCATGGTTTCCCTTATATTCTATGTTTAACCCTCAGTAAATCAATTTTACCTTAACTACAGTAATTAAATTTTAATGTTTAAATTTTAATTTTTTTATATATAAAACTTATCATATTAGAAATTAGATGTTATTATTATTCCAAATATAGAATCCATTTTTATAAATTCAATTCACATATGTAGAAAATTTTAATTTAAAATTATTCCCAAAGACGGTGTGGAAAAGCATATTTGTAAAGAGAAATCAATAAAAAGAATAAAGGGATTTTATTTTAAAATTATATATGAAAATGATTCCATTAACATAAATTAAACTAATGGATATATAATTTTATTAATTTTACTTTAAATATAACTTAGAAAATAATTTTACTTTACATATAATATAAATGGAAATGAAATTTACAATTGACATTATGTTATTTTACTTAATCATAATAAAATTAAAATGTTAAGAAAAATATATAATTTTCACCCAAAATATTTTTTTATCCTATGACTTAAATAATATGTTTATTTTTAAGAATAATTTATAAATATTATAGTAAATATATTTAATTTTTTTTGTGGAAATTATGACTATCCGCCATTTATAAAATTACTTCTTTTCATAAAACAATTATTTTTCTTTACATTGATTTATATTTTCTTTATACTCAATATATTATCATTATATTCATAATATTGTTTTTAAAACTAATTAACATAAATTTAATCATTATGATATAATATAATTCTATATTACATATCATTTTCAATGGTGGTTGCATGTTCTTCAAGCTATGAAAGAGAATAAAATTAAGGAAACATATTTTGTCGGTTGCTTAAGATAAGTGTTTTGTGTTGCATCCTCTATTTAAATAAATATATTTTATAATAGTAGGGTGTCACATTCTCATTATATTAATAAATTTGAATCCTCTTAATTTAAACTTGTCCTCTATCATCAGGGGATTGATATTAGATAATTAGTTTTTTAATCTCACAGCTTAAAAATATAATTAATATAACATCCTCCAAATAAGGGTGAAACAGGATTAAAAGGGTTATATATACTGTTTTATAAGTATAAGAATTGTGGCTAAAGCTGAATATATGGATATGGATGATAAGTTTAAATAACTATAAGAAATTATAGAGGTTATTGACCACATGAATTTGATGGTGAATATAATATTAAAGTCCTCCAAACCATAGATATGTGATGATTAAAAATTATTTTGACTCATTGGATATAAGTGTAACAAGTTGACTTTTTCATAAATCTTTATCCTAAAGACTAAGAAATATTTTTTATTCGAAAAATATAAGAAAATACACTTATTTGATTTGTTTTAATTTTATTAACACTGTTTTTACATTTAGTTAGGATTCAATAGATTTATAATTCATCACCCACTTTTAAAAATTAATATCCAAAACACAATTTTTATGACTGATGAACAAAAATTTGTAGTTATATTATTGTAAGATCCATAAAGGAGTTAAAATTGTTTTTTCAGGACTCTAACTATTTTCCGAATTTATATAGTTAGCACATTTTTTAAAAAATAATATATTTTTCTATAATCCTAAATAGAAACATGATTGGTTCATTATAAAAATTTATTTTAGAAACCATTCAACTAAAAAGAATGATATATTTACGCGAACATCTTGTTGGATAATGGTATGAGTTAAAACCATATCATTTCCAGTCATGGTTTCTTGCCCCGAAACCTTAGTATATGTGATTGGTATTCACTGAGCATACATGTTATCATTTTTCAAAATGTTAATAATATTTTTCCAATAATTTGAAAAAAAAATTGGTGGACTTCCTTGAAATAAAATTAATTATTAAATTAATATTTTTCAATGTTTTTAAAAATACCCTTTCCCACAATGACTAAGAATATTATTTAACTATTTGTATAATTTCATTAATTATTATATTTATCCTAAAGGATACAAATATCTTCAAAATTATGTCTAAAATATTTAAATGCATTATTCCTAAAAAAATCCACTAAATTGTATATTTTTTATAAATTTTCTCATAATATTTTTAATCATGTAGACACTCATTACATAAAACCCAAAAAATGTGTCCAATAAAATCATTATATGGTAAATATTAATATTAAAAACTTGTGATGGTATCTATAAATCCTATACTATTGAATAGACATATAAATCTAAAATTTAATAGGATCCTTTTGTGTTTCATTATTATTTTCCCCAAAATAACCTTGGAAAAATTAATCTAAAATTAAATTCAAAATAAAAATACATAAATACTTCAGACAATTTATTTCTAAATATATCCTTACTTGGTCAATGTTTTAGGCTATAGAGTAGAGAATTTACTCGATTAATTCCCAAATTTTACATGATTAAGGCAATATAATAATAATTGAATCCCTATTATGAGATTTATTTCCTTTCATTGTACTCTTCATTTTTCCTAAAAATTATTTTCTTTATTACATTTTATACCACTCGTAAATCATTTTCACATTCTGTGGGGACATTTTTCTATGTGTCTCCTTCCTCATTTAAAACATTATGTAAATAGAGCCTTCTTTCTTCCACAGTTTCCAACACTCAAGTTATTTGATAACTCTATATTTTCCTTATTTAGTGAGTCTATTAATTGGTTAAGGTATATGTTGATAATCAAGTTTAGATAAAAATAATTAAGTATAATAACAACATACTTTACCCATGTAATCATCAAATTTTTATTTTCATATTCACCATCTTTTCCTTCATATTCATTGTTAACATGATTCTTTTGGGTTCCTAGCATTTAATTATACCAAAAATCATATTGTTAGAAACAATAATCATTTTAGGAAAACCTTGTAATCATTTATAGTATTTTTTTATCAATATACCTATTTTAATCTATTAAACCAAAGGTTTATCTCATATAATTCATTTAAATCAAATATTCAATTACTTTATGATGGTGTTTACTAAAAATGTGAATTGTCTAAAGTATATAGCATGGTGGAATAATACGATTTTCACAATAATTACTATTTTCACACCCCTTGTTATAATTGGTCCACACTCAATTCACACTTTTGTATTTATTCTCCCAAGGTACCTATGTTCCATAACATCATCCACTTTTATTATAAAAATTGATGTGTATTACTAGGAATATCGACATATTTTATTACTTTTTAAAACATTAGTATATTCTTAAAAACATACTCAAAGTTCATCTTATGCTTATGGTCCCTAATCTATGTTATCCTATATCTAGTTCCCACGGATTATACTAAACTTCCTTCGATAGAAACTATTGTTTCTGAAACCTCAGTAAACTGGAACTAGTGCATACTTTATTAAATTGACATATGTTACAAGGATTTGAATCTAAAAGGACCAAATAGTTTAGTAGTATTAATAAAATATATTAATACTTGAGTATATTTATATTTCAAAACATAAAAAAAAGATTATTTTTTTAAAAAAAATTATTCCATCCAGTATATCATTTCATATCAATCATTGTACACATCATGGATTATTAGGAAATAGGAAACGTTAGGGTTTTCCCAAATTCTCATTATGGTTTAAGTACAATAGAATATTTAATTAATAAATAAGTACAATATATATGGAAAGGTAAATAATCTAACAATCATTCCATGTAATCAATAAACTGAGAAGGAAGTGTCTTCAGATATATTACCAATGAGAAAATATCAACGATAATAATTAATATGGAAACATAAAAAACAAAAAACATGTTCTATTAAATCAATAATATAACTATCATAATATGATTTGGGATAATAAATATTATATGGTTAATAATATAAAATTCATTCCATTAAATAAATAACTGATAATGATATGAATCTATATATAATTTTATTGTGAAAATTATCTTGTAAAATAATATTTGATATCTATATTAAAGAAATTCTAAATTTATTTATGTCATGTGGGATGTACATGATACCTCTACAATCAAAACCATTCACAAAATAGTTTTAAATATGGGGTACAAACCCATTGGTTATTTCTAATTAATTACAAGATACCGAACTAATTCACTTCAACAGACTTCTGATACATTAAGGGGATAACATTAACCAGACCCCACATGTGTCTTAAATATCCAAATAAATACACAAATATCAAATAATAGATTTAATTCATAAAAATGTTTTTAATCATATAATATCTTTATTAAATAATGAATAAATATTTATCAATATTTTCCCAGATAAACAAATGAATTTTGATATAGAACACCGTATTTTTTTAAAATATATGGTTTAAGAAATATATATATATGTGTGTGATAGTAATATAGATATTTAGGGTGAATTTAATGTCTAAGTAGGACATAAAAATGAGTAATTCAAGGGGAATTTGGTGACTAAATAAATGAAACAATAAAGTTAATGTCAACACTATCCTTGGTTAAAATAACCATTAACTATTTTGAGGATTATCAATGGTGGTATCAATATAAAAAATCCTCATTAAATTATATGTAAAATAAGTGGTTATTTTACTTGATTAATTTAAATAAACTATAAAATTATTCATAAAGATATCCTTTTCATTTGGATATTTATTTTAAATGAATAAAATATCTGAAAATAATTTTCATTCAAAATATTTTTTAAAAAATATAAATTTCTTGAATATTAAGAATTTAATTATAGTAAAACATAACCTCATAAAAATGAAATGTAATGTTCAATAAAATTATGTCCATGATGTTGCGTAATTCTATAAATGTCATAAAAGCTATAAATAACATTCAGTTTGTGCTATAAAATTGCTAGAAATTGCCTTTTTAGAATGACAATATTATTCCATTAAAATTTTATCTAAAAAAAATAAAAACCAGTGAATATTTATTGGATAAATTATTTTTATTTTGATAAAACTAATTTTATAAATATCTACAAAACATATCTTCTGATGAAAATGGATTGCCGACTAAAGGGAGAAATAAAGATTTATTTTATTAAAGCAATTACCGCAATTTTAAGTACCAAATACTAGGGAAATTGTGGAATTACATGAAAATATGATGAACAACTAGATGAGGATAAAATTGATGTTTTTTATTATAAAATGGTCAAATAATTACTTTCAATGGAAATATAGGTATAAACAATTGAAATAAAAAATATATTTTGAAATAAATCCTCAAAAGGGACAAGACATTGATGTATGAATTATCTAATGAATAATTTATGTTAATCTACTTAAATTACACATAAAAGAAGTGTAAATACAACATAATGTTATCTGATTTCATTACACACATAAACTTAGAATATCAAAGATAGAGAACAGGTAATGTAACCTTATAAAGAGAAGTTGTGTTGAGAAATTATTTACCACTTTAAAAAATTTATATTAAATCCCCTCAAATTAAATAATTTAAATTCAACCAAGAAATACCATGTATAATTATGTATTAATTGTCTATTAAAAATAATTAGTTTTATATACACCATATAAAATAAATTAGTTACATATCAGTACAATATACCTCAATAAGATTAAATTGGGATGAAATACCTTACCGCACACAACAATATTTTCTCAAAAAGAATTTAACATATTATATTGTGGTCTTATACACATAATTAAAATAAAAAATAACCCTATCGATATGAAAAATATCATATATAATCCTATTATAACCTCATATCACCCATTCATTAATAATAATTCATTATTTTTAAAGTTTTATGGGTTAATTGAATAGTTTTAACTTTCATTATTTGGAATGAATGTTTCAGTTCATGTAAATATTATATAGTTGAAACATATCCATAACAATATTCATGAAATAATTATCATATTTATACATCAATAATAATATTAAACCCAATCATAAAATATGTGTTTGAGTGATTATGTATGTTACAATAATTGACACAGTAGGTCGTATTTACAATTGGGTAACATTTCCATTTTCTGATTATCATTATGAAAAGAAGTTAAGTAATAAATTATCTTTAATTAATGATAATAATATTATAAATACTGTATTATTTTATTTCATATACATATATATATCATTCAATAGGTTTGATTATGAGAAGATAGTCAATGATCTTTGTGAAAGTCGTAGTCCAGAAATACACAAATGATGTTATCATCATTAAGTGAGCGAGTAGGTAAGAAATAGAATGACAAGTTTTCATTAAATAATGATAAATATGTTATGAACATAAATATTATGTTATTTATATCACATATAATAATTAAATTTAACTTTATCACCTTCCCTGTAATGTGTTAGGAAAAGATGAACCACATCGCCTCATGAGGTAGTTGTTGGCCATACACACGAGTAACATTATCATATCCCCCATGGAGTGGAACAAATAAATTTATATATGATATGTTGACTCTTGGGATATAATTTTTCTTAAAATATGAAATTTATACTATATATCCATCATCATACTCATCCATGAGTGGTGGTAATGTAAAAAATTAATGCCATCTGTTCATGAGGTGGTAGTCTATTGTACACATAAACAATTATTTCATAACCCATTTATTTGAATTGAGAATTGTTGTACGTCATTAACTTATATTAAAAACTTCCCATTATTTTGGATATATAGATTTTATTATATTATAATTTTTTAATAATAATTTCTAGTTGGTGGAGAAGTAAATACAATAAATATTCCTGTTAAAGAACATTAACTCTTTTTTTGGTATCCTTCATATGTTATCACCAAAAACATCCTAGGATGGATTTATAAAGAAAAATGAGGCTTCTAAGATAAGGTAATTAATGTTTTTTGTGAATTTATTTTCTAAACCCATTTGGTTTTATAGTGTTATGAATAGAGGATATGAGGTGTCCTCCTATAAGTGATGTGAGTGAACACTTATAAATGTTGAAAAGATTCAGTTACAACATCGTTTTTACCACTAAAAGCCTCCAAAATAGTTCATTCTAGAAAATATGAGTTATAATATTTAAATATGTCCCATAAATGGGCCTTTTACATTTTTTTTATTTCGTTTTAAGTCTTATTTTCTTATTTTAACCATGATGAATTCATTTTTATCTTAACCATGGTAATTTGTTTTCACTATTTTCACAATTTTTTTTGCAAAAAATTTAGCTAACTTAATTAAAAATTATAAAAAATTATGATTTAAATATTGAATATATTTTCAATATTTATTTCAATGAGGTGTCAAAAATAAATTTAAAATTAATCATGGAGACACAGTGAGAATGTGGGGTTTTTATGACAAAATGATAAAAATTTTATAATTTAGGTATATAATAAATCAATATGAAAAGGATTAAAATAAATTGAATTGAATTAATTGATATATTATTTAACAAAGGTTACATTAATATTTGTTAAAAATTTAATTTTCCTTTATAAAATATTAAAAAAATAATGATATTTTCAATAAGAATCAATATTTTCAACTATTCCTATAAACATGAATCTTTTAGAATATAAAAATATAAAAATTATGCATTAGATAATTTTCATTTTATAATTTGAAAAATGAATTTCATATTATAAATATTTTTTCTAAAATTGGTGAAAATGAATTTTAATTTATGGGTGTAAAGAGAGATTGATCGATTTTTAGAAAAATACATACTTTTATAAGACATATCATTTTCAATTAAATTATTAGTATTTAATTAATTATTAAAAAAATTAATAATTTTACTAAATTTCTAATTACTATTAATACACACTAATTTAAAGGTTATATTATAGAGGTAAATTACATTATTGTTCATTTAGACTTGGGGTTGCATGTTCTATAAAATATGAGAGATATTAAATTTAAACAAATATGTATTCTATGGGATTTTTACATTATGTGTGTCTTATTTCATACACTATTAAAAAAAATTATTATTCTAAAATATCTTGTTCTAAAAATATATATTTATTTTAAGATTTTTTAAATGATTGAGAACTAATTTTTTTCAGATTTTTTACCTTGGTGGATATAAAATGGATTGAAATTGTACTAATTGAACTTCTGATTTCTTGGTATAATATTTTGTTTCATGGTCTTTTAAAAAATATATTCCATACCAGTATCCAAAAATGAATACAAATATATGTCATCTATATTTAATTGAATTTATTTTTTTGAATGCAACTCTCACTCCTTGAATTGGCATCAGTTTTATTAAAAATAAAATTATTTGTGATACCAAAAGTATAATTTAATTATGTAAAAAATCCCTCAAACCACTCTGGAGAAAAATAAATAGATGTAAGGTACCATTAACTTCAAGATAACATAAATAATGGATATATTATTTGACCACTAGAAATAATGCAAGAAAAACATATTGATATATATACTAAATCCCATAGTTCTAAAAAATATGAATATATTAAACAGAAGAAGGCAATGATTAATAATAAATGATCATTCAAATTTACATCATGTTTACCAATAAAATTACATTAATGAACTCATTTAAAAATGGTGAGTACATATATCATGGTTTTTATAAAAAAAATATTTTTTAAAAAAATATTTATCCTAAATCATTTTATTTTCAAAAAATAACGGCCTTTCTTAATTTTTTAGTTTTCTTTAAAAAATATTTTTTTAATATAATTTTTATTTTTTTAAAGTCATATTTTTCCTAAAAACAATATTTTCTCTAAATTGATTTTTTTACTATATTTGTTTTCTCACATAATAGTTTTTTAAAAAATTATTATTTCTAAACAATTTTTTTTCTTAAAAATGATATTTTAATTTACAAGACTTCATTTATTATCATAAGTTACATTTTTAACCCCATGATGCAATTTGAAAACTTTTTCATTTAATATTTTTTATTCCATTTGTTTTTTTTAGATCAAAATTTTTTGTGTTTTTAATATTTTTATAAAATATTCCTAAATAAATTTTAGTCCACTAAACATTTATCTAAAGGAAACATTAAGAGTTAATTATTTATATTTGAATATATTTAGGATATGATTCAACCATCAAATTAGTTTTGTAATGTAATCTGAGTGGTCAAATATATACATGATGAATCTTCAACTCCAGGTTTAAAACTATGAGAGATGGTGAGCACATACCACATCAGATATTCATATTGTTGTCAGACCTCAACACTCAAATTCTCTATCCATCTGGTATTTTGGAATTTTTTCAATTATATTTCTATTCATTCGATCAGACCCTTCTAGTCCCATAAAATTTCACAAAATGACTACTCCTAAAGATATTTTAAGAGATTTTAATTGAAAATAATTGGTTTGAAAGAATCAATTCTTTATTGAAATATGTAAAATGATTAAAGTTATTTTATAATGTTTATGCTCAAAAAATAATGTTTTATTTTTCAATATCATTCGACAGTAATGTAATTTTGTTCATCTATTTTTTATTCTAGAATATGATCATGATTAATAACATTTAACCTTTATGATAAATGTTAAATGTATAATATCCATCATGTTTTAGATTTAGTATAAGATCTGATAAAATAATATTCCATTTTAGTTACGTATAAGACGCCAAAAAATCATGGTTATTTTGAGAAATCAATTACTAAAACTTTATTAATTCATACTTCTTAGATTGTATGTAAATTATATCATCTAAAACTAGATTCAGTAGTTTTCTCTCTAGGGATTTATGAATATATCATTTTGAGGAAATGTTCTAAAAATAGTTCAATGGTATGGTATATACTTGTGTTGTTTTTTATTATGAAAATGAAGAAACTAAAAAAAGTAATGTTTTTATATCTATCTATCAAGGTTCTCAAGAAGAGTTTAAATAAATTAAAATTTATTTCATTTCAATGTTTTATTAACAAGATATTGATAAACTATTTGTTTTGGAATGATGATAACATATGAGGATATTTTCATTAGAGAAAATATATTTTTATAAGTAAAGAATAATTTTAGAGAATGAATTTAGTGGTTTTTTCTGAGTAAAAAAATTAGTTGAGAAATTAAAAAAATAATCTATTGATGATGATTTTCTCTAGTAAAATCTAATATTTCAGAAAAAAGGCTATTTTAACACTATTGATACAAAAAAATAATGTAAAATATATATGTGATATGAATGAAAATAGTTGATGGAATGTAAAGAAAAAAAAGATCTTGCTGATACTAATTTCACATTTGATATGGTAGAGGATGTAACATTAAAATTGAAAACTGATAATTTTTAAACAGATAAATAAACAAGAATAATTTTTAAATATTTTATGAAGAAAAATGGTTAAGAGTTTTGGAATAGAGTTTAACGAGCTCATGAATATATATGTTCTACAAATAAGGAAGGAGTTCATTGAGTTTTAATTTTATTAGTTATCCAAATGATTCTAAAATAAATTCATATTATTTATTAACAAAATATTCCAAAACAAAAAAAATGGATCATCCAATGTTCCTATAACACTTGAGAATTACAAAGGGAATCTTTTTGAAAAAAAATTTCAGTGCAAAAAAATAAATTTTGAAATATGGAAAAGATGATTTTATATCCAATGAGATATTGGTGAGGAACCTAGAAAAATATTCTCACTTTTAAGAAGAAGATAAAAAATATTCACTTGAATGAGTATAGGAAGAGAGTTCTTCTGAGTCCCCATATTTTTTTACTTGTTCTGAGAAAGATTGTGAGTTGGTAATTTCTATGAAGGTTCATTTTTTTGAGAATCAAAAATTGAACCCGTCGTCAAATTATAAGGTATCATGAAAATATGTGTCTCATTAAACTATTGATGTATTGGAGGTTTCAAATACCTAAAAAGTGAATGAACACAAGTAAGTGAATGTAATTTCTTGTCATTCTAGAATAAAAATATTCGATCTCTCATCACACTAAATAGATTATATAGCTACTCAATTAGATCAAAGAATAAAATCCATATTAATTTACTAAATTAATCATTGATGAAGAACATAGATACTCTACCTTTATTCTATGTATTGAATCTCGGTATAAGAATATTCATATGATATGTAATGTATAAGAATAAACTGATGTATTAAGTCTATTAGTATAAATATTTGTTCAATGTGAATATAATTTCTAGTAATTCAAGGTTTTATCCAATGAATATAGGAGGAGGGTAAGAGAAACTATATTATGGATAAAATATTCAAAAATAAATTGTAATTCACAAAATATTCAAATTGTAGTTGTTAAGATATCATGTTTGGATATTGTAGATTCCATTGAAAAGTTATCTTTTGTTGTTTCAGAAATGTTTGAACTAGCCGATTAGTTAATGATATTATTTGAGTCTCAGAAATAAGAAATTTTTTAATTAAAGTGAAAGAGTATATCTCTTGAAGAATACTTAGTAAATTTGATAGTATACAATGTAATGATTAGTATCTTGATGTATAAGTTGATATATTTAAAGAGGTAGAAAAAATATTCCATGTTATCAAAAATATTGTTCAAGTTGAAATTAATTATAGTAGTGGCTTGGAATAATTAAGAACATGTATAGATGAACAAAATGATTGTCAAAAAATTACAATAGAAATATTGTTATTTTCTCTAGTAACTCTTAATTAAAATTATAATTTTTTTATTTAATATATATTTAATTTACTTTTTCTCCACATATGATGTATGAATGATATAAAATAAAATTATTTTGTTTAATTTTATTTTCATAATCATTTATGATGGTTTATAAAACTCCAAAAGTAAAGAACTGTCTCCCATGGCTTGTGTCATGCATACCCCATGCCTGTCTTCCATCGGCCAGGGGCTGGTGACTATCACCAAATTTGAATATCCCCAAAAAGGGAAGTCGTTTTCCTTTAATCCTATACACACAATCAAATCTAAAACTATGGAATGTATACCAAATGTAAACCACAACTTTCACTGAGACAACTATAGAGACCCGAACCCTGACGTACATGGACATTACATTACTTTTGCGGAATACTTAGTACATAACAAAAACACACACACAAGGATCGTAATAGTTTAGTGTCTTTGGAAACTCGGAACGTAATCTTCTAATCGTGGTGAAAGATCTTCAATATCTCCCATAACGATCTTCCCTTTTTTTTCTACCTAAAACCTTTCTTTATATCCTGGGGAAAAGAAAACATAAAAGGGTGAGCTCAAATGCTCAGTAAGGGTAAGAAAAAGAAGAATCAATCACATCATATTCATAAGAACATAACTTTTGGAAATCTTAACCTGCAAAAGAGAGCATAATTTCATATCATGGGATAAATCATAGTGGGGAAATGAAATCCCAATAAGCATAACTTAAAACATGAAACTTTGTGGCATACACACATAATCATGGAAAATCATTTCTTGTTAGTCATGACTCATTGCCAAGACTATCTTAGTGGACAAAGTCCCTTTCTAAACCGAGTCACCCTCGTTCCAGTCCTGTTTCACTGAACCGGTATAACCTACCGTTTCAGCCATGTCTATCTCATGAGATATAAAATCTTTACCCAATGCATTGGAGGGAGATATAGGTCCCACCCATCTTATAATGAATCCTTTCTTATGTGTGCCACATAATCATAAACCATACATCATAGCGTAACCCATGTGATAAAAATGGGATTCTTAAACAACATGACATCATACAACAATTCATATAAGATAAAGGAATTCCTAAAAATATTTCCATCACAACATAATCAAATCCATGTAATAATAGGGATAAAAACAGAACTGTTTTATTATCTTAGATGGAAAATAATTTTGATAAAATACTTGAACTCTATTCTTGAGGAAAATATCATTTCTACTTCAAAAACATTTTTCCTTTATTAACATGCCATAAAAATTTAAACTAAAAGAAGTTGATTAAAATTAAACTTGAAAACTTGTAAAGGAAGCTTCTTGTAAATAATGTTTTAAAAATCCATTCATGCCGTATAAAAAAACATTCTTCTCGTACTTTTGTCGAAAAAGTCAAAAATTACCTCGTACGAAAAATGACAAAAGATTCCTTTCAAATATTTTATTAAAAACTCACCGAAGGGTAAAATTGGATTTAAACAATTGTAGGTGGATGGAAATAATATTACATATTGATGAAACATGGATGTGGATGATAAAATACACCCTAGTAAATACTTACGAATAAACAATCTCGGATAAAAATGAGATTGTGATATTTCCCTTACCTTAGGTCCGATTTGCTTTGTACGTGTCCGAAGCTCCTGTATAATGGTTTAAATAATTTTATTGACTTATTCCAGAATCATACATATTGATATGATATCATATATGGTCATATTCTTAGCTTCTTGTTAGTAATATTTCATTGTTACTTGTTACTCGGGTCTTTATTGCCTTTTGTTCTTATGCGTGTTTTGCCGAATACATTCTTATTCTTCTTTTAAGGTTATAGATACCTTATATCCAGAATGGTATTAGTGTAACATATATCATATTTATTCATTCAATTCATTTATATAATTACTATGTAATGATGATCATGTAGAACGAGTCGCATCACATCGTGGAGACGGTATTCCGTACGTACGCACGAGTGATGATATCGTTCCTATGATCGTGGAATTGTATTGGAGTATATATTATTTCAGTATCAATATTACTTTATAATAATCATAAATAGTTACTCATTACACCATTATACCCATCCTTGTAAGGTGGTGGTGGAAAATAGATTACACCACGGTGTGGAGACGGTATTCCGTACGTACGCACGCGCGGTGATTTCATTTTTCCATAGGATGGATAGAAGGTGAATTAGGGTTGTTTCATATTTATAATAACATATCAGTATGTAAGTAATACTGATGTTATTACTTTATCATGAAACAACTAAAGAAGAAGAAGTTGAATAAGAAATAAATTGAAAAGATCGGTAATGGATATTACCTCTTCTTTGGAACGCCTCTTTGAATCCTCCACTTAGGGAACTAAGATTGGTCTTTGAAGAAGACCAGGACCTCTTGGATTATTCAAGGGATGTGGAGAGGAGAAAATGTCAGGGGTTGGCCGAGCTTGAGTGCTCAAATTGGTGTGAGGAGGAGGGGGAGGAGGTGCCCTTTTATAAGGGAGGAGAGGGGCACCTTAGGAATATCTCAAAATATTATTTTATATTAAAGTCAAAATCGGTTTATAATTGTTCCAAATGGTCTTATTTCGAAGATAAAGTGGGTATGGGTCGAAATCCTATCAACCAATAAGATTTAGACAAGTTTAGGTTATTATTTTAACCTTATCAATTAGATTTAACTCTAAGTTAAATAATTTTACTTTTACCGTGTCTTTTGGTTTTCTTACACTATATGGTTAATACACTTACTATAACATGCCAAACGAACCCCAAATTGTTTATTATTAATATATATATCCTTATCTAAGTCCTTTGGCAGAACCGTAGATTTTTAGGAATAAAATAACAATTAATAATATAATATTTGATTTAAAAACTATTTTGTGTCAATTTTGACACTATTTGATATATGATTTTTGTGAAAGTCATAACAGAATTATATGTTCGAACCAAGTTTATTAAATCAAAACTAATATATCATATTAAGCTAGAAAATTAGTGGGATTCATAAAAAGTCTCAAATTACATTTCTTTTGGTGTTTATAACATCAATTATGTCAATATTTTATTAATGAAATAATTACTGCATCATCATTGTGTCATAAATAAATTAAATTATTTAATGTCTAAAAATTATAAATAAAATACCATTATGTAGAAAAGCATTTTATCTTTCTAATGAATATTTATAGTCGAATTTATCTTATGTATAACCCCATATTAAAAATGATTTACTTATTAAACTTTGATTTTAACTATTTTAACCCTTCTTTAAATAAATTAATAATAACTGTCCTAATCTAATCCAAGTGGGCCTAAATGATAATATTTTACACTTAGGGTTGTTTTTGGTCGAGATACACTTGTCCAATAGAATTAGGACATGTGTTAGGGTAATATTAATATCATTCTTACCCTTAATTACCCTATTTACTTTTAATCGTGGTAAATAAAAGTAAAAAGTTACTATTCACCAAAAATTATTTTCATCTCATTGAACCACATTTTACATAGTGAAATCAACCGTGTCTCTCGGATTTTTGAAATTCCCTTCACAGAAGCGGTAAAATTATGTTTTATGAAAAATTCAGTTTTTTAACTACCACTTAGTAGTTTCACTATTCATCAAAAATTGATGTTTTTCAGAACAATGCCAAAATTTCATCCTAAGCTATATTTCATATTCCGAATTCAAAAATGAAGTCTATTTTACCAAATTCATAACATAGAAGTTGCATTAATTAATTTTATAATTAAATCCCGCTATTAAAACAAATAGCGTGTTTTTAAGAAACAATATCTATCAAAAGATTGACACTTGATTATGTCTGGTTTAAATGTGAAATTACAACCAATGACCACCATTTTATTAAATTGTAAAAATATATTATAAATATACTTTAAAACCACTCAAATTAATAATTTATCACTATTAATTATTTCGATTAAAAAAGTTGTTTCTAATTAAAATTTAGTAATTTTCACTATTCATCAGAAAATAAAAGTTATCCGAAAAGTACCAAAATTTCACCTTAGGCTAAATTCGATACTCCGAATCCAAAAATGAAGTCCATTTTGAAAAATAAGATTTACAGAATTTCAAAAAGTGGTTATTACTATTCATAACGGCTAGTTTTAATAATATTTTAATAGCATATCGTTATTTAGTGAAACTCGGTATTGCGTATTACACACGCTATCGAGGAAGGTCGTGATTGCGTGTAATGCAAGGCAAGTAAAGGATGTGTGTTGTGTAAGCTCCTTTTGGTGTAGCGTACAACACAAGACATTAATAAAATTAAAAAGAATATTTTTCATAAAATCTCGGGCTGTTACATTCTACCACCCTTAAAATGAATTTCGCCCTCGAAATTCGTCGGGGTTATAAATGGTTTACTATTCGAAAGTTTCTTTAATAGAAACCCACATCGTAAAAAGGAATATCAAAACCAATCTTTAAAAACAAAAGTATGAAACGTAACAGTAACCCAAATAAACTAATCACTGAGTTTCCGCATCGGTGAAAATATGGATATGAAAGAGAAATCTAACCATCATGTTCTGATGGAGAGTGGTAGAGAACATGGCTATGGAAAAGCCAGTAATCACAAATCCATAGATTTGTGATGATATAAGGTACCATCTGATTCATCAGGTATAAGATCACTAGTACAACATTTTTGGTTTTTAAGATCGTTTCCCTAAAGTTAAAGAATTAGAATAAATAATTACTTTATTTTGGTACAATCTCACTTTTGTTCGTGCCTTGAACAATTTCCACATCATCTCTTAATAAATGAAGTTGAATTTGTTATTCGTGAAGTGTTAGCAGATCATGTGATAGAATGACGGGTCATTTCATCTGTCTCAAACAAAATGTTAGCAAAATTTATATACATAAGTCGATCTATAGTGAGATTAATCATATATGGTTCCTAAAATGGACTTTATACTTCATATATCATACTGATTAATATAATAAAACTAGTTTCTACTAAACAGGGACTTCCTGTAGGCCAGTGGTAGGAAATAAAGGCCAGTCGCACTTTGGTTGTGGGTTCGATTCCCACAGCCTTGTCCGACGCGATGGGCTGTCGCCCGTCCTGCAGGTTGTCCTTTTTCTAAAACTATATTACTATAACATCTCATCAATAATATCGAAAAAACATCTATCCTTAAACAATACTAACTTATTTCCAACATAATACATTCCAATATTTAGGCTTATCCATAATACTGCAGTCCACTCTCATAACATAGTGAAAACGACTACAAGAGATTTAACACCATCTTCGATCCCCATATATCATAAGATATGTTTTGTTGGTCACATTCCAAACATTCAAAGTCCTTAATCATGTATTATCTTTAATACCTTAGTGAAAACATGAATGTAGTAAAAATTTAACACTTTCCACATACCAAAATCCTCAAAATTCTATATACTCAAACCATGATATCACTTAGTCCTTATATCAATCATGAGCTCATGAATACTGTTAAAAATTTTGTTTTCTCATTTTCCCTTCATTATGCGCATATCATCTTATTTCCAAAAATATCTCAATTACTTTGAATACCACATTAGACCAATACATAAATATTCCAATACTCCATGATACAATATTATTTTCGAATCCCATTACATAAACACTTAATCATTCCACCACATCGTTGTCATATTCAACATCACCAATAGTGATCGCATGTGACTTCCCTTTGTCCTTTGCCTTCAGTGGTTTCTCATGTTGATCATCACTAACCCTTGGATTAGGGCATTTATTGGCATAATGTTCCATCTCCTTGCACTTGAAACATTGAAGTGTTGGTGGTGCGTTTTCTGCAGTGTTTGCTTTGTTCACATCATTAGAAACCCTTTTTCCATTACTTCGACACTCAGCTACTCGATGACCTTCTTTTCCACACTTAAAACATTTTCTAGTCCCTTTAAGACAATCTCCTCCATGCTTCTTTCCACACTTTGAGCATAAGGAAACATTCATCTTCTTTTCACCATTATTCTGAGATTTCTCCTTGAACTCCATCTTTCGTTTCTTGTCAAAACCATGAGATGGATATGTAACACCAACTTCCATTTCTACCTTGATAGCACAACGCACAATTTCTTCATAGCAACTGAAGTCTCTTATAGCTAATGCCCTTCGAAGACTTGGTTTTAAGCCACTGAATAATCGATCAACTTTACTTTCAGGTTGGATGATAATACCAGAAGCGTACCTTGCAAGTCTTGTAAAATTTGCTTCATAGGTACCAACAAATTCATCATCCCTTTGCTTCAGTTCAAGAAACTCTTTCTCCATCTTTGTTTGGAGAATACGAGGGAAGTACTTACTGAAAAACAAGTTCTTGAACTCGTCCCATTCCATGGACTCAATTTCATCTATTTGCCTCGTATTCTTGATAAGATTCCACCATTGATCAGCTTCACCTTCCAAACGATATACTGCTAAAATGACTTTATCATGCTCAGAACATTGAGGAACTGAAAATATATTTTCAGTGGTACTGATCCATTGTTCAGCAACAAGTGGATCGGATGTCCCACTAAAATAAGGTGGGCGTTGCCTCATAAAGGACTCAATAGAATACTGTTCCTTTCTCTACTCATTTGGAAGTCCAGAATGATTCATAGCTTGTGTAAGGATAGCAAAAAGATTTTGCACTCCATCTCCCATAACATTTGTTTGTTCAGGAGGACAATCATTGCATTGTCCATTGCATTGATCAACACGGTTCCTTCGGGTTCCAGCCATCATCTAAAACCCAAAAGGAATAGTGTGAGAGGAAAAAATCATGCTAGGGAAAACAACATTATAAAGGGGGAGTATCCTCAATATCTAACTTCTTAGGTTAAATTCTATGATCGTTACCATAGTTCTAGGACTGTATCTTATACGTATACTTATCCTTAGGGACATCCCTAGACATACCTTAGAAATATCTCTAGGGATCTCACTAACGTTTTCGAATCCTAGTTTCCAAAGGTTGACTAAACCTTTCCTCTGATACCAAATGTAGAGACCCGAAGCCTGACGTACATGGACATTACATTACTTTTGCGGAATACTTAGTACACAACAAAAACACACACACAAGGATCGTAATAGTTTAGTGTCTTTGGAAACTCGGAACGTAATCTTCTAATCGTGGTGAAAGATTTTCAATATCTCCCATAACGATCTTCCCCTTTTTTTCTACCTAAAACCTTTCTTTATATCCTGGGCAAAAGAAAACATAAAAGGGTGAGCTCAAATGCCCAGTAAGGGTAAGAAAAAGAAGAATCAATCACATCATATTCCTAAGAACATAACTTTTGGAAATCTTAACCAGCAAAAGAGAGCATAATTTCATATCATGGGATAAATCATAGTGGGGAAATGAAATCCCAATATGCATAACTTAAAACATGAAACTTTGTGGCATACACACATAATCATGGAAAATCATTTCTTATTAGTCATGACTCATTGCCAAGACTATCTTAGTGGACAAAGTCCCTTTCTGAACCGAGTCACCCTCGTTCCAGTCCTGTTTCACTGAACCGGTATAACCTACCGTTCCAGCCATGTATATCTCATGAGATATAAAATCTTTACCCAATGCGTTGGAGGGAGATATAGGTCCCACCCATCTTATAATGAATCCTTTCTTATGTGTGCCACATAATCATAAACCATACATCATAGCGTAACCCATGTAATAAAAATGGGATTCTTAAACAACATGACATCATAAAACAATTCATATAAGATAAAGGAAATCATAAAAATATTTCCATCACAACATAATCAAATCCATGTAATAATAGGGATAAAAACAGAACCGTTTTATTATCTTAGATGGAAAATAATTTTGATAAAATACATGAACTCTATTCATGAGGAAAATATCCTTTCTACTTCAAAAACATTTTTCCTTTCTTAACATGCCATAAAAATTTAAACTAAAAGAAGTTGATTAAAAATAAACTTGAAAACTTGTAAAGGAAGCTTCTTGGAAATAATGTTTTAAAAATCCATTCATGCCGTATAAAAAAACATTCTTCTCGTACTTTTGTCGGAAAAGTCAAAAAGTACCTCGTACGAAAAATGACAAAATATTCCTTTCAAATGTTTTACTAAAAACTCACCGAAGGGTAAAATTGGATTTAAACAATTTTATGTGGATTGAAATAATATTACATATTTATGAAACATGGATGTGGATGATAAAATACACCCCAGTAAATACTTACGAATAAACAATCTCGGATAAAAATGAGATTGTGATATTTCCCTTACCTTAGGTCCGATTTACTTTGTACGTGTCCGAAGCTCTTGTATAATGGTTTAAATAATGTTATTGACTTATTCCAAAATCATAAATATTGATATGATATCATATATGGTCATATTCATAGCTTCTTGTTAGTAATATTTCATTGTTACTTGTTACTCGGGTCTTTATTGCCTTTTGTTCTTATGCGTGTTTTGCCGAATACATTCTTATTCTTCTTTTAAGGTTATAGATACCTTATATCCAGAATGGTATTAGTGTAACATATATCATATTTATTCATTCAATTCATTTATATAATTACTATGTAGTGATGATCATATAGAACGAGTCGCATCACATAGTGGAGACGATATTCCGTACGTACGCACGAGTGATGATATCGTTCCTATGATCGTGGAATTGTATTGGAGTATATATTATTTCAGTATAAATATTACTTTATAATAATCATAAATAGTTACTCATTACACCATTATACCCATCCTTGTAAGGTGGTGGTGGAAAATAGATTACACCACGGCGTGGAGACGGTATTCCGTACGTACGCACGCGCGGTGATTTTATTTTTCCGTAGGATGGATAGAAGGTGAATTAGGGTTGTTTCATATTTATAATAACATATCAGTATGTAAGTAATACTGGTGTTATTACTTTATCATGAAACAACTAAATAAGAAGAAGTTGAAGAAGAAATAAATTGAAAAGATCGGTAATGGATATTACCTCTTCTTTGGAACGCCTCTTTGAATCCTCCACTTAGGGAACTAAGATTGGTCTTTGAAGAAGACCAGGACCTCTTGGATTATTCTAGGGAAGTGTAGAGGAGAAAATGGCAGGGGTTGGCCGAGCTTGAGTGCTCAAATTGCTGTGAGGAGGAGGGGGAGGAGGTGCCCTTTTATAAGGGAGGAGAGGGGCACCTTAGGAATATCTCAAAATATTATTTTATATTAAAGTCAAAATCGGTTTATAATGGTTCCAAATGGTCTTTTTTCGAAGATAAAGTGGGGATGGGTCGAAATCCTATCAACCAATAGGATTTAGACAAGTTTAGGTTATTATTTTAACATTATCAATTAGATTTAACTCTAAGTTAAATAATTTAACTTTTACCGAGTCTTTTGGTTTTCTAACACTATATGGTTAATACACTTACAATAACATTCTAAACGAACCCCAAATTGTTTATTATTAATATATATATCCTTATCTAAGTCCTTTGGCCGAACCTTAGATTTTTAGGAATAAAATAACAATTAATAATATAATATTTGATTTAAAAACTATTTTGTGTCAATTTTGACACTATTTGATATATGATTTTTGTGAAAGTCATAACAGAATTATATGTTCAAACCAAGTTTATTAAAGCAACATTAATATATCATATTAACCTAGAAAATTATTGGGATTCATAAAAAGTCTCAAATTACATTTATTTTGGTGTTTATAACATCAATTATGTCAATATTTCATTAATAAGATAATTACTGCATCATCATTGTGTCATAAATAAATTAAATTATTTAATGTCTAAAAATTATAAATAAAATACCATTATGTAGGAAAACGTTTTAGATTTCTAATGAATATTTATAGTCGAATTTATCTTATATATAACCCCATATTAAAAATGATTTACTTATTAAACTTTGATTTTAACTATTTTAACCCTTCTTTAAATAAATTAATAATAAATGTCCCAATCTAATCCAGGTGGGCCTAAATGATAATATTTTACACTTAAGGTTGTTTTAGGTCGAGATACACTTGTCCAATAGAATTAGGACATGTGTTATGGTAATATTAATATCATTCTTACCCTTAATTACCCTATTTACTTTTAATCGCGGTAAATAAAAGTAAAAAGTTACTATTCACCAAAAATTATTTTCATCTCATTGAACCACATTTTACTTAGTGACATCAACCATGTCCCTCGGATTTTTGAAATTCCATTCACAGAAGCGGTAAAATTAAGTTTTATCAAAAATTCAATTTTTTAACTACCACTTAGTAGTTTCACTATTCATCAAAAATTGATGTTTTTCAGAACAATGCCAAAATTTCATCCTAAGCTATATTTCATATTCCGAATTCAAAAATGAAGTCTATTTTACCAAATTCATAACATAGAAGTTGCATTAATTAATTTTATAATTAAATCCCGCTATTAAAACAAATAGCGTGTTTTTAAGAAACAATATCTATCAAAAGATTGACACTTGATTATGTCTGGTTTAAATGTGAAATTACAACCAATGACCAACATTTTATTAAATTGTAAAAATATATTATAAATATACTTTAAAACCACTCAAATTAATAATTTATCACTATTAATTATTTTTATTAAAAAAGTTGTTTTTAATTAAAATTTAGTAATTTTCACTATTCATCAGAAAATAAAAGTTATCCGAAAAGTACCAAAATTTCACCTTAGGCTAAATTCGATACTCCGAATCCAAAAATGAAGTCCATTTTGAAAAATAAGATTTACAGAATTTCAAAAAGTGGTTATTACTATTCATAACGGCTTGTTTTAATAATATTTTAATAGCATATCGTTGTTTAGTGAAACTCGGTATTGCGTATTACACACGCTATCGAGGAAGGTCGCGATTGCGTGTATTGCAAGACAAGTCAAGGATGTGTGTTGTGTAATCTCCTTTTGGTGTAGCGTACAACACAAGACATTAATAAAATTAAAAAGAATATTTTTCATAAAATCTCGGGCTGTTACAACAACTACTGAGAGTACAGAACAAACATAAAGTACAAAGGGGCCAAAATACAACCCAAAACCAAAAAGGAAAGTACAACATCCATGGTCTGTCCTCTCAGGACCAAACCTAAAGTGTAAGTGGAGGGTTGCTGTTAGTAGCTATAGACCTAAGCACGTCGGTCCTATCTCACTGAGCGCCACCTAGTCCGAGACCCCCAATGTCTCTGTTGAAGTTTCAATCACCTACACAAGACATGAAATGTGTGGGTGAAGCCTGTTCTAGGGTGACAAACAAAATATATAGAAGGGAACCCAAACCACAAAGGAAAGACCACAAAGTAAGACCAGACAACAAGACCAAAAATCATAAGAATCCCACACCAGGTATAACCTAGAGTATATAAATTAATATTTTCAGTAGTAAAACTAAATACTATTGTACTACTGAGGGACTCATCCCTAATTATCCTCTAAGGAATACTTGGCTACTGGACCACTGAGGTCTTCTTGCCTACTGGACCACTATGGTCAGCTTGGAAATTGGACCATTGAGGTCCGCTCAACTGCTAGACCACTGAGGTCCATTCTTCATCTAGACCACTAAGATCTTCTCACCTACTGGACAACTAAGCTCTATTCATCTTCTAGACCACTGAGGTCTGGTCGTCTACTAGACCACAGAAATCCTTTCTTCTACTGGACCATTGAGGTCTAGTAGATGACCAGACCTCAGTGATCACTGAAGGCTCAGGAAGAAAAAATTGAAGCTCAGTCCGCAAGAATAGCCGTCTTAGAGAAGCAAGCAGAAGAAGATCACAAAGACTTGAAGAAGATCAAGACGATTCTTAAGGGGCTCATGTCAAAGGAAAAAGATCCGAAATAACCCAATCCGATCTTTTTGTTGTATTTCTTTCATTGTTGTTGAGATTTCAAATTTAATGAAAGTTATATTTGTTGTTTCTATTGTTGTCATTACTAATCTTTCAGGAAATTTGTTAAGTTTTTCCATTCCCTCCAATTCTTTTTGAAAATCACAAAGGGGGAGAAGGAAAAGATCCTTAAGAAAAAAGAAGAACTCTAATAAGAGTTTATCAAAGGGGGAGAAAGGAAAAATACCCAAGAAAAAAACTCTAATAAGAGTTTGTTTAAGGGGGAGTTTTTCTTAAAGAATACCTTCTTATGAAATATCACTCCAGAAATATGAATACGATCTTTAGAGTTTCAAAGCCTAAGGGGGAGTTAGTCGTATTCACCTATATCCTCAAAATAAGGGAGATAAGCTTTAATATGTTTCTTTCTTCTTAGAATCATTGTTTTTCGTAAGGATGTTTGTGCTTTCCAAAAAGGGGGAGATTGTTGAGTCAATAAGGTTTTCCTTATGACTTTTCCATTACTTCTTGTTTTGAAAATCACAAACACCTTATCTTAAGGAAAATTGCTTTTATAAGGAAAATTTCTTTCTTTAGGAAAATTGCTTTTATAAGGAAAATTGCTTTCTTAAGGAAAATCGCTTTTATAAGAAAAATTATCCTTATCATATATTCTTTCATATTTTTCTTAAGTATAAGATTCAGAATCATTTTTTCTTAATCAGTTTCTCGGAATCATTAAAGCTTTGATATAAAGCATTCTGTTTTAGGATCTGAATTCCGGATAGGAACTGTAAGGAAGTTTCATTCTGAATTCTGGATATGAACTCTGACTAAGATCTACTCCAGATTCAAGATATGAATTCTAATGATGAAATCCCATTACGAACTCTAATGAAGAATTCCCATTACGAACTCTAATGAAGAATTCCCATTACGAACTCTAATGAAGAATTCTCATTACAAATTCTCACTACGAATTATGATGAAGAATTTTCATTATGAATTCTGGTAATGAATTCTCATTACGAATTCTGATGATGAATTCTCATTACGAATCTTGATGATGAATTCTCATTACGAGTTCAGATGATGAATTCCTATTCCGAATTCTCATTCCGAATTCTCATTCCGAATTCTCATTTCGAATTCACCTATTAAACAGAATCTGATTATCATTGTTTTATACACTCTGAATTTATTCACTCCGAACCTTCACTCCGAAGTTTTCATTCCGAACTTTTATGTTAGAGTTTAAAACGATGTCGTACATCCTGTTACACTTGTTTTGTTATAAAACGATGTCGTCCATTTTGTTATAAACTAACCGTTGTCTAAGTGACACGTGTACAGGTCCCTCCGATCTTTAAGGAAAATATGACCGTTGAAGAAGGAGCCGACCTTACCTATAAATAGGAGCTCATTTGAAAAAGCTCACGACGGATGGATGAACATTTTGGACTTTGTGCATACATGCTGTTGAAGTGATTTCGAGAGAGAGAGTCTCTTATTAAACTCTCAAAGCTTCGTGCGACTCCGAATGTTGGTGATTACATTCGAGGGCTTCCGGGGATAGGAAGACAGAGGTGCCGACTACCTTAAAGATCGATGGCTTTCTTGCTGAGAAAGACAGAGGTTGCCAACTACCTTGAAGTTGAGGGCTTGCGGGGATAGCAAGACAGAGACTCCGATCTTCGTATCGAGGGCTTACCCTGGTGTGGGTAAGACAGACTTGCTTGAAAGTATAAATCAAGGAACCTTTATCCAAGGTTGTTGGATACCCTTCTCTTTGGGTTAAAAGACTATTATCTTGTTACTAGTAGTTTTACTACTTGTCTTTATTCCGCTACATTTTGTATCTTAAGGAAAGTATAACTTTCTTATACTTCCTTACTTACTCTGATTCTTTTAGATTCTATAAGCTTTAAGGTAGAATCTCATATTATAACTTTTGTTAAGTTTCAATTTCCGGAACCATATTTCCGGAACCTACTTTCGGAATCCCTTTCCAAGTTTAGTTCGGTGTTAGAGGTGTTGTGAATTTACTTGGTTTAATCTTTGTAAAACTTAGCCCTTTCCTTTCTTTCTTTCTTTCTGAGCATAGGGCAATCTGGTCTAATATGTCCAGCTCGTTTACATTCATAACAAGTAACTTCTCCATCTTTCTTATCTTTCCTATCCTTTTTCTTATACTTGGATAGAAAATTTCTCTGTCCAGCTATCTTGTTCATCCTTCGAGCAAGATTGGCTAATTCACTTTCAGAAACATCACTTTCACTGGATTCAGATTGGAAAATGACTTTCTTAGACTTGGATCAGGTTACTCTCTCAGGAGTTTTAGCTTTCATCTAATTTTAAGTAGTAGTAAAAGCAACAGTACCATTTCCATTCTTTTTCTTGATGTTGTCAGCATCTCTCTTCATTCTAGTCTCATGTTGCAGAAGAGTTCCAAATAATTCATCAAGAGTAATTTGAGTAACCTTCATGTTCTCATCTATAGCCGTTCTCTTGGATTCCCACTCATTGGGAATAATGTCAATTATCTTGTCCACAATAACTTCATCATCTAGACCTTTTTCTCCCATAGATTGCAGACTGTTGACAATAGTCATAAACCTTTGTTGAACATTACAGATAGGTTCTCCATAAGGAAAATTGAAGCCATGATATTCAACTCTAAGCATATCTCTTCTAGTCTCAATCACCTTAGAAGTCCCAAAGTGTGTAACCTCTAACTTCTTCCATATACAGTTAGCTGCTTCACAAGAAGAAATTTGGCTATATATATTTCTAGTCATTGAACATAGTAAAGTATTGCGTACCTTATAGTTTAGTTGATACTCTTGATTTTCCTGGTTAGTAAAAGATCTGACTTCCTTGTCAGGAATTTTGTAATCACCAGTAAGCATAACAAAGTTGTCTACCCCAGTGTTGATAACAAAAGTCTTCATACGATCTCTCCAGTACTCATAATCATTACCATCAAAGATAGGTGGTCTTGTAGGATTTAGATTTTCAATCGAACCAACATTAATTCCTGCCATACTTAATATAACTTTTGAACACACAAACTTGTTAGTAGCAAAAGTTCGAAATCACAAAGTTTGGAATGGGAAATTCCTCATTAGAGTTCGTAATGGGATTTCATCATTAGAATTCATATCTTGAATCTGGTGTAGAACTTAGTCAGAGTTCATATCCAGAATTCGGAATGAAACTTCCTTACAGTTCCTATCCGGAATTCAGATCCTAAAACAGAATGCTTTATATCAAAGCTTTAATGATTCCGAGAAACTGATTCCGAAAAAATGATTCCGAATCTTATACTTAAGAAAAATATGAAAGAATATATGATAAGGATAATTTTTCTTATAAAAGCGAGTTTCCTTAAGAAAGCAATTTTCCTTATAAAAGAAATTTTCCTAAAGAAAGAAATTTTCCTTATAAAAGCAATTTTCCTTAAGATAAGGTGTTTGTGATTTTCAAAACAAGAAGGAATGGAAAATTCATAAGGAAAACCTTATTGACTCAACATTTCCATCCCCCACGACCTAGGTACCGCGACCTGGTGTCACCACTGTGGCTAGGTGTTGTGGCCCCCCTATGCCATCAATATGTTGGGATACGACCACTCATAGATGTCGCAGCACACCTTGCCAGGACCATTCTTGCTTGGCCCCGCCGGCCAATGCATCGCCTACCCTTGCACAAAGATGAATGGGTAGAATTCAAGAATAAAATTGGAGAAAGAGGCGAAACACCATAACACCCAAATACTGTTCCACAGATTTGTTCGTGTTGACCCAGATGCATTATTGTTAGCAGGATCTCGAAGAACCGAAAATAAGGTGGAATAATCACTAATATAGATATCAGTTTTTTATCCCACATCATTAACCCACCCTTATGAATGATCGATCTATGGGTTATCTTGTTTGTGAGTTAACCCGTGTTCATTATTTAAAAGAAAGAACGAGGAAAAGTAATTCACAAATAAAAGTATCAAAACCCTTTATAGGAAAGTGGATTACTCGAGGATGATCATTTTTCATCACCCATCGATCTTCGGTCCCAAATCTGTTCTACATGGGTGTTTTTACCGTTATATGATTTTTCGGTGTTTGTCATTGAAGAGGATTCCTTCTTCATTCTTCAGAGAAATTATAGGATTGTTCATAAACCCTAAATTTCGTATTTAATTAAATAAGGAATATTTGTTCCCATTGTAGTGTCTCCACCCTAATCAATTACTGAGGATCATTAATGGGATTCAGGGGGGCCTCTATGTTGCATCGCAACACTGATGATTCCTTTTGTAACGAAGTAGATGATCTACTAAAATAACTTTTTATGTTATTTTATTTTTCATCAAAACATTCTTAAAATTAACATTCACCATCGAATTTTCATGGTCATGGTTAGGCTCTGACAAAGGGAAGACCACCCACACAAGATAATCAACACTCTCATATTTCCAATCCAAGTTACCTTTTAAAATTTATAATGATTTGAAAAAAAATAATTGTTACTCAATTATTTTATTTACGGCCAGAAACTATATTCTACTTTTGTCCCACGCCATTCAATATCATGCCCTTTCTAGGAGAATCTCGATTATCTAAGTTCAACGGTGTCCTCATATTTTTGATACAAGAACCAGTTTAATAGATAGGAAAACCCCTCGTACATTTTTTAAATAAACATTAAAAATAGTTTAAAAATACATTCTAGACACTCATGGACTCAGAATTACATGTCGTCTTAGAGACTGGTCTCAAAATAATCACATTTAATTTGAAAAAAATTCTTGGAATTCCATATTATTACATTACTACTGCCCTAGGGATTTACATCCTCATAATCCAAAACAAGGGTTAATCAAACCAATGGTGGTAGAAAGAATGAATATGAGCCTCCATCTCCAAAGTTCTTTCCTAAGGATTCATTTGATTCCAACAAACATTCACCAGAGGAATCGACCATCCACAAAGGATCATCTCATGTCGATCCTCTGTCTCTATTGGGAACTCCATGAATGTCACCCCATCGTCAATCTCCAGTTCTCCATGGTCGATGATGTGAGAAGGGTCAAGCACGTACCTTCTAAGCTGGGATACATGGAAGATGTCATGCACCCTCTCTAACTATGGTGGTAGATCCAAGCATTATGCCACCTTACCCACTCTATGTAGTATCAGGAATGGTACAATGAACCACAGAGATAACTTCCTGCCCTAGCCAAATCTCAATATCCCTCATCAATGAGAGACCTATAGGAATACATGGCCCCTATCCTTAAACTCTGAGGGCCTCTATCACTATCAATAATATGAATTCTGTCGGCTCTATGCAAAATTATTCCACTCTTGAATGACCTTCACCTTCTCAGTGGCAGCTTGTACCATCTCTAGACCCATGAGTATTGACTTCCCAAGGTCTTTCCCGCAAAATGGTAACCTACATGGTCATCCATACAGTACCTCGAATGGTGTCATTCCAATGGTGGGGTGGTTCTTGTTGTTGTATAAAAACTCCACTAGTTAGAGGTGGTCCTCCCAAATGCAGCCAAAATCGAGAACACAAGAATGAACCATGTCTTCTAAGGTATGTACGGTCTGTTCTGTCGGACCATCTATCTGTAGGTGAAAGGTTGTGCTCATGAGTAGCTGAGTCACAAACACCTCCTGTAATCCATTCCACCACCGAGATGTGATGTGTTCATAACTATCTAAGACTATCGTAGATGGGACTCCATGGATTCCAATTATCTATTGCACATAAGGGTGTCCCCAGATCTCAAATGAATCCTATTCTCAAATGGGTAGTAAGTTGGCAGACAAGGTTAGTCAGTCTACGATCACCCAGATGGTATCATTCCCTCTAGATGTACATTATAATATAGTCACAAAGTATATCGATATCCCATTCCACTTCCACTATTTTTCCTCGAGAGATTGTGACAAACCTACTAGAACCTGGTGCTCAGCCGTCACTTTCTAAAAAGTGTGGAATCTTGAGATAAACTCTACCACTATCTTCCTCAACCACGACCAGCAGTACTGATGTCATAGGTCCTGATACATATTTTTCACACATGGATGTACCGCCAAAGTGGATGTATGGAATTCCCTCAACACATACTCTCATAACACCACTAGTAAAATGGTGCATCCTCTGAAAACGATGATGTGCTCCACAACATTTTAATATCCATCAGGGGCATGCCATGTAGACATATGGGCACATGTGGCCTCATAGTTGGCATCTTCGAGTTGTGCCTCCCTAGCTCACTATAATAGTGGAGGGGTAACTTCCATCGAATGAAGATAAGTTGTATCATCTCTATCCAGAAAGGATATTTGATGTGATCCAAACTGCTCTAATGCCTCATTTAGTAGTTGTGAACCTGATCTCCTTCTGAGAGAATCTTCCACTACATTCCCCTTCATAAGAGTATAGAATATTATGATGTTATAGCCCTAGAAGAACTCTAGACAACGTCGCTATCTCAGATTAAAATCCTTTAAAGAAAAGATATACATGATGCTCTTCATGTTAGAGTAGATGATGAATCATTCACCCATAAGGTAGTGTCACCATATCTTTAATGCGAAGACTACTACTACAAACTCAAGGTCATGAGTAACATGGTTATGGTCATGCGGTCTCAACTGTCATGAGCCATAAGTAATAACCCATTTCCCCTATATCAGGACATAACCAAGCCCAATTCGTGATATGTCACAGTACACCACACTGTTGGCACCCTCCTCTAAAAATGTCTAGCTATAAGAAATCGTCAAGGTATTCCTCATATACTAAAAGATCAGGTGGCATCTATCTGTCCACACGAAGGGTTTTCCCTTCTTCTTCAAAGCCATCATGGGAAGTGCTACTCTAGAGAAGTCGGGTACAAACATCCAATAGTACCCAACCAACCAAAGGAAACTCCACGCCTTGCTAACACTATTACATTGTTCCCAATCATGAATCTCCTTAATATTCGCAGGATCCACAACAACATGAGCCTATAAGATAACATGTCCCAGAAAGTGGACCATTCGTATCGAGAATGCACACTTCGAATGTTTTCTATAAATCTGGTGCTCTCGGGGTGTGCCCAGAACCATCTTAAGGTTTATAGCATGCTCTTCCTCGGACACTGAATACAATATGATTTCATCAATGAAGACCACTATAAACTGGTCTGAGTACAGCTAGATGATCTTGTTCATGAGTCCCATGAACACTATTGGGGTGCTCTTCTTGCCAAATGCCTTTACTAGTTACTCATAGTCGCTATAGAAACATATAAAAGTCGTCTTGGAGATATCCTCATCTCGTACTTGGAGGTGGCAATGTCCTGAAATAAGGTCTATATTCAATAACAATTTCACTCCCTTCAGCTGATCGAAGAGGTTGTCAATCCTTGGTATAGGATACATGCTCTTCATGGTCACCTAGTTATAACACCGTAAGTCGACGCATAACCCCAAGCATCCACATGCCTTCTTGAGAAACAAAACTGGGGATGTCTATGGTGAAACGTTTGGCCCTACCACAATGGGAATAATGGCTTTTTGTGACAGGGGTAACGACCCGTCAAAAATAACCAACTATTTGCGACGAAATTTCGTCTCCCGTCGTAAATAGTTTGGCGCGGATAGCGCGCCACACCGCGCGAAGGTTATTTAAAACGGTGGGATCCCAGAGTGGCAAATAGTTAATTATTTGCGACGTGGCCTATCGCAAATAACAAGCGGTGGTTAATAGTTTTTTGCAACGGGATGTCATCCTGTCACAAAAGGTGTTCCGCTAGGGACTATTTGCGATGGGACCCGTCGTAAATACCTATGCGCGCATTAATTACTATCAGCGGTTAAAAGGTATTTACGACGGGGCTCGTCGCAAAATAACTGGTGGCGGTTTATAGCCTTTTGCGACTGGATGTATTCCCATCGCAAAAGGTGTGTCGTCAGAGACTATTTGAGACGGGACCCGTCACAACTACCTTTTTAACCACCGACAGAAATTAATGCGGGCGTAGGTATTTGCGACGGGTCCCATAAAAAAAGACACTATTTGCGACGAGATACCCTTAGCAAATAATCCCTTCGCAAATAATCTAACCTATATATACCCTCATTTGTTTTTCCTCGCATTCCTTTAAAATTTTAGATCATGTTTCCCTCTAAACTCAGATTTTAGTGAGAGAATTTTCCTAAGTTAAGGTTTTTGTTCACGAAAAAGTTGTGAAGCCATCTGCATCAATAGAAAATCAGTCTTAAAGGTATTTATATTTTTTAAATTTATTATTTATTTCATTTTTTGATATTAAATTTTTATTGTTGATTAGTTGTAATTAAATTAAATTTATATGGTTTTGTCATTAGTATTTATTTGTAGTAATAAATTGAAATTTTTTGTATTAATTTTTAATAATTTGTAGTAATTATTAATTAATAACGATAATTATTAATGTATATAATTAATTTGAAGTAATTAATAATAATTGGTAATAAATATCAAAAAATAGTAATATATATGATTAATTAGTAATAATTAGGAATAATTAGTAATAATTTGGAATAATTAGTAATTATTAGGAATAATTATGTATAAATATTAATAATTATTAATAATTAGTAATAATTTGAAATAATTAGCAATAATTAGAAATAACTAGAAATAATTAGTAATAATTAGCAGTAATTAGTAATAATTAGCAATAATTAATAATAAATTCCAATAAATAGCAATAATTAATAATAATTTGTAATAATTTGTAATAATTAGATAAAATTTTAATAATTAGTAAAAAATTGTAATAATTAGTAACAAATACTAATAATTACTAATAAATACTAATAATTAGCAGTAAATACTAATAATTAGGAATAATTAGCAACAATTAGAAACAATTTGCAATAATTCGAAATAAATAGCAATAATTAGGAATAATTAGAAATAATTAGCAATAAATAGAAATAAATTGCAATAAATTGCAATAAATTGCAATAATTAGCAATAAATAGCAATAAATAGTAAAAATAGGAATAATTAGTAAAAATAGGAATAATTAGTAATAAATAGAAATAATTAGTAATAATTTGGAATAATTATTAATAATTACGAATAATAAAATATAATTAGAAATAAATTGTAATAGTTAGTAATAGATTATAATAATTAGTAATAAATCGTAATAATTAGTAATAAATACTAATAATTACAAATAATTATTAAAATATACTAATAATTTCCAATAATTAGCAATAATTAGGAATAATTAGAAATAATTATCTATAAATAGAAATAAATATCAAAAATTAGCAATAAATAGTAATAATTAGCAATAATAAGTAATAAATAGTAATAAATAGCAATAATTCGTAACAATTAGTAATAAATTGTAATAATTAGTAATAAATACTAATAATTAGTAATAAATACTAATAATTACAATTAATTACTAATAAATACTAATAATTAGTAATAAATACTAATAATTAGGAATAATTAGCAATAATTAGAAAAAATGGCAATAATTAGCAATAATTAATAATAATGAGTAGTAAATTGTAATAATTAGTAACAAATTGTTATAATTAGTAATAAATTGTAATAATTAGTAATATACTGTAATAATTCGTAATAAATACAAATAATTACTAATATATACTAATAAATACAAAAAATTAGTAACAATTAGCAAAAATTAAGAAAAATTAGAAATAATTAGAAATAAATTGAAATAAATAGCAATAAATAGAAATATTTAAGAATAATTAGAAATAATTAGCAATAAATAGAAATAAATATCAATAATTAACAATAAATAGCAATAATTAGTAATATATAGAAATAAATATAAATAAATTGGAATAATTAGTAATAATTCGGAATAATTAGTAATAATTAGGGATAATTACAAATAATTAGGAATAAATACTTATAATTAGTCATACTTACTAATAATTAGTAGTAATTAGCAATAATTAGGAATAATTAGCAATAATTTGGAATAATTAGCAATAATTAGAAATAATTTGTAATAATATGTAATTATTGACAATAATTAGCAATAATTAATAATAATTAGTAATAAATTGTAATAATTAGTAATAACATGTAATAAATTGTAATAAATTGTAATAAATTGTAATAAATTGTAATAAATTGTAATAATTAGCAATAAATACTATTAATTTGTAACAATTACTAATAAATACTAATAATTAGAAATAATTACTAATAATTAGAAATAAATAGGAATAATTAAGAATAATTATCAATAATTAGAAATTATTAGAAATAAATAGTTATAATTAACTATAATTAGCAATAATTAGTAATAATTTGAAATAATTAACAATAATTAGTAATAATTAGAAATAATTAGTAATAATTAGTAATAATTAGTCATAATTAGTTATAATTAGTTATAATTATATATAATTTGATATAATTAGATATAATTAGATATAATTAGATATAATTAGTAATAATTAGATATAATTAGATACAATTAGATATAATTAGTAATAATTAGTAATAATTAGTAATAATTAGTATTAATTAGTATTAATTAGTAATAAATAGTAATAATCAGTAATAATTAGTAATAATTAGTAATAATTAGTAAAAATTAGTCATAATTAGTCATAATTAGTCATAATTAGTCATAATTAGTTATAATTAGTAATAATTAGTAATAATTAGTAATAATTAGATATAATTAGATATAATTGGTCATGCTTGGTTAATCACCTTACAAGTAGCATTGTAATAGGACAACCCAAGTCATGCCCTTCTCATCTATAAGAATAATCTCACATGACCCTTTATATAGACCATTCTTCCATGAAAATATAAGGGAAAGATACTGATATCCCCTCAAATTATTAAGGAAGAATGATCTATATAAAGGGAGCGATATGATTCTTTGAGACGTGAACAACATTCCTTCGGTCGTCCTATTGAAACACTACTTGCGAGGTGATCAACCATGTATGGAAAATTATAGAGTTTACATTGGTCATGCTGACATAAACTTTTTATTGTGCATGACCTGACAATTGTCGACCTTTTGATATTTGAACATGTTAAGAATATAGCAAAGCCTGTTGCGAATATTGATAATTTCATTTTTTTTATAATTTTTTTATTTTTTTAATAAAATTAGTATTGTTTTTCATAAATTTTTATAATAGAATTTTTTATTAGTAATAATTATATATAATTATAATTAGTAATTGAAAATTTCTTGTATAATGAAGGGAAAATTTGTAATCATCTCCATAATGATGATTACCAAATTTCCTTTCATTATTCAAGCAGTTCTCATTTTTCTAAGTATTGTTAAGTATTGCTAAATTAGTACTAATTAGCAATAAATAGTAATAATTAGTAATAATTAGTTAGAAATGTTTGGAAAGAAATTTTAATAAATTTTAATAAATTCCAAGAACCTGGCAAAATTTTCAGTGGATTGACGACAATCCTTTTGCTCGATGACTTTTCTCCTTTCAACACTCACTAACTCAAAACAATATGAAAAATGTGCTACTACATGGGTATATTCAATCTCGTATACACAGGATTGGATATGCATTCGTAGGATCACGAGTAGATGGAGTACATATGTCGTCTAACTCATAGTTTAGGGATGAAGTTTCCACCACCAGCTCTTTCAGATCCTCCACCTCCTCGAGAAGACGACCCCTCCAATGATTTTTTTATTTCAAGAACATTTGAATTTGAATTTCTTGTAATATGAACTATTTACAGTTTCTGTCTTTTATATCAGTACGATTATTAAATAATTTAATTTTTAATATTTTAAGATTTTTTTTTGTGAATATTGAGAATTTTAATATTTTTTATTTTTTTATTATTTCAATAATATTAATATTATGGTTTCATTAATCATAATTTTATTAAATATATTTTTTCAGTCTTATATTTTTTAATATTTTTTTATTTTACTAATAATAATAATAATAATAATATTTTATGATTTTTTAATATTTTCTTATGAATATTGAGAATTTTAATATTTTTTTTATTATTTTAATAATATTAAAATTAATTTTTCAATAATCATAATAATATTTTGAGATTTTTTTATATTTTTTGTGAATATTGATAATTTTAATATTTTTTACTTTTTTATTATTTTAAAAATATTAAAATTAATTTTTTAATAATCATAATTTTATAAAATTTAGTTTTTAAAAAAATTATTTTTTATTTCCGATGGAATCTATTGCAAAGAGATCCCGTCACAAATAGTCTAAATAATTTTTTCTTAAAAAATGTATTTGCGACCGGATTACGGGCCCGTCGCAAATACTATTTGTGATGGGCCCATCGCAAATAGTTAAAAAAATATTTTCAAAAAACATTTTCGATGGGATTACGAGCCCGTCACAAAAAAGTATTTCTAACAGTCCCATCGCAAAAGAGCATATATATATATAGCATATAATGGAAGACTTATTTGTGACGATGAAGTTTCCCATAAAAAAAATTTATTTGCAACGGGGCCCCATCACTAAAGACTATTTGCGATGGGATCCCATCTTATATAACCCATCGCAAATACCTTGAATTCTATTAGTGTACAAACCCCTTCCTCTTAATGCCTTCAATCATTACCCGCAACTCCTTGGGATTTGTGGAATCCATCAGATATGCATGTGTAGAAATTGGTGTCGTCCCGGGGTATAGTCCAATGCATAAGTACACCTCTCAGTGATGAGGTTTTCCTAGAAGATCATATAAAATTAAATTATTTTACTCATCCTCCATAGTAGGAAACTGTGGATTAATGTCATCCATTGTACTGGTGGTCAAGCTAGCCAACTGATGAGTGATCGGTTGCACCCTCCTATTGCAAGTCCATCCTCCACTGCTTTGGTTTTATTTTCACCAATAAAGGAAAACATGGTCCCATATCTGTGGGCACACCGCATTGTGCACCTAAATTAGTCGATCTGGTAATGGACTACTGATAGCCAATCAATTCCAAGAATGACATTTCAAGGCCTCAATGCCACTTCAAGGAGATCCCAAACGAAGCTCTCGCCTCCATGAGTAATCTCACACTGCTGGCACCAGTGTGTGATAATTGAATCCCTTCTCCTAAGAGTCTATAATCAAATGGATCGATCCAAAGCCTTAATTTTAATGTCCAACCTCCGAAAAAGGTCTATGGAAAGGAAAGAGTGATTGGAACCTGTGTCTACAAGAACTACATATAATGTTGGTAAGACATAGATTGTACCTCATATCACCTATGGGGTGTACGGACTGTAGGACTCGACTACCTAAAGCTGAGCCCGCCCTTGTCCACCTACTCTTGGATCCCGTGGAAGACCACCAAGGGGTGGTGTTGGTAGTACCTCATATCTACTCCCACATCCTTCTACTCATTCTTCTCTTCTTCCCCATCTGTTGCCTGGATGACCACGCTATTTTTTAGCACTACCACTACCTCGAAGGTCCCTCAACCATCTATCAGTCCTCTACCTGGCGATTTGAGAATTCCTGAGCTATATGCTTCTACCTGCTGCATGCGTAGAAGACTCTACTCCCCTTATGTCTCCCTCTACCAAGGGAGCCTCGTAACACCAACCATATGTCTTGGAGTCATCCTTTGAGTGGTCTAGAAAATTTGAAATGAAGGATTCATTGGAGAAGAAAACTAAGTACAAATATTTCAAGTTCATATATATTAATTCTTTAGAAAATTATCATAGAAATATGGTCTTTTATATTATAGAAAAATTATCACAAAAAATTAATTCAATAATGATATTTATCCAAAACTCCACTATTTCTTATTACCAAAAAAATAGAGGATACATAAATAGATGAATCTTATTATATTCTAATTAAGTTAGAAAAGTGAATTTTATCATCTTACATAATGTAATAAGATATATTTTCTAACATGAATTAAATCATTTTTCTCTTCTTCATTTAATTTAGTTAAGTGAATGTATTGATGGTTTTTTTGGTATATTCTAAATTTTATTTCCAATTATGTGAAACATATCTGGATCTTTCATTAGTTTGTTTGAATTATTGGTTTTAAATTATATATAAAATGTTATCAATAATCTTCCAAAATAATATTTTTTTTAAGGGTATATTTTTTGATATAAGTATTGAGGTTTGGATATGTTTTATGTTTTTTACATGTCTCAAGTAAAGATAATAAAGGGTAGGGTGATTTGAACTTGTAAGTTATGTAGTAACAATATCATTAGGATTGATGATATTGATATATTTTCTTTTAAAATTATTACATATTAGAAAAATTAATATATATTTTCTAGAGTGTGTCTTGATAAAAAAGCATCAAATTATATTTTAGTAATAATTATATTATAATTTTTTGGGATAATATTTGATTTAACTTTGATCAAATAACTCCGAAAATAAGTTATTCCTTGTGACGATATAATCTAGACTATATATAATTAGGGTACAACAAATAAATTCTTTTTTAGGAATGTTAAGTAAGTTTACCTTTCATAAGATATCATGATAGATTCCATATTGGGATTTCTGAGTAAAATAATTAATATATTGATAATACCCTATATTTCAACTACTAATGGTCATTAATTAAAATTGTGAGGAAACAATTTATTTAATTGTGCTAGAATGTACTATTAAATGATTTGGGATCCATGAAAATAAATACTATGTTATATAATTTTTGTCACAATCTAAAGAAAATATAAACAAACTAAAACTCTAAAAATATATATATTATTAATGAATCTATTATAAACACTAAGCAAATAAAGAGTTAATAGTTATTACAAATAGAATGAAAATAATTTATATAAGTTATTTTTTGAAAAACAAATTCTTAGTGTTACTTATTTTCTATTAAATAGTTAAATTTACTAAATTTTACTTTTAATTTTTTATATTAAAGTTTATTTTTGAATTCTTCCAAACAAAATTAGCTTCTGATGTAGTTTTCAAATTTTTCCCAAATAATTGATTTTGTTTTTGAATAGAAACAAATTATGAAGATTCCAATAACACCACATAGTTATGAATTATGTGTTTTTGTGTTTTTTTATATATAAAAATATAATTTTATTATTAATATTAATTAATTAAAAATTATTTTAAAATTTTTAAATTTCATGAATATTATTTCAGAAAATCATATTATATTATCTAGAAATTATTTTTCAATTATTTTTAAAGTTAAATTTAAACATGGTGTAATTATGTTTTGTATTTCTATGAAATTCAAAAATAAATATTCATTGAAAAATTAGAATCTTTTTAATATCATTAGAATCAATAACATTGATAATTTTTTACTAAAACTAGTCCTTTTCCATAAAAAGACACATTTTTAAAAATATATTTTCACATTTTACATTCGCTCACATTTTGATTTAAATAACCACAAATAGAAATTCAATTTCATAAAATTATTCTGTTTTGGGATAAAACTTTTCTTATTATTACATAAGTGTAATTTAATTTTTGGATATAAAATTTATATTGTTTTGAATAATTCTAATTTTTATGATAATTGTGAAAAAAATATATAACTATCATTATATTATTAATATCAACAAAGTTATATCAAATAAATTAACTACAAATATTATTAATAAAGGATATAATATTATTTAAAAACACATTAATAAATAAATTAACGCGTATTTAATTTTGGACAAAAACAAAAAATTTTCTGAATTTATAATGGTAAAGATGCCATTATTCTACTAAAACAGTTTATCTACAAATTCTCCATTATCATTTTAAATATAAAATCATTTTTCTAGAAATTGGTCTTGAATAAAAATTGGATAAATTAATTTTAATAATACCATTATTTTGTTATATTATTAAGGTTTTATTTTCAATTAAACATAAAATCACTTAGTAAAATGGTAATTTTCTAGTTTAAAAATGAATGGGTAAAATATAAAAACATATTGTTAAAAACGCAATAGCATTTTAAAAAATGTGTGGAAAAACGATTTTGATTTTTTATTTGCCCAAATAACATCCATACTAATTTATTTCGAATCATTAGATTAATAGAACATGGAATAATGTCTTGAAATTATTAAAATTTAATTCATGTTTTCAAAAGTTCTCATTTACTCTCCATAAAAGGAGATTGTATACACTATTTCAAAGACCCAAATATTCTTTGAATTAATCCCTAAAAATATACCTTTTTAATCTACATATAAAACTATCCCCAAAAATTATCCCTAATTCACTAATACTTATCATAAGCCATTCAATTCCAAGGGGAGTCCTAAGGAAGAATAAAATATTCAATGTTAGTGGTATCCCCTTATTAATATTTCCTTCGTAATCTTATTATTCCTAATATCATATCAAGATAATGATATTTTTGATTTATTATAGTTATAAATTATTATATTATTTTTAAAATAGTTGGTTATTCATTTCCATCAATATAGTGTGACAAATGAACTTCAATCGCGTGTGTGCATAAACTATCAGCTCTATGAGGAATTAATTTCTTGTTATCTTTATTTATTTTAAATATTAATCCAAAATCATTAAATATTGGTCTAAGTCAAAAAAACAAAAAAACCAATATAATTATGTTTTTATTATAATGATATTATTTCAAAATAATTACTTTTGTAACCTTACTGAATCATTACTTAATTAAATTAACATATTACTATGTCTTGGGTGTTATAAATTTTCTATCAGATATACCTTCTTGGGTCGCTTAATCATTGTGAGATGGATCTATTCATTCTCTATAGAATAGGATAAAAAACAGAGACATGTTCTACATGGAATGAATTTATAATAAATTTCCTATTATTAGTTGAATTACGACAACATTTTTTCCCCTATGTCACACATATAAATTAATTAATAATAATACATGAATTAATTTGGGAAATATGAGACAATGAATCAATATTAAATAAAATAATATCAATATATATAACCATTAGATTATTGGGATAATGATGATGAAATGATTATACTATATAAATTTTATTGTATTTGGAAATTATTAATGATCATTAAGGTTGAATGATACCCCAAATAAACATAGTATAGTGCTGGAAAATATGTAAACAGTTCCATAACTATGGGATGAGTTATATCAAAATATGACAATTAACCAAGCCCTATAGTCTTGGGGTTGTCACCACATGGAGTACCTATGAATATAGACTCTATAATTTCAACATGTGAAAAATATCCCATGAATTGATTTGTACCCAGGTTATAAATTTATTCATTTTCCTATAATAACATAGTGATTATTAGTTATATGTGATAGCCTTATCATCCATAATGGGTTGATAAGAAGATGAATTGTGTATATAATCTTCATTCTTTATTGTTGTTCGAGTGAATTACTATGAAAGTAATATTATAAAAACTAATAAATATATCTGATATTTACAGTGGGTTCAAACTCTAATAGTTTGACTCTGATTGCTCAATAGGGTCGATAAAAGCTTCTATAGTGGCATTTGGTATTTCACCATTATCTTATTTAAAAATTATAGATGTATAATATGGAAAACCAGATAAGTCTCTAATGATCATCATAGTTCTCAATCATATTAATAAAAATATCATGTTTCATAAATATTTGAAAGTTCATTAGAAGTAGTTGATTCCATGTTAATTTTGATAGAGATGAACAAATTTTCCTCATCATTATAGGATCACTTTTAACGAAATAAAACCCATTAGATAATTTTTGGGGATAGAACTCATTCTACAATTTTCTATAATAGTTTTGTTTTTATAATATTATATACTATTTTCCATTTTACATATTAGTGGTTGGTTACCATTATACAATTTAGATACATTACTCCCTTTATTTCCCATATGGTGCATCCACCAACTCATATCCTTACTTTTCTAGAAAATATCTAACCTAAATCTAATGTTCACATACAAAAATTCCTTAATAGATAGCCCTTATCTACAATCTTTTTCTATATATTTTTGACGATGAAAAATTCTAGGATCATATTTATTATAAATCGATAGTTAAAGAACTAATTCATATTTTCATCCTACCATTATTATTCTTTCATCTTGACTTTATGCCAAGTGATATTATTATTCTATAAGATTGAGAAAATGAACCATAAGACTTGTTCATTAGGTTGGGGGAAGTTATTCTTCTATCTTTTAAGGTCTCATTATGTCAAACATTTTGTGTTGTGGGTTACAGTATTTATTTATTCTATAATAGATATCATTATTTGTTAAATGGTTATTGTAGATCTTTTTTATTGTTTTTATTAATAAAATACTCTTGAATTTTTTATATAGTTTTGAAGTAATGAATAATATGGGGATGCCTTGGGGGTGATTTTAATTCCCTAAATATCCAGAAGTTTCTTCTTTTTGATATCCATTAGTTTTTTCATATGGAAAATATTTTTCAATGGGTTATGTCTCATCCTTCATTCTTACAATAATATGCACGACACTCTCATTTTATTGCTCTATATAAATATATATATATATTAGTTATATTAATTTTACTAATTATGTAACATAATTAGAAGAATAATTGTTGGTGAATATCATCCCAACTACAATAATGGATATCTACATAGAAATTTTACTAAGAGTATATAGGACCATCCATGGTCTTCATAAATTATTTTATTTTTGAAGATTATTTTTTGTTTTTTGGTTCCCAAAATTGGTATTCACTAAGATAAAAAATTCATTTGATAAATTTCAAAATCACACATTACATATAATAATGGGAAATTAGATTTCCTTAAATTTGGTGCAAGAATATTCAAATCCACCCAATCAGGATGCAACATCCTTTGTAGTTATATCACATAACATCGATATTCATGAGAGTACATCAGAGTAGTGAGATCATATAATAACACATATGGTGGTATATCATTAGTGAACCTCTTGAAACATTACCAAACTAAAATCTAGTAATTATCTAATAGAGGTAACTCTTGATTACCAATTAGATCTTCTAAAATGTTAGTTGATTGATTTGATCCCAATCAGAAATTGTGGAATGAAAATTCCAATATGGTCTTAGAAATAACCTATGGATTATGTATGCTAGAAGAAGGAGGAATAATGACTTTAACTAATAAACTATACTTAATGTTTTTTCGTCCATTTAATAGTAGGGTATTGATAAAATTATGTTATACTATTCATTATATAAACAGATTAATCATCACATATTTTAAGAAAACATCAACATTTTTGGGTGGTGGGTGGGTACTGAATCCTAGAACACATATTTCTTCCTCAACGACATCATCATTTTTAGTATTATTTTATCCATCAGTGATGAAATTTATTGATGAAAAACCAATTTTTAAAATATTGGATTCTTATGTGAGAGAAGAACAAATAATATTTATTTCATACCTAATAACATGATGATGTTAGTGATAGACAGAGGGATAAAATTTATTAAAATTCAACTAGACCTATGGTTTGGGGTTCTCCTTGTGAGTTTTAAGTCTCCAATGATAATTTTGATGATTTATAACTCTTTTTTCTTGTGGTTCTAGAATATTCTTAAATCCACTATAGGTATATACTAATTATCCTCCAAAATGATTGTTTTAATAGTGATAATTTATTGATCATGAATTTAAGCTATTTATTACCACTAGTGGTCTCAATGTTTTGATACCCTAGTCTATATGATGTGGCCCATCATGGCCTGTACTGATATTTTTTGTATATTTGATGAAATATGTTAGTAACGATGAGTACAGTAAATTTGATCCATAATTAGTACTCCATGTATTGTTTTATTGTCTTTAAGGGTGTCCTTATTCACCTCCTAAAGGAATTAGAGGTTTATATAGTTAGTCTATAGTTATAGTGTCTAAAATATTTTTGATGATGTAATTGGGGAATGCATCTTTCCTTTCCCTATCATTTATAGGGAAACATGTAACACTCTATACTCCTATGGTTTTCATGAAATACATCCAAATATGAGATATATTCATTTAGATTATGTTCATACACCTGGGTTTTCACCCCATGTTTTTTGGGGATTTAGTTTAGTGAAAGTGAGTTTTCGGGCCATGATTCCATAGTCACTATGAAAATTTATTCATATTACTAATATTTCTACTAGTTTTGCACAATGAAAAGAGTTTTCATGCTTGTACAACTATCTTTAATAATGATCTTGGTATTAAAATTATCATTTACTAATTATATTTTGATTATAGTGAGTCTTGGAGTTCTTGAGCCGGAAACAAAAATAGGAAACCCAAAAATGTTGCATCACTCGTAAGTTTTCATGGTGGATTGATCATTTTTATAGTAAAATAATTCACATTGAATTCATTAGATATATTTTTGGAAGAAACATTAACCTAATTTTTTCCCACAATTATTCGACGTTAATACCAATGTGGTACATCATTCCCACGGTTCGTAGACATTGTGGCTTCTAGACATAGATTTTATATAATGTGAATTGGTTTTTTGGGTGGGATTTTGGGATCATCAATCCATTTTTAAAGGAATTAGGCATACTATTAGATTCTATTTTATTCATAATTAATGATCATATATACTTCTCGCATACCAATTTTGGACTTGTTTGCAATATGTCATTACGGAGAACCAAAGTATTAGTCAATGTGAAAAAATATGTATATTATAGGTTCTTTTTCTCAATAATAATAATTATGGATGAATTTTTATAAATAATATTTTGGGAACTCAGGGTATATATTCATCCAAAGAGTGATTTGTTGATGTTTTTATTATCAAAACCATGAGAAGACTTCATGTATATCTCTATAAATGGAATTAGAACCCACATATTTTGGTACCATATGGATGGGGATGTTTTTCAATTTAATGTCATTTTACATAGACAGATACTAAACATTTTTTAAATCTACCTCTCTAATATAGTTATTTTCTTTTTATGTTAATAAATTCAATACCACATCTTTGTAATTTATGGTTATACTATATGGAATATATAGTTAATGGAATGTATAATTGTTTGTGTGTGACTTATTCATGATAATACCTATATAGGACAAACATTCTATTATTAAAAAATAGAGAAGGTATGAATCATCTAGATTTCATCACTAGTGTAATCCCTAGATGATCACCAACTTATTTTATTTCAACTTATATGAATCATCATAACAAGGATCCATGGTCATCACATATGAGGTAGCTAGCTATGTTCAGTACAAATAGAAAATAGGAGTCCCGTATATGGGATCAAATTGAAGTATCTCAACTAGAGGTATATTTGATAATAAAGAGTAGAATACAGACTCCATGTGAATATGATGTAATATATAGTAGTATCTCGAAAAAAGTTAAATATGAGGAAATCCAGAGGAGTATATTAACTCAAGGAAAATTAGGACATCTAATGCTCATTAGATTATGGAAATAGTATGTCTGAGGATGCTGGGTTTGAAATTTAAATAGGTTTCATACATATACTTGTTGATAGGAATCAAATCCCATTGTTTATTGGTTATATATTCTAAGGAAATAAGACATACCAGTTCCTGAAATCTAGAATTATGTGGTAATCAGATGGAAATTATTATTTAGTAATGTGAAGATAAGACAATAGATTTCCTTTCTACAATATATCTCATTTTTTTTAACCAAAAGATGCACTAAACCTCAAATTATCGATGATTTATTTATAATTTTATGAAATAAGATATATATTATTATTGGTATTTTTTTGATCACTGAATTTGAAAATAAGTAGGTCTTATGTATGATCTTCCCCACTGAAATTTCTATATCACGAAATAGGATGAAAAATGAAGAATAGTGTGGATTATGAATTGGCCCTAAACTTTGACGTTGGTTGGGGATTACACCTAAGTGGAGGCCAATATATGATATCCAATATGATTATCTATGCTTTAGGAGATTGAATTATGTTCAGAATTATGGAGGATAATATATGATCATTTTTAGATAAAGAAGATGGATTTAATATAAAGGAATAATATATCCAAAATGACCCATTTACATTGTATTACAATGATATTTATTTATTAATGTTTTATTTTGGGGAAATTAATCTTGATGGATGTTGTGATAGAGTAATATTCCACTAAAATATGATTGTTATACTGACTCAATCCAGAGGATCGATGGATTTCTATAAGAGGATTACACATCCATGGGAAGTGAAAGATTAGCATGAAAATTATAATGGATAAATGGAATGGAGGAACAAGCCATTTCATTAGAAAAATCTTCATGTTTTTTTAAATTATCTGAACATGTTAAACAAAACATTATTGTTAGTAGAATTGTTGATGGTGATGAATAATATGGGTGTGACCACATCATGTATTTTGTTATTTGTAGATAATTAGATGACCTACAATGGAAAACGGTATGGGGCATGATTTTGACGTCCCTAGAGTGGTATCCCAGGTCACCTTTGAAACATGAAGACTAGAGGAAGACAATGTTATGGATCATATCATGGAGAGTGAAATATGTGAATATCATTTATTCCATTCCATAAGATATCTGGCATGGTTGATAATCGTAATTTTAAAATGATCTAAAGAATCATGTTTTCCAAAAACCCTTGGTAAATTAAACATGCCAATTTTTTATTTTGGTGTCTATATAGTCAACCTGTGAGCCACAAAAAGATCCATTATAGTCATGTTGGTGGATTTATTGATGTTTCTTTGGTCATATGTTGGATGTTGAGGATTTCAATGTACAGAAGAATTTATAACAAAAAAATATACATGAGTAGAGGAATGTTGAAATGTGTACAAGTATATAAATACAATTTCCAAAGAATGTATATTGGGAGAAAACTTTTTTTGGGGTTGTTTTGAGGAGATTCAGTAAATATAGGTGAATTAACTCTAGTGATCCATTAACCTATCATCATTTCTTTATACACAATTTGCTTTAAATTTAATCAATGATCCAAAACAATTAAAGTGGGATTACAACATTCATAAGGGTATATAATTGATAATTAATTAATGATTATAAATAATGATGGTATAACCATGAATCTATTATGTTGACTGTGTTAATGGATGAAATTGTGGAAGATGGTAATCAGTAGTTATGGGAAGATTTTATAGCCTACAATAATGTAGAAATGTGTCTAAATATTATTAACATAGACACAAAATTTCAGTAGGAGATAATATACATTCAATGAAATGGTTGATACATAAAACATATTCCGTACTTGTGCTCAATAAAGATGGATGTGTTCCAAAATTGGTGTTGGAAGAAAGAAAACGGTGTACAATGATATTGATGTCACTGCAAAACAGGAAGAGGTAATTATTATGCAATAGAAAATAGAAGAGTATCTCAACATTAACTCTACATAAAAGAGGATTTATATATGAATTTAATCCCATACTATGAAGGAGTATAAGAAATGGACTACAATAGATAAATTATCTATATATGAGGATGATTTCTATGAAAATTATAATGGAAATAGACATTTGTGTCATTGAGATGTTAGAATGTGATAAATTCCAACATGATTATAGAAGGAAGTAATTATAAAGGTATTTCCCCTTGGTAAGAAGTGATCTATACCTACACCCTTTTATGTGGAGTTACCCATGTGTAGAGTAGTGATATTTATAGTAATTAAGTGCTTTTAACATTATCGTTTCATCATTCATGGATACTCATAGTGAGGTTAGTCAAATTTGATTCATGTTTCCATATTTAAATTAAAAATACACACCAAAATATGGTAAAATGAATTAAATAAAATTATAATAACAATGGGATGGTCATGTGAGTTAATCAAATCAACATTTAATCAAAGAAGAATAAAAATTGCATGTCATTTTGGGAGGAAATAATCCCTTTTGGGAAGTGGTATATAATGGTAAATTTTTAATTAAATATGATATGTCACACAATTATTAACCTTCATAAAAGAATATATCTAACTCTAGGAATATTTTGTGGGACAATCAAATAGTAACAAAAGGAATTCTTATTTTTCATGGATTTTTTATTTCTATTTCATGATCTTAACATTTGTAAAAAAATTACATCTATAATGATGTATCTCATTATAGATTTATATATCATTATAGAGTATAATATTGAGTTTTATTCCCCATGGAAAATAATATTAGAGTACCATGAGATGTTATGGGAAAAGGAATTTCCCTTGTAGTCGGAATTGCAGTTATCATTGAGATATATCAAATAAATGTCAATATTTCTACCACAATATAATGGGAATTTAAGAGTTATAATAGGAAATACATATATTATGGTATCCCAAATTTAATATTATCTAAATATATATCAATTATACCAGAATAACTCTATGTAAATGATGATTAATAGTGCTTCATATCAAAAGGAAAGGATAAGAAAAAGGATTCAATGAAAAGTGTTTCTCCTACAATTCTCATTTTTTTTAATTTATTGTCACATAACATTATAACCACATTTTTTGGTATGTATGTATAATTTTATACACTATTTTATCGATGAAAATAATATATTATAAAAGAATAGAATCTCAATCAATATTTTTAATAAGAAGGTGTTCATGCAATAACTAATAGGTGACCCCAAACCTACATCCTATGTTAGAATAATGAGATGTCATTCATTATTATTATTATATATTGATTAAATTTTTTTAATTAGAAGAAGCAATAAAAAATATAGGTAAAGTCAAATTGAATTTCAAAATATAAAAAATTTGATCAAAAATAAAAGAACAAATCACCATTATTGAAAATATTTACCAAAAACAAATTTATGAAAATGGAATTATAGAATTAATTTATGGAATTAATTATTCCAACCAAGGAATTTCAAGTTAAAATATTAAAAAATAGGTTTGATAATTCATCAATTATAGAGGCGATGATGATAAAGATATAATAAAATGGTACAAGGATCTATGAAGTCAAGATGAGGATAAACACCTCTAGTGAGAATATATAAATACAGATAAAGGATACGTCAATATTGAGAAGGAATCAAAATTCTAAATATGGATGAAAATAAGTACTGTATAATATATCAAAATTAGGTGTTCAAAATAGTTTTAAGAACCAATATGAATCTATTTTGGAACGATTTGGAACATTATGAGCACATATATCGAGGCCAGCAAGCACAGTGATAAGAGAAAAAACTTGCATTACTAATATCATAATCAAGGGGTGACCACATAAGGGTGATTCCAACAGTAAATTATTTATTTATAATAACCTAATTCACTTGTAATTATATTTTTATTAGTGTAATTTATATAAGGAATGGAAATATATTGGGAGATACACAACTCATATGATATATAATGACTGATTTCCATGGAAAAGGCCTATTATTTTGGAAACCTAGTTTAATTTTTTTGGAGAATAATGATGATCCTCAATGAAGGTTGTATCATTAAACTATATTTATATACTCATTCCAAATATACTAAAAAATTATAAAAATATTAGAAATAAAAATAAGAAGTTTTTTCCTCTATTAATGTGGTGGATGTATAGAAAAAATATCCATGTGAGAAGGAATCCAAGGTAGATATCATGTACATTAGTGAAGAGTGATTCCAAAATGGTCATTAGAAACCTATTAAATTGAATTGTATGAGGTTGATATGTATATGAATCACTAATGGTAGATCCACAATAGATGAATGTCAAGAAGATAGGTGATTATGTTTGTTTGATTCCATAATTGTGGACAAGCCTCTATTTTGGGAAAAATGATACTAATATCCCTGAAGATATAATCATTAATGGTTTCACAGAAGGTAGATCCTATTGAAATTGTTTGATAAATACTAGAATAAATTATTATGAAGAATAATATATTATATAATTCTATTCCCAAAATACGGATAAGGGTAAAAGGAAGTATGGATGTTAAAGGATTGGTCTAATTCTCTAGCCCCATTCCATATCCAATGAAACCAGTAGGTTCCCATATCCATATATATATTTTTATTTGTAAATATTTTTTAATAGGTGATTAATAAATAGTGATATATGATTTAGGGTCCGATTGTTCTATAAAATAATGTATTATAGATCTAAGAGATTATACGATTAGCTATAGAAAGTAGTTTCCTAAATTCTAATATCAATAATTGGTGTTAATAAAAGTTGTATTAGATAGAATTATGAACAATATTAAAAGTGTGTTTACAATAATCTAGATGTTTCATATTATTATGGTTTAATAAATTATGAATACATTTAATTTTAATTAATTGGTATATAAAAATTGTATTGTTTTTAAAATGGATTATATAACTCAAAGAAATCTCATTTATGTTTTTGCACTAACTATTTGGTCCTAAAGTGTGATATAAATCATATGGGTTATTGAAAATTGATTAATACAAATATACAATAAATTTTCATTTTATATTCACCAATAAAAGTGATATCATCACTTTTATATAAAGAATAGTTTTCATTCATCGAGGTTCAGAACAGTATAATTTGAGGATGGGTTGAAATCCAATATTCTATTTGGTAAATCCACTCAATGAATTTATATAGAATACTCAACTACTTGGATAGGGATATTATACAGTTGGCCATTCCAAAGATAAATTGATTCCCTTTTGTCCTAGATGATTTTTCTGATTAGTAGGTGGTTGATTCCAATGGATTAAGAAAAATGGTATTTGAGAAAGTTATTAAAACTACTGCCGTATTCATAGAGGTTGTTCAATTCCTTAAGTAGACCATTTTGTAGGATTAGTACAAAATAATATCTAATAGTTATTGGAGTTTCTATAAAAAAATAAATATGGAGAATTGTTTGATGATATAAGTAAATGACCATACTCAAATGAGTGGAATTTTATTTTCAATGGTATACTAAAAATATTATGTAAAACTATGTTCAGTTTTTATTTCATTTCCAATAAGATGATGTAATTTATATTACAATTAGAATCAATCAATATTAGAAAAATTTTCTAATGGGATATAATGACAAGAATACAAAAGGATTGGGTTGGTTTGTATGATAATAAGGTTGATGAAGTAGCTAAAAAAGAATGATATGGCTATGTTGATTATTGGAGGATTGTAAAAAAATCTTTAGAAAATTAAGTTGTATTTATTGTCATGGAATAATAATTTTTGTTTATTTGGAGTAGTCATTCACATAACAAGGAATGGTATCCGTAAGAAATATGCATGTGTTAAATAATTCTACAAGATTTATTTATGGTTAAGAAATGGGAAAAATAAGTATTGGATGCATATTTTTTAAAGGATAAGGATGACCATTCCATGACATAGTATATGATGTCTTGTTGTGTTGAAATAGTCTGACATGGGAAATACTATGAAATCATTAGTGGTTGTTGTATTGTCGAAAAAGAAAATAGGTGTGACAAAAGCATATCATATGAAACTATTAAATAAATACATGTAAAAAGTGGTAAAGATAGAATGTTATATTTAATTGTGGTATCTATGTTCTATTTACACATAAAATATTTAAAATGATCAAGCAATGTTGACTATGTATGATAAAAATAATTAGTGAGTATTACATGATAAATGTTTTTCTTCCACAATGTAGATAAGTAATCATGATTTAGAATTATAAAACATTAAATATATAAAACATGAAGTCCAAAAAAACATGGATAACGAACCACATAATATTTTTGTATTTGTTTTCTTGTGATTATACCTATGAGACATGAGTAGAACAAAAATAGTCAAGGTGGTGGCCGTGTTGAAGGTGATTTTCTTAGAAGATCATTGTGGTTGTTTATATTTTAAAAGATAATGTGACATGGACAAGAGTAGATGGAAATAGTCATGTTGAATGTATTTTTATTATATAAATACAATGGAAATTCCATAGTGATTGATTGAAATAATTTTTCATCGTTGTGTTGGGGGGATTTGATCCAAATATAGAGGAATTGAAACTAAAATTTCCTAAATGGATCACCAATGCATCATAAATTTGTTCCTTGAATTTATTACATGATCTATGGGTGATTATATTTATTGTATGTAATTCATAAGGTGAATTCATTGAGAATTAATTTTGAAAAAAAAACAAGATTATGTTTTGACCATTAAGAAGTTATTTTGGCTATAGTTATAGTGAAAATAATGATTAATGTTTATAAAAAATTATGGGAAGTTTTAATATCCCATATAGATTCTTAGATGTGTATATTTATTGGGTTAATGTGTTCATCATTTCACTACTTTCTATTGAGTGGAAAAAAGAATATTGATGCCCATATATATTCTATATCTAGACTCAAATAGTAGACATATATTACATGTGAGGGGATAGAAGAAAGAAGAAGTAATTTCACCGATTGAAGTCCATATTGATGAATAAGTGGGAATTTATATGATATATAAAATAGAATATTAATTTAAAATTAGTACTGTAATTAGTATTTACTGCATGAGGAGGTATTCAATGGTTGTTACTGAGTATCATTGTTATAATGAAATAGTGATTTTATCCATTTTTGTGGATGCATGCCAAGAAAATTAAGCAAGTGATGGAATAAAAATTTCTATAAGCTGTGTGAATGATATATTTTCCACCATAGTGTGAAATGGAAAGAACATTAAAGGGATTAAAATATTGGAATTTTTGCATTATCCATAATATTTTTTAGGGGGGAGTGACATATGTGGTGATTAATGAGATTTGTAGGTATTTTTTGTGTCACATTACCATTGCATGATTCTTAATGTATCCTTGTGAGGTTGAACCAATTGAATTCTCAAGCCCCCATTTACATTATGAATTCAAAAAACATAGGGAAAATGATTCAAAAAATAATATAGGATAATAAAGGTATGTATATGTTACTGAATGAGATAAATATTTATTAAAATATATATATAAATTGTTCCTCAATGTAGAAATGTCTAGATCCATTTTGGGAAGTAATAGATAAAGGAAAAACGATATTAATAAGGTAATAAATTGTATACCTAGATTCCAACCCACATAACCCCCCCCCCCCCCCCAATGGAATATATCACTATAATATCTTATTCTTTTGGTTTAGAAGAGGTAATTAGAAATATATTCACCATTAAAAAACCTGAACGTATGGGTAATTCTGGTGTAATTTTATTTTCGAGATTAAACCTAAGAAGAGGCTCATATATTGGGAAACCAATAGTAATATCTCAACATAAAATAATTTAGGAATTCATGTAGAATATCCTGAATTAAGGAAATCGATGGGTTAGTTCACAAAATATTATAAATGATATTAAATTGACTAAATTATTCACACATTCCATCATCAAAAATGATTAAATTTTTGTATTACTAGTATTTGACACAAAATATTTGTGACTCAAAAAACAATTTCAATTCTATGAGACTCGATATTTGAATGGGATTACTAATGGATGATAATGGATCATAACACAAGTATATTACTATTTAATCATTACAGATGATGGAATTTGTGATTAATTTAGTCAATTTATGTACATTTAATATGTTTTTTAAAATATCCATGAGGTACGGGGACTCTTTGAGATACATAACATATTATCCATGTGTTTCAATAATTTTTTTTCATCTTGATGGAGTATCCATATCATCTTTAAAATGTTTTACTTTAATTCTAGAATGTCCATTTGGTACATAAACTGTTTTATTTTTTGGGAAGAGTATACCAATTATTAGTTAGCATTTTTATAGATTATGCCTTAGGTATATGATGTATTTGTTTTTAATTATTGTATATCCATGTGGTACACAATCTATTTGAGGTTTTCAAAGATATATATATATATATATACAGTATTGAAAATGATAGACTTCATGGAATATCTATGCAGTCTGAGATCATTTTGTGGTTCTTCATGGAATATCCATGAATATTATTATGTGTTTCATATATAATATTTATTTTAATAATTGGTGAATAAACATTGAATGGTATATTTCACATTGGACCCTCATGATATTTTTTGTTGAAGGCCCAACCTCTACCCAGATGGAATTATGGATTTATCTAAGGGGATATATTATAAAATATATTTCCATCATTATTTTATTTGGGTATATTATAAGGTAAATATGAATTATTAAATGGAAATTATTGTTATCCACTACCCAAAATGGAACTATATTTTTGGATTGCGTAGATGTTGAATTATTACTGAAGGTAAAAAATTTCTTCATAAACAAAGTGATGTTCTTCTATCATAGAGTTAAGCGCTACACAAATAGAGTGAAGTATTATTCATAATAAATAATGATTATATTTGGAATGTAAATGATATAGTAATTTTTAAATTACATGAGTTTATTTTCATATGGAGTCTTGATTTGTGAAAATGTAGTTACATACATCACTCATAGGGAGAAATGTTAAAACTAAAATGTTCACTTAATCATGCATGGAGGGAATTACTATCTGATCAAAGTGTTGGGCTCCATCATGGGAATTAATATATGGCCTTTGAAATACAAATTTGAAAATATTTTAAAATTATATGAATAAATTCATGTATGGATTGATGTTCTAATAACATAGAGTAATGTTATTCATGGATAAAATGAAGATTCATTTCTAGGGACTGATGTTCTATGTGAAAAACATTCCCTAAAAATTTCCATTAAAAATTAAATAAATCATGACATATAAATATAATATTTTTTATATGTATGTTCATTTTGGCTTTATCAATATTCATATCAATGTCCACAAATAAATGTAAGTGATATAGGCTTTTCTTAATGTAGGTGTTTTATGTGGATAAAAATTTACTCGAAGACCAAAAATATTGTGTTTTGTTATTTGATACCCATTTTCATTATCAATAGGGGAAACCCACATCATACTCCCTTTGGGAGGATCACACCACAACATCATTGGATTTATAATTATTTTCTAGTAATTTCCATCCCCCATTGTTTGGTAGACCATGTACCACATTGAGATCATGTTTTCTTCTCCTTTAGGCATATGGAAATTATCTTCTCACATTCTACAAGTTTTCTATAATACATGAATATTTGATATGTTTTATGGATATTTTCATGGAATTAATTTCATCATTACAAAAGTTATGAATATATTTTAAATGATATATCCATTTCGTAAAACATTACAAACATGAGTTTGATTTCAAATTGTTTAGGGATAACATGATATACATAATTTTTAATTAAATATTAAAATGATGTTTTTATCACGTGGATACCCCTTTAATTTATTATCTCATCTTCAACCTATATAGATACAAACGACATGATATTCTATACTAAAAAGTTAGGGATTCACCTTTATTATTTTCTCTTTCAATAAAACTGACTTTCTTATTACCATGATGATTCATGTCTTATTGGGAAAGATGAATATAATACCCAATTTATATAATTTCTAAAATAATCCATTCCATATTGATTACGGGAAAATCTATCAAATATATGTTAAAATATTTTTTTTAATTTCCATCCCACATTATCATGACTTTTAATTCATAGAAATTTCAATCCATAACTCCTTTGTAATAGTAATTTTCATTCAAAATTAGATATTGACTTATTTGATATTATAACTATCACACATTAAATTTAATCCATCAAAAACATACATATTAAAATAATTAGTATTTATATTTTTATATATCTTTTTTTCATGATTTTACACATTACTCTAGACCACATATATTGAGCATTTAAAATAGTTCTAAAAGAACAAAAACTTTTGATATTTTATCATTATGGGTATTTTATTGATTTAGTGGCAATACATTATCTCTTTTTAGTGTAACCCAATTAAATTTGTATCCTTGGATTAGGTTTTTCGGTTTAGTATGAACGGCAGATTCCTTTTCTTTACATCGAATCCTTGCACCATTATTTTTATTTCCATTAAAGTATATTATTTGATGGTAATCATTCAAATTATATGTTTTATATCTATGATTATCCATTACATTCTAAATATACTACACAATATATTTTTTGATGTCATATTTAGTGTTATGATCATCTATTTATCTTTTTCCTTTCATCATAGATTGATAGTTTCTTATTCCAAATAATTGATTTGATTGAATTTATATTTCACTATACTAATTAAACTATTGATGATCTAGTCTAGAATCTAAATTTGTATAATTTATGAAATAAGATTCTCCATGTGATCTTAATTTTAATATTTCACATCAATTTGTTATGGATTCAACAAGTATTTACTCTCTTATTACTATTTAGTATTTGGTTTGTAATCACTACTGAATTTATTGAAATAATATCTTTTGGATTTATTAACTTCTAAATCTTTAAATAGATACTCCAAATATACCGTGAGGTATAATATTCCATCATAGTTATCATAATGAAAATAACATTGATTTTACAATTGTGGATTATATATAAAATTAATAGAAAAATATCCATTTGGGTTTTTATAGTCCTCAATTTAATGTACCAGTGTTTCTATTGAGTTCGCATCCCCTAATGACAAAAAGTTCATATTTTAAGATATTTTTTTCAATTACCTTTTTTCTCATATCTTATAAAATCTCATTAATGTAATATCATCATATTCCTGATCTTTTAATTTCTTATTATACATATTTTTGTGTATTGATCTTTTCCATGACAATTTCATTTGACTGTATGCTTCAATTAAATCATTCCTTTAATTTTTTTAGATTTTAGGTAATGAATTGAATGACATCTTAAATAAACTTTTATTAAGTACCATGTTAATCCCATGTATTCTTAATTTTATATAATTAATCTTCATTAGATTTATATTTTTTCCATTATATCATTATCATTGTTTTCCGTCTCATATCATTTGATAGTGTTATAAAAAATATCGAACATGTACTCAATTGGATGTCTCTCCTTGTGTGTTGAAATATTTAAATTGAAAATGTTATACATGTTTAAATAATTATATTTAAAATCCTATTAAGAAAATAGGTTATCTATTTCCATGAAATTATTTTTATTATTACATTATCTGAATACATAATTCATTTTTGGATCTATTTATGTGCATACTCAAATTCTTATACTTGTTTAGAAATACTTAAAAATTTTCTTCATGTACCTTGATATTTTCTTGATAATTTTCCATCATATAGTTTAAAAATTTTCATTGTTTTACATACATATTTATTTCGTTGGATAAATATCCATATAATTTTTAAATTCCACTACATATATATCCAAATCCTTGTAATATCTTTTTCATAAAGAATTACATAAATTTTTTGATCATAATTCAATATAAGAAAGTAACAAAATCATATTTTCACAACTATAAAAAGTTTTGTTTGATCCTATTCTATAATTTTTTAATGTTGTTCCCAATATGTTCTAGATTTTTTGGATATTTATATCCACTTCCAGGTCCTCTAAATAGATAAAAATATTCCAAATCACATAGTCTTCCCAGAAACCACCATTTCTCCCTACAATTGGAAGATACCAGATGCGGGGGGGATCAGGGTGTATCAATACCATAATTACCATTAAAACATTTTCATTTTATTATTATTCAATATCCATTTATCTCCCCCTTACTGAAATATAGAATTGATAAAATAATAATAGATATACAAATGAGATGTTTTCTTCATTCTCCAGTATTATACAACTCCCATTGACATAAAATTATTGATGTGTAAATATAGAAAAATATAATTTATTTATTGATTTCTCATTATAAATTCATTGTATCATAACTAAAACACTAGATTTATAACCCTTATAATGATTTAGATCTCACTTTTCTCCCACCCTTGGAAATCATGTTGCTTCCCTAAATGAAAACCTTCTTATTCATGAGTAATTATTGATTATTACGCAAGTGATGGTTTAACATTATTCTACCATTTCATATTTAAGATAAAAATCTAAGATCATCCTATGAGACAAACTCTTTGATATAACACAATTATTTTAGAAAATAATGAAATTTTAGGCACAGTAGTAACCATTTGGGTCCATGAACGACATTGGTATTTCATTAAATATAACAAATTAATCATAATAAACTTATAAATAATGAAATTTCTCTTTACTGGATACAAGGATCCTTTAATAAATCATATTATAAGCACAAGATAGATCCATTTATGATAAATTTATAATTAATTTATAATAGTAGATTGCCTCTATCATCAGTAATTTCTTTGATGTAGTTGTTGAATGATCAAACATCTATTCAGGTTGTTCTATAAATTCATCAAGTTGATCCAAAATAGAATATAACATGTGTTGATCCACACATTATCCTATATCATGGAGTGTTTTTAATGTTACTTTGGGTGTTAGTTTAATGGTATTTATCATCTTATTCTACCCATCATTGATAATAAGGAAATCATATGGGAATTCGAGTATCACAATTCTTTTTTCATTAATGGTTGAGAGATAGATGGGGAGGATATTCTATTTATCATTATAGAACAACCAATAGAAGATATTTATGAGATAATTATTTATAGATAAAATAATTTTTCATAACAAATGTGTTTAAAAATATGAAAATACAAACTTCACATTTATAAATATCACATTATAATTGATTAATATTCAATATATTACATTATTAACCACAATAAAATATTATTTGTATAGTATCCTTAGAAATGTGGGAAGATAAAAAAACTATTCTGTATGTGTACTTCATCATATCATATCACATTTTCCATAATTATCACCAATATTTTGAAAAATAATACATAATATATTCTTCATAACCTGGGGAATGAAAATATAACAAAGTGTACACTCTGATTCATTATAATTGTAAATAAAAACAATATCAATGATCACATTTACATAACATGAGTATAATGGAATGATAACATGACAATAAAATTTCAAAACCAAACCCTGTATAGCAATGATGATAATATTGAGTCATGGTAGAAATCAAATAGTTTTATAAGGAATGAATCATTAAGGAATCAAGGAACATTAGATATGAGAGAATAACACTGGTATAAGGAATAAAAAACATTTCTGTAGTAGTCAAGGCTCACTAGAATGACTATAATGGTGGATTGGGTCAAACCTAAAACCATCACAGTAGTTAGGGATCACTCTAAAGACTATCATATAATAATATTTCCATTATTGAACATGTTTAACTCCCTATTCCAATCCTATTTATCTCATGATATATCAATATTTACCCAATTTATTAGTGGACTATATAACTATGGGCCCACCCATAAATAATTCATGTTATAGATATTTTTGATTGAATATGATAAATAATTCCCCATACCATATCCCATGAATAACATATTAGTTTCATAAAAATTTCATCATGTAATAAAATGTTGAAAAGAAATGGTATTTATAATAATTTCATCAATTCATCACAGCATAGCCCATGAAAAACAAATGTGTTTCACCATCATGTTATCATCATAATCTTAAATAAACATCAGAAAGAACAATGGAGATAACCTTGGATCGTATCCCATGTAAAAAATAACGTTTTGCAATTATTATTTTCATTGATGAATATAAATCCAATGAAAATATAACATAATTTTTTTGTCATAAATATTGTTTCCATTTTAAAATTAGATTTTAAAATAATTAATTTTGAAATATATTTTTGAAATAAATTTCATTGAAAGGAAAATTGGAATACTGTAAACAATAATATTATCTTCTGTCAGTCATGATGGTTGGAAATTCTATTTAGACTATATTTGTTAAATAAAATATTCTTTTAATTGTTTTGGTAAATATTAAAAATTGACTCATTAAGAAAATGAAAACAATATTTCTTTTAATAAATGTTTTAAAAATTATATTAGGGGTAAAAAATCACATGAAAAATTCATAAGATAATATTAAAAAAATTAAAACATTTGAAAAAAAATTATTCACATGGATAAAAATGGATTTTTTATCGAATTGTAAAACACATTTAGTTTTCATTATAATCATTTTATTGATCACCTGAGTTCAAAAGGTGGGGATAGTGGATGGAAAAAATATATTATCTAAATTTAACTGTATGAAAAATCAAAATAAATTTTATATATCATATAATTATCATATAATTTCCTCAATTTATATTCAAACATAAATAATCCCGATTAAAATATGATTGAAACTAAAATCCTTTACCTCAAGTTCGACGTCATTAGAAATTCCATTATCATCCTATGTAATAATTTTTTTTAAATTTTATAACAAAATTTTAAATATACATATAATATCGTATTTATTTCACTTATAATATTTCGAAAACCATTTATTCATATCTTCTTCTTAAAATTGTTGTTTTGGGTTGTGAACTATTTATTTATTCTAAGAATTTTTGTTTAGTGGGATCATTATATGTACATTGATATTGGTTAAATCATCTAAAAAATATTTATAATTATATAAATACAATATATATTCAATATATAGAAATATATTAATTCATAAATGTAGATATAGAAATAAGAATTACACTATTCAAGGAAACGGTAATCCTTGCATATGGTTGAACATTGTTTTAATTTTTTTATGGATGAAATAAATTAAAGGTAAAAATTAATTCACCATTAAAAAATAAATTTTAGATCATATATAAAATAAAAAAAATTATGTATCCTTAGTATCATACATTTAATGTGGAATCAAAAACGAATCACAACGCTCTGTAGAGATAATAGTCCACGAAAACTCAAGAGCGACATTACCATTTTCCAATAGTTTATAAGATATGAAGGTATATATGATATATTAATTCCAAAATATTATTTATTCCATAAATTACATATATAAAATTTTATCCCATCATAATTACTGTCCATGAATGATGGTGATGGAAAATTAATAGTATCATGTTGTGGAGGTGGCAGTCAACATGTATTCATGGGTGATAGTTTCACTTCCGATTTTATAAATAAGAGACTAGATAATATTTTTTAATGACAATAATAACATTTAAGTATACATAGGATAAATAAATTATTATTCTATAATTAATAAAATATAATTATTGGATTTTTAAGAAGAATGAAACTAATATTGATTGGGTAATAATATTACATCTCCTTCATTTATAATCACATATATCCATTCTAAATGTCATTTTCAAATGGTATTATGAGAATAAAATAACGTTAAATTCATGGAAATTAATGTCTAAAAATAATGCTGCTATGTTTTTTTTTCTAGAAGTCCCAATGTAGAGGAAATAAGAGAGCTATTGTTTCTCCTTTAGTAAGTGTGGGAGAGGACACACTTGAAATTTCTTAAACTAATAAAATATAACCAATTAATTTTCAAGAAACTTACATACAAATAGAAATGGAATCAATTTGAGGATACGATGTGGTAAAAATACTCTTATAAAATATGATTTTGACCGATTTAATTTTTATAAATACTCTTATCTGGAGCTTTCGGATGGCCAGCTTCGATCCGAAGTGGGAAATGGTTTCCCCTCCTGTTCTTTCTTCGATAGATTCTGATGCCTCAAAAATCGAAGTAGGAAAATTTCAAATTCCTCTTCGATCTCTTCCTGTCTCCTTCCACGATGTACTAAAAGGTACTGATCTTAGTAGAGTGAAGGACTGTATGCAACCGCTCTATAGAAAGCTGGAAGACGGTGGCTTCTTGGTCGATGCTGATCCAAAAGCCCTTATGCAAAGAGAACAACTGTGCAAGTACTCGGTCCTTGGTCGAGTCTCATACAACGCAGGGGATAGACCCTGGCCTCTTTCCGAGCTAATGATCTGGATTTCACACTACTAGAATTCTTCAAAATGGAAGATGGTCCCCCTTGGGAAAGGCTACTATCTCATCCTCTACAATTCTCAAGATGAACTCGATCAGGTATGGAAGTTCAGTAATCTGCGGATGCAGGATGGATTTCATAGAATTTTGGATTGGGATGCTGTATTTAACCCATACACACACAAAAATTATATGGCACAAGTATGGGTTAGAATTCATGGGCTTAATTGGTTTTATTGTCACCCGAATATTTTAAATGACATCGCGTCTTGCATTGGATACCCTATTAAAATTGATCATAGAACTTTGAATGGGGATCTAGGCCTTTATGCTAGAATTATGGTTAAAGTAAACTTAGCCAATGAACTTCCTTCTAACATAGGTTTTGATGCCCTTGATCTTAGATTAGAGCTCAGCATTGAGTATGAAAAGAAGCCACCCTTATGTGGAGTTTGCAAACTGATTGGGCATAACCTTGCAAACTGTAGGGTTTTTAGGAAACAAATGGACCCTCCTATTAATAATGATTGGCACGAGGTCAAGCATGCTAAAAAAGTGAAGAATTTCATCATTAATACTGAACCCCCACAAAAAAAGCAAAATATTTGGGTTAAAAAATTTGGTGACCTTCTATCCCTAGAAGGAAAATCCTGGGGGGATTTGGTTACAGAAGAAGAGGCCCTACAATACAAAGACAATCCAAATGGTCTAGAAAAACCAGTGGTTGAGGGCATCAGATATAGTTCAGTTAAGAGCTCCCCCTTAAATATTTCCAATCCTCCAAATAATGCCCCTGCCTCTGGTACTTCATGTTTAAATGAGAATATTTGTAGGGACCTGGAGGACACTTTGCCTTCAGTTCTCATAGAGAATTCTTCTGCTCCTAGAAAGTCAGAGGGTAAGGTTGTGAACATTGCATATCCAGGTAACTCTATGCTTTTCACTTCAAATGATAATCATGTTCCTTCTATTTCCAATGCTCCTGTTATAGAGACTCAAACTGCTAATCCTTCCTCTCCTGGAATTACTTCTGCTCACATTTCATCACACACACTTGATTCTGCTTCCATATTGTTAATAGAACCTGTTTTAGTCGACAAGGTGGTGGCCAATACTATTTTTGACCTGCAGACTTCTGCTTTGTTGCAACACCAGTCTGACAACTCTTCTTCAGTTTCTGTTGAAAAAACTTCTAGTCCTATTAATGAATCTGTCATACAAGCGACTAGGATTGATCCTGTCATTCATTTGCCTCCCAAAATATCACACACCACACTAACTGTCTCTGTTTCAGACCCTAACTCAATCCATAATCCTGCCTCCTGTTCGATTTTCAACATGGTACCCAGTCCTCCAGCAGGAAAGAAGGACTATGTTGCAATTCCTAATTCGGTTTTGGAATCTTTGATACATGATGCACCTGAAACTGTCCAACCTGAGTCTGGTACATTTTCTCATCCTGTGCAACCTTTTTCTCAGGTTTCTGTTCTATAGATTGCCCAGACAAGCCCTACTTTGCCTCCTGCTTCCTCAGAAATTCCCCCTCCTGTACTGACTACCCCACCTCATTTCGCTCCAGATAGTGAGATTATTCTGGTTAGGGATGAGAAACAGCTCTCATCTGAGCAAGACACTGTTCATGTACAGGACAAAAATCACACTCTGAACTGTACTGATCTTATGAGTACTCCATTTGCTTCCCCTAATCCAAAATCAGACATGAAATCTTATTCCTCTCAAACATATGAAGATCATGAGAGTCAACGAGAGTCTATCTCTTCCTCAATGGTTACGAGATCCCAAAAGAATAAGGGATCTGGTAAATCTAAAAAAAAAGAAGGGTTCTAACCCAACCTGCAAATAGTAATGAATATCCTTTATTGGAACTGTCAAGGTATAGCCAACAATGACACCTCCACAACACTTAGGAGGATTTTAAACAATCATAATCCCCAACTCTTTTCCATTGCTGAACCTAAAGTCAACTTTAAAATGAACTATATGAGATTTGGCTCTCTCAATTACAATTTTTTAGGATCTTGAAAAAGTGGTTCTCATTTTGACTCTTTGTGGATCTTTTTCCACAACTCTTTAAAAAATGTCAACATTTTTAGAATTTCTGAAAAAAATATTACATGTGACTTCTTGTGGAATGGTCGGCATATCTTTTGCACTATGGTTTATGCCAAGAATAGATACCAGGATAGGAAATCTTTATGGCATGAACTCCTTGATATGGCGAAACACCTTCAAGAATCCTGGGTTTTTTTGGGTGACACCAATGCCATCCTTTTCCCCTCTAAAAAAATTGGTCCCTCGCACCTTTATATATCCTCCAAGGAATTTAATTCTACTATTTATGACTCTAACCTTTTTGAAATCACTCTCATTGGTGCAAAATACAATTGGTATAGGATGCATCACAATAAAAATGTTGCTAGTAAACTTGACAGAGCTTTTGTCAACATGAAGACTCTTGACAACTGGGACAAAATATCCAGTGTAACCCTTCCGAGACTCAACTCTGATCATCATTCTATCCTTGTTAGCATTCTTAGGAATGATCGAAATCCTATCATTCCCTTCAAATTTAATAATGCTTGGTCCTCGAATCCTGACTGTGTCACCTTTATCTATGACACCTGGAACTCCATGAAACACCATAATGATTCTTTTTCCTGTGTACGCAATGTAAAAATTCTCAAGCAGGCCCTCAAAGGTTGGTGTAAAAATACAAATACTCAAATAGAACTTGATATCTCCTATCCTGAAGATGAACTCAATCGTATCCAAACTCATAACACTAATTCAGATATAAATATGGATCCTTAGTTGGAAGCTAATATCTCTTCTAAACTTTAATTCCCTACTTACATTTAAGGACAATATTCATAAACAAATGTTCAGGACTACATGGCTGACAGATGATGATCGAAATACCAAATTCTATAACTGTCTTCAATGAATTAGAAAGTTCAATAGTCCTCTTACTATGCTCATTAAAAATGACTTGATCATTGATTCTAAAGAATCCATTACGGACCATGTCACCTCATACTTTTATATAATTTTTAATGGTCCTGATATAAATATTGATCTTAAACCAGTTATTATTCCTTTAATGGTGGATGAACAAGACAATGAGACTCTTTTAAGCACCCCTCTTGATCATGAAATCAAAGACACAGTCTTTGGCCTTAATCCTGATAGTGCTACCTGTCCAGACGGATTCAATAATGGTTTTTTCCAAAAACATTGGGATATAATACACAATGATGTTTGTAACCTTGTTAAGACCTTCTTCACCCATGGATCTCTACTTCATGGAATCAATGCTCAATTTCTAACCTTAATTCCTAAGGTTGAGAATGCTTCTAAGATCCTGTAATTCAGACCAATTGCTTTGATTAACACTATCTATAAAATAATTTCCAAAATTATTGCTAATAGACTTGCTCCTATCTGCAATAGAATCGTCTCTTGGAACCAATTTGGTTTTATTAAAGGAAGGTCTATCCAAGACTGTATCTCTCATGCTTTGGAATGTACCAAAAGTTTAAATAGAAGCACAAGAGGGGGCTATGTGGCCATCAAACTAGATATCAGAAAGGCTTTTGACACCATAGACTGGAATTTTATCTTCAAAGTTCAAAAAAACATTGGCTTTAATGTTTCATTCATTGGTAGAATTAAGACTCTCTTTCCCTCAGCCTATATCTCTATCCTGATTAATGGTACCCCTAGAGGTTTCTTCAATTGCTCAAAGGGTGTCAGGCAGGGTGACCTACTTTCTGCTATCATTTTCGTTATTGCTGAGGATTACCAAAGTAGACTTCTTAACAAGCTGGTTGATCAAAATATTCTTAAACCTATTCAAGTTACCACGAATTTAAATGCCCCTACCCACCTTTTATATGTTGATGATATTATTTTATTCATAAAAGGGGATCAAAAAAATATTCATGTTCTCAAGGAAGCGATTTCTCACTATGAACAAATTTCTTGGAAAGCAATTTCTTGGAACAAATCGTATATCTTTTTTGGAAAAAAAATTTCTGTTAGAAGGAAATCTAATATCACCACTTATCTGGGTATTGAAGAGGGTTTTTTACCTTTCAATTATTTGGGTGTTCTAATAATTTGGGTTCGGCCCAAAGCAACATATTTTTCTAACATCATTGATCAAATCACAAATTAACACGCTAGCTGGAAAGGGAAAACCCTCTTCATGGCTGAGAGAATTTGTTTGGTTAAATCGACCATTGTTTCTAAAATGGTATATTCCTTTATGGTTTATAAATGGCCCGTCAACATCTTAAAAAAATTAATACTTATATTAAAAACATCATTTGGTCTGGAAGAATTTTTGAAAAGAAGCTTGTTACAATACCATGGAAATCTTGCTGTAAACCCATTGCTAATGGTGGTATTGGCATAAAAATATTGAAATTGTTTCAATGATGCTCTTCAGGCCCACCTCACTTGGCACATTATTAATTCCACTTCTAAGGCTACTGAATTCCTAAACCATAGATTCCTCTTTAATCTTTTAAAAGGTAATTTTAATTTCATCAGCTCATCCATCTGGGCCTCTATCCAGGACTCTTATCATATGATCATGCAAATTAATAGATGGATAGTCAGTGCTGATTCTTCCATAAATTTTTGGTGTGACAATTGGTGTGGTACCCCTCTGATATCCTTGTTACCCTATAATAATCCCCGTGAAGATACTAATCAGACTATAAAAGAGGTCTTACAATCTCACCATTATGATCTACCTGAAAATATTGCGCACATTATTGACAATCATATTTTTTCTCCTGATGGTGATTTCCTTGTTTGGCAGCCTTCTACCAATGGCATCCTAGATTCAAAAAATTATTATAAGCATAATTTCTCTGATAATCACTCTAGTTTTCTATGGGTGAATCATTTAAACAAACCTTGGATTAAACCTTCTAGGCTCACCATTATTTGGAGCATTTCCCATAATAGATTAACAACTGAAACTTGTCTTCAAACATTTCGTTTTCAACTCTGTTATAAGTGTCTCCTGTGTAATCCGCATAGGGAGGATGTCAATCATCTTTATCTATCTTGTGTGACAGACTCTACTCTAGGGAAATATATTTCTGATTTATTTAATTACATATGGTTCTTTACTAACTCAATTTCCTTGTTATTAAAAAATTGTACTAGACATGATATTTCTCTGCAGATAAAAAATATTTTCCTGGCGGTAGTGGTGGAGCTTCTACATGAGATCTGGTACGTTAGAAATGCTCTCATTCACAATAATCACCCTCTCAATCTAAATGCAGGGAAATCTCAGATTCTTCTTGCGGTTCATGAAGCTGCCTTATTACAAAAAGACTGTTCTAACAACTCAGTTGGTGACTTTGTGATTCTTTGACAACTCCATGTTCCTGGCATCTACCCAAAGCCCAAACACTCATTTGAAGTGTTCTGGAAATCTCCAATGCCTGGATGGAATAAAGTGAACATCGATGGCACCTACAAAGGCATCCTAGGACCTGCCAGTTGTGGTGCCATCTTCAGAGACTCAGCTGAGCTGTGTCAGGGATGCTTCTATGTTGGATGTGGTCACTCTTCTTCTCTAGAGGCAGAAATGCTGGGGGGTCATTCATACTATTGATTTTGCGCTTAAAAGAGGTTGGAGAAAGCTCTGGATAGAAAGTGATTCAACCACTATCATTCATGCCATCTAGAATTGCAACATCCATCTGGCTTGGACAGTTACCACACATTGGACGAATTGTCTGAATTTGCTCCATGGGATGGACTATATAGCTACTCATGCCTACCGTGAAGCGAATGTTGTTACTGATGCTCTTTCCAACAAAGGAGTTCATTAGAGCATGACTTGGATGGACTCTATTCCTTCTGACTTACTATACCTTTTTGATAGAGATTATAAAAAAATCCCATCTTTTAAACTCTTGTAATCCTTTTTTGTTTATCAATAAATTTTGCTCTGGTCTTTGACCAAAGCATTACCCCAAAAAAAATACTCTTATCTTATTTTTTAAACCAACCAATAATTCTCTTTCAATAATGACTATGGTGAATATTTTATTGTTTATTATCTTAATTATGGTCAAAAATAGAAGTGGAAGAATTATTAAATATTTAAATAAATATTGTAAATCTGGAATACATTTTACTAAATACAATTTCTAAAAGTGGAAAAAATATTTACATTATTTTCTCTCAAAATGTACAAAATCATATTTTTCTGGATAAATGAAATTTTAAAACATTTAATGATTTTATTAAAAATTAAGTACATGTTTATAAATATATTTCCTATATATTAAACCTTTATCTTTTTTTTTATTTTTTCCCATTCACACAAAAAATATAATGGCTAGGGTATAATGGTATACTATATTATGGCTCGATTAGACTTGGGGTTACATATATCATGATATATCGATAAAATTTTATTTATTTAAATATAAATATATTATAAAATATTAGTGTTCCACATTCTACCAACAGAAAAAAAAATCTACCTTAATATTCCATCACTCTTATATAGATTACTGAGGATTCTTAATCTTCATCATGCCCTCAGGTTCCTATGTAGCTTACTCAAATTGATGTCCTCTTCAAAAAATGTTGACTATTTGAATTGTATTGTTTCATAAAACATTACCACTAGGATCCATAAGATCCACCTTCTTATCCTAATAAGAGAGGTAATTGTTTATTTTTATTCTACCATAGTATAATATATAAAAATAATCAAGTATGTACTTTCATAGGAATGATAAAGGGAACACATTGTGAACATCGAATAGGAATGGTTGAAGAATCAATTGATAAGATATTATCCAAATATGATCAATAGTTTTAAATCGAATAATATACCTAGTTATTAACATTTACTTCTTAATTAATGTCATAACACTCCTCCATATTGATATTTTCATAAATACCATGTAATTAACAATAAACTCTAAGTCTTTTGAATGACTATCAGTATATTATTTTTGATGATACTTAGCTTCTCTTATGTCATTTTAAATGGATCTAACATTCCATTCAATTTAATCATCTAGACATGTTCAAAATAATTCTTTACCAAATTTTTTTCCATCACATTAGATTTCATAACATCTTTACATAGAGTTATTCATAAGGATCCCTCCAAATTCTTGATTGAAAACTATTTTTTATGAAAATTACTCCAATGAAAGGTGTTGGTACCAACCAAATTTTAAATCTATTAAGAAATATCTAAACATTTATTTTTTATTATTATTAGTCTTCTTCCACTAACCATATATTTGAGGATGATAAACAATGTATAAATAGATCTCTTTATACAAAGGCTACTAAAGACATCTCTAGAACATCAAGGTAAACATATAATCCTAATTATGTACAATCAAGTGTGGTACTCCATGAAATCTTAACAATTAATTAATTTATATTCTAGTAAATTATTAATAGAGAAATATAATCCAATTTAAATAATTTGTTTTTACTTAATAAGGTTATTTAAAATAACCTATATAGAGTTGTCCTCTTTAAATGTTTTGGGAAATCTGATGTATAAATACTTAGTAATGTTTTCCCATTTAAATTATAGTGTGGGTAATGGTTATAAAATTCCCTTATAAATTAGTCTTTTATTCTTATAATACAGGAATACTAGGCCCTGAGAACCATAATTTACAATATATCTCTTTATGTTGTCCCACTAGAAATACTCTTTCATGTCACTATACATCTTTATAATTTTAGGTTGAATAAATAATGAAGAACTATGAGCTTCATGAAACAGCTCCATATTAAAATCCTCTACAGAAGAGATATATACAGTTAATGATCATTTTTATTCAATCACAATAATTTTTGAAAACTTGGATTTTTTGTACAATATATTTTATCTCAGAATTTTGCTTCTTTTCCAATTAACTAATCTGATAGATAGATGGTTGTCCATTAATGTTATATAGATATGATTTCTCTCATTCCATTTAGATTTCAAGAGCCATTCTTTATAATTAAATAAATATTGGATATATCTTTATTCTCATCATTGTTAATATATATGAATCCTTTAGAATCAATACATTGAACACCTGGTTCTCTTTCCTATGGTGGTAATGTATTGAGAAGTAATAATTTTTAATCAACTCCAACCATCATTCTGTTGAATATTCTGTTATTATTGATTAAATATATAATATAATCATTTATGATAATTATATAGAACATCTCTCACAATAAATATAATGATTCCATATTTTTAATGATAATATTTTCATAGCTAACTCAAAATCATGAATTTTGTGATTTTTTAATAAGTTTCCAATTTCTATGATGCATAAGATATCACGAAATCATTATGCATGAGGACACATACTAGTCCCTTCATTTAAGTATCATTATAGATCACAATCCATCATTCACTTTTGGTTAATGTAATAATTAGTTCATTGACGATCCTTCTCTTCAATTCCTTGAAACATTCCCAACATTCATCTATTAAAAGGAAAATGGAGCCCATCCATTAAAGAATTTGAATTATATTGAAAATTTGTATGAAATTTTAAACAAATAATTGATAAAATCCAACCAATCCAAGGATAATATGTATAATAGTCTCCATTAATAGTTTGAACCAACATTAAATAAAGTATTTCTTTCATAATTCACCATATATGCAATTTTAAGAAATTATACATCCAAAATAATGAAACATTTTTTTGGGAAATTCACATATTGTAAAATTTTCATATTACTCCTTCTTTAGGGTCTTCAATAAAATATTCAAGTGATCTACATAATATTACATAAACATTTGTAGATATATTTTCATATTTAAATTATTCCAAAAAATTAATCAATGTGATATTTAAGAACTCTGTTAATTAAATAAATGAATGTAACAGGTGAATTAGTAAGATAAAATGGAATCACTATAAATTCATAGTGTCTATACATTGTGTATAATTATCTCATGGGTATATCCTCTTTCTATAACCTCAATTGATGGTATATGTATTGATGTTAAATCATATTAATGTAATGATCTCCACACAAGTTAGCAAACATATAATCAATATGGCGTACATGATAGTAGTTTTTAGTAGGGATCATGTTATGTTCTTCATAATCAATGTAGACTTTTATTGATTCATCTTTATTATTAATAAATAATAGGCTCAACCATAGGTGACACACAAGGATGAATTATTCCCTTCATTATATTATCAAGTTATACCTTATTCAATTCCTACAACTCTATTTGGTCTATTCTATATAGAGTATTAGAAGTATGTATAACACCAAATATGCACTGTATTGAAAACTGAACATCATGATTCAGTGGAAGGCCATAAAAATATTATTGAAAAACATAAAAACTATCTAATATAATTGGAACATATTTGACATTCATATTCTCCACAATCAAATGAGATAAACTCCCCTTTTTAAAAGTAATAGAGGCACATATAATGGATGTGGTTTCCCTTGTAAGTTTTTATTTATCATCACACTATTATTCAATCATATGTTGTTTCATAATATCAAATTTAACTTCACTTAAATTAGTAATTAAGGGAGTTTTATGTAGACAAATCTTATCCATACAAAATATAATATAAAATTCGACTATAGGTAGAATAAATTATTTTGTGGAAACAGATAGAAAAAAATTAAAATATAGATGAATTAGAGACTTGAGATGTTCCAATCATATAAGTGGGAGTTTTAATAGTTAATTAAACATATATTCATTAATTTTTTATTATGATACTATTTTAAAGGCATCATAATTATATTAGTCAATAGATCCAAAATAAAATAATATATTATAAGGTTTATGTTGGATAGTAATTATACATTTCACTATAATGTTATCATACCAGTCATCCAAAATATTTATCACACAACATTTCCATTTATATCTATGATACAAAGGATACTGATGTTGATCTAAATCATTAAAATTAATATTTTCTCATTGTATATAATAATAACCATAATCATTTCATTTGAAACACTATATCATGGGTGGAATACTTTATGGTTTTCCATTTTCATCAATAGAAAAATTCTTCTTTTAATCACATTAATATTAAATTTCTCTATCATATTCCCATCAACTCTTCAAATATTTACAAGTTCCCTTTATATAAATTCAACAATGTTTCCATTCCCACTATTTTTACAATATAAATCTTATATTTTTATCTCCATGTTTTCTAGGATTTATATTGGATTCCGTATTTCTTTTTATATTAAATCCATTATTTTTATTTGTATCGTCAATCTGCATCACCACCACGATTAAAAATATTTTGATTTCATCATTGATACGAAACATCATTATGGATAATTCCCTTTTGAGGTTTACTTTTAATCATCAATTGAATCTGGAGACCTTACCATGAGGATAGGTGATAATACTAGATGCATACCTAAAATTTACCATAATATTCTCCTCAAAGATACTAAAAAATTCATCATACATTTAGTTGAGATTAATTAATTAGTTCTCTATTTTATCTAAATAATATGATGAATGTATATATTAAGAAATATAATAATAAATCTTCCTGATCAATAGATTCAAATTCATCATGTTATCTCATCTTATTAATAAGATAACAAAAATAATATTCATCACCATCAAAAAAAAGAAAATCCAAAAAAAATTTCCCTATTTTGAACACATTATAATTGAAACATTAATTTTAGTTGTAATGATCCATATCTCAACAACTAGGAGATCTGAGAAACAACTAAACGAAGGTGCATTTTTTCTCATGAAGAACTCAATAGAGCTATTGTTCATCCTTTTACAAATTGTATTATCTTCATGATTCATATCTTGAAAAAAATTTCATGGAATAGAAACTTGATTTTTCATTCTATCTCCCATAATATATGGTTACTTAGGAAGAAAATCATTTCATATTTTTCACATTAATAAAGAACATGGTTTCATCAACATCCATCTATTAACTAAAATTAAATTCATAGTTTAATAAGAATAATCATTTTGTGAAATCATATTATCATGAATTATAATTTATAAGATGTAAATTTTATAAATTTTACTTTCATATCTACTAAATCTTTGGTTTAACCAACTTTATTCACATTTTTTTCCTTTTTAAACCATTTATAATGGATCATAATTTTATATTGAGTTCTCCATGAATAACACAAAAGAGTTTTAATTTACATACATAGTATGGTTACATTGTTAATGTCATGGAATAATGAACAATATATACCCAACAAACTCTTTTAAGGGTATGTACCCCAAGATGAATCTCTTCAAAAACCATGTCCACTTGCAGTATCAAGATATATAATTTTTTAAGAAAAACTATAATCCTTTATTTACTATATCATATGATGTTATCAGAAACATAAAAATATTTTAAGTGTTCTAACTAATTTTTTCTCATCCTAGTTTATAAAGGTAACATAAAATTTCCATGATACAAATATAACAACCCAAAACAATCATACAAAAATATAACACCTTAATTTGTGAATAATTAGTAAATAATGTTATGTTCCACACCACAATCATACTAGTTTGTAAAAATGGTAAAAATAAAAACATAAATAACAGGTTCATGAGGTAACTATATCATCTCCCACTGAGTTATTCATAACTATCACCATTTTCATAAAAATAAAATATAAAACCATTATTCATAACCTAAGGAATGTAGACCTATGAAAGTTTGATCATTGATTCTAAAAAAGTGTAATAAAGGGAAATATCAATTATCACATAAACATATCATGCCCATAGGGATATATGAACCTGACCATAACATTTGAAAATCATAAACTACATATCAAATATATAATATCTAGTAATAGAATAAACCATTCTATTTCATATAAATCTGAAAAATTAAGGAATCAAAAAACATTTTATATAGGATAATAACATTCATATAAGACCTATGATAATGGAAAATAGATATGGATATAAAATTATTCCATTGTTAGACAAAGATAACTAAAATGAATATCTTAGAGCATCAGTTTCACTCCCAAGTCTACCATAGTATTCAAGGTTTACTCCCAATTATTTCATAGTATATATTCACTTACTGAACAGGGTTTACTCCCAATTCCAATCATATTTACATCATGATATATCCATCCTTACCCAATGAATTTAAAGGATATATAATTTTTCCCACCTATGAAAAAATAAAAAAAACATAATATGATTTCTATATGATAATAAAAGATTCATCATTTCATTACATGTCAAAAAATAACTATATTTTGTTAATGTTTAATCATGGAATAACATGTGGGAATGAATTTTGTTTTATAAATTTTTTTTAATTCATCACAGTATAACCCATAGAAATGGAAAAATATTTATAAACATAGTATCATAATAATCATAAAATGTATAAGGAAAAATAAGGATGGTATCCTTGGATCACATCTCAACTAATTAATCTCATATATTTTTATCATTGATGAATATAAATACCATAAAATAGATCATTGAAAACATTTTTCCGAAGAAATACCACTTTAATATTCAAATTAATACTTTTTTTAAAATTTCCATAATATAATGGGTATTATTTTTATTGAAAATAATATTGGAAAGTTTTAAAGGAATCATCAAATAATTAAGTGTTAACAATAGTGGTAAATTATGTTTGTGAAGTATTCTTTAAAACAAATATTTAATTCACATTTTTTGTTATAATTAAAAGGTATCTCTTTTAGAAAAATAAAATATGATTATTTATAATGAATTTGATAGAAATTTAATATTGGGTAAAAATAACCTTGAAAAATCATACTAGAGTACTAAAATCATTTTTGAAATCATTTTAAATAAAATGAGGATGTTAAAGAAAAAATATTTTCGTCCAAATAATAAAACAAAGTAGTTCTTCAATATATTCATTCACATGATCCCTTGAGTACTTAAAGTGAGAAAAATGTGAGGAAAATATGTACTCTCTAGAAAAAACCTAATAAAATTAAAAATTAAAGGTATTTATTATATAATTATATTATATTTTCCTCAATTAGAGTTCATGAAAAACACTCCCAGTGGATATTTGATTGTAACCTAAATCTCATAGCACAAGTTCAACTACTTTAAAAAATGATTTAACATCCAATATAATAAATAATAATTTTACTAGAATTTTTCGTGAAAATCATTAATATTTGTATTATATTACATATTATATGCTTAAAATATTTTAATAACCATTTACTAATAATAATTTTTTAATATCATCACTTTAGGGTGTTAACTGTTTGGTTTTGTTCCTCAAATTTCTTTATTAGTTCTAATACCTCTATGTTGAACAAGGATAAAAATTCCATAGAATGTTAATAATTATATAAATATAAAAAATATTAATTATATATATATAGTAATTCATAAAATGTTGTGAAGGATATATGAATTATAATGATCAAGGTGATAGTATATTGTACGAATGCATGAGCATTGTTTTCATTTTTTGGATTTAATTGAATAATTATAAATATTAATTCAAATTTTCAAAATAAGTATTATTTCATATACATCATATATTCTTATTTTTATTTCCTTATTACAATCAATGTATGGTCTAATAAAAAATGAATCACATTGTTCCATGGTAGTGGTAGTCTAAACATATGCATGAGCAACATTATCTCTTTCCAATGGATTAGAATATATAATGGTAAATGATATATTATAATTAAAGTGGAATAATAAATTCATAAATATAATAAATAATCTTTAAAACCATCATAACTTGTATACATGAATAATCATTTTGGGAAATCAATTTTATCATTATGCGGAGAAGGTAGTCCACATGTACGCACAAGTGATACATTCTTGTCCCATTTGATGGTAAATGGTGGTTAATCAAGGTTTCATCATTACATTTTAATTTTATAATATTTTGGATATTTTTTTTTTGTGAATAACACTAAATTATATTTTATATAAGAAGATTGAAATTGAAAGAGGTTAGTTAAGACGATTACCTCTCCTTCAGTTGGCCTCCCAGAGACCCTTTCATAAGGACCCTTGGAATGGTATTTGAAAAATACTAGATCATCCAATTCATGTATATGGAATTTTAAAAGAGATTATTTCATGGAATTTAGAGATATAAGGATCAAATTGGTGTAATGAACAGAGGGTATGTGTTTCTTTTCTTAACCTTTTTTGAAAATGCTCTTTAAATTTCTTTAAATTATAAATTTGTAAAGGTATCGAGGTGTTGAGTTGAAACCATTAGGTTGAGGTTTTTAATAAATTTTATCATCGAGATGATGGAACTTTTCATCCCAAAAAATCAAATCCCCAGTAAAGTATGAGGATCTCAAAAAAATGAAAATAGACAATAAATAAAAATTGAAATCATAACAATTATGGTAGGATGTTCTTCTCGACAAAAAATCATTTGAAGTGATTATTTCATGAAAGAACCATATATTTATCCCACTAGATCTTCCAAGAACACTTCAAAAATCTATTTCAGCATTGATTGTTAAATTCAGGGTGAGAGCGTGGAGGTCCAACGATGCCTTCGAGGCCCCGACAATCACCGTGATCCCCTACCTTTTATACTTGAAAATATTCATGGATAATCACTCAAATAGAGAGACTCTATTTAACACTCATATGTAGGATGACATAAAGTTTCCCATTCATAAATGAATGAATAGTTAATTGGGAGTGATCCTCTATCTCTATTTATAATGGATAATGAAAATATGTGAATGGGTTCCCTATCCCCGATTTATATATCACCCAATAAATTAATAATTATGATAAACTAAACAAAATAAATATAATTTGTTATTTAATCAAATTTTTGTAATATATAATATATATTATGGGATAATCCTGAGTCAATTAACTCAACTTATAATTCCTACTTAGTATTAAATAGTCATTGAATTTTAAAATTATATTCGTTTGATTAATATTTTCTCATTTTACATAACTTTTAAATACTTATAATAAATAAATTTAAAACTAATTATACATTTCTTTAAAAATGATAATTTTTTATTTATAGGTGATTGATAAAATGGACAGCACATGGACCCTATAGTGGGGCACACCATTTCTGATATACATATTTAACTGAATAGGGTGGATTCATGAATATTCAAATGTGTGTGACCCTTTATCCTTTTATCATGATAGTAGTGAATAAAATCCAAAGACCAATAGTGGAGTCTAGAAACCCATAAGGGTCCCAAGAGAGATACAGATAGACATAGCAAGGACTACCATTCTATAAACAAACATTGTGACAGAAAATCTCTCTGTCTTTAAATATCTCATAAATTATGATGGAGCCTTGTGTCATCACCCCTTTCTTGATTTATTATTTTTTGATCTAACCAATGGATTTACATTTCTACTAACTTCACCAAGGATTTATATAGTTATTACCGTACTTATCAATAAGGCCTAAGATATATTACTTTTGTAAACCAAAAGTGACAAATCCTTTCTTGACTAGTCAACAAATGTCTTTCCACTAATGATGCACCCAACAAAAGCTACATCACCATGATTTCATTATCGTGGGGGTTTCCTAGTGAAAAAGTACATGATCAAATGGAACACAATGGTAATGATCTCAAGTCAAGAGACCATTCCACATGTTCATAAATAAGAACAACCAATATCACCCAAAACAGGTGGTGTTTCTATCAATATGTCTTTTCTTAGGATCTCTATACTAGATATCACCATGTAAGAACATCATGAGAAGAATTATATATGCCTATGTGCCCCAAACACCTAATAGTAAGACATATACTGTTTTTAATATGTATGATGTATCTATACAATAGTACTAGTGTCTAATATTGATGGAATTGTATCTTGAGGTTCTTATTATAACATGATATATATTACAACAATTTTATACGACAATTATTCTATGTATATTACGATTAAAGGGTGGACACATAAATATATTCAATATAATGGTAACAAATTCATCATTAATATAAAACCGTATACATGATCTAGAAATCTAAAGTATTGTATTTTTGGGTTTAGGGAACCCACTATTTCTACACTCCCACATACACAATATCCAACTTTCTAACTGTAGTTGTTAGCTACTCAAATGAAAAGGATCATGTTTTTATTGATTAAAATCTTTAGAAGATGAGTCTACCATCTTTCTGCCACATGGATATTCTTTTATATTAGACCACATCCCCATGAGGAAAAATTCTCAAGAGATAGTAACCCCGAGTATATACCTTTTGATTGCTTCCATAACATGACATCTTGTATAGAATGAATATCAAATTTTACATTATGATAATACATTACGTACTAGGTGAAATTCCAAGAACTAGAAAAAATCATTGTATTTAATTGCTTCCTAGCTACCTCAAAAGATGCAACATACCTAGTATTTGTATGTGTGGATACCATTATCTTATATTAGTTTTTATTTATCAACACCTTATCCGAATTGTGATACTAGATCAAATTAATCTATCGATGACTAGTTTATTACCAACCACTTATAGTATACTTCTTTTGCATATACTTGGTATATATCATTTGTGAATTCCAAATAAAAATTAGATAGTTCTAATTACATCCCTTATATTTCTCCTTGATACAACTGATATTTTTAAAATATAATGTATATCATTTAAATGTCAATTTTTTTTATATCATTTCATACGCTATTTATCCATCACATAAGCGCAAGTATTTTTACCCAACGTGAGAATATTCTCACATGTCCTAACCATGTCAGCATATATAGAGTATTCTTTGTGTCATTGGTAAAAACTATTCCCATGATTGTTCTAACATGTATTTTTCAATACATTTTCACAATATATATTTTTTTACTAGGTCTAAGAAACCATTATATTTTACCCAATAGACGTTTTCCCCAGAACATAGGTGTCTACATTATTTCAATCCCAATATAATTACTTTAAAACTAGTCCCAACTAGATATTTGACCAATATTTGTTTTCCATATATTTCCAAACATTTTTCCCATTGAAAACAATAGATATCCCACTAAACTCTAGTAGAAACATGGAAATCATTCATTCTAAATGAATATACTATTATTTTGTTGCTAAAATTAATCCAAATTTTATTTCAATAACTTAAAACCCTATAGTAATTCTCTAACGTCACCTTCCCTTAATGGTTGAATAAAATATATACCTTCCATAAATGTTGGTCTTGACATCCAACTATAAATAAAAGGATAAAAATATATATAGTTATTACAAGTAAAATTCTAATTTATTTTGGAAAACCGAGTATCTCTTACTAATGGAGCCTTATTGGTTCCACGCATGTACCATACATGTATCATTTCTCTTGAATACCCACTAAAATATTCAATTTATAATCACCTTTTGCACTTTGATACATAGAATCCATTATTTAATTTTAACTAATATTTTCATTATTAGTTAATTCCCATATACTACATACCTATTGGAATTATTATTATTATTGAATTATGTATCACTAACAATAGTGACTTTAAAATCATCACAATGGTTTTAACTATCCAATACAGTATTTTTCATTCAGAATTTACTCCTCCATATACACATACAGAACTACTTCCTATGTTAACAATTTTTGTATCTCAATATTTTTCTAAATACAGTCATTCCATCACCCATTGTATATAATAGAGATATTCACCATTATATAGAGATGTATTCTATCACTTAACAACTAGTTGACTGTCTAAGGGATTTATTTAATATACTAAGAGACTATTAATATTGTTACTTTATGCACAATGTGTTTAGCTTAATGCAAGTTTTTTAAATCCTAATGAATTCATTGCATCTAAAAACATGTCTTAAAACATAATATAATTCCACATTACTATGAATCGTAAGATATCAATCTATTATTTTTAGTTGTCATATTTGTTATGGGATTTAATCGTTCATTCAAAATAATGTCTTGAATGATGATGGTAGTTATTATAATTTGAAAAAATGGATACTACTTACATCAAAACATTTATATATAAAATTTGAAATTAGAAATTTCTCCATGAAATATTTTTTTAAATCTTTGTTAACATTTAATACTCGTCATTGATCCTTTATATTATCATCAATTTTTTGATGTAAATAATGTAATATGAATTTAGGAATTACACCACACAACATTGTCATGATATATGAATTATTGGTAAATATGTTCTTCAATATATTGATATGAAGCTTCTAATATATTATATCCCTGAATATAAATCATTATCAAATTCTTTAATAACAAGAAGGAATATTTTGAAGTATCACTATTATTAGTATTCTAATGGAATTGTTCACATTCACCCATTGAACTAACCCCACTTGCTCTATGGAATACATTTATTTATAAAGGTCTCATTTTCTAATCAAAATAAATTGATAATACCAAATATGTTTAGATATTCTGATCCTAAAAACCATATTGAGTATATTTTTGATATCTACAATTATTTTTGTTGAAAAATTAATATCTTTCCACAATTGGGTAAATTAGTATTACATTTTACATCACTCACTTATTGTCTATCATTCAAATACCATTGAACTATGTACTAAGTATGTTTCCCAAAAAAAATAATTACTGAGCATGGAATAATATATCATTATTTTCAAAGGCCACATAAGACAAATTTTTCAGTCATACTCAACAAAGTTTTCATCTAAAATCTATCATTTGGGAAATGGAAGTTGTGTGTTTCTCACCGCTAACAAAGGAATCACCCTTTCTCAGCTGCTTGGATAACACACATTATGTATTGTAATGTATATATAGTTACATGGTTATTGAATTTTAATACACATATTTAAAAGGAATATTGTATTTAGAACCCAAGAAATATTTCAGAAACAATTTATTTATTTGATGAATTTAAAATAATGAAGAAGCATGTTATTTCTTATTCAACTTAGATCATTGTGTATTATACATTCCTATGTTTATTTCATAATATAAGAATAAAATAACCTCCTATTTCATAACAGACCTCTAATCCATAAAGGATAATATAAAAGTTCTTTTGGCGTAACATTACATTTAAATTTTCATATTTTCTTCCAGTTTATTCTCTATATGAACTAAATGGGGTAATTTATTTAATATTATTATCACTAAAAAAACCTTACCTAAAAGATAATAAAGAGTATACTCAATCTTGTTTGTTTGTAATAAAACAACTAAAATAATATTTTATAGGAATTGGATTCTTTGAATGATTGTGATCTATCTTTCACATTACACATAACCAATATAGTTATCACCCATGTTTATTTTTCATCACTTTATCCTTGAGAAGTTATCGAATATGATAGTATATGTTCTCATCATTCATGTATTAATGTAGTGACTACAACTGACATCATATTTTGATGACAGAATTATGACATAGTCTTCATATTCTTCATACATGAGTCTCCTATAGGAAATTTTCAACCCTCACTTTATGAATTGGATAAACAAGTTCGGGGACACCAGTACATTGAATTTATAATATAGTAGTATTATACGCAAGCACCTATACTACACATGGAAATTTTTGCTAGTTTAGACATTAACTTTTTCAAATATTTATTGCGGTTTTTAGTGTAGTAATACTTTTTATTTTTTACATAAATAAAACTTTAGCAGATTACTACTTTTATGATAATTTCATATTTAGAAATTATTAATTAATTATATCATTAAATGTCTCCCACTATTATATCAAATTCCTGGAACCATCAGTTCAATAATCAAAGTAAATTATCACTAGAGTATTCTAGGGGAAATGATCCCTAAAACTCCCCTTATAGTGTAAAATCAGTGGCTATGGAACTACGCATAGGGTTCAAGGTAGGCATTTGGCTGGCCATCCCCATTAACTCATTATTCCTTGATATATTGAGTCAAGTCCCATATTCAATAATCAAAACATGATTTACCCAATGATTGAATCTATTATAACAAAAACTTATCTCTGTCTTCATATTTTCGACATTTTAGTTAATTAAACCCATCACTCCCATAATAAATCTCTTTTAGTAAGATATACCCTTATCGTTGGCATTATAAGAACCCTAAACAAACAATCTTGTTCAAACATGAATGATGGAGGGCAGGAATGACTTTATATTTCATTAATTGGTTCTTTTATTTTTATATCGACAAAGTTAGTCCATTTTTATTAATATTTTCCATTTATGGTGTTGTGGTGACAACTAAAAATTAATAGAAAAACATACTTCACTTCATTATGAATTTTATTATTTATTATCTTATATATTTTAACACTATCATAAAATTCAAAATATAATGAATAAATGCATAAAGTTAATCTACGAACTAACTGGTATTGAGTATCTATGACAACCTAGGGGAATCAAATATGATTCTTATCTTGACTGGTGATGCCTCTAACCCATGTCCAGTATGTTTGCTACTCATTTGGGGTAACTCCTTGAGTTGGCATGGTCCACTTCACATCAAGCATCGTCTTTATCACTATGTACCACCCCATCTTAGAGAGATCAACATTGTCTTCATATAGTGTACAGAAATACCCACGCGCAAGCGAGGTGAACTAGGGGTGTAATGTATATCAATTAAAATGGACACATAGGTCCTTATACATACTAAAAAATAATTATGATTCATTGCCATATATTTGATTTATTACAATCATCACATGATGTTAAAATATAAATTAATTAAAAAATACACATATAAAGGTAGGTTCATGCTCAAGATTGGTTTATTTGATATAAAATGTGATAAAAATTAACTTTCATTAATTTGAGTACAAGGGATATGAAATTAAATTAAATTTATTACATTAATTCAGAAAATTTAATTATTTTTTATACTACTAATTATTTTTTTATAAACAATAATTAAATTAATTTTATCGTTAGGTTATAATAATATTAAATTAAAAAATTAATTTTAATTAATTTAATTTAAAATGTAATGGAAATAATTCATTATTTTTGATTAATTTTAAAAAATAATTGTGCCCCAAAATACTAATCTGACCCATTGTGGATCATGCTGAACCTACACAGACCAGTAAAGGTCTGGGAAAAGCCTATACTACGTTATTATGGGCCTAGAAGATCGAATGAAAACTGTACCGAATTTGGTGGACCTCTCCAGACCACATTTGGAGAGCTTCAGGTACAACTGATTACCTCAAGCATGTTATATGTTGCGGTCTATTCTTGATCTAGAGTGTTGTCACTCGGATCTACATAAAAAAAGGCACCTAGGTGTTGTTCATCAAGAGATTCTTAGCTATGTGGGCTTATAAAAGGATGGTGGTGGGGGCGAGCCACATAAAAACCGAGTGATTGGGGTGTAGTAGATCCTTCGTCATGGTGGTAGTGGGATGCTGATACAAGACTAGCTGGTGAAAAATTGAGTTATTAGGTTTGGGAAGTTCTAGTCATGGCTCTGGTGAGGGTGATTTTGGACAGCCAGCTCAGTGGATTACAAAACAACCCAGTGGTTGTGTATCTCCTTACAGGGCTAGATCTGGGAGGGGTAGATCCCAGAATTTCAGGTCACTAGTGTAGGAGGTTTGGGCCAAGATTTTCTCGCTGCTAATGAAGTGGAAGGCCAAGGCATCTGTAGAGTAGAGCCTTCAGGGATGTGGATCTAAGTCAGTGAGGTAGTGCAGCACCATGGGTGGCCATGGAGTAGGAGTTTCTGAGTAGTGGAAGCAGTAATCTAGGACTAGAAACCAGACTAGCCATCTACATTGGACAAGAGTAGCATACATTAGTTCTCCCTTTGGGTGATGTGGTGATGAAACTATGGTGGGTCTACCATGTGGAAGAGACCACCTAATCTAATCCCTAATTTTGATGTCTTTTGGAAACTACCCCACCCACACCCCTCCACTTGTTTATATATATATATATATATATATATATTAAATTATGGATTTATCCACAACATGCCAACCTTCCAAAGAAAAACCAAAATGGCTATCATTTTTCATTTCATTATTATAATAAATTTTATTAGATTAATAAAAATAATAATCATAATAATAAGAAAATAATTATTATCTTTAAAATTACCATTATAATAGAAAAGTTTGTTATTATTAGTGGAAAAAACGTTATTTTTAAACATGAATAAATATAGACTGTTTGTAATTTTAAAACCTATAGTGACTAATTTCAAAATGTAAAAATATATTCAGATAATCCTAACTTGGAAATCCAATCAATAATTGAATTGTGGTATGAACTGTTTAGACAAATTTTTAAACTATCTACTAAAATTTAAAGCAATTTAATTTTTTACGGGATCTAAAAATTTATATGATCCCTTGGGTACCAATTGATGGTACATGGGTTCTAGACATAAGACGGTGGACTAATGTTTTTGAAATTTTTCTTCACCGAGAAAAAGACACTAGACTTCACAAATGATCTGAGCCTCAGTATAGTGTAGAGATCTCATGTAAATTAACAGATAACATAACAAACAACTAGAAATATACCTATTAAAATTTGATGCCACACTCAAATAAAACATGTCACTGTTTATCATTTCATGATGGAAACAAATTAATTCACTTCTAGATCTTCCTCACGCACTTGAAAAATCCACAAGAGCCTCGATCATAGAATTATGGGTGCTAGTGTGGAGATCTGACGACTCCTCTAAGGACCTGATAATCACCACGATCAAGAGCCTTTGATACTTTAAGGAGTTTGTGGATATTCACTCAAATATAGAGACTCTATCTATAATTAGGATTAGGATAGAGAGGCTCACATTCATAAGTGAATGAATTTTTAATTCGGAGATATCCCCCCTCTATTTATAATTGATTTGAAAATACATGAATGGGTTACCGAGTCACCATTTTTTATCATCGACTAAAAAAATAATTATGATTAACATAAAAATGTAGATAATATTTATTATTTTATCACATGACTATAATATATAAAATATATACTAAATGATAATACCATGTCATTTAACTTGAATAATAATTTGTGCTTAATATTAAATGAACTTGTAATATTAAAATGATATTCATTTAACTAATATTTTCTATTATTTAATTAACTTAAAAAAATTTAGTAAACAAATCCAATTCCAATAATTCTTTAGAAAAATAATATGAAATTATTTATGTATTGGTAATCGATAACTTGTACAATATTAAAACATTGTGGTGGGTCCCACAATGTCAAATATACCTATTCAACTGAATAGGGCATATTCTTAAATAAATTATTGAATGCGTCCCTTTAAGACCACATCTCGAAAGTAGTGAAAAAAATAAACAAACCAATAACGGATTCTAGCAACCCATCGAGGCCCCTAAAGCGATAATTATAGGGATTGTAATGACTACCAACCTATGATCACACACTATGTACTATAATCTCTTTCTCTTTAAATATATCATAAATAAGGAACAACCCTTATGTCATCACCCTTTTCTTTCATTATAATTTGTTCATCAAATTATATGGACTTAACGTTCCAATACCATGGAAAATGATTTATAATTGTACTATAATCCTCATCAATAAGGTCATAGATATATTTATTTCATAACCCTGAAGTGACAAATCATTTCCTGACAAGTCGACCAATGTAATTCCAACAATGATGCACCCTTTACAAGATACCTTTCCTTGATTTCATTGTCATAGATTTATCCATGTATCAATGTACATGATATAATGGAACATATTAGTTATGATATAATATCAGGAGACCAAAAAAAAGGTTTTTAGTTAGGAACAACCAATTACACCCAAAACATGTTGTGTTCTTATTGGCATGTATATCCACATGACATCTCTATTAGAGATTATCAAGTGCAAACATCGTTTGAGGAATCCTCAATGCTTCTGATCCCCCAACACTTGATACTCAGATATATATTATGTCTAATCAGTAAGATGTATCTAGACCATAGGATTTGTGTTTAAAATAAATGTCATTATATCTTGAGGTTCTCATTATATCTTGGTATATGCTATAACATTTTGATAAGATAGTTAATCTATGGACATTACCAATAAATAGTCTATATAGAAATATATACAATATAATTGAAAGAAATATATAATGTATATCTATCTGTACACATGATTTGTTAATCAAAGGTACTTCATAGTTGGGTCTAGGACACCCACTATTTAAAGAATTATAAAAATCCATTCTCAATAAAAATTTATCCAAATGGACTAATATATAATACTGTGAAATAATTATTCTTATAGATGTCTATAAAATATTATTTAGACAATAAAACTTATAAATAATTCCCATATAATATTGTTTAACACCCTAGTAAGCCCATTTTAAACATATATATAGAGAAAAGTTTTAGTGTTTTTACTATTAATTGTCAAAAAAATTAAAGTTGGATAATTAAAAAAACATTGAAATGACAATTATAAATATCAAATACATTTTTTAAAACATTTTGTTTTCTAAAAAAATAAGAAATTTATTTTAATATAAATGTTCTAAATGTGATGAAAACTGATTTTCAAGGGAAAAAATAAAAAATATATAATGTTTTTCCTCCAAAATACATATAAAAGTATTATAATATCCATAATTGGATTAATTATATAAATTAAGGTTTTTAAATTATAAATCATTTTAAAACTGATTGGAAAATTGTAAATTATTTAAATGAAAATTTTGATTTCAATAAAATAAAATTTTCTTATATTCATCGAAAATTTAATCTTCTAATAAAATTCTCTAAAATTTTCTATATACAATTTTTTTCATTTAGATTTAAAAAATTGAATTTCAATTTTTCAAATACATTTTATAAATGTTGGAAGAATTAATTATATAATTTTCCCAAAAAGTAATACATTCCCATTTGTTTACGAATAAAATAATTTCAAGAAATTATAATTATTTTATTAAACAATGTGTTCATTTTTATCTATATATATTGTCAATATAAAACCATTATATTTATTTTTAAAATTTTAGTAGTCCTATTAAAACTTCATTTTTAACTAGTATGTTATAATGATATAATATATAATGGTTCAATTGGACATGAGGTTGTGTATATGAAAATATATCAAAGAAATTTAATTATTTTAAATGGAAATATATTATAAAATATCAGGGATTTATTGGAACATTGAATGAAAATATAGTTGTTTATATATAGTGTTAGTGTTTGATGATTAAAAATTGAATGTAGACAATTATCTAATCTAATGATCCTTAGAAAACCTCACATATATGTATAATAATATCATCATTAATATATTGCATTCAAATGACATAAGGGTAATATTAATATAAATTAATTAAATAAAATTTATTTAAATGATATTTAGTTTAACATTTCTACTTCCTAGTGTATAAATTTTCTTATCCACCTTCCATGTAATTTACCAAACCATTAACAATACATATTTTTCATTCCATAAATAACTATATATATATATATTATTTTCACTATCTGGAAAATAAATATTAGACTAAAATTAAAATTAAAATAAATATACTTGTGTAATATTTGGGATAAATAAATAATGAATAAATATTAATTATTGGTCTTGAGAATTATAATTTTTATAATAATTAAAATCAAATAAACTTTAATCAAGATCAATTAAAACACTGTGTGTGTGACCCTTTTGCCTCTTCATTGGAGGAATTACATAGGCATGTCTAAAGTCCAATATCATTATATAGAAAAACATAATGGCACTTATAGATTAATAATATTATATAAAAATTTTGACAACTGCATTTAAGTGAACAATATTTAATATAAAATCTTTTCCTCAATATATCAGCAAGAAGGTATCAAACTATTGTTATCAAATTATGTGATTGATATATCTTTCTTCACTATCTTATATTAACCCAAAAATACACCATGGAAATGAAATTTAGTTCAAATGTTCCATTCCATTAAATGAACTATGATATAAACTTAAATTATTTTGGATGAAAAATATACATTGTCAAATTATTCATTAATAAAATAACAATAGAGAAAAACAAAGCATCTAATACATCATAAGAGTACATATCATCATGGTTTTGGTTAGTATGTAGAAGTATGAAAGTCATGAAATGTACTAATAAAAATCATAAATCATATGGATTAGTAAACATGTTTATAAATAAAACTTTCTAATTACACATATACTGATTGATTTCTTACATGTGGGTATTTTCCGTGTTATCTATCATCATTGAGTTTTTCTTGTAAAAACCTGATGATATAAATCATCATCTACTTATGAGTATCTATCACCTAAGTACGAGTGCCTCAGCCTTGTTGGTGAGGACTCAGCAAGTGCATCCAAGAGACTCGAGTTCAAAACTAGGCGGAGACATATAATTTGGGTATTATAGTAGTATTGTAGCATGTACTTTAGTATGTATTGTAGTAGGTACTATAGCAGGTACTATATCAGGCATTGTTTGGTATTGTAGCAGCTAAAACTATACATTTGTTTGGGCATCACGGCCACTAGTTTGGGCCTCAGGTCTTTTATGGCCAATGGGCCAACCAAGGCCTTCGGGCCAGTAAGGCTTTCGAGCTGCCTCAAGGTATTTGGGCTAGATCAAGGTGATCAGACAACCTTAAAATTATGCTTAAATGACAAGACTGAATCTACAAGGTGCATACTCTAAATGGGGATTCAGAGCTGGCGCATTCACCAGAGCAGAAGCTAATATGATTTTTTAGAAATAGAGGCTATGACATTGCCATCGGGGCTATCCTATGCTTGCATGGGAAGCCTAGCCAAACAAGCCATGCGAAGGTGGAGAGATGTTATCACTATGAAGAAGTTTGGGAGGAGCAGTTCCAAATATAGTATGTATATTTCCTAATGACCTATGAGTCAAATAATCTCTAAGCCTACGGTCCATGTAAGGGTTCCCCCTCATCCTTTGAAATAGGGTTATCAAAATTAAATAAAAATAAAACCTTTGAACCATTCGGGCTATTATCTATCAACTGATATTCTACATCATTTGAGTCCCATAAGAAAACATCATATGTTCAAATGACTTATGTTATAGAATAATGTCATGGATCTCAAGATTCTCACCATAATTGGGATATTCTTTAAATCCATGATTCTTTAAAAACTATATGGTAATTATTACCATAATATAATTTCTATGTGAGGAGACCAATTTTTTTCATATATATATATATATATATATATATATATATATATTATAATGTTAGGGGAAAATTCAATACTTTTCATAATAGTAAACACCCCCGAACAGTAATTGTTTGGAGAAATCAGAGACAAGGTTTCTATTAAACCTATTTCTTGAATTATTGTCAACATCTCTCACAATAATATTTTAAAATTTCATACTTCTTACTAATACCGTTCATAAAAAGGATTCTCTATAACCTGGAAAAGGTAAACATAATAAACAGTTATCTCATATGAACAATATGGTTAAACATGAGTGTTATTAATTAATGATCATATGATAGTATATGATAAGCATGAGGGTATGTTAACAAGATCATAACATATAGTAATGAAACCAAATTATTAAATGATCATTTATGAAAAATATGTTAAAAATATTTTCATAACCAATGAAATAAGTTATAATTGTTTGAAATTGTCAAAGGATAATAATGATCCCTCAGAGCATATCATAGTATAAAAAATATATTTTTGGAATACAATTTTTTCTGGAAAATCATTTTCATAGCCATGTATCGCTACAAAACCTATCATAATGGATTGGTTTTAGTACCCATTCCCTCAGTTTCATAGTTATGTTTCACTCCCAATACTATCACTGTGGAAGGAGTCCCTCATTGAAGTAGGTTATCTTATGAATAAAGTCCTTGTAATTTCATGAGATAGAAATAATCACCCACAACATTAGATGGATATATAGTATTAAACCAGAAATCATATAATCGTAATATATTTATATTTAAGAAACAAAAAAATTAATAAATTGATTATATCATCATATCATAAACAATGGATGGAAAAACTATTTCATAATCATTTCATCATTTGATCATCTCATCATAACATAACCCATATGAAACAAACAGGTTTTTAAAAAAATATTATTATCATAATCATAATATTTTGATAGAAATAATTAGGATGGTATCATTTGATAATATACCAAGAAAATACAAATTTACATAAAAGGATGGTTTCATATATATTAATTTTCATTAAGTAATTATTGTAATAATTATTGAAAAAAACTCTTTTTCATTTTGAAATAACTAATTAAAAATGGAGAAATTCCCCATATAATATGGAAACATATTCATGAAAAATAACATTGAAAATTTTAGAAGGGATTCAATGAAATGTTTGATCATAATGGTGGTAATTTCTTATTATCTTATGTATGTTAAAACAAACATTCCTTGCACATTTTTAGTAAAAAATAAAATCTACCTCATTAATAAAATAAAAAGAATATTCTATTTGAGAATTTATATAGAAGGTTAATTATCGGTGAAGATGAATTTAAACAATCATAGGAGAATAATTAATATATTCAAACAATAATTTAAAATAATATTTAGTAAAATGAATATGATTCTTGAAAAAATTGTAAAATTAATTTTGTTTTATTTAAAACAATATATCGGTCTATTGGGTCCATAAATAGTGTAAATTTAAATGAAATAGTGTAATATTATAAATAAATAGAGTATAAGTAAATTAATGGGTTTTATTTGAAAATAATTATATAATTTCGATCAATGGAAATTCATGACTAAAAAATCTTATTTAAAATTTTATTTAAAAATTAATCCCTTAAATCATGTATAACATGATTTATAGGTTCTATAACCTACTGTATAATAAATTTTGTTTTTTTATAAAAATATTATATATCACTGAACATAAATATAATATCATATATGATCAAATTATTATATTTAAACCCTATTTTATTAATAATTTTTTATTAAAATATTCACTCCTAGTTATTAAAAGTTATGTTCCTCATAAATGGTTCAACATAGAGTTTTTTCTCCTTATACATTAATCATGGATCCCTTATCACCATAATGTAAATAATTATAGATATATAAAATATATTCATCTTTTCCATGTTTATAATAACCTTATTTAATTGTTCATGGAAAACTAACAACATTTCTATGTGGATAGAGTAAGTCATAGATACGAATGAGTTATGTTTTAATTTTCCATATGATATAATGGAGATAGATAAATAATTTTTCATAATCATAATTAAATTTTAGTATATGGTATAAACAATTGTTATTATATTTTAATATTAATGACAAAAGTGGAGGAAGTTGAAGATGTTGTCGACTAAAAATGATCGGTTAAGAAGATTACATCATTTTTGAAGAACCTCCATTGGATATATCCTTATCAAATTTAGGGATATATGATTATGAATAACAACACAATAGATTTTATAAATTCACATTTAGATTTGTTTTTTAGGGGTTTCATAAGATAAGTTTCTCAAAAAGTTTGAATAAGAGATGTGTTGTGGAGTCCTTAAATAACATATGTGAGCGTCACTTTGGGAATTACTTATTTTATTAAATTAATATAATTGTATTTTCATAATCATGTGGCCCAAAATTGATATGCCTCCAATATATGATAAATATTAGTAAAATACTCACCTAATATAATATTTAGACATATTTAGGTCATATTTCAATCCCTATCTATTATTTTTCACCCCTCATAATTCCTTTTAACCATTACTAATATATCAAAAAACATATCTCTATAGTGGTAAAAATGAATATAAAAGAAAAAGTGACATGTAAATTGAAAATGGGAGAAATTACGATCTATATTATGTTAATTTGTTAAAATATAATATATTTATGAATTTTATTTTGTTCTATATTTTAATATATTTCAAAATATACAATTAAATACAATTTCATGAATATTTAAATAGTTTAACCTTAATGACGACATGATTAAAATTAATCTTTTTTTCTAAACATTTAATAATTCAATATAATTGAATATTAAAGGATAGTACTAAATCCCTAAAAAGTAAAATTGATTTACAATGGTAAACAAATTACATAATATTTATACTAATAATTTATAATTGAATATTAAATAATTTTATCTTTGTGACAAAATAGTTGATTTATAAAAAAGTGTGGTGTTTTGGATTTATTCATTACATATAGTAATATTATGCTCATTATCAATAAAAAAATCCCCCCAGGTATCCTTGTAACTGATATTTGGATGAGGGCAGTCAAACTACACTCATCCAATTGAATTAAGGTGAGTGTGAAATATATTTCTAAATCTTTATTATATTTAATAACCTTTATTAACTAATTTACAATTATCAAGGTGAAACTTATTTTTCAATATTAGTATTCATAATGGACAAAATAATGTTAAATTATTTAAAAATTTTAAAAATGCTAATTGAAAATTTTTTATTGATTTTTATGATTAAATTTATAAAATATATAGAAATAAATTTTAATATTAGTGTGCAAAATCAAATAACACAAATTTCAAAAAAAAATATTTTTCAAAAATAAAATTGAGTTTTCCTTCATTTCTTTCCATATAAAAACATATTTTTAACATTAAAATATTTTTTTATATAATTTCAACAAATTTAATTAATATAATTATTAAATTTATATAAATATAATTATATTTTTAAATAAATTATTATATTATAACTATTTTTCCTGAAAAAATCTCTTTATATATTCAACAACATTTATTTTTATTCATAGACAGTTGATAAAAATGAATTCATTATATACATGTTTAAAAAATATTCTTTTCCTAATGTATTTATTTCTATTTATACCTAGTAATCCAATTTCGTTGTCACAATATGAAATTAAATAATAATATTTTTCTAGTATATGGAGGATCATTTATACTTAGTGTTACTTGTAACGTAACCTACTAATAAAAATAAGTTATTAAATATTTTTTTAAAGGTTGGGTCTGGAGCCTCAATTTATTATTAAATAAAATACCTCTTTAGACTGGGTAGAGTGGGACCCATTTCATAGCCCGAAGGCCCAATGCCATGTGGCCTGAAAACAAGGCTTGAAATCCCATTTTTTGGCCCAAAGGACCCATCGGTGAACAGTACTACTACAGCAATTGCGCTGCTATAGCCCCTCCACTGCTGCAGTATCTCCACTACTACAGTCCACCACTGCTACAGTGCTACTATAGTGTCGTGATATAGTCTCCTACAGTACCCTGAAAATTCACCCCTGCCTGAATTTGATCCTACGTCTTTTGGATGTTAAGGAGGATCCTGTACCACTAGGGTACATGCTCGTTAGAAATAAGTTATTAAATATTAATATATCATAAAATATAAATGAGGTAAAATCTACACACTTATTATATTTTTCTATTGAAATTCCATCACCATGATCCAAAAAAATTCTCTCACTTCTTTATCATCACATATTTTGTTTCTTATATGACTTCCTTAAATATATGGGTTCACTATACAACTTTGGAAAGGTCAGTGGTCTTGGTTAGTCACATCTTATCTCTTCAATAAAGAATCATCACTGATTTTTTAAAAATAGAGAGATAATGTTCCATTGTTATAGCCTCTAACTTAAAAACTTGTTAAGGATACAATATGTACTACCTCATGATAAATACATGGAAGAAATCATGAAATTGAGATAGATTCAGTTTAAGTTTAAATTCATGAACATATTTCTCAATGTAATCAATAATTTTGATAAGAATGATATATCCACCTCTCTGTTTTCCAATTATTACGACTCTCATAACTATTATCCACAGAGATATTCACTTTAATACCTTGTCACTAACATATAACTCTTAATCTTACCAATAATTTTTGGGGTAAATTTTCTATTGACTTAAATCTATCATGATGTTCTAAAAAATGGTAATAACCTTCACTATTATTGCCTCATCTAAATTATGTACGAATATAATTCGACCTCCAAGTTCAACCAATGGTTTTCGATTTATACACATTATTCTATAAAAGGATTCATAATGATTCATATCGAGGCACATGTGAAAGCGATTATTATAAGTTAATTCAACATACGGGATGATTTTTATTTCATCCACCGTTAATATCTCATTAATATGGTCAATATATATCCACTAGTATTTAAATTTTCCTTTCATATATACCATTATTAAATGGATGATATAATGTGTTATTGTTCAATTCTGAATTCAATTTTTCATGGAGACTTCTCCAAAACATCAAGGTAAATATTCCATCTTGATTAGTTATAATTGAATATGGTATATCAATAATAATTATCATATCCATAATATATATCCTAGAATATTGATCATTGGGAAATCATTATTGAGGGAAATAAAATGCCTATATATCCTAAAGAGATTGACTAAAACCAAAATTACATTATTCCATTTTATTGTTTTGGGGTGTCTAATAATAAAATACATGATATTGTCTTTCCATTTCAATGATACTATCAGTAATGATTATGAAATCCCCTTATACTTTTATATATAATTGTTTATTTAATGACATAAGATGAATCATCATACATAATCTAAAATATACCATTTATTATTATCCCCCATGCAATACTCTTTTAGAGAAATATACATCATCTTAAATCAATAATGAATAGAGAATGTTGAAATGATGTCATTATGCAATAACTCATTCTTCGTGATTTATGTTGATGAGAAGGATACACAGTTCCTAAATCTTATCATTTTTACACAATCATGTTTTATCATATTATTATTCCACAACATATTCTATATTTATATATATTTATTATGTGATTCATTAATTCTCACATGTATGGATGGTGGATAATTTATTTAATAAAGATGAATTCTATCCATATAACTTAGTATTTCAAGGTCAATATTCTATTAATATCTATGTATTGGATCTAATTACATTCTCTACATGGCCAATTTATCATGGTCTTTTGAACATATAGAATTAGCCACCTTGTTCATCTTCAAAGTGGTAGTGTATTGATAAATAATAATCATTAATAAATTATAATGATATAATTTATTTCTTATTCAACTCTTTCTATGGGAAGATATATATCAAGATTTTATGATATGTATATATATATTACCTTTTACCATTATGATAATACACCAATATCTTCAATTTAAAATTCAAAATTACTAGCTACAAATTCAGAGTCATTTAATTTCAATAATATATTTTAATTTGGGAAGAAGAAAATCCTATCACTGTATAATTATACATGATAAATCATCCCATCATATTCTTTAATGCATCACTAAATATCAAAAACCATTCTCCATTGTAGGGTTTTATAACTTTAAGTGCGCTGAACAACCATTTTTGAACTCCATGAATTTTTATAAATATTCTTCTTTTAAAATGAACTTACTTACTTTTAGAGTCAAATTGGTTACTCGATTAGTTTTTCAAGAGAAATATCTCAAAACGCATCAGTAATATCCATCCAAACCATAAAAACTACATATCTTAGTTATCGTGTCTAATCTAGAAAAATGTTCAATAACATCAAATTTTTTATTCTTCTGAAAATATACCTTCACTTGAGATTATATAATGAAAAAAATAATACTTTTTGTAAATATAATTCCTAGTTGGTGAAGATTTTCAAAAAATTATCAATCCTTATGGACTTTAGAAACAAAATCAATTGGTTTCCATTATATTAATGTCTTATCAAATGTATAATAATTTCATTTATAAAGACTTTCAAAAATTGATCCTAATAATATCTAGAGACGTAATTAATAAATCTATGTAGATAATGAGATAATTTTTAAAACCATAAGGGATAAATATAAATTTATAGTGTCCATACCTCATACAAAACATTTTATTAGATATATCTTCCATCTCTACCCCTAATTGATGATATCTAGATTAATGTTCCAACATAAAAAATTATTGATCTATGTTAAGTTAATCAAAAAATACTTTATTACTATATAGAGGATAATTTTTCTTAATATTAATACTATTATATTTTCGATAATAAACATAAAAATACTTAAACCGTAACTTATCATTACAAAATGAATTGGTGAACACCATAGCGATGAACATGGGAACAATAATCCCTTATCAATATTCTTTGAGAGTTGTATCTTCTATTATCACAAATCAATTAAGTCCATTCTATATAAAGTAATTTAAATAGGTGTAAAAATAGGAATTAGGTCTATTGAGAAATCAACATCCTAATTTAATAGAATACTTGAAATATTATCATCAAATGAATCTTCATAATCTAGAAAAATAGGTATATCATTATGATTACTTTCTCCCCAACCATTTTAGAAACTTATACCACATCAATAGGTATTAAGATCCGTACAATATATGTAACATCCATTTTATGTTAATATTCATCCTTGCACCAAATGATGACCATATGCTGATTTGGAATATAAAATATTACATTCGTTCCTCAACAATTGATATGAGATCTATATAATTAGATCCAGTCCATGAAAAAATCATATCAAATTAAACTATATAGAGAATAATATTAATTTAATCAATTATATTATCAAAAATATATATCAGATAAAATATAAAGCATAAGATAAAATCGTAAAACCATAATGGGATTATATTGATAACTAAAAATTCATTTTTGTAGGTGGTGATGTGATATCATTAAAAATTTATTCATATACAAAATAGTGGTTAAATACATAATAAAATAATATATTTGAAATTATAGAGTGTATGGTTAGTGTAAAATTGACCACTTAATTATCATTGTCCACTTCTTCAGTTGTGATCACATTAGTTTCCCTTTTTCATTGATATTAAGAGGGTTAGGTTGCTAATTTTAATCGTTATCACTTTTACTCATGCAGTAATTTGTGAAAAAAAATTCCCCTTGAAATTATTTTATTAATGTGTTAGTGGCACATTTGGTTGACAATTCTCAATGTTCCCCTTATTTATTGTACTCTTTATATCATTTTGAATTTTTTTATCAATGAATTTATTTTTCATTATTATAAAATATATATGATGATTTACAGAAATTTCTTATGTGATTCCTTCGACAAATTTGACTTGATTAAAATATAACTTTCTTTCATGAAATAGATTTAATATTTTACTTTACTTGAAATTACATCTTTATCTTTTTTCCCCAAAACCATTAGAACACAGATAATATCTAATCGCCCATTCCTTATTATATCACAATGAAAAATTTATATATATCTATTAAATTCTCATATAGATAATTTCATTTATAGTGTTTGTATCAATCATGTATATAATGAGTCAACCTTTCCTTAGGGATCGATGATAAATTTTAAAGCATACCATGAATGTCAGTGAAATATTCTTTATTGGTACTAACGAATTCAGAATCATTCTAATTTATTTCAAGAAATTTCTATTACATTTCCTTGTTAAAACATAAGGGATAATACTTATTGAAAAATTCATTCTTAAACTCTTCCCATGTTTGGGAGTAAATTTCATCACCTTTCCTTTTATTCCTAACAAGATCCCACTATTGATCTACTTTACCATCCTTATTATAGAATACCTAGAATGTTATATCATGTTACTAACACTAGATAATTTAAAATATATTTTTTGTGTTACAAGTCCATTTCTCAACAATTAGTGGTTCATCAGAACCAATTATGGATGGTGGAAGTTTCCATATAAAATTATCAATTATGATTTTTTCCTTAATTTTTTACATGTGGAAGATAAGACTGATTATTTTTACCAATCATTGATTGAGAGTGTTTTTTGAGACTATCTACATTATTTCTCATCCAAACATTGTTTTTATTTGGTTACTAATGATGATAATATTTATAATTCCCATCACATTCATTTTTAATATATTTCCCCCGAGGTATATCTATCAAATAAGAAAAAAACAATTGTTTTAGATGTAATAATCATAATAAGTAATCATGTAGTAAGGAAAAATGATTCATAAGATATATAAATCATGAAACATTAATTTAAATCAATTAAATCAAATGTTTAACCTAGGTTATTAATTATAATCACATATTGAAATCCTTCAGAATGGTTTATAATGAAAATGTGAATTAATAAAATAATATAATCTATGAGTGTTTTCTATGTTTTTAGATATAGTCCAACAAGTAGATATCTATTATAGATTGATTGAATAACCAATATTCCACTTTCAGAGCGTTTTTACATAGGTTTATATGTACCACATCCATATCCACTTTCTAGTATCAGGATATGGATTTTTTTCATGGATAACCATACAGTCTCGACTTTACTAAATCATTATGAAGTTATCATATAATAACTCTTATACCTATAGGGTTTCACTAGTGTTATCTAAACCAGAATGCAATATATTAACTAAACACTTCTATGATACCAACTGAGGAAACCCAAAAATTTTATAGAAATAAATTTTATCACTTAATATGAATATTCAGTGAAATCTATATTAATACTATGTTCATCACTATAAAGGTTTATATTCTTTGGATACTGAATTCATTATCAATTTTTTTTTTGGGAAAATTTTCAACATCTCCCAAATTTATCATCCCTAATATTATACATAATAGTAATAACATACTTAAAACCATTCTCCTTGACATGGGGAAAGGAACCATGAGAAATGGGGTGATTAGATGCTCAATAGGGGTAAACATAGTAGATATTAGTCAATGATCAAATGATATTTTAAGATAAGAATAACTGTTTAACAAAGTGATCATAAAATACAACAATCATACCCATTAATTCTAATATAATAAATAATAAATCAATCCATAATTATTTCTCATAAAAAATGAATTATTCAAAACTATGTGGAATCATAAAAATAAAATTATAATCAATCAGTTTACATTATAAGAATGTAAAATAATGTCTTGTCAACCATAAATGCATAAAAAACACTTAATTAGTGAGGTATCACTAACAAGGATACCATAATCGATTAGGTACACTCCTCATCCAAATATTTTCTTTATCCAGGTTTACACCCAAGACTATCATAGTGGAAAAACTAAATTATATAACTGGGCTCACTCCCTATTAAAGATCATATTATCTAAAGAAATATTATTCATTATCCAATTAATTGAATTTGTATATAATTTTTTCTCCACCTAGTACATAATAATTATCATTTCATATGTGTTCCACATCATTATGAAACATTCCCCATATCGTCGTATCATATCTAATGTAATGGAAAATAGTTTCATAAACATTACATCATTTCATTATATCTTAATTAATGGAATATAGATGAGTTTCTAAAACAATAAATAAATATAATAAAAAAATTAAGTGATATAATATGGATGGTATCACAAGATCATATCTATTTATGTAATATGAAACATGAGAACATGTTATCATATATTACAATTTTTAAAATATTTCTATAATATTTATTAAGGAAAATAACATATCATTATGAAATCCATAATTTAAAATCTATAAAATTTACTAAAATATTAGGGGAATATATTTATTTAAAAAATATATTGAAATATTTACTATAATTATAAATAAATTCAATGGTCCTGATGGTGGGAGATTATATCTATGTCATGTACATTAAAACAAATATTATTTTCACATTACTTATAAAATGTTAGATGTTTCTCATTTGGAAAATAGAAATAATGTTCCATTTAAATTATATAAAACAAATTAAAAAAATTATGCACAAATATCATATTATAAAAATTGAAGCATTATTGATGACATTTTAATGATAACAATTGCATTTAAAAAAATGTTTCTCGACTGAATTGTAAAATAAAGTCAATTTTAATTTAAAACATTATCCTAATCTCATGGGTACATAAAATGTGTAAAAATAAATGAATAAATGTAATAAATAGATATAACTAGTGGTGCAAAATAAATTCTTTAAAATATTAATATCAAATAATTTTACTTCATGGAAATTTAAGCTTAAATAATCTTGAAAAAGTTGATATTGCAATATAAACCCCTTTCCACAATATCATGTTTATTTATAAGATCTATTAAATCCTACATAATAAATTTAAATTTTTTATACATCTATAATCAAAACATGTGGACTCTAAAAAAATCATATATGACACACATTAATCATTTTTAGATTCCACTTTTAATAATTCCTTATTAAATACAACATTTATGGGTGGAAACAATTTTGTTTCTCATGATATATTTCATTCTAATGATTGGGTACCTTTTCTTTAATAATAGTTCTATCATCTATGTAATATTAATTTGGATATAAATTTCATATATATTCATTATTTTTTTCTTTATAATTATCCTAGTAAATAGTTTGTGAAAAACATCACATCACTACAAGAAGATGGTATTCCATACTCCCAAGTGATTCATTCATTTCCCATTTGATAGAAAAGATATGGGTAAATATTAATCCATCAATATAATATAATATTATTATATGGGATATAGTATTATTATAATATTATAATATCTATGAAATAATTATATGAGTTAAAATATTATGTAAATTTAAAATGGTGGGTTGAGATGATTATATCCTCTTCGAAGAACCTCCATGGTATCTCTACTAAAGGAACCAATGGATGGACTTTGTGAAGGAAAAATAACTCAATAATTTTGATGATTATGTTCATTCTTTTAAGAGCATTTTTTGGATCTATTTATCTCATGATGAGTGTGGAGGAGAGGATTTTTGGTGTCCTTGTATAAGAGAGGTAAGGGGAACCCTTTGAATTACATAAAGTATTAAATTAATGTAAAATAATTTTCATAGTAAAGTGGATCAAAAATGATATACTTCTATGATATGTTTAATTTAATTCTAAATACATTAATCAAATAATATTTAGCATTTTTAGATAATTTTTTGACCCATATCCCTTATTTGTAAATTTGTTATTACTTTTTACCCCTACCAATATATGAATTGTTTTTACTCTTTAGTAGTTACAAATGTTTTTGTATAAGGAATAGATACCCTTTTATAGAAAATAGATGATATTGTAAGTCATATAATATTAATTTGGATAAATAATTATTTTTATGAGGTTTAATTCATTTAAGAAAATATTATTTAACAAAAGACACAATTAGTGTCATTTTATAGACTACTCAACTAGTTTGAATTTAGAGCTAACAATATTGAAATTTATTTTGAGTAAAATATTTTAAAACACCACTATAATGATATAACTGTCTAAAAAATCATGAAACATAATGTTTCATACAAATTGAATTACTTTCAATATTTTTAAATTCATTTATTTTAATTCACTATTACCAGAATAAATATTTTCTCTTGTTTCTTAATCATTTATGTTAAATTTTATATCACAAAAAATTAAAAACTATTACATTGCTAATAAAAATTATTTTATCTTTTAAATAGAAATTTGTAACCAATAATAAAGTCTTTTCCCCTATTGAAACTCTTTTTTGTTTTTACAACCATGAGTGTGACATGTTATATTTATTCATTATGTAAAATAATATTCAGCCAATAATACAATAAAAATGTCAAAAATTGTTTATATAATAAAATTATTTTATTTGTATGGTAAATCTAAAATCTTCCATTAGAAATAATAAGTATTTGTTTTATTATTAAACCATTATCACATTATTTCTAAGAATAATTATTCTATTTACCCTTATTGAGGAGAAACAATTTTTACCATGGTTATTATCCTTAATTAAAAATAATAAAATCAGTCATATTTAACAAATTAGAACATGATTGTTCCATATATGGTATTAATTTTAAAACAGGCATGCAAGGGGAAAGAAAAATGTATTTGAAAAAATGTATTTCTCTTATATAAATTGAGATTACTTTCATTCCATATTATATAAAAATAATATTATGAATGATAAAATATATGACTATATGTATTATATAAAATTTAATTAAAACAATTCATAAATAGTGAAAAATTTTATTTATTGTTATAAAAACACATTTTTCACAAAAAAAAGTTGTTTTTAGACAAAAATAATTTTTTTACATTAAAATTATTTTAATTTAATTTATGACTAGTTGATAACATATGAGTTAATTATATAAATGATTAAACAATATTAATTAAAAATAATTAAATTAATATTAATACCCATAGATCCAATAGCTTGATGATAACTTTTACATCAAATAATTATGTTTAATATTTATACCACATTTCATTTAAACATTGTGTTGTATACAGATAATGATATCCAAGAAATAAAATTTATTAAATAGAAATATCTTATAAAATCATGATATATTATAAAAAGAACAAATGACATCAGATATTATTTTAACTTAAATTTAAATACCCAAATATATAATAAATCTAATGTATAAAGAAATAGATTCTTGGGAGCCAACTCCAACGAACTCTAACATGGACAAGAGCCAAATTCTAATGATTTTTTTCTTCAAACTCATAGATGATATACATGGTTCTAATAAGATAGGGAATTACCTAATGTTTAAATAAAATTTTCATCTAGTAAAACGTGTCTATCAATGACCTCTCCTCTCTTTGAAAATCCCTTTTTTCATGATACATCATTGGTGTGGGTTTAATTTGTTGATGTGACCATGGATACATGGATTGATTCCCCACTATAAAGTTATCATTAAATTGTTTGAAACGATCATTACTACTATAATATACAGAATACTCTTGGATGAGGTCATTTATTTTAACTACTTCTATAGCTACATAATAATCCATAATATATTGAGATAATGATATATAACTAGCGATGAATTCTTTCATTGAGATCTTCCAAATCACAGTACCTCCATTGAGTGTAAATAAGTATACTAATTATTATTTCATGTATCCTTTATCTATTTGGATACTATAATCTATATATAACCTATGAATAGCTTCTAGTCTCCTCCTTAAATCATAAATATTACTATTGTGCATCTCAGATATTTAAGGATAGTCTTAAAATCTATCCAATGGTGATCTCCTATATTTTATTGATATCATCCTACTATTTATATGGAATATGAGACTTGTATCATGTTATATAGATTAAAAAAATGAATAAACCATTCCAAAATTTATACGGGTTGTTTTTACTCATTTATCAAGCATCGTGTTTTCTAGGCCACATTTTAATGTAAAAATATAATCCATGTGACATTTTAAGAAATCCCATCATAGATAAATTTGTATTGAATATATTAAATATCCTTTAAAAGAATGTATACTAAATTAGTCCATGAAACCTCTTGGATTTATAATTATGGATCTTGGTTCCATTATTTTATTCAATATAACTTAATTTATTTATATATAGGTAAATAATCAATATCTCAAAAAATTCTAAGACTTTTAATTAATTTCCAATATTTAATATGTCATCATAATAAACTACTAGGAATTATAATTTCACTACCACTAAAATCTTGAAACAAATATTTCTCACATTATTTTAAATAGAACAAAATTCTATAATGGATTCATCAAAATTAATGTTTCATGACATTGATTATTTCGTTAATCTAAAAATTGATCTATATAATTTCAAAATCATATTTTCATGCATTGGAGTCACAAAAAAACATGGATGTTCTATGTAGAAATATTCATGATTTTTTACATTAAGGAATTTTATTTTTCATCCATCAACCAAATCCCATTATTGTGTTATTCTAATTTGAAATATAGAATTCTGATGGATTACTTCATAGAAGCTTGAGAAAAGGATCCATAATAGTCGATTCCTTTATGTTATTTAAACCCTTTTGCAACTAATAATGTGTTATAGGTACTAAATTATCACTATATTTCAAGTATCCTATTGATTTAACATTTAAACAAATGGATATACAACAAATATAGGATCTAATAAAATTGAGTCTTCGGTTTATTATGTGGAATAAATTTTATAATTCATGTTTTCTCAAAATTTTCAGTCCTATATTCAATTTAACATTTCTTTATAGTAAATAGGATTATTATTATAAACTAATAAAGATTTCCCATCCTTAGTGTTGTGAAAAAATATCATTTTGTTTATCTTTTCTCTCTTGTAATCCTATAAAGTAACCCTATATCTTGAGAATCCTCTTCTATAGGGATTTGAAAAATATATTCATGTGCTAACTCTTTGGTATCCTCATCTAGGACATCATATCATTGTGTCTACATCTGTCTATATATTTTAGAGATACATTCACTCAAATAGAACATATAATTTATTTCAACTATTTCCATTTTATATAAGGGTTTGTATAGGTAAAATACATATTTTCATTGTGATATTCTCTAGAGAAACACTTTGTTTCACATGATAAAAGTTATCCACCAAAAGAGGAATTAAAAATCCATCACATAAAAATTCACATTATTTAATGAAATCATATTTCATTCCACCCAAAATATCATATGGTATACCAATTTCCACTTTATTTTACACTTGTGTAATTTTTTATAACACTATATATAATTTTATTGAAAAAATGATAATAGAATACATGAATGACATATCATCAAACATTCCATTTATATGATTGTTTGGATCCCCATTCACATAAAACATTTAATTATGTTTTATATATAGGAGTGTGTTTAGATAATATAAAAACCACCAACATATATCTAGTGAACATTTTTTAATTATTATGCACCATGTTATAAGGAATGTATATTTCCCTCTTTTTTCTATGTTTATTCTCAACATCATTTGTTTATTACATGATTTTATTAATTTAATATGATTTATAACTTATTATGTAATAATATTATTACCTGATAATTTAGTAAATAAATTATATTATATATAATTTTCCATATATTTATTCTATAGAAAATTGCTGATACACATCTATATAAACTAACTCAATAAGAACTTTTTCCCAATTTCCCTTACCAGTAAATTTAACATTTTTTATTATTAAAATAATGAAATATTACAAGTAATTTTAGTCCAAATTAATATAAATATTCACCATGGTATAATTTAGTGAAGATTTTTTTAACATGGCCTAATTATGCCACAGTTTGGTGTGATATAAGTCATCGAAGAAGAATTTGGTATAAATTTCCATTTCATGGTTAGTTAAAATCCAACACGTAAGGTACATTATTTTAATGTTACATACCCTAATTATTTAATTATTTATTATAGATATAATATTTATTCAGTATTTTAAAATAAATCGTATGTATGATGGAATGACACATAAATACTATTTTGAGAAATAAACAAAACAAAATAATAATTATTTATATCCATGGTCATTATAGTTGGAAATGTTTGTGCTAGTCTCTAATAGAGGAAATAGTGATTACCACTTTATTATAATCTCATATACTCACCTCATCAGAATAAACTCCATTGAAACTATATTTTTCATTTAATTGGATATAAATTCTTCCAATATAAAATGTTTTAAATACTTAATTTTTCAAAGAAAATGGATTTATCTTGAAAATAAGTACAGAAAATATACTTCCATTCTTCTTTTATATAGTGTAGTTATTCTTTATGTGTCCCTTTATACCACATGAAAAATATAAGGAATCCTACTCCCTTTTCCCCTTGAACTTCATTATCATATTTGGTAATTTCAAAGAATACCAAATATATGGAAAATGTTTTTTATCTTTTCTCATTTCCGTTGCTCTTATTCTCCATATGAACTGAATAATAATCATGATTTGAGTCATTATCAACAAGGTGAATCAGAGTAAGGATATTTGGGAGATAATTCTCGATTTTTTAATGCTAAAATTCAAAATAATAATAATAATAATTTCTTAGAGAGTGTACAATGTATGAGAATGTGTGAAATGAATTGGTAAATTTGGAACCTAGAATGCCTAGATACACAATGAATTGAATTATTTTAACTATGTGATGTCTATCCAGAAATCCCACCCTTTTTTTCTCAACAATACTTGGAGATCTAAAAATTAACTTTTTTAGATCATTCCTATTAATTATAAAAAATATTCTTATTCTTATTATACTTATCCATTATCTTGTGAGACATAATTGATTTCCTATAAAATGATGAAAGAATCAATCAATTGATACAAAATGGATGAAACTAGTGTTTTCATGTAAAGTTATCTCTTCCTCACAATCATATTTAGTTCACAAGTCAAAAATAATTGAAATTAACCTGAAAATCATCCAACTGTATCATAAATAAATTTATAAGAATCATAAAAATCATGAAATTTGATGCCTGAAATGAATCTTTCTTTCTTCATAATGGTTCTAAGTGATATATTAGTCAATGAAAATTCTTTTTTAATATTATTATACAAAAAAAATAAGGTATAATTATATTGTTCTATACTATTTAAATATATGAGAATAAAAAAATTAATTCAGTTATTAATCTCAACCTATTTTATCATTTCCATATATCCCTTACTATTTTTCGATTAATTTACTTTCAGGTTGAAATTATAGTGAAAAGGATCCATATTTTAATTATCATAACCAATGTGATGACCAATTAAATTACTCAATAGTAATAATGTTTGAGGTCTTACAAACATCTATATTGAATATCCTTTATCAATTTAGTTGAATACCCTATACTAAAATTATTACCTAGATTTATTCTATATATACCACGAATTAACATTAAATCAATAAGATAATATTTCTCTTCATGTATAGCTATTTAAGATAATAAAATAACACTCTAAGAAGTATCCAATAATTCTACATGATTGGATGAGGGCTATAATAAAACATATTTCTATGTTTCCATTCATAATCAAGTATAGGAAGGCTTATTTTGACATTAAACATTTTATGGTATTTTTTTATTATGCACAAATTTCAATATTTTATCTTGTATAAAATATTTTAATATTTTGTAGATTTTACATAACTAATGATCCATGAAATAATCAACTGTCCATTTATAATCAATTTATTTAAATTCTATTTTACATTCTTTTGTAATTAATTAATATATGTGATTATGATAACGAATCCAAGATAATTAACCATCAAATGGAAAGAAATGATATAAATAAAAATAAATCATTTTTAGGATTATGAATTAAATTTATTAATGGAATAATTAACCAACCTATGATCCTACAAGAAAAACACTAAGATATAGACATGACTCAAGATTTGTATCATTCAATAATTGACCATTGATTCTTTAATGGTAGTTTCAGCTCCAAATCATCTCCTTTTGGATCCATGGTACAAACACTTTACTTAATCTTATGTTAGGGGAACTATGGGAATGAGGTACATAAAATAAATCATAGATGATCATTTCTAACACAATAAAGGGCAAGGGATTACTCACATGCCATCATACATAATTTAATAAAATAATATAAAATTATTAAAACCAATGAAATAGTATTTAATTAATTGTAAACCTAATGAATACATTATTTTGTCACACTCTTAATCAGTAAAAAAATTTGACATCGTTATCTTAATAGAACCTAGCATACATTTATAATCTCTCAATTAATTAAATTATAGTTATTTTTAAATAATGATCGATGGTATTATTATTTATTTTAATGACTATAAAAAATATTAATTAATGGAATCTGTGATATACTAGTGAAATGAAATCCACTTTAATTTATCCAAATTTTAAAAATTTGTTTTATATTAAGATAACATCTGTATATGGCATGTACAAGTATTTAGTATAGCGTGTACACAACTAGACTACAGGTAACTTTTTGTAGTACTGTATAGTTTATTCACATAATACATAGCATAAATTGTGTCAAATAGTTATAAATCATGTAAACGAATTTATAACCTATGATTAATGTAAAATATTAAATTTCTACCTTGAATATATGGTGTGTACAACACCCACAATACATGGAGTGACCAATTTTACAAAAAATTAACTCTGTAGCAGTTATTATGTAAAAACCTATTAAATGGTGTGTACAACATCTTAATTATATTTTATTTGGATTAAATCTCATAATAAACATTATTCCATATAATTAATTTCCCAAAGTTTATATATTATCTTAGCCAATACATTAGATAAAGGGTTAAAGGTTACATGGTTTGTGTACCCACTACATAGCATGAAAATCTGTTCATTAAATGTCATTTCACACACTAAGGGACTAGGTGTGTAACTTCTTCACAATAATAACATGTTACATGGAATATAGAAAAGAGACATTATAGACCCCCATATCAAAACTCATAGATATAGTGAATTTTTTTTCTAAAATCAATATTTTATATAAATTATGCTAAATGTATAATTATTTTACCTTATTTTAAAAATATAATCATTATTATATCATCCTGGCCCAACAATCCAGTCCATGCTATGCGTATCAGGACATCATGCATTCCTCCCCATAACAAATGGGTTTCTAACTAGAAGAATAGGTTTGAGTCCATTAATAGGGAATTTATACCCTTTGTATCATGTCGTAGTATCTATAATAACTCTATAATGTATGTGATAAAACATTATAGTAATCAATTGGAATCTAAATACTGCAGTGACATACATGTCATAAAATTAAAGAATCTCATAGTGAGGAATGCATGTCCAAAGTAATAATTAAAATAAAAAGATAAAATGACTACATTTCCCCCTAAAATATGTCCTGATCAACACCAAGAACCTTCATCCTCTTCTTAGTGACCACCACATTTCCCATTACCTCTAACAGGATCCCTCCAAAAATCTACATGTACATCAAAATTCATGAATAAGTTATGAGTATAAGAATAAATATGAAACCATCAATGCAACATCAACCAAATATGTACAAGTATAAAAAGTACAAGAAATAATAATAATGACTATATAGAATGAAATAAATAGACATTATAAAAATAATCATTATTTTTCTTAACGATGCCAATAGATACCTACTTCTAAGGTTTCATTGTCACCATTTCAGACAATAATGGAACAATTTTAATCTAACCAAATCATCCCCTCAATGGTATCCCCACATTATTGTGTGTATATGAAACATATCATCACATATCAATCAATAATACCATTCACCCAATGTCTTATAAATAGATAATGTAATGTTTTAAATCAATCAAGATTCCTCATAGTGAGTTGAACTCAGAAAATCTGGGATACCTTGAGTTCATTCAAAATAAGAAAAAATGGATACCTTATACCTCCACAATATGATAAAGTATCTCATATCTATAATTGAAACATAGGGAACTCCCCCATAATGCTATAATATGTAATGATGGTTCACTATTCTCATTTACCACCCACAATCAAAAAGTAAAGGAAATAGACATACAAGGTGACAACACAAGAATTTATAGTATATCATCCTGATAGGATCGTAAAAAATCATGGATATAAGAAACCATAATATCAGTCATGGAAATAATATACCATCATTTACATCATTGGATATATACATACCAACATGTGACCATAATTAATAATGGGGTCAAAATGACCCCAAATAAATCACTATCTTTGAAGAAAGTTTAATAGTGATATTAAAAAGTCAATTATATTCTTTCAAGAAGTTATTTAAAACCACATAAAAGTATGTCGAAGGTGTTGATAAAGAAAAATGTTTTCAAACAAACCAAAACATTATCACTAATCAATATATCCTAAAATAAGTCAAATCAAACATGAAAATGACAATTGAGTAAGGATATAAAGAATTAATACTAAAGGATGATAAAATAATAACATTTATTTGAACACTATTGAATGTGATCAACAAGGATGGAGGAAAAAGTAATGAGGAATATGTTCTAAAAATTTTAAGGGATCTAGTGAGCATAGAGGTAGGTACTCTGTGGAGGGTTTTCTATGAACCATGAACCATGGAATAAGGATTATAACTTTATAGTATTAGTTTGCAAATGATCATCCTCCATGGTTTAGTGGGTGGGTATTATGGAATTTGGTTATTTTGGAAGTCCTTCAAATATATTAGATCATTTTAATGAGGAGAGGATAAGATAGATATATATAGGGAATCTCTCTAGGATCAAATTTCACTCATTTAATAATCATTTTAATTCGGATGGATTTACCTATTTATTTTGTAATTAGACACCTGAATTAAAATCATTACAACCCATTTATTGAGGAATAACACTTGAATACGAAGGGTTGGTCTCGTTGTCTATAACTAATGCGGAGAAGTCCTTTTTTCATGGTTATATGTCCTCAATATAGAATCTAGTGAAACATCTATCCACATCCTATGCCATCATGAAAAATCACTAGTACTTACACTATTAAGAAATTGTAATTATTACTATGGTGTGGTTTAGAAACCATAACAACATTGTAGTGCAGTGAGATCCTCTACGATGAAATGTTCCACAATACAGTGTAGGCACTCAAGCTACGGTATGGTACCTAAGGTTTTAGAAGTAAACATTCCAAAACACACATCAAAACATAATTATTATATGAAAAGATAATTGTGATCCACCAAAATATGATCCAAAAAAAATTAATATAAAATAATATTTTTATTAAAGATAATAAATTTTTAGGATTTACAATTATCACTCTCTAATGTCCTCTTATTTTTGAGACAAGTATCAAGTGTATTTTACTAAAAAATCAAGCCACTAAGATTAAACATAAGTATCTCATTTCCCTGTCTCATATTGGATGTACACTTATTTCCATTGAATATAAATTAGTGGTTTTATCTTCTCTCAAATCAGTTTATCACTCTTTCAACAATCTACACTAGATTCTCCTCATATTATGTATATTTCTCCAGCTCAATTTCATAAAAATCGATAATATGTGTAAAGATGGATATTTACCTTTCATTTTGTGAACATGTGTTACATAATGTATACCATAGTGTTGATAAGATAGTTCCATATGATATTCCATTTCCCCTATCCATTCAGTTATCGCAAAGGGTCCAGAACAACATAGTTCTACATTTCCCTGCTTTCCAAGATGATTGTTCCCTAACTGAGGAGTCACTCTCAAGAAAACATGATCATTAAAAAACGAATTAAAAGGTATAATATAATGTTACACAAAATATCACTCTCTTATTTGAGTAGTTAAAAACCTCTTCTGAATCGGAATCACTCTCTTGGTGGTTTCCTGATCAATGTTGGGGCCAGCAACTACTACCTCACCTACATTTTTTATACAGAGTGATGAACAACACATCTTCCAATGAATATCATCATAAGATTCCATATAAATTGATTCCAAATTACTAATGTTTTTCATGAAATTAAATAAGTCTAGGTAATCATCCCCATTTCATCTAAAGTGTACCATGAATGCTCGAAGCACATTCTCCCATATACATATTGTTTTCTTAGACATTCCATATTTCTGAGGTCAGTACATTTTTATTAAGACCAACTGAGTCCCTGGGGATTTCATAAAACCCTAAAAAACATTTATGTAAAATAATCATTCTATATAATACAATACCAAAAATAGAAACTTACATATGGATTCTCTCATTGAAAAAGATCTTTTTTACATCCTTAGAGGTTTTATTGATGATCAGTATAAAGTGGGAAGCATTAATCAACCAATTGAGAACACTTGAAAATGTGTCAAACCACCTCTATGTACTAGGTAAACCCATAAATATTATATTTTGGTTCTTTTTTTACTTCCTCCTAAGTACTTAATGAGGCTAGAGAAACCACCAAGGGCGTTGGTCCTCATGCATTACCCTTTGTCAGTTAAGGCATCAAGAAAAAAATTCAATTATGGTACAATTATTTCCTAGAGACTAGAACAGATCCCTAAATAAATGGTACATATTTTTTCTAGGTATCACTTCCCATATAGAGAAATCATAATCCCTCATTAATTTATATAAGATGGATTTTGGGACTATAACCATCCCATGTAAAATGATCACATCGTCATCATCCACCGCCCTTCTCGGTATCAAGTAACAACCATCTAGATATTCACTCATCTTAAAAAAACAATGTATGACTCCAAATAAATCATTACCTTATCTAAAAGTTTGTATTTTATATCCAAGACTAAGTAATAATAGATCATCGATCCATAGAGGCATCCATCATTGTGTCATCCAAGAGTCTCATAAAGAAGCAAAAATCCTTAGATTGCCTCTTCCCATACTCTTACTCAGCCTATGTCCTATGATAATGGGAATCAACAACAATTTTATGTTTCCCCATTATATATTCCATATCAATTTTTAATGTACATAGCCACTCCTACCATCACATCTTCCTTATATTCCATTATCTGTAAGAGAAGATATAGTGTTTCCTATTAGTGTATGTATGGAAAACTAATGTCTTGCCAAAAAGAAAATGTCTCCAATACTATAAATAATGAACCACGCATTACAGATAAAATTGAAGTGTAGGGTTGTTACACTCATGGGGTCATAGTTTTCATGATCCATAGGCTACCACTTAATCTCCATGAATTAAAATCACATAGATACCAATGCATAATAAAAACATTGTACACAACATAACCAATCCCAAGATTAGAGAGTATTATTACTAGATCTATAACCAACCTTGTAATTTTATCAAGGATTTCCTCTTTACATTATCCTATCACCTAGATAATTAATTATTTTTCCTTCAATGCTATCATGGATTCAAATATTCATTAGAATAAATAGATAAATTACTTTTATATTCTATTAATCTCAATGATATCCTAATATTAAATACATTTTTTGAATGATTTTGGTATATGAAAACTTCAAATTTAATTCATTACATAGATATACCCATCACATATACTGCATTTCAATGTAACATAGCCTCTCGAATCTAGAAGACACACATTAACAACATAGCATAAATCTTATTTCTCGAAGCACACTCATGACTTTCTACATGTACCTAGCTTGTTGATCTGGTGTTAAAAAAATAAGGTTGTCGACAATGAACACCAAAATGAAAAACTAAAAATATGAGTGGATGTTCATATTCATTATGTCTATGAGAACTGCCGGTACATTCTTCTACCTGAACGACATCACTATGTACTCATATGACCCATACATACTTTGGAACATTTTTTAATACCCTAGGATTTTAAATGAGTAACATTACAGTTGATATAATATATGAAACAAAAAACCAAGGTTAAAAGATAATGTAACAAATTGTGAATTTTAGATATTTTACTTTTTGAATAAATTTAATCTCATTAATATTATGTAATATACCACTCTAGGTATAAACGAAACACAATACTCTATTTAAACATTATTATTTAAACATGAAAATTATAATCCAGACATTTCTGTGAAGGTTTGAATAAAATTAAATAAACTATGATAATTATATATTTTACAAATATTTAAGATAAATCCAATGGTTATATACTTATTATAAATAAAATAAGAAACATTTGAAAAAAAAAATTTAAGGAATTGTTTTTTTCTAAAAGGCGGTTTAGTGAAAAATTGTGCACGTAGTTTAAAATTAATTATAAGATATTTTATATTATTTATTTATTAAAACTATGTTTTTTTGTAATCATTTTATAAATATTTCTTATGTTGAAATTTTTTATATTTTTTAGAAAACATTAATTTTTCATTAAATAGGGAAAATTACAAATTTTTATAAAATTTCCATTTTTATTAAATTAAATCCCATTTTTATTTTAATATTTATTTAAATTTTCATAAGTATAATTAATTATGATTGAATAAAAATAATTACATTTAAATCATCTATTCATAATATTTTACTATATATTTATTTTTAAGCATTAAAACACCTTTCTCTGATAACTATTTTAAAGTGTATAATGTTTATCATTGTTTAAAAAATAAAATCACCACTCATAATGAATTATTTAAATTAAAATAATATATTATTTTTCATTAATTATACTTTTAAATTAATTAATTATGATCAATTGTAATATTTTTAATATTAGATAATATTTTCACAAAAACTGAATTTAATGAAAACCTTTTTTTCGACATAGATTCATGAAAAATTTTAAATTAAATTATTATAGTTCTATGAACTGAATTTTAAAAAAATGGATTCCATATTTTGAATCATATAAATTTATATTATAATATAACTTATCTAATTTTTTTACCATAATGAATATTTAAAATATGTAAATTTATTTACCACAGATTGTGCAAAATTTGGTTTACCCTAAGTTAAATGTGAATTATAATGGTTCCAAATGATATAAATAAGTCTAATTATAATTTTATGGTAATATTTAGTTATTATCTCATCTAAGGCACAAAAATATTTCATTTTTGAATATTATTTCTGGAAAAAAAGATTTTTTAATTCATTACTTTCATTAAATTCATGTGTTTCCTCTTTCTAACTAATAAAAACCACCCAATATCCTCTCAATTATAGACATCCAAAACCATTTATCTTATCCAATATCTTCCCAATTGAATGACATAATTCCCACTCAATACCATATAATTATTTGTTAGGTCATAATGAAAACCTCGTATGGATTTTTTTTCAAACCAAAAGAAGTTGTTCGTGGAAGAGGTAATGTTCTTAGCCAATCGTTATATTTTATTTCTTACTCTACCTTATAACAATATTATTAAAAATGTTGATATTTTAAAATAATTTTATTTTATATAAATATATATTTTTATGTTAATAATATTAACTATAAATATCTCCTCCACCCTCAAATTGGAAATCAACGCTTTGATCATGTGTAAGACAGACTATTGCCTCACGATCCAACATTTTTCATTTCCCTTCACCACTTCTCACAGCTAGATATAACGACTTTTATGATGACTATATCTGATATTTATTTTATAATTATATTTTATAAATTATAATATCATATATATCTCCTTACAACACATTCTATAATAAATATATTAATGTCACTCGTTTGTACGGTAAGCAACTGCCTCGCAATGTAATGTGACATTTTTTCACAAAATCATTACATGGAAGGTAAAAAAGGACAAATGTAATAATTTTATACTATATATATAGATATGGCATGAAATTTATAATTTAAATAGCCTTTTACACATATTATTACATGATTTTAACCATAATTAACCATGAAATAATAACCAGGGACTGTAATGTGTAATGTATATGGAAGATTAGCTACATATTTAAAAAATATAAACCCAAATAAAAAATTATTTTATTTAATATTCATATAGCTATTATGACTTACATTGAGATCCTACATCTATATTAGATAACCTAGGGAACACATGAACAAATGGATGATCTAAAAATCACAGTAAGTGAATAATATTATGAATAAAGAATGGTAAATGGGTTAGATTTAATTACATGATTACATAAAAATACGTAGAATAAGAATAAAAATATGTAATCATAACATAAATAACATTGGATCATATAATCAGTGTATCATAGAAGTTTGTAAATAATATAAAACATGAAATAATAATGAGTCAATATTTACACCATGACCATTGCACTTGGATTATTATGAGTCAACGCTAACCACAAAAACCTTTACACATAAAGAAGCATGAGTCAAGGATAACCATCGAGACCATAGAACATGGACGAGCATGAGTCATGGATAACCACCAAGACCATTTAACATTATGTTTCATGAGACTAAACAATTCCCAATTAATTGGATGGATATCTAGACGCACCCATCATAACTTGTTCATGATCATTAATTTCACATGTAGAGTTAATTATATACATAAGGGTTAACCATGGAAAGAATTTGGTATCAATATCATGTCGTAAGTCATAAAAAAATGGAATATCATAATTCTATCTATGAATGAATGGATTTAAATCATAAATAGTAATTTTTATTGTATATAATAGGGGTATATCATGACAATTGATGATAAAATTAAATTAAAACATGAAAATATTGTGTTCAATAAACATTATAAATGAAATAGTTTTGCGTGGTTCGAAAAACAATTAAATAAAATTTAAGAAGGAAAAGAAAATATATTTTATATAAAACCAAAAAACAACCAAAATAAAGTTTCAATATATAATTATTAATTTAGGAAGATTATGCTAACATAAAATATATTATGGATGGTAATTGAAAATGGGTAAGAAATTACGATGTTCCATTTAATTGGGATTTCTTATCAGAATTAATTGAGAAGGGAAGCTTTTTAAAACATGCATTTCAACACCAAAAAAATAATAACTAAGATAGGAAAATATGATTTGAAGAAACACAAAAAAAATATATGTGTACATAATAATAATTAATAATTAAAATGTGGTGGATATAGAGAAATTTTAATCCTAAGGGAAAATAGAGGCTCTGAATAAATCCCTTACATTAGGTCTAAAAGTGTTCAACACTTATACTTAAATTCTTGGATAATGAAATTAGTTGAATTAAAATTTTAATTTATAATCACTTTAAAATGTATTTTATCTATTATAAATTTATTATGTTCATTTATGTATTTTTGATGTGTTATAAGATAAAATTCCATCATTCCAAAAGTGTTTGTTTCCTTGGTTTTCATGATAAGTTTACCTATATACTTGTATGGAATATCACGTGAAATGAGAATAGTTGTCCATAAATGAACGTATATATTATTGAGGAATTTATATAATATTAAATGGTTTTATATATTTTTTCCCATATGTGTGGATGATTCATTAGATGTAACGTTAATCAAAACGGTTTATATTGTTTTGGCATTTTTGATAATCACAAAATAATTTTATTTTATTAATTAATATTAAATATATATAATCCTTATAGAAAATTAAATAAGTATTAATTCATAAATTATAATAATTTTTAATAAGAAATTTTTTTATGACAATCCTATAAGAAGGTAATGGAAATTTTAAACTATTCATCTCTGAATATGAAAAATTGACACATCACAGATGATGTTTTCATTTTTAGAAAAAAAGGGGATGGGAAATGAAATGATGATCATTTGTTCCATTAAAAAAATTAAATTAAATTATATAATAGATACTAGAGTAACTTTTTTCAATTTTATAAGTGGATTTGAGGATATTAAATTAATAGAAATGAAAATACAATAAAAATAAAAGAAAAATAATGAGTGTTTAACTCTTGAATTATTCTCGTTGAAAACCTCCTTAGGGGAATTGTGTTTAGTCTTTTATTGATACAAAAGGATAATGGAAGTGGGGGGAGAACTTCAGAAGATTATAGAGAATCATTTTGACATGATTAAATGTTTTAGAGGTGTGAGGAGATAGGGTGGCAGGGGATGGTATTTATAGAGGAGAGAGGTGATTTTTATGATTTTATTAATTAGTTTATTAATTTGGATCAATACTATAAATAGTGTTGAGAATTTTCACTAAATATATTTACTAGTGATGGTGAGTTATAGATTTTGGTTCTTACATCATCAATGAGTCAATGAATAGTTTATTTAAAATTATAATCATATGTACTGTAAATTAAAATATTTCACTATTCACCAAAAATTCAACTATTTTAGAAAATTCCCACAAAATAACCTTAACCATTTTTTGACATGTAGAATTCCAAACGAGAATACATTTTTTGGAAATAATTTTTTATTTATTTGATGTTTAATTTTTTATTTAAAAAATAATTTATTTGAGAAAACCCATTTTTAAAATTATAGCTGATTAAATAACTCTTTGAAAAACAAATTAAGGTCTCATTAAATTTTATTACAATCATAAGATAAAAAAATTAATTTATGAATACATTTTTTGAAAATATTTATTTAATCCTTAAATTAATTTTAAAATTGGAAATGAACATTTATGTCTCACAAAAATATCAATACTTAGCTTCTCATTTTTAAACATGCATTTACATATTACATGATATAAATATATAATGTTTTAATATCTAAGATACCTAAATTTAATTTATATTTTCATAGATGAGGATAAATTTCTATTGGATGGATTAATATTCCTAAGGTTCACATTACTATTCTAAAGGTAATGTTTCTATTCCATTGGTTTAGGTTCAATAGTACATTAAAAATACGATATTTCAATAATTATTAATTTAAAATGTTTGTATTTTGATCTCTATGTGATTTTATGTGATTTATACGATATGAAAAAAAATTATCATAAGAGAAATTTAATTCATATAAATCTATGCCATTTCTATATTTATTTTGAAAATTTATTATACAATACACTTTGTTAACCTGAAACTTGCTTAAGAAATTTTAACGGCCTACTGAATCTCATTGGATTGAAAGCACAATGAGTAATTACATGGTCTTAAGTTACATCCCCATGATGAAGAAGTCTATCAATAAATACCAAAGGGTTTTACATACACATGGGGGTTGATTTAACCTTTAAGAAATAAAGAAAAAAATAATAACCAAACCTATAAATAAATGATATATGAATAAATGTTGGGAAACTAACAACTTCATGTATCACAAAACTCCATCAAAGTGTGCAACAACGAAAGACCAAACATGTATCAAAGTAAACAGTGGATAATAAACTAAATACTCTCACCAGACCACGAGACTCCATGCTCCACAATCTCGAAGCTCCATAATCACTGAACTACCCATTTTCCATGAGGTAGTGCTAAAGACGTGTGAAACATTACCTCTACCCATGTCTTATAATATAGCATCTACAAAAGAAACAAAGTGCCAAAGTAGGGGTGAGTACAGAACTCAGAAAGTTTTACCCAATGAATTCCATAATAATTCCCCTAGTATAGATGAGTTAGCATCATTTACATAAAATAGTTTATATAAAACATTTCCTCAAAATAGTTTATCACCAAATATAAATAATTTTCTCAAACCATTTATAACCAATTGAATTCAAGTGAAATTGAATCCAATTTTTCTGAAATTTTATTTTCCTAGAAAAATAACAAAAAAAACCTTAAACCATTTCTAAATGTTCTTTTTTCATACCAGATCCATTACACAAATCCACACAATCAACCATGAATATTACGTTATGACAGTCCCATACTCATGAGTGGTTTCTTGTCGATCTACCCAGTGGTCACAAGGTAATTATTTCCCATGTTATATTAACCCTTTGGCAGTGAGAATAAGGTAATATTTAAACCAAGCCCCATATATTCAACATGAACACACACCAAATATTCACAACGATCATGCCAAAACAACCCTTTCAAAAAAACTTTTTTTACTGAAAAACATTTCCGTCAAAACCATATCAATGCTAAACCATTTAAATGTCAAACCATTTCAATAAAATTCCTTTTTATTGAAAACCATTTCTATTTAAGACCCCGTTTTCATTAACCATTTTGAAATTCCATAAAATCCATAATTTTAAATTATCATTTTAAATTCTGGAAACTAAACCCTTATTGCACAACAATTCACCAAGATCACACAATTTCACAAAAACCATAAATCATCACTAAAAATGATTTTTTCATTATTTTCCCAATACATTTCATTCAAATAATCAAATTTTAATCTAATAAAATTAATTCTAGAGAGATTAATCGAGAGAGAAGCCACCAACACTGAAGGTTTTGATGGAAAACCCCAACGAATAAAGAACGCACAAGAAATCTCGGTCGACTCTCCAAGAACCCACCATAGATTGCTTCTCCAACCATGAAAAATGACAAATCTCATCATATTTGGAATCCTCACAGCTAGATATAACCATAAAATGAGTAGATCTAAGAATCCAAGGTAATAGGATTAGTAGACTTAAGTAGATCTATGAAAATGATCAAGAACAATGAAGAATGATCACCTAGCTGAAGAATTTGGCTTCGTTTCACCAAGGGAAACCTTTGAATTGACTCCAAAACTATCGGGAGAGGTTCTCAGACTTAAGGAAGATAAACCCTGGGTTATGGCCACTTAAGAGAAAAAAAGAGCCACATAATGTCCAAAACGTGTGAGATCCATTTTTTGGATCTCACTTAAACCATCTGCATCGTTAGTTCATACAGTTAGAAAAACTGTGCACTAACTATGCATTAGCTAATTCCTAGGAATCCCCTCACACAGACTAATTTCACGGTTTAACTAATTGTGCACACACCATGTTGAATCTCTCTGCCTCAAACATTCCATTTTTCACAGTTTGGCTGCACGGTTCAAAAAACTGTGTGTTGCCTGCGTGACTTCCCTTTACCACCAAAAACATTTCAAAATTATCCCAAATCTCCTAACTATCACCCTTACACATTATAACCATAAAAATAATTAATTAAGGGTTACATACCAAAAACTGGGGGTACAACATTCTCCCCACCATTGGTCTTTCCGTCCTCTGAATGAAGAAAACATTAAGTGTCCTAAAAGGGTTCTGGCCACTTCTCTATCATTTTGTTATCGCATTCCCAAATCTCTACCTCAATCTAACCATGCTACCATAAACTCCATAGTAGACTGATGGTTTTTTCATGCAAGACATTCTCTTGCCTATCCACAATCCATACTAAGATATGTATCAATGAAGCATCCAACTCTAGGTCAACGTGATCCCATCTAATCACATGGTCAGGATCAGGCAGATACCTTTTTAACTAAGATACATAGAACACATTATGCACTTAACTGAACCATAGTGGTAATGCCAACTGATATTCCACCTCTTTGGTTAATTCCATTATCTCAATAGGGCCTATGTATCTCAGAGATATCATTCCCTACATCTTGAAATGATTATGTCCAAGTCTTTGAGAGATTATCAAGAAAACATGATCAATCATGGCAAAAGACAATGGCCTTCGTCTGTGATCTGCATAAGATTTCTAATGACTATGAGCCATCACCATCCTCTTTCTGATCAAATGGATATTCTCCAATATTTCTAGGACATGGATCTACCCAAATAGTGAAGTTTCACCTGTTTTCACCTAATATAGTGGAGAATGACAAGGATACCCATACAATGCCTCAAATGGAGCCATGTATGTCGAGGCTTGATGTCTATTATTATATGATAGCTCCATTAAGTGTATATTATCCTCCCACAAGCCACCAAAATTTATTACAAAAGGCCAAAATATGTATTCCAAAATTTTTACCATCTTCTTGGATTTCTCATCCATTTGTGGATGTTAAGACATGCTCATAGCCAACTACGTCCCAAGGGCTTGATGTAAGGATTTCCAAAAATGAGATGTGATCCTCAAATCACTGTCTAAGACAATTGAAACTAGTACTCTATAATTCATTGCCACTTCTCAGATATATATTTCGGACAGATCCTCCACCGTATGAGTTTCACAAATTACTATGAAATGGGCCTACATGGTTAGATGATCCACTATCACCCAAATGGAATGGTGCTTCTAGACTGTTCCTGGAATACCTATAACAAAATCCAATTCAATCTCGTCCCATTTCCAAATTGGGATACGTAAGGACTATAACATACCCACTAGTCTCTAATGCTCTGCTTTAACATGCTTACATGTTAAGGACCGTGAGACAAACTCGCTCACCTTCTTTTTCATTCAATTACACTGAAACTGCACCCTTAATGCCTTATAAAACTTTTTTGTACCTCTATTTACAACCCATTTCTAATGGTGGTAAGAATGAAGTATTTGTTCCTGAAAATTCATAGGTATAGCCATCTGTTCTATAAAACACAAAACTGAGTTCACATTAAGTTTCCAACCCTCAATGGTCTCCTGAAAATTGAGTTTTGAACTCATCACCAGACATTATGCATCATATGTTTGTGCCTCTTTGACCATATTTATCAAATTAAGAACAACCACAACTGAAAAGAAAACCACCACATCACCTAGTTATTCACATTCCACGTTCATGTCATCTTTGACCGACATCAACTACCATTCATCTGAATCTTGTTTCGCCAACTAAGCATATGAAATTATACTCAATGCATCAGCTTCCAAATTTCCTTTCCCTGGTGTATAAATCAAGTCAAAGTCAAACATCTGGAGACATTCCATCCATCTCATTTGCCTCAAATTCAAATGTTGCTATAATAAAATGTGTTTCATTCTTTTTTGATCGATAAACATAGCAAATTTCTCACCAAAGAGATATTGTCTCCAAGATTTCAAAATCATCGACAAATGCAGCTAACTCCAAATCATGTGTTGATTAATTATTCTCAAACACCCTTAACCTCCTTGATCCATAAGCAACAAAATGGTCTCCTTCCATTAGAACACATCCCAACCCCAATCATGAATCATCATAGTACACCACATACTGTTGTCTAAATTCTAGAAAGATCAAGATAGGTTCCAATTTAATATGAACTTTTAGTTCCTAGAAAGGGTTTTGGCATTCATTTGTCCATTGGAATGGATAATTTTTCTCTTTTAGAGCTATAATTTGTGAATATATTCATGATAAATCATGAACAAAGCATCGGTAGTTACCAGCTAAACCAAGAAAATGTCCTTTCTCAAAGACTTTTTTTTGGTGGTTTCCCTAAGATAATGTCTTCTATCTTTTTAGGATCAACAAAAACACTTGTATTAGAAATTAAATGGAAAAGTAAACCTATTTCATGTATGAAAAAATATAACATTGATAAATTTTCATTCAATAGTGATCTTTCAAGATTTGTATCACTATTTCTAGGTGTTCCCCATGGTCATCCATTGTATTTTAATACACTATGTTTTCATCCATAAACACCACAAAAAATCCATATATTTCTGAATTATACAATTCATAAAATCCATGAAGACCAGTGGTTCATTCATTAGACTAAAAGGAATGAATACATATTCTTAGTTTCCATATATACTTCATAAAGTTGTCTTTGGAATATCCTCCTTCTGAACTCACAATTGATGATATCCTGATCGAAATTCAATCTTGGAGAACCACTTATCTCAGATTAGTTGATCGAACAAATCATCAATGCATGGAAGTGGATATCTATTCATTACCATAACTTAGATAAGCTTACGATAATCAACACACACCGAAAGAGTTTCATCTTCCTTCTTCACAAACAAAATTAGTGCTGCCCACAGAGACATTCTTAGTCAAATGAAACCCTTTCTTACCAGCTCATCCAACTACACTTTCGATTCCCATAACTATTTTCATTCCATCCTATATGATAGAATAGAAATAATACTTTTCCTGTAATAAGATCAATCATAAACTCCACTTCTCTTATAGGTGATAACCCTAAAAAGTTATCAGGAAATTGATCTGGAAATTCATCCAAAACTATTGGGAAAATAATTTAATCAATATCTTCTATTGATTAGAAAGCCAATGACTCTAACTGGTACGATATAATTCCCACCATTTATGTCAACAAGCCCTTTTTACCTTTCTTAACCATCCTATCTTCTCTGAAGAGATGCTTGATGTCATCCCCGGTCATGAAACTAACGGTTCTCCTATAACATTCGATGTGAGCCTTAAAGATTTTCAACCAATATATACCCAATATTACTTCATAGACATCCATATTCAACATCGAGAAATCCCATTTTAGCTCTACTCCATCAATAGTTATAGCACATGTTCTACACACGAAGTCTAGATATTCTCTTTTACGGAGAGGAGTTTTCAGTTTTAAAATAGAAGGCATCATTTACAACTTTAAACATAGTAAATTAATATCACAAGAAGCTATGAAATAATGTGATGCCCCAGTATCGAAGAGCACTTCACAAGGGTAGAATTAAAAATAATTACACTTCCCATCATAGATGGTCCAGCCTGATCATCGACAATCATCTTCTCAATTATATAAAATTTCATTGTGGTTTTACATTGATCCTTATTGCCTTGCTGGGATATCACTCATTCCATAAAAGAATGTGGTTTTTATGACATAAGAGAAGTGTCCATGACACCCGAACTTACAGAAATGCGACAAAAGAGCTTAAGGATTCCAATCTTATTTCAATTGTGGCATTCTCTTGGTTGTGTACAATACCACATGATGTGACTCAGTGAACTGCACTAAAAACATCCAATCTTATGCTTGTGTCTTGGAGGATGTTTAATTTCTCATGTGATCTAATTAATATGTGTTATTCATCTAGGAAAAAATGTTTTTGATTTTTTATTTCCTCTTAGTGATAGAGTTCTTATCTCCTATAGTGAACATAACCACACTTCTTCCTCTTGGATTTTCAGTAGTGACATCTATCGTAATCAATGTATCTGGTGGCTGTCCTAACTCAATGATTTTAAAATCCTGATCGATTATTTGGACCCACTGTTGGTTCACCTATGGTTTAGGTGAAACCACATTCTCACTGGCCTTTCCCAACTGGTTTCTATGACGCCTACTTGTTGGAATTGTTTAAACAAAAAGCAAACTCTGTAAGTATCACTCTTTAGAAAATGATGGTTTAACATTTTAAATTCTGTCACACCAACTATCAAAACCTTGTTTTCTAAAAACAAAATTTTTCTATGTTCAAACATTTTTGAAAACATTCAGATTGATTTTTGAAAATTAAACCATTTTCAAAATACCATAAGCATTTTCTTTTTCAAAATATTTCATTTGAAAAATAGTTGCAAACTTTTTCAGAAATCAACAATTTTTCAAAACATAAATCATTACTTCAAATTCTGTATGCAGTACTATTGATAAATCATTCCTCTACAATTATTTTCATGTACATCTCATTGGATAAACCCATGAAAATGAGATTTCAATGTCCTAGAAGTGTCTCCAAATACTTATTTACCCAACTCTTTTGTATCATGAAGTTCATCATAAAAGGGTTATCTATGTCCTTTTATTCTAAATATTTCATGTTCCAACAATCCTACTCCTTTCTAAGATTCCAAACCACGGAACAAAAAAGAAATAATTCCAAATACAAGACTAAGAACACTAATTACTACTTGTTAGGAAAATACCGAACAAGCTGATAATGTTTGTACAGCTATGAAAGGACTAGATGGATACTATTTTTAATGACACGCTCAATCTCATTGGAATGACATCACAACGAGTAATTACTTGTCCTTAAGAGACATCCCCAAGATTCCAAAGGTGGAAATGAATGCCAAAGGGTTTAAAATACAATTAAGGGATGATTTTCCCTTTAATTAAAAAACCAAAAAAACTAACAACCAAACCTTTCACTAAATGATGTATCAATAAAAGTAAGACAACTAAAAACATCTAGTATCACAAAACCAAATCAAATTAAGAAACAGTGGAAGACAAAAAAAGTATCAATGTAAAAAAAATGATTATCCACTAATTGCTATAAAGAGACAAAGATACTCCATGTTCCACATGCTCCAAGATCTAAAATCACAGAACATCCCATGTATCACGAGGTAGTGTTAAACATGTGTGAAACGTTACCTTTTCCCTTGTCCTGGAAGATAGCATTTGCAAAAGCACCAAAGTACCAAAGAATGGGTGAGTATAAAACATAGTATGTTTTACCAAATGAAATCCCTACTCACACCACTAGGATAGAACAGTTAGAAACATTTACATAAAATAGTTTATATAAAACATTTCCTAAAAATAGTTTACAACAAAATATAAATGAGATTCCAAAACCATTTATAACCAAAAGAAAACAAGTGAAATTGAAACCAATTTTTCCAACAGGTTATTATTACATAAAAATAACTAAAAAAATGTAAAACCACTTCTACATGTTCCTAGGGTATTCCCAATCCTCTCCACACATCCACACAATCAATCATTCATTCTATGTTATGATAGTTCCTTAATCATGAGTGGTTTCTCGTCGATCTACCAAGACTTCACAAGGTAATTGTTCCCCATGTGACATTAACACTTTGGAACTGATCACAAGGTCATATTTCAACCATGACCCATATATTAAACATGAAAACAATCCACATATTCCCAATGATCATTCCAAAATAACACTTTCAATAAAAATATATTTTTAGTAAAAACCATTTTCGTCCAAACCATTTCAATGCCAAACCATTTCAATGTCAAACCTTTTCAATAAAACACCATTTTTATTTAAAATTGTTTCTATTTAAAACCCCTTTTTCATAAACCATTTAAAAATTCATGAAAATCTAAAATTTCAAATTATCATTTTAAATTCATGAAACTAAACCCTTCTTTCACATCAATTCACCAAGATCGCGCAATTTCACAAAAACCATAAATAATTTATAAAGAATATTTATTTCATTCATTTAACAATAAATTTTATTCAAATAAAACAATTTAAATCTATCCCAATCAATTAAAGAAATATTAGTTGAGAGAGAATCCTCTTACCCTGAAAGATTTGATGGAAACCCCCAATAAAATAAGAACTCACAAGAAAATCCCGTCAATTATCCAAGAATCGACCGTAGATCACATCTCCTACCAAGAAAAATCCAAATATAATCATATTTGGTGTCCACACACAATGATATGCCCATGACGGGGATATATCTAAGAATCCAAGGGAAGAGGAGAAGTAGATCTATGTAGATCTAAGAAACTGTTCCATAAAGGTGAAGAACTATCACATACCTTAAGAATCTGGCTTCAATTCACCATGGGAAGCCTTCGGATCCACTCCAAAACGCTTGGGAGAGGTTCTCATACATTCAAGGAATAGAAATACTGAGTTATGGACTCTTAGGTACAAAAATGATCCACATAAAGGAAAAAACATGTGAGATATAGTTTTTTGGATCTCACATAAACCATCTGCACAGTTAGTTCGCACAGTATGCACTAACTGTGCATTAGCTACTACATAAGAAGCCCCTCTCACCACCTCCTGGCATGGTTTCCCTAACCATGCACACATAGTGTCAAAGATCTCTTTCTCAGACATTCTATTTCACACGGTATTGCTACACAGTTAGAAAAACCGTGTACCGCCCACGTGACTTCCCCTTAGCTCCAAGAACGTTTCCAAATTCTCCCAAATCTCCCAACTATCGATGTTACACTTTATAACCATAAAAATAATTATCTAAGGCTTATATTCCAGAAACAAGGGGTACTATAGAAATGATAACATCCTAGATTTGTACATATGGATTACCATCATTACAAAGTGATGTGATTCATTATCCATGACCAAAATTGAATAAGGAATCTAAAGTTGTATCTAATGAAAAAAAAATTAGAAAATTAATTTCATTATAGATATTATGTATCTTTAAATTAGTTCAAAATTCTAGAATATTTATTAAGAAACGTTCAATTGAAAATAATGTATTTAACACCTGAAAATATAGTGATAATGAAATAGTATTAACAAATGGGTAATTAGATGTCATAAAAGGATAATATATGACAATATAAATAATTATTTATTTTTTTATTATTTAAAAACTTGTTTAAGAACCTTTCATTAGGTTAAATAGATCTCAAATAATGGGAAGCATGAGGTACGGGTTTTCATAAAACAAGTTCCAATAAATAATTTGTACATCTATGTTATTAATTATATTATACCAATTTGATGCTTGAAATTTAGTTTGACTGATTTATGAATTACGAACACTTTTATTTTTGTGGATCTACTTTGGTTATAAATAATCAATTTAATTATTAACTCTCAACACAATGATAAAAACATTATAAGGTTTTAGTCAGAAAACACCCTTTTCTGATATATATGATCTTTTATAGATAACATTAATTTTTAATTGTGAATATACATCACCATCAAAAATTATATAATTAGCTACTACGAATTCAATATGTTTTAAGACATAATTAATCTAATTAATCAATTTTAGTTATTCAAAAAATGTTACCAAAGTGGTAAGGGTTTAAGATTCAATATAATTTTATTCAAGACTACATATGCTTTAATTTGGGTCGAATATTATTATCTAAAATTTATTAAATAAAATCCTTCCATTTTTATTTTTTATTGATATTCATGAACTTTTAATTTAGTAGTACCATTTTCCAAAAAACATTACATAAAATAATTAACAAAATATTTTTATGAAAATATAATTCATTTATCACTTTAATTGAAAACCATTTTTTCCATATTTATGTTTTTAAAAAATAATTTGAAAAATGATTCTACTATTTTAAAATATTTATAAAAATTCAACTTTAACCTTATTTTACTTTTAAAAATGGATTAAAAATAAACCTATATTTTGTGTTCCAAATAAGTAACTTAATTTATTTTTTTGAAAATGTGAATGGAATAATTATTTTGATGTGTATAAAAAGAACAATTTTTTCCATCCTTATGACTGCTATTATCCATGAGTAATCCAAAACAATTTTCTAATGATATTTTCAATTAAAGTTATTTGGACCATTATTTTTTTTGTTCTTCATATTTTTCAAAGTGTAAAAGTTATTTTCTTTTGGAATATTTTTTTACCTTTTAAAATTATAAATATTCACCAATGAAAATATCCATTAGTTATATGAAATTGTTTTTAAATTATATATATAATTTTTTTACATATGTACCTATCATATTCTTCTAATAATTGAAGGGGTAATGCATGTCTTATGACCATCTATGAAATTAATTCTTGATGAAATATATTCTGATTATGTTATGAGAAACCATTACGTAACATATTTAATTTAGTAGGTATTTCATATGTTTTTTCCTTATTATTGATTTACTATTTTCGAACACAAATAAATGTATAATTATTAAATGTGATGGATGTTATTAAAATCTTATAGCCCTCCAATTCATTGGGTTAATGTTTTATTATCATGAGACGCTGTGTATGGGAATAGGGAGTGATCATAATCTATTGATGAACTTTTCAAATATATGATGTAGTCTTGGAAGTTATCCTTGACATGCACTTTTATATTATATATTTTTCATCAAAATTTCTTATTATGAAAACATCTTGTGATGCCATATTCTATATGTTTTGTTTTTATGTGATTAGTCCGGTGACTTCTACCTTACAATAACATGTTATTCCTTTGACTCACAAGTTATTCTTCCTTATCGTGTTTATTACCTTACTAAGAATTTTAGATAGCTAGTTTCATTCATTTATTCCCCATTTTATCCAATGAAATATAGGATATCGAATGGCTTTAAAGATCTTTCTATGGAAATAAATTTTGAATTCCATATTATCGATTATTTTTAGATATCAGGAACCCAATGTTATAAAAAACATGAATTTATGATACTTTTATTTCGATAATAGATATTTTTTGTTTAATAATAATTTAATTATATGTACAATGGCTTGGGTCACCATAGATTCTATCAGATGAAAGCTATAGGTACCCTTTGAGAGCTAAGATGAGAAATATTAACTGAGAAACCTAGGGAAATGTATAAGTATAAGGATAAGTAAAAGTATATGTATAATAAAATATTGTAGAATAGTGGGGAAGGTCAGAGTGATTGGTTTATGATAAATTACATAATTATCTAGATATATAATGGTGAAGTTGTTCTGGAACATATGTACATAATTGTAATAACTCTATGAAGGGTGATTCAAACCTGGCTCGAGAATTGTTTGGAATATTAAAATAGTCCTTTTATGAACCTAATTTGACATTTTTTGGGGATATTATTTTGAAATTAAGAAACTCTTTCTGAACCTACATAAAAGATTTCAATATTTTATGAACATGAAAGAACACTAGAAAAACATAAAGATTCAAATATTTAAAACAACTTGAATTAATTTAGACTTCCAAAAATGTTTTCTCATGATTATTTGGTTTCCCACTATGATTATTATTTCTCATACCATTTTTTATAGTTTTATTCAATGGATGGAACCAAGGGGAACATGTTGAATCTGAATTTAACGGACACTTCAATGATTTTGAGAGTCCAAAATGGGGATTGAAAGAAAAAAAGATATTGTGATTATTCATAAATATCTATAATGATATATAATTAACAATATGAGAATCAATGAGATTAATTATATGTCAAATAATACGATTGTATACTTTTTTAAATGTTTATGTGGTAAAAACATAGTTGAAATAAGATTAATATTCCTACATTTCAATAAGGTTGGAAGAAACACTGAGAATAATATCACAAATAGAGGGGTTGATGTTATATATTGTGAAATGATTGGTTTGGAGAAATTAATTACTAAGGAATTTGATATATTATATATGGGGAACATGGGAATCATCTCTGTCAATTCCATAAACTAAGGGTCATCCACTAGACCATGTATGTACTTATGTTATACTAAATCGTTATTGTAAAATAGTGGAAGTATTTATTTATTATGAGACAATATTTTTTCTATATAATTAATTTTACCAATGGTATTTTTTATATAAGCATCATGGAACATCTATGTATTTTTTACAATCAGGACTCATATATGAATTTATGTTAGATTAAATTAAGAGTAATCTATTCGATTATGGTTTGATGAGTTTGAGGTTCATCATATGTTAAATTTCCTAGACAGAAATTATTAGGTTTTAAGTAAAATGATTTCAATGAAATTAATGATATTTTGGGAGACTATTTATTGGCTTGGATAATATACAACCTTTGATATGATGATTATATTTTTTTCTATAATGGTTTTATTTCATGGAGAATATACAACCTTTTAGTATAACATTAAGGATTAATTGGGTAGAATACCATTACATTTTTAGAGATTCGACCTTAAGGGTTTAACAGATTAACAATAATAAGAATCATTTTTTCAAACAATAAGAGTTGGTATTTGGGTATTAGATATTTATTAATTATATCAGAATACTTATGATAAAAAAAATTATTATTAAAAACAATATGAAAATCTAGTTGTTCTTATAGGGGATATGTGATATATTTAATGTTTATTTTAGTGATTTAAGAATGAAAAATACAGCTTGGACTTTCATCATTTAGGGATAACATGAGATTGTGGTGGAAATTATTAATGGATTAAATTATACTTTTCAGGTATGTATATTTCCTAATGTTTATATTCTGTATGCTAAAGGGATACCTCAACTCAAGGAAAAGGATCTTAAAAAAATTCTTCTGCTTGTACCATTATTTACATTGAATCAAATTATCATTTAAATCCACACACAATAATGACTTTTAGGTCTGGGACATTCTAATAATCATTCACATCCTTGTGATAAAATATCTCTCTAACTCTATATTAATCCTTTGGTGATAGTATTCTCTTCAATTTCCATGTTTTCATTTCCCAACAATTCTCTCCTATATAGAAACCAAATATTTTATTACTCCTGTTGAAGGTCATACATCCATTTTCCTATTTTTAGTGGAATTTTATTTTCCATTTTTGTGATGTGGGTCTACAACAAAGTGGTTTTGAAAATTCAAATCCATGATTATTGAGAAAATTATTAAATAATGATGATGTAATTTATTGATGTGGGTAGAATGTAACACCATGACATTTCCGATGTGAAACATCATGTTTGATAAAAAAAATATTACATGAAACACCGTAATTTTAATGAAGATTAAATATCTGATAAAATAAGATTTTTATAATAAATTTAATCTCTTCTATGTCCTATGATACAAGCAACATCAGCTTTAAATAAACCGTGAAACACTATTAAAATATTATTATTTTAACATGACCATTATAACCTATATATTATGATTTTCTGTTATGAATCAGAATAAATTATTTAGTAAAATAATAATTCCAATATATGTATTAATGAAACTAATTGGTTATTTACTAATAAAAAATAGAATATGAAATATTTTAATGAAAATGATATGTTTTTGAAAAATCGGTATTTTTCTTAAATGGTAGTTTTGTCGTGCTTTGTTCTTATAATATTAATTTTTTTTAATTTTAAAATATGTATCTCAAATATAATAATTTTTTTAGAATATTGATAATAAATCACATTATTTTTTTTATTTGTTATAATATATAAATTTATTAGTGAATAATGAAATCTTTTGGTCTTGATCAAATAGTTATTAAATTATAATAAATTTTTCTACATGGTTGTTTTTTAATTTAAAAATAACATAATTTTAATAATTTATATTAAATCCAATTACTTACATATAAATCCACATTATACTATGATTTATTATAATTTTTATTATGCTTTGAAACACCTTTTTTTGAATCTCTTTTAATGTGTATACAACTTTTGGATTATAAAAAATTAAAATAATGCATAATGAGAAATTATAAAAATTATATTTCTAGAGTATATATTTATAAATATTAATTTAAATTTATATAATTATGATTAATTTTCATATATTTAATATGAAATCATATTTTTCATACAAAATACATTTCATGAAAACTGGTTTTTTACACTTCTATAGGTATAATTTAAAATTAAATTATACCAATTTTCAGAGATAAATTTGGAAAAATATATTATATTTTTTGAATAATCATAATTTATATTATCTTCTATCATCTTAATAATTTTCCACATTAATGAATATATACAGTAATAAAATTTATTTATAGAGCTTTGGGTTGAAACTAGTTTACCGGGGGTTAAACTGACAAGATTTAGCTTGAAATTGAACTGAAAAATGTATAATTCAAATTTTATTGCCATATTTAAGTGTTATATATTTTTAGGTTATAAATGTTTTCATTTGGGAGCCTTTTGTATTATGAATAACCATGGTTGGCATTCATTCTTTTTAAAAAATCTATGTGTATCCTCTCCTGCACTTATAAAATCTCACCTCTGATCCTTTCCACACATCCAAAACCATTTTTTATAAAATAACTAACCAATTTATTTCATTACTTATCTATAATCATTCAATATGCCTTGTTATGATCATTAGTCAAACCTAGAGTGTTTTTTTGGAAACCAAAATATGTTGTCTGAATAATATGTAACATCCTTAATAGAGCATTTTAATTTATTTTTCCCTCTATCTCATTAAAAGTATGTTAAAAAATAATAATATAACCACAGAGAAATATTTTATATATTTATTTCTTTTATATTAAAGGAATTATCTTAAACTATCTCATCCTCAATAAAATGTTAAATGAAATCGTTTATTGTGTTTACAGTGGACTATGACCATAGGAACTGAAAAAATTTGATATTCATCACCACTTTTGGTGGATGGAAATAATAATGCATCTAGATATTATATATGATATTTATTTTATAACTATACTTCATGAATGATAATTTAATGTATAACTTCTTACTTTCCATTTAATAAGAAATATGATAATGTAGTGCGTGTGTACGGTGTATTACGACCTCATGAAGTGATGTGATTATTCATTACTAACTATTTACATGGAAGGTGTAAAAGGGAAAATTAAATTAATATAAGTGATATATATTAATTTATATTGATTATGGAAAATTAATATACAATCAACTTAACCTTTCAACGATTAATAAAATGATAACGTCGCTCATTTATACATATCATCTACTGTCTCCACGAAGTGATATGATTCATTCTCCATGTTCAAATTTCAATAATGATTATAAAGATGTATCTAATGAAAACAAATATAATTATAACATTAGAATAATTATTTAAAGTCTGTAACTATATTCTATGATCAAGATCCAGAACATTTATTATGCATGTATAGGAGAAAATAAGGAAATTAACATAAAAACAATAGTAAAAAGGATAGATTAATAATGAATGAGTAATAGAATTTAATAAAAGTATAATATATCATATTAAAAATATTAATATGAATCTAATATTATTTAAAAATATTTTTAAAAACACAATATAGTATATTTAATAGAACTCAACTAAAAAGGGCCAAGATAAGGGTTTCTGAACTCATTTTTTATTCATTAGGCTATGTGTCTGCATCATTGGTTATATCTTTCCAAAATTATGTGTGTAATAAAATTTAATTTAATTATGTTTTATTTACTCTTGTATTTATTTATATAGTTTTATTTCACATAATAAGCACATTTATTGACTCTCTCAACAGTGAAATGAACATTGTATGGTTTTCATCTCAAAACATCCATCTTTATAAAAAAAAAATTAATGAGATAAATTTACTATTAATGGTGTATACAAATACAATTTTCACATTATATCTAATTTCTATTCTATATTTAATCATATTTTACATTTATCATATTTAGATATATATGGATTTCTTTTACATCCAGGACCTTAAACGACTTGAGATTCTGAGAGCTACTGAGTATGAAATATATGTTTGAAATATATTAATATCATGCATGAAATATTTTCTTGAACAGTGGATTAATTTTGGAAAGGGGGACCAAAACCTAAATCCAAGGGAATTTTTTATTCCAGAATTTTGGTTTTACCCTAGGCCTGAGATAAACTATTTTGGTATGACGATTTTTTTAAAAAACATGTCGCAAGAACAAATCAATAAAATAAATAAATATATTTTTTAATTTTATTTATTTCATTGATGCATTGAACTATCTTTGTCTCTATTTAAAAAAATTAATCGAAAATTTACTGGTATATTAACATAGCCCTATAAATTTTAGTGGATCTACATGTATAGCATTGGAGAAGATCCTGGGGAACGATGATAGATAAACATCTAATCAAGGATTGGTGAAACACTGAAGTTCATCAGTCTCTCCCTCGATGAAATCATAGGACCTTTCATCATTAAAAATCATTTGAAAATATTTTTAGAATGTTATTAATTTTGATTTCAATCTCCTTCTATAATCTAGGTCAAATGTGGATCAATTTCAGGACCAAGAATCGTTTCACGCAAATATGGTATATTTAAATTGATGGATTTCTTTTCTTTGTAGATTTTATTACCCATTGTATGTCTATTTCAATGAAAATTATGTTAGGTAAAATGAGTAAATGGCTGAGGTTTTTCCTCACATATAGTGGTTTATGGTTTTCTCCCTCATTTCTTCATTCATTCTTCTATGTTATTTCCATTTTCCCAAGGTTTTTTTATTTTGCAGTATTCTATCATTGTGTGAGTATTTATCATAGTGACATATCAATAATATAGATAATAAGTGAAATGGATGTGGCTATTTCAGGATTGATGACGACAGAGGAAGTTTTGGTGAGTAATGAGACTAAAATTGTTGTATTTCATTTTCCTGGTCGATTCTTGGTGGTACGAATGGAGGAGGAGGATTCCCGGTCATCTTGGGTGAGTGGAATCTGCTGACTGGTCAATAGTAAGGCTAGTAAACCACATATATGATGTATTTGGGTGTGATAAATGGAAGATATGGATGATTCATGTGATGCATGAACCATCCTTATGTTCTGTGAAATCCCTCTTTAAGCAGTGTGTTCTGTGGGAACACACGTTGTTTCGGACATCATGTGATAATCTAGTGTACCATGGAAGAGAAAATGATCACACTTCATGTTACCCTATCACACAAACTATAACACATGATGGAGGCTCGGTGTTTATCTCAGGGGATGCACGGACACGTGTAGGCATTGTACCCAAACAAGGCTAGTTTTACACAAGCGCATCTAGGTGTACATGGGTTGGTACACATGCACAGGTAGTGGCATAAGGGCATGAGCATACGACATAAGGAATGTTTAAGTAAATCTCTATACATAATATACTATTATTATAATGTGTGTATATATAGATATACATTTCATGTGGGGATGAACTACACGGGTAGTGCATGGATCGTCTAGACACGCTGAGTAGACCCTAGCACATGTTTTGTACCAACATTAATGGTGTTTGATTCCCTCTATTTCATTGTTCATTACCAATACCGATTGACTATGTTCCCCTAGTCTATTTAAACATTATTGTACTTTGATTAATTATATACACATTCTTGAATTCTGACCTTCACAGGAGTATTATACTTGGATAGAGTTTTTGATATACCTTTTTAAAAATGTATTGATATCCTCTATCATCTATATACATTAGGTGTTGTATGTGGTATTGGGATGAACTCCATAAAAAGGCATTAAATCTATCTACCATGATTTTGTTTTTGTTTTTGTGGTATCATTAGAGTATGATATTATTTGTAGCATGGTGATCCTAACTGGATTCATGGTGTCCCCCACCAGTCATGGGCATAACCCCTTGTTTAACCATCAGGGTCTTCAGTGAAATGTGATATTTATTGGTTGGGGCCCAATAATATTGAACATTTCAATGCGTGTCTTCAGTAATAGAATGGATCATGGAGTGGATTCTCCCAAAACAATAATTTCTTCAAAGAGATTCATGTTGCTACTAGTTGGTTACAGCTTCCTAGTGGTATTGTTTCCTTCCTGAGTTTATTTTGGTTTTTTTCTTGATTCTAATAATTATATCATTAATTTTATTAGATAACTATATTTTATGCATCATGTTTAGTGTTTTTGGGATTTTATACTTGTTATTTCTATACTCACCCCAATATGGTCTCTACCCACATGTGTCATGTGTTATATAGATGATATCACATTTGAGGATGTCATTTTAGTACATGGAGAAAAGGGATCAAAGATTTATCTTCACAAACCGAGTTGTTTTATGGGTGGTTGAATTTTACCATAGTCCTATCCCTCAGAGTAGGTTGGACACTCTACAGTTTTTTGAGATTTCATTTTGACCCGTTTTCACTTTTAGTACATTGATATCATACTCTTTTTTTGGGATCCTAAATGTATAAATTCATTGGTTTTAGTACTTGTACATTTTAACATTATATGGGCTTGGATATGTGTTTGTTATGTACCTACTCGGAACTAATCACCATTCCTTGGTCTATTAGCATGGGTTTGGGGAAGTTATGGGTTAGAACTCAATGGGCTGGGTCATGACAGAGTGGTATAAAAGGATTTAGTTCTGCCATAGGACTATAGTATGTGTTATTCTATTAGGTAAATATTGTAATGTGTTTTGAGTTGCACCTTTAGGATAGGGACTCCCATGTTTGGTGAGGAGGCCGATGTATCCACACAGTGGGACTTTGACAACCTTCCTTTTAAATCGATACATTTGTACATTGGTTTCATGAAATAAATTGGTACACGAATAATATAGAAATGGTTTGTGGTTCCCATGTATGTGATGAGTTATTATCCCATATATTCTCTTTCACCATGTTACATATTGTTGGTTTCTAGATGCCTCGGGATTATATACATTCAAGATTCTATTGTGTGATCCTGTAGACGATCAAATGAGTGGTGAGTCCTCAATAAACGGTCTTATACCATAGATAACCCCTGTATGTGATTTACTAGCTATACTACCACCCATTGAGCATCAAGTAGCACTGAAATTTCTAGTTGAGGATTAATAAAGGCAAAATGCATTGCATGGGTTCTAGAGGAAGAGATCTCCAATGTTTCTGGATGTGTTAGTCCCAACGGTGTTTGTGTACTACCTAGAGGATGTCACTCATTTTTTTCCCTTGTGAGGACACCTAATGATGAGATATTTTTCTTCATATTCATCCTTCATTAGTGATCTAGAGGGAAATGGTGTAGTTTAGTGAATTATTCACATGAATAAAAAAATTCTCTCAGATATAATTTAAGTGTATCTTCAGAGAGGAGTTTGGTCTATATACATTGTGATTAGTACACATTATAGAGATTAGGAATCTATTATTTCATAGTTTTACCTTGGTAGGGTACTCAGTGAGATTTATTTATATCTCATGTTACTCCAAGGATATGATTCATGATACATTATTTATAGAACATACCATTTGTGAGGTATTACAATGGGGTTCCATATCTTGAATAATATATCACTATATTCTCACATATGCTAGAGTAATGGATAGAGCCTTAGTGGTGGAGTGCTTATTGGAAGAGTAGGTGTAGAAAGTGGGTTCTAATAGTAGTAACCTAGGATATAAGACCTCAAAAACATGAATTGTATGGAAATCATAGAGATCTAAACATGTTAGATGATTCATAAGATTATATAGAGACCTTAATGAAGTAATTAAGTGCTCTTAGGATGTCTCTAATCATCCAAGGGTGAAATTGTGTTTCTCATACAAAGTTCAGGGGCATCTTGAATGGGATTGTCTGACTCGTTTTATAGATGATGAAGATACGATTGACATACCACTATTTAAATGGTAGGGTCATGATCACGTAGGCCCGTATTGTGGAAGATAGGGAATTGAGGCCTATAGAGTAATATGATGCAGTCAAATGTTTGTAATATTACCACCATCACACCCATGTGGTCATTTCCAGTCTCATGTAGATTATAGTAAAGGTGGGGCCTAGTAGAAATCTATTGAGGCCTATGACCTTGAGGCTTAAGATATTATGTGATGCATAATCTGTCTATTTTCTTTCATTGCTTTAGTATTGATAGACACAGGTGAAAGTCATTCCATTGAGGAAAATGATCTAGTTTGAGACATAAAGATTTCAATTGAGCCTTATGATCTACCCTAGTGGTTTGATTCTCTGATAATAAGTGACTCAGTGATTGCACACATCAAATTACATTTTAATATGATATTGGTAGATCAGTGTTTTGTATGGAAAATCATTGTAACAATGATGAGGACTTATGAAACCATCATGGTATTGAACTAGATATCTATGGTTCATAGCCTATTAGATTTTATTTCTTGAGGATGTGGTGTGTCCCAAGTGATGGGATATTTTTTTCCTTAATCGATGAAAAAGAATCCTTGGTAGAGCTGAATGAGATTCAGAATTGGAAAGTGAAGATAATTTCTATCTAGTTTTCCACCATTACTCCTAGTTTAGTTGATGTTATTGGCTACCTATTCCCTATAGTTTTTGAGAAATATAAGTACATCATTCAAAACAATGTTATAGGCTTACCTCCTCACTGAGATTAAGAATGGTTCATCAAATTTCTATTTGAGATGGATGAGATTTAAGCACCAGTATATCGAATGGATCCCATAGAGCTTCATGAGCCAATGGTGTCTTTGGGGGACATGGAGGAGAATGCATTTGTCATACCTAGTGTTTCATAGTAGTTTAACCTTTTCTGTTCTCCAAGAAGGTGGATTAGAGTTTGAGATTATGTTTGAACTACCGATTCTTATACTATGTGATTATGAATAATAAGTATCCACTACAAAGGACCCACTACCTCTTTGACCAGTTGAGAGGGGGAATTATGGTCCTCAATTATTGACCTCAAATTAGGCTATCACTACCTTATAGTATGGTATGCGGATATACCAAAGACAACATTCATAAAATATATGGTTACTATGAGTACTTGGTGATGAACTTTGAGAAGAAGAAATCCCAATAATTATTCATAGGAACTAGGAACCAAATCTTAATGCCCTTCATAGAAAATTCAAGGTGGTCTTCATAGATGATATCACAGTGTAATCAATGTTTGAGGAAAATCATGTGATACAATTAAGGATTGTACAAGGAACACTATTGGAGAACCGACATTATGGAATGATCATAAAGGTTAGTTTATTATTCAAGAGGTTAAATTCTTGGGACATTTCATATCAGAGGTAATATTGGTAGTGGAATTAGGAAAATTTGTGGTAATAATGGTTTAGGATCCACCCAAGATTATTACCTAGGAGTATTGTTTTCTTTACTGGAAGGGTAATATCATAGGTTTTTACTCGATTTCTCTAGAGTAACAACACCCATGATATCATTAACCCAAAAACGGAAACCATTCATATTGAATTAATGGTTCCAGTAGTTCTTTTAGTAGTTGAGGCTGAGGTTGATGAGATCTCTCATCTTTAGATTTCCATATGAGTGTGTCAAGAATGTAATATTCTGTAATGAATTAAGGATTATGTGGGGTTTTGTTATGATGATGATATAGGATGTGATTTTTTATGGTTTACATCTATTCTGGACACTTGATCAAAACTATGTAGCCAATGATCTTGAGTTATTAGTGTTAGTATTCATACTAAAAATGAAGCAACACTACCTAATGTGTGAGCAGTTTATTGTCATATCAGAACATAATATTCTCATGTGTATATTCTCTATGAAGAATCATAACATGAGAGATATTATTTTTCAATAGTTTCTCCTAGACTATGAATATGATATTTTCTATACTCTGGTGAATTGAAACGTGGTGGAAGACACTCCTATCAAGAGTTCATTTTCTCATTTTTTTGGTCGAGGCATTATAATAGTTAGCCTTAATGGTGGTTTCATTATTGTAAAAAATATTATTACTCTTATCTGTAGGTTTTCATTACTATAAATATTATTTTATTTTGTTTCAGGGATTCTTCTTGTTGATATACTCACCATGAGACATTCTGTACTCAGATATCCATAAGATGTGATCCTGATTGATATAATGATGGTGGGGATCATTTATCCTTTCTAGTGTAAATACGATGGTACCATTTGAATTCTAGGAGGAGATAATTTGAGAGTTTCATAAATTCCCTTTGGTGCTAAATCTATCTATGGAGAAGATTTACTAAGACCTCCCACATCAAATTTGGTTGATATGAATGAATAGTTTTGTTTCATAGTTTGTCTCTCAATGCCTCACAAGTCATCAAGTTAATGATGATCACAAAGATCCAATGGGTTTCGCTCAACCCATAGAGGATCCAGAGTGGAAGTGGTATAGGATATCCATAGACTCCATGATGGGGTTACAATGTACTTCTAGGGGAAACAATGCAATCTTTCAAATAGTATACTGACCCACCAAGTTTTCAAACATCCTAATAATTTGAGAGAAGTGTTCAACAATGATTTTCAGAAATCACTATTTCCATTATATATTTTGACCAAAAAAATCATTTTTGATCATTATTCCCTGCAAATGTCATTATTATAGATTGGTTTGATGGAGGACATACAGAATGATTTTCACTTGAGAAAAATGTTTCACCCCCAGAATGACTGCCAGATTGTGCAGACCATTTAGTCCGTGGAGGAATTTATATAGGCTAGAATAATGTAGTTTTTTCATAGTAGTGAGGATATTATACCCATTGTTGATTTTCTATACAAAAAATGGTGAAATTGCACTATTCTTATCTCACTGTTTGTGGATTTGTATGGGTGCCCTATATGTCACCCTTTTGTTGGACTGATCTAGGAGTGTCTGAAATCCTGGGCCTAAGGTCAGTGAGATGTATTAAAAAGATGTTGTAGTTCATCCATGATATTAGGATGAAGACTATATAGATCCATCATATGTCTTACGAAGAATATCTATAGAGACCTATGGATTTCAAGGGGTGACAACTTCTATTCCTAAGGGTATCATCTTGATATGGATTATTGAGATTTGGTAGAGGTGAAAATATATCTATGGTATTCATTGGACATTTACGTTATTAAATTTAGTTTTAAAGGGGTTTTCCACTTATCAATACTACTATAGTTGGACTGGGTACATGATGTGTTCCACTTTTCATGGTTGAGGATGAATGTGCACGACATGTCACATGATATCGAATTGGGGGATATATATATATATTATGGATAGTGAAACATTTGATAAATACTAGGTGGAGATCAGGGATCATAAATAGTTTATGCTTCATGGGAAATAAATTCCTATAGTACATGTTCCATCAAAGCACATGATTCTATGTAAGAACACGTGGGAGTGTGGTACGTAGATGAGATCCCTATACACACATATTTTTAGTTGGTTTTTCTCTTTTTAGAAAAAAATTCATAAGGTGGGGAGAGTGTAACTACTCATACATTCCATGTATTATTTTTGTATTTTATACCGATTACTTTCAATTAAAATCATAGGGACATGCTAATATTTTTAGACCCCACGATACCGAACGAAATTCTTAAAACATATTAAAAATATTAACATCATGTTCATTTTATTCTCTTAAAAAAGGGAAATAACACATGAATGAGGTACTTGATCAAAAATCATAGTGCACCATTGTGTTCAGAATGTGATTTTTACCGTAAGAAATAGAAAACATTTTTTGTGTGAGGTGTTCTTGAAAACGTTTTCCTGGGATTAGATGAATTATATAAAAAATTTAATGTAAAAAATTTATTTTGTAGACAAAAAGACCAATATTATTCTCTATTTAAACACTTTTATGGATTGTTTTTAGGGAATTCCATATACACTATCAAATTTGAGAGGATTCATTTGTAGAGAATTTGTGGAGATCTTGTTAAATGACAACATATTGCGATCGGATCACGGATGGTTGTTCCAGCAGAGTTCATGGATATCTCCAATGATAGAAAAACATGATCATTATTCATTATTGATCGATCCAAAATCATGGTAGGATATTTTATTTGTGAATTTCCACCCTTTTATTTAGGCCTTGTAAAATTTTGATCAATTCCATGATTAAGAATTGACTCACTGATCTACAATATATTTAAATTGATGGATTTATTTTATTTAATGATTTTATCCCACTTTTTTTTACTATTTCTTAAAAAATGAATTGAGTCTAAATGAAAATGGTTCTTTTTATTCTTCAGTTCTTTTGGATTATTGTTTTTCCTTGGTTTCATCTCACATTCATCAACGGTATCAATTTTGATCCATGGTTCGATGATTAACCAATATTTGGTCATTGTGTGACTATTACCTAGTGGAATAGATCAATATCATAGGTATGGATTGTCATGGTGGTTTTGATTTAAGGAATGATATAAGTAGAAGATTATTTGAGCAGGAATGAGACTGTATATTTTGAATTTCATTTTCCCATGTGATACACATTGGGACTAATGATGGAGGATGATTCATTATTTGTTATGGTGGCCAAAATCTGGAGAATTTCCAATAGAAAGGATACTCAAACCAATATCCAATGTTTTGTGGTGTAATTAATGGTGCAGGTGGTAGATCTAGTTAACATGTGAACCAGACATGTATTCATTGAATTTCCTTTTTACAGGATCTGTTCTTTGGGAAAACTTGTTGGGTGGGACCCTCTGTATGACAGTGGGGTTCCATGGAGAAAAAAGATCACACATCCTGTGAACCAGTCACATGTTGTGTGACAGGTGTTGGAGGCACATCATGGATCTAAGGGGATGAACAGTTAGAGGAAGGGAAATTACATAGAAAATACCTTGTTTATATGAGAATGACTAGGTATACATATTGCAGTACACATGAATGACTAGTGGTACAGTGTCTTGAGAAGATGGAATCAAGAATGTGTTAAGAGATATATAAATATCGTTAACTTTTAATACAAACTATATATATAGATATTTACATTCCATGTTGGGAAGCACCACACAAGAAGAGTAGGGGTTGGCTAGGTGTGCCATGTACACCATAGTATATTATTTGAACCACCATTAACATTGTTTTTATCGAATAGTTTCTTCAGTATGAAATTGTATTTTTTGAGTGTGTTACCTTGGTATATTTTTACATGAGGTTATAGTGTAAAATTACATCCACATCCCATGATTATGATACCCTCTAAAGTATGTTCCTCAGATAGAGTTTGTCATGTCCCTCCATGAGAATTGGGTGAGATTTGGTAAAAAATTTATTCCCAATGTGGGATTTTTGTATCGAAATGACTTCATTGGGAAGTGTGTTGATCCTACCTAGAAGGCCATATTGGTAGGGTTTACAGAATCATTGTCATATAGTCCACTATCAAGAAGGATGATCCAAATTGGGTTTCTGTTGTCCCCAAACGGTCTTAGGAATGACCCATCATGGATTATCTGGGTAATTTGATCCCATTGATCATTCTACTGAGGCTTCTAATGATAATTACATTTTGGATGAGTTTTTAAAATTATGGAATGGATTATATATTGGTTTCTCCTAGAATGTAAAATTATATAATCATAATCCAAGGAATAAATATTGGTCACAACTGTCTGGTGGTAAAGTGTCCTTCCTTTCTATAAATATGGTTTTATAATGTTATTATCCTGAAATATTATACTATTATAAGTATACTATTCTTGATGTTTCATGTATAGTGGTTTTGAGGTGCCTTAAAAAAAATTTATGTTAACCCCTACATAGACTCTGACCACATGTTTTGTGTCATATACAAACAACATCCCATTTTTCAGTGTCCTTGGAGGATAGGTATCAGGTGGATCATAGATTGATCTAGACATAATGAAGGGTATTCAAAGATTCTAAATTTAATATTAGTCCTCGAAAATGGAGTGTGTTGGACTCTCTGTAGTATTTTTCTGGTCTTGTATTCTTCCAATTGTTATATTTTAGTATATTACAGTCATACTCTCTTTGCGGAATCATAGATGTATCAATGAATTTGTTTCAATAATTTTACATTTAATAATTTAATTGGATTTGAGATTTTTTCATATATATAGTTACATTATTCTAATGCCTTTCATGTAAAGGATATGCATACTCATTGAGGATCACTAGCCCTTGGCATATTTGAGGTCAACTTGGGGTAGTCATGGTTCAAAATCAAGTGGTTCAGGTTATAGAACCTTCATACATCATGATATTTTAATTTTCAATTCATCTTCTTCATCCACTGATTTTACGAATAAAATTTTAACAAATTGGTAAGGGTTTATATTTAAATATAAATTTATTTAAGATTAATTATGTATGAATTATTATTATAGGAAATTATCTTATGATTTTATAATAAACCATTCAATTTTATTATCCTATATTTATTCCAAAATATTTCATGTAATATTATAATTTTATTATCTTTGGAATATAAAATTATTAAAAAAATGTTTTTAATAAAATTTATTTCATTTCTATCTTTGATAAAAACCCTATTTTCTTCCTTATAACCGTTTTATTCAAACTAAATACAGTATTATCCTATGATTATTCGATGTTGTTTTTACCCATATTTGAATTTTAATAAATGGTATAAAAATCGATCTTCATATAATTTTTTGGGAAAGAAACTTCTTAAAATTTACTAAATATTTGAATGGAATAATTATTCTAACATTAATAACATGGAAAATATTTTTTGATTTCATTTACATTATTTCAATCAAAGCATACTTTTTATTTTTCCATGTATACTTTCATAGAAAATTATATTAATAATGTTTTTTGAATTTTAGATTTTGAAAAATGATTTTCATAGTATTAATGATATTTTCCTCAAGATATTTTTAGTCTTTAATAAGGTATTTATTTTAATTAATTAAAACAAAAGTTAATGTAATGTAATTATATTTAATTATTTACATATGTCTCTTAAATATATACCAACCCTTTTTCTCCATTTATTTGATAGGTTAATATGTTCTTTATTCCAATATCTCAAATTCCTACTTTAAAGAATCATATTTGATTATGTTATGTGACAAGATTATAAAAACCCCTTATTTCGATGGTAAATTATCATTTTTCTACTAATAAATTATTTCATTATGTAGAGAGAAAATGAATTTATTGAAATGAATGTCATAGGTGGGTCCATAATTATATATCCCTTCAATGCATTAGGTAATGTTTTTGTGTCATGAGATGCCATGTATAGGATAAATTAGTCGACCTAATTCACTATGGGAATCTATTCACCATGTGATTTATTCTTTAATGTTATCCTTTACTTATGATTATTTTTGTTTTGTATTTCATCCACAATTCATATGATTCCATTTTTTATAAGATACAAATTTATCTATGTTATTTTTCCATGTGATTATTCATGAGGCTTATCTTTTATGATATCATGTTGTACATTCACAACATATGTTAATTTTCATTACAATATATATTCCCTCACATGGATTTTCATCATACCCATTTATATAATTTGTTCAAAAGTTTATCCCTAACATATTTAGGATCTCACTATAGAAAATAAATTATAGATTCCAAGTTTTAGTTTCCATTAGTGTATTTTAAACATATTCTTGCATAGACAATAAGAAATTAAGGTCATAGTGTCATATTAATTGATGTTTATGATTAATATTCATATAACTAAATTGTTAAAATGATTGGGTTGTCATGTGTTTTCTTTTGAATTCCCTTTTCTTTGACTCTTGACTGATGATATATTGAAAAATACCAATCATAGAAATCAACTAGGCTCGTCATAGTAGATCAAAATGATCATCGGTCCAAGTAATGAGATTTAAAAAGAGTATTCCATTAAAACATGGTAAAATTTCATTTTTTTGAAAAATACTTTCTTTATATGAAAAATTGAATTTGTTCATATATTACTTCTAAGAAACATATAATATGGAAGATAAAATTATATGTATTATAAAAAATTCAAAATTCAGTTAATATTATTCATAATCACTTTTTGAACGGCTAGTTTGGTAAGTTGTAGTGCGCTTGAACACGGTGTTGCGTGTAATGAAATCTATTGAATTACATTAAAAATTTAATGTAAACTACTAGAATTTTTATCTTTTGAGTTGGGGGACTTATAGCGGCTGCCAAATGTCAACAGCAGCTGCCAAATGGCGGCCGTTGCATTTTAATACAGCAAAAACCCTAATTTTCCCTTCCCCGACCCCGTGACCCAATTTTCCCCTCCCCGATCCCGTGACCCACCCCTCCTCGACCCCACAACCTCGACCCCTGGTGAACCTCGACCTGACCCCCGGTGACCCCTCCCCGACCCCCGGCCACCCCGACCCCCGACCTCCGGAGACCCCGACCCCTGGTGACCCCTGACCCCAGGTGATTAACAATGACCCCGACAACCCCCAGCGAACCCGGCCCCCGATGACCCCCCACCCACAGTGACCCCCACCCCCTTGCCTCCGTGCTATGCCACTCGCAACCACGGCAACCCCCACCGCCTTGCCTCCGCGATGCACCCCTCACGACCCCAACACCCCCGCAACCCGGCAACCCCAACCCACTGCCTCTGCACTACACCTTCGGACAGTCCAGATGCCGCCGTCCCATCTCGGCCCCACTGCATCCCTCCAGCAACTCCTCATGCCTCCATTGGATTCTCGCGGTCTGTTGTGCCCGACCATGTAGTACCCTCCCACGCTTCGTCCAATGGTTCCGCCACTTTCGAGTCTGGCCGTCAAACCCCTGTCGTCAAGTCGTTGTGCCGTCATGGATCCGCAATCGAGTCACACCCCATTACCCGTGGTCGAGTCCTCTGTAGGTAATTTTTTTTATCCATCAAATTTGGTTTTTTAATTTTAATGATATGTGTTTTTTTTAGAATTTAAATAAGAAATTTCACTTTTTATTTCTATTAAATACATATTTGGATAAGAGCTAGACTGGTATAAAAGATAGGTTTTTAGCTTAATATTATGAGATTATTAAGCGATTTATGGATTTCACCAACATATTTACAAGTGATATGAGTATTTTTCCATGAAAAAAATGTTAAAATAGATATCTCTTCAAATTAGATTGTGTTAGAGAACATATGTTTTTGGATGGGTTTTTTAACAACTATAAGACATTGACATGTCATGGAGAAGATTCTATTTCATGTCATCACTCAGAAAGTATTCTTATGAATGTTGATTCGAGAAAAGTTGATCTGAAAAACATAATGCTCAATGATATGATGCATCAGTTTCAACCTGAAGACAGCAACATCGTAAATGATGACGTTGGATTGAGTCCCCATTCTTCTACAGATAGATAAGCATTGAAATTCTTTGAAATTTTTATTGATGTGTGCACTGAATTATATCCTAGATGCACTAAATTTAGTAAACTTTCATTGATCATTGAATTATATCCTAAATGCACTAAATTTAGTAAACTGTACAAGATGAAGATATACAATAGGCTAGATAGACAGTTGAAGGAGATACAATATACTTGCATAATTTCTGAAAATTTTCATTATATCCTCGGTTATTGTTTGAAAAAATATTTATGAGTTATATATGTATAAAACTTAATTTATTTAACTATAATTTCTTTTAATGTAGGTATGTAACTGGTTGGTCAGAGGGGATCACCTGATGTTGTCGGTATGTATGTTTTCATTTTTCCAATTTAATTGATTGTAATATTTTATGTATATTCCACTAACTATTTCAAATCATTAATTTATATTGTGATTGAATTATGAATTTATATTTATTAGGATCTAGTGTGTCTCCCTGCAGATGTAGGGGTCTTGGTAGAGAGGTTCAATCCTGGAACTTGGGAGCCCGATTGGATGTGTTATTTGATGACACATTTCATCCAGTTGGAGAAGGTGCTACTGTATTGAGTCGTCAATTTGGGAATATGATACAAGACTCACACAGATTGCCTCTGACGACTCATGAATAGAGTTCTTTCCCCCAGGATACGATGGACAGATTGTGGAGGGAGGATCAAGTAAATTCAATGTTTAATTTTTCATGATATTGTTATTATTATTGTCCCATCTACTGACAATTTTTTTAATCAGATAATTTGACATCCTGTCCAGATGAATATCAGGATATATGTATGTTTAAATGCTGATAATTATGGAGGGATTACAAGTCAAGGGTGAAGAAAGATCATTGGACACCATTTTTTGGTGTTCCATATATTCTACAATGAGTCCCTCCGGGCATTCTTCTTCTGCAGTGGCAGGATTTGGTTGCGTTTTGGTTGAGTGACTCGGAGATGGTAAGATTTATTACTTTTAATCTATAAATGACTAATTTTTCAAATGCCTATTAAGTAAATATGTTGAATGTAGACCGAGTCTGCTCATTATTCACATAATCGGGCGATGCAGGGCACGCCTTCTAGACTTGGCGCTCAACATGTGTCATAGCTCAGACATTATGTAATTTTAGAATTCACTATTCATTAATATTTTAAAAATATTGTATTATAACATGGTGAACCCCTTTATTATTGTTACACCAACATTGCGAGCCGATCGATCAGATGTCCACATGGTTGAGGACTCGTAGGGTGGGTGATCCCGATGTTGCCGGTGTTATAGTAAGCAAATTATTTACTAATAAATGTATTTTTATTTTATATAAATTATTCATATTTATTCATTGATTTATTATATTCTATAGGCTTAGTTTAATGCACAATTAGTAGAGTTGCCAGAGGAGCAGCATCGTAGTACTGTGCGTAGGGATAAAATATTTCATTGTTTCATGGGGCGTGATGATCATGGTTATTCTTTGACTTATGGAGATGGTGTCCCACGATGTGTTGTTGTTAGAGCAGATGTGATGGGTGCATGCAAAGATTCATTGATGCACACACAGACTGAGATAGATGATTCCATACAGGATATTCAGCACAATTTTGATGCACAGTTTCCGTAGTTACATGCAGAGTATAAGGACAGGTTTTCACAGATGTCATCACGTATCAATGAAATGATGACACAACAAGTGGCACCATAGGTAAAAAATAAATGGTTAAAAATAGAAAATACCTTTGTGGAAAACCCACATCGGAAATAGGAATAAAAAATTTTCTTAATAAGAGGGAAAGGGAAATAAAAAAGTCACCACCAATTATCATATTGATTAGGAGAACATTGGTGGAAATTAGAGACACATAATCGGAATAAAAACATAAATATTTATAGGTAGTGATTGTGGTCATCAATCACGAAAAATGTGTAAAATTTTGGGCCTCAAAGTCATCAATCTATAGTGATTTAAAATATCGTCGATTCAACAAAACCTAAAGTATTAGGATAACACATTTTTTGTTTTAAGATCCCTTACCTAAAGTTTAAGAATAAATTTATTCCTATAATAAGAGAAAAAATATATACTTGAAAATTAGAGTTTCATCCTTCAAATAATTCCTACCACAAACACATCTTTCACTCCAATAGATAATAAAATTTTAAAATATTCTATTTATCATAATCATATAGGGTTCCAAAAACAATTAATTTATAATTCATTTGTTAGACTATTTAAAAAACAAAATTATACAAACCAGGACATCACGTAGGCCAGTGGTAGGTGATGCACCCTTATCACCCTTCGGTTGCAGGTTCAAGTCTCGCGGCCTTGCTGAATGTGATGGGTTGTCACCCGACCTCTGGGTTTTCATTTTCATAACAATCAAAAAATAATCTTATGATGTGTTTTAACCATTAAAAATAGTATCCGATGTCCAACATAATTCATTCCATCCTTTCAAATTATCCAAAAAACTTCTTTCCAAACTCACAATCCAAAATTTATAAGGAACATAAACGTATTGAAGATCTCTTTTTCCACATAATGACATGTGAATATATTCATCATATATTCTCTTAAAACATGGTAATACCCTGAATTACCACAATAAATAATTTAATACATTCATGCTCCCTTGTTCCTTATAGAATACTAGATATACTCCTTAAATCCAAAATTTTTTAATACTCCAAAAATGATGGAATAAACAAACTATTAATCAATTCCAATGATTTCAATAATTCCCAATATACTTTATCCAACTCAATTATCTCCTATTCAAAAATCACGAACTCAGTATAACGACCATATTAAGGTTTATCTTTCTTTAATCCATATATTTTACAAAAATTATTAACTTGAAACTGTGTCACTTTACATGGTACCATAAAATCTTAAATCCTTGAAGAAAATGTATTGGATTACAATCCTTATATACTTTATAATTCTTATAACTTGTACACCATTAATACAATACTCAAATGACATAATTATTTAATAACAACTTTATAAAACTAATCATTACTCTTCATCTGAGGTAGTATCATAACATGATTATTATTAAATAGCATCATTTAGGTTATAATATGATTATTGTGACATTGATTCACATAGTGTCCCAGCTCCCCACAGATGAAGCATTTTACATTTAAAACCCTTTTATTACCCTTTAAATAATGAAAATGGTTTCCTTTTTCTCCACAATTATAACAAAATCCTATTCATTTCAAGAACTTTCCATGGTGATTCTTTCCACAGTTATCATATATGAGAAAATACTTATTTCCCTTCTTCACCTTATCCATATTTCTCTTTACCATATTCTTCTTCTCTCACATCCCTTCAAATCCATATGACTCTGATAATTATTGTATTATCTTATTAACACATGATATTATTTCTTCATAATATGATAATATGTGAAAGAATATTTCCCCACTAAATTTGGGCTTAAGAAAATGAAATATATGGTCCTTTCTACTTTTTGGAACTTGTGTACTGCGGGATTTCTTATTCCTTCTATTAGGCACCATTTATAAATGACAAAATACACTTTGTTAGATCATATCATAATGTATAATAAAAAAACTAGAAAAATCCTCAAAACTAATTGATTATTTTCACATATCTAGTCTCAAAATCATAAAAATGGTTTCATTGCAGACATATTTAATCATAAATCAATTCTAATGGTTTGTAATGAAAATCTGAATTATACTAAGCATATCCCCAAGGAGTGTCATAACCAAGAGTGTAGCAAGTCTCGTTGTCGTGCACCAGTTCCCATTCGAGTCTTGCTCAAAGAGGTGTTTTCGGGTTTTACCATTATATACATATGTAAATGAACTACCTATAACTTCTCGTATCCAGACAGGGATTTATTTCTTGGAAAATACACAAAAACTCTACATTTCCAAAATTCTAGGAATTTTTGCAATACTAATCCTCAATGATTATCTTAGGGTAATTTTCTTTAATCATAGTTTAGCTAAATCTATTTCTCTAGTTGTTTATAAAATTCCTCTGATACTAATTAAAATTCCCCGACCCTAGTTACACAGAGACGATACATTATTTTAATACATTGGCATGATTTCAAGGAATCAAGTCCTGAAGGACCAATCAGTTTAATAGTCTTGGAAAATAGATTACATAAAAGAATATTACATTACTCATTTAGAAATATAACACAACATAAATAGTCCATTGATAACACCATTATTCCTATTGATTAAACCTTATTATCAATCATAATACACTTCTTGGCATCTTGGAAAAATAAAACATAAGAAAGGGATGAGTTCTGATTCTTAGTAGAGGTAAATAATTTAGCAGAAGCTATAAACATTAAGGCATGATGTGTAATAAAAACAACTGACTTTTTAAACATAATCTTGAACATAATATGGAAAAAATAAATCAAATCATACGATATAAACATTCACATGGATATTCTTCTAGTCAAATAATCACATGTAATATCTAATTTCATAATGATGGAATGCATAATGTCAGACATCATAACCACATAGTCAAGGCCTCGTGCCAAGACTACAAAAAAAATTTCAAGGCCTTATGCCAAGACATGAATTTGCCTCATGAGACCTACTGATGCATCGAGGAGCTATAGCGAGCTCCACCTGTTACTTACTAAGTCCAATACATTCCTCATATGAAAATTTTAAAACATAACATAAAAATTCATATTAAAATTATAATAAAAAATGTCAAAACTTTAACCATAAAGCATGAATGGTATAAAAATAGCAAATTCACAGTCAAACATATCATAACTCATTCAATAGAATATTTAATATTTTGTTTATAATAAATCAACCTCAATTAACAATAATATTCAAAAATGATGTTGACATAGTTGAAAATGATTAGTAAAACTCTTTGAGAGAAATATTCCTTTTTCATGAAATCAATTATAAGTAACACAATTTATAAAGGAAGTCATTTAGAAGTCATTTTTAATCAAAGTGTCCCATTCCAATTTGACTGTGAATTTGCTATTTTTATACCATTCATGCTTTATGGTTAAAGTTTTGACATTTTTTATTATAATTTTAATATGAATGTTTATGTTATGTTTTAAAATTTTCATATGAGGAATGTATTGGACTTAGTAAGTTACAGGTGGAGCTCGCTATAGCTCCTCGAAATAATTACCATTTTAAAACATTCATGTCCATATAAATAAATCTTTTAAAACCCATTTTGAAGACATGGACGTTAATGAGAATGATTTTGAAGAATAAATATTTAAACCATTAACATAATGTTTTAGTTAAATAGTCCCTTAAAATAATCATTTTGAAAACTCCTTTATGAAACATGGATATGGATAATAAATATGTCCCGGTCTATACTTACCCATAAACAATCTCGGATAATAATGATATTGAGGAATTAACTATTACCTTGTTCTATCTTTTAGACGAGGGTATGTTTAACCTCTTTTATAATGACCATATTATGTTATTAAATTATAAAATAACCATATTAATATTTATGATATCATATATGATTCATTTATGACTTTATACTACCTATTTAATAATAATTTCCATGTTAAAGTAAAATTTTGGTTAATAATTGCTTTTTTATCATTTGTGTTTTAACTTGTTATTCTATATAATATCACTTAGATAATGATTTAAATACTTCCAGAATATAAAAAATGATTTATATATAATATATATTCAGAATATAAATATGTATAATAGATAGATATATGAAATGGAAACACCGTTCATGGAGATGGTAGTCCGTACGCACGCATGAACGTTGTTTCTGTTCTCCTATCGTATGGTATAGAATTAAGTAAACAACATATATTTATCTACATAAATATAATTTATCCCAGTAAAAAATTATTTCATATAACTCATACTTAATAAATATAAATATATTTATTTATTTATATAAAATCTTGATTGGTGATCATTGAAGATGAATCTCATCGCGTCATGGAGACAGTAAGTCATACGTACGCACGAGAAAAAATATCATTCTATTGATGGTGAAATAATGTGTAATTGGATGGTATATTATAAATACATAATAATTAAAATGTTATAATTATTATTTACATCATTTATAATCATTATTATACCCATTTAAATAATTAAGTGTTGAATAACAACTTCACCACGACGTGGAGACGGTGAGCCATACCTATGCACATATGGTGACTTTATCATTCATAGGTTGAATAGAATAATGAATATGGTTTTACCATATTTATAATAACATAAATTAATGTATAAGTTAAGGGAGTAATTATTTTCTGTATTAAAACAATAAAGAAATAGTAAGTGGAAGAAGAAAATAACTTTGAAAGCGGTAATGAAATAATTACCTTATTTTCGAGTGCTTCCTATTGATTTGATCAAAAGGGCTCTTTAAGTTGGATTTATGATCAAAGTAAGTCCTCTAGGTTTAATTGAGTGTAGTTTTTAATATATTTAATCATGGTTTGGTATATCCAAATGTCATTGGATGTGTTAAATTAAGAGAAGGGGAAGTACCCTTTTTTAATAGAGGTGAGGGTCACTTTAGAAATAACTTGAAATATTATTTTATTATAAAATAATTTTCAGTTTCTAAATGATCCAAATAGATTTATTTATAAGTTAATGTGGGAATGTGTCGAAAAAATCTCAACCATTAGGTTTTAGACAAGTTTAGGTCACCATATTATCCTTATATTTTATTTAAATAGTTTAACTTTTACAATGTCTTCTTGTATAGTTATAATAAATTATTAATAAACTTACTATAAAAATCCAATAGAAACCCAAGTGTTTCATTTTTGAAATATATATCCTTATATAAGTCCTTTTTCTGAACCTTATCTTTTTAGAAATATTATATCATATGATAAAATAGTATTTGTTTTAAAAAATCATTTATGTCAATTTTGACACTATTTGGTATTTGGTTTTTGTGAAAGTCATAACATCTTTATCAATTCGGAAGAAAATTATTTAATCAACCCTAACATGTTTTATTAACCTAAAAAATTATTGGAATTCATCTAACGTATCAATTTAAATTTTTTTTAATATTTATAATATCAATAATTTTAATCTTTTATTAATATGTTAATTACTGCCTCATCATTGTGTCATAAATAAATTTAATTATTTAACATCTAAAAATTATAAATAAAATACGATGATTTAGGAAATATTTTTACCTTTATAATGAATATTTATAGTCGAATTTATCTTATTTATGACCCTATATTAAAAATTGTTTTGTTATTAAAAGTTAAATTTAACAGTTTTAACTCTTCTCTGAATAAAATAATATTAAGTGTCACAATCTAATCCAAGTGGATTAAAAATCGATCCTATTTTATTCCGAAGGTTTATTAAGGTCGAAATAAACTTATCCCATTGAATTAGGACATGTGTATGGTCAAGTATAAAATCATTTTTTTCAATTAATTACCTTATTTACTTTTAACCATGGTAAATAAAATTTAAAATATACTATTCACCAAAAATTATTTTCATTCTATTAAACCACATTTTACCTAATGATTTCAACTGTGTCTCTTGGATTTTTGAAATTAAATTCACAGATGTGGTAAAATTATGTTTTATGCAAATTTTCAAATGTTCCTAGTAGGTGGGTAAAAGAGGTTAAAAGTTTAAATGAAATTATATATATCTAATATTGTTATAAAATGACTCCAATAAGCTAAATTGGACTAATATAGTTATTTTTTTATCTATTTTTACTTTAAAATAAATTTAAATAAAAATAATTATTATTTAAATATCATTCGGTTTTAAACAATAATGAAGTGTTTTTCATTATTCATTAAAAATTGAAAGTTTTTAGAAAAATACCAAAAATACACCCTAAGATATTTTTGATATTCCAAATCCTAAAATGAAGTCTATTTTACAACATTAAAAACATATAAGTTGCACTAATTAATTTAAAATTATTTCCCCTTGTCAAAACCAAAAAGCGTGTTTTTAAAAAGTAAAAATCATCAAAGGATTGACAAGTGTTTATTCTAATTTAAATGTAAGATTACTTATAATAACCTAAATTATATTAAATGATAAAAATATAATTTTAATATACTTTAAAACTATAACGACCCATACTTTACATACATTGTTAATACTTCAAAATTGAAGCACACTTATTACAACATATGACAAAACCACAAAGGACCGTATAGGTATAGTGTCTTTAGAAACTGGGAAACATAAACAACTGGTTCATAAATCTTCTACAGTGTCTCCCATTTATTTCATCATATCTAGGGTCCCTTTTAGCATATTCTACTTAATATCCATCTTCCTGACCTGGGGAAAAGAAAACATAAAAGGGTGAGCTCAAATGCTCAGCAAGGGCAAATAAAGGAAATAAAAATCATATCATATCTTTATCAAAACCTGCAAAAGAGATCATAATATCTTAACATGGAATAAATCATAGAAGTGAAAATGAGATCCCCATAATCATAACATAAAACTTGAAACTTTGTGGCATGCACACATAATCATGGAAATCATTTCTTGTTAGTCATGACTCATTGCCAAGACTATCTTAGTGGACAAAGTCCCTTTCTGAACCGAGTTCACTCCTCGTTTCAGTCCTGTATCACTGAACCGAAATAACCTTCCGTTCCAGCCATGTCTATCTCATGAGATATAAAATCATTACCCAATGCATTGGAGGGAGATATAGGTCCCACCCATCTTATAATGAATCCTTTCTTATGTGTGCCACATAATCATAAAACATACATCATCGCATAACACATATAACAAAAATGGGATTCTTGAAACATCATAAATCAATTCATATAAGATAAAGGAATTCATAAACATAATTCCATCACAACATAGTCAAACCAATGTAAAAATATGGATAGAAACAGAACCCTTTATTATCTTAGATGGAAAATAATTTTGATAAAACACTTGAATTGAATTCTTGAGGAAAATATCCTTTCTTCTTCAAAAACATTTTTTCCTTTCATAACATGTCATACAACTTTAAAATAAAAGAAGTTGATTAAAAATAAACTTGAAAACTTGTAAAGGAAGCTTCTTTGAAGTAATGTTTTAAAAATCCATTCATGCCGTATAAGTTAAAAAAAACATTCTTCGTACTTTTGTCGGAAAAGTCAAAGAGTACCTCGTACGGAAAAACGACAAAAGATTCCTTTCATATTCTTTACTAAAAACTCACCTAAGGGTAAAATTGGATTTAAACTATTTCAAGTGGATGGAAACAATATTACATATTTAGGGAACATGGATGTGGATGATAAAATACACCCCAGTAAATACTTACGAATAAACAATCTCGGATAAAAATGATATTGTGATATTTCCCTTACCTTAGGTCCGATTAGCTTTGTACGCGTCCGAAGCTCCTGTATAATGGTTTAAATAATGTTATTGACTTATTCCAGAATCATACATATTTATATGATATCATATATGGTCATATTATTAGCTTCTTGTTAGTAATATTTCATTGTTACTTGTTACTCGGGTCTTTATAACTTTTTGTTCTTATGCGTGTTTTGTCGAATAAATTCTTATTCTTATCTTTATGTTATAGATAATTCATTTCCAGAATGGTATTAGTGTATTATATACCATATTCATTCATTCAATTCATTTATATAATCATTATGAAATGAATATCATGTAGAACGAATCGCATCACATCGTGGAGACGGTATTCCGTACGTACGCACGAGTGATGATATCGTTCCTATGATCGTGGAATTGTATTGAAGTATATATATATATATTATTTCAGTATCAATATTACTTAATAATAATCATATATAGTTACTCATTACACCATTATACCCATCCTTGTAAGGTGATGGTGGAAAATAGATTACACCACGGCGTGGAGACGGTATTCTGTTCGTACGCACGCGCGGTGATTTCATTTTTCCGTAGGATGGATAGAAGGTGAATTAGGGTTGTTTCATATTTATAATAACATATCAGTATGTAAGTAATACTGATGTTATTACTTTATCATGAAACAACTAAAGAAGAAGAAGTTGAAGAAGAAAGAAATTGAAAAGATCGGTAATGGATATTACCTCTTCTTTGGAACGCCTCTTTGAATCCTCCACTTAAGGAACTAAGATTGGTCTTTGGAGAAGAGCAGGACCTCTAGAATTATTCTAGGGAAGTGGAGAGGAGAAAATGGCAGGGGTTGGCCGAGCTTGAGTGCTCAAATTGGTGTGAGGAGGAGGGGGAGGAGGTGCCCTTTTATAAAGGAGGAGAGGGGCACCTTAGGAATATCTCAAAATATTATTTTATATTAAAGTCAAAATCGGTTTATAATGGTTCCAAAGGGTCTTATTTCGAAGCTAAAGTGGGGATGGGTCGAAATACTATCAACCAATAGGATTTAGACAAGTTTAGGGTATTATTTTAACCTTATCAATTAGATTTAACTCTAAGTTAATTAATTTAACTTTTACCGTGTCTTTTTGTTTTATTTCACTATATGGTTAATACACTTACTATAACATGCCAAACGAACCCCAAATTGTTTATTATTAATCTATATATCCTTATCTAAGTCATTTGGCCGAACCTTAGATTTTTAGGAATAAAATAACAATTAATAATATAATATTTGATTTAAAAACTATTTTGTGTCAATTTTGACACTATTTGATATATGATTTTTGTGAAAGTCATAACAGAATTATATGTTCGAACCAAGTTGATTAAATCAACACTAATATATCATAGTAACTTAGAAAATTAGTGGAATTCATAAAAAGTCTCAAATTAAATTTATTTTGGTGTTTATAACATCAATTATGTCAATATTTCATTAATAAGATAATTACTGCATCATCTTTGTGTCATAAATAAATTAAATTATTTGATGTCTAAAAATTACAAATAAAATACCATCATGTAGGAAATCGTTTTAGCTTTCTAATGAATATTTACAATCGAATTTATCTTATGTATAACCCTATATTAAAAATGATCTACTTATTAAACTTTGATTTTAACTATTTTAACCCTTCTTTAAATAAATTAATAATAAATGTCCTAATCTAATCCAAGTGGGCCTAAATGGTCATATTTTATTCCTAAGTTTGTTTTTGGTCGAATTACACTTGTCCAATAGTATTAGGACATGTGTTAGGGTAATATGGATATCATATTTACCCTTAGTTACCCTATTTACTATTAACCGCGGTAAAAAGGTAAAAAGTTACTATTCACCAAAAAATTATTTTCATCTCATTGAACCACATTTTAGTCCTTGATATTAACCGTGTCTCTCGGATTTTCGAAATTCCATTCACAGAAGCGGTAAAATTAAGTTTTATGCAAAATTTAGTTTTTAACCTACCACTTAGTGGTTTCACTATTCATCAAAAATTGAATGTTTTCAGAAAAATACCAAAATTTCACCCTAGGCTAATTTCGATATTCTGAGTCCAAAAATGAAGTCCATTTTGAAAAATAAAATTTATAAAATTTCAAAAAGTGGTTATTGCTATTCATAACGGCTAGTTTTAATAGCATATTGTTGTTTAGTGAAACTCGGTATTGCGTACGACGCAAGCTATCGAGGAAGGTCGCGATTGCGTGTAAAGCAAGTCAAGCAAGTGTTGCGTAGAAAAAGATTCCTTTGATAATTTATATAACATAAAAGTCTCGGGTGTTACATTCTACCCCCCTTAAAAAGAATTTCGCCCTCGAAATTCGTCACTTTGTAACAAACAGATGAGGATACTTCTCCCTCATCATATCCTCAAGCTCCCATGTAGCTTCTTCAAGTTGGTGGTTCCTCCATAAAACTTTCACCAAGCGAGTGGTCTTGTTTCGTAGGACTTTTTCGCTACGATCCAGAATCTCTATCGGCTGTTCTTCATAAGAAAGATCTTGCTCCAGCGGTACAACTTCTGAGCTGAGTACATGTGAAGGATCTGGTATGTACTTTCTCAGGAGAGATACGTGGAACACATCGTGAACTTAAGAGAGATTCGGTGGAAGCGCCAATCGGTAAGCTACCTTCCCAACACAATCCAGTATTTCAAAAGGACCGATATATCTAGGGCTCAACTTCCCCTTCTTTCCAAATCTCATAACCCTCTTCCAGGGAGATATTCGTAAGAACACTTTATCGCCCACTTCAAACTCTAGGTCTTTTCTTCGGTTGTCGGCATAACTTTTCTGTCGACTTTGAGCTGCTCTTATGTGTTGTTGAATAGATCTAACCTTTTCTGCCATTTCATCAACGAGATCAGGTCCTAATAGCTTTCTTTCCCCAACTTCATCCCAGCAAGTTGGAGTCCTGCATTTCTTTCCATAGAGAGCTTCATAAGGAGCCATCTGAATACTGGAGTGAAAGCTATTATTATAAGAAAATTCCACCAAAGGTAGGTGTTGATCCCAACCTCCTTTGAAATCCATAGAGCAAGCTCTCAACATATCTTCTAGGGTTTGAATTGTTCTCTCAGACTGACCATATGTCTGGGGATGATAAGCAGTGCTGAAACTCAACTCTGTATCCAGAGTATGCTGAAGACTTCGCCAGAACTTCGAGGTAAATCTCGGATCTCGATCAGATATAATAGAAAGTGGTACTCCATGAAATCTTACCACTTCCTTTACATATATCCTGGCAAGCTGATCTAGAGAGAAATCCTCTCTAATAGCAATGAAGTGTGCAGACTTTGTAAGACGATCAACTATGACCCAGATAGCATTATTGCCTTTGGATGTTTTAGGAAGTCCTGTGACAAAGTCCATAGTGATGTTTTCCCATTTCCATTCGGGTATGGGTAATGGTTGTAACATCCCCTTAGACTTCTGTCTCTCAGCTTTAACTTGTTGACAAACCAAGCATCGAGAGACATATTCAGCAACATCTCTTTTCATGCCATCCCACCAGAAGTACTCTTTCAGGTCCCTATACATCTTCGTGCTTCCAGGATGAATAGAAAATTATGAACTATGAGCCTCATCCAGCAGCTCATTCTTTAATTCGGGGATGGGAGGAACGCAAACACGATTCCTGAACTTTATTATCCCATCACAATCAAGGTTGAATTCAAGAACATTTCTCACCTTCTTTTGTAACTCGACATCTTCTTTCTGTGCCTCTTTAATCTTCACATGTATAGATGGTTGAACATTCATTTGAGAAAGATAAGATTTTTCCCCTTCCATTATAATTCCAAGATCCATCCTTTGTAAATCCATAAATATTGGATCTTTTGTGATCCTCATCATGGATAAACTAGCATGGTCTTGTCGACTTAATGCATCTGTCACCTTGTTTGCTTTCCCAGGGTGGTAATGGATTGAGCAGTCATAATCCTTAATCAGCTCCAACCATCTTCTTTGACGCATATTCAACTCCTTTTGTGTGAAAATATACTTTAAACTTTTATGATCAGTATAAATATCACACCTTTCACCATAAAGGTAATGCCTCCAAATCTTTAATGCAAAGATTACCGCAGCCAACTCCAAATCATGTGTTGGGTAATTTTGCTCATGGATTTTCAACTGTCGTGAGGCATAAGCTATCACCATATCATTTTGCATAAGAACACACCCCAATCCCTTCTTGGATGCATCACTGTAGATCACAAACCTTTCTCCACTACAAGGCAGTGTGAGCACAGGTGCACTGGATAGCCTTCTTTTCAACTCCTTGAAATTCTCTTCACATTCCTCTGTCCAGACAATCTTAACTCCTTTCCGAGTCAACTTGGTGAGTGGATTAGATAATCGTGAAAAATCTTTTACAAAACGTCGATAATAACCAGCTAAACCAAGAAAACTTCGGATCTCAGTTACTGTTGTTGGTCTTGACCATCTTTCGATAACCTCTGTTTTTGCTGGATCCACAGATATCCCCTCTTTTGAGATTATATGACCCAAAAATGCAACTTTTTGAAGCCAAAATTCACACTTGGTAAATTTGGCATAAAGCTTCTCCTTTCTCAGGGTCTTCAATATAATTCTCAAGTGATCTTCATGCTCTTCCTTGCTCTTTGAATAGACAAGAATATCGTCTATAAAGACTACCACAAATTGATCAAGATAGTCTCTAAAGACTCTATTCATTAGATCCATGAAGATAGCAGGGGCATTAGTAAGACCAAATGGCATCACTATAAATTCATAGTGTCCATACCTTGTACGGAAAGCCGTCTTTGGTATATCCTCCCTTTTGACCCTTAATTGATGATACCCTGAACGAAGATCAATCTTGGAAAAGTATTGAGCTCCGCGTAGTTGGTCAAATAAGTCATCAATGCGTGGGAGAGGATATTTGTTCTTGATAGTGATCTTGTTAAGTTCTCGATAATCAATGCAGAGTCTCATTGATCCATCTTTCTTCTTAACAAATAGAACAGGTGCTCCCCAAGGTGACGCACTAGGGCGTATGAATCCCTTATCAAGATTCTCTTGGAGTTGCTTCTTCAATTCCTGCAACTCAATTGGGGCCATTCTATAAGGTGTCTTTGAAATAGGCAAAGCACCCGGTACGAGTTCTATTGAAAACTCAACTTCACGATTTGGTGGAAGACCCGGCAATTCCTCCGGAAAGACATCATCAAACTCCCGTACAATGGGCATATTCTTAATCGTGAGTTTCTCACCAACCATTTGAGATAAATAACCTTCATTTAGTGGAATCAATACCCATAAGATGGAAGAAATTTCCACTGGAAGGTTATGTTCATCCTTGCATTGGTATACAATCGTAGATTGATCTGGAATATGAAATGTGACTTCCCTTCTTTGGAAATTGATATGAGCTCCATGTAGAGAAAGCCAATCCATGCCAAGAATCACATCAAATTCCACTAAAGGAAGGATCACAAGATTTGCAGGAAGCACTTTCCCACAAACTTCGATCGGAGAAGAATTATAAACTTCTGATGCGATTGATGTGCCATTAGGTGTTGTCACAGCTAACTCAACATCTAATTGTTGAGGTAATACGGTGATACCCTTAGAAAATTTTTCAGAAATAAAAGAGTGGGTGGATCCAGAATCAAATAAAACATTTGCTACTTTAGAGTGGATGGTAAGTGTACCTTTCACCACATCGTTATCGTACTCCACCTCGCTAATAGAAATTGCATGTGACTTTCCTTTGTCTTTAGCCTTAAGAGTTTGTTGACGTCGACCATCATCATCAACCCTTGGATTTGGGCATTGATTGGCATAATGCCCCATCTCCTTGAACTTGAAACATTGAAGTGTAGCAGGTTCATTCTGTGTATCCCTTCCTTTGTTTGCATCATTAGACATCTTCTTCCCATTATCACGGCATTCAAATGCCCGATGACCTTCCTTTCCACATTTAAAACATTTACTTGTCCCTTTAAGACAACTCCCTCCATGTTTCTTTCCACACTTTTAGCATAAGGGAAAGTTCATCTTCTTTTCCGTGTGCTCTTTAGATTTTTCTTTGAATTCCATCTTCCTCTTCTTATCAAACCCATGTGACTGATGGGTTACTCCAATCTCCATCTCGACTTTGAGAGCACATCGAACGATTTCTTCGTAGCTATTGAAGTCCCTTATGGCTAACGCCCTTCGAAGACTTGGTTTTAAGCCACTAAAGAATCGATCGATCTTACTCTCAGGTTGGAAAATAATACCAGAAGCGTACCTTGCAAGTCTGGTAAAATTTGCTTCATAGGTACCAACAGATTCATCATCCCTTTGCTTCAGTTCAAGGAACTCTTTCTCCATCTTTGTTCGGAGAATACGAGGGAAGTACTTATTGAAAAATAAGTTCTTGAACTCGTCCCATTCCATAGACTCAATTTCATCCCTTTGCCTCGTATTCTTAACAAGATTCCACCATTGATCCGCATCTCCTTCCAAACGATACACTGCTAGGATGACTTTATCATGCTCAGAACATTGAAGAACTGAAAATATCTTTTCAGTAGTACTAATCCATTGTTCAGCAACTAATGGATCAGTAGACCCGCTGAAAGATGGTGGACGCTGCCTCATGAAGGATTCAACAGAATGTTGCTCCCTCCTTTGTTCGTTTGGAAATCCTGCATGATTCATAGCTTGAGAAAGTTGTGTGAGCATGGCTACAAGATTTTTCATTCCAGCTCCCATATCGTTTGGTTGCTCAGGGGGACAATCATTGCATTGCCCATCGCATTCCGCATTAACACGGTTCCTTCGGGTTCCAGCCATTGACTAAAACCAAGAAGAATAGTGTGAGCAACACTAATTATAATAGGAAACCACATAATTCAAGAATAAAATTTTCATGCTTAAGGTCTTATCCTAGGTTATTCAAGGCCATTTCTAAAACACTAAGATTGTGTTCTATGCTTAGACTTATCCTTAGGGTTCTTACTAAGGCTTTCACATCCTAGTTTCCAAAGGTTGACTATACCTTTCCTCTGATACCAACTATAACGACCCATACTTTACATACATTGTTAATACTTCAAAATTGAAGCACACTTATTACAACATATGACAAAACCACAAAGGACCGTATAGGTATAGTGTCTTTAGAAACTGGGAAACATAAACAACTGGTTCATAAATCTTCTACAGTGTCTCCCATTTATTTCATCATATCTAGGGTCCCTTTTAGAATATTCTACTTAATATCCATCTTCCTGACCTGGGGAAAAGAAAACATAAAAGGGTGAGCTCAAATGCTCAGCAAGGGCAAATAAAGGAAATAAAAATCATATCATATCTTTATCAAAACCTGCAAAAGAGATCATAATATCTTAACATGGAATAAATCATAGAAGTGAAAATGAGATCCCCATAATCATAACATAAAACTTGAAACTTTGTGGCATGCACACATAATCATGGAAATCATTTCTTGTTAGTCATGACTCATTGCCAAGACTATCTTAGTGGACAAAGTCCCTTTCTGAACCGAGTTCACTCCTCGTTTCAGTCCTGTATCACTGAACCGAAATAACCTTCTGTTCCAGCCATGTCTATCTCATGAGATATAAAATCATTACCCAATGCATTGGAGGGAGATATAGGTCCCACCCATCTTATAATGAATCCTTTCTTATGTGTGCCACATAATCATAAAACATACATCATCGCATAACACATATAACAAAAATGGGATTCTTGAAACATCATAAATCAATTCATATAAGATAAAGGAATTCATAAACATAATTCCATCACAACATAGTCAAACCAATGTAAAAATATGGATAGAAACAGAACCCTTTATTATCTTAGATGGAAAATAATTTTGATAAAACACTTGAATTGAATTCTTGAGGAAAATATCCTTTCTTCTTCAAAAACATTTTTTCCTTTCATAACATGTCATACAACTTTAAAATAAAAGAAGTTGATTAAAAATAAACTTGAAAACTTGTAAAGGAAGCTTCTTTGAAGTAATGTTTTAAAAATCCATTCATGTCGTATAAGTTAAAAAAAACATTCTTCGTACTTTTGTCGGAAAAGTCAAAGAGTACCTCGTACGGAAAAACGACAAAATATTCCTTTCATATTCTTTACTAAAAACTCACCTAAGGGTAAAATTGGATTTAAACTATTTCAAGTGGATGGAAACAATATTACATATTGAGGGAACATGGATGTGGATGATAAAATACACCCCAATAAATACTTACGAATAAACAATCTCGGATAAAAATGAGATTGTGATATTTCCCTTACCTTAGATCCGATTAGCTTTGTACGTGTCCGAAGCTCCTGTATAATGGTTTAAATAATGTTATTGACTTATTAGAGAATCATACATATTTATATGATATCATATATGGTCATATTATTAGCTTCTTGTTAGTAATATTTCATTGTTACTTGTTACTCGGGTCTTTATAACTTTTTGTTCTTATGCGTGTTTTGTCGAATAAATTCGTATTCTTATCTTTAGGTTATAGATAATTCATTTCCAGAATGGTATTAGTGTAGTATATACCATATTCATTCATTCAATTCATTTATATAATCATTATGAAATGAAGATCATGTAGAACGAATCGCATCACATCGTGGAGACGGTATTCCGTACGTACGCACAAGTGATGATATCGTTCCTATGATCGTGGAATTTTATTGGAGTATATATATATATTATTTCAGTATCAATATTACTTAATAATAATCATATATAGTTACTCATTACACCATTATACCCATCCTTGTAAGGTGATGGTGGAAAATAGATTACACCACGGCGTGGAGACGGTATTCCGTTCGTACGCACGCGCGGTGATTTCATTTTTCCGTAGGATGGATAGAAGGTGAATTAGGGTTGTTTCATATTTATAATAACATATCAGTATGTAAGTAATACTGATGTTATTACTTTATCATGAAACAACTAAAGAAGAAGAAGTTGAAGAAGAAAGAAATTGAAAAGATCGGTAATGGATATTACCTCTTCTTTGGAACGCCTCTTTGAATCCTCCACTTAAGGAACTAAGATTGGTCTTTGGAGAAGAGAAGGACCTCTATAATTATTCTAGGGAAGTGGAGAGGAGAAAATGTCAGGGGTTGTCCGAGCTTCAGTGCTCAAATTGGTGTGAGGAGGAGGGGGAGGAGGTGCCCTTTTATAAGGGAGGAGAGGGGCACCTTAGGAATATCTCAAAATATTATTTTATATTAAAGTCAAAATCGGTTTATAATGGTTCCAAAGGGTCTTATTTCGAAGCTAAAGTGGGGATGGGTCGAAATACTATCAACCAATAGGATTTAGACAAGTTTAGGGTATTATTTTAACCTTATCAATTAGATTTAACTCTAAGTTAATTAATTTAACTTTTACCGTGTCTTTTTGTTTTCTTTCACTATATGGTTAATACACTTACTATAACATGCCAAACGAACCCCAAATTGTTTATTATTAATATATATATCCTTATATAAGTCATTTGGCCGAACCTTAGATTTTTAGGAATAAAATAACAATTAATAATATAATATTTTATTTAAAAACTATTTTGTGTCAATTTTGACACTATTTGATATATGATTTTTGTGAAAGTCATAACAGAATTATATGTTCTAACCAAGTTGATTAAATCAACACTAATATATCATATTAACCTAGAAAATTAGTGGAATTCATAAAAAGTCTCAAATTAAATTTATTTTGGTGTTTATAACATCAATTATATCAATATTTCATTAATAAGATAATTACTGCATCATCTTTGTGTCATAAATAAATTAAATTATTTGATGTCTAAAAATTACAAATAAAATACCATCATGTAGGAAATCTTTTTAGCTTTCTAATGAATATTTACAATCGAATTTATCTTATGTATAACCCTATATTAAAAATGATCTACTTATTAAACTTTGATTTTAACTATTTTAACCATTCTTTAAATAAATTAATAATAAATGTCCTAATCTAATCCAAGTGGGCCTAAATGGTCATATTTTATTCCTAAGTTTGTTTTTGGTCGAATTAAACTTGTCCAATAGTATTATGACATGTGTTAGGGTAATATTGATATCATATTTACCCTTAGTTACCCTATTTACTATTAACCGCGGTAAAAAGGTAAAAAGTTACTATTCACCAAAAAATTATTTTCATCTCATTGAACCACATTTTAGTCCTTGATATTAACCGTGTCTCTCGGATTTTCGAAATTCCATTCACAGAAGCGGTAAAATTAAGTTTTATGCAAAATTCAGTTTTTAACCTACCACTTAGTGGTTTCACTATTCATCAAAAATTGAAAGTTTTCAGAAAAATACCAAAATTTCACCCTAGGCTAATTTCGATATTCTGAGTCCAAAAATGAAGTCCATTTTGAAAAATAAAATTTATAAAATTTCAAAAAGTGGTTATTTCTATTCATAACGGCTAGTTTTAATAGCATATTGTTGTTTAGTGAAACTCGGTATTGCGTACGACGCAAGCTATCGAGGAAGGTCGCGATTGCGTGTAAAGAAAGTCAAGCAAGTGTTGCGTAGAAAAAGATTCCTTTGATAATTTATATAACATAAAAGTCTCGGGTGTTACAAAAACCACTCAAATGATTAATTTTATAGTAAAAATGTTTTTGATAAAAAGTTTTTTTCAATTAAAATTTGTAGTGTTCACTATTCATCAAACTATGAAAGTTATCATAAAAATACAAAAAATTTATCCAAACTAAAATTTTATGTCTTTATTCTAAATAAGAAGTTGATTTTGTCAAATTGAATATATAAAAGTTTTAAATATTTGATTTAAAAAGCGTTCTCCATTAAAATGTGGTAAAATTTCATTTTTTTTAAAATACTTCATTTATCTAAAAAATTGAATTTTTACATATATTATGTCTAAGAAAAACATAATAAGGATGTTAAAATTATATGTAGTATATAAAATTCCAAATTCAGTTAATACTATTCATAACCTCTTTTTGAACGGCTTGTTTGGTAAGTTGTGGTGCACTCGAACTCGGTGTTGCATGTAACACAAGCTATTGAATTACATTAAAGAGATAATGTACTATGAAATCATGGGGTGTTAAATTCTACCATCCTTCAATAAATTATATCCTCTCAATTGGAAATTATTATTTGAAAATAAACAGTTGAAAATATAAAATACCATTATGGAAAACCCAAATCGGAAATAGGGTTAATAAAATTTAGTCTTAGTTAGAGGGAAAGAGAAATGAAAACGTTACCACCAAATTATGATATGGATTAAAAGAACATTGGTATAAATTAGAGACATATAATTGGAGGGAAAACATAAATATTTTTATTATGTTATTGAGGTCATCAATCACAAACAAGTGTAAAATTGAGGGCCTCAAAGCCATCAATCTATGATGATTTAAAATATCATTAGTTCAACAAAACATAGGGTTTTAAGATAACATATTTTTGGATTTAAGATCCCTTACCTAAATTTTAAGAATTAATTTCTTCATAGAATAAGAGAAAATAATATACTTGATAAGTATAATTTCATCCTTCAACTAATTCCTACCCCAAACACCTCTTTCACTCCAAAAATTAATAGAATTCAAAAAAATTCTATTTATCCTAATCGTATAGGGTTCCAAAAATAATTAATTTATAATTTATTTTGCAGACTATTTAAAAAAACTATATTATACAAACCAGGGCATCACGTGGGCCAATAGTAGGTGATGCACCCTTGTTGCCCTTCGGTTGCGGGTTCAAGTCTCGCAGCCTTTCTGGATGCGAAGGGTTGTCGCCCTACCTTTGGGTTGTCCTTTTCATAACAATCCAAAAATAATCATAAGAAACGTTTTAACCTTAAACAATAGTATCCAAATTCCAAATTAATTCATTCCAACCTTTAGATTTATCCAAAATACTTTTATCAAAACTCACAGACTGAAATTTATAAGGAAGGTAAACATAGTGAAGATCTCTTTTTTCCACATAATAACTTGGGAATATCTTCGTCATGTATTCTATTAAAACATGGTAACACTCTGAATTAACATAAAACATCATTGAATACATTCATGCTCCTTTGTTCTTTATAGAATATTAGATATACTCCTTAAATCCAAAAATTTTGAATACTCAAACAATGATGGAATAAACAAACCATTAATCAGTTCCAAGGATGTCAATAATTCCCAATATACATTCTCCAACTCTATTATCTCTTATTACAAAATAAACACATCAGTATCAGGACCATATTAATGTTTATCTTTCTCTCAACTATATATTTTCCAAAATTTTTAACTTGAAATTTTGTCACATAACTTGGTACCATAAAATATAAAATCCTTGATGAAAATGTACTACAATACAATCCTTATGTACTTTATAATTCTTATAACTTGTAAATCTTTAATAAAATACTCAAATGACACAATTCTTTAATAACAACATTAGAACACTAATCATTCCTCCTCATCTAAGGTAGATTCATTAATTGATTATTATCCAATAGCATCATTGAGGGTATACTTTGATGATTGGGACATTGATTCACATAGTGTCCCAACTCCTTGTAGATGAATCATTGTACATTTAAAAAAAATTATTACCCTTGCAATAATGAACTTGGTTCCCTTTTTCTCCACACTTCTAAAAAACTCACATTCCTTTCATGCACTTCCCAGGGTGATTCTTTCCATAGTTATCACATATGGAAAAATCATTCTTTACATTCTTCTGTTTATCCATCATTTTATCTACCATACTTTTCTTCTTTGGCTTCCCGTTAAATCCATACGACTTAGAGAATTATTTAATTATCTTATTGACACATGATACTATTTCTTCATATGATGATAATATGTGGGAGACTATTTCCCTTATAAATTTTGGTTTAATACCATGAAATATATTATTCTTTTTACTCATTGGATCATGTGAATTAATGGAGTTCTCATTCCAACTAATGGGCGCCATTTCTAAATGACAAAATACACTAGGTTATATCATATCAAAATGTATAATACAAAAACTAGAAAAATACTCAACAGTAATTTAATATTTTCACACATCTAGTCTCATAATCATAAAAATTATTTCTTGGCTAACATATTTACTCATAAATCCTTCATATTGTTTTGTAATGAAAATGTGAATTATTCTAAGCATATCCCCTAGGAGTGTCATAACCAAGATTGTTGCAAAACCCGTTTTTGTGCCCCAGTTCCCATTCGAGTCTAGCTCAAAGTGGTGTTTTCGGGTTTTACACCAAACTATATCTATGTCAGAGCCACATCAACCTTCTCTTATCCAAAAAGGGATGTATTTCTTGGAAAATTCACAAAATCTCTACATTACCAAAATTCTAGTAATTTCTTCTATGCTAACATTCAATGGTTATCTTAGGTTATTGTTCATTAATCAAAGTTTATCTAAATATATTTCCAAGGTTGTTGATAAACTCATAATGATACAAACTTTAATGCCCTGACCCCAGTTACCCAGAGTCGGTGCATTATTTTAATACATTAGCCTGATTACAAGAAATCATTTCCTGAAGGACCGACCAGTTTAGTAGTCTAAGAAAATAGATTACATACATGAACATTACATTACACATTAAAACATAAAACGAAACATAAATAATCCTTTGAGAACGCCATTATTCCCCTAGATTGACCCTGCATATCAATCATAATTCACTTCTTTGGCATCCTGGGAAAATAAAATATAAGAAATGAGTGAGCTCAGATTCTTAGTAACGGTAAATAATTTAGTAGAAGATATAGAATTTAAAGAAAATATGTGTAATTAAAATAAGAAACTTTTTAAACAAAATATAGAATATAATATGGAAAAAATAAATAAAACATTACTATATAAACATGCAAATTGATATTCTACTAGACGAATAATAACATGTAATAAATAATTTCATAATTATGGAATGCATAATGTCTGACATCATAACCACATAGTCATGGCCTCTTGCCATGACTAAAAATAAAAATTTGGTCATTCCCTTATGATAAGACACTAATTTGTCTCATGAGACCTACTGATGCATCTAGGAGGTATATCAGGATCCACCTATCACTTAATAATTCCAATGCATTCTTTATATGGAAATGTTGAAACATATCATAAACATTCATATTAAAACTAGAATATGAAATTTCAATACTTTAACCATAAATCATGAATGGTATAAAAATAGCACATTCAAATTCACATGACTCATAACTCATTCAAAAAAATATTGAAGATTTGGTTTATAATAAATCAACCTCAATCAAGAATAATATTCAAAAAGGATTTTGACAAAGTTGAAAATGATAAGTAAAACTCTTTGAGAGAAATATCCCTTTTTCATGAAATCATTTAAAAGTCACACAATTTATAAAAGAATATATTTAAAAGATATTTTTGAGAAAAAATTTTCCATACCACTTTGAAACTTTTGAATTGAATTAACATATTAAAATATTCATGTCCATATAAATAAATTCTTTAAAACCTATTTTGAAGATATGGACATTAATGAGAATGATTTTGAAAAATAAATATTTAAAACATCAAAATGATGTTTTAGTTAAATAGTGCCTTAAAATGAATCATTTTGAAAACTCCTTTTTGAAACATAACTATGGATAATAAATATGACCCATTAAATATATTCACATAAACAATCTTTGATAATAATGATATTGAGGAATTAACCTTTACCTTGTTCTTCACTTTAGTCATGGGTATGTTTAACCTCTTTTATAATGACCATTGTATTTTATTAAATTATATAATAACAATATTAATTTTTATTATATCATATATTATTCATTTATAACTTTATACTACACATTTAATAATAATTTCTATGTTAAAATAACATTTTGCGTAATAATAGATTTCTTTATCGCATGTGTTTTAACTTGTTATACTTCATTATATAACATAGATCGTGATTTACATAATTATAGAATATAAAACTTGATTTATATATCATATATATTCATAATATAAATATTTATAATAGATAGATATATGAAATGGAAACACTATTCATGGAGACGCTAGTCCGTACGTACGCATGAACGTTGTTTCTATTCTCTTATCGTATAGTATAGAAGTAAGTAAATGACATATATTTATCTATATAAATATATATTATTCTAGTAGAAATATTATTTCATATATCTCATACTTAATAAATATATATATATTTATAAAAATTCTTGAATGGTGATCGTTGAATATTAATCTCATCGCGTCGTGGAGACGGTAAGTCGTACGTATAGACGAGCGAGAATATCATTCTATTGATTGTGAAATCATATGTAATTGGATGGTATATTATATATACATAATAATTAACATGTTATATTTATTATTTACATTAATTATACTCATTATTTACAAATCCAAATAATGAAGTGTTGAATAACAGACTTCCCCACGGCGTGGAGACGGTAAGCCGTATGTACGCATGTATGATGGCTTTGTCATTCATAGGATGAATATAATAATGAATATGGATGTACCATATTTATAATAACATCACATTATGTAGTAGGTACTGGATTTATTATTTTGGTATAAAAATAATTAAGAAAGAAGAAGTGGAAGAAGAAGAAAATAACTTTGAAATAGGTGATGAAATAATGACCACTTTTTCACGTGCTTCTTTTTTATTTGATCAAAAGGGATCCATAGGTTGATATTATGATCAAAGTTATAACTCTATGTTTAATAAATTGAATTTGGGAGGATATTTGAGCTGGTTTTGGCTGAGAAAAATGGCTTTGGAGGTGGGAAATTAAGAGAAGGGGAAGTACCCTTTTATAAGAGAGGTGAGGGTCACTTTAAGAAAATCATAAAATATTATTTTATTACAAAATAATTTTAACTTTCTAATCTCTCCAAATAGATTTATTTCTAGTTTAAGGTGGTTATGGGTCCAAAAACTCTCAACTAATAGGTTTTAGGCTAGTTTAGGTCACCGTATTAACCTTATATTTTATTTTTACCTCTTAGTTAAATAGTTTAATTGTTACCATGTCTTCTTGTATTATTATAATAAATGGTTAATAAACATACTATAAAAATCCAAGAAAACCACAATTGGATAATTATAGACATATATAACCTTATATAATCCCTTTCCATAAACCATATATTTTTAGGAATATAATATCATTTAATAATATAGTATTTGTTTTAAAAACTCACTTATGTCAATTTTGACACTATTTACTATTTGGTTTTTGTGAAAGTCATAACAACATTATCACATTGAAAAAAAATTATTTAATAAAACCTAAAATTTAATATTAACCTAGAGAATTTGTGGAACGCATAAAAGGTATAAATTTATATTTATTTTAATATTTATAACATCAATTATTTTAATCTTTCACTAATAAGGTAATTACTGTATCATCAGTTTGTCATAAATAAATTTATTTATTTAATGTCTTGAAATTATAAAGAAAATACCACAATGTTGGAAATTGTATTATAATTCAAAGTAATATTTATAGTCAAATTCATCTTATGTATAACCCTTTATTAAAAATTGTTAAGTAATTGAAATACGAATTTTACACTTTTTACTCTTTTTTAAATAAATTGATATTAAATTTCCTAATCTAATCCATGTGGATCAAAAATGATCATATTTTATTACTAAGGTTTATCTAGATCTAAATACAATTACCATTATAATTATGACATTGTTAGTGTAATTATAATATCATTTTTACCTTTAATTACCATATTTACTATTAACAGTGGTAAATAAAATTCAACAGTTACTATTCACCAAAAATTATTTTCATCATATTAAACCAAATTTTACTTTCTGATTTCAACTTTGTCTCTCAGTTTTTTGAAATTCGATTCACAGAAGTAGTGAAATTATTTTTTATACCAATTTGCAAATGTTCCTAGAAGGTGGGTAAAAGATGTTAAAAAGTCCAATAAAATTTTATATATCTAATATTATTATAAAATGACTCAAATAAATTACATTGGACTAAAATAGGTATTATTTATCTATTTATGCTTTAAAATAAATTTTAATAAATATAATAATTATTTAAATAAATGCCAGTTTTAAACAATAACGAAGTGTTTTTCACTATTCATGAAAAATTGATTGTTTTCAAAAAAAGACATAAAATTCACCCTAAAATAATTTTGATATTCCAAATCCAAAAATTCATTTATTTTACCAAATTATAAAAATTTAATATTCATTATTTAATTTAAAATTAATTCTCGTTGTCAAAAACATAAAGCGGGTTTTTAAAAAATAAAAAACCATCAAAACATTGACATGTGTTTATGTCCAATTTAAATTTGAAATTACTTATAATGACCTAAAATATATTAAATTATAAAATATAATTTAATTTTACTTTAAAACCACTCAAATTAAAAATTTAACACTAATCATTATTTCAATGAAAAATGTTGTTTTCAATTAAAATTTTGTATTTTCACTATTCATCAAAATATGAAAGTTATCAAAAAAATACCAAAAAATTATCCAAACTAAATTTTTATTTCTTGATTCTAAAGAAGATGTTTATTTTGTCAAATTTAATATATAAAAGTAACAAATATTGGATTTAAAAAGTGTTCTCCATTAAACGGCTGTAAAATTTCATTTTTTAAAAAATACATCCTCTATATAAAAAATTTAATTTGTTCTTATATTTTGTCTATGAAACACATAATATTGATGTTAAAATTATATACAGTATATAAAATTAAAAATGAAGTTAATGCTTTTTATAACGGTTTTTGAACGGCTAGTTTGGTAAGTTGTGGTGCGCTCGAACTCTGTGTTGTATGTAGCAGAAGCAATTGAATTACTTTAAAGATATAACATACTATGAAATCCTAGGGTGTTACATCATCCTTATTTTATCTAATGTGGTGTGGTTATGAGATTAACTTAATTTTGATCATTTTTTGTTGTAATTGAATAGTAAATAGAGATAATGGGTAGAACATTGAGATATGGGTTGAGAATCCAAATATGATAAAATGTATTCCTTTAGGGTTGAGTTTATGGAAATTATTATGAGAATTTTTAAATGGGTTTAAATATATTTTTTGTTATTTTACTTAGTTGTGTATGTTAAAGGGGTAACGATCTGTTTTTAATTTAACCTTATTTTCAAATGAGGGTTTTTACTACATGTTGTTTAAAAAAGGGTGTTTTAACTAGATTTTTTATTTTATTTTATGAAATGGGTGTGCAGTGAGATTTTTTTGAAAATTCCATAATAGAAATTATAATGGATTTAATGAAAATGTAGGCCTTGTTCCTTGTTTTTTATTAAAAGATAATGACCCATATCTAAGAAGGGTGATTTGGAAATGTGATGGAAGAGTATTTTTTATTGTTTCTTTGGAATTTGAAAAGGTTTTGGCCTTATAGAGGCTCATTTTGGTTTGTAAGGTCTGTAGAGACCCTAGTTAGTGTGAATTTTCAAAAAAATGGTTATTGTGATTTCCATGAGAATTTTGTCTAATATTTATGTCATGAATAGGTATTTTTGAAACTATGGAATGGTTTATGTTTTTTAATGATGTTCTGTGAATAGGTAATTGAGAAATTATTGAATGGTATAGATGCTGGATTTATGTTCTGGGATCAATTAGTATACTGTATATATGGTGTCAAATTAGGGCTCTAGAAATTGATAGTACACTTCACGGATAAAAATAATGTTTGATCCTCAAGGATACGATGGTAAAATATATGGAATATGATGATGGAATGATCCACAGCTTCCTTGTGTTAGGCTGAAATGATACTCCAGAAATGAACAATGTTACATATATTGGATGTTGTACTGATTCTACACCTCCATGGGATAGGATAGACTGATGATATAGGCACCAATGATGTCTTGTACGTACGGTTGAAGGACTATGGATCTGGTCACTACTGATATTTTTTGATGTTCTTGATTGACCCAATATACAATATCTATTCCAATAGTTTGGTTTATAATAAAATATTGAATAGAGGTTCCATACAAGATTGTAATAGATGTTTATTTCTAAATAAGTTCTAGGACAATTTTATAGTAACTAGTGGAATGGGTATATGAGATAGGAGCTATGTACTTATTTTTTATGAATCCTTGTGTTTATTGAATAATAAGTGAATCCTTTTATTATTTAGATATATTGTACCCCTATATTGTGATTTAGAGGTATGGTTTAGGTCATTCCATGTTTGGTTGTCCTGGGTTTCATCATAGAAAACATAGGTCAATGGGTACTAGAAGAGTGGTTATCTTCCTCGGTCTAAATTTTTTTTCTATACTATTATTTATTCAAAAAATTATCTAATAACATTTTTGTACTCACTTGTATTTTCTTTAGACACCATTGGTGGTTACCTACTGAGTTATAATCATGTCCTGGTCATGCCTCTATTTAACATTATTACCCAAGAGGATTTTACATATTTATTGTATGCACTAGATGGGTATGGATTTTTTGTTTTGTATTGTTGGTTGGGAAGTGTTTCATTGGTGTAATAATATTGTTAGATGGGTGTGTCTCAGTGATTTTGTGGAGCCCTTTTGTAGTTTCATTTATTTTGATATGTTATTTAACCAACCCCGAGGTTGGTTGTTTTTATGTATAACATGGATATTTAGGCCTTTATTAGATTTCATTTTATTATATATATTTTTTACTTATTCCTTAATCTCACACTGATGTGTTTGGTATTTATTTCATAACTTTTGGTTGTTCGTTCTGATATGGGGGTATTATCTCCTCAACATTCTATTTTAGACACTATATAATTAATATAAAATGAAGGAGGCACACTCGAGGTCATGTTGAGAACTAGTACGGGGCCCCATTTAAGTGGAAATTAGGCTAGGCTCTAAAAGGATCCTTGAAAACAACAAAATGTTCATCGTATTAAATATATATCCAATGATATATCATTAAACAATTAATTAAATGGAACCGTTTTATTGATTTTACTATAACATTATTTAAAAACCAATGAGTAAATTAATTTTTTCCAAATTAATTTTCAGAAATAATATTATTAAAATAAAATATATTAAAATAGTATTGTAGAAAAAACCCAATTAAAAATAAAGGTAAAATTATATAAATCAATGAATGATAATTGGGTTTCCAAAAAACCATGAAACTAGTGTAACAATTGGATCATATTCCACTACATAAAAGGAAATAATTTATATTTTTACTTACAATGAATTAAAAAAATGATAAAGAATTTTTCCGGGTAGTAAAAACCCTTTACAATAAAAAAACATGGTGTATATTATGTTTGTTTCTCAAACAAATGAAGGTGATATGAAAACCCGTCATAGCATTAGATTCATTTGAGTCAAAACCCATTAAATATTCTGATTTCAAAAAAATTATCACATACAATGAACAATGATATTATCATGTAAAAAAAATTAAATGAAGTAGTAGATTCAATGTTTTATGAGAATCACTATGTATAATAAGAAATATGTGTCATGAAATTAATTTTGAGACATAAAACCATAATTGTGTTTTGCTAAATTTTCATAAACAATCTATGACCCTATAGAACAATCATAAATTTTTGGATAATATAATTTATAATATTTTTCAAATATATAAATTTTATAAAAATCTTTTATAATTATCTTTTACATTTATAATTGGTAGTTATTTTCTGTTTTCAATATCATGTGTGAGTAATCAAGATCATTTTAAAATATGTTCATAATCATATTTTTTATTTTAATTATTTTTCCAATGATAATAATTCCCAGATTATGAAATGTATTTTAATTAATTAATTTTAATTATATATAATTTTATAATCTCATTCCATATATATTTTACATTTTTTTTTTGCGAAGAAGTTAGTTATGGCATTGTTTCTATAATTTATAATGAATGAATAATTATTTCATAATTATAGAGTTGAATGTTTATATTAATATTAAAGAACCACACAAATAATAATTATTTATAAATTAATTTCTAGTATTTTGATTCCATATTCTTCCATGTTATAAAATTATAGTATTGTTCAAGTATGTGGTGAAACCGACCCAGTAACAAAATTTTAAAATATATGGGTGAGTATGGATATAGAAGAGATAAATTTATTATAATATAATTATCAAAAAAGTTTAATTAAATTATATATTTTATATTAAGGAAATAAATAATAACTACGATTAGTCTTAATAATAAGTTAATTAAGAAATATGTTGTCACTTATAAATAAATCCTATTTTCTCTTGTTATGTTCATTTGAGGAAGTCATATTTACATTGATCGATGGTTTCTAATATTAATTATATAATTTCTTATTTATAGTTATAGAATATAAATGATGACATAAATAACATATAAATTAACTAAAACCAAATTCGAGACCATCCTTTAATTTTGACGTTATAAAATGAAATGTATCAATCATATAGGTTGTATTCCACACCCATGCTTGTGAAACATTTTCATTTTTTTGATTGAATGGGAGGGGAATAGATATTTTTTATATAAAAAATATTATGAAATTTTTTTATATTATTTAGTACATTTTCATTATATAAATAATTTAATTATTTTTTCAAGGATTGTGCATAGGAAGGATAATAAAGTAAATTAAAAGGGTAAGTAATACATATCTATAAAATTCTGATTTTATCTTGAGTTATTCATTGAAAATGGGTTAAATTAGAGAAATTTTTTAGGGTAGAGGCTTCAAAACATGTATACGTACTCTATAAGAAAATAATTTGGTAGAGTTTCAATTTAATTCCAAACTAGATGTGTCACTTGATGTAGTAGTTAGTGACTCCTTTTAGAAGAGAAAATTATTAAGAAGTATTTGGATAAGATGTTAGGTGAGGGGTATAAATGGATTTCATGTCATATAGATTGAGAAATCTATACAAGAAATCTATTTTTAACATTAGAACATAATAAAGTTATTCTATAATGAATAATTGTCAAATTGATTTTATTAAATTAGATCCACATATGACTACACATTTATAAATTTAATAATCATAATTAAATATTATTCATTGTGATTATTTCTTAACTAGAAACATAATTTGACCCTTATTAAGAAATTAAAATGTTTTAATGTTAAATTTGGATGCAATTTCTTCTTGATATGTTTTTAATATGAGAAAATAAAGTAATAAATTAAAATATACAATGTGTGGAAAAGTTTATTTTATATAAAAAATATCATATAATTAATTAAGTGTTCTTAATCTTAATTAATATTTTTTACCAATGATATTATTTATTTTAATATTTTATCTATGTTTAACCCTTATATTATAGTCTAAATTTAAAATATATCTATTAAATTTAAGAAAGTAAAATTTTTATGAATGAATAATTCTTTGAATAAAAACTCTTTAACCATGGTTACTAATATTAACTTGGGTAAATAAATTTTTTCCTAAAAATGAAATCATCTATATTAAATAAATTTAACATGTTTTCAAAAATATGAAAATAATTATAAAATTTATAATGTTTATAAATTATAATATTATTATTATTAAACATATCCCCAAAGAATCAGTTTTTAGGAAAAGATTGTTTTTTAATATTAATATTTTTTGTTTTATAAATTTATCAATTTAATTGACATTAATGATATAAATTATTTCTTTTAAAAAAATATGAGCTATGTGGGATACATATAATGAATAAACTAAATATTACCATTAACTTTTTTTGTTATAATAGAAGTCATAAAATAGTTTTTAGATTTAAGTAAAATGTAAATAATGTTCCAAAAAAATTAACAATGTTTTTATAAGTTCAAAATGATATGTTAAAATACATTTTATTAAACCTTAGATGAATATTTATTGAAAAAAAATATTTTTAAATACCTCTCAGTATTTCTCATATATTGAAAATGTTCATCAAATTTACTATTTTAGTTAAAAAAATAATTTTCACTATTATGTTCAACATCAATTATTTTAGAAAAATACCAAAAAATTATATAAGGATTATTTCTATATTATAAATTTAAAAAATTATTTTATTTTATATTTTTCATAATTTAAAACTAGTAAATTTTTTCTTTTTATATTAAAATACAATATATAATGAAAATATTCCTTTATTGAAAAAGTTCATTTAAAACATTATGTGTTCTTAATCGAGACTTTTATTAATGTATAATTGAATACAATATTTTTAATTACTATAAATTTTATTATACTTATATATAATTAATAATATTCATCTAGTATGATTCAACTCATTTTAGTTTGGTCTTATGTGTGATGTAAGCTATCAAACAGAATATTTATTGAAATCTCAGGAGATAGGTTGGGGAACACCAAGTAAAGGTGTTCAGTACCTGGGAACAGGTCTTGTGATGCCTGGGGGTCCTGAAACAATGGAGAATATCTCGTCTTGTGACAATATGGGTGTGATGGGTGACCCAGATCTCTGTTTAAGGAATCGCTTTTCTGATCTTGATGTTCCTAATCCGATCCAAATGGAGAAGGCTAAAGGGATGGTTACATGTGAGCATGGAGGGGGGGAAGCAGTTCCGGATAACACATAGCAAGCAGGTAATGGGACAAATGTGCTGGATAGAAAACTGTTGGAGGAGGAGCTCACTCACATTGCATCAGATAACCTGGTGTCTGTGGAGGTGGTAGTGGATAAGGATGTAGCATTGCCAGGCAGCAATGTGTTAACCCCTATTGACATCAATCAGCCTTACTTGAGGGCGGAAACCTCGGAGGGGGGTGGAAATGATTGCTTCAATGGACTGAGAGAGGCCCCTAGGGAGGGGGTAGATGTTTCCAATGGTGAGAAAGAGAATGAGAGGGAGGTTCTCAAGGCCTCGTATAGTGACATGGTTTGGGGAGAATGGAAAGGAACATCTGGTAATGGGAATGGTAATATGAGAACCGGAACAGATACAAAAAAGTAGAAACCTAGAAAAGACTACTCCAAGATGCCGAAGACGGTGTCTACGAGGTCCTCTACCAAAATTGGAAAAGGGAAGGAAGTAAACACAAAGATGGGATAGAATAAGGCAGTGTCTAGGACACCTCTGTCTGAAAGGGAGTTATGTCTTAGGGAGAAATACATCAATATGCTCAACCAATATGCTCCATCTGAGTGGGAATCAGCAGATCCAGATGACTTGGATGGTGGTGATGATGGGGAATTTGATGTCTTTTGAGTGGCATTGTTGTTGGGGGTGTTTTCTCTTTCTTTCCTATGTACTTTGTACTACTTTTTTATTTTTTTAATAAAATTGGGACCAGGAATTCAGCCTGGGCCTGCATATTTTTGGTACATACCATTTATAAAAATCATTTGTCCATTTATTTCATAAGTGAACATGGAAACAATAATATTTTAAACTTCACTTTTTTAATCCTATAAATGGAGACATATTTCATGAAAAAAACCACATAACATTTCATAATTCAACCAAGGAAATAAGCTAGGTTATGGAATAGGTACATTTATATAGTGTAACATAAGGTTCATTAATGATGTTATCATTGATGAAAAATATCCTCTCAATAACATTGGGTAAATAACTCTAAAAAATAAGCAAAGCATGTCCTTATTAAAAATGCATGAAATCCTCTATCAAAGTGATTCTATTTAAATAAAATACAATGAGATCAAAATAAATTTTCGATTCAACTATAAAACCAAGAAAGTATATTTGACATAAAATCATATGAATGAATTATTATATCGATATATATATCTTATAATGAATAAAAACACAAAATAATTTTTTCTAAATAGTTCAATATTTTAATTTCCCATTCAATTAAATACAAATTCAATTTAATAAAAAATATTATTTTCAAAAATATAGAAACTATCTTTTCGTATTTTAAAATTTTTCAAAAAACAAATCTTTTATATACCTATTTTAAAACATTGAATTATAATATAATGGAGAATAATTATTGGAATAATGAATGAATGTGGTCATATTAATTTTTTTAAAAAAAATTAAACATTATCATATAAAACTATGTTATTATTCAATTTAAAATGTTATTTTATAAAAGGTATTGTGAAAAAATATATTTTTAAAATATTCACATCAATAAATAATCCTTGAAAAACACGTAGAGCCTATCTCAAGAATATTTTTATTTGTGTATATAAACAATCATGAAAGAAATGCCATTTTCATATTATAAAATATAATTTATGAAATTAAAAATCATAAAAAATATTCATAAAATATTATTTTGAAAGATTATATTGTAAATATTAACAACACGTTCGGTTTCCAAATATAAAGGATAACGATAGTGGGAATAAGGAGTCATCACATGGAAGAAAAATAGATTATCTAGAGTGTGTGTGGATTATTCTTAATAACATCAAGTATTATGAATCAGGAAACCGATAAATTATATTAATAAGAAAATAATGATGAAATAAAATATATTATCCTAATATAATTATAGAAAAAATCTCATAATACCATACTCAATGTACAATAAGTATGACTAAACAAATAATTTTGAGTCATGAAAAAACCCATTAACAAAAATACCTCTTATCCCAAAATGATCTAACCACATTTATAAATTTTTTAATTAGTCACCTATTTCATTACCTTGTTAATGCATATCACTATTTATAATGATCATTTATAATCATATTTTACAAATATTTTAGTTACATTTTATTTTCATCGTCAAATTTTGTTGTGTTTGATCATATATAGAGTAATAACTTCTTAATAGTGTAGTCTATTATTGTTTTTTATATTCATATTTAATATATAAAATATGATAATAGGTATTTTAACATATTTATTAAAATGATTTATATTTTTTTAATTTCACTTAATCTTATTTTTTTATGATTCATAAAAATGATGCTATAGAAAATCTTGTTTCGATATTTTTAACAAACAAAAAATGGTGGTAAGATAATAATATGTCAAATATTAATATTAATAGTATGTTACTAAAAATAAATCAATATTTGATAATTAAATTATTTTTACACAAACAATAATGTTTTCATATTCATATATTCTATAGTTTTATGTCATTATTCAAATACTAGCTAAAAAGACACAAACATGAATAAGCTAAAATATATGGGTGATTGTAGTTGTGAAAGTTATTATTTTTTTATAATATAATTATTATAAATGAGTAATTATTTTATTTGGATATTTTTAATTTTTAAAATTTGCATTTAACATATTATTATTATTAATACACACTACATGAGAAGTAAATTATGTCACTGTTGTGGTGACTGTATTCCACACATATGTAGTGGTGAAACAAATGATTCAATAGAATGAAAGGAAAATATTTATTTATTTATAATTATAGAATTATATTCATGTTATAAATATCATTTTATTCTATTATATACCCCATTTTAACTATCCATGTAATATAGTTATGAAATTTGGTTCATGTCACTTAGGGATTTGGTAGTTCAATATGTAATAGAAGAATATTTTTTTTCTTCGAATGATTGGATGTAAGGTATAAAATTTATTTCCAATAAACATAATAAAATTTATGTATACTTATAATAATTAAATTTTCTTTTTATAATTGGTATATTAGATTCTAAGGAGCTAAAAATTAAGTAATATAAATGAAATGAAATTGGGGAAATTGATAATTTTAACATAATGTTTTTAAAATATCATTTTTAAGTTGGATTATGTCTTTGAGATGAGTAATATAGATAAAAATATCTTATAGTGTGTTTCTAGGATTAATGAGGACATATTAGGGATATGTTTGGTTGAATATAAAAGGAATGGTACAATAATCATTCTCTTTGTTACACATTTATTTTTGATTTATTATATAAGATTAGAGTAAATACAACTCAAAAGATCAATAATTATAGTTTATTTGGGAATTAGGTACATACATTAACATCTTAAACCTGGGATATAAAAAAATTATTTAAAGCATGCTAAACATGATTCAAAAATTCAATGGCATATACAACTACATGGGATAACTAGGGGAAAAACCTAAGAAAGTGGTGAACTATAAATCCCAGTAAGGGAATAAACAAGGAATATCATTTGGAATAAAATACATGTTACTAATCATAATATCAATGGGGTATAAAATAAACATGAATAATAAGGCCTTATATATCATGATAATCATAACATGGGAAATGGGGATACAACATAACATGCTATATCATAAATATAAGTCAAGGATTATCCTCCAACAAATCACGGTGGAAGATTTCCCAAAAAATAATCAGGTCCACTCCCTATCCCTAAATTATTAATCATGATACTTAACATTACCTAATTAAATAGAGCACAATAAAAGTATTGGGGCACCCATCACAATCATTTATTTTAATTCATACATTTTTTGCATAGAGCATATCGCATGGATTCATTTATCATCTTAATTTAATCCATAATCAAGTAATGTGTAATATATTCATTTAATTCAATAATAAACAAGTATATATTAATAAAGGTTAACTCGCTTTATAGGAAAAGTGTATGGTATTCACTACAGAATTGGTTTGGCATGGAAAATCTTGGTGACATTATGTGAGCATAACAACGTCACCAAAAGATTCATAAAAATGGAAGATAAGATAGAAAGGGGTACCTCATGACATATACATCAAATGGGTAGTAATAGGGTCAAGGAATAACATATACCAATATTATATATTGGAAATATAAGGCATAAGGTAATAAATAATCATAACTAAGGAAAAGAGTCCTCACTATATTTCAGCATGGTAAGAGGTGTAAAAAAGGATAATGGGAGTATTAATGATAGTAAAAATGGGTATCTAGACATTTATATATGAAATATATAGTAATGGGAATTTAAAATAATATACCTCAATATAATCAAATAAAATTTAATATATATAACCTAAAATAAGAGCTTGAATGGAAATGAGAAGAGGGAAATACCTTATAGAATTCGGCATAATAATAACCTAGGTAGCGATTAATAGTATAGTGGATAAGTGATCCATAATTCAAACAAAAAACATTAGATAGTTATATAATGTTTATAATAAAATTTATATATAATCAATTGATATTAAACGGAATAATTTAAATTGAGTTGGTTGAAATCAAAGGAGAGGAGAGGAATCCCTTACTTTAGTGTGTGACTCTAAAAGCATTGGAGGGGATTCTTGAGAGCTTGTGGTGCCTTGGTAGAACTCAATATAGTGTAGGTAATATTATTTATGTTTTACAAGTAGATTTAGTGAATAGAATTTGTAGCATGGGTGGGTTTATATAGGAAATGAGGGGGAATTCATTATTATTTAGGTTTTCAACAATACATAAAAAAATATCCAAAGCCACAAACCATCCCATGGTTTTATCAAAAAGGGAGTGGATTTTCTTGTTTTATATATAAAATTCCCCAGGGTATTTAAATAAATCTATTTCTTGTTTGTATGTTTGTCACACTCTTAATGAATTTATTTTCAAACTATAAAATATATTATTGGCTTTGGAGGATTCATAATGAATTTTAAAAAAGAAAAAATCATATTATTTTTAAATAAAAACATTGCTTTGGTCATGAATCTAATTTATATTAACTATTAAATCACTTTTGGGTCATTATGAGGTCATAAAACATAAATTATATTTATATAATATTTAATTTTTACCCAAAAATATGACTTTCTCGGAAAATTATGAAAAAATTCACTATTAGATAATTTCTACATTATTATTCCAATAATAATATTCATTTTATCTAAATAATTTTATAAATATTATAATGTTTAATTTTCAAAATAAAATTTACATTTATTAATAAATATTGGGTTTTGAACAATAACAGTTTTTGAACCCTTATAAAAATTAAATATGACTTCATAATAATTATATGATAGTTTATATTTGATAAAAATTATTTGATAATAATATTAATATATTATTTAATTCAAAAATACATTAATTACTTAATTCAATAATTGAATTTTAATATTAAATACTAATAAAAGTTTTTCTTTATTATATCAAAATAAAATTATTTGAATAGTAACATAATAGGTTCAAAATGTTTTCATTATTGTACACAAAATTTTGAACATATTAATCTTTCTAGAGTCTTCATACAAATTCATTTAATCCACCAAGAAATTCAATAATAGCAAGGTTCATAATGGTGGGACTTTTATGGGATTGTTCAGAAAATATGGTTTGGGCCATGATCTTGATGACCTTGAACATATACCAAAAAAAATTTACATAGGCTTGAAATTTTTAATATCATCATGGTTATAGTTAAGGGAAAATATGGGAAATGTTATCTCCCTCAGAATCTCTGAGAAATGGTCTTAATAAGGTATGATCGTACTGGTTGAGGTGATCACTTCTTTTTTTATGTCAATTGGATTTGTTATAACCTGGTATTTTTACTAATCGTGTGATCATTTTCAAACAACTGTATTATCCATAGTAGTAATACATAAAAATATTTTAAATAAAATTGGACAAAATAAAACAAAATAAGTGCATGTGTTTTCTATAACTATATTACATAATATAAAATTTAATTAAAAAAATTGACATTTTATTTCTAAATTCTCGGGTCACTATAATATTCCCCCTTAAAAAATTTCACCATAGAAATTTTCAATTTTTATGCTAAAAAATTTGTGGGTAACTCTGCTTCATCATCTCCACTGGTTCATTGTTTCTTCTTCAAGCTTGTGGTTCTACCAAAACACTTTAATAATGTGCATTATCTTACTCTGTAAACATTCTCTCTATGATCTAATATCTTCACTGGATTCTCCTCATAGGAAATTTCATTATAAAATATTACAACCTCTATATGGAGTTCATGTGATATCTCTTGTATGTACTTTCTCAAGAGGTATACCTTAAATACATCATGTTCTAGAGATAGGTTCTGTGGGAGTTATAGTCAGTGGGCCACCACTCTAATGAGATCAAGGATATCAAAGGTTCCAATGAATCTTTTCCTATATTATCCCTTATTCCCAAATATCATCACTTTATTCTACAGATATATAAGGTTGAATAACATGTATCCATCATCAAACTCTAAGTCTCATTGACTATTTTCAGTATAGATCTTATATTGACTTTGAAAATCCTGGATGTGATGCTGAAAGGTCTCAACATTTTACACTATTTCCATTACCATTTTACGATTTATATGTTTTTGTTCCCAAACATCATTTTATCATATAGTTGTTCCACACCTCCTCCCATAAATGCCTTGGTAGGTTGGAATTTGGATGCCAGATTGGAAATTGTTCTTGTAAGAGAACTCAAAAAATGATGATGTTGGACCCATCCTCCTTTGAAGTCCATAGAACATTATCAAAAAATGTATTCTAGTGTATGAATAATCCACTCCTATTTTCCTTCATATTGAGGATTATAGCTAATACTAAAGATCATCTCAGTACTTATATAATGTTGAAATCCTTTTTATAACATGGAGGTGAATATCATATCATTACCAGAGACAATATATTGAGTTTCTCTATGAAGCCTTACCAATTATCTAATGTATTTTCATGCAATTTAATCCAATGATAAGTCCACTTGAAATGAAATATATTAAACTATATTTTTAAGAAAATCTATAATAACCCATGTATCATTGTTTCCCTTGGATGTATGTGGATGTTTAATGAAAAAACCCATGGTGATGTTATCCCATTTTCATGTTGATATGTGTATTATTGCATCATCACCTTATGAACTACTTTTCATCCTTCACACTCCATTATACCTAGAACCTTGAGGCATATTCATTGATCTCCTTCTTCATACATTCCCACCTATAGTTCTCATGGGGATCATGATACATCATTGCAGTTCATTGGTGAATGGAGAGTATTGAACTATTTTCATCATCCAACAGTTCCTTCTTTATCTCAAGATTTGATTTCAGGTATTGTCTTGACCCAAATAAAAAAAATTGTATCAATATTACATGACTCTTATGACCAAGATTCTATAGTCATAGTAGATAAATTATATATTATGTCCCAAATAATTTATATCCTTTCAAAAATTTTGGTGATTTGTCAATTCATACCACTTGATCCTGTATGGGTATTATAATCACCCAACTTTCCATCCACCTTAGCACCCATTAATGATCAGCCTACTCTAATTCATTATTATCATCCACATGTTATCCTTAATTTAAAAAGGGATAAGGAGTTCACTAAATTTCTTGATATTATGAAGAATATTAATCCTTATATCTCTCCTATGTAGAACACTGATGAATTAGAGGGAAATGGTGATTCTCAAATATATCCTAAGGACACCTCTATTATCTTTTTTAAAACATTTTATAAATTTTTATCCTCATTATCTTTTATAATTATGTATAATAAAATTTTGGGGATTTATTGATAAAATAAAAGTTTTTTGATTAAAATTTCATATAATTTATTTTAATTCAATATTTCTTTACCATTTTAAATTCTTGGAATAACATATAATATTAGATAGTAATTTATTTCAAGAGAAATGAATTGATGTTCTTAGAAAAAGGAACCCCAAATTTTCCAATTATCAAAGGAATAAGAGGGTATAAAACTCCAGAAAGTACTTAATTCTCTTTTCCAAGTCCCTAATGTTTTCAAATTAAATTTATATTTAACTCTCTCACTTAAAACACAAATAGTAAAGAAATTATTCGAATTTATGTGGGGGTATGTTAAAATCAAACTAGATATTTTGTCTTAAATTTTTCGTCACTGATATAATTTTATCTTAGATTTATTTTATTAAAATTGGGAAAATTTATTTTCTTGAAAATAAAATGTAAACTGATAGGTGGATTTCTTTGAAAATAACATAATTGTTCAATTTTTTGGTTTAAACATGAAATTATTGCTGATTAGCTTTTTTTTTATATTTATCCAAAATTAGTATTAATTAATTTATTAATTTATAATAATTCCATTAGTGATTGAAAAATTTAAAATAACATTCTTGAGATTTATTATAATGAAATTTAAAAATTCTTTTAATTATCCTTTTTCATAAGATATTCATGGGATATACATCACAACTAAGACATTTATATTATATTTGTTAATGCATGCCAATACGAAGAATAATAAGCTGATTGAGGTGGTTTGTTTAATTTCTATCTTATTTACTCTTCAGTATGGCATGTAATCAAACCTCTATAAATCCCATATAAACAATAGATAAAAATATTGGGAAACCATATTAGAATTTGATTTTTTCATTCCTACATAAATTCTTTGGTATCATTAAAATATTTTATTTGAGATAAATGTGATAATTTTATGGGTTTTATAGAGCTACTGGGAAAGAATATTTTTAATGGAATGTGTAATGAACCAAGTCGGGTAAACATACCATATAACCTAAGTCAACATAAAATAAAGCATAAATTTAATTCTCAGTATCCATAGGCTAGAAATAAGAACCATGGAATCAAACAATAACAACATGGGAAAAGTTTCACACTAAGAAAATAATAAAAAAAGCATCAGAAAGAATATTGATAATTTGTAATGGTGCATACATACTTTGGCCATCCATGCCTATGAAATAAATAGTTAAAAATTAATAGCCTAAAAAAATAAGTAATAATCAAGTATAAAAAAAATATTCATTTTTAAAATAAATTTCCACTATGGATTCATTAAAATTTCCAAAATAAATGAAAAACCAAAAATATAAATATGGATAGATAAATTGGGTGAAACAAGAATATCCCAAATTAACCCAACATCACAGTACACCACCTGATAAACTCCATGTGACACATGGTCACCTTAATATCCTATAAAATAGATCATTTAACTAACAAAAACATCATCTAATATAGAAACAAACCCTATGAACCAATATAAAAATATTAGAGATACACGGGTATGAATTTGTTTATGTAAAGTTTCATCTAAACATTCCTCAGTAAAATTTCACCAAAGAGTTGATATAATTAATTTTCTAATACACATAATATATAAAATGTTCAACATCATTTATGAAGAGTGTTTTTACATGATATATCACAAATAAATAAAGTGTCATGCTCTTCAATTTTTTAAATTTAAAATATATTTACACGCACCATTGGTAATTCCTATATAGAAGAGAGAAAACACATTCATTATTGAAAATGATTCTTTTGATTAGATGAATAAATATCAAAATTTCCTTTCAAATTTTATTTTCAAAACAATTTTTATAAATCAAAGTGTTAACCACCACATTGAAAACAAAACACTTTAAAAGATTGAAATAGAACATCCAAGCTCTTAGAAATAAAAAAAATTCTATTTTTCTTATTTCAGAACATTTCTCAAAAATTACCCTTTACAAATTAAGTAAAATTATAATTAATTCATAAAATAAATAATGGATGAAATAAATTTGGAAACATAATATCAAAGGAAAAAATACAATTAAATAACAGTGTTGTAAAAGGTGTTACTAATCCAATATGATAAAATGGGATAAAAACAAGGGTGCAATGGAAATATCCAATATAACATTCTCAAATATGACCATAACTAGAAAATTACCCATAATGTAAAATAAAATAATAAACGTCATCATGGGATAAAAAAATTGGAAATCAATATGAAATGAATTTGATGACCAAGGATCTCACTTAGGGAAAACTTGGCCCGCCTATATGAACCAAATAAAAACCCAACATCAACTTCTCTTAGATTCATTGAGTGAAATCCCCTAGCCATGGAATGTCACTCACAACGGGAAAATACTATTTTAATAATCTAGTCTAATTTATATATCATCCAAATCACCCAAATATATACCCTAGGTTCCCCATATATAAAAAAATAATAGATTAAAAATAAAAGTACATATGGGTAACATATAAATCAATAGTAAAATATAGAAAATAATCCCTCACCTATCTTTCAACATCCACTGATGAATAAGACACTTTAACATCCGTATATACATAAATTAATATCTAAACCATCCATAAATGGAAAAATTAAAGACATTATTTAAATTATAGGGGCTTAATCAAGTATGTCACAACCATAAAGAGAAACATTATATATATATATGGCCAAATAGATATTTATAACTAAATTTGATGAAGAAAAGTTTCCAAAATCCACTGATAACATTAATAGTTTCAATAATTTTTAAAAAATAACATCCATTAGATATCCCTAAGAATAAAAAATTTCAAACACACAAAAAAACCACTTTAATTGAAGAAACAATATTAAAAAATAGGTTACCCATTTAAATTTACAAATGGATTCGAACATTCAATTTATCCACAATTTCATTTTAAATTATCCTATTATGAATTTATAAAATCTATTGTAATTTATAATAAATTCTTATATAAGTTGGGAACTATAAATCTATGAAAATTATTTCATTACAAGAAAATAAAAAAGTGAAAAAAAATCATAAGCCCCTCAATGGTTTTATATATTATTATAACTGGATAAAAATGAACATATAAAATCAAGAAACATAAAAAATCATATAGGATGTGCACAAAAATACCAACCTCAATCAGTAGGAACACATCACCTTGAATAGAGAAATTAATACAAAGAAATATTATGACCCGTACAGGACATAAAAAATTTTATCCCCAAGATTTGAAGAACCAAAACCCTAGGTTTGTCCTGTATAAAAATTAGGGTTTACAAGAGAATAAAATATTAATAGAAAATCTAAGAACAAATCATAATGAAAAGGAAAAGAGGACTCTCGATTATAAATACACATATTGTCCATGGAGAAAGGGTCTTAGAAGCTCGATGAAGAAGGAGATAATCTCCCTTGATACCCCTTTTGATGAACTATGAATGTTGAGGATGATAGGAGGGATAAATGAGGTTAAATAAATTAGGGTTAGATGGGTAAATTTGAAAATAAAAATTTTAGGTAGTTTTTTTTAGTTTGGATACATGATTTACAAAACCATAGACCTTCCATTTGATTTTATCTATCTCCCCTTTCACATCCAACCAACATGGTTCTCTAAACCATGCACAACTAGTATACATGATAGTGGAGAGAACCCACCCAAATAGGACAATATATATATAATTACTATTTAAACTCAAAATGATTACTAAAAAATACACACTAATCATTTTACATAGGTAGAACCCATTTGTAAGAGTAGATTTTAAGTTTTATTATTACATTAAATTCTCCCTCGTGATTTATCCCTAACCATGCATTAGAAAATCGACTAGAAAAACAATACATAAGGGTATCCCATAATATTCTTCTATATATAATGGTTATATACATGGTTCACTCAAAAAGTAATGTTTTTAAAATGTTAATTACTAACCTTGGACCAATTGTGCATCATTTGCTAAAGAAAAATATTACAAATGAATAGTACTATGTGGTTACTAATAATTATTTTTTATTTGTACAGTAATTATAAAACATTTTAAATTTTCAAAAAATAAAAACTCTAAATAAAAAAATCTAATTTTTGAAAATAACTCTTAATTATATAATATTGTACAAAATAATGACATGGTAGTGTCACAATTCACCCCACCATGACACTTTATTCTCTAAATAAATTATTGACAAATGTATAAAGTGGTTAAAAATAAAAACTTCTTCACCCAACCAACAGCTTGGTGGAAAACTATGAAAATAAACTGAGTAGGTGGACATAAATGATTTATCAAATTAAGGAACATTCTATTTGTTCAATTTTTCCCAGTATATAGAAACAATGATCCAAAAATACCACACCTTTATTTGGATACATGAGGTTGGAGGGTAGGGAAAACTCAAGGAGTTCTACTGTAAAAGGAGCAGTAGACCAACTCATAGTTCCTCAAAACCAATCGAAATAATCCTAAAGATAATGAAAATCACCACCCGATGACATGAATCCCAAAAAATAGTTATATCTACTATAGTTGTCCCCAGATATTATAATTCATTTAAAATTATGAGGTGAGGGATAAGAACTCTTAAAAGGAAGGCATCTCTAAAAGTAAATACAGCTCAACCAAACTATATCCACTATTTAAAAGTTTTATTTTTAATCCTTAATAGAAAGTACATCCCAATAGAAAACCAAAATTATCATAAGATACAATCACCCATTTCATAAATATAACAAATAAAATGTGTAAATTTATAAATTGAATATATGACTCGAAAAGGAATAACCTGGGATCTAACGTCAGTTCTTGAAAAATATAAGGAGGCTAACCTAAAATATCACTCATGGAAATATAGACAATGATTCACATGATATAATCTAAAAAGGTCACTAGGTAGTTCATAATCTAATATTTTTATAACCTATCCAAGTTATTCAAGCACATAACAAAGGTTTCCAATGTAAAAGTCAAGAAAACCATATATCATCATATAGCCTACTCATTATATAAACCTTAAGAAGATTTGATAACCAAATAGGCATGTACATAACCAATAATACAAAACAAAAAAAAATACTGAGTAGATACCCAAATAATATAATAATTAGTAGTTATATAAAAATTTCAAATAACTATAATTCATCGATTATAAATCACAGGATCATTAATCAGCATGATTTTAGTTTTATATAAATTTAAAACACATTTCATAGATAATACAAAATAAAAATTTTGTAATGATGACTTAAATAAATAAATTAATAGAAGCCTTCAAAGTTAGAATATAAGAAGAAATAGAGTGATCAAGCATTTAACACTAAAAAACATAAGTTATATCTTCATATTTTAAGGATTTGGAAGGTTAAATGAAGACCAAACCTAAATAACCTAGATTTATAACTCAAGATAAACATATAAAGCACCTTTAATCATACCAAGTGGGAAGGATAGATCATCAACCACACATATATCTTTCTGATTTTACTCCAATATCAAATAATTTTCAACTACTTTCTTAAAATAAGTAGGGATAGATTTAGATAAAACTAATATGTGGTTTTTTTGAATGACTTATTTAAAGAAACTATATATTAGAGATTCCTTTGAAAATATATTAGGAGAAAAGAACAAAAAATCAAAGAAATAGATAGTGTATTCCATTACTATTCACTCACCCTGATAAAGACTCTTGAATTTAATTGATTTATACACCTTCATGTCGTTAGGATAATTCAACTATTTAATTATTTTATTAAATAGTTGCCTAGATATATAATCATGTAACTGATATAAGATGATGGTATCCCAACACACTCAAATCGGTCTGTCAAAAAATCCTATTATAGCATTTTCCTTCAAGGTTATTCAGTTTTCTAGGGAATTTAAGAGTCCATCAATAATATCTATCCAATCCAATACTTCCAATATAACATTATCTACATGGAAATTCGGTAGATGTTAATTCAAAAAATCTTGTATGGGGTCTAAGAGCATAGTATATTCTTGATCCACCACTCAGCTATGAGTCTGGGAAGAGGAAGAAATCAGAAATAACATTCTTAAGTGATGAAAGATATAAGCTTTAGGATCATCCCTAGAGGTAAAAATTACATGTTCCATAGAGAACTTTAAATAATGAATATTCTGAATAAAACACAATACAATACTTAATAAAAACACAATTTTAAAATCAAATCACTAAATTACTATATAAACCAAATGGGACACACTAAAAATCTTTTAATGATGAATATAAAAAATCATTTTATAAAAACAATCACACCATGAAAAGATTCCCCTTGTTTAGAAAACTAAAGAAAATATATTTAAAAATTCTTCCACAAGTTCAAATGTCAACTCCATTCCATCAAAAAACAAAGTAGTTAAAAATATTTAAATAAAATTCACATTCAATTTAAATCACATGCTGAATTCTACTATAAATCAACCATTTTTTGAAACTTTTTCCAAAAAATAATGATCAATTTATAAATAAAAATTTAATCCTAGTGATGAATGGAAAAATATTTCATGAAATTTTATTCCTACAAAACAAATTAAAAAAATTATTCTAAATAAGATCAATATGTCAAAAATCCCTCTTTGTGTCATCTCTAAGTAATGAGAATCACATTAGGATCAATTTATAAATAAAAAATAGGTTTGGATAAAAACAATTAGGGGTTTCATGAATTTTCATTATTTTGCTTCATGATTTTGAAAACCATGCTCTACTAATGAACTTCTGAATAGAAGGAATATATACCCATCCGAATGGGGTTTTTATGGATTTCAAGACCATAATCCAACTATGTTCCCCTAGTTCCTCTTCCATTTACACACCAAAAATTGAAAAAATATAATAGTAACATGTAAACTTAAATGAAGGTCAAAACACAGAAAATTAAAATCAAAATTCATTAAAAATAATTTAAATAAAATCCAAATCCCAACTACCCATTGATACTCAAGTGTAATTATAAATAGCAGGTATTAGACAACTATTCATGAATTACGTATTGAGTTTTGAAAATTATATCTCTATTTACTAGACTCCCAAAATAATAAGATATATTTGATATCAAATTTGAATGAATCAATGATGATCAACCTTACACATCACCAAGGTCACCCCACCATATGGTTTGAAGCATGTTCATAATCACCATGTCTTAGAAATAAGAAATAAGGAATTAAATAATAATCAATTGTTAATGGTTTCACCCTTAGACAATAATAAACAATAATTAGAAATGTTACTGAGAATATAGAATGGTTCACCCATACATTGGACATCTTTATATATGATATAAATAGTAATAAATAAAAAACCAAAGCAAACAAGGTATAATAAATATATATATATAATACCACTTTTTAAAATACCTTTCCATAAATTGTTCATAATATTTTTCAATGAAAATAAAGACCCAATAATATAAATACAGATTTCTTTATTGGTTGATACAAAAAACATTCCAAAATAACCCAGTAACTTCAGTGACCACTTGATTAATAAAAACTGGCCCATGGTCACCTATGTATCCCAAAACATCCATTTGTAGACTAACACAAACATTATCTAATATAGGATCAAAACGTGAGAATCTATATGTAACATATAATATGCACACACCCACACATGAAGCTGTGTATGTAAGGTATGATCTATAAATGACCAATAATATTTACCAAAGATTCTATGAAATTATTTTCATGAAAAATTTAATAAAATATAGTTTTTATATCTTTAGAAAGTGAGTTTTCACATGTAAAATCAAAATGGAGACATATAGAATGCTCTTCCCTTATTAAAATACATAGCATCTCTACACACCCTAAAAGTAAAACCTCTCTAAAAGGATAAAACACTTTGGATCTTCAAAATGATTCTTGTGAAATCATAATGATAATGAAATCTTCCATTTTAAATAATTCATTCAAACCACCTTTTTATAAGTATAAGGAGTAACCCCTATAATAAAAATAAAAAATATTATAATATTAAATAGAACATCTAATATCTTGAAAAAAATAATTTTTTAGAAACTTTTCATTAAAAATCCTCATTAAAATCAAGTGAAATGTAAACCAAACTGTAAACTAAAAAAGGAATAAACCCAAGTGGTCACTGTTATGATAAAAAAAAATATAAGTAAAAACAATGATGTAATGTGGTCACTAGTCCAATATAAGACAAGGATATACAATGAATAATGAAATAGAAGAAACCCACAGTGAAAAACAACATAATCAACCTTATCATGGGATCTAACCATTGGGTATTGTAAAATAAAAATAAATGGATGAATTAGGACCTATCTCAAGAAACATTTGATCATCTAATGTGAAAATGATATAAACCCAACCTCGACATACCCTCTTGGCCCAATTGTGTGGAATATTTTAGTTTGGGCATGGAATTCACTAGAGGTAATAGTCAGTACAGTAATCTAAGCTAGTATAGAAAACATCCAAATCACCCAAACACATACCTAAGTTTCTCCTCATATAACCAAAGTGAGGGTGAGAGGACAACAATTCATATTATCACTATATAAATCAATAATAAACATGAAAAATAATACCTCACCTCACCTCCAACAACATCTCAAGAGAAAACTCCTTTCACATCCAAACATACATAAAATAATGAACCAAATCATAAAAAATGGGGAATAGTCAATATAACACCATAAACTAATGGGATCAAAAAAGGGATTCACAACCATTAAGAAAAAACTACTTTTAATAAGATTCTAAAAATTCCATTGTAACCTACATAGTTGACAATCTAGTTATAAAAAACCTTTCAAAACTATATAAGGATTAACACTAATCAAAAACATCTACTAAATAATCATTTAAAATTCCTTTTGAGGAAATGTATTTAAATTATTAACCATCCTATTGAATTTAAAAACATCCCTTTAAAACATGTGATACACTCTTGGAAAATAATAATGGATTAAAACAATCCTTTTATCATAAAATTCATTTTTAATTGGCCTTTTGGGAATTTACACAAACACTTAGAATACATAAACATTTCTTTTAGAAATCATGAATGATTAATTTATGAAAAACCTATCATTCCAAACATAGAAAAATTAAAACATTCTACAAACCCATCAAGAGTGTCACATATATTTATAACAAGATATGAAATTAATTAAAAAATCTAACACTTAACATTAAATATCAAATAGAAACAATTTCAAAACACCTACCTTAGTCACTGGAAACACATTTCCATTAATGGTGAAAGACAAAACACATAATATAATGGACTCTATAGGCCATAAAAAAACTAAATACCCAATATTAGACCAACATAAACCCACTAGTTATAATAAACTGAAGAGAACTCGCCCATACTAACACAACCCGACACACTAAGGCCCCTCTTGGGGTGATAGTAAGTTGAGAAAGCCACACCAAGTCCACATCCGATAAGCTAGTGGATGGGGACTAGTGATAATTATGTATATCAAATAAATGGTAGGTATTTTCCTAATGAATTTTTATTCACTAAAAACTCCAATCAAATCATAACCGTGTGTGATTTAAAATAACTATATCAACCCAGAAGAAATAATGCATGTAAACACCTCTAAGAATAATAATAATGCATCCATAAAAATATATCCAAATCATGAAAAGGGAAAAAAACGTTCCCAAAAAGTAAATAAGGGGAGTCCCAACCTAATATATAATGAATAAAAATACTCGTTTTATGTACATTTTAACGGGATACGACCAAAAATCATCGTTATTAAACACAACTAGGCTCCACCAACACCAAGCCTTTCAAAGTTATTATCCACCTACTTGTCATATTCATAAGGCTTGGAACTTTTGGAAAAATAACATACAGGGGTGAGTAAAAACATACCTAATAGTAGAACACAAAAACCAAACATGAATTTAGTAGAGTAAGATAGTCATCTCATCCCACAAGATAAGAGGGAAAAAAATAAACCAATCAAATAAATATGATCAATGTAGAAACTAAGTCTAATATATATAGTGAGATATATCTCAATATTTATAGCCAAATAATGAGGCTGAGTATTTCCATATATACAATTATAAGTGTTTTCATGATTCTTGTAACCCAATGTAAGCACCCAAGATCCACTATGCGAGACCCACACCTCAGTAATGGGATAATGCATTTGAGAGGGTATTATCCCATAGTAGAAGACCCATGCCTTGTCTAATCTCTTAAATGAGGGGTACCAACTCCATAGATATTAAACCCACCCCCTAAGAGGGTATGGTGGGAGGGGTACTGAATCTACCTATACCAATTTAGTGGGAGACCCATGCCCTGGTATATACATTCCATCATGGGGGTAACAACCCCAATGTTGCTCTAAGTATCACACTAGAGTATCAACACTATCCAACAATATGGAATGAAGATACATACTTTCACTACCTCATGATGTCTCCTTAATTTAAAAATAAAGGCCACTATAAATTCCTAAATGAAATTATATTCATGAAGGAATACTAATGTTTCCAAATCCAAGCCTAAAAGAAAACGATACGAGAGGTCTTTATAATGAGAGAGGTATTCAATGTTCCCTTCTTGGGTATATGGGGTGTAATCCTATGATAAATACCTGGACATGTTCTACCATTCCACGTGACTTGTAAAAGACCTTGTACATTGTGTGTGATCTAAGGAACAAAGTCTGTGGGACCACATAGGATCATGGGTTTGTACTCCTTGTACATATTGAGTGGGTCATTTAAGTTCAACAGTGTCTGGGTTAGGCCACAAAAAAATTGATATTTATCTTGTCCCAAAACCTTATCCATTGTAACACCCAAGATACATGGTTTGTATTAATTTAGAATTCATAATGTGTAGTTTATAATTTATAACCAGATTTGTATCCTTTTAAAAATCATTTTATTTATACTAATATCACCAACAATATCACAAAAAACAATATCTATGTCTCCAAACTCAAATGAAACACTCTAAATTTCTTATTTCTTCCATCTAATTTCTGAAATTCAATATCTATCATCCACCCATATATCGCTATAAAAACTCACACCATTTTATAGGGTTGTTCATCTAGTTTTACACACAAAATATATCTTCCTCTATAATAATTCCCCGCAATACCTAACATGTGTTAATAATTGCACAAAATAATGATGTTCATATGTTGGATCATGATTCCAACTAGACCGGTATCAAATCACCAACCTATCTCAGGCTAGTGATGAATATGTGAATAATGAACATATTAAGACACAATAAGTAATGTTAGAATCATAATTGGTTTTTGTGGACATTTCAATCAATTATAACCATAGAAATAAATATTAAATGTATAATCCAATATAATGAGTAAAATTAAAGGCCATATAAAAATAATAATTTAATAAGGTCATAAAAAATAGGGGAAATCATGGATTCAAATAAGATAATAAATACATGATTTAATTCAAAAATAAAAAAGTATAGAATCAAAAAATATCAAATAACTGCCTCATTGAAGAAGTGATCCTCAGTGAAAAATAGTTCAGCATAAATTTCATTGGTGATCCTCATTTATTTCGTTTGTTGGTCCAAATATTCTAATATATTTACCTTTGTTGACTATATTTTTTGAAGATAAGTCAATTAATAGGGTTATGAATCTAACACTAGATAATTTATATATAGGATATTAAATAGGGGGATTTCTATGAAGTGAAAATCAATCATCTAATTAATTTGTTCATTAATTATTAATTTTAATTCTTTTAAATCTAACCTTGAAGATGAAATAGTGAGAGACCTGATGAAAATGGATTTCATACCATTATTAGGGTTCAACACACATTTTGAATGTTATTAAGGCCTCAGTTTCTCTGTTTGAGACCATGTTCAAGCAGAGCACCGTTATCTCTAAAATGATGCATGTGCATGGTTTAATATTTTTAATATTTTTAATTTATAAATATCAGGGACCATTGATTGAAAATACACACAAAATCTAAAATAAAACCCATAATAATATTTATGGACATTAAATGTGTCAAAATATAATACTATAATCATTACACTCTCCCCACCTTCAAGGAATTTCACCTCAAAAATAACAACCTACTAGAAAAAGTTGAGAGTATTGAGCTCTCATATTCCTCTCATACTCCCATGATCTCTTCTAAAGGCTCCCTTGTTCCAAAATAACTAATACTTATGGAACTACTAGAAAAAAAATTATACCAACATTTTGGAACCATTGGTATATCCCACCTATAACACCCCGAGCTTTCACGATACACTTCTCTTTCAATAATGCAATAGCTTTCATTGTACGCCAGTTCGAGATTCTAACACACCGTGACCAATCAAATTAGCAGTTAAAAATATTAATACCCACTTTTTGAAATTATTTAAATTTTATATTTCAAAATAGACTTCATTTTTTTATTCGGAATATCGAAATTATCCTTATTTGGATTTTCTGTAATTTTCTGAGAACTTCCAATTTTTTATGAATAGTGAAAAATATTGAAAAAAAACTTTTTTAATCAAAATAATTTATATTGATTAATTATAATATTGAGTGGTTTTAAAGTATAATTAGAATTTATTTTTACCATTTTATCCAATGGTGTTCATTAGAATTAATTTCACTTTGAAATTGGACATAAATAATTGTCAATCTTTTGATATATATTGTTTCTTAAAAACACGCTATTTGTTATGACAGCGGGAATTAATTATAAAATTAATTAATTAAAATTATATTTTTGGAATTTTGTAAAATATACATCATTTTTTAATTCGGAATATCAATTATAACTTAGGGTGAAATTTTGGCATTGTTCTGAAAAACATCAATTTTTGATGAATAGTGAAACCACTAAGTGGTAGTTAAAAAAATGATTTTTCGTTTAAATGAAGCATTACCACTTCTGTGATTTTATTTTCAAAAATCCTAAATTCATGGTTGTCATTATGAAGTAAAATTTGGTTCAATGGAATTAAAAATAAATTTGGTGAATAGTAACTTTTAAGTTTAATTAATCGCGATTAAAGGTGATTAGTGAAATTTAAGGTAAAAATGATATTATAAAAATATAAAAATACCTTTAAACTTGTCCTAACCCTATTTTATGAGTCATGTAAGACCAATAATATCCATAGGTCAACTTGGGGACCCCATGGAGCCACTTTTGTAGGAAAATGACATTAAAATCCTTTTATTTAATGTTAAAATAAAAATGTCACAAACATGAGTTGTTTTACTAAAACAATTTTTAAATGGGGTTATACAAGTCATATTTTTGACTCTAAATATTCATTAGAAATATAAAATAATTTCCTACATCATGATAGTTTTTTTAAATTTTTAGACATTAAATAAATTAAATTTTTATGACACCATGATGATGCAGCGATTACCTCATTAATTAAGGATTTAAATAAAATGAAAAGATAATGTAAAATATAGGACTTCGACTTGTAAAAAACCTATTGTATGAGTATTTTTAGAACCCTTATCACCTTATCCTCTAAATATATAAGTTTGGGACCTTTAAAATCTGAAACCCATTATATAATAAAGTAACATTTCATGACGTTCCAAGAGTGCCCCTCCTTTCCTCTTATAAAAGGCCCCCAACTATACCACCTTATTGACACCTTCAATCCTTTTGTCTCGGCCAACATCTGACCAAATACTCTCTAAACATCCTTCTCTTACTCCTATAAGCCTCACTTTGGGCATAATTCTTCCCAATGGAGCCTCTGGCTCAAATCAAAAAAAGTTACCCGATTTTAAGGTAATGTCTTCTCTTATGTTCTTTTGTTTTATTTTGCTTCTACAACCCCCTAAAATATTTTTATTACTTTATTTTGTAACAACACCATTATATTCAATATACTAGGATGTTTTTATGAGATGTATTTGATTTACACTTACACACACCTTCGTATAATGGTTAAAGAACATACTGTTTCTGTGGGAGGTGAATTACTGCCTCACGAAACGATGATTGTTCAAACTTCTTTTAACACTCTCATGGTGGCCATTATGATGACACTATTTTTTATATATGGTATATATTATGTTTATGTTTTCCTTATGCTTCTATATTTTTCATTTATGGCACACCTTTGTGATTTCCATTATGGGAAAACGCGATAATTTCATTTTAGGAAGCACGGACTGCCGCCCCCGCAAAGTGATTTGAATCGTTAATGCCATATGTGGGATGTATAAAGGATGGAGTAAATGATATTATATAAGATATTATACTGGAATTATAATATACCTTTATGTCATTATGATTTCATTCCATTAAATATGAAATTGAAATTAAAGTAGCGTTAATGCATACGTACGGCTTACCGTCTCCATGAACGGTGCATTTCATTTCTTACCTCTGAATGTGATGTAATATTATAAATGCATTTATATACTGGATATATAGGATATATATTATATCTACATCATGAATATAATTTTGGATATAATGTATATTTTACCACATGAACAACGTGTAATTATAATAAGTTTATTTTTGACTCAAGTACCTAAGACCGACAAAATGACTGTTATTAACTGAAATAATTAAATTATGTTCATAACATGGTAATAAGTGATATAAAAGGAATAATTAACATGAAAAAGGTTCTTAAGAAAATATAAATTAACTCTAGTTTATTATTCAGGAGATTAAAGAATGATCGAGTCAATTCGGACACGAGGTAAGAGAACTTCTTAACCCAATTTCTATTCTTTGGGTAATCTCCTACTTTAAAATTATGTCATGATATTATTATGTCCTATCTCGTATTTTTACTTTCGTTATGTGTACATATAGTGAATAAATATAATAGATCTATTTTATTTAAAAAAATGATCTTTGTAAGGGACTTCGTCTGAATCTCCTTTCATTGAGGCATATTTTGTTTTATACACAACATTCTTTTATACGGTGTATAAACCCCTTTGACTTTTACGTTTATTCAAAATGAATCTTTTTATACAAAGTGTTTTACTAAAATACAAAACGGAATTTTTTTCTTGTCGTACGTATGCGGCAACAACGACTTCTCCGTCGCCGTGACCATTATTTGAGTTTCGGCTTCCTCTACAAGCCATAACTTTTTTTAAATGAAAAATAAATACAATGTTTTAATTTTTCTTTATTTTGGTATTGAAAATGGTTTTGAAAGTGTTTTAATTATGTCAATATGTTGTATTGATATCTAGTGATTGAAATGTGGAAATTTTATGTTTCCTTTATGCATGTTTTATGTGATACGATTATGTTATGGTTTATGATATTTTTAAACCTATTCATATGAGGAATGCATTGGACTTAATAAGTGACGGGTGGACCCCGCTATAGCTCCAAGATGCATCGGAAGCTCTCATGGGACAAACTAATGTCTTGGAATGAGGCCTTGACAAAATATTATTTGTAGTCTTAGCACAATTCCTTGGATACGTGGTTATAATAGTCTGGCATTATGCATTACATCATTATAAAAGTGGTTATTGATATTGCATGTGATTATTCGACTAGTAGAATATCCATGTGAGTAAGTAAATGGCATTATTTAATTTTATTTTTTCCATATTATACTATAGTTAAAGTTTAAAAAGGCTTTTGTTTTAGTTATACATTTCTTTAAATGTTAATTTTTATTTATGAAAGCTTCCACAATATTGTTATCCTTACTAAGCATCTGAGCTCACCCATTTCAATGTTTTAATATTTTCTAGGATGTGAAGAAGTATTTTATGAATGACCTGCAGGGATAGTCAGAAGAGGATTTGAGTGTGGACTATGGAGACTTTGTTATTGTATTTTTTCACTTTATGATGTAATGTAACATTTATGAATGTATCTAGTGTTTCCAAGACTACTAAATTAATCGGTCTTTCGAGACATGATCTTTTGTGATCATGCCAACGTTACGAAGTAATGCACCGACTCTGGGTAACTAGGGTCGGGGCATTAGAGTTGGTATGAGAGGAAGTTTAGTACTAACCTTGGAAGCTAGATTCAGATAAACATTGATTAGAGCACATATCCCAAATATAGACTTTGAGGATTAATATAGAAGAACATCCTAGAATTTTGATATTATAGAGATTTTGTGAGTTTTCCGAGCAATACATCCCTGTCTGGATATGAGTAGGTAGAGGTGGCTCTGGCACAGATGTACCTAGGGGTAAAACCTGAAAACAACGCTTTGAGCTAGACTCGAATGGGAACTGGTGCATGACAATGGGCCTTACTGCACTCTTCGTTTCGACACTCCCGAGGGATATGCTTAGGATAATTCTCATTTTCATTACAAACCACTATGAAGGGTTACGAGTATATACTTCCTCAAATAGATCATTTTTATGATTATGGATTATATCCATAAATATTTCAATTTATGTTAAGTATTTTACAAGTATGGAATTATGTATTTTGAATCATAAAATAATCTAGTTTATTCCATTGTTTAGAAATGGCGCCTAGTGGAAGAAATGGAAACCTTATCAATGCATGCACTCTGTGTAGGGATTTCCCTCCTGCTCAAGATAATTATTGTGGATCTGGAGATTAAACTGGTGCTGATCAACTTATTACCATAATGGGACAACTCAGTTAGGTTATGAATAATAACCTTACTCGTATGGAGCACCGTGATCCGCAACGTGGAGGATCAATGTTAGACTGCTTCATGAAGCAACAACCACCAACATTTAATGGGGGTACAAATCCATTATTATCTAAGCAATGGGTAAACTCCTTAGAGAAAATATTCCATGCCTTGTGGAGTAGCGAAAGGGAGAAGGTTGTCAAGGCAATTTACCACCTCACTGGAGATGTGGATCAATGGTGGTCGTTGATTCAAAATTAAAAGGAAGATGATGAAGTATCAAATATGAAATGGAGAGAGTTCAAAGTTCTTTTCTTAGAAAAATACATTCCACATAACCATCGAGCAGATATGGAAAGGCAATTTCTGAGTCTGAAGTAGAAGGAGGATGAGAATGTCGCAAAGTATGAGGCTAACATTACAAAGATAGCGAGGAATGTTGTAGATTATATACGTAACCCAAGAAGTAAGATTGATCGTTTATTTGATGGGTTAAAACCATATCTCCGTCGACCATTAGTCTCACAAACCTTCTCGTCGTACGAAGATATTGTCTCATGTTCTATCAAGGCAGAAAAGGAATTCTCTAAGTCTTATGACAACAAAGTAAAGGAACAGAAAAAGAGAATGGTGGAACAAGAGACAGATAATGGGAAAAAGGGAAAGAAGAATTTTCTATTATGTGATAATTGTGGGAATAATATCCCCATTACTTGCCTAAAAGGAATGTGAGTTTGTTATAAATGTGGAGAAAAAGGTCACCAGGCTCATGATTATAAGGGAAAGAAAGAGGCTATCAATGTTGAATGCTAAAACTATAGAGAAATGGGGCATTATGAAAATGAATATCCTAAGCGTCAGGGAAACATACCTCAGAAAAGACCAAGGGATCCAGGACAATCTTATGTTGTTACTACAGTTGAAGTGGAATAACTAATGTATTGGTGCTTTTGGACTCAAGGATTATATTCTGGATATAAGGATAACGTGATATATATATAAGGATTATATTACAGTACATGTTGTTTTCATTAAGTATTTAATATGATGAAGGTAATTATATTTTTAGTATGTGACAATAGGAGAATCTTTACCTTGTTTGGGGAATCTGATGTCACAATTGATTTTGTAATTTAGAGACCTTTTTACAGAAAGTCTGGACAAAGGTATTTTGGATAACAATAAAGGTTGGAATGGATTATGTTGAACTTTGGATAGTATTGATTAAGGTTAAAACACTTATGAAGATTATTTTTGGGATATTATAATACTATAGTTTTAGAAAAAGGATAACCTATAGGTTGGGGGATAACCCGTCGCGTCAGACCCAGCTATACGAATCGAACCCACAACCATAGTGCAACAGGCGATTATTACCTACCACTAGCCTACAAGAAGTCCCTGGTTATTACAAAATATTTTGCCTAATCTAAATGGTATTTGTTAAAATTTTGAACCTTGTACGATTAGGATAAATATAATATTTTTGAGTTCTATTATCTTTTTGAGTAAAAGATGATTTTGTGGTAGAAATTATTTGAAGGTTGAAACTCTACTTGTCAAGAATAAATATATATATACCGGTCTCTTATTCTATGAATAAATTAATTCTTAAAAATTATTAAAGGGATATTAAAACAAAAAATGTGTTATCCTAATACCTTATGTCTTGTTGAACTGATAATATTTTAAATCAACATAGATTGAAGGCTTTGAGGCCCTCAATTTTACACTTGTTTGTGATTGATGACCTCAATCACTCCCTACAAATATATACGTTTTTCCTCTAATTACATATCTCTAATTTCCACCAATGTTCTCCTTATCGAGATCATAATTTGGTTGTGACTTTTTTATTTCCCTTTCCCTCTTATTAAGGCTAAATTTTATTAACCTTATTTCCGATGTGGGTTTTCCACAAAGGTATTTTCTATTTTCAACCTTTTATTTTCATGGAAAAAATTCAAATTGTGAGGACGCAATTTATTGAAGGAGGGGAGAATGTAACACCCTGAGATTTCATGATACGCTTCTCTTTCAATAATGCAATAGCTTGCATTGTATGCAAGTTCGAGATTCTAACACACCGCGACCAATCAAAGTAGCAGTTATGAATAGTAATACCCACTTTTTAAAATTATATAAATTTTATATTTCAAAATGGACTTAATTTTTGTATTCGGAATATCGAAATTATCCTAAGTTGAATTATTTGTAATTTTCTGACAACTTCCAATTTTTTATGAATAGTGAAAAATACTTAAAAACAAATTTTTTAATCAAAATAATTTATAGTAAGAAATTATGCAATTGAGTTGTTTTAAAGTATAATTATAATATATTTTTACCATTTTATCCAATGGTGTTCATTAGAATTAATTTCACTTTGAAATTAGACATAAATAATTGTAAATCTTTTGATATATATTGTTTCTTAAAAACACGCTATTTGTTGTGACAGCGGGAATTAATTATAAAATTAATTAATTAAAATTATATTTTTTTAATTTTGAAAAATATACATCATTTTTTAATTAGGAATATCAGTTATATCTTAGGGTGAAAATTTGGCATTGTTCTAAAAAACTTCAATTTTTGATGAATAGTAAAACCACTAAGTGGTAGTTAAAAAAATATTTTTCTTTGAAATGAAACATTACCACTTTTTTGATTTGATTTTGAAAAATCCAACATACATGGTTGTCATTACGAAGTAAAATGTGGGTCAATGGGATTAAAAAAAATTTTGGTGAATAGTAATTTTTAAGTTTAATTAATCACTATTAAAGGTAATTAGTGAAATTTAAGGTAAATATGATATTATAAAAATATTTAAATACCTTTACACTTTTCCTACCCCTATTTTATGAGTAATTTAAGACCAATAAAATCCATGGGTCAAATTGGGGACCCCATGGAGCCACTTTGTTAGGAAAATGACATTAAAAACCTTTTATTTAATGTTAAAATAAAAATGCCAAAAACATGAGTTATTTTCCTAAAACAATTTTTAAATGGGGTTATACAAGTCATAGTTTTTACAACAAATATTCATTAGAAAGATAAAATAATTTCCTACATCATAATATTTTTTTTATAATTTTCAGACATTAAATAAATTAAATTTTTATGACACCATGATGATGCAGCGATTACCTCATTAATTAACGATTTAAATAAAATGAAAAGATAATGTAAACTATAAGACGTAAACTTGTCACAAACCTATTGGATGAGTATATTTCGAACACTTATCACCTTTTCCACAAAATATATAAGTGTGGGACCTTTAAAATCCGAAACTCATTATATAATAAAGTAACATTTCATGACTATCCATGAGTGCCCCTCCTCTCCTCTTATAAAAGGCCCCCACCTCTACCACCTTATTCACACCATCAACCCTTTTGGCTCAGCCAACCTCTGCCCAAATATCCTCTCAACATCCCTCTATTACTCATAGAAGCCTAACTTTTGGCATAATATATCCCAATGAAGCCTTTGGCTCAAATAAAAAAAATTACCCGATTTTAAGGTAATGTCTTCTCTTGTGTTCTTTTGTGTTATTTTGCTTATCCAACCCCCTAAAATGTTTTTATTACTTTATTTTTTTACAACACCAGTCCCTTAAATATACTAGGATGTTTTTATGAGACGTATTTGATTTACACGTACACACACCTTCGTCTAATGGTTAAATAACATACTGTTTCTGTGGGTGACGAATTACTGCCTCCTGAAACGATGATTGTTCAAACTTCTTTTAACACCTCTCATGGTGGCCATTATGATGACACTATTTTTTATATATAATATATATTATTTTTATGTCTTCCTTATGCTTCTGTATTTTTCATTTATGGCACACCTTTATGATTTCCATTATGGGTAAACACGATAATTTCATTTTAGGAAGCACGGACTACCACCCCCACAAAGTGATTTGAATCGTTAATGTCATATGTGAGATGTATAAAGGATGGAGAAAATGATATTATATAAGATATTATACTGGACTTATAATATACCTTTATATCATTATGATTTCATTCTATTAAATATGAAATATAAATGAAAGTAGCGTTCATGCGTACGTATGGCTTACCGTCTCCATGAAATGTGAATTTCATTTCTTACCTCTAAATGTGATGTAATATTATAAATGCATTTATATACTGGATATATTGGATATATATTATATCTATATCATTAATATAATTTTGTATATAATTTCTATTTTACCACATGAACAACGTGTAATTATAAGAAGTTTATTTTTGACTCAAGTACCTAAGATCGACAAAATGACCGTTATTAACTTAAATAATTACATAATGTTCATAACATGGTAATAAGTGATATAAAAGGAATAATGAACATGAAAATGGTTCTTATGAAAATAGAAATTAACTCTAGTTTATTATTCAGGAGATTAAAGAATGATCGAGTTAGTCGGAAACGAAGGTAAGGGAACTTCTTAACCCAATTTCTATTCTTTGGGTAATATCCTACTTTCAAATTATATCCTGATATTATTATATCCTATATTTTATTTGTACATTCTTTATGTGTACATATAGTGAATACACATAATAGATCTATTTTATTTAAAAAAATTATCTTTGTAAGGGACTTCGTCTCAATCTTTTTTCATTGAGGCATATTTTGTTTTATACACAACATTCTTTTATACAATGTATAAACCCATTTTACTTTTACCTTTATTCAAAAGGAATCATTTTATATGAAGTGTTTTACTAAAATACAAAAACGAATGTTTTTCTTGTCGTACGTATGCGGCGACAACAACTTCCCCGCCGCCGTGACCATTATTTGAGTTTTGGCTTCCTCTACAAGCCATAACTTTTTTTAAAATGAAAAATAAATACAAAGTTTTAATTTTCCTTTATTTTGGTATTGAAAATGGTTTTGAAGGTGTTTTTATTATGTCAATGTGTTCTATTGATATCTAGAGATTGAAATGTGAAAATTTTATGTTTTCTTTCATGCATGTTTTATGTGATACGATTATGTTATGGTTTATGATATGTTTAAACCTATTCATATGAGGAATTAATTGCACTTAATAAGTTATGGGTGGAGCCTTCTATAGCTCCTCAATGCATCGGCAGGCTCATCAGACAAACTAGTGTCTTGGCATGAGGCCTTGACAAAATATTTTTTTTAGTCTTGGCACGAGGCCTTGGCTACATGGTTATAATAGTCTGGCATTATGCATTCCATCGTTATGAAAGTGGTTATTGATATTTCATGTGATTATTCGACTAGTAGAATATCCATGTGAGTAAGTAAATGGAATTATTTAATTTTATTTTTGCCATATTATGGTGAAGTTCAAGTTTAAAAAGGCTTTTTTTAGTTATACATTTCCTTAAATGTTATTTTTTTTTGAAAGCTTCCACAATATTGTTATCCTTACTGATCATTTGAGCTCACCCCTTTCAATGTTTTAATATTTTCTAGGATGTGAAGAAGTATTTTATGAATGACCTGCATGGATAGTCAGAATATGATATGAGTGTGGACTATGGAGACTTTTTTATTGTAGTTTTTAACTTTATGATGTAATGTATCATTTATGAATGTATCTAGTGTTTCCGAGACTACTAAACTAATCGGGCTTTCGAGACTTGATCTTTTGTTATCATGCCAATGTTACGAAGTAATGCACCGACTCTGGGTAACTGGGGTCAAGGCATTACAGTTGGTATCAGAGGCAGTTTAGTACTAACCTTGGAAGCTAGATTTATATAAACACTGATTAGAGCACATAGCCCAAAGATAGACTTTGAGGATTAGTATAGAAGAACTTCCTAAAAATTTGGTATTATAGAGATTTTGTGAGTTTTCCAAGAAATACATCCCTGTCTAGATATGAGAAGGTAGAGGCAGCTCTGGAACAGATGTACCTAGGGGTAAAACCCAAAAACACCGCTTTGAGCTAGACTCGAACGGGAACTGGTGCATGACAACGGGCCTTGCAGCACTCTTGGTTACGACACTCCTGGGGTATATGCTTAGGATAATTATCATTTTATTTACAAACCACTATGAAGGGTTACGAGTATATACCTCCTCAAAGAAAACATTTTTATGATTATGGATTATATCCATAAATAGTTTAATTTATGTTAATTATTTTACAAGTATGGAATTATGTATTTTGATTCATAAACTAATCTAGTTTATGCCATTGGTTAGAAATGGCGCCTAGTGGAAGGAATGGGAACCATATCAATGCACGCACTCCGTGTAGGGATTTCCCTCCTGCTCAAGATAATTATTGTGGATCTGGAGATACAACAGGTGATGATCATCTGATTACCATACTGGGACAACTCACTCAGGTTATGAATAATAACCTTACTGGTATGGAGCACCCTGATCTGCAACGTGGAGGATCAATGTTAGACCGCTTCATGAGGCAACAACTGCCAACATATAATGGGGGTACAAATCCATTATTAGCTGAGCAATGGGTAAACTCCTTAGAGAAAATATTCCATACCTTGGGGAGTAGCGAAAGGGAGAAGGTTGTCATGGCAGTTTACCGCCTCACTGGAGATGTTGATCAATGGTGGTCGTTGATTCAAAATACAAAGGAAGATGATGAAGTATCAAATATGGAATGGAGAGAGTTCAAAGTTCTTTTCTTAGAAAAATACTTTCCACGTGACCATTGAGCTGATATAGAAAGGAAATTTCTGAGTCTGAGGCAGAAGGAGGATGAGAATGTCGCAAAGTATGAGGCTAACTTTACAAGGTTAGCGAGGCATGCTGCAGATTATAAACATAACCCAAGAAGTAAGATTGATCATTTCTTTTATGGGTTAAAACCATTTCTCCGTCAAGCATTAGTCTCACAAACCTTCTCGTCGTACAAAGATATTGTCTCGTGTGCTATCAAGACAAAAAAGGCATTCTCTAAGTCTTATGACAACAATGTAAATCAAGAGAAAAAAAGGATGGTGGAACAAGAGACAGATAAAGGGAAAAAGGGAAAGAAGGATTTTCTATTATGTGATAATTGTGGGAAGAATCACCCCGGTACTTGCCTAAAAGGAATTGGAGTTTGTTATAAATGTGGAGAAAAAGTTCACCAAGCTCGTGATTGCAAGGGAAAGAAAGAGGCTATCAATGTTGAATGCTAAAATTGTAGATAAATGGGGCATTATGCAAATGAATGTCCTAAGCGTCAGGGAACCATACCTTAGAAAAGGCCAATGGATCAAGGAAAATCTTTTTTTGTTACTATAATTGAAGTGGAATAACTAATGTATTGGTGCTTTTGTACTCAAGGATTATATTCTGGTTATAAGGATAATGTGATATATATATATAAGGATTGTAATTCAGTACTTTTTGTTTTCATTAAGGATTTAATATAAGGTAATCATATTTTTAGTATGTGACAATAAGAGAATCTTTACCTTGTTTGGGGAATCTGATGTTATAATTGATTTTGGAATTTAGAGACCAATTATAGAAAGACTGGACAAAGGTATTTTGGATAACAATAAAGGTTGGAATGGATTAATTTGAACTTTGGATAGTATTGTTTAAGGTTAAAACACTTATGAAAATTATCTTTGGGATATTATAATACTATAGTTTTAAAAAAAGGATAACCTACAGGTTGGGGGATAACCCGTCGCGTCGAACAAAGCTGTAGGAATCGAACCCACAACCGAAGTGGGATAGGCCTTTATTACCTACCACTAGCCTACAAGAAGTCCCTGGTTATTAAAAAATAGTTTTCCTAATCTAAATGGTATGGGTTAATATTTTTAACCTTTTACGATTAGGATAAATATAATATTTTTGAGTTCCATTATCTTTTTGAGTAAAAGATGAGTTTGTGGTAGAAATTAGTTCATGGTTAAAACTCTACTTGTCGAGAATAAATATATATATACCTATCACTTATTCTATAAATATATTAATTCTTAAACATTAGTAGAGGGATATTAAAACAAAAAATGTGTTATCCTAATACCTTATGTCCTGTTGAACTGATAATATTTTAAATCAACATAGATTGAAGGCTTTGAGGCCCTTAATTTTACACTTTTTTGTGATTGATGACCTCAATCACTCCCTAAAAATATTTACATTTTTCATCTAATTATATATCTTTAATTGCCACCAATGTTCTCCTTATCGAGATCATAATTTGGTGGTGACTTTTTCATTTCCCTTTCCCTCTTATTAAGGAAAAATTTTATTATCCTTATTTCCGATGTGGGTTTTCCACAAAGGTATTTTCTATTTTCAACCTTTTATTTTCAAAGAAAATTTTCAAATTGCGAGGATGAAAATTATTGAAGGAGGGTAGAATGTAACACCTCGAGCTTTCACGATACGGTTCTCTTTTAATAATGCAATAGCTTGCATTGGACGCAAGTTTGAGATTCTAACACACCGCGACCAACCAAAGTAGCAGTTATGAATAGTAATACCCACCTTTTGAAACTATAAAAATTTTATATTTCAAAATGGGCTTCATTTTTGTATTCTGAATATCGAAATTATCCTAAGTTGAATTTTTTGTAATTTTCTGTGAACTTCCAATTTTTTATGAATAGTGAAAAATACTTAAAAACAACTTTTTTAATCCAAATAATTTATAGTGATAAATTATAATATTGAGTGGTTTTAAAGTATAATTTGAATATATTTTTACCATTTTATCCAATGGTGTTCATTATAATTAATTTCACTTTGAAATTGGACATAAATAATTGTCAATCTTTTGATATATATTGTTTCTTAAAAACACGCTATTTATTGTGACAAAAGGGAATTAATTTTAAAATTAACTAATTCAAATTATATGTTTGGAATTTTTTAAAATAGACATCATTTTTGAATTCGGAATATCAACTATATCTTAGGGTGAAATTTTAGCATTGTTCTGAAAAACTTCAATTTTTGATGAATAGTGAAACCACTAAGTGGTAGTTAAAAAACTGATTTTTCATTTAAATGAAACATTACCACTTCTGTGATTTGATTTTGAAAAATCCGACATACATGGTTTTCATTAGGAAGTAAAATTTGGTTCAATGGGATTAAAATAATTTTTGGTGAATAGTAATTTTTAAGTTTAATTAATCGCAATTAGATGTAAATAGTGGAATTTAAGTTAAAAATGATATTATAAAAATATGAAAATACCTTTACACTTGTCATGACCCTATTGGATGAGTCATGCCCTACCAAGACAATCCATGGGTCAACTTGGGGACCCCATGGAGCCACTTTGTTAGGAAAATGACATTAAAAACCTTTTATTTAATGTTAAAATAAAAATGTCACAAACATGAGTTGTTTTACTAAAACAATTTTTAAATGGGGTTATACAAATTATATTTTTGACTATAAATATTCATTAGAAATATAAAATAATTTCCTACATCATGATATTTTGTTTATAATTTTTAGACATTAAATAAATTAAATTTTTATGACACCATGATGAAGGAGCGATTACCTCATTAATTAATGATTTAAATAAAATGAAAAGATAATGTAAAATCTAAGACATATACTTGTCAAAAACCTATTGTATGAGTATATTTCGAACACTTATCTCCTTATCCTCGAAATATATAAGTGTGGGACCTTTAAAATCCGAAACTCATTATATAATAAAGTAACATTTCATGACTTTCCAAGAGTTCCCCTCCTCTCCTCTTATAGAAGGACCCCACCTCTACCACCTTATTCACACCTTCAAGCCTTTTGGATCGGTCAAACTCTGCCCAAATAATCTCTCAACTTCCCTATGTTACTCCTAGAAGCCTCACTTTGGGCATAATTCTTCCCAAGGAATCCATTGGCTAAAATCAAAAAAAAAAAGTTACCTGATTTTAAGGTAATGTCTTCTCTTGTGTTCTTTTGTTTTATTTTTCTTCTCCAACCCCCTAAAATATTTTTATTACTTTATTTTGTAAAAAACAGTATATTAAATATACTAGGATGTTTTTATGAGATGTATTTGATTTACACTTACACACACTTTCGTCTAATGGTTAAAGAACATACTGTTTCTGTGGGTGGCGAATTACTGCCTCACGAAACGATGATTGTTCAAACTTCTTTTAACACCTCTCATGGTGGCCATTATGATTGAACTATTTTTTATATAAGATATATATTATGTTTATGTTTTCCTTATGCTTCTTTATTTTTCATTTATGGAACACCTTTATGATTTCCATTATGGGTAAACGCGATAATTTCATTTTAGGAAGCACGAACTACCACCCCCGCAATGTGATTTGAATCATTAATGCCAAATGTGGGATGTATAAAGGATAGAGTAAATTATATTATATAAGATATTATACTGGAATTATAATATACATTTATATCATTATGATTTCATTCCATTAAATATGAAAAAGAAATGAAAGTAGCGTTCATGCGTACGTATGGCTTACCGTCTCCATGAACGGTGCATTTCATTTCTTACCTCTAAATGTGATGTAATATTATAAATGAATTTATATACTGGATATATTGGATATATATGATATCTATATCATTAATATAATTCTGTATATAGTGGATATTTTACCACATGAACAACGTGTAATTATAAGAAGTTTATTTTTGACTCAAGTACCTAAGATCGAAAAAATGACTGTTATTAACTTAAATAATTACATAATGTTCATAACATGGTAATAAGTGATATAAAAGGAATAATGAACATGAAAATGGTTCTTAAGAAAATATAAATTAACTCTAGTTTATTATTCAGGAGATTACAGAATGATCGAGTCAGTCGGACACGAGGTAAGGGAACTTCTTAACCCAATTTCAATTCTTTGGGTAATCTCCTACTTTCAAATTATATCCTGATATTATTATATCCTATCTTGTATTTGTACTTTCTTTATGTGTAAATATAGTGAATACACATAATAGATCTATTTTATTTAAAAAAATTATCTTTGTAAGGGACTTCGTCTCAATCATTTTCATTGAGGCATATTTTGTTTTATACACAACATTCTTTTATACAGTGTATAAACCCATTTGACTTTTACCTTTATTGAAAAGGAATCTTTTTATACGAAGTTTTTTACTAAAATATAAAAAGGAATGTTTTTCTTGTCGTACGTATGCGGTGACAACAACTTCCCCGCCGCCGTGACCATTATTTGAGTTTTGGCTTCCTCTACAAGCCATAACTTTTTTTTAAATGAAAAATAAATACAAAGTTTTAATTTTCATTTATTTTGGTATTGAAAATGGTTTTGAAAGTTTTATTATTATGTCAATGTGTTCTATTGATATCTAGTGATTGAAATGTGCAAATTTTATGTTTTCTTTCATGAATGTTTTATGTGATACGATTATGTTATGGTTTATGATATGTTTAAACCTATTCATATGAGGAATTCATTTCACTTAATAAGTGACGGGTGGAGCCTTCTATAGCTCCTCGATGCATCGGCAGGCTCATCAGACAAACTATTGTCTTGGCATGAGGCCTTGAAAAAATATTTTTTGTAGTCTTGGCACGAGGCCTTGGCTACGTGGTTATAATAGTCTGGCATTATGCATTCCATCATTATGAAAGTGGTTATTGATATTGCATGTGATTATTCTACTAGTAGAATATCCATGTGAGTAAGTAAATGGAATTATTTAATTTTATTTTTGCCATATTATGGTGAAGTTCAAGTTTAAAAAGGCTTTTTTTAGTTATACATTTCCTTAAATGTTAATTTTTATTTTTAAAAGCTTCCGCAATATTGTTATCCTTACTGATCATTTGAGCTCATCCCTTTCAATGTTTTAATATTTTCTATGATGTGAAGAAGTATTTTATGAATGACCTGCATGGATAGTCAGAATATGATATGAGTGTGGACTATGGAGACCTTTTTATTGTAGTTTTTCACTTTATGATGTAATGTATCATTTTTGAATGTATCTAGTGTTTCCGAGACTACTAAACTAATCGGGCCTTCGAGACATGATCTTTTGTTATCATGCCAATGTTACGAAATAATGCACCGACTCTGGGTAACTGGGGTCGGGGCATTACAGTTGGTATCAGAGGCAGTTTAGTACAAACCTTGGAAGCTAGATTTATATAAACACTGATTAGAGCACATAGCCCAGAGATAGACTTTGAGGATTAGTATAGAAGAACTTCCTAGAATTTTGGTATTATAGAGATTTTGTTAGTTTTCCAAGAAATACATCCCTTTCTAGATATGACCAGGTAGAGGCGGCTCTGGAACAGATGTACCTAGGGGTAAAACCCAAAAACACCGCTTTGAGCTAGACTCGAACGGGAACTGGTGCACGACAACGGGCCTTGCTGCACTCTTGGTTACGACACTCCCAGGGGATATGCTTAGGATAATTATCATTTTCTTTACAAACCACTATAAAGGGTTACGAGTATATACTTCCTCAAAGAAAACATTTTTATGATTATGGATTATATCCATAAATAGTTCAATTTATGTAAAGTATTTTTCAAGTATGGAATTATGTATTTTGATTCATAAACTAATCTAGTTTATGCCATTGTTTAGAAATGGCGCCTAGTGGAAGGAATGGAAACCATATCAATGCACGCACTCCATGTAGGGATTTCCCTCCTGCTCAAGATAATTATTGTGGATCTGGAGATACAACTGGTGATGATCAACTGATTACCATACTGGGACAACTCACTCAGGTTATGAATAATAACCTTACTCGTATGGAGCACCCTGGTCTGCAACGTGGAGGATCAATGTTAGACCGTTTCATGATGCAACAACTACCAACATATAATGGGGGTACAAATCCATTATTAGCTGAGCAATGGGTAAACTCCTTAGAGAAAATATTCCATGCCTTGGGGAGTAGAGAAAGGGAGAAGGTTGTCATGGCAGTTTATCGCCTCACTGGAGATGTTGATTAACGGTGGTCGTTGATTCAAAATACAAAAGAAGATGATGAAGTATCAAATATGGAATGGAGAGAGTTCAAATTTATTTTCTTAGAAAAATACTTTCCACATGACCATTGAGCAGATATAGAAAGGAAATTTCTGAGTCTGAGGCAGAAGTAGGATGAGAATGTCGCAAAGTATGAGGCTAACATTACAAGGTTAGCGAGGCATACTGCAGATTATATACGTAACCCAAGAAGTAAGATTAATCATTTCTTTTATGTGTTAAAACCATTTCTCCGTCAAGAATTTGTCTCACAAACCTTCTCGTCGTACGAAGATATTGTCTCGTGTGCTATCAAGATAGAAAAGGAATTCTCTAAGTCTTATGACAACAAAGTAAATCAAGAGAAAAAAAGAATGGTGGAACAAGAGACAGATAAAGGGAAAAAGTGAAAGAAGGATTTTCCATTATTTGATAATTGTGGGAAGAATCACCCCGGTACTTGCCTAAAAGGAATTGGAGTTTGTTATAAATGTGGAGAAAAAGGTCACCAGGCTCGTGATTGCAAGGAAAAGAAAGTGGCTATCAATGTTGAGTGCTAAAATTGTAGATAAATGGGGAATTATACAAATGAATGTCCAAAGCGTCAGAGAAACATACCTTAGAAAAGGACAATGGATCAAGGAAAATCTTTTTTTGTTACTACAGTTGAAGTGGAATAACTAATGTATTGGTGCTTTTGGACTCAAGGATTATATTCTGGTTATAAGGATAATGTGATATATATATAAGGATTGTACTTCAGTACTTTTTGTTTTCATTAAGGATTTAATATGATTAAGGTAATCATATTTTTAGTATGTGACAATAAGAGAATCTTTACCTTGTTTGGGGAATCTGATGTTACAATCGATTTTGGAATTTTGAGACCAACTACAGAAAGACTGGACAAAGGTATTTTGGATAACAATAAAGGTTGGAATGGATTAAGTTGAACATTGGATAGTATTGTTTAAGGTTAAAACACTAATGAAGATTATTTTTGGGATATTATAATACTATAGTCGTAGAAAAAGGATAACCTGCAGGTTGGGGGATAACCCGTCGCATCGGACAAAGCTGTAGGAATCGAACCCACAACCGTAGTGGGATAGGCCTTTATTACATACCACTAGCCTACAAGAAGTCCCTGGTTATTAAAAAATAGTTTTCCTAATCTAAATGGTATGGGTTAATATTTTGAACCTTTTACGATTAGGATAAATATAATATTTTTGAGTTCTATTATCTTTTTGAGTAAAAGATGAGTTTGTGGTAGAAATTAGTTCATCGTTAAAACTCTACTTGTCAAGAATAAATATATATATACCTATCTCTTATTCTATGAATAAATTAATTCTTAAACATTAGTAAAGGGATATTAAAACAAAAAATGTGTTATCCTAATACCTTATGTCTTGTTGAACTCATAATATTTTAAATCAACATAGATTAAAGGCTTTGAGGCCCATAATTTTATACTTTTTTGTGATTGATGACCTCAATCACTCCCTACAAATATTTACGTTTTTCCTCTAATTATATATCTTTAATTTCCACCAATGTTCTCCTTATCGAGATCATAATTTGGTGGTGACTTTTTTATTTCCCTTTCCCTCTTATTAAGGAAAAATTTTATTATCCTTATTTCCGATGTGGGTTTTCCACAAAGGTATTTTCTATTTTCAACCTTTTATTTTCAAAGAAAAATATCAAATTGCGAGAATGAAATTTATTGAAAGAGGGTAGAATGTAAAACCTCGAGCTTTCACGATACGCTTCTCTATGAATAATGCAATAGCTTGCATTGTACGCAAGTTTGAGATTCTAACACACCGCGACCAACCAAAGTAGCAGTTATGAATAGTAATACCCACCTTTTGAAAATATAAAAATTTTATATTTCAAAATGGGCTTCATTTTTGTATTCGGAATATTGAAATTATCCTAAGTTGAATTTTTTGTAATTTTCTAAGATCTTCCAATTTTTTATGAATAGTGAAAAATACTTAAAAACAACTTTTTTAATCCAAATAATTTATAGTGATAAATTATAATATTGAGTGGTTTTAAAGTATAATTAGAATATATTTTTACCATTTTATCCAATGGTTTTCATTATAATTAATTTCACTTTGAAATCGGACATAAATAATTGTCAATCTTTTGATATATATTGTTTCTTAAAAACACGCTATTTGTTGTGACAACGGGAATTAATTATAAAATTAAGTAATTCAAATTATATTATTGGAATTTTTTAAAATAGAAATCATTTTTGAATTCGGAATATCAATTATATCTTACGGTGAAATTTTATCATTGTTCTGAAAAACATCAATTTTTGATGAATAGTGAAACCACTAAGTGGTAGTTAAAAACTGATTTTTCATTTAAATGAAACATTACCACTTCTGTGATTTGATTTTGAAAAATCCGACATACATGGTTTTCATTAGGAAGTAAAATTTGGTTCAATGGGATTAAAATAATTTTTGGTGAATAGTAATTTTTAAGTTTAATTAATCGCGATTAAAGGTAAATAGTGGAATTTAAGGTAAAAATGATATTATAAAAATATTAAAATACCTTTACACTTGTCCTAACCCTATTGGATGAGTCATTCCCGACCAAGACAATCCATGGGTCAACTTGGGGACCCCATGGAGCCACTTTGTTAGGAAAATGACATTAAAAACCTTTTATTTAATGTTAAAATAAAAATGTCACAAACATGAGTTGTTTTACTAAAACAATTTTTAAATGGGGTTATACAAATCATATTTTTTACTATAAATATTCATTATAAATCTAAAATAATTTCCTACATCATGATATTTTGTTTATAATTTTTAGACACTAAATAAATTAAATTTTTATGACACCATGATGAAGCAGTGATTACCTCATTAATTAACGATTTAAATAAAATGAAAAGATAATGTAAAATCTAAGACATACACTTGTCAAAAACCTATTGGATTAGTATATTTCTAACACTTATCACCTTATCCTAGAAATTTATAAGTGTGGTACCTTTAAAATCCGAAACACATTATATAATAAAGTAACATTTCATGACTTTCCAAGAGTGCCCCTCCTCTCCTCTTATAAAAGGCACCCACATCTACCACCTTATTCACACCTTCAAACCTTTTGGATCGGTCAAACTCTGCCCAAATACTCTCTCAACTTCCCTATGTTACTCCTATAATCCTCCCTTTGGGCATAATTCTTCCCAAGGAATCCATTGGCTCAAATCAAAAATAAAAAGTTACCCGATTTTAAGGTAATGTCTTCTCTTGTGTTCTTTTGTTTTATTTTTCTTCTCCAACCCCCTAAAATATTTTTATTACTTTATTTTGTAAAAAAACAGTATATTAAATATACTAGTATGTTTTTATGAGATTTAATTGATTTACACTTACACACACCTTCGTCTAATGGTTAAAGAACATACTGTTTCTGTGGGTGGCGAATTACTGCCTCACGAAATGATGATGGTTCAAACTTCTTTTAACACCTCTCATGGTGGCCATTATGATGGAAATATTTTTTATATATGATATATATTATGTTTATGTTTTCCTTATGCTTCTGTATTTTTCATTTATGGAATGCCTTTATAATTTCCATTATGGGTAAACGCGATAATTTCATTTTAGGAAGCACGAACTACCACCCCCGCAATGTGATTTGAATCATTAATGCCATATGTGGGATGTATAAAGGATGGAGTAAATTATATTATATAAGATATTATACTGGAATTATAATATACCTTTATATCATTATGATTTCATTCCATTAAATATGAAATAGAAATGAAAGTAGCGTTCATGTGTACGTACGACTTACCGTCTCCATGAATGGTGCATTTCATTTCTTACCTCTAAATGTGATGTAATATTATAAATGAATTTATATACTAGATATATAAGATATATATGATATCTACATCATGAATATAATTCTGTATATAATGGATATTTTACCACATGAACAACGTGTAATTATTAGAAGTTTATGTTTGACTCAAGTACCTAAGATCGACAAAATGACCGTTATTAACATAAATAATTACATAATGTTCAATACATGGTAATAAGTGATATAAAAGGAATAATGAATATGAAAAAGGTTCTTAAGAAAATATAAATTAACTCTAGTTTATTATTTAGGAGATTAAAGAACGATCGGGTCAAGTCGGACACGAGGTAAGGGAACTTCTTAACCCAATTTCTATTCTTTGGGTAATCTCCAACTTTTAAATTATGTCATGATATTATTATTTCCTATCTCATATTTGTACTTTCTTTATGTGTACATATAGTGAATACACATAATAGATCTATTTTATTTAAAAAAATGATCTTTGTAAGGGACTTCGTCTCAATCTCATTTCATTGAGGCATATTTTGTTTTATACACAACATTCTTTTATATAGTGTATAAACCCCTTTGACTTTTACGTTTATTAAAAAGGAATATTTTTATACGAAGTGTTTTACTAAAATAAAAAAATTAATGTTTTTATTGTCATTCGTATGCGGCGAAAATGACTTCTCCGCCGTCGTGACCATTATTTGAGTTTCGGCTTCCTCTACAAGCCATAACTTTTTTTAAACGAAAAATAAATACAATGTTTTAATTTTCCTTTATTTTTGTATTGAAAATGGTTTTTAAAGTGTTTTTATTATTTCAATGTGTTGTATTGATATCTAGTGATTGAAATGTGGAAATGTTATGTTTCCTTTATGCATGTTTTATGTGATATGATTATGTTATGGTTTATGATATGTTTAAACCTATTCATACGAGGAATGCATTGGACATAATAAGTGATGGGTGGAGCCCACTATAGCTCCTCTATGCATCGGCAGGTCTCATGAGACAAACTAGTGTATTGGGATGCGGCCTTGACAATATATTATTTGTATTCTTGGCACGAGGCCTTGGCTATGTGGTTATAATAGTCTAGAATTATGCATTCCATCATTATGAAAGTGGTTATTGATATTGCATGTGTTTAATTGACTAGTAGAATATCAATGTGAGTAAGTAAATGGAATTATTTAATTTTATTTTTGCCATATTATTCTGAAGTTCAAGTTTAAAAAGGATATTGTTTTAGTTATACATTGCCTTAAATGTTAATTTTTATTTATGAAAGATTCCGCAATATTGTTATCCTTACTGAGCATCTGAGCTCACCCCTTTCAATGTTTTAATATTTTCTAGGATGTGAGGAAGTATTTTATGAATGACCTGCAGGGATAGTCAGAAAATGATATGAGTGTGGACTATGGAGACTTTGTTACTGTAGTTTTTCACTTTATGATGTAATGTAACATTTATGAATGTATCTAGTGTTTCCAAGACTACTAAACTAATCGGCCTTTCAAGACATGACATTTTGTGATCATGCCAATGTTACGAAGTAATGCACCGACTTTGGTTAATGAGGGTCGGGGCATTATAGTTGGTATCAGAGGTAGTTTAGTACTAACCTTGGAAGCTAGATTTAGATAAACACTGATTAGAGCACATAGCCCAAAGATAGACTTTGAGGATTAGTATAGAAGAACTTCCTAGAATTTTGGTATTATATATATTTTGTGAGTTTTCCGAGCAATACATCCATGTCTGGATACGAGCAGGTAGAGGCGGCTCTGGCACAGATGTACCTAGGGGTAAAACCCAAAAACACCGCTTTGAGCTAGACTTGAACGGGAACGGGTGCACGACAATGGGCCTTGCTGCACTCTTCGTTATGACACTCCTGGGGGATATGCTTTGGATAATTCTATTTTTCTTTACAAACCACTATGAAGGGTTACAATTATATACTTCCTCAAAGAAAACATTTTTATGATTATGGATTATATCCATAAATAGTTCAATCTATGTTAAGTATTTTACAAGTATGGATTTATGTATTTTGATTAATAAACTAATCTAGTTTATGCCATTGTTTAGAAATGGAACCTAGTGGAAGGAATGTAAACCATATCAATGCACACACTCCGTGTAGGGATTTCCCTCCTGCTCAAGATAATTATTGTGGATCTAGAGATACAACCGGTGCTGATCAACTTATTACCATACTAGGACAACTAACTCAGGTTATGAATAATAACCTTACTCATATGGAGCACCCTGATCCGCAACGTTGAGGATAAATGTTAGACCACTTCATGAGGCAACAACCACCAGCATTTAATGGTGGTAAAAGACATTATTAGCTGAGCAATGGGTAAACTCCTTAGATAAAATATTTCATGCCTTGGGGACTAGCGAAAGGGAGAAGGTTGTCATAAAAGTTTACAACCTCACTGGAGATGCTGATCAATGGTGGTCATTGATTCAAAATACAAAGGAAGATGATGAAGTATCAAATATGGAATGGAGAGAGTTCAAAGTTATTTTCTTAGAAAAATACTTTCCACATGACCATCGAGCAGATATGGAAAGGCAATTTCTAATTCTGAGGCAGAAGGAGGATGAGAATGTCACAAAGTATGAGGCTAACTTTACAAGGTTAGAAAGGCATGCTGCAGATTATATACGTAACCCATGAAGTAAGATTGATCATTTCTTCGATGGGTTAAAACCATTTCTCCATCGAGCATTAGTCTCACAAACCTTCTCTTCATACGAAGATATTGTCTCATGTGCTATCAATAAAGAAAAGGAATTCTCTAAGTCTTATGACAACAAAGTAAAGCAAGAGAAAAAGAGAGTGGTGGAACAAGAGACAGATAAAGGGAAAAAGGGAAAGAAGGATTTTCCATTATGTGATAATTGTGGGAAGAATCACCCTGGTACTTGCTTAAAAGGAATAGGAGTTTGTTATAAACATGGAGAAAAAGGTCACCAGGCTCGTGATTGCAATGGAAAGAAAGAGGCTATCAATGTTGAATGCTACAATTATAGAGAAATGGGGAATTTTGCAAATGAATGTCCTAAGCATCAGGGAAACATACCTCAGAAAAGGCCAAGGGACCAAGGACAATCTTATGTTGTTACTATAGTTGAATTGGAATAACTAATGTATTGGTGCTTTTGGACTCAAGGATTATATTCTGGTTATAAGAATAATGTGATATATATATATAAGGATTGTACTGCAGTACTTGTTGTTTTCATTAAGAATTTAATATGATGAAGGTAATCATATTTTTAGTATGTGACAATGAGATAATCATTACATTGTTTGGGGAATCTGATGTTACAATTGATTTTGGAATTTAGAGACCTTTTACAGAAAGTCTAGACAAAGGTATTTTGGATAACAATGATGGTTGGAATGGATTAAGTTGAACTTTGGATAGTAATGTTTAAGGTTAAAACACTTATGAAGATTATTTTTGGGATATTATAATACTATAGTTTTAGAAAAAGGATAACATCTAGGATGGGGGATAACCCGTCGTGTCGGACAAAACTGTAGGAATCTAACCCAAAACCATAGTGCGATAGGCCTTTATTACCTACCACTAGCCTACAGGAAGTCCCTGGTTATTACAAAATATTTTTCCTAATCTAAATGGTATGTGTTAATATTTTGAACCTTCTATGATTAGGATAAATATAATATTTTTGATTTCTATTATCTTTTTTAGTAAAAGATGAGTTTGTGGTAGAAATTAGTTGAAGTTTGAAACTCTACTTGTCTAGAATAAATATATATATACCTATCTCTTATTCTATGAATAAATTTATTCTTAAACTTTAGTAAAGGGATATTAAAACAAAAAATGTGTTTTCCTAATACCTTATGTCTTGTTGAACTGATAATATTTTAAATCAAAATAGATTGAAGGCTTTGAGGCCCTCAATTTTACACGTGTTTGTGATTGATGACCTCAATCACTCCCTACAAATATTTACGTTTTTCCTATAATTATATATCTCTAATTCCCACCAATGTTCTCTTTATCGAGATCATAATTTGGTGGTGACATTTTCATTTCCCTTTCCCTCTTATTAAGGCTAAATTTTATTAACCTTATTTTCGATGTGGGTTTTCCACAAAGGTATTTTCTATTTTCAACCTTTTATTTTCAAAGAAAAATTTCAAATTGCGAGGACGCAATTTATTGAAGTAGGGGAAAATTTAACACCCCGAGCTTTCACGATACACTTCTCTTTCAATAATGCAATAGCTTGCATTGTACACAAGTTTGAGATTCTAACACACCGTGACCAATCAAAGTAGCAATTATGAATATTAATACCCTCTTTTTTAAATTATATAAATTTTATATTTCAAAATGGACTTCATTTTTGTATTCGGAATATCAAAATTATCCTAAGTTGAATTTTTTGTAATTTTCTGAGAACTTCCAATTTTTATTAATAGTGAAAAATACTTAAAAACAACATTTTTAATCAAAAAAATTTATAGTGATAAATTATACTATTGAGTGGTTTTAAAGTATAATTAGAATATATTTTTACCGTTTTATCCAATGGTGTTCATTAGAATTAATTTCACTTTGAAATTGGACGTAAATAATTGTCAATCTTTTGATATATATTGTTTCTTAAAAACACGCTATTTGTTGTGAGAGCGGGAATTAATTATAAAATTAATTAATTCAAATTATATGTTTGGAATTTTGTAAAATATACATTATTTTTTAATTCGGAATATCAATTATATCTTAGGGTGAAATTTTGGCATTGTTCTGAAAAACGTCAATTTTTGATGAATAGTGAAACCACTAAGTGGTAGTTAAAAAACTGATTTCTCGTTTAAATGAAACATTACCACTTCTGTTATTTTAATTTAAAAAATCTGACATACATGGTTTTCATTAGGAAGTAAAATTTGGTTCAATGGGATTAAAATAATTTTTGGTAAATAGTAACTTTTAAGTTTAATTAATCGTGATTAAAGGTAATTAGTGAAATTTAAGGTAAAAATGATATTATAAAAATATGAAAATACCTTTACACTTGTCCTAACCCTATGTTATGAGTCATGGAAGACCAAGACAATCCATGGGTCAACTTTGGGACCCCATGGATACACTTTGTTAGGAAAATGACATTAAAAACCTTTTATTTAATGTTAAAATAAAAATGTCAAAAACATGACTTGTTTTACTAAAACATTTTTTAAATGAGATTATACATGTCATATTTTTTACTATAAATATTCATTAGAAAGTTAAAATAATTTCCTAAATCATGATATATTTTTTATAATTTTTAGACATTAAATAAATTAAATTTTTTATGACACCATGATGATGCAGCAATTACCTCATTCATTAATGATTTAAATAAAATGAAAAGATAATGTAACATCTAAGACGTAAACTTGTCAAAAACCTATTGGATGAGTATAATACGAACCCTTATCACCGTATCCTAGAAATATATAAGTGTGGGACATTTAAAATCCTAAACTCATTATATAATAATGAAACATTTCATGACTTTCCAAGAGTGCCCCTCCTCTCCTCTTATAATAGGCCCCCACCTCTACCCCCTTATTCACACCATCAAGCCCTTTGGCTCGGCCGAAATCTGAAAAAAATACTCTCTAAACTTCCCTCTATTACTCCTAGAAGCCTCAATTTGGGCAGAATTCTTCCCAAGGAAGCCTTTGGCTCAAATCAAAAAAAAGCGTTACCCGATTTTAAGGTAATGTCTTCTCTTGTGTTCTTTTGTTTTATTTTGCTTCTCCAACCACCTAAAATAATTTTATTACTTTATTTTGTAACCAAAACAGTATCTTAAATATTCTATTATGTTTTTATGAGAAGGATTTTATTTACACTTTCACACACATTCTTCTAATGGTTAAAGAACATATTGTTTCTGTGGGTGGTGAATTTCTGCCTCACGAAACGATGATTGTTCAAACTTTGTTTAACACCTCTCATGGTGGCCATTATGATGACACTATTCTTTATATATGATATATATTATGTTTATGGTTTCCTTATGCTTCTGTATTTTTCATTTATGGCACACCTTTATGATTTCCATTATGGGTAAACACGATAATTTCATTTTAGGAAGCGCGGACTACCGTCCTCTCAAAGTGATTTGAATCATTAATGCCATATGTGGGATGTATAAAGGATGGAGTAAATGATATTATATTAGATATTACACTGGAAGTATAATATACCTTTATATCATTATGATTTCATTCCATTAAATATGAAATAGAAATGGAAGTAGCGTTCATGCGTACGTACGGCTTACCGTCTCCATGAACGGTGCATTTCATTTCTTACCTCTAAATGTGATGTAATATTATAAATTCATTATATACTGGATATATAGGATATATATGATATCTTCATCATGAATATAATTCTGGATATAATGGATATTTTACCACATGAACAACGTGTATTTATAAGAAGTTTATTTTTGACTCAAGTACCTAAGATCGACAAAATGACCGTTATTAACTTAAATAATTACATAACGGTCATAACATGGTAATAAGTGATATAAAAGGAATAATGAACATTTAAAAGTTTCTTACGAAAATAGAAATTAACTCTAGTTTATTATTAAGGATATTAATGAATGATCAAGTCAAGTCAGACACGAGTTAAGGGAACTTCTTTACCCAATTTCTATTCCTTGGGTTACTCTCTTACATTCAAATTATGTCATGATATTATTATTTACTATCTCATATTTGTAATTTATTTATGTTTACTTATAGTGAATACACATAATAGATCTATTTTATTTAAAAAATGATCTTTGTAAGGGACTTCGTCTCAATCTACTTTCATTGAGGCATATTTTGTTTTATACACAACTTTCTTTTATACGATGTATAAACCCCTTTGACATTTACGTTTATTCAAAAGGAATATTTTTATATGAAGCATTTTACTAAAAGGCCAAAAAGAATGTTTTTGTTGTCATAAGTATGCGGCGACAATGACTTCTCCGCCGTCGTGACGATTATTTGAGTTTCGGCTTCCTCTACAAGCCATAACTTTTTTTAAAATGAAAAATAAATACAATGTTTTAATTTTCCTTTATTTTGGTATTGAAAATGGTGTTGAAAGTGTTTTTATTATGTCAATGTGTTGTATTGATATCTAGTGATTGAAATGTGGAAATTTTATGTTTCCTTTATGCATGATTTATGTGATACGATTATGTTATGGTTTATGATATGTTTAAACCTATTCATATGAGGAATGCATTGGACTTAATAGGTGATGGGTGGAGCCTGCTATAGCTTCTCGATGCATCGGAAGGTCTCATGAGACAAACTAGTGTCTTGGAACGAGGCCTTGACAAAATATTATTTGTAGTCTTGGCACGAGGCCTTGGATACGTGGTTATGATAGTCTGGAATTATGCATTCCATTATTATGAAAGTGGTTATTGATATTGAATGTGATTACTCGACTAGTATAATATCCATGTGAGTAAGTAAATAGCATTATTTAATTTTTTTTCCATATTATGATGAAGTTAAAGTTTAAAAAGGCTTTTGTTTTAGTTATACATTTCTTTAAATTTTAATTTTTATTTATGAAAGCTTCCTCAATATTGTCATCCTTACTGAGCATCTGAGCTCACCCCTTTCAATGTTTTAATATTTTATAGGATGTGAAGAAGTATTTTTTGAATGACCTACAGGGATAGTCATAAGAGGATATGAGTGTGGACTATGGAGACTTTGTTATTGTAGTTTTTCACTTTATGATGTAATGTAACATTTATGAATGTATCTAGTGTTTCCAAGACTACTAAACTAGTCGATCTTTCGAGACTTGATCTTTTGTGATCATGCCAATGTTACAAAGTAATGCACCGACTCTGGGTAACTGGGGTCGGGGTGTTACACCCCCAAATTGTTTTTATAGCCTATAACAAAGGTTTGGATGACTATTGTGTGATTATACATCATTATAGACATATTCTAAATTTATTATTAAATTCTTGGTATATAATACCTATGAAAACATTTTTCAAACCATTGTTTTAGGTAATTTAAAATTAAATACCTATAGCAATGGTTTGACCAAACCATTGGTATAGAAAATCTATCCTAAGGGGTCTCAAACCATTGGTATATGTAATTTAAATGGGAAGACCTTATACCAATGGTTTGGGTGGCCATTGTGTGAGTCTCCAACGGTATATACCTATAACAATTATTTGGCTAAATCATTGGTAAAGAATTCCTATTCTGACGGTTCTCAAACCATTGGTTTAGGTGATTTCAATGTAAGGACCTATACTAATGGTTTGACCAAACTATTGGTATATAATACTGATTCCAAATGTTTTCCAACCATTAGTATAGGTAATTTAAAAGGGAAGACCAATACCAGTGGTTTCGAAAAAGAATTGGTATAGGTCCTCTATTGAAAAAACATATTGCATTGGGTATTGATCATACCACCCCTACTTATATTCTAATGACTTTACCAAAATCCTACAATAAATTATATGTTCTTGTATATAAATAAATAAGTATATATATATATGTACAAAAAAATTTAAATTAATATGCATAAATAGTGGTACCACCTATATGAATGATTTGACCAAACTGTTGTTATTGGTGTCCAAAAAACAATTCATGTGTTTGGTATTGATCTCAAAACATCCTTCTTATATTTCAAATAATTATCAACTACCATATGACATCATATATGTTCATATATAAATATATATATATGTATTAAAATAAATTATTTATTATTATTATAATGAATAAATAATGGATCCTCCTATACCAACAGTTTCACCAAACCATTGGTATAATTGTCTATGAAGATCAACCTATACCAATGGATTTGGTCAAAATATTGGCATAGGTCCTATATTTGTAAGAAAATCATGCAAATAAATTCATCCCAACACCTTTTGCTTCTATTCTAATGAATTTACCACTATCCTATGACATTTTATATGTTCATTTATATATATATATATATATATTGAAATAAATTATTATTTATTATTATTATTATTATATAATGTCACCATCTACACCAATGGTTTGAACAAACCATTGGTATATGGGTCTAGAAAAATTAAATATACCAACTATTTTGGCCAAACCATTGGTATAGGTCCTCTATTGAAAAATATAATCTTGTGGTGGGTATTGATCCCAACACCTACTACTTATAATCCAACGAATTCACCATTATCCTATGATATCTTATATATATATATATATATATATATATTTGTTTGTTTATTTAAATTTATTATTTAGTATTATTATTATTATTATTCATAATTAATGGAAACACATATACCAACAGTTTGACCAAACCATTGGAAATCCATTGGTATATAGGTCTATAAAAATAACATATACAAATGGTTTGACTAACCCATTGGAATAGGTGTCCAAAAAATATACCAATTCCAATGGTTTGACCAAACTATTAGTATAGGTTTCTTAAAAATTTACATATACCAATGCTTTGGTCAAACCATTTTAATAGGTGGCTATATAAATACCTATACCAATGCCTTTCCCAAGCTGTTGGTGTAGAATTGATGGTATAACTCATATTTCAAGTACTATTGATTGGCTCCTCAATAAAGGATCATCTCATGTTGGACCATGATCAACATTGGGTACTCTAAAAAGGTGTCTCTATCCTCAATGTCTAGTTTTCCCCTATTAATGACATGTTATATATTATGCATGTTCCTCATCAACAGAAACAAATTGAAGACTTCATGCACCTGTCCAAACAATAAGGTTAAATTCAAACTGTAGGAATCATTTCCAACCCTACATAAGATCTAGAATGTTTCAATATATCTTGGGGATAACTAATCACCTTAAATAAACCTTCAAAAATCACATCATAGAGAAACCATAAGGAACACATGGTCTCCCAAAATAAACCATAAAGTCATATGATGTTATTTGATAGGATATTTATATTAACACATAGTGCACATCATTCTCTTCCTGAACACCTAAAATTTCTTGGTTATCACTTCCATTAGCTCTAACCCTATGAGTAAAGACTCTCTTATCTTCATCTAGCATAAGGTTAGCCTATAGTGTCTATAATAATGACCTACAAAAGGTTTCATACTAATAGTGGAGTGATATAATTTTTTTTAAGAGACCTAAACCAAGGGTATGTGATCCTACCAAATTTTAAAAAATTGCAACACATTAGATATCATCATGTCATTGAAAACCAGAATGGTTTTATTCAATTTGAGCATCTATCTGGGGGTGGAACATTAATCACATATGTAACTAGGTTTCAAATTCTCCTAAAAAACGTTCCCAAATTAGGATGTGAACCAAGAAACGTGGTGGGATACAATCATCAAGGGTGAACCATGAAGCCATACATTCATTGACATGTACATGTTCTCCAAACACTCCACTGAATTCTACTACTAGATTGAAAGAAAGTGATAAAACTCGGTAAGTTGTGTTGGAGTTGGGGGTCAAGAACCAACTACTTTGTACTTTATTCATTAAAGAAAAGCCTTATCATATCTTGATTTTTCTTCTGCATGACATGTCATGTGATAATGTCCTAAGGACAGCTGTTGCATTAAAGGGTCATAGTAGATCCCTGCTATGATAAGAACCCAGAAGTGCCATAACACTGTTCTTGAATGTATTTTCTATGACCAGATGATATTATTTGAGGGACACAAATAATACAGGTCATTAGGGGTGAGGACTCATAAAACATTGAGGCACCTTCTCATGGTGTGCGCCCTTGGTAATATCCAGGAGGACATTATGAGAACGAGACCTGCCAGTAGGAAATCCACATTTCATAGTGTCATTGGATGTTCCTATCTGCGGACATGTATATTTTTCCTTAGACTTTAAGATTATTATTAATGGGTATTAAAACTCGCACACTTAGATGTAATGATGAAAATTGTGACGACACACTATTCGTAGTGAGGTAGGATACGTTGGGTGCGTCACGAGTAATACCGCAATAATAGATAATGCAAGAAAGGATTTTTCCATTCCGTTCCATAATGGAAGTAGGTATCTCAGGCTCATTGATGGAATTGATATAGCCTAAATAAATCCATGGACATGGTAAGGTATGGGCAAGTTCAATTTCAGGAAGTCAAAGAAAGAATAATCAAGCACATGGGTTGATGGCACTAGCATGCAACCCACTTGATTGGAGATATCGAGACAAAGGGATTATATTACACGGTAAGCATTCGAAGGAGGTGACACGTCATTGTGGCTTTAACTTCTTTCTCTATGGGTGCCTTGGCGTGTTACTAGACACTAATCTTGGACTTTAGGCAGGCTCAGCCTAATGCCCCTGAGAAAGAGGCCTAGAGGGTCACACACTATGTTTTTCCATCTATCTCAGTTAAATATTAATTTAACAAGTTAAAAAAAAATATTCCCGACTATGGTTTAATAATTATTTAAGGATGTCTGATCGCATTTATTTTGACACTAGTTATTCGAGAGAATATATTGTGGACGAAATAATATATTTATTAGGGAGTAATGCAGTTACATTTATTTATGAAATAAATATTCTTTACTCAAGGTGTAAAAAATGTGGTGGAGAAAATGGAAAATAAAAGTACACGCCATGTAGTTTTATGGAAAACAAGTACACGCCATGTATTAATTATTACACGCCGTGTAGTTTTTCCAGTTGGGATTTTGAGGATTTAATATTGTTTTATTGAATGATATTTATTATAATCAGTGTGGGCGCATGTCATGGAATTAATAATTCGACATGGGGGTTTTCAATAAGATTTAATCAAATAAATAAAAGGTGTAACACGTTTATTTATTGTCATAACTCAATTAACCTCAAACCCGATTATAAATATCCTCGCAACCCCAACATTTTATGGAGCCATTGTTGTGCACAAAGGATTTGGAAATACTCTCAAGCCAAGATAGAATTCCCTTTCCACCAAGAACGCCCTCAAGTTATGAGAGAAAGATCCTCCACCGGATCAAGGTGGTCAAAGGTGGACATCGCAAGTGAAGGTTCTTCTACGCTAGCACCCGAAGATCACTTCGGCGACGTCCGAAGATACGTGACACACGTGTGGATCACCGCTAGAGGAATCCTACACTTAGATTCTACAACGCAACGACGGATCAACGAATCATGATCGGACACATCAACGAAGAAAGAATTCAAACGAGGTAATTCTTATGAATTAATTAAATTAATTATAATCAACATATGATGATCCTCCACAAGGGTTCCGCGACTCTTCTTTTCTTTTCATTCTTCGTTCTATTCCAAAGATTCGGTGTTTTATATCGTGATGGATCTTGGATTTAACGTTGTCTAATATTAAAATTAATGTTGGGCTAACCCTCTAACGTGCTTCTGCTGCACCCAGAACCTACAAGTGGTATCAGAGGGGTCATATCACTGATTATAATTATTTAGTTTTTCGTTGGTAATTTACGCATTTAATAATTTAGTTATTTCAATTCAAGTTTAATCATTCTGGAAATCTGAATATCAAGATCTATTCGCCCTCCCTCGTTTCTCGTTCACCTCGCAGAAACGATTTTTTCTTTTAATTTTGATTAAAATAAAATAGAAGAAGTCATCTGGAGGAGCCAATCATTTCTGGCCGTATAACACCAGAATACACGGCATGTATTTGGAAGTACACGCCGTGTTGTCTAGGTTCAATGCATTGACTGATCCGCCAAATCAGGTTGTGTATTGGATTCTTTCTAAGAATTTAAGACATCATGTGTTGACCAGAAACAGGTGGCACACGGTTTCCGGAATACACCCTGTATGGTCCAATGAACACGGCGTGTAGTCCCTTCAGGTCAGGTTTGGGTCGTGTACTCTGTACACGGCCTGCCCGGATAGAAACCATGTAACGTGGAAACTACACGGCATGTGTCCCGTTGTACACACTGTGTACTCCAAAAATTTCTGAAGTACATTAACACGCCCTATCCTCGGGTGTGTACTTCGAATGGACGGTGAAGAAAAGTACGCGTTTTGTAGTCGGAACTACACGCTGTGTACTAACCCAAATTACGCAGATTTATTAAAATTTATTATTATATTATACAAACCCTTGAGACGTGTACCATGGTGCAGGGGTAAAGCTGAGTACGTGATAGGTGTTTTATATATATGTGTTTAATTTAACATCTGCGTAATAAATGGGAATTCACCGGGTTTCCTCCATGGTACAAGTTACATACAAGGATAATTTTATATGAATTTATTTGTTTAAAATTATGATGGATGAGAATCTCAAGGAAATTCAGAAAAGGGATTTATGATAAAAGGATTGATTAATTAAAGAAAATTAATTGATTCGAGCGTGATTTATCTTAAACAAAAATAATTAAAGAATTGAATGCTAGTTTTATTTTTGCGTAAATATTGTCACCTGTATGGATGATCATGAGCTAGACCGAGACCTTGGTATGTGAATGATTTCTTTTAATTTATTTATTTAAATTAAATTTGTTGCCATGTGAGCCATCTCCTCATTAATATGTAGGGCCTGCTCACCCAAGGATTATTTTATGTAAAAACCCCTTTTACCCCTCACCTGCGTGTGAGATAAATGCATATGTAATGGATGGAGCTTCCAAGCTAGTGGAGGCGGCTCAAATCAGGAGCCAAGGTGAATCCAATCCAAGGAGATACAAAGGTGGACCTGTAGAAAGCTATAAACACAAACCCGAAAGGTTCAAGGTGTTTCTCCCCTAGGTATTGGGTAAGTTTATCAACCGCTAGATAAACTAACCAATAGAAAATCTCATGATCATACCATTTATTTTATTTCTGTCAGTTTCATGGATTATTTATTGTGGTTTGTTGTAATGATCACACAATTAATGAATTGAACGGGCATGCAAGATTGAACTAAAATAAAACCGGCTTATACGTAAATATTTTCTTAGACATGGTTTATCACTTAAGTATATCCCACTTAATATTAAAAACCATGTAATCAAAGATAATAAAATGGAAATTTACGTATAAGGATAAAATCCCTCAAAATAAATATTAAGTCAGCATAGCCTTCCATAATCTTGGTTTGAATCGAACCATAGTTCAAAGTGCTTGACCAACACTAGTTGGGGTGCTTTCAATTATTAGGGAATTCTAATTCAAGGTTTTCGGTTGACTTGACTTGGTTCGCATCAAGGGTTGACTACCACAACAGGACTTGGTGTGACCAAGAGGCAAAGGTTGAAGAAATCCAAAAAGGATTTAAGGATTGGGGGTCCACTCAGCGGATCAAGGACCTGCGAGTTAATGAAGTTGGCATTTGGAATACCTACCTAAAACCCTTTATGTTTCTTGACCAACCATATTTGGGGTAATGCGAAGGGAAATATGGATCCTTTCCACTTGAATATTCACGCAACAGAATATTCCAAAGTCAATGGTGAGGGCTATTGGATTTCGATAAAATAGTGGGAGACTAATAAGTATTAATTTATTTATTTATCTCATTTTTTGTAATAAAGTACTAAACCATTGCTCATCTTAATTTTTAGAAATGGAAATAAAATGACTTCAAACATATCATTGCGCACCATACTCGAAAAAGAAAACCTTCTCACCGGCACCAATTTCCATGAGTGCCAGAGGCGTTTACGCGTCATCATTCGCCATGAAAGGAAATTATATGTGCTGGAAGAGCCTATTCCATTTGCGCCTGGGAAAGAGGCTAGTGATGAGGAATTATCTCTCTACATGAAACACATGGATGATAACACAGATGTCCAGTGTTTCATGCTATCGTCCATGTCTAATGAGCTCTTGAAGCAACATGAAAACATAGACGCGTATAGCATGATGTCTCACCTTAAAGATCTCTACCAAGAGAAGGCGAGATAGGAGAGGTATGAGACCTCCAATGCATTGTTTACCACCAATCTTGGAGAGTCTGCGCCAGCTGTGCCTCATTTATCCAAGCTTATTGGCTACATTGAACGCTTAGACATCCTAGGGATTAAATTCCCAAATGAGTTGCATACAGATATCATCCTATCATCACTGCCCAAGACCTTATCTAGCTTTATTGTCAACTATAACATGAGCGTCAATGAGAAGAGTCTATCGGAGATTCTGACCTTGATTCGCCAGGTAGATAAGGACATGGTGCGTGACAAACCCACGGTCCTTATGGTGAACAAGAAAAGGAAGGACAAGGAAAAGGGGCCAAAGACTTATAAACGGTCTGAATCCCCCGAGCACCGTCCCTACACGAAGGGGAAGATCTAGAGGCAGGGAAAGAAACGGGAAGTAGTGTGTTTTGCATGTGGCAAGCAGGGCCACTGGAAGAGGAACTACACCCAGAAGCGTGGGGATGCTAAATGTGTGTTTTTTATCGAGTGAAATATTTCTATTTCTATACATTCGGTATTAGATATAGCTTGTGGGGATCACATCTGTATTCAAATTCAGGAACCAAGTAGATTTATAAAGATAGCCATAGGAGAGGTGGATCTTCGAGCTGCCAATGGCACAAGGCTGGCTGTGTTGGCTATTGGTGACTACCACCTCCCATTGCTGACTAGAATGATTTTGGTTTTACATAACTGTTATTATGTGCCTAGTGTTACCAAGAACTTAATTTTTATATCTTGTTTGGATATGGATGGATTTGCTTTCAAATTTGGAAATAAGGGTTGTCTCATTTATAAGAACAATGTATGTTATGGTATGTCACATTTAAATAATGATTTGTATGTATTGAATTATGAAAACCAAGTGTTGGAAATCGATAACGAAACAAACTCACATGACTCAAACATCACCCAGTTATGGCATCACTGCCTTGGTCATGTGAATGAGAAGCGTTTGACAAAGCTCTGCCAAGATGGCTATTTAGACTCTTCTGAGCTAAAACCACATGATAGATGTCATGCTTGTTTACAAGGAAAATTGACCAAGCCTCCTTTTGGTGGATAAGGTGAAAGGGCCACAATGCTTCTAGGATTGGTACACACGGATGTGTGTGGGCCATTTCTAATAGAAGCTAGAGGTGGATATTATTACTTCATTACTTTTACTAATGATTTGAGTAGATATGGCTATGTCTACTTAATGAGGTATAAGTCTGAGTCCTTAGAAAAATTTAAGGAATCCAAGAGTGAAGTAGAGAATCAGCTTGGTAAGAAGATAAAGAAGCTTCAATTGGATCGAGGTGGAGAATATCTGAACCAAGAGTTCATCGATCTTCTATGGGAGTCTGGGACTCTATCTCATCTCACTCCTCCTTATACACCACAGTGGAATGGTGTTAGTGAAAGGAGGAACCACAACTTGTTTGACATGGTGAGGTCGATGATGAGTCATGCGGATCTTCCATTATCATTTTGGGGATATGCATTACAAACAGCAGCATACAGATTAAACCAAGTACCAACTAGGGCGGAAAATGGAATTCCACCCTAGTTATGGAATGGAAGGAAACCCACTTTTTCACACACACGTGTATGGGGATGTGAGGCGTTTTTTAAGGCCTTCTCAGGCAACAAACTAGCACCCCGGGGCATGAAGTGTATGTTTATAGGATATCCCAAGTAAAAGAAAGGATATTACCTACATAACCCTCAAGACAAGAAAGTGATTTTCGCCAAACAAGCCATCTTTCTTGAGAGGGAGCACATCCTCAAGAAAGATAGTTGAAGAAAGATTGACTTCGACAAAGTTTATGCTAAAGATACACAGGAGTTGGTATAGGAAAAAGTTCCACAGGTCCCTGTGGAAGAGGTTCCAGAAACACAAGTACTGCATAGGAGCTCAAGAGAGGTAAGGGAACTAGAGATATTTGGTTTACTAGTCACTGAGGATGGTGAATCATTATTGCTGGGCAATGATGAACCTCTCTCCTACAAGGAAGCAGTTGAAAGCTCAGAAGATGCAAGATGGCTAGAAGCTATGAATTCTGTGATGGATTCCATGTATCAGAACCAAGTTTGGGTTCTGGTCGATGAGCCAGTGGATGTAAAGCCTGTTGGATGCAAATGGGTATTCAAAAGAAATATAGACATAGAAGGTCAAGTTAGCACCTATAAAGCAAGGATAATAGCTAAAAGATTCAGACAGCATCAAGGAATTGAATATGATGAAACCTTTTCGCCATTTTCCATGTTTAAATCCATAATAATCATACTTTCCATAGAAACTTACCATGACTACGATATTTGGCAGATGGATTTCAAAATAGCATTCATTAATGGGAACCTTCAGGAAGATGTCTATATGACACAACCAGAAGGGTTTGTGACACCAGGTGAAGCCAAACAGGTTTTCAAGTTGTAGAAATCCATTTATGGATTTAAGCAGGCATCCAGGTCATGGAACATTCGATTTGATGAAGCCATAAAAAAATTTGGTTTCATTAAGAATGAATGTGAGCCATGTGTTTATAAGTGGTTTAATGGGAATTCGGTCATCATCCTAGTGGTATATGTTGATGACATATTGCTTATTGGAAATGACGTACCAGACATACAGTCAGTTAAGGACTGGTTGAAAAAGTGTTTATCCATGAAGGACTTAGGAGAAGCAGCCTACATTCTAGGGATCAAGATCATTCGTGACAGATCCAAGAGGCTTCTTGGACTAAGTCAGGGTACATACATTTACCAGATACTAAAGAGATTTAGTATGGAAAAATCCAAGAGGGGATTGGTTCCAGTGTCACATGGCTTACATCTTTCTGAGAAAATGTGTCCCCAGACACAACAGGAGAAAGATAGGATGAGTAAGATCCCATACGCTTCGGCTATAGGATCCATCATGTATTCCATGTTATGTACCAGGCTTGATGTTGCCTATGCACTGAGAATGGTAGGTAGATATCAAGCAGATCCAGGAGAACAACATTGGACTACTATTAAGACTATCCTTAAGTATCTGAGAAGAACTAAGGATATGTTCCTGGTGTATGGAGGAGACGAGGAGCTTGTCATCAGAGGGTATGCTGATGCTGGTTTTCAAACAGATCAGAATGATCTGAAGTCGCAATCTGGATATGATTTCTGTCTCAATGGAGGAGCTATGAGCTGGAAGAGTTCAAAGCAGCCAGTTGTCGCCGATTCTACAGCGGAGTCCGAGTATATAGCGGCTTCTGATACAGCCAAAGAAGCCGTCTGGATTCGGAACTTTTTCCAGGAGCTTGATGTGGTGCCTAGCAGTAAAGATCCCATTACATTGTATTGTGATAATACTACAGCGGTGGCTCTTGCAAAACAACCAAGGTCACATCAACGGAAAAAGCACATACTCTGGAAGTATCACCTCTTGAGGGATTTCTATCAAAGGGGTGAAGTCGAATTGAGCAGAGTTTCCACGGAAGAGAACGTGGAGGACCCCATGATTAAAGGCCTATATCAGTAGAAGCATGAATATCATGTGAGATATAGTGGGATAAAGGTTGTTAGCAGTTGGTTGTAGTCCAAGTGGGAGTCTGTTGGAGTTGGTGGTCTAGAACCAACTACTTTTACTTTATTCATTAAATAAAAGCCATATCACATCTTGATTGTTCTTCTGCATGACATTTCATGTGATAATTTCCTAAGGATAGCTGTTGCATTAAAGGGTCATAGAGGATCCATGCTATGATGAGAACCCAGAAGTTCCATAACACTGTTCTTGAATGTATGTTCTATGGCCGGATGATATTATTTGAGGGACACAAATAATACAGGTCATTAGGGGTGAGGACTCATAAAACTTTGAGGCACCTTCTCATGGTGTGCGTCCTTGGAAATATCCTGGAGGATATTATGAGAACGATACCTGCCAGTAGGAAATCCACATTTCATAGTGTCATTGGATGTTCCTATTTATGGACGAGTGTATTGGTCCTTAGACTTTAAGATTATTATTAATGGGTATTACAACTCGCGCACTTATATGTATTGATGAAAACTGTGACGTCACACTATTCGCAGTGAGGTGGGATATGTTGGGTGCGTCATGAGTAATATCGCATTAATAGATAATGTGAGAAAGGATTTTTCCCTTCTGTTCCATAATGGAAGTAGATATCTCAGGCCCTTTGATGGAATTTATATAGCATAAATAAATACATGGCCATGGTAAGGTATGGGCAAGTTCAATTCTGGGAATTCAAAGAAATAATAATCAAGAACATGGGTTGATGCCACTAGCATGCAACCTGTATGATTAGAGATATCGAGACAAAGGGATTATATTACACGGTAAGCATTTGTAGGAGGTGACACGTCATTGCGGCGTTAACTTCTTTCTCTATGGGTGCCTTGGCATGTTGCTAGACGCTAACCTTGGACTTTATGGAGGATCAGCCTAATTCCACTAAGAAAGAGGCCTAGAGTGTCACACACTAAGTTTGTCCATGTTTCTCAGTTAAATATTAATTTAACAAGTTAAATAAATATTATTCCCGACTGTGGTTTAATAATTATTTAAGGATGTCTGATCGCATTTATTTTTTCACTAGTTATTCAAGAGAATATATTGTGGATGAAATAATATATTTTTTAGCGATTAATTCAGTTACATTTATTTAAGAAATAAATAGTGATTACTCAAGGTCTAATAAATGTGGTGGAGAAAAATGGAAAATAAAAGTACACGTTGTGTATATTAAATATACACGCCATGTAGTTTTATGGAAAACAAGTACATGTTGTGTATTAATTATTACACGCCGTGTAGTTTTTCCAGTTTGGGTTTTGATGCTTTAATATTGTTTTATTAAATTATATTTATTATAATCAGTGTGGGTGCATGTCAAGGAATTAATAATTCGACATGGGAGTTTTCAATAAGAGTTAATGAAATAAATAAAACGCGTAACGCGTTTATTTATTGTCATAACTCTATTAACCTCAATCCCGATTATAAATATCCTCACAACCCCAACATTTTATAGAGCCATTGTTGTGCACAACGGATTTGGAAATACTCTCAAGCCAAGAGAGAATTCCATTTCCACCAAGAATTCCCTCAAGTTATGAGAGCAATATCCTCCACCAGATCAAGGCAGTCGAAGGCGGACATCGCAAGAGAAGGTTCTTCCATGCTAGAACCTGGAGATCCCTTCAGCGACGTCCGAAGATATGTGACACACGTGTGGATCACCGCTAGAGGAATCCTACACTTGGATTCTACAACGCAACGACGGATCACCGAATCGTGACCGGACACATCAACAAAGAAAGAATTCCAATGAGGTAATTCTTATGCATTAATTAAATTAATTATAATCAACATATGATGATCCTCCTCAAGGGTTCTGGGACTCTTCTTTTCTTTTTGTTCATCGTTCTATTCCGAAGATTCAGCGTTTTATATTGTGATGGATCTTGGATTTAATGTTGTTTAACATTAAAATTAAAGATGGTCTAACCCACTAACGCGCTTCCGCTGCGCCTGGAACCTACAAGTTGTTCCATGGTCACCCAAATAGTGTCATTACCAATTGTTTTCTATGGAAATATTTCCAAAAAAACATATATATCTCATACCACTTCCACTCATAGATAATAATTTGATTGACCAAGATTTATAAAACCTGATGATCTGCCTTCACCGGCTAATGGTTGAGGCATCAAAAAATAAATTTGGAAATAGTACACCTTATTTATTCCCATAAAAAGTTTTATTTAATGTCTTGTTACATAATTTATACCATAGCATGTTTTGTATAAGGGGAGGTATGAAACTCTCATGGTTTCTTCTCATGTAGTACAACTGGTACCATAGTGTTTCCTCATAAGGGAATTATGTGAATCTTACCTTTATAAAATCCATCTTCTGCATCACATAAGTTTATACGGTTGAAGAAAAATCCACAATAAATGTCATCTGACTAATCCTTTCTCTTCTAGTGAAGAATCAGTGGAGTCACTACCATCTACTGAAGATAAGTTTCCCCTCTTTGATCGTCTAGGGTAAGCTGTAATGAGCTTAACTACTCTGATACCTCTTCCAATACATGTGAATGATATATTATATTAAATTAAACTAAAAACTTAACATTTATTAAATTATAGACTTTCTAAAATTCATATCCATGTGGGGACACCTGATAATTCCTTTTTCTTGGGATGAGGTCCCTCTACGAAAATATTTACCTGATACATTGGTTTTCAAAATAAACTAAAAACTACTCACTTAGAAGATAATTCCTCTACTTATTTAAGGGAAATACCATGACATCCAACTATAATTCAAAGTTTTTATAGTTATAATCATGGGATATTTGATTCCTAGACACATAAATAATAACTACATTCCTCTATATCAACACACATCTTAGCACAACTCTAGAGGTATCATAAAACACCACGTACTCAAAACCATTTTTTCGATTCTCAAATTGTGAGTGGCAGTCAACCTTTTCCTTGGATCCTCAAGATCCTTATAATATTACTCTGTAAAAGTGTGCATCTTCTCTTTTAATTACAAGAAAATCAAAGTAGTAAAAATCTAAGAAAATTCCTCCACAAACATATGATTTTCCTCTTAAAACCAAAGAACCAATGCACTTATGATATACTATTGGATGGTTCCCAAGATAGCAGCGCCTCTATTTTTGTCACGTCTGCAACCACACCATGTTCTTATAGTACATGTCCTAGGATGTGATTCTCCATAACATAGGTTTAATGACTCTAGTTTTATTGATATAGTACTTTTAATATTTCTATAGATATCTTTGGATTTATCCTCAAAATTGGATCAATATTTTTGTGTCACAGGACCCTAGAATTAATATATTAAAAATATTAATATATATATTAAATAATTCATGGGACTTTTTAAGAATAAATTTCTATTCCCTTGTTTGAACCTCGGATGAGAAATATTATATTGGGGTTGTTTCTAGAATAGGGTATTTACCCTAGGAGTGACATAAAGTTAGATAGAACCAATTTTTAAATTGTGAGAAATTGTTAGTGGTGTGTAAAATTAAATAAATAATTCATTTTTTTATTTTATTTAATTGACCAAAAACCCTAATCCTCTATTTAAATATACTATTATATAAAATATATAGGGTTAGTTTCATAAACCTTGGATATTTTGGATGAGCATAACTCATTCTTTATTGGTGTTATAAAACTACGAATGTGGATCATTGACAATAATTAAGTAGAATCATTCTATGGATGGTGAATACTAGGGGATCATCACATGCATCGATAGAGGTTATTTTATTCCCCAATAATCGATCAATATCTAAGTTAGTACTTTTTATTTTATTTTATCCTTCCTTTTTTGACTATTGAGTATGGTTTATAAATTATCCACCTAATTTATCTTGGGTCTCATGTATCACATAAACTAGATATAAATCTTGTTCAAATAATGATTTATAATTTTAGTTGTTGTGTCATGATTCACCCCTACCTCCAAAATTTTTTGATTTTCAGATGGGATTACATTTTGAAATGTTGGTTATCACTTAGTTATTATTATATTCCAACTTTATTTTTTTATTATTCACCTTTGGCCCATATGTTTGGAAAATTAGACATTCTGAGGTTGAATTTGAGAATAATTAAATACATAGATATGTGATTGTGATGAAAAATATAGAATTATTGGTGTTCATTAGATTACTATTTGTAGATCTACATGTGTTGGTGTTGGATTTGGGGATTCTAGATCTCAAAAAAGTGACAGCATGCAGGACCACTTACCATGAAAGATCGTATTTTTTATTTTTGGCCACTAGAGGTAGATAATTGATTATCATAGAATAAACCATTGATTTTAGTGGATTTGTGTGAGGAAAATGGAATTTTTAGTGTTGGATATTTTGGTTTTAGAATCTATGCGATGATTAGGGTGATTTACTACAAAACACTAACTACATGTCACATGTCATAGAAGAACACACATTGTGTGGTCCCATAAAATTGGTGGTTAGGGTTTTGAATAGAGTTCAATATAATGCACTATTTATGCCCATAAATTAAATGTGACCAAGTGCTAGTATCTCAATGAGTACCCCAATAGTACATGGGAATAGACATTGACAAAACAAATTCACAACCATAGTACATGGACATGGCCATGTACTCGTATAAGGACATATTACAAAGGAACAATAAATGTACACGGTCCCAACTAGAGTACTTCAGAACATTTCATGCCACAAAGGTACGGGCTAGAGTACGCAAGAGGTCATGGGGTACCTAAGACAAGCCTTATATTTTCTATACAACCACATACTTTTCTTAGTAACGTCTACCTTGTGTGTCTTATTCTTCAAGACCTGTATTTGGGATCATCAGTATCAAATCTAGAGTTTCCTCCGATGTAGGATGTTATGGTAGCCTTTTCTTGGGAAATAGAGATATGGACTGGGGTGTTATAGGCATGAAACGTCCTTCAGTAATACATGGTCGATGATAGTTGTCAGGACTCTACATCAGAGAGTTGGCAGGGTTTGTAACCCCCTATCACATAAAGTGTAGTTCCCCTATACTCGATATATTGGTTGAGCCAGTAACCGTCATAATACACTAGTTGTTGTTCCTCTATCTATGGAGTGATACCCTGACCCCCAACCCCCATTTTCAAGCTCTCATAGGGAGTGTGTCCTTCACTAGAGATTGTTCCCCCTTGGTTTTGGAGAACAACATCAATGTACAGACCCTTCACATGGATTCTTTTGTATTTATGTGTGTTTCTAATCATTAGAAAAAGACCATTGGAGTTATAGTCTAACTATTTATTCTTATATGGGTTTTGGAGATGGAGATACCTTTTCTATCTCACATGGTTTTCTTTACTATCATATCTATCAGGTTTTCTTTTTATCCTCTTTCTTATGGGTCGGGTTGACTATTGTATATTTCTATTACTCTTTTACTTTTATTTAGGATCTACTAATGGGTATGTATATGCACACACCTGCATTAGATTTTCCCACAAATGTTTTTTCTTTTTTAGATTACATATAGATCTTCATTGTCCTTGATGGGCCTAGTTTCGATGGAGAATAGATATTTTGGAGCTAACCTTATTCGGTGGTTAGCCTTAGAGATGGTAATTCAAGTTTTCTTCATAAATTCCTTTATTTCATTTTTTGTATTTTTGGGACCTCATTTCTATTTTGGCAAGTACTTTTTCCCTTCGTGTATTTTTATACTTCATTTTCATACTTTGATGTATTTCCTAAATGATGTTTCATGAATGGTTTATAATATAGATGTTCATGTGTTTTCTTATATATTTTTACTATTTCATTGAGTTTTTTGTGTTTGTGCTTATAGGTACTTAGTCTAATGCCTCCAAATTTCTATATTTCATACTCAGTTCTTGTCTCTAGCCCCTAGCCAATTTGAGCTGGGGTTTTGGTGTCTCACCAATCTTACTGTTATAAAAGAAGACCTTGGTGGGTCTAGTTGTGGAAGCATAGTATCCAGGGTGGTATTTTCCATGGTTCAGTATTGAAGTTAGACCCCATTTTGAAGATTTTATAGGAACATATGTAAAAGATGTTTAATTTTATCATGTTCAAATCTCAGGTAAGGGAACCTAGTGTAGATGTGGCGGCTAATTTATTCATACACCAATAATCTAATTACCTTATTGTTAACTTGGAATACATAGTCACTAGTTGTATGGAACCAATTGTACATGCATCATATAGGATTGGTTATTTCTACTCATATTTTTTTATTTAGTAGTATTCACATATATTCTTATCTAACCATTGTTCATATTTTTAACTTTCATGATGCCTCAATGATGAGATCCAACTAGGATAAGGACACAAGATTTTAATGATTATCAATTGAGTGATGAGGCCTCGGTTTGGGGACCTATATAAGAGTTGATTAACCTAGTTGTCTAATATGTGGATGGAATATGTGAGGGATAGATGATATCTCTGACAGGTGATAAAGAAAATACAGGCTAGATTATCATATTATGGGAGTTCTATAGATTGGGACTGTGTAGGATTGATGGTGATCCAGAAACTCAGGTAGCAGAGGATTGGCTCAAGGTGGGGGTATGGGTCATTAAAATTATTTATACTCTTTTCAATCATATTTTTTTCATTCAGTTATTCTTCTTTATAGATCAATAAGATTCTGGTAGAGGTTAACTTCCCATACACAAAATAAGATGAATGTCTCGTGGTTAGCTTACAACATCTATTATGTAATGAGTATTACCCTTTTATCATATGATTTTTGTATATTAAAGAACTTATTGAGATTCATAAGTCTAGTATGAAAATTTATGATTAAACCATGAGGTTTACCAACCTCATTCATTCCTCACTCAGTTTGGTGTGAGAGGGATAATTCTGGGTGTTGTGGTTTGAGAAGGATCTTTGTAGATACATCCATGCTATCATGGTCACATTAATCATTCTTTCTTCTACTATAGTGATTGAGATAGATTCTGATATAGATAGCTTACTAGAATAGGGATGTTGGGAGGTAGGATATGGTAGTGGATATCATGGGGCTAAGTCTTCTGTAGCAGCTAGCAGGTGTCAATTGTTAGGGTCTCGACACAAGATACATTCCCATGTTACAAATCATACATGTGTATCTTTTGAATTTGTTTCACTTAAAGGGTATATCATCCATGAGAGGTTTTATTATACTATTGGGATAGGTAAGGTCACATGACTTGTGATTTCCTGACTCGATGTGTGGAGGAAGGTAGGTAGGTAGTATATGAACCTCAATGTTAGATGCCTCATCATGATAAGGGATATCCTTAGCATGTTCAGGGTATCCCCTAGGGAGGTAGTGCTAATAGAGGAGTAGGTGGAGCACAATAAGAATTATCTTCTACTCGAGGAAGATTCTACATGATACTTCCACCACTACCACGATGTGGAAAACTCACAGTTTGGAGGGATGGTGGTTGAGGGAATGGATAGTTGTAGTCTCTATAAAGATATGATTAGATTTCACATGAGATGATTCAAGTTATGATTTCTTTCTTTTTTTCTCTACCACTTTTACATTTGGACACACGAATGAGCCATTACTTTGTCGCCATATACCTTGTGTGAGTTCTGGAAAATCTTGATGACACTTTATCCCATAATTTATGTCTATAGGTTCCTAATGGGAGTTATAATTCTATTTGACAAATCTTCTAGAAGTGTTAGTTGGTGCTCAGTGGAGAGAATTCTTCATGGGCCCTCTTGTTTGTGGAAATTAAACCTTATGTTTTCATCTTAGCTATAGAATACTTTTCCACGGTTCATTCCTTGATAAATTTTTATCATAGAAGAGTTAGATGCCTTTAAACAGATGAGATGATATTTTCTTTTGAGTGAAAGAGAGATATTATAGCTGAGTGAGTGGAACTTTTGAGAATGAATCTGCAACACATCACCCATAATTTGGTGAGATTATCCCTTTTCATGGTGGTATATTTTGGAATCAAAATTTTATAGGTAGTTGATGATTATATGGATGTTATTCCTAAATATTTGTTAGGACTTACTCTTAGGTTGTTGACAGAATTTTGAATCAACTTGAATATTTAGACCATACTGATATCATCAACGAAATATAATATATCCTCCATTGAGATCCTTGGGATGAGGGTGTAGTTAGAAGACCTTCGAGAGAATGATTTTATCAATTCGAGAGTGTCCCCCAAGGCGGAAATAATATTCTTCATGAAAAAGGTGGATGAGGTTTTATGGATTCTTTTTTATTATTATTGACTAAATTAGGTAACAATAAAGAAAAAGTATTAATTTCTGAGGATTGTTGAATTCTATAACTAGTTTAGAGGTGGTATTTCATTCTCAAAGGTCGATCTCATGTCTAGCTACCATTAGTAGAGGGTTTTCAAGGATTATATTCCGACGAAAAAAATTATAATTTATCTATAAACACTACGAGATCTTGATGATGCCTTTTGGTGTCACTAATTCCCCTAATGTGTTCATATATATTATGAATTAGATTGTCGAGACATACTTGGACCAATTTTTAGTTGTATTAATTGATTACATTCTAATATACTTAGTGTTGGATTTGGAGCCTACATAGCACTTGAATTTGGTCTTAGACTTACTTTGGGAGCACCTTATTTATAGTAATCTCTCAATGTGTTGGTTTTGTATCATAGAAATTCACTTATTGAGGCATGTCATCTCTAAGAATAGTGTACTTTTGGATCTGGTGAAGATTTTTATAGTGATTTCTTGGTAACCACCCAAGATCACGTCGATGGTGTGGGGTTTTCACAATTTGGTGGTGTACTATCGGAGGTTCATCGAATAATTATCTATAATAGTAGCCCATTTTATTGTATTAACATGAAAGGGGAATTCATTCACTTAAAATGATAAATTTCATATAGCCTTCAAGTTGATGAGGTTGAAGATGACCTTTTCTCCAATTATGAGGCATTCAAAAGAGGCCATTCGGTTCATGGTGTTTTGAGATTCCTTTAGAGTTGGGATCAATTGTGTTTTATTACCAAGGCTGGTAGTGAAAGAATATGGGTCATGGAATTTGACACCCTATGATTAGAATTACAAAACTCGGAATATATAGTTATAAATGATGGTCTTTTCCTTGATGATTTGTAGGAATTGTCTTCTGGGTGGGAATTTTGTTGTTTACTATAACCACAAGAGTCTCGGGTGCATCCTCACTTAGATAATTCACATTTATATACAATAGAATTTTTTGGGTTTCCTAAAGTAATATGACATAAAGATATTATATACTTCATAAAAGGTAAATGTGGTAGATTATTCCATTAAAAATCTCATTCTCTCTTCGGAAGGGGCCATCATAGTAGTTAAATTTTTTGCAGAAGGCCATGGTAGAGGGGAGGCATCTAGATTGACATTAATCGATAGTGGTGACTAGACGGGTTCTTCTACATGTGTGAAAGGATAAATTGGAAGACATAAACTATGAGTTTATTCATGACCATATACACTCATAAGATTCTCTAGATGGTTTTTCTAAAGGAGGGGATCAAGTTATCCATTTCTAGGATTGGACAGTGGTTTTGTTCAAATTGTGTGATGAACTGTTAGGGGAGTTTCACACTTCCATATTGTCTATATATCTAAGTGTGGAAAAGTTACAAAAAGAGCATTAGTGATAGTTTTTTTGTTCTATAATGAAGGAAATAATTTTCGATTTTGTCTCTTGTCAACTCACATGTAAACAAGTAAAGGATAAAAATAAAATACCAGCATTTCTAACTCAACCTCTTGAGATCCTATAAAAGAAGTGGGATAGAATACCTGTGGATTTTATGACGGTTATTCTATGAATAGAATGATTCCATGAAGTTATTTGGGTTATTTTTTTCCGAATTACCAAATATTTATACTTTCTTTCATCTAGGAACATAGTTCAATTGAGAGTTTAGGGAAGTTATACATGTAGGATATTGTCAAACTTCATGGGGAAAACTAGATGATCATTTCAAAATGTGATCTTTGATTTACATATTCATTAGAGAGGGATTTATAAGAGGCTATAGAGACCCTATTTCAAAATAAAATGTTTTCCCCAATAAAGATGGGAAGATCGAGAATTCTATCTTAGTGTTGGAGGATACTGTGAGATCCTTTGTGTTGGACTTTGGTCGGATATGATATGTTCACCTTACCATAGTATAGTTCATATATAATAACTAATATCACTAGAATATCAAAATTTGACCATTTAAGACCCTATATGGGAGACTATGAAAGTCACCCTTGTCTAAGACTAATATGATTGAGACATCTCTGGTTCATCTTGAGATGTTGTAGGTAATGAAAGAGTTGGATTAAGTTATCTATGAGTCTGCGAGGATATCCCAAAGCCAACAAAAATCATACATGGTACAATGTTGAAGGCTTAAGGAGATTTATCATAGAGACTATGTTTTCTTAAGAGTATCCCCATGATGAGGAATATGGATATCTAGTGAGGAGAAATCAATCTTTAGGTATTATGGGGTCGTTTAAGATCTGAAGGAGGGTGGTGATGTTTCTTATCGCTTCTCCTTGCCCCCATGGTTGGATTGTGTTTATGATGTATTCCATGTGTCATGGTTTATGATTTAAGTTCACGACCCTACACATATTATTAATTAGGCCAAGCTGGAAATTGATAATAGAGCCTCCTTCATGGAGTACCTGATAGTGATCGAGGAATGATCAGAGAGCATCTTGTATGGATAGAAAATCAATTTGGATTGAGTTAATTGCTATTATGGGAGCATGAAGGTTATATCCTAAAATCAAGATATCCAGATATGGTCTTAGTACCCTTACCTTTTTGAAAGTATTGTTCATTACAGGGCGAATCTACTTGAAGGAAAGGATAATGTAACGAAACTAGTTTTTTTAATTAGTCTATTGAATATTTATATATATTTATTTGGATTTATCCTTAGAGTCAGTATTGTGTTTGGATGTTTCAAGACCCCAAAATTAATATATTAAAAATATTAATATGTGTGTGTGTGTGTGAAATCATGTGCACACATATTTTTTTGGATAAATGGTTTTCCCAATGTTTGGGCCCTTGGATGGGAAATATAAGACCACAGATGTTTACAAAATGATGGGTTTTTTCTATGAAAACATAAATTTGTCCAGTTTCATGTTTTCGATTGAGTGAAACCATTTTCTATATGTCAAACAAAATAAATAATTTATTTGTTTTATTTGTTTTATTTAATTTATGTAAACCCAAATTATCCCTTTAAATACATTACTATGGAAAATATCCAAGTTTATCCACATAAACATGGGATATTTGGGAGGAGGAAGATGAATTCTTCATTGAAATTGGAAAACTAGAAACATGGATTGACAAAAAGTATCAAGGTTAATTGTGTGGAGGATTGGAAATGAATCTAGATCATCACCTATATCATTATCAGAAGTGTTCTTTACCAATGATTGATCTATTCTCGAGGTTAGACACATTATTTAAGGGTGGTCTTACAATGTTGATTATTCTTAATGGATTATAATTTATCTACATAATTTATCTTAGATCCCTTAAATCACATTAACTAGATATAAATATTGTTGAAATCATAATTTATAGTATCATTCATTGTGGCATTCTTTACCCCCTAATTTTTTCACAATATGAAATTCGGTTTTGATTTCATCATCCAGTGACATTTATCACTTCATTATTGTGATATTTCCCAAATTTATTCACATTCTTCCTCATTGTCACATGGGGTTGGACATTTCCATTTTTGGGTAAAATTTAATCATTATAGAACCCCTAGATTCATTATAGTGGTGAGGGATATTGAAGTATCCATGTTCATTAAACAAATAGTGATGGATCTATGGTTGCAGGTGTTGGAAATGGGGATTTAGAGTCCCGAGTCATAGATGGAGTCAAAATTTCCATTTTTATACAATGGAGGTTGTAAAATTGATTATAATAGGTAACCTGTTTTGTTCTTATGAATTATGGTGATCCAAATAGAGTTTTTGGTAATGGATATTTTGGATTGGGAGTCCAAGTGAAGACTATGCTGGTTTCCAATAAAAAATAAAACTACACGGATTGTGTCCCAAAAGAACACACAATGTGTAGTCCCCTAAAAATAGAAGTTAGGGTTTTGGGGAAAGTTAAGAATCCCACACCATGTAAAAATCATACATGGAATATAAGCTGGTGCTTCAGGGTCAGTGTGTACCCCAAGAGTACACGAGCATAGACAGGCACATGGAAACAACCTGAGTACAAAAGAAATGTCATGTAATCAGTCCTGGATAGAGTACATGAGAATTTATAGAGTATAAAGGCATTTCCAAATGAAACATAAAAAATTTTTGTTACAAAATCATGGATTGGAGTACATGGACAAGCCCTAGGAATCCAATACATGCTATTTACTTTTCTAAATAACATACACTATGTATCTTTCTTCGACACATGTAATGGGCCTTATGAGTAGCTTATACTAAGTGGATTTCTATATAGGACACAATGGTGTCCTTGGTTTGGGTGTAAAATATATTTCATAATTTTTTTATTATAGTGATTCTTCCTTTAGAGATGCTTAGAAAATGATAGTGATTGAATCTACGCTTTAGATGGTAACCATGGTCTGTATCCCCCTTGTTGTACCATGGTACGGGACCCCTATACTCAATATAAATGTAGAGTCAGTATCCCCACATTATAAATTTAGTGTGGTTCATTCATCCATGGATTTGTACCCCCTGCCTCAATAACTGGCAAGGAGTGGGTTCTCTACTGGAGATTTTTCCACCTTGTTTGTGGAGCATAGAAGTAAGGTTCAGGCCCTCTACATGGATTCTGGTACAGTTACGCATGGTGATGAGTTTCAGATATATACCACTGCATATGTAGGATAAATAATAATTCCTTGTTTTGATATAGATATGGAGATCACCATTCAACTCAGCTTATATTTTTTTGTGTATATCTATCAAGTTTCCTTTTAACCCTCATTCATATGGGTTGATTTGACTATTGTATATTTCTATTTATTTACTATTGGTTTTTATGGTATATTACTTGGTATTTATATATTCACCCCATTGTGGAATTTTCCCTCACATTTTTTGTCTTATGTAGACAATAAAAATATCGGTGGAGACCTTTGTGGACTTGGTTTCAATTGAGCATAGCAATTGATGATGTTTACTTTGTTTTATGGTTAGACTTGAAGATAGTGATTCAAGTTCTCTTTAAAATTTCCCTTTTTCTATTCTTTGTCATTGGGGACATATTTTATTGTTTGGAGTGTATTATTCGCTTTTTTATATTTTCGTACTTTTTTAATATACTTTGATGTATTTTATAGATTTCTTTGCATGCATGGTTTACAATCTAGACATTCCATATTTTATTACATCTATTCACTGTTTCATAGAGCTTGTTTTTTTGCATGCATATAGGTACTTATACTAATTCCCCGCATTTCATTATTTCTTATTTGATGCTTTATTCTAGCACAATCTAATTATAGACAATCTAAGGTTTTATCACTCAGCTCACCCCTACCCAGGTGGGCCCTAGTGGGTAAGATCAAGACAAGAGAACTGAATATTCTAGAGTGTTCCTTATAGATTGTGTCCATCCATCCAATGGCCTATAGGCCTTCATTTTTTTTATTATATGAAATCCCCCTTTTAAGGAAATAAGGGGTATAAACCAAACAGACATCATAGACATAAAATAAATCACACCCGAAGGTCAAGGGAGACAAACCAAACAGGCAACATAGAGCACCCCTCCCCAGCATAAAATCGTGGTCAATCACTCCATCGTTACATAGTTGAACGACAAGAAAGTTTCATGTGTCAAAGCACGGGACCGATCCGATGGATGACTCCATACCCTCTCAAACATCCAAATCTGTAAATCACTTCAAATATGAACAACAAGCTTGGGAACCTCCTCAAAGGCCTGATCCATGATGTCAAGTCCAGATGCATCTCCATTCCAATAGATTTTCCACATCAAACCATCATAAGACTCAGCCATACGTCAAACCATTAAAACCATCACCAATAATTCCCACATGCCAGAATCTAGACCAACTCAGACAACCAGAACTACCAGAACATCACAAAAAGGCATAGCCAATCAAACCAAATTAGAATGCCAAACCTTTAATCTTGAAAAAACTTTACAAAACAAATTATAGAGACCATGAACTCCCCCCTCCGGACCTCGTAAGATCTGGTGCTGACCATCACCAGAAGCACACCAGAGATAACGCCTAGCCTCTCTGTACCGAACCGAATCCAGATCCATCAACCGCAAAAACTGAAACCTGCCGATCCAAGATGCACACTACATCGCCAACACTCTGAACCAAGATGAATTCGGTGTTCTACCGAGACAAGTCTTCACTAAAGTCGAAGACACCAAAAAAACTTTCTGAAACTCCACCACATCGCACCATCGTCGTCGCGTCAGGCCGAGATGATATGGAGAAAATTTACCACACCGCGTCAAGCTGAGATGATCCGGAAGTCAACCAAGTTGTGACTTGTAGAGGCAATCCAGAGGAAGCGGACACGAGAACAATTCAGGATGGAGGGGGTATTCATCACACCCAATGGAAACACCCAGAACTCATAATGACCATAGTGACATCAGAATTCCATCTTCAAGATTTCCACCTTAGTAACATGAAACATTTTATTGTTGGACAGAAGGAAAATCATTGAAAATAAACTCATTTCATTAAACTGTTCTATAAGGTCTTTATCCTTGGTAGTGGGTACTTATTATTGATGATCACCTGATATAGGAGATGATAATAAAATCATAGGCTCAATTTCTCATCCATGTTTTTTTTAAACAACACTTTAGTCACCTAGTTCTGATAAATCAATTCTCTTAAGGGACATTCAACTACACACATATCTACCAGACCTCAGTAAAGTCCATCTGATATTCTTTGGAAGATATGGAACTAGTACCAAGGTTAAAGCTAGTACAGAGGTGGATCTCCCAATTTAGAGGTAATATTGAGATATATTTGAGGAAAATTTCCTTATCTTCCTCTCATATCATTGGAATCTTGGTGTTATATGAGATCACAACACCAAGGTCCAAACTACCATTTGGTGGATGATGGGTTCTAGCTTTCAATACATAAGACCTACTCATTTTTCTAATAGGTCCTTGTTTCCATTAAAATATAATCTCAACTCATACACCTGTAGGAACTTTACTCCCCTACAATGATAATATATCTAGTAAACTTGCATTTATTTCTATTTCATGCCCAGAATGATGTCATATGACATAATCACAACTACTAAGAGATCCAAAATGAAATTATCTCCAATAAAGGCTAACTCCCATAGTCTGTAGGTATATGAAATAGTATAATCGCTAAAGGTAGGAGTCTTTAGTTACTAAAATTGTTTTAAAGACTCTGTTAGAATCTTCAGATCTCAAACAAGTGATATGGTTATGAAGGAATGTCTTGAAACTATGTCAACAAGTACTAGAGATAAATTATATATGAGAAAATAATACCTCAAATTATATAATCTATATCCTAATCAGACCCCTTCATTGCTTATAGTTGACCATGCCCTCAATCACAGGCTCTATGATCCTCATGAGGACTGCCTGGGGTAGTAGTGTAAGTAGGTCATAAAGACATCCACCACATATAGATACTCCTTATAGGGCACTAATAGCACCCTATTGGAACTTTCTCCTAGTGTATGCTCTAAAAACCATTAAGAGATTCCAGATCATAACACTACCTATGTCACAAACGTCTATCCACTAATTATCCACCCTTTGAATCGCACTAGGTTAGGAAATCACATTCCATGTGACCCAGAGCATTGCAAGAATAACATTATCCACCTTTTTGATGAATAAATCACCAGAGGCATCCATGCATTGTTGATCCCTCTGATTTATAATTCATACATAAATACCTCAAACACCAAGAATGTTAAGTTTGTCTCCTTCCAGCAATAAGACATGAATCAAGTCCTTAATGTCCACTTTCAGCCCTAGTTACACAGAACTCTGATTCTAGGAATCTATCTATCTATATTTCCACACTAGAACACCATAATAAGTAAAAATGGATAAATACACCATACTATCTCAAATGTCCCTATGTAGACCCCATGAAATATTCTATGCTTGAATGTATCAATTGTGCCCCATATAGAGAGTGTAATGTGTGAGTTCAATGAACCACTATGTGTAGTCCAAAAACACATATCTCTATATTGAAAATCTATAATATCATAAATCCCTACATAGAATAATATTAATCAATAGTACTAGTCAATGAAAAAGTCCTCAAACTCCATCCATGAGAGTGTCGTCTCATTATGGGTCTAGGTGACTAGACCCCACTATGCCCTACTACACTTGATAGAATACTATTTGTGATAGAATCCATTTGATTGGTCGGGGTCCTCCAAAGGTGGAATACTCATATCATTATCTTGAGTCAACACTGTGTTGCTTGAGGATCCTTCCCATCATGAAACCTAAGTGGTCATCACCACTAAAACTTATGTGTTTCACTCATCTAATATGTATCATCATCCTAGATCAAAGAAATAATTAGCCAAATGACATGAAGATGAAGATCATCCTAAACTGCTAGAGGTGGTTCTACACATCACTCAATTGGTGTAATAATCCCATACATTCCCCTCAAATGGGAAACCTCAAGACTGAAACCATGGAGTAAATCCTCATCACTCAACTCATTCTTCCAATGACATTATCTCGATATTCAATCTAGATTTTCTTGATGATATGCATGTCATTTGAAAACCATTAAATAAATTTATAATCCCAATTTTAATGAAATAGGGGTGGAACTCAGTTTTATCTAAATAGAAGAGTTTTATGGGTGTGTTCTTCTCATTTTTAGAAGTTTATATTTTTTAAAAATAGTGATTTAATTTGGTTTAATTTTTAATTAAATAGGTTTTAAAAATTTGAAAATGGCCCCTTAACCCTAAATTACTCCCTTATTCTTATATTGAATAATTATTCAGATTTATTACCTACTTATTATTTAATAAAACTTTTTCTCATTGATTACCCTCAACTGGTTATTTTGTATTGAATAAGAAATTAAAATGATCACTCTATCCCTAAATCCTGTTAAGACAAATGATCAGATATTTTTATCAATCTTAAATCGAACCATCGCTCACTATTGCATACATTAGAGTGATTCCAAGTGATCTGTGTGAAATTTCTAGAATTATAGAATAAATAATTAAAATAATAGGTACTATGAAACCTATGAGTTATTAATTATTTAAATAAATCAAATTAAATGAGAAAAATATATCAAACATTAAAAAAATAGAATTCAACGAATGGTAATAGGGTAATTATCCTTAACTTGAACACTAATGGACTAGTGTTTCATTATCTGATTCATAATATAAAAAGGAAAATAAAATAGGAAATTTAGAGTCTCTATTTGATCGAGTGGTCATGTATTATCCCCTTTTTTAGTGAATAGTTATTCTTTTAATAGGGATTCCTGAGACACCACTTACGGTAGATCTTCCTTCCTTAAGAGTTTAATGGACTAATTAATTTCTATAAATTTCATCCTAAACCTTCTATAATTTACTAAAATTTATCTCAATATTATTTATTTCATTTTTTCCACATGCAGATGATATGGGTTGTGATTTTTTTATCTAGGAATCTTCTAAATTATTCTAGCTGGTTCATCCGTCACACGATCTCTTACTATGATGGATGTGTTCCATGTGGATGATTAATAGATTATTATTTATTTTATAAGACTAGTGTAAATGGGTTTAAAATTTATTTTAGGTCAAATTTTTTCATTTTTTAAATTTTTGTATTTTAATCCCCATGGCTATCTTCAAATTTGGTGAATCCTTAGATCAAATGATTGAAGGAAAGTCATGTCCACATGGTTTTCACATGTCATCTATATAATATAATAGTCATTCATGTGGTTTCTTTACTCTTTTAGTTTGATAAACCTCAGAGTATCATGAGAATTTGGGACAACTGGAGTTTCATCTTATTTTTTATTGATATTTTGGATTATTTTTAATGTATGGTCAATTCGGGCATGGTACGTCTGAATGAACTTACATTCAACTAAGATTCACATGGTTAGTTGGATTTATTCATGAGATCACTTTAGGAACTTTAATATTTTTCATACATGATCAATCAAGAGTCCTCATATGGTTAGAAAGAATAATATAATGATTTTTTATTCCCACAGTTAGTAGGATTTCTTGATGCAGTCACTTCAACCCATTGTTGAGTTTTTAGTGTGGTCAGTCTAACCACTTATTTTGGTTCATGAGATATCATGGTCAGTAGAGGGAAAAATTTTACCATAAATATATTTCAATGTGTATAATTACAAACCTTTAGAAATTTTTATACCTACAATAGTGAGATTTGCAGTTTTACTGTAGTATTTCTTTACTTCTCTCCAAAATAAAATAAATTAAGAAAAATCAGATTAAAAAAACATTTAAATAATTAAATCTAATTATTTGAATCAATGTATGGATTTTCCATTAAATCCAAAGAATTATTAAATAACACATAAATATCTTTTAGTAAATTTAACATTTACAGTATATATTTCCAATAATAATAAATATGAGAAATTTTCCTAAGTTTTATCTCGATTAGTTTTTATTTTCTATTGAAAATTTGTTCAAAAGTATGAAAAATTTAGATCTCATCACTCCCCCACACTTACACAATTGCACTCCTAAGAAATACAATTAATTGTATTTATTCAAAAATATTTTTCCTGACTAGAGTGGAGTAATCAAAATACTTATAAAGTAAATTATGGATTTATCCATCATTTAATGTATCATGCATCTTCTATGAATCTAAGACACTATATTCACTTCAATTTAATCAAAATTTCAAAGTCTTGGAGTGAAATAAATATATTTTAAGTGGAATTAAATGTTTTATAATTGTAATATCCATTTATACCTCTCTTGTAAGTTTCTTAAAACAATATTCTATCATCTACTTACTTGATTTAGAAAAAATGAGATTTTGATAAGTCAATTTACACATTATTCATTAGGGTTCAATATTACCACTCCTGAATGAATTAATTTTATATAATTTGGAAATTATTGAATTTCTACCTTTAGTGTTTGTTAAAATTGATTTTTGGATTTAGAAAATGGAATTTATTAACTAACACACCTAGTGCCTAATGTATCAGAGCATTATTGTGATTTTAAAATTTTCCATTTAACTATTTTTTCATAGGAATTATAAAAATTTCTTTTGAGTTGGATCCTTAAGAAACTCTTTTTAAAAAATTATTTGTCACCACAAATTAAATTAAAAATTAAGGGGACCTTATTTTATAATTTCAATTCCATAAGTATATTTTCATACACTCTACATTTCTTAGTTCTGAAATGATATATCCAATAAAACAATAACTAAATTCACTCAAAAATAATTTAACTCTCAATATTCTAGAACAAATGAAATCCCTCAACACCACCCTAACAATTATTCCTAGTTAAGATAACATTTATCACAAGTTTTACTATCTAAATATTAGTGTATAAATTTAAAAACATAAGGCATGTAAAAATAATGTATAGATCCTGAAAATTATTTTTCAATTTCATTTTTATTTTAAACAAAAATCAATTAAAAATAGTCAAAAGGGAAAACATAGTTACATCTAAAGCTAATTTTTATTTCCCCCACAATTTTTATTTTCCCAATTTCAATAAATTTAAAAATAAATTTTCTTTGGAAATATAATATTCGTAAATAAAAATTATCTAGAATAGTACAAAGTAAAGAGATTGATCGAGGTTCCTTTATTCAATAGAAATTGGAAGGATCTTATAAACAGCCATTGCCTGTTTTAAAAATTATTTATAAAATTCATTTATCTATATTTCATTCACCTTAATGGATAATTGTATTCATCCATTTTGATCTCTAATTAACTAAATACAAATATATTTATATCTACATAATGTCCATTCCACATATAGCTACGTATAATAGTCAGGATCTTCATCCTAGAAGATAATATAATCTCTTTTTCTATAACATGAAAGTATCTTCTCAAGATTATTCCATCAGGAAATATATATCTTTTTTAAATAGTAGGGTTTTCTCATATTCATCTCTCTCATCCTTATGTACCATCACCTATATCTTTTTCTACTCCCCATACCTTCCAAACTCTAGGTTGACTATATAGATAAACCAATAGGATTTTATTTATATCTCAAAAGGAAGGAGACGATGTTTTTCATAAAAGAATTATTTATAGGGGAATTAACTAAGGATTTTAAAAATAGTATTTTACACATATAATGAAACTTATAACTTCTTACTCAAGTATTTCTAGGTAGGATATAGTATATTATCTAGAATCATCTTAATATCTCAGTTGAAGACCTTATCCTACACATTTTTCTATGGTTTGTAGGCAGCTAATGTCATGTAGTGCATTGTATACTTATTCCTAAGGGATTATATGTTCTTACTGCATATGTGTGTTCCTTTTTCACTAATTATATCTCAATGTGTTTCAAACCTTTAAAAAATTGAATTTAAAAGCACAATCACAACTTTAAATCATCTATTTAGGTGATATTTATTGTGCATCTAATATAATAAAGGAAAATCCAAATTATATGTTTTATGGGGCCATAAAATCTATTCCCCATTAATAAAATATTTCCCAAAAAATTAAAGGTTTTTGGGGAATTTCATAAATTTTGGTAATTCCGCCAGTAAGATTAAAGTTTGGGTATGCATTAAAAAATTTAAATAATCCTCTAAATTTTGAGGTCTAAAATAAACTAGTTTCTAACCCCTTACTAGTAGTTCTTTATGATAAAAAATATCTTCCACATTAAATTTTATTAAAAAATGTAAGCACATACATGAACTATTTCTCAAGGATGCATCTCATAATTAATTGGTCATTACAAATTCTCTATAAATATAGATCTTTCTACATAAAATTTTGAATTAAATTTCAATTTAAAAGTTGGATGTTTAGAAAATAAGGGAGGTACCATTCATGTGACAATATAATTGAATAAATCATAAAACCAAGTCACTTAGGTGACTCTTTATAACTACTCATAAGGGATTGATTCATCCCAGATTATTTCAGCTAGTGGTTCTACCTCGATAGTGTAATGTGACCTACACATGTGTTTTACCGCTATATTTGTATATCCCTTGTTTTTTCAGATCTTTGAATCAAATTCTATTAAAAAAAACATCCACCCCACTAGCCTTTAATATTGTTCATATTACTTGATCAAATAACTAAATGACACATGGTTGAAAAACAATTACTTTAATTCCAAATTGGAAGAAATTAAATTCAACTAAAGAAAAAGCAATTAATAAAAACACATTATTAATTATCATGTAATTTATTTTGTTCATTTTTAGGTTATGAGAATTGTAGTTTTTCACCTATAGGTTCCCATCAATATTTTGGGACCACTCTTTCCCTATGGATTTATTCGATAAATCACTCGTTATCTGAATGGTTCAATTCTAGTTAGGGTGGAAGATTATAAGGGTTGTGATTTGGATATCTGTTAGGCTATCAAAATAAACCCTATAAGAATCATCAAACACGAATTTAGTATCTTTGTTTAGTAGGTCAGTTAGATGAAAATAAATCGTGATAAATTCCCTGATAATATTTTTTACAAAATCATACATAGCCTAAAAATGATCTAAAGAGTTTCACTATGGTGTGGTAAGGTAGTGTAAAAATTTAATCAGCTTTGGACTTATCCACTTCAATCCCATGTTTGGAAATTAGGTTGAATAAAAAATTTCATTTATCCATTGTGAAACTGTATTTTTAAAAATTTAAAACCATGTTTTTATTATTTTTATTTTTACACATTTTATAGGATTTCAAGTCAACATTAAAAACATGTTCCACAAATAGAAAAATAATTTAAAAATACCTCTGGTATATCCTCATTCATATCTAAAATGATACTTACCATGCATCATTGAAAATTACCTTGGTAATTTTATAACACAAAGCGTATCTTCTAGGTATTAAATGTACTAAAGGGACATGTGAACATGATATTTCCATAGTCTTTTAAAGCTATTGTAACTTGAAAATACATATAAATATATCAAAGAAATTATAGTGATACTTTCCGAAAACACTATATAAAATTTTTTCTATAAAGGAAACAGGTATGTGGTCTTTTCATACCACATGATTAAATTTTAACTAGTCAATAAAAACCCTCAAAATATTATAAATCCTAATGGGAACTAACTCGTTATACTCATTTTTCACAATGATGAATCTGGTCTTTTGGAGACAATAAAAATGTGGGTCACCCATTGGGATTCTTAAATATGGTATAAAATTATTTATTCTAATATTCTCTCAATTTTATTTTTATAACTTATATTAAGGGATGATTGACCCTTCTTTGTGGTATTTTTACTAGTTTAAATTTTGTTTCTAGGAGTATCTAGTATACACAAGTAAAAGTGTTAATCTCTATAATATCTCTTAATTACCAGCATATTGCTATAGAATTTATTTATAATTTATTGAAGTTTATTATCTTTATTATATTCCTATTGGTTTGATATTATATTAGTAATTTTATTATTTTATTTAAGTAATTTATATTTTATGTTTTACGGAAATAATCATAGTTTAAGGACATAGGGGTATTCTAATGATGAATTATTCTTATGTTCTCAATGGTCACAACCTGAAAATGTAAGGTAGGAGTATAAGTAGAAATTATAATTGGAAATTGTAAGTAAATAATAAAAATATTCCCCAATAACTTCTTTAAACAAATCAATATAAAGGAAACAAATTATATGTTAAATATATTTTCAAAATCAAAATTTTAATAGAAATTGAGTAAATCCATGGAATATCTTAGTCAAATTATGTGATAAAAGTTTTCAATTTCTTCCTTATAACAATGAGGTAATTCAAAGTTGATAATTGTAAGGATAAAAATTTCATTATATAGGGTATTTGACAGAGTCTAAAATACTATTTTTTTAGTTTTTATTCCACAAAATCCATTAAAAGTGTTTATTTGTTAACCCTTATATAGTTTTATAAGTCTAAAGAATTATTTTACCTAGAATGACGGGAGATTGTGATTTACCTATTTATTCTTCCAATTTCAGAATATAAAAATAAATATGGAATAACAATCCCTTCACTCATACCATAATATACTCAAGAACACTATGTGGGTAAGAATTTGTTGGGTTGGTCAATTGTATTACAATTTTATGGGGTTTGAGTCATCCTATATTCATTGAATAATAAAATAAATAAATAATTACATTGATTTAATCTCTCCAATGAAATAGTGAATTTTAAAAAGTGATTCTCTTAGGATTCAAGGGATGGAGAACTTACCTGGGTCATTTAATATCCTATGTAATTGTATGGCTAGAAGGGCCGAAACATTTCTTCTTAATATTACAACTTTGATCCCTTTTAATTTCCCCTTTATTGTGCACATTTCCAAAATAAAATTTTCATACCTTTGGATATGGTGGACTGATCCTAATAAATGTCATCTCCACACTTTTGAATATCTTTAAGATCTCTTATTACAATACACTTCTTCAGTTATCTTTGGTGGTTCTTCCCATGTTGGGAAGGGATGTTTGGGATACATTGAGTCATTCATTTTAGATTTTACTTTTTATTTAATTAATTCATTTGTATTTATAATGTATTCTATACATTTTATTTTTCAAGGATAAAATATTCATATTCCTTGTGTTGTACACTTCGAAATCCAGTCTCCATCGATGGTTCTTCACTAATTTTTTTCTCCTTACCACTCCTTAATTAAATGGAACTAATAGTTACCTTGGGATTTTTAATTAACTAAATTGGGAGTTTACTTTAAATTTCATTTAAAAAATTACTGAGGGTATATATGTTCTTTTTGAACACTTGATTTATCTACATTTTTTCTAGACCATGAGTGATAAGGGTATAGTTTTTATTTTTATAAGACTTCATTAGTTATTTCAATAGGTCCTTTATGGAGATATATTGACATTCCCCTTGTGGATAACTTGTAGTCGGTTGAGAATAAGTCCTTTAAAAGAGATGTATAATATCTCACACACATGACCATCTTAGAAACATAACATAAAACAAATATCCCATTACACTACATTCACAATACCTTTTAGGTTTATATTTTCATAAAATTAAGAAAAACATTAACTAAAAATAGGCATGTCTTTTTCAAAAAAATCATATTTTTTCCACTATATAAAAATTTGTTAAACCCATTAAAAGTCTTCAACATTTCCCATTGAATCTCCACAATAGATAATCTTCTAGATGTATAAAATGTCTTACATTTCTTTATATCCTGGGGATATGAAAACAAAAAAATGGGTGATATCATATGCTCAGAAAGGATAAACATAAGCAATATAAATTATATATCATAAATGAGAGTAATATTTTCATATAGGTGTAATAATGATAAATAATAAAAACATATCCAACAAATATTAAATCATAAAACACAATTCGTGGCATAATACATGAAATAAAAAAAAAGAAATTAATTAGATAATGGAGTAGTCTAGTGACCATGGCCTCATTATGATTTGGTATTTTCTTCTATTGGGGTTTTTATATGCATATAGATTGTGGATTCTTCATTGTATGTACCTAGATGTGAGCAATACCTACAACGTATCTAAACTATAAAAATTAGTGGATAGTTTGTTCGATATATATGGGATTATCTTCAACTAAACATAACTAAGTATTCCCCCACAAACATTTATTTCTCATCTACTATCGTCCATTATTGACTAAATCCATCAGTAGTCATTTAACGCTTGATATATATGGGTAGATGGATGAAAAAATGAAAAATGTGATAGGATAAGATAATACATGAGAGGACATCATAGTCATTATGATAAGAATAATATTGTGGCATAAAAATTGGAATTGGGTATCATCATATTGTGATCATATCGAAGAGGACTCAGGCTTCAGTTTTTTATCACATCCAGTAATGATCAGATGTTTGTTTTTAATAATTTTGCATGAATAATCCCCCTTTTGTTTATCATCATAATCTATGAAGGCCCAGACTTTAGTTTGTGATAATATCAAAGAGTACTCATGATTTTCTCTTTGATAATATCCAAGACTGATCACCCTTTTTTTGAATATAATCTAAGAAGGCTCACCCTTTTGATTGTGAGTATAATATAATAAACACCACCCATTATTTTTTGATCATATGCAATAAGAACAATTCTTTAGTTTTTGAGAATTTACAAGTATGATATCCCTTTTGTTTGTGATCATAATACAAAAATTATCACCCTTTCTTCATTTAGAATATTCTAAGAAGGCCCACCCTTTAATTTATATGAATATATAAGAACGGTCACCCTTTAGTTTGTGGGAAAAAATAAGGACAACCCTTTAGTTAATGAGAGTAATTCAAGAAGGATAAAAAAATATTATCTCATCATATGAAAAATAATTACAAAAGCATTGGAGGATTAAATAGGTCTGTAACCATCATTATTCCATAAATGTGAGTGACACTTGAAATCAAACATTCATCATATCACAAAGAACCCGTGGAAGTAAAATGTTTTTAATATCCTTTATCAAAATGGAATTAAACTAGGTGTCATTTATAACTCCATAAATAATCATAACAAGAAAAACCCATAGAAAATAAATGGCTATACAAAGATATTAAATATTTTTCTGTGTAAATTCTCTTTAATTAAAATCATAAAACGAATGTTATTTTTACCATATAGTAAAATTGTATACTTCTAAGTCAATAATATACCCATTAAATTGATATATAGATTCTATTTGAATACCATTCAATCATAGAAGTCAAAAATAGGGTATTCATAGAGGAATGGTGTTGAAATAAAATATATGGTCATGAAGCTAAGATGATTCAGAAATACAATGGAAGTGATAGATCATATATTTGATATAAAATAACATTACATTTTCTATCAAGATAAAAAAGTTGGATGGTAAAATTTAATGTATATTCTTGGTTAAGTACAAGGTATCTCAAAGGATAATAACTTATATAAAAATTAAATTTTATTAGTTTAAAAAATAACATTAGAAATTTGAAATATCCTTCATATTTTAAAATAACTTTGAAATAAATAGTTTATACATAAAGGATAAGAAAATTTTGTTTTAGAAATAGAAAAAAATGGATAAAAAATCAACAAATTAAAAAATGTAGCATAATAATGTAGTCACAAATAAATTTTAAGAAAGAAAATTTTCACATTTTGATGAAAACAACACATACAGAAAATGTTAAATTTTTCTTTAAATATTTTAAAACAAGTTAAAGTAGTATAAAGTGACCTTAATAAATTATTGCGACATAGATTAAGAAATTTTAAATATCTTACAAAGATTACATACATAAAAAGAAGGAGGTTTCTAAAAAATAAAAAAAAATTGGGGTATATTTTACTTATAATAAACACTTTGTGTATAAATATTTGTCAAATGGAAATGAAATTTTGATGTAAATTGTAAAACCCCATGAATATCAAAATAATATTATGTGTGTTATTAGTAATAATTCAAATTCACTAGATGGATTATAATTCAGAAATAATGTTGATTCAGAAACAATATTTTCCACTAAACCCTTAATGTTTCAGAAACATTTTATTCAAAATCCCTTTCAACTTTGTCATCCATGGGAATAAAATCTTTTAAATAAAGAACATTATATGGCTCTCCAAACCAAATTAATATCATGAATATGGTAAAATAATTTTATTTTGAAGTTATTATACATTATAAAATATATAATGGTATAAAATATAAAATATGTCTCAAAAAATTAAATTTGAGACAAGGAACCCCTAACAACCAAAAAAACATTCAATTCAAAACCCCTTGAAGTCTATGAATTATAATTAAATATTTAATATGATAAATAATTATAAGATCATGATATGAAATATTTAAGGGAATTAAATACAAAATTTCAAATAGAACATACTATGTAATAAAAAATACGTCTCATGGGGAGAAAATTTGAGTCAAGAAACACATATATTATATTCCCACTTACTTGAATACATTCAAACCTCATTGAGAAATGAGGATTTTTCTTGAATGAATCCTTCGAAATGAAGGCCTTAATTCAATATTTTTAAAAATAGGCCTCATGAAAAAGAATATTTTTATAAAGAAATAATAATATAAATATCTACATGTGTAAAATGAATTCATTGAGTGGTCTTAAAGTGGTGGGGAGAGGGCCATTTTATAAGTGGTTATAATGGTACTTCTATAAATATTTCAACTTAATATAAAGAGATAACATTTTTCACTCGTTAATTGGATCCAAAAATGGGAAAAAATGGAGTTTAGTATGATATAATATTATAATATATAAATAAATCAGTTAAAAACGTTTTTATCATGTTTCAAAAATTTTACCCCAATATTTATTACTTTAACCATTTTAGATTATACTTTGGTAACTATATATTAACTAAGTAAATTATCCTTTGTGACTAAAAAATAAAATAGATATTATTATATAATTTCAAATTAATTATTATAAATATAAAATTCATTTTATCAAAAAAAGGTTAAATTATGTAATAAAAATTATTTTTAATATTTGTGTATGTATTGTGTAAAAACTCTCTTTCAAAAATGTATATTTTTTATCTCTAATTTTATGTCCAGAAAAAAATTATCAATGAATTAGATTTTGATGATAAAAGTTGGTTAATTATAAAAAATAAATTTGGTGTGTCTTTAAAAGAATGTAAAAACTAAATTTTACAACAATAATATTTAATTAAAATAAAATATCCAAAATACTTTTTTGGAATATAATATGTAAGTTATTAAACATATGTTTTATAAATTAATTATAGTATTTCAATATTAATATATATTTATTTATTTACTCCTTATTTATATGTTTGGTCATAAATAGAATTTATATGTTTTTATTTTATACTATCTTCTTGATATAGTCATAATTACTATGATTTTAGGAAGAAATTTATTTTTCACTATTCACTTAAACAAATTATTTTAGAGAAATATAAAAAAACTCATAATAAGATAACTTCTACCTTATAAATACAAAAATGAAAATATTTTTATTTAATTAAGATTCTAATATTTATATATATTTTTTAAATACAATATTTAAATAAAACTATTTTTATAGAAGAAATGAACTTTATTTTTTTATGTCAAAATATGAAATATGTCAAATAAATGTGATAAATAACTTATTAAATAATTAATTAAATGTTTATATTATCATAAATTATAGTAACATAGCCCATAAATATCTCAATGAAATATCAAATAATAAGGTACACTCTGGTGGAAGTTGAGTGTGGTGATTTTTCTAGCTAGATCTCATGGAAATTTCCAAGAGCTTGAATTTATCTCTTAAATGATTTCACTAATACTATAATTGTTAGAGTTAACATTTGTATTGGTCTAGAGATAACCATATCAAAGATACCTCCTTACCAAGACTGTATAAATGATCTTCAAAAGGGATAGTTCTGCGGCATGTGTTTATTTATCTCCTTCATATATTTTTTCATATAGTTACTTCATTTATACCCTCAAATTTGAAAGTCATATTATAACGGTTATATTTTAATTTAACATATCATGGTTTCATTTTATTTTATTTTTTAATATAGAATAATCAGTTAACATAATATTTATTTAAGAATAATATTTGGGTGAATTTCAGGTCGTTCCATTCTCCCCTTTAAATAAATAGTGTCCCCACAATTTTAGTTATTCCTAACTTATAAAATTTTTAATGGTTTCCACATAATATGAATTACAATGGATTTAATTTCTAAGTATATCTCATCCATACTATCCTAGGTATGACCGATAAACTCATTTTTAATCTTATAGTGGGAATATAACTAATGTTTCTTTTTTCCCTAACAATTTGAGCTACGATTTTATCATTATTTTGTACCAACATTCACATTCTATAATTTACTTTTAAATGGTGTTCATAGTCATCCTTGTGTCAATATAATACCATTTATTGATATGAAATTTTATTTCCTTATTCCATAAAATAATATTTTCTCTATATATGGAGAACAAATCCTATTTGAAAATTAGATTAAATTAATCAAAAGTTAGGATAATAAGACTTGAATGAGTAATGATCCTACAAAACATGAATAATATTTATATAAATTGAATACAATAATGATACCACTAGGTGATTTTATTTCAATAGATAATATTTAGTAAAAACACACATCACATTATACATTTATAAACCTATAGTAATGAATAAGTGAACCTAGTACAACTTAATAATAATTATCTACATTAGTAGTAGTATCTTTATATTAATTTCTTTATTCTCGTGGTCTATGAGGTTTTTGATGTTGATTTTAAAATCAGTCACTTATATTATATCACTACTTTGTATAGTTCCAAAATTCCTCATGTCACGAACCGAATGTGGTCTCCACCAAAACTAACACCAAACCCAGCTCGTGACAAGGCCCGAAGGGCGTTTCCTATCCCCACAGGCTGGCACAAGTTCCCGGGTATCATTAATTTAGATTTGGGAACAATATACCCGAGTATGAATGCTTAAAATATTAAAAACATTCCATAATATAAATCTGAAATTTTTGAGAAAAACAAGTCTTCAAAAAAACCAGAACTGAATACATTGGTTTAAAGACAATAAAAGTGGTCCAAATACAAATGAAGACAATATAAAGACATCCCCAAGGACTCCACATGACAAGGGGTCATCAACCACAAGCCATCTCCACAACTTTGCACCAAGGATGAGAACAAACACCCTAAACCACCATCACCCATAGCATTCCCTTTACCTGAGTCAAGCATAATAAATTCTACTTACACCCAAGGGGTGTAAGTAGGGTGTTATCCTAAGCCCAATAGTATAACACCCAATTATTCCAAATAGCATGAAATACAATATGAAAAACGAGAAATTTTAATATGCAAAGAAAAGAAGTTATAAAATCCAAGAAAAGAAACTTTTAATTGAAAGAAGATTTCAAGCTAAAATTTTTAGAATGTTCACACATTTAAATAGACATGTTATATACTATAAATTAAATCCAAAACCCCCAATACAAGGTCAAATACCACAAACACAATGAGCAATAGAATCAAGAACACCCCTAGGCACTAGATAGTCTCGGGCCCCATGTACCTCATACCTCAGTGTAAGGTAACCATAGTAAAATCGGTTCTCGTGCATGAGCCACTAGTAGGGAATATACCCATAACCTAGTGGTCTCCAATCATCATCTACATAGTTTAGTTAGTGTTTTTGTTATCCAAATTCTAGGTGAAATAGGGACGAAACCCATCCATTCCACTAGCCATACTAGTACACATCCGCCCCACCTAGGTACTTGGGCTTCCCCATTGGTGCTCAAAAACATTCATCATTCAACACATATACATTTTAATTTAAAACACCACTACTGATCACATAAACCCAGTACATTATCTACACACATTTTATACAATTTAGATTACACATCAAAACACTTTGAGTTTCAATAAAAACTACTTCTCCAAATCTTTCCTTGTTTTTCACCCAAAACTCTTTGAAAACCCCACATTAATACCATGTGCATACTCACATTAACCAAAACAGATTTTAAAGAACCTTAAACATTTATTTAAACCCATTACATGAGTTATAAAACAACCCCCAATAAGAATCACATAGCATTTCCATGTAAAGAACCTAATTTAACACCAAATTACTACTCAAAACTCATTTTCTTAACAATAGTGACCCAAAACCAATTTTTCAGAAACAAAGAAGAATAACATTGAAAAATTTATTTTCATCCCTGATATAGCTCAATAAAATCAACTAAATAATAATAGGGCAGCCCTTAATGAACCAATAAAATATTTATTTGAAAAACTCTCAAATTTCACATAAAATTGGCATTAAAATTTCACGTGCAATACAAACACCACTAAAACTCATTTTTTGAAGCATTAATCAAATTAAATAAGCATGAAAATATCATAAATATACCATGATAATCATACATATATCATAAACATTGTAATCACCAACCAAATCAAACAAAAATCTTGAATAATTGTGCGAAAATCAAGTCGCACCACCATCACACCAAGATAGACTTATATCAAACCATAAACCACAATAATTGACAAATAAAACTGAAGGTTAAACCCTTGGTTAGAATCCCTACCCCATGTTCATTTGTAACCTCAAGTAAATTGAAGGAAAATTCATGGAAAGGGGAGGAAATAAGGAGGAGAGACACGTAATTGAGATTCATTGAAGTTCCTCCACCAAATACCACCTAAAAATGGGGTTACAAAGAGGATTTTAGAAACATAGAGGGATGCCATAGATTTTAGGTTCAAAGGGGATGAGTAAGGGTCAAATTAGGAACTAGAATTGAGGAAATATAGTAATAATTGAATGATTTGTGAAGGGAAGAACTTACCTCCTCAAATTTAGACGATTTGAGAAACCCTATGATGTTCGGCACTAAATCGTAGTGGAAAAGAGCTCCAAAGAGGGGTGAAAGATACTAGATGCGCGGATGGGTTACATGGGATTAGGTGAGGTTTGGAATCACTGAAAAATCCTTAAAATTGAATAAATTATTAATTAAACAATTTTGATTTTTAATACTGGAATTGGGCTTCTCGGTAGGCCCAATCTCTTAAATACAAACCCATATACACCTTGGTTATGGATTTTTAAATGCTCCAAATTGAAATGGTGATGTTAATATGTTATGGGAGTCCATTTATGAAGTGGGATTTGGGAAAAATATTAAAAAATTAAAATGTTATAGAAGAAACAAAAGTTATTTTTAAATATGGAATCGGGCTCATGGTTTGCCCCAGTTCATGAAAACTCACCCATTCCTCCATAAAAGCATGGGAAACCCCCCAAACAAAGAAATAATGGTAAATAAAAATAAAAATAAATCTAAAATAAGATATGTATGTGACAATTCTCCCCACCTTGAAACCTTTCTGCCCTAGAAAGTCACAGTAAGTCCAAAGCAACATCCAAACCCAATTGAGAAACCCAGAGGTACTCCCTTGCCAGGTTTCTCCCCCAAAGGCCAAAACACCTCCAGTGATCAATGATGGAAGGAATACACTCACAAAACAAACTTACACCACATTAATGAAACAATCATGCACATTCAGGCTTTATCAAAAATTTAAACTCCTCTAACGCAATCTTAACAATACTCAATCAATTTAACCATACAAACAAAAACATCAAACAAGGTTACACTTACCCTAATATAACAAATCCATTGGGCACTCTCTAATCGCAATGTTTACCCAAGGATGATGTAGGTAGTTAGATATCTCCTAATTATAATACCTACTTCCAAGAAAATACCAAGGAGAAATCTGAGTTACTCATCTGAAGAGACACAAATGGACTCCCCACCATAAGAGACAACTTAATTTTTTTTCCTGAGACAGAATCAGGACACTAACAGGGGGGAAGTCCAAACAGACTCCCTAGTACAAGGGGTATACATCCATTAGAAATTTCTAAAATAATATGCATGATACCCATGTTGGGTCTCCCCACCACAAGAACCATCCATCTTAACTGAACGGTGTGGGCCGACACAAAAAGACCCAAAAAATTAAAGATTTGGGAAGGGCATGGTTTCAGTCCACACGGTTTGGGAAACTGTGCACTAACTGTGAAGATCATTCTTTCTATATGGATTCCTAGCACACGTCCACAACTAATCATGCACAAATGGTGTCCTCAGCACATCTATCCAAATTTCCCACAATTTTATAATGACTCATTGGAAACCAAAGGGGGAGGGAATTACATTAGGTGATGACATGGGTATAAGTCCCTCAACCTATTTCCACTAAACTGGAACAAAAAAAAGAAAGATAATGAAACTAGAGGTTTAAACTCTTCCTATCATTCATACTAATGACAAAACATTGTACAAGGGTTTAAAAGACCCTAGGATTTCCCCTGACTACGAGTCAGCTTCTCTCTGAGACCTATGGCTGGATCTCAAACGATTGAAGCATCTTTGACCTCAGAGTTAGGCTTTGGAAACCCCTTGAATGATAATTCTTATTTCGGTTCCACCAACAACTATACTAAAATCCCTGATAAGATTTCCAAGAGAAAACACATTCCAAACTTACTTTACCCTAACTCGATATTTCATTGAAACAAGGGCTTAGAAAATTCACACACATCACACCTTGTTTCTTCATGTGAGAAACTATAGAAGTAAATAACACCTATAATCACCTTCCTCTAAAATGGAAGATTTTGAAGTTATTCCATGGGAGAAATTATCCCAACATAAAGAGACTCTCATAGGATTGCACGACATTCACCTTTATAGTCAATCGAGTGCATGAAATCACAAGCCATCACCAAACATGACCATTGCAACTGATATAAACAATGCATGGAGTGGGGCCCTAGACAACACACCCAAAAAACACACAATTCTATAAAGTGGCCTCAATATCCTCTCGTGACCAAATTTCCTACACTGATAGTTTAACATAAACTCCTTCTTGGAAGAGACTATGAAGGACTGAGAGGACCTCTTAGACACCATCCAAATACTCATCCATGCTAACAACCCCAAACCACTTCCACCTTCGGCAAATCAGGAAACTTAAGAATCTAAGGTCTCTTTAAACCTTCCATGATCACTCTCCCGCTACAAGAGGGTACACTTAACCAAGTAACGAAAGGGTGTAGACTCAATCTAAAATTCTGAAGAAAAATATTCCTTATATTGATCAACTGAAGGGTCTTCAAATGAAGAAACAATATGGGTTTCACTTCAGTTGTGAAATAAACCTTAATGGGGCATACCATATCCAACGATTGAACCCAAGGACCCAACCAAGATGGTCCATTGGTCATGATATACCACAAAACAGATCCAAACACTTGAAGGTAACCATATTAAAGTCATCCATAAACATTTTTCAGACGATACCACTAACTGCCCCTACAATACAGCTTACCGACCAACCACAAACCCAAAACACAATTCAAATAGGAGGGGTTCTTGGACTCAAAACATCCCACAACATCAACATTTTCAAAAACCCATAATATAGACCATCCCAAAATATTCATCAAGACATCATGTTTTTCTTTAAAACCATTTCTTTGGAAACAAACAGTTCAAGGTTAAGCGTATCCACCAATAGAACTGCATGGGTCTCATACATGCATGTTTTTGTGCCACACCGGCACCCTCCTCATATCCATCCTGGAACTCATCCAGCCATTCCGTCAACCATCCATCATCCCATATAACCCCATTCATTTTTTCACTCACGGAAAAACCAAAGGTTAAAATAAAAAAATTCTTTCCACTTTTCAAAACCAACATAATCAACCAATACCTCTTTTTTATCAAAACCGATAACCATGAAATCAATCCCAAATTATGTCTTACAATAATTTTCTGAAAGGAAAAATAATTTAAATGAAAACTCACTTTCAAGTCATACACCTTAATTTCAAAACATCTCATCCCATTAAAACACCTTTCAATAATTTAGAAAACTCTATTTGAAACACTTTTTCAAAACCAACCTTAACGTGGTTCATGCTTTCAAAAGAGGTGCAAACACACTATTTTCCATTCCAATACAATTCTGATAATTTAGTTCTCCATTTTCAAAAATCTAACCATTCCCTCTTTATTGGATAATATATTCACAAGAACATTACGTTTCTTGAAACCAAGTCACTTTAAATCCAAAGATCCAAGATTTCAAAACTAAAGAACAAAAGACAATGCTATAAGAAACAAGTTTCAATGGTTGACTTAGACCTATCGTTGGAATCCATATTCCAATCACTTCACCATAATAGAGAGTGTTCTAGTGAATATCCCTAGCTCCACATGGCTTGACACACCCTACGAGCTCACAGAGACCATTAACCCAACTCTCTTTTCATTTCCCCTAATCATCATCAATCCAAGAAAGCCAAAGGACTCATATAAATCCCAGAATCCCCTAGCGACTCGAATCCCATGATGAGGTTTAGTGATCAGGCACACTACCCATAACCAAAATACCAACTCCCAAAAATCCTAACTCCAGACTATCTCGACTATTCCCCAAATAATGTGACCCAAAGAGTTAACCATAACCTCCTCTAATACCATTTTTTTCACGAACCGAATCTGGTCGCCACTAATACCGGCAGCAAACCCAACTTGTGACAAGGCCCAAAGGGCATTCCCTATCCCCATGGGCTATCACAAGTTCCTGGGTATCAATAATTTAGATTTGGGAATGATTTACCCAAGTATGAACACTTAAAATATTAAAAACATTCCATAATATAAATCTCAAATTTTCGAGCCAAACAAGTCTTAAGAAAAAACCATAACTGAATACATTGGTTTAAATAAAATAAAAGTGGCACAAATACAAATAAATACAAAATAAATACATCCCAAAGGACTCCACATGACAAGGGTTCATCACCCACAATCCATCTCCACAACTCCGCACCAAGGATGAGGACTAACACCATGAACCTCCATCACCCATAGCCTTCCCGTTACCCGAGTCGAGCATAATAAAGTCTACTTACACCCAAGGGGTGTAAGTATGGTGTGAGCCTAATCCCAAAAGGATAACACCCAATGATTCCAAAGATCATGAAATTCAATGTGAAAAAGCATGCAATTTTAATATGCAAAGAAAAGTAGTTATAAAATCCAAGAAATGCAACTTTCAATTGAAAGCATTTTTCAACCAAAAAATTTCAGTATATTTGCAAATTTAAATAGACAAGTTAAATACCATAAATTACTTCCAAAAAATCCCCAATAAATGGTCAAATACCACAAACACAATGAGCAATAGAATCGGTAACACCCCTAGGCACTAGATAGTCTCGGGCCCCATGTATCTCATTCCTCAGTGTAAAGTAACCATAGTAAAATCTGTTCACATGCACAAACCACTAGAATGAAACATACCCATAACCTATTTATTCCAAATAATCATCTACATATTTTAGTTAGAGTTGTAATTATCCAAATTCTAGGTGAAATAGGGACAAAACTCATCTTGTCCACTAGTCGTACTAGTACACATCGCCCCACCTAGGTACCCGGGCTTCCCCCTTTGTGCTCAAACAATTTCATCATTCAACACAAATTAATTTTCATTCAAAACAACACTACTGGTCACATACACCCAACACATTAGATTTACACATTTTATACCTTTTAGAATACACATCAAAACACTTTGAGTTTCAATAAAAACAACTTCTCCAAATCTTTCACTGTTTTGCACCCAAAACTCTTTGAAAACCCCACATTAACACAATGTGCATACTCACATTAACCAAAAAAAAATATGAAGTACCATAAAAATTTATTTAAACCCATTACATGAGTTATAAACCAACCCCCAATAAGCATCACATAGAATAGCCATGTAAAGAACCAAATTCAACACCAAATTACTACTCAAAAATCATTTTCTTAACAAACGTGACCCAAAACCAATTTTTCAGAAACAACCAATGAATAATAACATTGAAAACATTATTTTAATCCCTAATAAAATTCTATAAAATCAACTAAATAATTATAGGGAATCCCTTAATGAACCAACAAAAGATTTATATGAAAAAACCCCAAATTTCACATGAAATGGGCATTAAAATTTCAATTGCAATACAAACACCACTAAAACTCATTTTTGCAGAAGTAATCAAATTAAATAGTCATTAAAATATCCTAAATATACTATTCTAATCACATAGATTGCATAAACATTGTAATCACCTACCATATCAAATGAAACCCTTGAATCACCGTTCGAAAATCAAGTCGCACCACCACCACACCAAGTGGGAATTATATCGAACCTAAAACCACAATTATTGACTAATAAAACCAAAGGTTAAGACCTAGGTTCAAAACCCTACCCCATGGTCATTTGTAACTTCAATTAAATTGAAATACAATTCATGGAAAGGGGGGGAACTAAGGAGGAGAGACACTTACTTGAGATTCTTTGAACTTCCCCCACCAAATACCCCTTAAAAATGGGGTTACACAGAGGATTTGAGAAACATGGAGGGATTCCATGTATTTTAGGTTCTAAGGGTATGAGTAATGGTCGAATTAGGAACTGGAATTAAGGAAATATAGTAATAATTGAAAGATTTATGAAGGGAAGAACTTACCTCTTCAAATTCGGACGATTTGAGAAACCCTATGAAGTTTGGCACCAAATCGCGATGGAAAAGAGCTCCAAATATAAGGGTAAGATATTGGACGCACGGATGGATTGAATGGTATTTTGTGAGGGTTTGAATCACCAAAAAATCTTTAAAATTGAATAATTTATAAATTAAACAAATTTGATTTTTAAAACTGGAATTGTGCTTCCGGGCAGGCCCAATTCCTTAAAAACCTCATATACACCTTGGTTATGGATTTATAAAGGATCCAAATTGAAATGGTGGTGCTCCTAGGTTAGGGGATTCTATTTAGGAATTGGAATGGGTGAAAAATATTAAAAAATGAAAAATTTATAAAAGAAACATAATTTATTTTTAAATATGGAATTGGGCTCACATTTTGGCCCAATTCATGAAAACTCACCCATTCCTCCATAAAAGCATGGGAACCCCCCCCCCCCCGAACAAAGAAATAATGGAGATTAAAATAAAAATACATTTAAAACAACGTATTTATGTGACACCTCACATATAAAACATTTAATTACCAATGGATCGTTAATAAAAACATTATTTTCCCCATCATGTTAACTAAAATCTTGTTTTTAATTGGAATATTGTTTCAACATTACACCTTTAACATGGAATGAACATTTTCTAGTTCCTTTTATACTTTCCCCTATGTGTATATTCCCATTTTTTACATAATGGGGTTTGAATGATCTTTCATTTATCATATTTGTCACCTAAACATCGATGATACATCATCCTTATCTACATTTTTTTTTGCTATTTCAACTAAGTACATTTTGTTAATAATAATTCTTTATAATTTTTTTAGCATAATAACAAGGTCTCTCACTCTAGCACTTATCCTGCAAGGTTGTTTATTTGTAAAATATTAACTTTTTCCATGGAACCCATTGTTAACTTGGTCCATTCATGATTTATCCATTACTAAAAACAAAATTGGTTAATGTGAGAAATGAATAATTAAAATAATAATATAATTATGATAAATAATCTCATGAAAATCATCCTCAACTTTTTTTAATCTTAAAACCCATAGAAATATCATTCAGTTCAACTTAAATAGATCTCATTTAAATCTAGGTTTCTAGTAGTCTCTTTCTCTCATACATATTATACCAATTCTATAACATAATAAATCCTTCATAATATATTGTAAAAGAGAATGTTATTAACCAAATAATTTCCCCAAAGTGTGTCAAACCATGTGTATAATTAGGCCTCCTTTTCATGAACTTAGTAAATCTTGAGTAAAACCCCAACATGACCTTTCAATGGGTATTACCCCAACATACCTCTATGATAAATCCTAAATCCATTTTTATGTATACAAATAGGGATTTTAATTACAAAAAAACCACATAATCTATATATTAAAACAATCAAGTTGTTATCATATACTTAGATTTATCCCTATGGGTTTCACTAAATTTTTCTTATCCCAGTAACTAAAATATTCTATATTACCTCAAATAACCTATATTATTATCTTTTACTAATAAATTATGATCAAACATAACTTATCATCCCTTAAATTATCCTCAAGTAATATCATAATCTCTAATGTTATATTAAACCTCCTTTAATACAACTAAAACATCACACAGATGTGTTCATATCAACTACATTACATAAATAAAGTATTACATTAAAATGAATTCCCAAGACCTATTATTTTAAGATTATTATATAATTAAGAGAAAACATTAACTAAAAATACTCGTTTATTTTTAAACCAAAGAACAGTTTTTCGCTATATAAAAAATGATTAATCCATAATAAGAATTCAATATTTCCCACGAATCCCCCTCACACAGTACTCTTCTAGACACATCATACATATTAATTTTCTTATTAACATGGGTAAATGGAAGTATAATAAAGTGTTGAGTTTAGATTCTCAGTAAGGGTAAATATAAGAGATAATGATCAAATATAATATGGGAGAATCAAATAAGAATATGGGTATAATAAAGATATATAATAAAATCATATCCAAAAAATCATATATTAATAAACATGAGTCATTTAATTTGAGATTGTATAAAAACATTAAGGAATCAGAGAGTGTTGAAATACAATTTAATAAACTTGAGCCATGTGAGCATAATATATTCATAATAATAAGCATAATACTATAATAGAAACATAAATATAGTGTGGAATCATATTATTACCATATCCAAGAAGGATCGTGCTTTAATTTGTTATCATATCTGAGAAGGTTCACCCCTTTGTTAGTGAGAATAATCGAACAAGGATTACCCTTTTGTGAGAATAATCCAATAATTCACACCCTTTCATTTGTGATGATATCTTATAATAACCAATCATTAGAATTTTAAAATATCTAAGAAGGATCTTCATTTTTTGGCAAGTATAATCTAAGAAGGATCACCCCTTTGTTTGTTATTATAATCTAAGAAGGATTGGCCATTAGTTTTTTAGTATATAAAAGAATACCCACACATTATTTTGTGATCATATTTAATAATTCTAACCATTTTTATGAATATAATTTAAAAAGGACCAAACATTACTTTGTAATCATAATCCAACATGGCCTAACCTTTAGTTTATGATAATATCTAAAAAAATAAACCTTTATTTTTTTATAATAAGCCAAGAAATCACAGCCTTAATTTTGTGATAATAATTCAACAGGGATCACAGTAAATTATCTCATGATATATAAAACATTAAACAATACATTGGAGGGTGAAATGGGACTCCACCAATCATTCATTCACGCATATTATTGTCACTTGAAATCATTTATTCATAATATCACAAAGAAACCATATAAATAAAATGGTTTTTTATATCCTTTTCAAAAAGGATTCATATTAGGGATCATTCATAATCATAACATGAAAAAATCATGAAAAATAAATTGTTATTCAAATATATTTTGTAATTTTCTTGGTAAATACCCTTTAATGAAGATCATAAAACAGATGGTATATTTACTATATAGATAATGGGTTTATGGTTATGTTAACAGATTCCACATTTAATCAATGTTTGGAATCTAGGATAACACCCTTAAAAATATATATCAAAAATAGGGTATTAAAATAGATAATGTGTTCAAAAAAATTATAATCATACACAAAATATGATTATTTAAGACACAGGTAATGATTAATCGTATCTTTGATATAAAATAGCATTATAAAATCCTGACAAATAAAGAAGTTGGATAGTAAAATTTGAAGAATATCCTTGACCAGGAATAAGATATGTTATAAACTAGTGACTTAGAAGAAAAATGTTTTTTAGTAGTTTTAGAAAAACCACATTGGAAATATAAAATATAATCTATATTTTGAAATAATTTAAAAAAAAATTATAAATCTATGAAAAAAATATTTTATAAACCAATAAAACATATAAAAATTATTAACATAAAAAAAATTAGTGGATTTATTTTCTCGCAAATAAACATTATAATATAAAATTTTCTCTTTTTTTAAACAACCCATATAGAAAACATTAAAAATTTATTTAAATTTTTTAAAAGAAATTCAGGTAGTATAAAATGACTTTAATAAATTAATAAGGCATAGATAATTAAATTTTATTAATCATCCAGTGATTAAAAAGATAGAAAAATGAACATTCCTTTATGAAAAGAATATATAGGATTTTTTCACTTTCAAGGAACACTTTAGAAAAATATATAAGTTAAGGGGAAATGAAATGTTTATGGGAAATGTAAAATGCTGGGAATATCCAGAGAGAATGATGAGGGTATTTAAAAAGAATACAAATTACCTACATGTATTATATTTCAAAAATAATATTGGTAGATTATAAATAGAAACCCTTATAGTTTTAGTAACATTTCATTCAAAATCCCCTTCAACTTTAGTATCATTTAAATCGAGGGATTTTCAAATAAAGAATAAGATACGGATCTTCAATCCTCATGAATTATATGAATATGGTAAAATTTATTTATTCTTTATTAACTACACCATATCATATATATCATATATTTCAATATAAAATATGTCTCAAAAATTTAAATTTGAGTTATGAAACCCCTTTCAATATTAAATACATTAAATTCAAACCACCTTGAAGGATATGATTTCAAATTAAACATTTAATAGCATGAATAGTGATAGGATAATTATTCAAAATATTAAATTTTGTATAAATACACCATTCTAAAGAAAAAATGGTTTAAAATATTAAATATATCTCAATAAGTGAAAATTTTACACAATAAACCCTTACCATGTAATACTTTATACTTAAAAGTGCTCTATGCTCATTTAGAATTAGGAATTCCCAAAAACACTCCATAAAAATGGAGGAATTAAGATAATAAATTGTATTTATAGTCTCTATTAAAATGAATAAGGTTATAAATTAAGTATAATGGATATTTCTTTAGGTAAAAATCCATTTTTCATGTTCTCTTGAATGGATGGTATGTGGCCCCTTCATTAATTGGTGAGAATGGAATTTTTGTAAATATTTAAAATTAATATAATTAGAGTGATGGTTTAAAATGTAAATTTAAACCAAAATGGTAAATAATGGATTAGATTATGAAATAAGGTTTATTATCTCTTAACCACCTAATTATAATTATGTTTCAATCCCTTTAAACTTTTACTTATTACTTTAACTATTTTTTATTTTTTCACGGTAACTAGTTTGTAACAATTTAATTTATCCTTTGTGCCTAAAAAATGGGACTTATTATATTATTTGGATTTAATGATTAAAAATATAAAATAACTTTGTCCATTAAAATTTCTATGTGTGATAAAAATTAATGTTATCAATATTTTAATTAATGAAAAACCCCATGTTTATAAAAAGTGTATTTTTAAGATTATAAAATATTTGTAGAATAAAATTTTCAATTAGGTTTATTTTAATGATACAAATTGTTTTATTATAAAAAAAATAATATTATTAATATTTCAATGAAAACACAAATGGAATTTTACCAGAAGAATGTTTAATTAAAAGAAATGACCAAAATAGTTTGTATTGAAAAATAACACCGAAGTTGTTATTAATTAGTTTTATAAATTCATAATAGAAATTTGAAATTTATATTTCTACTCTATAAATACATATTTCATCATGAAAAATTATTCATAAGTTTTTAATTTAATATTTCTTCTTTATATTATCATAAACAATATGATTTTTCAAAAAACTATATTTTCACAATTCACCAAAAAATATCTTATTTCTAAAAATATCATAATTTCGCACTAATATAATTTTGACCCTATAAATCCAAAAATGAAATTTTTTTATCCAATACATATTAAAAAATTTAAAAAAATATAATTTTAAATATAATGGAAACTATTTTTATATAAAAACATTCTTCTTAATTAAAAGTCAAAATGTAAAATATTTAAAATTAATGTGATAAATAATGTATTAAATTAATAATTACATGTTTATATGATCCTAATTTATTTTTATATATCTCAAAAATATTTGTGTGCAAGATCAAATAATAATTTATGATCTGGTGGTAGTCGGGGATGGTGATTCTACAAGTATAGATCTCATGGAAATGTTCTTGATCTTTAATTCTCTTACAAATGATTTCACTCTTCCATATTTTGTGGAGTTCAAAATTGTAATTATCAAGGTAAATTCATAGATAATTTGCCACCTTCCCTATATCATATAAATGAAGGGATAATTCTGCTACTCATGATAATTTCTTTCCTTTGTGGATTTCATAATATAGTTATCTACTTTTATACCAACTAATTAAATTGTTTTATTATAATTGTGAAATTTTATTGTAATATATCATGATTTAAGTCTAGTCCAGTCATTCATGTACAAAAATTTATGACCATAATATTTTTTAAGTAAAATAATTAATGGAAGTTTATGTCCTTATAGGTGGTGTATATAAATTTTGTTAATGACCTTGCAAGAAATGTGGTCTTTGATGTTATTGTTTTTCATCTCCTATCGGAGTATAAAATATTTATTTATTACTAGTTACTTCCACTACTATATTTGGTATATGAAATCAAAGAATTATTGAACATATGGGTACCCATTAGTGTAGTGTTCCATTTAATTCCAATGTTGGTTTTCCCAAGGTTTTTTAGGAGGTGTGGTATCCTGAAACAAGTTTAATGATAACTAAATCATAAGATAGGTTTGTTCTTTAATTTTATTTTCAAGTAAAGTTGAGATTAAAATTTTTAACTCATTAACTCTTATAGTAGTTCATATACTGAATTTTTTGGTTTTTGGTAATTCCTCTCAATTATTTTATTGAATTTATTAGGGGAGTTTTTAATAATTTCTTCTCTGTAGAAGTATCCTATAGGTTTCATTATTTTTAATTAACCCTTGGTGAATGAATACCATAAAATATTGGTCTATCAAATTATTATTTGGGAAATATAATTTTAATCACACGAATCTCCCCAAAAATCCATATATAGTTTCTCCACTTTCTTTTTTAACACATATATCTCTTTCTTTATATAGGTAATCCTGAAGGTAGGGAAAACGTTTTGGAGAAAATCCATATAAAAATCATCATACGTGGTGAGCTCTCCATGTTATAGGTTATATATTCTAACTCAATCGAATTTTTTTAGATGATAAGGGGAAAACCATCCAAAAAATTAACTTCTAAATCTCTTATAGGTTTTAATTTACTACAAATATCACGAAATTATCTTATGTTTTTTCTATGATCCTCTCTTTCCAAAAAGTGAAATCGCAGCAGGAGTTGAATCATTTTATTTCTAATCTTAATGAACTATTTGTTATTGGGTGTCTGAAGTTCATTTTTTTTAAATTAGGTGCATACAATTCTCCCAAAAATTTTATTTAGTTGATCTATATTATAATTCACATTTTTAACCAATGGTAACTCTAGCGGAAAAAGTAGAGGAGGATGTTTAGTTTTTAAATGGGACTATAAGAAACTATATTTCATCTTACTAAATTTTCTTTGGAGTCTTAAGTATTTCCATTATAGTTCTTCCTAATTTTGGATCAAAACCAGTGAGTCAAGATAAAATGGATTTGTTCATGTGTTGAAATCATTTTAAACAAGATAGGAACAAAAAAATTTCCGCTCTAGAAATGGTTTTTGGATGATGAGAGGAGTTTCATGAGAAACTCATCAAATGAATTCATTATCCCAAGTTTGATGCAATATTAGGGAGAATTCAGGATGTCTCTAGAGAGGATAGTGTTAAGGGTGTGTTCTCATCTTATATAAGGGTTCAGGATCTAGGAAATAACTGATTATATTAGGTTGAATTTTCAATTGTATTGGTTTTGGAATCTGTATTGGAAATATTGGTTTAACAATATATCATTCCCTCAGTTTCTTTTTTAATCATTATTCAAGTTTTTTCCCTTCTATTTATCTAACAAAATGTGACATATTTCATTACCATTTCATGATTTTTTTAGCTTGAATAAGGGAGTAAAATGATCATTATATCCCATAATCAAACATAGACTAGTGATCATATGTATCTGATCACTCTCATATTGACTCACTACTCACTATTTAATATAGTGGAGTGAATCTAAGTGGCTTCTGTTTGAAATTAAGATAATGGGAGAAGAATTAATTAAATTGAAATTTCAATATCAATCTTTTATAGATTAAGAAGTTAAGAACAACCAGAGAAATGAGACTAGGGTTTTAAATAGTAATGAATATAATTCAACAATAATGAATGGGGGATTCTCTTTAACATGGATATAAAAGGCCTAACATTCCATCATCTGTGTTATAAATTTAAAAGGAAATTAAAACATGAAATGTAGCATCTCCAGTCAATTGAGCTGTCATGTAGAAACACATTTTTCATATAATATTTATTATTCTTATAGTTATGTTAGGTAATTTAATTGCAGTAACTCTTTATTCCATTTGAGTCATACGGTCTCATTATTTTCCCTCCATCGCATCCCGAATATTTTATAATTTCTAAAAATCCAAATAAAAATTTATTCTTTCTTGATTAGAATCATGTACACAGCTCGAGGGTTGTGATTCTTTATTTGGTCATCTAATAAATATTCTAGATTTTTTATCCTTTAGAAAATATTTTTCTTTGAGAAAAAGTTTCCATATTTCATCTTAATATATTCTTTCTGATCTAAGTATACTGGTGAAATTGGGTTTTAATTTAGTTTTAGGTCATATTTTTTATTTTCTAATAATTTTGGATTTTAATCCCTATCGATGTCTAGAAAATTTTTAATGACTTTAATATACCACATGAGGGAAATTCATTGTCACTTGTTTTGCACATGCAATCGATTTGATGAGATGTTTATTCAGGTAGTCGCTTTACTCTTTTTGGTCAATCAACCTTTGCAGTTGTTTGAGTTTCTCCTAGTACTCAATTGATTCATTTTTTAAGTTTTCATGTATGATTGATCCTATAATGATTATTATAAATGAACATTTTGTTGTTTAGGTTTCACATGGTTAATATGATTTCATTATTATTTTCTTTAGAATTTTTTGAATTTTTCATTCATGGTCGATAAAGAGTCCCCATATACTTGATTAGACTCTTTCTATTGGTAAAAATTTAGACAATCAGTTGGATTTCATCATGTAGTCACTTCAACCCTTTGTAAAGTTTTCAATATTTTAAAACGAACCACTAATTGTGGTTTATTTTCATCTAGGTTCAGTTAAATAGAACAATCAACCATCATCACCAATAATAGGTTGTTCTTTTGCAAAATTCCAAAAGTTTAATAGTTAAAGTCACTTTGTAGTGTTGTATTTTTCTAATACAATATATAATCAAATAAGAAAATTAAAATAGAAATAAAAAACTGTGAATAATAAAATATAAATCTAAAAATTAATTTATATCTTTTCCATTAAATCAAAAAAATTATTAAACCAATAAAAATATAGTTTTAATCTATTTATAATTAAAATTTCATATTAACAATATTAAAAAATTTGAGTGATTTTTTAAAATTTTATATAGATTATGGTGTTAATTTCTATTGAGAAGTGGTTCAACATAAGGAAAATTTGGGTCTTTTCAATCGATGTGGTGACATCCTAAAATTTTAACAAGATATACTATGGACATATGAGAATATCAGGTGATTTGACTCAATAAGGAAAAGTAAGTGAATAATAATACTATATGATTCATGAACCATTATTTTTATAGAAACTGGTGTCTTGGGTTTTTTAGTTGGAAAGTAGGTTATAAGGCCCCAACCTTAAAACATTACATAATCTTGAATTAAGTCAAGAATTAATATTGAGGATCTTTTCAGGTTTAGAGTTTTAGAGTATTAGGCCATAGCTATTATATTACATGTCAAATATTATAATGTAGACACTGCTACTCAGTATCCATTTTTTCATAAAATAAAGACTCTTAAAAGAAAACAAGAATTATTTTCTTGATATAAATCTTCTTGAATTATTCCTTTCTCTTACCCTTCCTTATACCCTATGAGAAACATTTCAAAAACTTGGTGTGAACATAAAAATATCAGTATGGGTTATAAAAAAAATTTAGTCCATCAATACATACAAAACATAAGATCATACCTCATGAAATCATAAGATTTATGAATAACACATAGAAATAATAAATCATAAAGGTAACTTGTGGCATATATAACATACTTACGTTGTATCTTTCACAACTATGTAGGGTGTTACATTGGTAATACTCATCATAGTATATTCCCCAAATCTCTTATGAGAAACATTAACGGTTACCTCTAACACGTTACCCAATGCATTGGATATATATCTTAGACTCACCTGCCCTAGGATTATCACGGAACCACCAATATGTGTAAATAATGCCCAAGAACTATAACATAATCATAACACATGAACAAGCATAATGGAAAGAAAAAATTCCGAAATTGCAATCACAATATAGCATTTCAATATATTGACATAATCAATACATTCTCAAAACCATTTTCAATAACAAAATATTTAAAAAGATTATATGGTATTTATTTTCCTTTTAAAAACATTACAGCTTGTTAAGTATCCAAATATCAAATAATACTTGCGGTGGTAGAAAGGTCATTGTCACCGCATACATTAAAAAGAAAAATTTCATTTTTCATTTAGTAAAATAATATGTCGAAAAATATTCCCTTTGAATGAAATGAAATTTCAAAGGGGATTATATACCAAATAAAATATAAGTCTTGTATAAATCAAATTATTCCTCAATGAATGGAGATTAAGATGAAGTCCCTTACCACTTGAGAAAATACTTAAATAAATATAATTATAGAATAACATTAAACAAAGCTTATAATATCAATGATAATAAGGAAATTCATGATATAATATGTAAAATGGTAGTATATACATCATATAAAAGTGAATTTATATATAATAACACATAATTCTCAATGGAATTAAAATTGAGAAAAAATCCCTTATAGAGATTGTATACTTATATTAAGGATAAATTAATGACATAATTATGTGTGCCAAATATAAATACTCTAAATATTATTTATATTCATTGTAAATAAATCATAAGACATTAAAAAATATTCTTGTAAAAACAAAACTAATGACTTGGATGTTTAACTCAATGAATGGAAATTGAGTTAAGATTACCTTTATCAAGTTCATATCAATGACATAAGAGTTTATCAATAGAGTTATTATGTGTATAAAAATTATATCCACACAAAGGGGAGTTCAAATTACTACATAAATAAATAAATATTGATTTCACACATAATCTTGAGGTAAAATAATCAATGAAGTGTGTAAAACCCAATGAGTGAAAATTGACATTAGAAACTCCCTTACTGATTTGGTAACTTAGGAAACATATACCCCATGAAAGAGGGATCATACAATGAAGATGTAAATACCCATTTATTAAAGTATATTACACAAATAAAAAAATTATGGGCAGTATATCCACCACACGAAAGGAAATAGTGGCAAATATAGCATGAATCTCACAGGAATAAGAAGTGAGATGAAAACCTCCTACCTCAAGTACGACTTTTCTTGTATGTTCCTTGATCTTCCTGAATAATAAACATAATTTAATTTCTACTTGATTAAGAAACATTTTCATGTTTATTATTTCTTTAATATCACATATTAACATATTATAACAATTGGTTAATTATTTAAGTTCATATCTGGCATTTTTTCGATGTTCGGAACTCGAGTAAAAAATGACCTTGTTATAATTACAAATTGTACATGTGGTAAAAATTACATTATCTCCAAAATGATATTAATGATTTATATATCATATATATTATATATATCTATTAAATAATTATTTTATAATAGTCGATATCATTTGGATATATGAAAATGAAATGCACCGTTCATGGAGACAGTAAGTCGTACTTACGCATCAACGCTACTTTCATTTCATTTTTTCATTTTTAATGGAATGAATACCAAATTATACAGAGGTATATTATTATTCCATTATAATATAATATTTTTCATACATTAAATAATTTCATTAACATCATCCTTTATACGTTCCATGTATGGTATGAATGTGGCATATCACGTTAAGGGGCGGTAGTCCACACTTCCTCAAATAAAATTATCGCGTTTACCCATTATGGAAACCATAATGGTATGATATAAATGAAAAATACATAAGTATAGAGACAATATAAATATAATATATATAACATATAAATACATTTCAGTCATAATGGCCACCATGATAGGAGGTAGTAGATATTTGAATCATCATCATTTCGTGAGGATGTAGTTCGACGTCCATAGAATCAGTATGTCAGTATCCATTAGATAGAGGTATGTGTAATTTTAGTTAGAATAATTCTCATAAAAACAACCTATTATATTAATTATACAGGTTTTGGTATTTAAAAAAGTAATAATAAGATAATATAGAGTGGAGAAGGAAAATAAAAGAAAAGAACTTGAGAGAAGACGTTACCTTCGAATCATGTAACTCCCTTTGGTTTGAACCAAAAGGCTTTCTTGAAGTTCCTTATAGCTAATTTTAGCATTATAGGAGGAATATAGGGATGTTGGGAGTTTATTCCAGATGATTTTTGATGATCCAAAGGGCTTGGGTGGTGTGAGTAATGGGTTAGAGGTGGTGGCCTTGTATTAGGGGGAGGATGGGCTCTTTAGGAATGTTTGAAAATATTATTTTATTTTAAATTGAATTTCGATTTAAAATGGTCCCAAACTCATTAAATTAGAATATAAGATGAATATTATAGAAATAAATTCATCCAATAATAATTTTATAGGTTTTGGATATTTTTTAATCCATATATTGTTTACCTAACCCTTTTTTAACTTATTTAACTTTTACCATGTCTTCTTGTATATTCATACTATATGGTTACTATACACACTATAAAATGACAAGAGACCCAAAAATGGATCTTTATTTACATTTTTAATATTATATATTTCATTTTTCCCAACCTTAGATTTTTAAAATTATTTTATCATTTAATAAAATTTTATTCATTTTAAAAACCCATTTATGTCAATTTATAAAATATTCATATCAATACTTTTAAAAAATCAATAACAACATAATTCTTTTGAAGAACCTGAATTAATTCAAATATAACAAGTTATAATCATCCATAAAATTCTTTTATGGCATAAAATGATTCATAATAAATTTATTTAAATATTTATAATCTCATTTATTTAAAACATTCATTAATGAGGTAATCATTACATCATCATTGTGTCATAAATATATTTAGTTATTTGATGTCTAAAAATTATAAATAAAATACCATGATGGGGGAAATATTTTTATATTTCTAATTAATATTTATATCCAAAAACACCACTTATATAACCCATTATATAGTTTTTTTTACAAAAAGATATATGTTTATGTTACATTTTCCTTAACTTCAAATTAATTTTTATAAAGCGTCATTTTCACTAACAAATGGCACCATGTGGTCCCAAAATCGTCCTAAAGATTCCAATTGTCGTACATGTTTCATTCAACAGTAATAGGACACATTATAGGGTAATTTAATATTATTATAATATTATTTTTACCTTTATTTACCAGATTTACCCTTTAACCAGGGTAAATAAAATATTTACTGAAGTTACTATTCATAATGTCTAAAATAAAAAGTTAACTATTTAAAAAAATTACATCCTAATTCCAAATATGGAATTGATTTTTTCAAAATTTAAAACATAGAAGTTTAAAATGTAAATTTTAAATTTATTTCTATTTATCAAAACCAAAAAGTGTGTTTTTAAGAAATAATAACTATCAAAATATTGACACTTTTTAATGTTCAATTTTAAGAATAAATTACCTAAAATGGAAAAAATTGGATTAAATGGTAAAAATATAGTCCAATTACACTTTAAAACCAATAAAAATAACAATATAACTATATAAATAAATTATATTAAAATTCATCTTTGAATTAAAATGCAATTTTGTTCATTATTCGTAAAAAATGAACTTTATCAGAAAAAATACAAAAAATTTACCCAAAGTAAATTTTGATGTCCTGATACTAAATAAGAAGTTTATTTTTTTCAAATAGAATATATAAAAGTGAAGAAACTATATTTAAAAAGGGTTCTCCATTAAAAGGCAATAAATTGACCTTTTAAATAATATTAGAGTATTTCATGATTAAAATTGGATCCATTTTTATTTTATGCCTCTAAAATTTATTGGATAAATATAAAGAAATTTAACAAAAATGTATAATAATATTTTAGTTAGTTCTATTCATTCCCTCCAATATAATTGCTAGGCATTAAATACTAGTTAAATTAATATTATATTATTATTTTTCAATATGATTCAACCTTATGTGCAACATGAGATTTCAGAGAAAACCACTATTGCGTGTTAGGTACTCCATAGAACATAGCATCCCCTTTAAATTAAAATTTTTATTTAATTAAAAAATATTAATTAATATGAAAGTATCATATTCTTAATTTACATGAGATTTTACATCCTTCCCCTATTTTGGGAATTGCATCCTCACAATTTTAAAATTTGTCTTAGAAACTTAATTGAAATTACTACATAGAAAAAAGTGTCAATAAAACTATCCCTATAAAATAAATAAAGATAAGTAAAAAAAGTTACATGAGATAACACATACTAGGATTCCATGTATGAAAACATGGATATGGAAGAGAAACTAAGTGCCAAGTTCAGATGGAGACTGATAGAAAACATGATTATGAGAAATTTAACAAAAAGAAAACAAAAACTTGTGATAGGTTAAACAAACTTTGATTCCCCAGTTGGAAAAGTAAACTGAAAAAAAAAATTTGTTTTAAGTTCCCATTCATAAGTTTTGAGAAATTATTTATGATATTGACGAAGGATGTTAGGAAATATACTTACTTTTCAAGTAGAGATTCATCCTTTAATAAGTTTCTACCAAAAACTAATATTTTCTCCAAATGATGTGTATTCAAGATGACTTGGTCACACCTGAAGCGCTAGAATCAACGTCTAGAGAGTCACATAATCTAAAACAGATGAACTATATATTTTCCCATTTCTTTAGACATTAACCAAAACCCAAATGGTTAGTACAAGATCAGAAAATCCCCAAAAGTATAATCTTTTATAAAAATAAATTCTACTGTTAATCACAAAAATTGAACACACAATACCCAAACATCAACAAAGACCATTCAATACAAAATTGTCCTTAAAATTATTCAAAACAATCCAAACTAAGTTTGAAACCAAAAATTTATAAGGATTTGATCACATATTCTTCCATAGTAAATGTTAACATTTATCTCCAAATAACATCGACTAATCTTAAAGTCTCTTACTGAATTTTAATTAACCTAATCACATATTCTCAATGATAGGTTAATCATTTCCTTAAATAACCCAAATAGATATAAGTCCACAATAAAATCATAGATTCTTCAAAAATAAAATTCCAACCATTACTCCTCAAATGAAATCTCGTAGTATTCTATTTTCCATAGGAATATAGTGTTCCCAAAAGAGAAAACATCTTCCAAAATAAACATTATCACTTAATTACTAAATCATTTTCTTATACTAAGGATATCCATTTGATAAAACATAAATTCCAAAAATCATCTTATTCTTGATCCATAAAATCATTTAACTAAAAATAATTATTCATACTAACCAGGGACTTCACATAGTCTAGTGGTAGGTGATGTGCCCTTGTTGCCCTTCGGTTGTGGGTTCAATTCCCATGGCCTTGCCAGATGTGTCAGGTTATCACCCATCTGGAATGTTGTCACTTTTTATAAAACTAGAAAATAACCCTAACCTGATTTAACCTTAACGGTTGTCTTATACCTTTCATCTTCATCCAAACTCATAATGACCTTAATATCATAATTCTCGAATTCTTATATATATTGACATTTATTTACCTCCATAAAATAACACTATTCCCAAAGAAAGAAAATCGTACCTTGATAATGGTGTCCACCTGGTTTTATCTTCATCTTATTCATATAGACAGATAGTCCATGCATTACAACAATTATTTATAGATCCTTAAAAATAATCTACTCCCTTTGACAAAATACACCTCGTAAAACATGGGTCATATGGTTGCTCACAAAAAAATATTTTTGGAAAATAATCATGTATGACATTTAATTTCAAAGTATATAATAAAACTTTCTTTTTATAAAATAGTTGGACTGATTTTGAGTTGAAACATTCATTCAATGGTCCTTTTAAAATACCATAAGCATGTGCTAAAAGACTATAATTTAAAAGAAAATATAAATTGGTTTCGCAAGGGTCTTCTTCTTCAGCACCTTTTTCAAAATCATAAATTTCTTCAAAATCTTTTGATAAGGTAAAATATTTTAAAATTCCTTGATAATATTTACCTTTCTTGAAAATATGAGAATATTGAGAAAATAGGATTTGATTAAATACAACCCATGATTCATGATGGTATCAAGGTATAAAAGGGGTGTTTGATATCTCAAGAAATTTCTTTCAAGTGTGTTGTATCTTATAAAATGTTTTAGAATTTTCCAAACATGACTTTTCAATAATAATTAAAAGAAGGTCATCAGGAAGAGATAGGAATTTTGTTTGATATCCTCCACCTTCAATTTGTAATAGACATTACCTAATCTAAAAAAGTTACAATATAAGGATTTAACATAAAGATTATACATAGAGACTAACCATGTGTCTAAAAAAACTCATAATCCCTAAAGTTTTCTAAACTAACCTCTAATACCATATATAAGTCCCCAACCTTAAAACATTACATAATCTTTAATTAATTCAAGAATTAACATTGAGGATCTTTTCAGGTATAGAGTTTTAGTGAATTAGTATAAGGCCCCGGCCTTAAACCTTACTTAATCTTGAGTTATTACAAGATTACACATTGAGGATCTTTTCATGTTTAGAGTTTTAGAGAATTAGAACATAAAACTTGCGTTACATTCCAAATATAAAAAAAGTGGTTACATAAAGATAGTATTCTTCATTCCCATCAATGGAAACACATTTAAAATAAAACATGGATTATTTCTTGACACTTCCTTGACATTATCATCATATCATGTACCTATCCCTTGACCAGTGAAAAACATTTCAAAAAAACATGGGATGAGCATAAAAAGATCAGTATGGGTTATAAAAACATGGAATGGAAACATGAGTTCATATATACATAAGAATGAAATCATACTTTACCCATAAAACATAGGCACTTTAACATACCTCATAAAATCATGAATAAATCATAGAAATCATAAGACATAATGGTAACTTGAGGCATTCATAACATTCTTACGTAGGGAGTAACCCTCTCGGTTATGTTTGGAATACCCATCACAGTATATTCCCTAAATCTCTTCGGAGAAACCTTAACGTTTCACTCCTTCGCGTTACCCAATGCATTGGAGATCTATATCGGGCTCACCCGCCCTTAGTTTATCACGGAACCACCCGTCTTCATAATAATGCCCAAGAACATCAACATAATCAATTCACATAAAACATTCATAAAGGAAACATAATATTCCCACCTTTCAATCACAAGATATCAATACAACACATTGATATAAAAACATTATGAAAACCATTTTCAATTCCAAAATAAAAGAAAAGTAAAACATGGTATTTATTTTTCTTTTAAAAAGAAGGTATGGCTTGTAGAGGAAGCCGAAACTCAAATAACGGTCATGGTGGCGGAGAAGTCGTTGTCGCCGCATACGTATAAAAAAACATTCCCATTTTTCGTTTTGTAAAACGCTTCGTATAAAAAAGATTCCTTTTGGATAAACGTAAAAGTCAAAGGGGTTTATACACCGTATAAAAGAAAGTTGTGTATAAAATAAAATATGCCTCAATGAAAGGAGATTGAGACGAAGTCCAATACAAATATCATTTTTTAAATGAAGTAGATCTATTATGTGTATCCACTATATTTACACATAAAGAAAGTAAAAATACAGTATAGGACATAATAATATCATGACATAATTTGAAAGTAGGAGATTAACCCAAAGAACAGAAATTGGGTTAAGAAATTCCCATACCTCGTATCCGACATGACCTGACCGTTCTTTATTCTCCTGAATAATAAGCTTGAGTTAATATATACTTGCTTATGAACCTTTTTTCAAGTTTATTATTCCTTTTATACCATGTTATAAACATCATGTAATCATTTAATTTAATAATGTTCATTTTGTCGGTATTTGGTTCTTAAGTCAAAAATTGACTTCTTACACTTACATGTTGTTAATTTGGTCAAAGGTTCATTATATCCAGAATTATATTAATGATTTGGATAACATATATATCATATATATTCATCATATACATGTATTTATAATATTACATCACATTTAGAGGTAACAAATGAAATGCACCGTTCAAGGAGACGGTAAGCCGTACGTACGCATGAACGCTGCTTCCATTTCTATTTCGTATTTTCTGGAATGGAATCATAATTATATAATAGTATATTATAAATCCAGTATAATAACATATATAATATCATTAAATTTATCCTTTACACATCCCACATATGGTATTAACGAATCAAATCACTTTTAGGGGGCGGTAGTCCGCACTTCCTAAAATGAAGATATCGTGTTTACCCATAATGGAAACCATAAAGGTATGCCCAAAATGAAAAAAACAGAAGCTTAAGTAAAACATAAACATATTATATATCATATATAAAAATAATGACATCATAATGGCCACCTTTGAAGGTGTTAAATGAGTATTGAACAATCATCGTTTCGGGAGGCAGAATTTCTCCATCCACAGAAACTGTATGTTCTTTAACCATTTGATGTAGTTGTGTGAGAGTGTAGCTCAAATAGATCTTATAACAACATCCTAGTATATTTAAGATACTGTTGTTGTTACAAAAGAAGTAAATAAAAAGAGTTTAGGGGGTTGGAGAAGCAAAATAAAACAAATGAACAGGAGAGAATGAATTACCTTTAAAAGTGTAACTCCTTTTGATTTGAGCCTAAAGGCTTTCTTGCAAAGGATTATGCCCAAAAAGAATCCTCTAGAATGAGGAGAGGGATGTGGATAGAGTAAATGGGCAGGTTTTGGCGGAGCCAAAGGCTTGAGGAGTGTGTGAAATGAGGTAGAGGTGGGGGCCTTTTATAAGAGGAGAGGAGGGGCACTTTTGGAAACCATGAAACTATTATTTTATTTGAAAATGTGTTTCGGTTTTAAAAGGTCCCAAATTGATATAATTCGTGGATAAGGTGATAAGGGTTCTAAATCCACTCATCTAATTGGTTTTGGACATGTTTAGTTCATAGATTTTACATTATCTTTCCATTTTATTTAAATTGTCAAATAATGATGTCATCGCTGCATCATTATTATGTCATAAATAATTTAATTTATTTAAAGTCTAGAAATTATAAAAAAAATACTATGATGTAGGAAATCTTTTTATCTTTCCAATGAATATTTATAATCAAAACTCTGATCTTTATAACCCCATGTAAAAATTGTTTTCGTAAAACATATTATGTTTGTGTCATTTTTACTTTTACATTAAATAAAAAGTCATTTATGTCATTTCCCAACCAAAGTATCTCCATGGGGTCCCCAAGTTGTCCCATGGCTTTTCTTGGTCGGCCATGACACAACCAATATGGTTGGGACATGTGTCTATGTCATTTCATATTATTAAAGCATTATTTGTACCTTAAACTACCCTAATTACCACTAATCGAGATTAAGAACTTAATAAGTTACTATTCACCAATAAATTATTATAATCTCATTGAACCACATTTTACTTCTTAATGACAACCATGTATGTCGGATTTTTGAAATTCAAAACACAATGATGGCAAAATTTCATTTAAATGGAAAATCAGTCTTTATAAGTACCACTTAGTGGTTTCACTATTCATCAAAAATTGAAGTTTTTCATAAAATTACCAAATATTCACTCTAAGATATATTTGATATTACGAATTCAAAAATGAAGTATATTTTACAAAATTAAAAACATATAAGTCACATTAATTAATTTAATAATTAATTCCCGCTGTCAGAGCAAAAAGCGTGTTTTTATGAAACAATAAGTATCAAAAGATTGACACTAGTTTGAGTCCAATTTCAAAGTGAAATTGATTCCAATGACCACCATTGGATTAAATGGTAAAAATATATTCATATTACACATTAAGACCAATTAAAAAGATAATCTAATCATATAAATAAATTAGATTAAAAAGCAGTTTTGATGTAAAATGCAGTATTTTTCACTATTCATTAAAAAATGAACATTGTCAGAAAAATACAAAAAATTCACACAAAGTAAATTTTGATGTCCCAATCATAAAGAATAAGTTTATTTTCACAAACATAGTTTATAAAATTGTCAAAAGATAGATTTAAAAAGGGTTTTCCATCATAAGGCAGTAAAACAATCTTTTAAGAATATTAGTGTATTCCATGCTTAAGATTGGATTTATTTTCATTTTAAGCCTCTAAAACACTATCTTAGTCAGTAATAGACATAGATAAAAATATCTATTATTCATTACTTACTTGGGATGTTACATCCTTCCCCCTTTAGAAAATTGCTTCCCCGCAATTTATTTACTTATCGAATAAATGGGGGTACTTATCCCTCATTGCATTTTCAGATTCCCATGTTGCCTCTTCAATTATATGGTTTTTCCACAAAACCTTTACCTAGTGAATCACTTTATTCTGTAACACTTGCTCCCTGTGGTCAAGAATCTGGACCGGTTGTTCCTCATAAGATAGGTTCTCTTTTAGCTGAACTACCTCTGGGATCAAAACATGAGATGGATCGGGCATATACTTCCTCAACATTGAAACGTGAAAAACATTGTGTACATGAGATAAACTCAGAGGTAAAGCCACTCGGTATGCAACTGATCCAACTCTCTCTAGAATTTCGTATGGTCCAATGAACCTTGGACTCAACTTTCCTTTCTTACCAAATCTCATCACACTTTTCCAAGGAGAAACCTTGAGAAAAACATGATCACCTACCTCGAAAGATAGATCCTTCCTCCGGTTATCCGCATAACTCTTCTACCTGCTCTGAGCTGTTCTCATGTGTTTCTGAATCAGCTGAACTTTTTCTGCCATCTCTTCTACCAATTCTGGTCCCATCAACTTCCTTTCACCCACTTCATCCCAGAAAGCTAGAGTTCAACACCGCTTCCCATATAATGCCTGAAATGGTGCCATCTGTATACTGGAATGAAAACTGTTATTATATGAAAATTCAACCAAAGAAAGATGTTGGTCCCAACTTCCCTGATAATCCATAGAACAAGCTCGTAGCATATCCTCCAATGTCTGGATTGTTCGTTCTGACTGCCCATCTGATTGAGGATGAAAAGCTGTACTAAAATTTAATTCAGTACCCAACGACTTCTGAAGGCCTTTCCAAAAGTTAGAAGTAAACCTGGGATCACGATCCGATACAATGGAGAGAGGAACTCCATGTAACCTGACTATATCTTTAAGATACAAACGGGAAAGTTGATCAAGAGAGAAAGTATCTCGTATAGCAAGGAAATGAGCAGATTTGGTCAAGCGATCAACAATTACCCAGATTGCATTATTACCTCGAGATGTCTTCGGTAATCCAACAACAAAGTCCATGGATATATTCTCCCATTTCCACTCTGGCACTGGTAAAGGCTGAAGCATCCCTTTCGGTAACTGCCGCTCTGCTTTAACCTGCTGACAAGTCAGACACTTCACAGTAAAATCAGCAATATCTCTTTTCATCCCATCCCACCAGTAATACTCCCGCAGATCTCTATACATCATAGTACTGCCCGGATGAACTGAAAACGGAGAACTATGAGCTTCACATAACAACTCTCTCTTCAACTGTGAATCACAAGGCACAAACAATCTCTTCCCAAATCTCAAAACACAATCATTATCATTGTGGAATTCAGGCAACTTACCTTTCTTAACCAGCTCTACCTTTTTCTGCAACTCACTGTCTTGCTTCTGTGCTTGCTTGATTCTATCTGATAGAGATGATCTCACTGATACCTGAAACAAAACAGAAGGACTTCCTGCACCAACAACTTCTATGCCAAAGTTTATCAAATCCTTAACCAAAGGATCACGTTCCAAACGCAACATTGTTAATGAAGCATTACTTTTTTGACTCAAAGCATCAGCCACTTTATTTTCTTTTCCCGGATGGTAATGAATTGTACAATCATAATCCTTGATTAATTCTAGCCATCTCCTCTGTCTCATGTTTAAATATTTCTGAGTAAATATATACTTTAAACTTTTGTGATCGGTATATATTTCACACTTTACTCCATAAAAATGATGCCTCCAAATTTTTAAAGCAAAAACAACAGCAGCTAATTCCAAATCATGTGTAGGGTAATTTACCTCATGATTTTTCAACTATCGTAAAGCATAAGAAATTACCTGATCATTCTGCATTAGGACGCAACCAAGTCCTTTCAATGAAGCATCACTGTAGATAACAAACTCACCATTCCTGGAGGGTAGTGCCAAAACTGGAGCATTCACCAATCTTCTTTTCAATTCCTGAAAAAAATCATCACATTCTTTTGTCCAGATAAACATAACACCCTTCCGAGTTAGCTTAGTCATTGGACTAGATAACCATGAAAAAATTCTAACAAACCTTCGGTAATAGCCCACCAAACCAAGGAAGCTACGAATCTCTATTTGATGGACCGACATCTACTGAAGTAGTTGCAAAGGATTTCACCACCCCTTTCTGCTTGTAGTCTAACTGCTTCCCATCACTCAAGCTCTTTGTCGGACACTCGTTTTCATAGTGACCCATCTCATTTCACTTATAACATTTCACTAACTGTAAATCAAATTTGTTCTTACCTTCACCTTGATCCTTTTTAGTGCAATCACAAGCCTTATGTCCCATCTTACCACATTGGTAGCACTTTCCAGAATTCAGAAGACATTCCCCAGCATGCCTTTTTCCAAATTTATCACAAACTGGAAACTTAGTTTTCTTACCATCAGACTTTTTTGAAGAACTCTTACCTTTCTCCTGCCACCTCGGTCTCTTCTTCTGCTGGTTGTTATAGAACACTTGGTCATTGGAAAACTCCATTTCCACCTTCTCAGCACATCGAACAAGCTTTTCATAACTTTTAAACTCACGAGAAGCTAATGCCCTTCAATATTTTGTCTTTAATCCTTAGTAAAAACGATTGATTTTACTATCAAGGTCTCGGATAAAATTTTGAGCATACCTTTCCAATCGAGTGAACCTTTCTTCATAGGCAGCCACTGAGTCTTCTTCTTGCCTCAATTCCAAGAATTTCTTTTCCATCCTAAGTCGAACAGCCTTAGGAATATACTTCTCAAGAAACATACCTTTGAATTCATCCCAGTCGAGAGCATCAATCTCATCGGCGTCCCTGATATTTTTAACCATAGACCACCACTGATCTGCTTCACCCTCCAAACGGCAAATAGCAAGACTAACCTTTTGATTGTCTAAACACCCCATGACATCAAAAATATTCTCCAGTGCTTTAATCCACCCTTCAGCTAGCACAGGGTCAGATGATCCTCTGAATGATGGGGGATGTTGCCTCATGAAATGTTCCACCACTGACATGTTCCTCTGCGGTTGATCTGGATGATCTCGTGCATGGATACCACCACCATTTATCACTTGAGTCAACTGCGCCATTACTGCAACAAACTATTCAGTTCCAATTCCGACCATCTCAGGATGCTGATTCGGAAGGTTATTTCCTTCTGTATGCCTTCCTAGCACTGCTTCCCTGTTTCCTCTGCGGAAAACCATTCTGAACAAACATGTCTTAGATGAAGCAACATGGTAATTTTCAAATGCTATATTGTTTCAAAAAAATATTTGGATAATCATTTAATAGAATTCTAAGTCCTAAAGTTATCTAAACTGACCTCTGATACCAACTATAAGGCCCCAGACTTAAACCTTACTTAATATTGAGTTATTACAAGATTACACATTGAGGATCTTTTCAGGTTTAGAGTTTTAGAGAATTAGAACATAAAACTTGCGTTACATTCCACATATAAACAAAGTGGTTACATAAAGATAGTATTATTCATTCCCATCAATGGAAACGCATTTAAAATAAAACATGGATTATTTCTTGACACTTCTTTGACAATATCATCATATCACGTACCTTTCCCTTGACCTGTGAAAAACATTTCAAAAAAACATGGGATGAGCATAAAAAGCTCAGTATGGGTTATAAAAACATGGAATGGAAACATGAGTTCATATATACATAAGAATGAAATCATACTTTACCCATAAAACATAGGCACTTTAACATACCTCATAAAATCATGAATAAATCATAGAAATCATAAGACATAAAGGTAACTTGAGGCATTCATAACATTCTTACGTTGGGAGTAACCCTCTTGGATACGTTTGGAATACCCATCATAGTATATTCCCTAAATCTCTTCGGATAAACCTTAACGTTTCACTCCTTCGCGTTACCCAATGCATTGGAGAGCTATATCGGGCTCACCCGCCCTTAGTTTATCACGGAACCACCCGTCTTCATAATAATGCCCAAGAACCTCAACATAATCATATCACATAAAACATTCATAAAGGAAACATAACATTCCCACCTTTCAATCACAAGATATCAATACAACACATTGATATAAAAACATTATGAAAACCATTTTCAATACCAAAATAAAAGAAAAGTAAAACATGGTATTATTTTTCTTTTAAAAAGAAGGTATGGCTTGTAGAGGAAGCCGAAACTCAAATAATGGTCATGGCGGCGGAGAAGTCGTTGTCGCCACATACGTATGACAAAAACATTCTCATTTGTTGTTTTGTAAAACGCTTCATATAAAAAATATTCCTTTTGGATAAACGTAAATGTTAAAGGGGTTTATACACCGTATAAAAGAAAGTTGTGTATAAAATAAAATATGCCTCAATGAAAGGAGATTGAGATGAAGTCCCATACAAATATCATTTTTTAAATGAAGTAGATCTATTATGTGTATTAACTATATTTACACATAAATAAAGTACAAATACAAGATAGTACATAATAATATCATGAAATAATTTGAAAGTAGGAGATTAACCCAAAGAACGGAAATTGGGTTAAGAAATTCCCATACCTCGTATCCGACTTGACCCGACCGTTCTTTAATCTCCTGAATAATAAACTTGAGTTAATCTCTACTTGATTATGAACCTTATTTCAAGTTCATTATTCCTTTTATACCATGTTATGAACATCATGTAATCATTTAGGTTAATAATGTTCATTTTGTCGGTATTTGGTTCTTAAGTCAAAAATAGACTTCTTACACTTACATGTTGTTAATTTGGTCAAAGGTTCATTATATCCAAAATGATATTAATGATTTGGAAAACATATATATCATATATATTAATCATATACATGTATTTATAATATTACATCACATTTAGAGGTAAGAAATGAAATGCATCGTTCATGGAGACAGTAAGTCGTACGTACGCATGAACGCTACTTCCATTTCTATTTCATATTTTCTGGAATGGAATCATAATTATATAAGCATATATTATAATTACAGTATAATAACATATATAATATCATTAACTTTATCCTTTACACATCCCACATATGGTATTAACGAATCAAATCACTTTCAGGGGGCGGTAGTCCGCACTTCCTAAAATGAAGATATCGTGTTTACCCATAATGGAAGCCATAAAGGTATGCCCAAAATGAAAAAACACTGAAGCTTAAGGAAAACATAAACATATTATATATCATATATAAAAATAGTGACATCATAATGGCCACCTTTGAAGGTGTTAAATGAGTATTGAACAATCATCGTTTCGGGAGGCAGAATTTCGCCATCCACGGAAACCGTATGTTCTTTAACCATTTGATGTAGTTGTGTGTGAGTGTAGCTCAAATAAATCCTATAACAACATCCTAGTATATTTATGATACTGTTTTTGTTACAAAAGAAGTAAATAAAAAGAGTTTAGGGGGTTGGAGAAGCAAAATAAAACAAATGAACATGAGAGAATGAATTACCTTTAAAAGTGTAACTCCTTTTGATTTGAGCCTAAAGGCTTTCTTTTAAAGGATTCTGCCCAAAGGGAATCCTATAGGATGAGAAGAGGGATGTGGAGAGAGTAAATGGGCAGGGTTTGTCTGAGCCAAAGGCTTGAGGAGTGTGTGAAATGAGGTAGAGGTGGGGGCCTTTTATAAGAGGAGATGAAGGGCACTTTTGGAAACCATGAAACTATTATTTTATTTGAAATTTTGTTTTCGGTTTTAAAAGGTCCCACATTGATATAATTCGTGGATAATCTGATAAGGGTTTTAAATCCACTCATCCGATTGGTTTTGGACATGTGTAGTTCATATATTTTACATTATCTTTTAATTTTATTTAAATTATCAAATAATGATGTCATCGCTGCATCATTATTATGTCATAAATAATTTAATTTATTTAAAGTCTATAAATTATAAAAAAAATACTATGATATAGGAAATCTTTTTATCTTTCCAATGACTATTTATAATCAAAAATCATATCTTTATAACCCCATGTAAAAATTGTTTTCGTAAAACATATTGTGTTTGTGTCATTTTTACTTTTACATTAAATAAAAAGTCATTTATGTCATTTCCCAACCAAAGTGTCTCCATGGGGTCCCCAAGTTAACCCATGGCTTGTCTTGGTCTGCCATGACACAACCAATATGTTTGGGACATGTGTCTAGGTCATTTCATATTATTAAAGCATTATTTATACCTTAAACTACCCTAATTACCACTAATCGCGATTAAGAACTTAATAAGTTACTATTCACCAAAAAATTATTATAATCTCATTGAACCACATTTTACATCTTAATGACAACCATTTATGTCGGATTTTTTAAATTCAAAACACAATGATGGAAAAATTTCATTTAAACGGAAAATCAGTCTTTATAAGTACCACTTAGTGGTTTCACTATTCATCAAAAATTGATGTTTTTCAGAAAATTACCAAAAATTCACCCTAAGCTATATTTGATATTAATAATTCAAAAATGAAGTCTATTTTAAAAAATTCAAAACATATAAGTCACATTAATTAATTTAATAATTAATTCCCGCTGTCAGAGCTAAAAGCGTGTTTTTATGAAATAATAAGTATCAAAAGATTGACACTAGTTTGAGTCCAATTTCAAAGTGAAATTGATTCCAATGACCACCATTGGATTAAATGGTAAAAATATATTCATATTAAACATTAAGACCAATTCAAAAGATAATCTAATCATATAAATAAATTAGATTAAAAAGCAGTTTTCATGTAAAATGCAGTATTTTTCACTATTCATTAAAAAATGAACATTGTCAGAAAAATACCAAAAATTCACACAAAGTAAATTTTGATGTCCCAATCATAAATAATAAGTTTATTTTGAAAAACATAGTTTATAAAATTATCAAAAGATAGATTTAAAAATTGTTTTCCATCATAAGGCATTAAAACAATCTTTTAAGAATATTAGTGTATTCCATGCTTAAGATTGGATTTATTTTCATTTTAAGCCTCTAAAACACTATCTTAATCATTAATAGACATAGATAAAAATATATATTATTCATTACTTACTTGGGATGTTACAATTAGGACATAACTATTACATTACATCTCCAATATTTCAATGTAGACACTTATACTTAGTACCCATTTTTTCATAAAATAAAATCTCTTAAAAGATAACAAGAATTCTTTTATTTATATAAATCTTCTTTAATTTTTCCTTTCTCTTAACCTTCCTTATACCCTGTGAGAAACATTTAAAAAACTTGGGATGATATTAGAAAGCTCAGTAATGGTTATAAAATAAATAAAGAAAACATTAGTCCATTAATACATACAAAACATAAGCTCATACCTCATGAAATCATAAGACTTATGAATAACATAAAGAAATCATAAATCGTAAAGGTAACTTGTGGCATCCATAACATGCATACATTATACCTTTCATAGCTACGTAGGGTTTTATGTTTGGAATAAATATCAAATTATATTCCCTAAATTTATTAGGAGAAACATTAACTAATAACTCTGTTACATTACCCAATGCATTGGAGTGCTATCTCAGGCTCACCTGCCCTAGGTTTTTCACAGAACCACCCGTAAGCATAAAAAATTCCCAAGAACCATAACATAATCATAACACATGAACAACCATAAAGAAAATATGACATATCCACATTGCAATAAAAATATAACATTTCAATATATTGACATAATAAATACATTATCAAAACCATTTTCAATACCAGAATACATAAAAATATTATATGGTATTTATTTTCTTTTTAAAAACATTATGGCTTGTTAAGTAGCCAAATATCAAATAATTCTTACAGCAGTGGAAAGGTCATTATCACCGTGTACGTTAAAAAAACATCCTATTTGTCATTTTGTAAAACCCTACATAGAAAAATATTTTCTTTGAATGAAATGAAAATTCAAAGGGGTTTATACACCATATAAAACAAATTCGTGTATAAATCAAAATATTACTCAATGAAAGGAGATTGATACGAAGTCTCTTACCACTTGAGAAAATACTTGAATAAAAATAATTATAGAATAACATTAAACAAAGCTTATAATATCACGAGAATAAAAATATTCATGATATAATATGTCAAATGGAAGTATATACACCATAGATAAGTGAATTAGTGTATAATAACAAATAAGTCTCAATGTAATCTATATTGAGACAAAATCCCTTATAAATACTGTATCCTTATATTAATGATAAATAAATGACATAATTATGTGTGAAAAATACAAATACACTTAATATTATTAGATATTTATTGTAAATAAATCATAGGACACTCACACATATTCTTGTAAAAAGAAAACCAATGACTTTGATATTTTACTCCATGAATGGAAATTGAATTAAGATTACCTTTATCAAGTTCATATCAATGACTTGAGAATTTATCAATGGGGTGATTAAGTGTATCAAAAGTATATACACAAAAAGGGGAGTGTAAATTACTACATAAATATATAAATAGTAATTTCACACATAATCTCGGACTAAAATAATCAATGAATTGTGTGTAAAACCCATTGACTGGAAATTGAAATTAGAAATTCGCTTACTGATTTTGTAACTTACAAAACATAAACCCCATGAAAGAGTGATCATACAATGAATATATAAACACCCATAGATTAAATTATATTACACAAATAATACAATCATGGGAACTATATACACCACACAAATGGAAATAGTGGCAAATATAGCATGAATCTAATGAGAATAAATAGTTATATGAAACCCCATTACTTCAAGTCCGACTTGTCTTGTATGTTCCTTGTTCTTCCTGAATAATACACATAAGTAAATTTATACTTTATTAAGAAACTTTTTCATTATTATTAATCCTTTTATATCACTTATTACCTTACTATAACAGTTTATTAATTATTTTAGTTCATATCGAATATTTTGTGGATGCTTGGAACTTGTGTAAAAATGAACTTGTTATAATTACAAATCATCCATGTGGCCAAAATTCCATTATCGCCAGAATTTTATTCATGATTTAGATATCATATATATCATATATATCCAGTATATATATATTTTATAATATTCCATATCATTTGGATATATGAAAATGAAATGCACCGTTCATGGAGATGATAAGCCATATGTAAGCATGAATGCTCAATTCATTTCATTTTTTCATTTTTGAAGGAATTAAAACCAAATGATACATAGGTATATTATTATTCCAGTATAATATTATATTTTATGTACATTACATAAGTTCATTAAAACCATCCTTTATACCTTCCATGTATGGTATGAACGAGTCATATCACTTTGAGTGAGCAGTGGTCCGCACTTTCTCAAATGAAATCATCATGTTTACCCATTATGGAAACCATAAAGGTAAGATATAAATTAAAAATAAAGAAGTATAGATACAATATAAATATAATATATATCACATATAAATACAGTTCCATCATAATGTCCACCATTAGAGGTGGTAGGAGATATTTGAACAATCAACATTTTGTGAGGCAGTAGTTCATCATCCTCAGAAAAAGTTTGTTCGTATCCATTAGATGGAGGTCTGTGGAAGTATAATTTGAATCCATCTCATAACAACAAACGAGTATATTTAAGATAATGTTTTTTTATTTAAAAAACGAATAAGAATATAATAGGGAGTGGAGAAGGAAAACAAATGAATAGAACTTGAGAGAAGATATTAACTTAAAATCCAATAACCCCCTAAGGTTTGAACCAAAAGGCTTCCCTGAAGTACCTTATTCATATGTTAAGGCTTATAGGAAGTATATAGGGATGTTGGGAGATTATTTGGGCAGATTTTTCACTATCCAAGGGGCTTGGGAGGTTTGAGTAATTGCTTACATTTGGTTGCTTTTTATAAGGGGGAGGAGGGGCTTTTTAAAAAAGTTTGAAAATATTATTTTATTATAAACTAAATTTAGATTTCAAAATGTACCAGAGTCATTATTTTCAAATATAATATTACTATTATTAAAAATAAATTCATCCAATTAAAATTTTTCAGGTTTTGGATATTTTTAATCCTTATCATTTTTATTTAACCCTTTGTTTACTTATTTAACTTTTATTATGCCTTCTTGTATATTCATAATATATGGTTACTATACTTACTATAAAATTACAAGAGACCCAATAGTGGATCATAAATTAAAATTTTAATATCATATATGTCATTTTTTTGAATATTATATTTTCAAATTTATTTTATCATTTAATAAAATAGTATTCATTTTAAAAACTCTTCTATGTCAATTTATAAACTATTCATATCAAGACTTTTAGAAAATCTATAACAACATTATTCTTTAGAAAAAACTATATTAATTCAAATATCAAAATTTATACTCATACACAATATTTTTGGATAGAAAGTTTCAAAATAAATTTATTTTAATATTTATAATCTAATTTACTTAAAACATTCATTAATGAGGTAATCATTACATCATCATTGAGTCATAAATAAATTTACTCATTTGATGTCTAAAAATATTAAATAAAATACCACGATGTAGGAAATATTTTTATATTTATAATTACTATTTATAGTTGAAAATATCACTAATATAACCCATTATAAAAACAAATTTACTAAAAGATGTATGTTTATGTTACATTTTCCTTAACTTTAAATTAATTTTTATAAAGTGTCATTTTCACTTACAAGTGGCTCCATGGGGTCCCAAAATCGACCCAAGTATGACCATGTTCGGACATGTATCATCAATAGGATTATGATACGTTTTAGGTTAATTTAATATTATTATAATATTATTTTTTACCTTTATTTATCAGATTTACCCTTTAACCGTGGTAAATAAAATATTTACTGATGTTACTATTCATAAAGTCTAAAAATAAAATTTACCTATTTTAAAAATTTGGACCACATGATTCAAAATATTGAATTCATTTTTCCAAATTCAAAACAAAGAATTTGGGGGAATAAACTTAAAATTAATTCCCATTGTTAGAACCAAAAAGCGCGTTTTTAAGAAATTGTAACTATCAAAAGATTGACACTTGTTTATGTTCAATTTTAAAGTGAAATTACTTAAAATTACCAAAATTGGATTAAATGGTAAAAATATAATCTAATTATACTTTAAAATAAATAAAAATAACATTAAAACTATATAAATAAATTAGATTAAAAGGTAGTTTTGAATTAAAATACAGTATTTTTCACTATTCATAAAAAATATTCTTTATCCGAAAAATACCATAAAATTACCCAAACTAAATTTTGATGTCCCGATTATAAAGAAGAAGTTTATTATTTAAAATTAAACATATAAAAGTAGAAAACTATATTTAAAAAGGTTCTCCATCAAAATGTGGTAAATTGGCCTTTTAAAGAATATTAGAGTATTTCATGCTTAAAATTGGATCCATTCTTATTTTAAGACTCTAAAATTTATTGGATAAATGTAAATACATTAAATAAAATAAATATTATCATATTTTAATTAGTTATGTTCATTCATGCCAATACAACAAATACGAGTTAACTACTAGTTAAAATAATATTATATTATTATTTTCAGTATGACTTAGCCTTGTGTGCAACATGAGATTTCGGAGAAACCCATTGTTGCATGTCGGGTACGCCATTTAACATAGCATCCAATTTAAAGTAAAATTAATATTTAATTCACTAATATTAATAAATATGAAAATTTTATATTCTTTATTTACTTGGGATGTTACATTGGTTACCAGAGCCTTAGTGTATGGATACTTTGGTCTCTATATCATCATTGGGTTCTCCCGCATGAGATCCAAACTTGAGGCATGTTAACATCGTTCCTTTATGTTCCCAAATAAATCTTCAAAACACATTTATCTACAAACTTTTTCTCTTGTAAAATCCACATTGATACCACCCTGACATGAATCATCCTACTAAGGTCTCTCTTGAGTCAAAAATAATCCATTTATACCACCCTATTCCCACCATCAATGGGATAGGGGCCTAAAAAATGTTTTGAGTAGAAATATCACACAATTGGGAGGCCTTTTTCTAATAAACATATACAAACAAACAAAAAATAGTAAATAACAACCATGTATTAGAAAAATAACTATACCAACCAAAGGGTAGACAATTCATGTAATAACTAATAAGAAAAATGAGAGTGTACATATACCAATATGTCCAGAGCATGGAAGGGGAAAAATAAATGACCAATAATAAAATAAATAGATTCCAAAACTAATGGATGATATGGAATAAGATTCATGCTAACATACTATGGAAATGGATAACACCAATGATCACCATCACCCATCATGGGTAATATTCACCAAAACCTGGACCACCAAATTCATCATCTAATAACATATAATTTTTAAAAGAAACAATAAGTGTGAGAAGATTCCATGAATAGTTGATTATCTACATACCTAGTAGACACCCCCAAAAACTAAAAAATGTAATAATTATAATAATATAGTCATTTAGATCCAAAATACAATAGGGAAGAAACAACCCATCAAACAAGTATACTCAAAGTAGAAAATTAGTTAAAGAGAAAGTGAGAACTCCCAATCTTCAAAGCTAGCTGAGGATGATGAGACTTCCCACAACTTCAAGTTTTAGTGTTATCCTGATTCTAGTATACAAACATAACCTCACAAAATCATATTTTGGGGACCCACTCCACACTAATGGAAAAACATGGTCGAGGAGATACTAACCCCTAAAGGAAAAACCATTCCTCGTCGAATATCTTAGACGATGGGGTGCCAACTCCATAGATATATGTCTCATTACCTGAGTTGGTATGAGTAGATAATGGCCCTATCTGTAATAAGTAAGTTGGGTACCTAAGAACTAACATATAAATGACATCATTGGAGTAAATACCCCAATTTAACTATGGATATCACATTCAAGTCTCAATTCCATTCAGCTGCACCAAACCAAGATACCTAGTCTCATTACTTCATGTCATATATCTAATTTTGAAACAAAATACACCATCATTTACTATTCATAATTCTCCTTAGTAAGGACTACTAATGGATCTAATTCTAATCCCAATAGAATGAAATACTATAGGTAGTTTGTTTTGGGGGATGTACATGGAGTTCCCTTCTAGGGTACACAGGGTGTAATCCCATGTCAAATCCCAAAGCATGTGTTACTATTCTACACGGTGTCTAAACTTACATGTACATGATTTTTAGTCTAAGGAATATAGTGTGTGGGTACATTCAGGGTTCTAAGTGTGTATTCATCATACACACTAATATAGCTTTCTAGGTTCACAACATATGTGGGATATGACACAAGGAGTGTGATATTTACCTTACCCTAAACCCCCAACCTCTGCAACACCATATATACATAGTGTGTGTTCCTCTGCAATACATAGAATGTAGTTACATCTCAAAATTTTCATTTTTATGTTAAATTTCCCAATAATATCACCCAAAATATCATCTAAGGCACTAATATTATAGGAAACCCTACAAATCATCAATTTCCATCCTCTGGTAATTGAAAGTCAAATTATTTTATCCTCCTTTACATATATATCATGCCCCACACAATTATAATAAAAATCCACTTTTTTCATCTATGATCTATCATCATTTATTAATATCCTTTCAATCCATCTCCCCCTTCAATATTTGAACAAACCAGTGCATTTCCAAGGTTCAATCAATATTTAAACCATACCTGTAGTAAAATTGCTAGACTATCATGGGACAATATCATAAATGTGAAGAATGAGTATTATAATCCATATAAAAAAAATTAGAATCAATTGTGTTCATTTTAATACCAACCACTGATCAAAACGATTAAAATAAAGAATAGATAAATAAAATATTACAATGAATAAGATTTAGAGCTAAAAACATTGTAAATTAATAGGTCCATGTAAAGTGGAAGAAGAATTAGGGATTCAATGATGACATTAAATCCATGATTGAATACATAAAAAACATGGTAAAATTCCATAAATAAAAAATATCTACCTCACTAAAAGCTAAATCATTTGTAAAAAATGGATATGTGTTGATGTCATTGGTGATCATTATCGATTCCATTTCTCAATCCATGAGTTCCTCTCGATCACCTTTTATAGTATCTCTCTTTAGTGGATCTCTAAATTTCAATGGTTATGCAACTAGCTATAAATAATTTATATAGAGGTAATTAAATAGGGGGGTCTCTAGATATATACATTTAATCAACTAAAGAATTAATTAATTATCAATTTTAATTCCTTTAAATCTACCCATAATAGTGAACTATTTCTAGACTAGATGCAAATGGATTTTATCCAATTAATAGGGGTAACCCCACATTAAATATGTAATAGAAGTCATATTTTACCCATTCAAAAGGGAATTCATTATCTCCAAAATGAAAAGTGAAAGTGGGTTAATATATTTAATATTTTTAACATATTAGTATTGGGGACCTACGATACCCAACACTCCATGGAAACTTTGAAATAAAACCCAAAACAATACTTATAAATATTCAATGGGTCCAAAAATGAATCCTCAAATATTTACACATATATAAGAATATATTTACATTTAATAATTAAACTCACATGGTTTACTACAAACCATGTTCTAACTATTCACTATTAGGATAACATATACGTAAGAGTAAATTGCATGGTTTCCCCTTTCATAAAAGTATACCACGCATTTTACTCATAATTGTGCACCGAAAAATGAACTATAAAAACCATATGTAAGGGCCTCCCACATTTTTTATAATTACATATATATCATAAACGTGGTTCACTCCAAACATAAGGTTTTCCACATATTTATTACTGAGCATGATCCAAATATGCATCGCTCATTGAAGAAAACACTTATATATAGAAAAGACTAAGTTATTATTACCAATTGTTGAGTAACTATGAAATATAAAAAAAAAAATTAACCTAAAAATATCAAATAAAAAAATTTACAAAATTTAAAAATAACTCATAACTATATAATATTTTATGCACCGATGACATATGGTTTTATAGGAAGAATGTGAAGGAATTAATTATTTTTTATAGGAATAGATACAAAAAATTATTATACATTGTAATTTTGTGGTTCTGTTACCTTTCTAAAAATAAATAATAGAAATATAATAATAAATAAATAAATAATAATTATAAAAAATGGAAAAATGAATCCTTATTTAAAAGTATTTCTTTTTGGAAAAAATAGAGAATGAAAATATAAAAAGAATAGATATATAATTTCTTTTTAAAAATAGTGAGTATTTAATTTTTATCAATATTGAATGAAAATCAAGTATAGTATTTAAATAATTTATTACTCTTTGTAATCCCTTTATAATTTTAATGTCATTTCTCCCAAAACCTTTAACTCCAGAAAAACCTTTTGAAAAGTCCTATTTATTGGTGTGGGGTTGTTTCTAAAGTATAGATGTAGATATTTTTGAAACTTATAGATATAGTAAATATAATTTATATTTGGAATTAATTCATTCAAATAATCATAACCAATAATAAAAAATAATTCTTTGATAAGGTTGATAACAAAACTAGCTTGAATATCATAGAAAATTTGAGAGATAATAGTGTAAGGGAATAAATATTGGGAATTAAATTCAATGATGAAGTAAAATTAAATATTTAAGAATAATAGTATTTGAAATTTGATATTTTAAAATTAAAAATTTATTTTATACTCATATTGATTCTAATTTCCCTTTTTTAAAGGGATTTTTTCCTTGAAAAATATTATTGAGATGTTTTTACTTGAGGACAATAAAAAATATTATTTTAAATAATTTGATACTTAATTTTTATATTCGTTTAGTCATTACATTTTTATAATGTAATTGGGCTTAGTACTCCTAATTTATGTTATTATTGATACTTTACAAGTGCTTTTAAGTGTTGAAAGAAATTGCAGAACTTAGGAATAAAAGGAAGAAGGATAAAATTTTCTATAATGATTTGATCAAGAAAAATAGTATAGTTACTCATGTTGTAGGGAATATATAGAAAACGCCCAGCAACCATAGTTAGAGTATACATGTTTTCAAATTAATTTCATGATCAATGAACCATTACGTTGTCCAAAAAGACATGACATTTTATATATCTCAGGTGTTAAATAAAATTGAAGATATGCCTAAATTCATGTCCCTATTTTTATCTCCTAAAATATTATAGATTTTAAATAAAATGGGGAGTACAGTATAAACAATGATGTTTTGGATTTATTATGTTCAATAGATGGATAATAATTCACTATTTTTACCCAAATATGGATAAGTTTTATTCATTTTTATCCCATATAGGAAAACCATAACATGGTGAATCTTATCACGCCATAGTCGGTCTATTTTAATAAATATTAGTGGTTTAAATATTTTTAGATAGAAGAGAAATAAGTATTAGATTTTTTAATTTCCCTTGAGTAATTTTCCTTACTAAAGACATTTATTTGAAGATTATTTCATTGAAATTTTTTATCATTGATTTTAGTCAATATATTTGGATTATTCAAGTCTCCTCAATTATAAGTCAAATCCTTCATTTTCAAGTGTTAACTCTTTAGATGATCATTCTATTTATGGTTAAATATTATTTAGAAAAGGGTATCTGGTAACTTATGAGGTATAATATCAAGTATAGGGGGATGATAATTTAAAATTTTCTTTTTAATTCATTCATAAAGAAATTATTTTATATTATAAGAATCATAAGAATTATTTTTTATCACATTTCTCAATTACTATATTACAAAGAGAGTTATTAAGAATGTAATTCCAATATGTTTTATTAGATTAAATTATGGAAACAAATTGTATCCATATTTTTTCTTTTTAAGGTTGAAATTAAATCAGTTATTTTAGTTTAATCATTTAGTCAAAATATGTAAATTTATTTAAGTATAGTTGATGGATTTAACCATAATGAAACTAATTACTTTTAAATAAACTTGTTACTAATTAACTCAATATATTTATGAATAGTTAAAATAACATATGTTGAGAACCCATCCTTTGAAATTCATGTATTAATTTATTATTTATTAATATTTTTTCATCTCTTAGAACATAATTTTGTAGTTAATCAAAATCATTCTCAAGGTTATGATAACGGTTAAAAATTTGAAATCATTCACTTTTAGGGTTTATGTTGGTGTTATTCCCTCATTTCAGTAATGATTTTTTTAATTAAGGACTTATTGTATCATGTAATACATATTAATGGTAATAAATTATCATTAATTTATGTTTATTTCATATGATATAGGATATAATTTCATAACAAACCCCTATAATATATGTATTACTAGGTTATCTCAAGACGATGATCAACATATTGGGTTGTATTTATTTGTTCAGTTTAGTTTGAGTGGGATCATTTTTACAGAGATAAAACTAATCTCTCATAGGATATAAGTTGAGGAATTTGTATTTAACCTTACATATTTAAAGTACACCACATGAATATCCATATTGTGTCATTCGTGTTACTTAACTAAACATTTTCAAAAGAACCTTCTAATTGAGAATTTCTAATTGGTTCCCTAATTGTGATGTTTCATACATTGATATTAATCTTAAGTAATTTAAGTAATTGTCTTGATAAAGGTTAATTGGTCATGATACTAATCTATCAAAGGGATTTCATTAAATAAGATAGTATTTTTTTCTGATATGATGAGTCAAGAAATCGGTTAGCTTAGTTGAGTTTTTATTGAGTATATACATTTTCATTCAACAATAATTACAGGTGAAGTTATTATAGAATATTTAGTAAACTTAGTAATTCAGAAAAGAGAAATTTTAAATTGTATTGACATTAATCATGTCTCACTTTTAATCTTGATTATACGAAAAAGGGAACGTATTTAATTATCATGTGGGATTAACCCCACTAAAAAAAATTACTTTTTTTACTTATTACATTTTTATATATACCAGCATAAGCCCTCAACCTTAAAATATTACATAATATTCAGTTGAGTGAATAATTTTACTTTCTTCCACATTGAGGATCTTTTTAGGTTTGTAGTTTTAGATAATTACATCATAATTCATACATAACAACTCAAATATTACAATTTATACAATTCTTCTCAAAATCCATTTTTCTCACAAAATAAATACTTTTAAAATGAAACATCATTTTTTCATGTTTAATCATCATTATTTTTCCCTTTATCTAATCCTTATATCTATTATCCCTTAAATCCAATAAAAAATAATTTAAAACATGGTATGAGTATAAAAATCTCAGTAAGGGACACACAAATAATGAAAAATATTAGTCTTATAAAACCAATAAAACACATGAAAACTTTATCATAATGTAAAACTATTCACAATTAAGAAGTAAAAAATAATTTACTTTGAAATTAATCTCATTGCATAAACTTTTTATAATAAAAATATTACCATAAAACCCATATCAAGTGTATATAAAACATAATGGTAATAGGGAAAATAATTATACCTAAATGTAAAAACTATTCGATCAACTTTTATACATGTCACTATGACAAAATTGAATAAACATATGGTCAACTTCTATATCCAATGAATGGGAGGGTATAATTTAACCACCCATATTTTTTTTACCCCAGAACCACCCATAAATTTTCCAAGAACAATTTTATAATCATAACACATAAAATATTGTATTTTTTAGTATTTCACTCTTAAAATTGAATTTGTAGTAACAAGAAATAATTTCAAGTTATTGAAATAATCAATCCATTTCAAACCCATTTTTAATACCAAAATACCTAGAAAATATAAAAATGGTTTTATTTTTCTTTTAAAAACATAAATGTTTTATAGTAATCCAAATAGAAAATACATTTCATGACGGCATATAAGTTATTTTCACTGTATACGTTAAAGAAATAATATTCCTTTTAAATTTTTAAATAAAGTCAAATGCTTTATATAGAAAACATATGAAGAATAATTTTTGAATACGTTTTAATAAAATTAAAATTAAAATGGTATATTTATACACCTCATAAATTAATGTTGTGTATAACATAAAAATATGCCTCAATGAAAGGAGATTAAGATGAATTCCCTTACCTTCATCTTGATTCATAGTTTTTTTATTTATATTCTTGAATAATAAAATTAGGATAATTATATAGTTGATTGAGAAAATTTTAATTGTTTATTATTCCTTTTTAAATCACTTATTACCACGTTATAATAATTACTTAATAATTTATGTTCACATCAGAAATTTTGATGATATTCAACACATGAGTCCAAAATAACTTTGGTAGGATGTCTAATGTCAAAAGTGTTCATTAGCCCATCATATATATAATTATATTCATAACATAATAATCACTTTTATACATTAATTATAATTTTAAATCCATCCATTACATATGGATATGAAAAATGAACTATGTTACAATCATAGAGTCAGTAAGTCTTACGTACGCATGAGTAACATTTCCATTTTTCAATGATCATTATGGAAAAAAGGTATGTATTATTTTATCATTAAAAATTATCATAATCACATTAATATAATATTACTCATTTAAATATACTTATATATATTATTCATGTGGTGTGATGATTAAAAATGAATCACATCACTTCGTGTTGGTGATAGTTTATAAGTACGCACGAATGATGTAATCATTTTTCTTTGCATGAAAAGTAACAGAATAATTGATATATTATTCTCTGATAATAAAAAATACCACATAAATATCATATATAAACATTAATTCTTCCATAACAACTAGTCTTGAGATATAGTAATGGAAAATGAATTATATTGGTTCGTGGAGGTGATAGTTCACATATACGCACGAACGATTAATTTATTTATCATTTGATGGAAGTGGAGACAGATTTTGAGTTATGATGTTAACTTAATAACATATAATTATATTTAGGATATTTTATTTATTTTATCATCATGTATAAATTATATTTTATGGAATTGGAAGAAGAAATAAAATTGAAATACTAAATTAAAAATGAAACCACTTCTTCAGGTGATTTCCTTTTATTATAACCTCAACTACTCAAAGGAGGGTGTAATTCCAAAAATAAGGCCTATAGAAAGTGGGGAGGGACTATAGGAAGTTATTTAGGTAGATATTGGTGGATTCAAATAGGTTTTTAAGTGTTAGGAATAGAGGATATGATGTGCCTTTTTATAGTAGATGAGAGGGGAACTTTTCAAATTCTTCAAAATATTGAAGTAGTATAAATGAATTTTAATTCCTAAAAGGGTAAAAAGTGTTTTAATTAGAATATAGGATGATTATGGGTAAAAATTAATTCATCTAATGAGAATTATTCATGTTTCTATTTTTATTATATTTATCTTTTTGTTTTAACCATTATTTTACCCTTCTAACTCTTACAGTGTTATCATGTAATTCACAATTTGAGGGTTAATATAATTAATATAACAAACCAAATGGCTAATAAATGGGTCAATTATGAAATTTCAGTACGTATACCAATTATTTGGCTAAATCAATGATTTTTAGAAATTTTATTTCATTTAATAAAATATTTTATATTTTAAAATACCATTAGTGCTAATTTTGGCACTATTCATTTCTTTACCTTTTAAACATATCATAAAAATGTGTTATATTTTAAACAACTATTTTAAAACATCACTAACATATCATAGTAATCCAAAAAATAAGTGGATAGAATTAATTATATTAACTTTAATATATGTTAATATTTTTAATATCATTTATTTGATATTTACTTTAATTAAATAATTTATACGTCATCATTATGAAATGCTTTAATTTAATAATTAATTCTCTAAAAATTTAAAAAAATCATGATGAAAAAAAATATTTTATATTACAAATAACTATTTATTGTCTAATTTATCTTTTTTATAACCTCATATTAAAATATTTCACTTGTTTAAAACAAAAGTATGATAAAATTTACTTTTCCTTGAATAAAATACTATAGATGTATTAAATACATAAAAGTTGCTCAAAGAGATCCAAAAATAATCCCAGGGATTATATTGGTCAAAAATAACTTGTTCAATGAAATTTAGACAAGTTTTTGGGTAATTTTATAATATCTTATAATTTTATTTTTAACTTTAATTACCCGATTTACCCGTAGCCGTGGTAATAAAAATAAATAAAAAATTTACAATTCATATTGTCCAAAAATGAAAGTGATGTATTTATTACATTTGAACATTATTATTCCAAATATGAAATCCATTTTTCAAAATTCAAAACACGAAATTGGTTAAAAATAAATTTAAAATTAATCTCATTGACAAATAAAGAAAACTAGTTTTTAAAGTAAAAACATTCAAAAGATCACAAAGTTTTTATATACAATTTCAACTCAAAAATTGATTCCAATGAACTAAATTGTATTAAATGAAAAAAAAATGATATAATCATACTTTAAAACCAATTAAATACATAAGTTATATATGAGAATAAATTGGACGAAAAAATAGTATTGAACTGATATTTTGTATTATTCACTATCCATCAAAATATAAAATATCTCAGAATAATACCAAAAATCACCCAAAGTAAATTTTTATATTTATATTTCAAAAATAAAGTTCAATTTTTTATAAAAAAATTATAAAAGTGGAAAAAACTATATTTAAAAAAAATTACGCCATCAAAAGGTGGTAAATATGCCTTTATAGAAAAATACTTATTTTATCTATAAAATTTGATTTGTTATTTTGTCATGTCTAGAAAAAAATAAGATGAATATTAAAAATTAGATTATATATTATATATATTTCATTAAAATAATCCAAAATATTTATTTGTTTATAATTGTTAAAAAACACACTTGTGAACATTTAAATAGTTTTTCAGAAATACATTTCCATTTATTTTAAAAGGGGTTATAGATTAATTTATAATTAATGGGTAAAAAATTATATATACATTTATAAAACATATTTTCATTATTCAGTTAATCATGTTAATTCCTAGAATTCTAATGTCTTGGTCAAAGCTGTAAAATTTAAATAATAATATTTAGTTGTTCGTTTAAGTTCTATGTTGTGTATCATTTACATTATGTTGTTTAGTTTTAAAAACTAGGGATGTTACATCCCCCCACACCCTAGAAAATTGGGTCCTATTAATTTTTACTTAGGATCAAAAACTAGGGGTTTGAATTTTCAAAATACCTTTATTGAAATCCCACATCAGAAAAAATGGTCAAGAAAAATTCCACTTTAAAAGAAAGAAAGATATGCACAATGGTCACTAGAGATAACACGTATCAGGGTTCCATTTAGAAAAAAAATGTACATGGAAGGAAAAACTAACAATCAAGTTTTGATGGAGATTGATAGAGAAACGGTCATGAGAAAGTTAGCAATCACAAAACCATAAATTTGTTTGGGGTTAAAAGGTCACTGATTTCTAATTTAAAAAAAGTAAATGTGTAACATTTTTGTTTCAAGATCCTTTTGATAAAGTTGAGGAAATATTTTACTACATACACTAAGAAGATAAGGAAATATAATTAATTGGAAATTATAGTTAAATCTTTCAATATATTGTTTTAACATCAAAGGTTATCTTATACATCTCATTTGTACCCCAACCCATAATTACCTTGGCTTATTAATTCATGAAGTATTTTATATATATTAAAATTTTACATTTCATCTCACTATGATTTAATAAATTTATTAAAAGATAAAATAACATTGTACCTTGGTTAGGTTTCTACTTGGTTACATCGCCATTTTGTTCTCGTAGATAGAAGGTTAATTTATTTCATAAATCATTTAGAGATTCTTTAAATTAACTTACTTTATTTATATAAATACACCTTGTACAACTTGGGTTGTATTGGTGTTGATAGGGAAATATTTTTGGAAAATATTTTTTATGATATATAATTTCAAAACATCTAAAAAACATGATTTTAAAAACACATTCAGACTGAGTTTGTTTTGAAACATTCAATCAAAAATTATTTTAATATAGAATTAGTATGTCATTAAGGTCTATCAGTTAAAATCATATATAAATAGTTTGTTCATGGGTATCCTTCTTCAGAATCTTTTTCAAAATCATAATATACATCATAATCTTGTGACAGGGTAAGATATTAGAAAATACCCTGATAATATTTACATTTTTAAAAAATATGAGAATATTTAGATAATATGATTTGATTAATAAAAACTCATGAACCATAGTAGCATCAAGGTATATAAGAGGTGTTTTATATTTAATACAATTTTTTTCAAGAGTATGGTATGTTAGAAAATGTTTCAAAATTAGTAATACATGACTTTGAAATAATTATTGAAACAAGTCATCAGGCAAAGATATGAATATTATTTGAGATCCCCTAACTTTATTTTTTAACTAACATTTCTCGATATGAAAAAGTTAGAGATAAGTATTTAACTATAATAATATAAATATAAACTTAACCTATGTTTAATCAAAAGTCATAATCCCTAAAAAAATTAAACAATTACATTGATACCAACTATATGACCCCGGCCTTAAAACATTACATAATCTTTAGTTAAGTCAATGATTTTACTTTATTTCACATTAATGATCATTTCATGTTTAGAGTTTTATAGAATTAGGACATAATTCATACATAATAACTCAAATATTTAAATCTAGAAACTTTTACTCAAAATACATTTTTATCACAAAAAATCATTTAAAATGAAACATGGTTTTTTTCAAGTTCAATCATAATAATTTTCCATTTATCCTATTCTTCTCACTATCTTAGTTAAATCATGTGAGAAACTATTAAAAAAATAGCATGACCATTAAAAAATCAGTAAGGTACACACAAATAAGGAAAACTATTAGTCTTGTGAGAAAACCCATGAATACTTTATCCTAAAGTATAAATTTTCACCCTTAAAAAGTAATAAATAATTTAATTTTAATGTAAGATCATTATATACTCTTTTTTAATAAAAATATTACCATATAAACCATATAAATCATATATAACACATAAACTTAAATTGGGACATAATTACACTTAAATGTAATAACCATGTGGTCGAATTCCATACATATCACTCATACAAAATGGAATAACCATATGGTCGACTTCCATACCCAATGAATTAGAGGTTATAATGTGACAACCCATCATTGGTTTATCACAAAACCATCCATACTTGGTTTATCACATAACCACCCATCAAATATTTCAAGTACAATTATATAATCATAATATATAAAAACATTAATTTTTAGTATTTCACTTAAAAATTTTCATTTTCAATCATAAGAAATCATTTCAAGATATTGAAATCATCAATATATTTTAAAGACAATTTTTAACAAAAAAATATCCATAAAATGTTAAAATGGGTTTCTTTTCCTTCTAAAAACATGAAGTCTTATATAGGAATCCAAATAGAAAAATACTTTTCACAACGGCGTAAAAGTCGGTGTCTCTGTATATGTTAAAAAAAGAACATTCCATTTGTAATTTGTAAATAAAGTTGAATAATCCATATATAAAATGTAAAAATATTCCTTTTTGAAATTTTTTGAATGAAATTAAAATTCAAATGTGTTTTTTATATGCCACATAAAATAAGGTAGTGTATAACATCAAAATATTCCTTACTGAAAGGAGATTGAGACTAATTCCCTTACCTCGAGTCTGATTTATAACATATGTTCTTTATATTCTTGAATAATAAACTTGTGATAATTATTTACATTCTTAATAACCTTTTTGAGCTTTTTATTACTTTTTATATCACTTATTACCATGTTATAACAATTATTTAATTATTTATGTTCACATCAGATGTTTTGATTAAATTTAGTACTTGAGTCTAAAATGACGTTGGTATGATGTATAAAGTCAAAAGTGGTTATTATTAATTCATCCTTGGAATAATATTCATTAAATAATAATAAATTTTATACATTAATTATAATTTTAAATCCATCAATTACATATGGATATGAAAAGAGAACTATGTTACAATCATGGACATGGTAAGTCATACACACGCAAGAGTAACCTTTCCATTTTTAAATAATCATTGTAGAAAGAAGGTATTTATTATTTTAAATTTACAAAATTATAAAAATATAATTAATATCATATTAATAACTTAAATATACTTATATATATTATTCATTTGATTTAGTGATTAAAAATGAATCACATCATTTTGTGGAGGTGATAGTTTACATATACACACGAACGACATTATCATTTTTAAGTACATGTAAAGTAAGAACATAATAAATATAATTTTATATTATAATGATATATATTTTATGAATATAATATATAAAATTTAATTCCATCATCATAACCATTATTGAGATAAGGTAACGGAAAACGAATTATATCTCTTCGTGGAGGTGATAGTTCACACGTACGCATGAACAAATAATTATTTTCCTATTTGATGAAAGTGGAGATGGATTTAGGTATTGATGTTAACTTAATAAAATCTCAGTATATTGATAATATTGGAGTTATTATATCATCATGGATTAATAATATTTTAAGGAAGTTAAAGAAGAAATAAATTATGAATACTTAATGGAAAACGATACCTCTTCTTCAAGAAATTTCCATTGATTGTCACCTCAACACCTCTATGGAGGGTGTAATACCTAAAATAAGGCCTCTATAAAGTGTTTATTACTTATATTAATGTATTTGGGAATATCTTTTCCAAACAAAATAGGTTTTGAAGTGTGATTAATAGAGGATAAGAGGTTCTTTTTATAGGAGAGGTGAGGGGAACTCTTGGAATTCTTCCAAATATTAAATTAATATATATTAATTTAATATTTTAAATTGGTAAAAAGTGATTTAGTTATAATATATGATGAGTATTGGTTGAAATAAACTCATCAAATCAGAATTATACATGATTTTATTATTATTTTTAATCTTTATCTTTTTGTTTTAACCCTTATTTTACCATTTTAACTCTTATTGTGTTATCATTTAATTTACACTTTGAGGGTTAATATAATTACAATAAAATTACAAAATACAAAAAAATGATTCATTTATTACATTAAAGTACTTATAAAAATTATTTTTTTGAATATTTGATTTTTTTTAAAATAATATCATTTAATAAAATATTTTATATTTTAAAATATCATTACGGTCATTTTTTTATACTATTCATTTTTTTACTTTTTAAAAATATCCTAAAACATGATATATTTGCACCAACTATTTTAAAACATCACTATCATATCAATTTCATACAAAGAATTACTTTATTATATTAATTACATCAACTATTATTTATTTTAATATTTTTAATATCATTTATTTTTTATTTCATTTAATTAAACAATTATTTCATCATCATTGTAAAACCTTTAATTTAATTTTATATTCTCTAAAATTTACAAATAAAATATCACGATTAAGATAAATATTTTCACTTTTAAATAACAATTTATTTTCTGAATTATCTTTTTTATAACCTTAAATTAAAAATATGTCAATTGTTTAAGACGAAAGTATGATAAAATTGATTTTTTGTTGAATGAAATGCTATAAATATCTTAAAGTCATCTAAGTGGGTCTCAGAGCTCAAAAAATCATAGCAATGATGATTTTTGTTTAAAATAACCCATTCCATTAAATTTTTTAATTTTTTATATTAATCTTCTATCATTCCATAAAATTATTTTTACCCATAATTACCTGATTTACCCTTGACAGTGGTAATAAAAATAATTAATAAAGTTACTATTCAGATTTTAGATAAATGAAAGGGTCCTATTTATTAAATTTTGAAATTATTATTCAAAATATGGAATCCATTTTTTAAAATTCCAAATATATAAGTGGCTAAAATTAATTTAAAATTAATCTCATTGATGGATCGAAAAAATGGGTTTTCAAAGTAAAAATGTTCAAAAGATCCTAATGCTTTTATATCCAATTTCAATGTGAAATTATTTCCAATTACCTAAATTGGATTAAAAGATAAAAACATTATTTAATTATACATTAATGATAATTAAAAATAGAATTTAACAATATAAATAAATTTTGATAAAAAAACAGTTTTGAATTAATATTTTGTATTACATACTATTAATCAAAATATAAAATTTCCCAAAAAAATAAAAAAAACTAACCCAAAGTAAATTTTGATAACTATACTTAAAAAATGAAGTTTAGTTTTTTATATAAAAATTATATTTAAAAAAATTACATCATTAAAAGGCTGTAAATGTGCCTTTTAAAAAATACTTATTTTATCTGTAAAATTTGATTTGTTTTTATATAATGTATAGAGAACAAATAATATGATTATTAAAAATTAGATTAAATATATTTTAAATAACATTAAAATAATTCAAAAGTGTTATTTTTTATATATAATTGTATAAAACACACTTATACGCATTAAAAACGTTTTTCAGGAAAAAAAATCCATTCATTATAAAAATGGTTTTACATTAATTAATAATTAATTGGTCAAATAATTATATATTAATGTTTAAACCAAATTTTCATAATTTATTTAATAATGTTCATACCCTCTATTCTAACTGCTAGGTTAAATTGGTAACATTTAAATAATAATATTTAGTTGTTCGTTTAAGATCGATATGGCATATCATATATGCTATAGTGATTCCTTTAAGAAACTAGAGATATTACAAAAATACTTATAAATGGGATTAATAATTCATTATAACTTCTAACATAACAATCTTCCCTTAGAGTCACACATAAGATATTGTTACCAAGGTTTTTTAGACTAATTTGATTTGTTCATATAAAAATATGCTTGTCCTCTATAAAAAACACAAATATGATTTTTTTCACATTTGAAATATTTAATTAAATAATAGTTAGTTAAATAATTAATGTCACATTATGAAATAAATAATGATTTTTTTTTGTTTTAATTAAATAAATATGGTTAAATATTAATTCCTAAATGGAATTTGGGATTAATAATGTTATAATGGGTTTCTAAAGCCCATAATATTAAGGAAATTCTTAATATTGCCTTTAAATGAAATATAAACACCTCATTTTCCAACTTTAACAAATTTAGAGACAGATTAATGAACCTCCCATGGTGGATTGGGTCTTAAGACACTTCTTGACACTATTTAATGCTTCATGTGATCATTGAAATACATATACCAAACCACATTTAGTTTGATAAGAATTTGGATTCCTTTGAGGCTACTGAATTCCCCTATACATATAAATATCAAGGATGAATGATGTTAAATTTCATTTCTTCATGAGAAAGAAAAGAAAAAAATTTGTATTATTGAGTGTTCCTCATTCGACAGAGCTCCCTAGTTTTCTTTATCTTAGAGGTTATCAAGTGCCTTTCCCATTTTTTTATTCCAACTCCTTCCTTAAAATAGTGACTATATTAAATTGGTTAAGAAAAGAATACCACCATGGCATTGGTGATTAGTATTATTAGTGGATATCAAAGGAATATTGAATTCATCATACCAAATTTGATCCAAATATTCTAAAACTATTTGAAAAGTATTTTTATTTTATTTTTTTATTAATGTGTTTTCATTTACATTTTATGTTGTTTGTTACATTTTATTACTACTTTTACTGTGTATCGAGTTTCAACATCATCATTAAAACACAATTTTGGTATTATATCCATACTCTATAAAATAAAAATATGTTAACTAAATGTTTTAATGTTCTATAGTCTGGTGATATATACACAGAGTCTAAAATTAATTTAAAAGACATAAGAAACATTGATAAAAAGTTTGATGATATAATCAGTACCCTTAATGATAATTATGATTTGTTGGTTTTTACTTGGCCTCTATCTGAAATATTATATTCCCTATGCTCTAGTCCACCCTACCCTTTAATCATGTTGGATTGTATGTCTTACTAAAATAAATTTTTAGGTATATAATTGGTCAATGTATTTTGATTAAAGTATTAAACATGTATATGTGATAAACAATTAAATTATATGTATAATTAATATGAATGATATGCATTGAGTATGTAAGTGATGTATACTATTAAATTACTATTAATATATTCAAAATGAGTATATATATAAAAACAAAACATTAATAGTGAGAATAAATATAAAATTGTTCATTAAAAATAAAATAGTTAGATGAATTCCTTTGAGAATTACATCCATCATCACCTTGGTCGATCAAATAGATGGGTCGTTCTTATTTGAGAAACCAATATCATATCTTTTATTAGGAAAAAATGGTAATATTTATCCTAATTTTAATGTTGGATAAAACTTTGTATCTGAACCTAGAGTCGTGGTATTAAGCATATTCCAGAGATAAATTGGGAATTATTATATTCACTTAACAATCCATTTGTTATATTAAACATGATTAAAAACAGTTTTTTACCAAAGTATAAATGCTTAAAGATGATTTTATATTATTTAAGACATGTAAATATATAGATCATGGACCACTAAATTTATAATTGTGATGGTTATTATTTTAGTGGAAATTTATTCAATGAAAACATATTGAATAATAACATTCATGATACTAATAAAAAACATTTTTACATGTTGATATTCATGGAATTTAAAACAAACTCCAATTTATTAATGAGATTAGTCCTTGAAAAATAAAAAATTAATAGTAATAATTTCATCGATTGGTATCATAATTTGAGAAATTTTTTTAAATAATAGGATAAAGTATAAATTCTACTGCAACCTATGCCATATGATTTGTTTAATTCCACATCGCAAGATAGAAAGGATTCTTATGATAAGTATTAGAATTATGAATATGACATGACATGTCTTATTCTATCTACCATTTTTTCTAGTCATTAAAAGTAATATGAATACATGGAATCATTCAATATGATTTAATTTCATAAGATTAAGTCAAACATTCATAGGTGTGAAAAATTATATACCTTATAGATAAATTTAACTTAATTGGAACTAGCGGTTTTATATATTGGATGCACATCACATAGTTTTGGTAATTCACACATTCTCAAATAATCCAGGAAACTAATTAAGGGAGAACTGGACCTGTGAGTATTAAATGGAGTAAGGGTTTCTACAATATTTGTAGGAATATTGAAGAAAATTATTTTTCTTAGATTTTCATTATTTCTATAAGAATGTTATCATATACTGTAAATATATTAAAATTTTATTTGTTTATATTTCCAAGAGTAGAAAATATTTTCACATATAATAAAAACAATTATTTTCTTATTTATATAAATGAAATTTTTTATTTTTTTGGAAACATATTTAATGGACTATATATATTAGATCTTGAAAATCCCAACTATAATGTAAATAATAATTCCTTTAAAATTATTGATTGGAAATCCACTAATATTTAGTATTGTTTCCAAGGTTGTATAGATAATAATTTAATCCAGAGACTCCATAGTGATGGACTGCTAGATTCAGATTATTATCAATAATTTTTTACATTAGAATCATTTTTATTAAATGAAATTACAAAACCAGCTATTTAAGGAAAATGGGAATAATATAATTATTTAATGGAATTCATACATAATATTTTGTGTAGTCCTATTAGTAAAGAAACTAAAGTTGGATTTAAGTACATCATTGCCTTCACAAATGAATTCAACAGGTATGGGTATGTGTATCTTATGAAGCGCAAGTATTAATCCTTTAGAAAGTTTATAAAGTGTTCAAAAAAGAATTAAAAATTTAATAGGGAAAAGGAATTAAAACACTTTTGTCTGATTACAGTGGATAATATTTGAGTTAAGATTTTCATGAATATCTTCGATATTAGGGTTAATTATCAAAATTCACTCCACATATTACACTACAGAAAAAATGGTTTAGTAGAAATTATTAATTAAAACCTTTTGGGAATTTTTTGGTCAATGATGATCCATGTGGATCATTCGATTTTATTTTGAGGTTATTCTATATAAATAGATTCATTTACACTAAATTTTGTATAATCAAAGGTTTCTAAAAAGGCATCACAAGATATGTGAATTAAAAAGTGTCATGAATTTTATTTTATGAAATTTTCTAATTTTGAGGTATATGTAACACATATTAGTTAAAGTAAACTAGAAAACATATTGGATAAATGTATATTTGTTGGATATCCTTAATAAACTATTGGTTATTATTTCTATAGTTTATTAGAGCATAATGGTTTTGTTTCTTTACATGTTATATTTATAGAAATGGAATTTATCTCAAAATGATTAAGTGGAGTGGGTTTGAAATTGATAAATTTCATGATGGAGATACACCCTAAATCTATATATACATATGATTTATATTATATATATAATAGTTAATGATATTTTTATATTGTAAAGATTTATTTAAAGAATACATGCTACTACCTTAAAATTATTATAGTGTATGATATGGATTGATCATAATACAGTGAATCATATTGTAAAATTCATGTTGCATTTAATATTTCATAATAGAAGTCGAACATTAAACTGTAACATTCATGAATCTTTGAAAAATGTTTTTTATTAAAAGAAACATTTAACAAGATGAAATATGTGATATAATAATCAATCATGGGTTACAAGATTTATAACTAAATATCATGAACTCATACATTATGAATTTTTAAGTTAATTCATGTACAGTCATGAATGTACTAAGGGATATATTAGTGGGTATGCCCATTGAGATTGGTTTGTGATGTCCTTGAGTAACTAAATCTCCGTTACTGCTTTCCTAAATCTCTTTTCCTATCAATATTTTGTTGCAATAGGTACTGTTATACCATGGGTGAATGATAATCCTACCCGAGCATCATTTGATTCATACCGACCCATGGATACATCATAAGGGAGTGAATCTAGTGTCTCCCTCTTAGGGATATTCTTCAAATATATGATTTAATATTACTGTAGTGGTATTCATTGTATAATGGTATATAGAATTTTATTCATTTTATATTTGAAATGGATGTGGTTTTATGTATAATTAGTCTTGGGAAATGTGGTTTCTATTTCTTCTACAATATTGAATGACTGTCATTCAATCCTTAGAAAACCATCAGTGGCATCAAAGAATCATCATTTTCTTTGATTCATGAATTATTATTTTTTAAATAAACAAAAAAACGATATTGTATTTGTATAACATTGCATATCATTAAAAATTATTGGAATTCTGTTTCACGACTTGAAAATTTTAATTAATGTCTAAGGTTTGGATATGGTCAGGCCATACGATATGGACTATCAAAGGTGATGATATAGTGTAATCCTTTGGTTTTTCATATAATGTATTCTATGATATGAGATATCATATGCAGAGATAGAGTTGATTTATTTTGTTCAAAAAATAGAGTGTTGTATATTACTTACGATATAAGTGATATCATAAGATTTGAATTCCTAGCACCGAACTATTACCCATACGCAACGTCTTCTTATAAGTTGTGTTCATCGAATTTTGATGTTTTAATATCACTTAAGCTAGATATCATAATATTTGATATCTAAACACTTTTATTACTAAGATTGTATTTCATAGACTATGACAGAAAATAAAAGGGAGTTGTGGTTTATGATATAAATTATATCATTAAATTTTATATGTATAAAATTTTGAATTTTTTAATTTTAAAACATGAATTGAATTATATGATTAATAAATTGTATATAAATTATGGAAAATTTATTTTGATATATTTATTTAATTTATAATATATATATATATATTAGTTTATTATAAAATGTATATAATTATTTTAAAATGTTTATAAAACATTTATTAAAAAAATATTCATAATTTTAAGAATTAATATGAACTGCCCTTTGAATTTATATGGTGTAGCTTATAATTTAGATATAAACTATTTATAAGGAAATAAAAATTATATTTTTTAAATTGGTTTCTAAATTTCAAAAATAATTCAAAAATATAAAAAAGTTTGTATTTAATATTTTGAATATTTTATAATATTTAATTTGATATGTTAAATGTAAAAAATCTTTATTTGAGAAATTATTTAAACCATATGAAAAGGTGTTTTGATAATTTAATTAAACAAGGTTTAAATAATATTACATTTGTGGTATTTATATTTTGTAAATTGTTTGAATAAAAGAATTGGAATATTAAATTTTGACATTTAATTTAATATAACATATTACTACACCAAAAAAAGTCAATTAGTTACAATTTAATCCCACAATAAAAGATCTGTGGGAGTTTTTCAAAATAGAATGTTCATCTATATCACTGATCATTTCGCAACTATTTTTTATTTCATGATATTTTATTATTGGAATTTTTTATTTAATTTTAAAAAAACAATATTACATATTCATCCCATATTCTCAACCCACCCACATGCCTATCCCGCCTCAACCCGACTCGTCAGCCCACATGACCCAACTACCTTGACCAACTCGACCGGAGGAGTTTTCCAAATAGAATTTTTTATGATGATGATTCGCCTATGGTATTGACCTCTAGGGGAACTAGGAACATAGGAGGAGGCACTCATAGGTGGAGGTTTGTCTACAGTTGATGTGGTGAAAATCATGTAGCGACATCCATGCAATGCTCATCATCAGCCTTTGAGATGATTCCTTCTACAGCTATTGGACACAACTGTGTAGCTATTTGGGTGAATATTTATTTATGTTCGACCACCATAAACGAACAAGGATTGTTTTTTGGATGCACTTAAATCAAAACTATAGCATTAAAACCAATGACTATTATAATACCCCTACTTGATGGCAGGGAGTTATGTTGATAGTGGTAGACTCGGTGAGTTTCGAGAATTGCATGACTACATGTGAACGATCCCTACCTGATAGCAGGGATTGAAATGGAGGGTCCTGCTTGATGGCGGGGGTTGTAGATGGTGTCCACCAGAGGCAACGGTGACAGACTTGGTGTAGGATGAATTGCTGCGTGAAACAATGGTGACGATGGAAGGCCCTACGAGCCAGTTCTGGTTAGCCCATAGGCTTATATATATATAATTAGGATACCAAACTCTTTCTATCCATTGGGGGGCTATGGACTAGGTTATACCCTTGGGTGGGTGTGTTTTTTTTCGTTTTAATGGTACCCCCTAATACATAATATTAAAAAATATAAATATATATAGATGTAAATATATGTGAATAAAAATAATTGTAAAAAATATAGAAAAATAAAAAATTTATAGAAATGCATTTAATTATAGAAAGATATACTAAAATATATATAAATATATTTATATGTATTTTATATATTTATATATACGTATATATTTATATATACGTATATATTTATATTTACATATATCAATATATATATAGTTTTATATATATATATATATATGGGTGTGTGTGTTGGAATATTTGTATACATACATAAATATATATAAATATCTATAAATTTGGATATAAACATATAAATATCTACTAATATATATAAATATATAAAAACACATATAGTTTTAAATACATATAAATATATACAAATATATATTTATATTTAAATATACAAAAATATATATAAATAAATTTAATTATAAAAATATACCAACTTGTAAGTAATTATATAATTTTATATGTATATATATATAATTCTATTTATATATATTTACATATATAAAGTTACATATATAATTATGTATATATAATTTATATAATTGTATAATAAAAAATCATTAATTTATAAAATTATATATTTATATATCTATTTATATTTATATATATACACTCATTTTTTTATTTGTATAATCATATATATTTATATCTAATTATATATTTTTAGGTATTTATATATATCGTCTATTTATAAATTTATATTCTATATTTATATGTTTACATTTATATATTTATATATTTATTATTCATATTATATATTGATTATATATTCTATGATAATATGTTTATATATTCCAAACTTCATATATATATAATAATTTATATATATCTATAAAAATATATATTTATCTCTAATTGTATATTTTCCGGTATTTATATATATATATATATATAATCTATTTATAAATTTATATTCAATATTTATATTTTTACATTTATATGTTTATATATTTATATATTAATTATATATTACGTATTATTGATGTTAATTATTGAATTTTAATTACTATATTATTAATTAATAATTACTAATTATTTTTAATCATTTGTATTTACTAATTAATAAGAAATATTTGATAGTTAGTAATGAATAATTATTAATCCAAAATATTTTTATACTGGGTAGATGAGATTAAAAAATTTAAAAAATCACACACTTAGGCACCCTAGTATGTCATGTCTCATCCCTACCCACAAGGAATGACAATTATCGATTAGGATAGTTTTTTTATATTTTCAATATTCCGAATGTCATGTGGCTATGAAATCTTGTTTTCTTTGCCTACAGGACCATAACCTGAAGGCCAATTTGAATGTGTCCTATAGGCCATTTAATGAGATGATCTAAATCCCTGTAAGAGTATCTTGCATCATGTCTTGACATCATCCTCAAACCACGACCCGCCCCCCAACAAGAGTCTTTTCATATGTGTTACCAATCATGGATGTTGTGTCACCCCCCCCCCCATCCAATTCGCTACGTTTTTTTACCCATGATGCAGTATGATAGACCACCCCTCTATCCGAAAGTTTCGTGTGGTGGAAGTTCACATGATATGTGTTACACACCTATCTCTCTTCTGATCCACCCACCTGGCAATGCATGTGTAGCACCCTTATGTAAAACTGACCTATCTCTCTGCATTATCTATGTAGTCTCACTTACTAAGAATCATAAGTTAGAGTACCAATTTTTTCCAAATAAAACCCAATAAGGATGGATGTATGGTTGATATGTGTCGGCACACCTAACCCTCTTTTGAGGTCTCCCACCTAGTGGCACTTCTGGGTCACCATGCTTGTATCTCCTGAATGATGCATCAAGCTATTAAATTGGTCCCTCTATGTCACCGACATATCTATTTATTCATGTCCCAAAGGACCTACATGCATGAACCAGAGGCCCAATGGCCTTGAAGAATCAAAAAATAGCCTGAAATCTGGCCTGGGAATAATGTTAGTTGCTACTAATATAACTCTATTGTAACGTTGCTGCAACACTGATATAGTAACCACAACCCCCCCCCCCCCCCCAATGGGTCTTCATTATGAGTTTAACCCATTATCTAGATTCCAAGAATGAGTTTAATATCCGACACTTATCATTATACTTTTTCTATTTATGTTTTTTTAAACCTTTATAAATTCTGTAAATGAGATTCATTCCTTGATTTACATGGTTTTACGGAGGAACCTAGGGGCTCAAAGGAGGTGGTCTTGCTTGGGATAGTAGTGGTTTTTAGTATAAAAGATGTTTCAGGTCTAATAAATAGTTTTTTTAGTTCACCACCCATATAGGAGAGTATAAATTAGCTCACTATGGCTATAGGAGGTCCACCTACTTGCCGATGAGACCCACTGGCCAACTTATGGAGACCAGGAAGAATGGGTTTTATATAGAAGACCCTTAGTCCAGTTAGTGGGGGTTCATCTATGTGGTGTCTTTGAATGACAACACCAACTAGACAATGGTATTCAGTGGCATTGGTTTATGCCATGTAAGCAAGAAAAAGAGTTGTACTTACCCCCCCCCCCCCCTCCCCCCCACCACCACCACCAAAGCCCTTGTTTAGGCCTATTAATCCACCCTTTCAACCCTAATTTATGATTTATGACATTAAAGGGTTCTAAAATTCCTCCTTGGATTCTCCAACACCTTTCCTTGATTTTATGATGTATTCATCGATCTTGATGACTTGAATCTTGGACATTGGTGTTAGTGATTTCCTCAATTTTCCTTCTTATATTGTCTAATTTCATCCTTAATATGGTGGATCTACTATTGTCCATAAGATATCATAGTGTTTTTAATTAATCCATACACTTGATCATTTCTATATACTTTTATTCTCTTTAGGTAGGTGTTCTAAAACATCTTCCTTTATTCTACCTTATTTTTTCAAGTATGCACAACATGTGTGATTGTATAGGCATGTCATGTGCATGATCCCTTATAAATGGGATTCACTCATATGGATTGAATCCTTAAAGCTAGACCACCCACAGATCTCTTTGAGTATGTTGGAATTTATATCGAGGCTTGTGGCCACCCAAGAGGTGTGGCTTCCCCTACCCCTAGTATGAAACATGGAATGTATAAACATAGATCCCTATGATAAATGGAGAATTGTTTAAGGATTTGGATTAATAATTGAGTTGGGGTAATTAGATTATGAATAATTTACTTGTCTTGTATGTGTATAATTGGCTTGAAAATGGATTTGGAATGAGGACATGATGGAATATGGATATAATTGATTTGGATTTTTAATTGGACTGATTTGATATGTTAATTGAAACTGTTTTAATGTTATATGAATTAGCATGAAACTTATAATTGTGAATCTATCGTATTGGAATGATAAATGGGTATCTTGGAAAAACGTATTGAATGGTATAATAAGTGGTAATATTTATTGAATAACCAATACATAATATGTTAACATGTTTTAAATGTTTGTTAAATTTCGATGAATTGTCTCTTACAGTGTTTTTTATTAAAAGTTAAATTTGTCTCAAGCTAGGTAATTCGCATAGATTATGATGTCATGTGAGAATGTATGTGGACCTAGAAAGGGAATTTTAAATGGTTCCATTAATACTTTTTCTGTTTGTATTGTCATTCACCTTGGAAAATATTAGTGGATATTGCATGGTAATTCACATAGATTCCATTCTTATATGGTTACTTGATGACCGAGGGTGAGATACATAGTTACTTAACTCACAATGGTGAGATGCAATGATAATTGTTTCCTGAGGGATAGATACAATATTAATTGATAACTATAATGGGTATTTGATTCTTATAATGGGAATCCACTGGGACTAGAAGATGCCATAGAAAAAGATATATGGTATTGTGCTAAAGCATGTATTAGAAGGCCCTAATTGTCAACCCAGAGCTTGAGGTTAAGAAATATTTTTGATTTCTACATTAATTTATTAATTAATTCACAATATTATCATATTATTTCATGGACTATTATTTTATACCTGTCATTTTTAGAAACAATGGATTTCATCCTACTAAGACTTACTCTCACCCTATTCAAGAATTGCTTGGTACCTAGGAATACTTCAATGATGTGGGTCTATAAAATGGAAGGGGACTTGTGCTTGGTTAGTTTCTTGTTGGATGGGATTGAATCATGGAGATAGTAATGGTAATAGGGTTTGGGAAATGTTTTTTTAGAGTGTAACTTTTTGTTTTTTTCTTTTATGACTTTCATCAAGAAGTTTAATTTTTCATACTATAGGGAATGACATATTTTATCGCATTTGGAATACATCTTATCCATCTATAATCTTATTGAGTCATATATATTGATTAGTTTATTTTTTTATTATTATTACTACTCTATTCTAGAGGGTATAGTATCCCCATTATATTCCTTAAAATCTCACTACAATTCAGTAGCCTCTGAAATACGGGGAGGAATGCTTGATGTCACAATGTAAACCATTTCAATCACGTTGACGTGAGTAAAGTCAAAAAAGATATAAAGTAGTATCATAGATCAGTTATTTTCTATTGAAACATGATTTGGGAAGGTAGATTGGAGACTATGATTTTTTAGAGGTAAGATATTATCTTGTGTATTGGAGTAACTAACCCATGTGTGGGGTAAAACCCAAGTTCCCCATTATGGGTTTACTGTTCTTGATATTCATTTGGTATAGTTGTGATATTATTTCACCAAGGGTGATGCACTTTTTTGTGATATTACTATTTTATGATATTTTACTTATGGGGTGGTATGACATGATGTGTGTGTATATTCATCATGGTAGGAACATTAAGAAATAATTTGACATGCATCATTCATGCTAGGGATATTTTTACCACATATGAAACATCTTTCTATATACATTGTGAAATGTAATCCATTTATTTATCATATAAAAAAAGAATAATTAATACTTTTATCACATTTGAATTCACTAGTTAAGCCATGTTTTAAAGTAACCATGTGCCAATTGTTCTTTATTATCATATTTTTCATATGATTTTGTTCTTGTTTTGTATCCTATTATATGAGGAGTCTATTGAACCTTCAATAGAAAATGTCTTCGTCTCATCTTTGGTTTGAGTGTCGGGAGAGTGGTTACTTGAAAAACCTCACACAACTAATAAGTATATTCTTTAAACTATAAATAATGTGATGGATAGTCATATTTATGATAGTGTTTTGAAGTTCATGAAATCCAAATATTGGGGGATAATTCATGTTGTTACTTACATGTACAATCTAATCAGAGACTTCCAGTTGTAATACCCACCCATGTTCACTAGGGTGAGAGTACTTTAGGAAGAAATGATATGTATTAAGTCTATCCAGATGATCTTCAAACACCTAGAGACACATAGGAATTAGAGGGTGAATCTTGATACTTATTATCTTTAAGGTCTGACCAAGGGTTGGTGGGATGTTATATATCAAGCTAGAAAGAAATAGGAGATAACCTAGAAGGACTTTGAGGTGAAGTTATGAAGTAACTTTTCTATACAGATGTTGAGGTATGATAGGGATTAGGATTTCATGAAACTAATTCAAGAGAAAATGTAAGTGATGGACTACACTATATTTTTTACCAGCCTGTAACATTTTTCTCTATCTTTGGGAATATATAAGATAATTAGGGTGAAATGCTTCTTCTATGGGATTTTGTATGTGTTAAATTTGTGGGAAAATGTGTTTTTACTTAAAAAGATATATTTAATAATGAATCACGATATCATCACCTAAGGGAACTTGAAGGATTCCTTTATTGTTAGGTAAGAAGACTTAGTATGAAGATTTGAAATATATTATTCAGGTAGAAATAATAGTAGATATAAGAATTTATTCTAAGGAAATTGTGTGAATAGAAACAAGAGGAGTGGGAATCCCTTTTCGTACCACGTTTAGGGGTGGTTCTTTCAATTTAGTAGAGATATCCACAAATTCTTCCATTTTCCTTCCCCAGTTGTGGAGTATCTCACTTCTGTAAGATGTGTTATCTTCAGTGTTTTTTTAGAATAACTCGGTATTCAAGTAGTGGGAGAGGATAATGGAAGTTACCATAGTCTGAGAAGCACTAATCTATCCCTCAAAAGACAAGTACCTAGTGTTCTATCGATTACTGAATCCATGGTAGAGAATTTGGTACCCCAACATAGTAGTGTAAGTATTAGTAGGAGGAAGCATCGAGGTGCAGTAAGGTTGTATCCCAGGGAAGAATGGTGAGTCAAATGCATGTTATATAGTATACTCTAACCATTTAGTATGGAGGACATTCCATAATCAAAGGTATGATTTTTAGTTCATATACTCTTTCATGTGTTCAGTTTGTTATAGGGGAATCATATTCCTCTATATTTTCTCAATTTTCTAATTACTTGGGTTTCTATGTGGAATACATGGATGGGTTTATGACCCTCGATACACCATTAACAGTTCTTTTAGAGGTTATTATGTTATGTAAAGAGTGTTCTCGCATAATTAGTGGCTATTTCTTACTTTGGGAGCTGTTTTTTATTAAAATGGTTGAATTTAACTTCATTATGGATATGGATTCGATTGTTACATACCAAGATCATGTATTCTCTTATCAGTATAGATTTAATTTTTTATCTATATAAAAGGATATCTATTTATTTCAGGGTTAACGAGTTCTTTTAGATGTTCATGTATGACCAATTTATAGTATATTGGATTGTCTCACAGTCCTTGTAGAAATATTTTTTCTGGATGACTATGAGTTGTAGTGAACTAATTTTCCTCTAGTAGTGGACTAACTTCAAGAAATATTTTATGAAAAGTTCTCTAGATTAACACCTGGTTGAAAGATTCAGTTCACCATCGATTTGGTAATAGGAGACAAACCTATTTTCCCACACTATAGGATAGAACCAATGGAGTGTCTAGAGTTGAAAATTCAATTTGAAGATCTGGGATTTAAGGGATTCATATGACCTAGTACTTCACTATGGGGCTCTCTTATTATTTTTCTAAGAAATAATATAGGACTTTGTGCTTATGTGTGGATTACCAAAGGATGAACCAGATGGAATTCATGAACTGGTATCCTCTTCTACGCATCGGTGATCTCTTCAATCATCCATGAGGTGACCATATTTTATATAGGATTGCCTTGAGGTTTGGGTGACATCAATTAAGGATGAGACCGTCTGATGAACCTCATAATTATTTTAAGATTTGTTGTGACATGTACAAGTTCATGGTAATTTTTTCAGAAAAATGAATGCACCAGAAGTATTCATAGACCAGATTAATAGTATTTTACATCCATTTCTTGATCAGTTTTTGGTGGTTTTCATTGATGGAATATTAGTGTACTCCCAGTCTATAGACGACCATTCCCAATATATTAATATCATAATGAGTATGATGATATATAATTTTCTATACTCCAAGATATAAAAAATATAATTTCTAAATTGAAAATTTGTACTTATTGGGTCAGGATATCATAGAGGTTGGAGTGTTAGTGGACCTAGAGAAGGTGGAAGACGTGGTATATCAAGAACTACCTAAGAATTTATTTTATATTTTTATCTTTTTGGGTCTGGTGGGTTATTATAAATGATTTGTCTATGACTTCTACCATATGTAAGCATCGATGTTTGAGCTAAACAAAAAATGGGTAAAGTTATTTTAGTTTAATCCTTATAGGAGTCTTTATTGGAACTAAATATTGGGTTTACATCAACACTAATCCTCATTTTATATGATCTAGTTACGAAATATGTTGTGTTTTTTAACACATTAGGAGTCAAACTTGAGGATGTTATGATGTATAATGATTGAGTAGCTTATATTTTATCTAAAGAGTTTAGGTTACACAAGTCTAATTATCCCACTAATGATTTGGAGTGATTTTTAGTGGTACTTTCAGTGAGATACTGGTGGTATTATCTTTTGGGTGAGAGTTTTGTGGTGTAAATAGATCATAAGATCCCAAAGTATATCTTTCCTCGGAAGTACCTAAACCTTATATAGAGGAGATAGGTCGAGTATCAGAAATATTTAGGATTTGAGTTCACATACACTCTGGGAAATGTAAAATAAATTATTGATTCCTTGAGTATGAAGTTGCAGACTCTAGAAGTGTGGGAATATTGTGATGAATATTGTCTGATGGAACACTTTTTGTATATGCATCTAGATGTTCAATATTCTCAAGGGTGAGTGACCTAGGCATCGTCTTATATTGTTTATATTCTACTAGATCAGATAAAGAGAGGTTATTTATATGGTATGGATGGTTTATCCCTAAGGGATATTATACATGGTGGGGAGAAAACTTCAAGTTGGTATCCTATAAATGATGAGGTTCTTCATTTCCATGGTCTTATTTAGGTTCGTATGAGTTTGCCTGAGGAGGTGGTGAATAAATCTCATGATTTATAATAGATTTTATATCTCATCTTGATGAAGATTTATCATGATGTTCATAGGAAATACTAGTGTATAGAGATGAATAAAAATATATTAAGCATTCTGGTATAATTATTCACCTATCAACAGGTGAAGGGAGATCATTAGAGGAATGATGGGTTACTATAGTATTTCCTTATTATAGAATGGATGTGTGATGATATCACTATTGAAATCATGATAGGATTACCTAGGACACCTTGGAAAAAGATATGGTATGGGAGATTGTGGATGGATATATGAAGATAGTACATTATTTCCTATCGTGGATACCTTCATCATTGACAATTTGGGTAATCTATATGTGAGATAGATAGTTCAATTACATGCTCTTTACAGGGAAACCATTTATAATTGAGATCCTTGTACCATGTCACATTTCTATAAGGGACTTCAGAAGACACTGGGATCATAGGTTCTTATAATCACATCCCACCATCCTCATGCTGATAGTAAATATTAGTGGATGATTCATATTTTCTAGGTTATGTTATGATTCTACGTTATATATTTTAGTAGTTCTTGGGAGTAGAATATGGAACTTATTGAATTCTTTTATAATAATAGCTTCTAGTAATCGATCCCAATGGATCCTTTTGAGTATTTATATGAAATTCGATATTATTCACCTTTTTACTTTTTAATGGTGTGTGATTCAGTGTTTGTTGGACCTAGTCTCTTGTAGGATAAATTTGGGTAGGATTTGTTGATCAAAAAGTAGTTGGTAACCACAAGATCTAGAAGAAATATTATGTTGAAAATTATAGATAAACAATAGAGTTTGAGGTTAGTCACTAGGTTTTTTAGTTGTCTCCTAATATGGAGAATTGTCAAATCCAAAAGTAGGAAAATCTAGTGCCTAGGTTAGTCAGTCTGTTTAAGGTAGTAGAGAGGGTGGGTCTAGTGATGTACCAATTAGCACTTCCACTATACTAAAGCTTCAAGAACAATTTGTTTCAAATGTTGTGGATTTGTATATATCTCCCTAAAACTTCTCATGTGATATATTATGATGATTTTTATCTTGATGTTGATGTGTCTCTTGTGTAGCATCATATCTGTATCATAGACTACAAGGAGAGGAATATCTTATGAAATATTATTCCTCTATTACAAGTGTAGTGGAATCATGGGAAGGATCAAGAGGGGACATTCGAGAATAAGTAGTATATAAGGTCATAGTGGCCCAACGTTTTTTAGGATACCTCTTAGTGATGCTTATAAAAAATCATAGGGACAATCTTTTATATACTATAGAGGTTGTAAGATCCATCCCTTCTCTAGGTACTTTTTCCCTTTATGTTTTTGTGATTCTTTTTAAATTTTATAAATGACATACATTCCTATGTTTAAATGGTTTTAAAAAGGTACTAAAAGTATCCAAGGAGAATGTATACTGCTGGATAGTGGTGGTTTCATCATGGGAGATGCAGAAATTTCACCATCAACCAGATGCAGTCCACTAGCAGATCTGTAGCCTAGACAGTAGCTCACTAAGGCTATAGGAGGCCCACCAGCTAGCCATTGAGACCCACCATGTATAATGGATCTCCTAAATGAGATCCATCTTCCATATAGTTGGGTTTCTAGGTACAAGGAGGCTCTAGATGAAACCATTTTCTAGTCGATGGAAGTCGGCTGCTAACTGGTGGAAATGAGTTGGCCTTCAAGAGGGGGAAATCGTATTTATGCCCCCCTAAACCCCCTCTTTTATATCTATTAAAACTCTCTTTCAACCATAATTAAATATTTAAAAAAAAATAAGGGTTCTCCTAGGCTTCCATCTCTTCTCTAACACCTCACTTAGATCTATTGATCTATTCTTAAATATGGATTACTTAAATCAGTGATTTTTGTCCAGATTGGGTGATTTCCTCTTAATTCATCCTTGTATATTCTTCTTACTTCCATGATATGGTTGATATATTATTTTCCATAGGGGATAATGGTGTTTTTATTTGATTTATATGCTCAATATTTAGTGTCTTCTTCTTTTATCTTGAGGTAGTTGGTTTGAAACACCTCTTAAGGTCTACATTATTTTTTTCTGTTATACGCAACATGTATAATCACATCAACATACAACAAAAATGACCCCATCTAAACCCTATTCACTTGTATGTTTTAAATCCTTGTAGATATACCTCCCAAAGATCATGTTGGTTCTATTGGCATTGATTCCAGGACTTGTGTACACCCAAGTGTTGTGCCAACCCTTGACCTTAGGATAGAACATGGAATATATGAACCTAGATCCCTATAATAAATGAATAGTTGTTTATAGATTTGGTAAAAAAATTCATTGGGGTAATTATTTTGTTAAAGAATCACTAGGATTACATGTTGATAATTGTATTGAAAATGGATTTGGAATTATGATATAATGAAATAAGGATATAATGACATATTAATTATAATTGGGCTTAAATGATATGTGAATAAAAATTCTCACAATGTTAGGTGAATTGGTGTGAAACTAGTAATTGGGACTCAATCATGGTTGACTGAAAAATGGGTAACATTCAATAACAAATTAAATGGTATGATATTTGGTAATTTGGATAGAATTACAAATAATATAACACCCTGGGATTTTATGAATTTTATAAAAGTAAATTCAATTTCTTTAATAGCTTGTGTCACATGCAACATCAAGTTTTAATGAACCCCAATATAATATTAATATTATTATCTAAACCTAACAGTTATAAAATAGTAGATAAATTGGTGAGTATGAATAGAAAAAACAATATTATAAAAATTATATGGTCTAAACATTAATAAAATAAATTAAATCATTGTATATTTCTTATAAATAAAATAATAACCATTTTAAATAAAAGGAAATGTTTTCTTAACAATGGTGTTTTTTTTAAAGGTGTTCTCATTGTGCTTTTTGCACATAATTTAAATTTTATTTTATCTAATTTAAAAAAAAATATTTTAAAAAATAAAACTTATTTTTTAAATCATCATGTGAAAATTATTTTAGTGTAAATTTTGGATAATTTTCTAAAATCCATTATTTTTTTACTAAAAAAGTGAAAAGACCCATTTTTATTGAAAACTTCCTTTTAATTTAAAGAATGTAAAAGTTCATTTTTGATAAAAAAAATTGTGTTAGAAGTTAAAGTCGTACAATTTTATCATAACCAACAAAATATAGATCATTATATTCAAATTAATTTTAATTTTTTTTTCATTTTATGACTTTCTATGCATATGAGAATTTTCTATTTGGAAAACTGCTTTTCATCATATTTGTGCGTTTATTTAAAAATTAAATTTTTTCACTTACGTGATAAGAATTTGTATAAATAGATTTTATATTTTTAATAACAATAACTAATAATATATAATAATTACAAATTGATTTTTGGTATTAATTAATAGTAGAAATTATAAAAATTAATTACCATGATTAAGGTTAAGACGAGTTTTCAGTGGGGTTAAACTAAAGTTATATGGGTTAAGAATGACCTAAAACAATTATAATTACTATTAGATATACATATTTCAACCCTTATCACATTAGGCTCTATGTTTATGAGTTTTTGGGAAAATTTTCTATTGAGGAGACCAATATAATAATATAAATAAAGAAAAATAAAAATGTCCCTCTCTTTCTTTTAAATATCAAATATATGTTCACATAGGGGAAAAAAATTAATGTATATTGATGGTTATTTTGAGAATAATTAAATTATTCTCATTATATTAACATATTTATAATTTTTAATAATCATATAATTATCTTAAATTATTACACAGCGTTGACACAATACTTATTTAATTAACCAAAAAACAATAAATGATTATGAGAATATTAAAATTAATATAAATTGAATTAATTATTGTGTTACATGAATTTTTTAGTTAAATATGTCATGTTGTAAAGGTTTTAAAGGAATTTATTTTAATTCCATCATTATATTGATATTTTTAAAGTCAAATTAAATCAATCATTTCAAAATTGACATTTATGTAATTTTAAAATAAGTAATATTTTATTAAATAATTTAAGATTCCTAAATATCATATCCACTTAAAATGTATTGGTATATGTTTAAAAATATCATCCATAGTCAATTAATTTATCAATTTTTATTTTAAAATAACTATATTTATTCTTAAATAGTAAAAAATTACTACAATGGTAATGGGTAAAACGGGGTTTTGCACGATTCATGCACCTGTATTAAAATTAATTTTCCACAAAAAAGGTTTTTTTATAAATTTTATTATATATATATAGTGGGTAAAAATTAGATAATAAGTATAATTTTATTTTTAATCTTAAATTATAAATTACCTTGGATAAAAAACTAGTTATCGTAGTTAAAACTAAACTGGTAAAAGTAAGGAAAATTAGAATTTAAAGAGCTACTTTTTTAAACCATTTATTTTTTTATGGTGGAACTGTTTCTAAAAATATATATTCCCTTAAATCCTTTTATTCTCTAATTTTTGAGGCACATTGTGTTATATTGACTTCCCATTAGTGAATAGTTTTTGGTATTTACAAAAATGATACTCCTAAATTATAAAAGGTAACTTACTACTCTCACTTATTGAGACATATTAAGAAATTTGGATTGAACAAACCCTATGTAAATATATCACAAAAATCATTCAAAAAATTATTAAGAAACTATTATTCCAAAAATACCAACCCTAGGGTCCTTATGAAGATATCCAAATGAGGTTTCTCTAAGAGAAGGTAATTGTCTCCACTAAACTCATTTTTTTTTTCTTCTCTTATCACCATCATTAATGTCCTAATAATCCCAATATAATAAAACTAGTATTTAAAAAATAATAATATGTTTTTATGTTTATTTAAAAACCTGTATCCATATTCTCTTCCATCAAGATGCAAACAAAACCTCGAATTGTTTGTATGATGAACTACCACCTCACAAACCGATGATGTTTGTTTTCTATCACCACCTCTCAAAGATGTATATAATGATATATTTAATATATTTATATATTTATATATTTATGTTATATTTTTTAAATAATCATACTTATCAAATTATAATATCACATATATAATATTACTTTCCATTCTTTGGGAATATGGAAACGTGACTTGTGTGTATAGCGGACTATCGCCTTGCCGATCTATGTGATTCATTATTCACTTAAAAACAACATGGACGGTAATAAGGATAGGTTTAATTAAAATATTTGATATATATATATATATATATGAAATAAAAAAATTTCTTTAAAGTATAAATATTATTCACTTTACTTTATTACATCCATCATGGAAATGGAAATAGTGTTCATGCATACCTACAGTCTACCCTCTCTATGATCAGGTATTTCATTTTCTATCTCTAACTCTTGTATATTACTATAAATAAATATATAATAATATATATTATATTTATATCTTGTTTAAAATTATATATATTATGGAACCATGATCAAAGTAAAATGACTGAATTTACAAAATCAAAACATATAAGAAAAACAAAGCGGTTATTACCCAAAACGTGATTTTAACAAGGAATTGTTAATAAACGGGTCATAAAATCTGAAAAGAAGATAATATATAGTTTTTTATAGAAAAATATGGTCTTTAATAGATTTATAAAAAAAATTATAATTATTTTTTAGGAGGCTATATCTCTTTAAAGGAAACAAGAACATGAGGTAAGCGATTTTTGTCTCAAATTTCCCTCTTTAGGACATAAGCTATGTTATGTACCTATATTATTGTATGAGTTGTATGCACTTCACCTTTGACATTTTATACAAAACATTTCCTTATTTTAATTATACATCAATATTTATTTGATATAATTCATTTTTGGGCTTATTATTCAAAAGATACCAAAGTGGTAAAGGTTTTATGTTACAATCTCATTGATTATCAAGATATTTTAGGATTATGTATTTGATGATGAAATATTATGATATACCTCTAAATAAAAACATTTATTTTATTATTAAATGTTTATTTAGGGATAATAAATGTTTTAATTTCATTTTCCTCTTTAAAAAGATTAATTATACTAAAAAATTTAATAAAAAACATCTTTATTTATCTCATTAGTCAAAAATTATTTTTCTACCATATCTATATTTTCTAAAAATGACATCAAAAATGTTTTAAAAATATTAAAATCGTTTTTAAGGACAATTTTAATTATTATTTACTTTTTACAATGTGTTTTAAAAGGAATATTCATGTTTTCATCTACACAAGTCCCATTTGGATTTTACTAAAAATGTGAAAGGAGCCTTTGTTTTAACATGTACGGCATGAGCAGAACTTCCCACCATAATGAAAACTATATGATTTAAAGAATTATTTATAATTTTATTATGTTGTTTTCAAATAAATAGGATTTTTAAAATGCTTTATTTTTAAAAAAAAAATTCAAAGTGGAAAGATATTTTCCTCAATAAATATTTTAAATAATCTTTAAAGCTTCCTTTATATGTTTCAAAAGTTATTTTTAAATAAATGGATTTTAAAAACGTTTTTTCGATATTAGTTTTAAAAATTAATTTTTATGTGGAAAGGGTATATTACTAAAAATATTAATTAATCTTTAAATATTCCTTTATAAGTTTCCATGGTTATTTTTAAAGAAAATGATTTTGAAAAAGTTTAAAATCATATTTTTTAATTTGGAAAGGTTAATTTCTTCAAGAAATGTTCAAATTGATCTTTAAAATTCATTTTTCATCTTATATGATATCCTTTTATATTACTAATTTTTTTTACTAAGAATATAATACAAGGATTCCATTCTTATTCTTTATCGAAATGGTTTATGATTATGATGAAAAAATGTTTATGATATTCATTCATTTTCCATGGGTTATGCTATGATGAAGTGTTCTTGAAACCCGTTATTTTCCCATGGGTTACTCTATAATGAAATTATTAAATGTTTTATACAATGATGAAATGTTTATGAAACCCATTTCTTTTCATGGGTTCTAATACGATGAATTTTTTTATGATCTTGTGGAACACATGTATATAATTTTCATTATATGATAGTGATTATGTTATAACCAAGGATGGTGGTTACGTTATAACCATGCACAGTGGTTACATTATAACCAAGATGCGTGGGAACTATATAAACCTTCAATTATGTAATGCTTTATATATCATGAGATAATAATGGAAAACAGGCCAACGAGCTTGATCCATAATGGGAAACAAGATGATGAGCTTGATCTAAAGTTAGAATGAGGTTATGAGGCATTATCCACTATGTTTGATGGTATTTCTAGTTACATTGAAAAATAAAATGGATTCTATTGTGCCATACTTTAACAACTATAAATATGTCCTATTTCCACACATCTATTTGCATAGTTTTAAAAAATTGTGGCAGTAGGTTTATATGAGGCCACCGTTTTATTGAAACTGTGGTTCGATTCCCTAATTATCTAGCTTCTCCTACTAACTCACCTTTTTCATTGGGCTCCCCGCTTGAACCCTCAGTTGCTCGACCTATTCCTCGTCGATCGATACCTCCCGGCCCTCTCCTCCCCTCCCCATCCTTCCCCACCCGACCCTCTCCTCCCATATCCGATCTCTGCCTCCTGGCCATCTGACCACTATTTCCCGACCATCTCCTCCCTTACCTAACCTCTGCTTCTGACCTAGACCTCCTGGCCTCTACCTAAACGTCTCGGCCTTTACCTCCCTGCCCTTATCCCCTCTCATCTCCCTCAACTCTGGTGACATCTCCCCTCCCCCCTCTCGGCTCCCTCTCTATCGGTGACATCCCAAACCGATTCATTGCATCTAGGTTTGTATTTTATTCTCATCCTTGATTTTTTATTATTTCTAAACTAATCATTTATTCTTATATAAATAGCCTCAATAAGTTTACTACATAATTACTCTTTCGAATTGTTTATTCTTATATCTCTGTCTAATTCATTGCATCTAAGTTTGGATTTTCTTATCACAATGGTATTGCTACATCCTTTTCATAGATTGTTCTTTTTTTGTTAGGATAGTTAGGAAATGTTTTGTTCAATCAGTGTTTTAACATAGTTCAGTGAGTATTTCTATACTTTTATGGTTTTAAAATTTTTTTGGCAAGTTTTCAAATCTATTATATGAGGATTTTATGAATATGGTTTTTTTTGTGTGAAGGGATTGATGGTCAAGGTGAGGTTTAATTAAATTATATTAATGGTTAAGGGTAGGTTATCATTACATTCATTTATATTTTTTGATAAGGTGTTGTTAATATTGTTTTCCTAATAGTTTAATTATTATATATGTGTTATTTTATTTTAATATAGCCTATAAATTAGGTTCTTGTAATGGTAAAGGGTATCATCCATATTTAAATTCACTAAAAAATTTCATAAATGAATTTAAGTAGTTCATTCTAAGGAGTGGCTGCTATAAATGCTGATTATATTTTCCAAACATCAAATATATTTTATGGTATTTATGGTTTTTTCATGTTGGTGAGAGCATGTTTCAACTCAAGTTTTCATCTGTACTTCTTTACTATTATAAAAAAAATTGGGGGTATGAGTTAGTTTTCCAACTCTTACCTTGGGTTGTTTCTGATTATTATTATTATTACTATTATTATTATTATTATTATTATTATTATGCCAAAAAAAGTATCCTAGTGTTCTGGGTAAAGATATGACATCTAAAAGATCTAGGTTTTAAAGCCTATATATTATATTAATCCATGTATTATCAAGAGTGTTATGTTTTTCTTTTTTATAGGTGTGAATGTGGGAATAAGGTCTATGTGATTCCACATGTATTTTATTGAATATCAGTGAAGTGAAGATGGCTAATTGAATAGTTTTTTTGAGATATGTTAGTGGTGATTTATTTGATGATGTGTGCAGTGTGGTCTCCACATGTATAGTGATATAGGATATTGAGATGGATTTAGTTTTTCATTTTACAACTCATAGATATTTTATATCATAATTTGTATATGTCTTAGGATCACAAAAAAATTGAAACCATTTAGGTATAAATTTTTTACATATCCTTTTTGGTATATCAAAATACACCCTGCCCAGCCCCTCCCCCTCCCTCTCCAGCCACCACCCCCCCCTACCCAGCCCTCCCCCCTAGTAGCCCCCTCCCCCCTGCCCAGCCCATCCCCCCTGCACACCCCCTCCACTTGCCTACCCCCCCCCCCACCCCTACCAGACCCATCCCCCTGCCCTCCCCCTCCCCCCACCAGCCCCCATACCCATAACCTCCCCCTCCCCCTCCCCTACCCATCCCTATCCCCACCAACCACTTCCCCCTACCCAGCCCCTCCCCCTCCTTGCACACTAGACCCTCCCTTATACATGTATTACAACCCAATATTATTAAAAACATCCTTAATATATAAACCCCATGGTCTACTCTAATTGTATCATTCTCATATGATTCATTACACACTAATCCAACATTTTAATCCTTTTCCACTATATAAGTAATCAAAAATGATACCCTTTGTGAGTATTATTATATTTTCATTAGGATATAGAATGTTACCTCGATTTTTATCTCATGTATTTTAGTATCTTATTTTTAGATAATGTAAATCACTTATTATTATGATTTATTCATATAGAATATTTACCAATATCTAGAAATCTAGTAACTTTCTAGCAACTCAAGGTTGACCTTTCATGGTGTAATAATTGATAGTAAGAGATTTCATTATTTATTCTTTTAATATGACATTAATATTAATTATTGGATATGGGTATAGTTATTATATGATTATGATTTAGAGATATTATATACTTTAGTAAATGATAATGTTGTAGTTGATGCATTAATCTTGAACATTTACTTATCTTTCTCAAGAATCATGTAAGGAATAAGAGCTTATGAATGATTCCATATACTACTTTTCTTAAGCATGAATGATTTTCAATGTTGTTATCTACAATAAAAATTTTTACTAAATATTTGTTTAATCATATTAAAATGGATAGAATTTGGATGTATAATGTTTATCGGATCACTGGTGAGTTTCAAAAGGAGTTAGAATTTTTTTTAGATTTTGCATTCAAAAATGGTTCAGATGGTAAATTGATTTGATGCTCATGTTTTGATTTTATTGGAAGACCATGGCTAACATGTGAGGAAGTAAGTTACCACATCCCTAAAAAAATTTAAAATGAATATCATTTTTGGTTTCACAATGGAGAATAACATCTAATGGATAATGATGTTGATACAGCTGAAAGGATCGAAATGGGAAAGATTATTTTTGATTGGTTTCCATTTTCTTCTAAAGACAACACTTCATGTATAGTAGTGGAAAAGGAAATGAATACATGAACATAGTTTTCATCTAATGATCAGAATGATGATGTTGAGCATGTTTTAAAGTTGTTAGAAGACGTGAATACCCCAGTATAGAAATCGTGTGGAAAAATGACCTAACTAGAGTTTTTAATGTGACTGTATCATGGAAAAACAATGTACGGATTTAGTAATACTATGATAGACTATCTACTTAACCTTTTTATGTACTTTCTACTTGATGATGCATGTATTCCTAAAAATGATTTTATGGCATCAAAGTCGGTTGAAAAATTTGGATTTTCAAGTACTAAAATGCAAGCATTCCTTAAAGACTGTTGCCTTTTATGGAATGATAATATCGATTTAAATGAGTGAAAACAATGTGTTATATTGAGATGGAATACAAATAAATATGGAACTCAATCTCATATACCATAGAAAGTGATGTGTCACTTTCCATTGATTCCCAAACTTCAGAAATTGTTTTGTCAGAACAAATGGTAAGAATATGAGATGACATGAAGTTGAAAGAAATAAGGATAATGATGATATATTTCATCCTTATAAGTGGTTATAATTGAAAAAATTTGATAGGTGACATCCTGATTTTATAGTCGACCCACAGAATGTTAGATTGGGATTGTCATGTGATGGTTTCAACCCATTTTAGCAGATGTAAACTACACATAGTACTTGGCCTGTTTTCATTCATATTTATAATTTTTTGTCATGGATGTGTATGAAAAATCCAATTGACATCATGAGTATATTGATTTATGGACACAATTATCCTGGAAATGATATCGACATATATTTGCAACCATTAATAGAGAGTTGAAGGAGATTTGGACCATTGGGGTGCAGACATATAATGCATTTAGAAAGTATTACCTTATGTTTCGTGCAACATTATTATGGAAAATAAATGTTTTCCATTCATATATAATGATTTTTGGTTGGATTACCAAGGGGAGATTATCTTACCCTATATGTATGAAAAATGCATGTTCTCTGATATTAATATTTCGACGAACTTTAAGTTTTATAGGGCTTTGATGATTTCTACAATTAGATCATCCATACAAGAAAAGTTGAAGACATTTTGATAATTCTATAGAGACATATGAAATACCTCAATGAATTTTTGGGGGTGATATCCTTAACAAACTAGATAGTGTTAATGTATTTCTTGGAAAGGGTCAATAAAATTCCAAAAAGAATAAGAATGTTCCTTTGAATTCAAATAATAATTGGAGAAAGAGAAGTATATTATATAAGTTTCTATAATGGTTATCAAATTTACTTCATCATTTCTTGGATATAATTCATATTGAGAAAAATGTGTTTCAAATTTTACTTTCAATTCTTTTAAATGTATAGGGAAAGACAAAAGTTTATTTTCACTCACATCGTGATTTAATGGATAGGGGAATAAAACCAAGACTTCATCCTGAGTTAATTGGTCAGAATCAGTGGAAAGTCTATTTTCCTTGTTTTTAAATGAAAAATGCAGAGAAAAACAATTTATTCAAGTCTTATAAAGTTTAAAGGTTCTAGATGGTTATTCGAGTAACATTTTTAAACAAGTGAATACACGAGATGTGAAACTAAAATCTCTCAAAACCAAGGACTACCATGTCATGTTGCATAAATATATTCCTATTGCCATTCAATATTTTCTATCATATAATTTCAGGGTCACTGTGATTAGATTATTTCTCTTTTATCGAGATATTTGTGCTAAAATATTGAACAAAAGTGTTGTGACAAAACTACAGAAAGATTCACCAATAATTATTTGTGACTTGGAGAAAATATTTCCCCCATAATTTTTTACATGTATGTTATATTTGACCATGCATCTTCTAATAGAAGTTCTTTTTGGTTGTCATGTTTCTAGTTTCTAGATGTATCAAACAGAAATAATGAATATTACATTGAAATATTGTTTCGGAAATAAGAATCATCCTAAAAGATCTATTGTGAAATGTTATTTTGTGTGTGAATGCATAGATTTGTGTTCAACGTATTTGACTAATGTCACCATGAGATCTAATTATCCCATGAAAACTGAAGATGAGCTGTATGATCCCATTTCACCAACATTTCCTTCATTACCCCAAATTGGGGGTATATTTGGATAATACAGGTTGTGTACTTTGAATAGGTATGAGTGGGAAATGTCTCATCGTACGGTATTATTTAACTATAGAATGGTTGATGGTTACATCAAGTGAGTAAAATTAAAAATATTTTTTTTGTGTATTTCTTTTCATAGTTCCTGATATCATTAAATTTTTATATTTGCAGTGAACATAGTGAAATTATAAAAAGATCACATCACTCTTTATCTATTAAGAGGCAGGAGCAATTACACTGAAAATATTTTCCTGCTTGATTGAAGTCAAAGGTAAAAATATTCTTTTTTTACATTACCAAATCATTAGTAGTTGTTCAATATTCATTGTTCATATATTTTAGGTCCAATGTTTACCGATGTATGATATATCTGCTGAAATAAGGGCATTTTCGTTTTGTCTAAGAAATGTGGTTCTTGATTTTAAAGAAATTATTGTAAATTGTTTTAAATTCATTATGAATAATTGTGCAACAAATATGGAAACACAGCATGACAGTGACACATTAAGCACTACAACGGATTGTTATGCTAGTGCATCATACTGACAGCCTTGATCAAAAAATATTTCGTATTATGGGGTTTTTGAGAGAATATTTTTATTATATTACTATGCACATGGTCATGTCACTATGATGAAATTCAAGTGGTTTGATTTAATTACATGACAAGGCTTGTATATAGATAGTTTCAGTTTTATAGTGATTCATATGAAACGCCAGCTATGAAAAAATGAGCCTTATATTCTTGCATCACAAGATAGACATGTATTTTATGTTAATGACCCTTTAAAACGTCAATTTTTTGTTATTGTTGATGTTATTCCCAGAATAATTTTTGATGAAGGATTTGATGATGGTGATGTTTTATATAAACCGGTAAGTATTCAGTCAAATGTATCATTCAATGATATGAATTATTTAATTGTGAGAATGTGTTGTGAACCAGAAATTATAACAGATAATTCTTAGTGTTTCATGTTTCAAAGTATTTAAATTATATTATTCTGACCGGGTGCATGTTTTTTAAACTTTTAAAGTAGCATCTTCTTTTGTTTTGTAATGTTTTAATTTAGCGATTAAACAGCATAATGGAAAAAAATAATGGAAGATGTAAAGTTTTCAAAAATAATATGAATTTTATTGGAATATTTATAGTTTTTTAATGATTTATTATATTTTTAAAATTTAAACATCACTTTTGGTATTTACAGATTATTATATCTTACGAGGAGGTTCGGAGAACAAAATGGAGGTAAACAATCGCCAACATAGAGAAGTTGTCTTAACAAATATTATTGTTCTGGTGAGTCCCTTATTTATTTATTAATTATGTATGAACTTTAAACAAATCATATTTAATATGAACATGAATCATTGTGGAGGAAACTTTCATTCAATGAATATGGTTTAGGCACTCCAGAGTATAGAACTGGCCCTGCATGTAGCTTCCCTACTTGTACCACCTCACAATCCATGACTCTAAAGTCACCGAGATGGTTTCTTCCAGTCATTCCCCCCACTTATATGCCTTATCCATAGATGGGCGGTCATCCTTTTTATCAATTTCCTCCTCTTATCGTGTAGGGTAGTCCAACTCCTTTAACACATTAGCCTTTTTCCCCTTATCCACCTTCATATTTATAGGGTACACCTTCATTGGTTATGCCCCCTATATACTCATACCCTCTTACCCAACCTCAGTATCCAGAGTCTACTATAGAGGGTACACCTCTATTGTTTATGCCCCTGTATACACGTACCCTCCTACCCAACCTTAGCATCCATAGTCTACTATAGAGAACACTTCTCCAGTTGCATCCCTCTATCATAGTGTAAATGATCAAGAAATAAAAAATAGTTCTACTAGTAAATGTTTAAAAAGTAATGAAATTAATAAATTTTTATTAAATTTCAGTTATATATGGGTACAAAATATTTGTTTCATTTTTTAGGATAATCTTATACTAAAATACATGGTTATAAAAAGATGCATAAAGTTTGTAATAGACACGCACACATTACAGTTCAGTATAATGAAGAAATGGAAATTATTTAAGAAAATGGTAAAGAATTGTGGAGTTTCATGGGGACACTCAGTAGACATAGACATATTTTTCTGGTTCAAGCAATCGAGTGGAGAAAATTAGGACAAAAAAGGCTTGGGTAGAAATTTGGGTAATATATTTTTTAAAATTACCTCTAAATTTCTTTATAAATTATTGTTTATAACTTTTTTGGAATATTCAGCTTCGTTATAACTTCTCGGATAGTCCCTGTAGAGACCCGTATCTTGACGTACATGGACATTACATTACATTTGCGTAATACTTAGTACATAACAAAAACACACACACAAGGACCGTAATAGTTTAGTGTCTTTGGAAACTCATAATATAATCTTCTAATCGTGGTGAAAGATCTTCAACATCTCCCATAAATATCTTCTTCTTTTTTATACCTAAAACCTTTCTTTATATCCTGGGGAAAAGAAAACATAAAAGGGTGAGCTCAAATGCTCAGTAAGGGTAAACAAAAGAAATATCAATCACATCATATACATAAGCACATAACTTTTGGAAATCTTAACCTGCAAAAGAGATCATAATTTCATAACATGGGGTAAATCATGGCAGTGAAATGAAATCACAATAATCATAACATAAAACATGAAACTTTGTGGCATTCACACATAATCATAGAGAATCATTTCTTGTTAGTCAAGACTCATTGCCAAGACTATCTTAGTGGACAAAGTCCCTTTCTGAATCGAGTAACCCTCGTTTCAGTCCTGTTTCACTGAACCGGTATAACCTACCATTCCATCCATGTCTATCTCATGAGATATAAAATCATTACCCAATGCATTGGAGGGAGATATAGGTCCCACCCATCTCATAATGATACCATTCTTATGTGTGCCACAAAATCATAAATCATACATCATTTCATAACCCATGTAATAAAATGGGATTCTTAAACATCATGCCATCATAATCCATAAACAATTGATATCATTTCATCATAAGAAAACTGAAACCATTTAAATCATAGAGACATTTTACTTGAAACATACATATCAAATAACGTCATCTTAGATGGAAAAATAGTTTTAAAAAAACACTTGAAATGAATTCTTGAGGAAAATATCCTTTCTTCTTTAAAATCAATTTCTTTTCACAAAACATCATGAAATTTTAAAAGAAAGAGATTTTATTGAAAATAGTCATGAAATCTTTTAGAGGAAGCTTCATGAAAATAAGGCTTTATAAAACAGTAGAAATCCGTTCGTGCCGTATAAGTTAAAAAAAACATTCTTTGTACTTTTGTCGGAAAAGTCAAAAAGTACCTCGTATGACAAAAGATTCCTTTCATAGATATTACTAAAAACTCACCGAAGGGTAAAAATGGATTTAAACAATTGTAGGTGGATGGAAATAATATTACATATTGATGAAACATGGATGTGGATGATAAAATACACCCCAGTAAATACTTATGAATAAACAATCTCGGATAAAAATGAGATTGTGATATTTCCCTTACCTTAGGTCTGATTTGCTTTGTTCATGTCCGAAGCTCCTGTATAATGGTTTAAATAATGTTATTGACTTATTCCAGAATCATACATATTGATATTATATCATATATGGTCATATTATTAGCTTCTTGTTAGTAATATTTCATTGTTACTTGTTACTCGGGTCTTTATAACTTTTTGTTCTTATGCGTGTTTTGTCGAATAAATTCTTATTCTTATCTTTAGGTTATAGATAATTCATTTACAGAATGGTATTAGTGTAGTATATACCATATTCATTCATTCAATTTATTTATATAATCATTATGAAATGAAGATCATGTAGAACGAGTCGCATCACATCGTGGAGACGGTATTCCGTACGTACGCACGAGTGATGATATCGTTCCTATGATTGTGGAATTGTATTGGAGTTTATATATATATTATTTCAGTATCAATATTACTTCAAAATAATCATATATAGTTACTCATTACACCATTATACCCATCCTTGTAAGGTGATGGTGGAAAAATAGATTACACCACGGCGTGGAGACGGTATTCCGTACGTACGCACGCGCGGTGATTTCATTTTTCCGTAGGATAGATAGATGGTGAAATAGGGTTGTTTCATACTTATAATAACATATCAGTATATGAGTGATACTGATGTTATTACTTCATAATGAAACAACCTAAGAAGAAGAAGTGGAAGAAGAAATAAAGATGAAAGAATTGGTAACGGTAATTACCTCTTCTTTGAAGCGCCTCTTTGAGACCTCCTCTTAGGGCACTAAAATTGGTCTTTGAGGAAGACCAGAACCTCTAGGATGTTTCTAGGGAAGTGGAGAAGAGATTTTGTCAGGGGTTGGCCGAGCTTGAGTGCTCAAATTGGTGTGAGGAGGAGGGGGAGGAGGTGTCCTTTTATAAGGGAGGAGAGGGGCACCTTAGGAATATCTCAAAATATTATTTTATATTAAAGTCAAAATCGGTTTATAATGGTTCCAAAGGGTCTTATTTCGAAGATAAAGTGGGGATGGGTCAAAATCCTATCAACCAATAGGATTTAGACAAGTTTAGGTTATTATTTTAGCCTTATCAATTAGATTTAACTCTAGGTTAAATAATTTAACTTTTACCGTGTCTTTTTGTTTTCTTTCACTATATGGTTAATACACTTACTATAACATGCCAAACGAACCCCAAATTGTATATTATTAATAAATATATCCTTATCTAAGTCCTTTGGCCGAACCTTAGATTTGTAGGAATAAAATAACAATTAATAATATAATATTTGATTTAAAAACTATTTTGTGTCAATTTTGACACTATTTGATATATGTTTTTTGTGAAAGTCATAACAGAATTATATGTTCGAACCAAGTTGATTAAATCAACACTAATATATCATAGTAACCTAGAAAATTAGTTTAAGTCATAAAAAGTCTCAAATTACATTCATTTGAGCATTTATAACATCAATTATGTTAATATTTCCTTAAAAGGGTAATTACTGCATCATCGTTGTGTCATAAATAAATTAATTTATTTAAAGTCTAAAAATTATAAATAAAATATCATTATGTATGAAATTTTTTTAGCTTTCTAATGAATATTTATAGTCGAATTTATCTTATGTATAACCCCATATTAAAAATGTTTTAGTTATTAAACATTGATTTTAACTATTTTAACTATTCATTAAATAATATAATATTAAATGTCATAATCTAATCCAAGTGGACCTAAATGGTCATATTATATTCATAAGGTTGTTTTTGGTCGAATTACACTTATCCAACAGAATTAGGACATGTGTTAGGGTAATAGTAATATCATATTTACCCTTAATTACCCTATTTACTATTAACCGTGGTAAAAAAAAAGTAAAAAGTTACTATTCACCAAAAATTATTTTCATCTCATTGAACCACATTTTACTTACTAACATCAACCGTGTCTCTCGGATTTTTGAAATTCCATTCACAGAAGCGGTAAAATTAAGATTTATGAAGAAATTAATTTTTTTAACTACCACTTAGTAGTTTCACTATTCATCAAAAATTGATGTTTTTCAGAACAATGCCAAAATTTCATCCTAAGCTATATTTCATATTCCGAATTCAAAAATGAAGTCTATTTTACCAAATTCATATCATAGAATTTGCATTAATTAATTTTATAATTAAATCCCGCTGTTAAAACAAATAGCGTGTTTTTAAGAAACAATATCTATCAAAAGATTGACACTTGATTATGTCTGGTTTAAATGTGAAATTACATCCAATGACCAACATTGTATTAAATTGTAAAAATATATTCTAAATATACTTTAAAACCACTCAAATTAATAATTTATCACTATTAATTATTTCGATTAAAAAAATTTGTTTTTAATTATAATTTAGTAATTTTCACTATTCATCAGAATATGAAAGTTATCCGAAAAGTACCAAAATTTCACCTTAGGCAAAATTCGATACTCCGAATCCAAAAATGAAGTTCATTTTGAAAAATAAGATTTACAGAGTTTTAAAAAGTGGTTATTACTATTCATAACGGCTAGTTTTAATAATATTTTAATAGCATATCGTTGTTTAGTGAAACTCGGTATTGCGTATTACACACGCTATCGAGGAAGGTCGTGATTGCGTGTAATGCAAGGCAAGTCAAGGATACGTGTTGTGCAAGATCCTTTTGGTGTATCATACAACACAATACAATAATAAAATTAAAAAGAATATTTTTCATAAAATCTTGGGATGTTACATTCTACCCCCCTTAAAATGAATTTCGCCCTCGAAATTCGTCGTGGTTATAAATGGTTTACTATTCGAAAGTTTCTTTAATAGAAACCCACATCGTAAAAAGAAATACCAAAACATGGCTTTAAAAACTAAAGTATGAAATGTAACGATTACCCAAAAAAACTAATCACTGGGTTTCCACATAGGTGAAAATATGGATATGGAAGAGAAATCTAACCATCATGTTCTGATGGAGAGTGGTAGAGAACATGGCTATGGAAATGCCAATAATCACAAATCCATAACTTTGTGACGATCTAAGGTACCATCTGATTCATTAGGTATAAGATCACTAGGACAACATTTTTGGTTTTCAAGATCATTTCCCTAAAGTTGAAAATTTGAATTGGAATAAATACTTTCTTTATTTTGGTACAATCTCACTATTGTTCGTGCCTAGAACAATTTCCACTTCATCTCTTAAATAAATGAAGTTGAATTTGTTATTCGTGAAGTGTTAGTAGATCATGTGATAGAATGACGGGTCATTCCATCTGTCTCAAACAAAAGGTTAGCAAAAATTATATACGTAAGTCGATCTATAGTGAGATTAATCACATATGGTTCCTAAAATGGACTTATACTTCATATATAATACTTCTTAATATAATAAAACTAGTTTCTACTAAACAGGGACTTCCTGTAGGCCAGTGGTAGGCGATAAAGGCCAGTCGCACTTCGGTTGAGGGTTCGATTCCCACAGCCTTGTCCGAAGCGATGGGCTGTCGCCCGTCCTACAGGTTGTCCTTTTTCCAAAACTATATAACATCCCATCAATAATATCGAAAAAACAAACAATACTAACTTATGTCCAACATAATCCATTCCAATCTTTTAGTCTTATCCATAATACTGCAGTCGACTCTCATAATATAGTGAAAATGATTACCAGAGATTTAACACCATCATTGATCCCCATATATCATAAGATATGTTTTGATGGTCACATTCCAAACATTCAAAGTCCTTAATCGTGTATTCTCTTGAATACCTTAGTGAAAACATGAATGCACTTAAAAGTTAACACTTTTCACATACCAAAATCCTCAAAATTCTATATACTCAAACTTAGTCCTTATATCAATCATGAGCTCATGAATACTGTTAAACATTTCATTTTCTCATTTTCCCTTCATTATGCGCATAATATCTCAATCACTTTGAATACCACATTAGACCAATACATAAATATTCCAATATTCCATGATACAACATTATTTTGGAATCCCATTACATAAAAACTTAATCATTCCACCACATCGTTGTCATATTCAACATTGCCAATAGTGATCGCATGTGACTTCCCTTTGTCCTTTGCCTTAAGCGGTTGCTCATGTCGATCATCACTAACCCTTGGATTAGGGCATTTATTGGCATAATGTCCCATTTCCTTGCACTTGAAGCATTGAAGTGTTGGTGGTGCGTTCTCTGCAGTGTTTGCTTTATTCACGTCATTAGAAACCCTTTTTCCATTACTTCGACACTCAGCTGCTCGATGACCTTCTTTTCCACACTTAAAACATTTTCTAGTCCCTTTAAGACAATCTCCACCATGCTTCTTTCCACACTTTGTGCATAAGGAAACATTCATCTTCTTTTCACCATTATTCTGAGATTTCTCCTTGAACTCCATCTTTCGTTTCTTGTCAAAACCATGAGATGGATATGTAACACCAACTTCCATTTCTACCTTGATAGCACAACGCACAATTTCTTCATAGCTACTGAAGTCTCTTATAGTTAATGCCCTTCGAAGACTTGGTTTTAAGCCACTGAAAAATCGATCAACTTTACTTTCAGGTTGGATGATAATGCCAGATGCATACTTTGCAAGTCTTGTAAAATTCGCTTCGTATATACCAACAGATTCATCATCCTTTTGCTTTAGTTCAAGAAACTCCTTCTCCATCTTTGTTCGAAGAATACGAGGGAAGTACTTACTGAAAAACAAGTTCTTGAACTCATCCCATTCCATGGACTCAATTTCATCTCTTGGCCTTGTATTCTTGATAAGATTCCACCATTGATCAGCTTCACCTTCCAAACGATATACTGCTAAGATGACTTTATCATGTTCAGAACATTGAAGAACTGAAAATATCTTTTCAGTAGTACTGATCCATTGTAGAGACACGTATCCTGACGTACATGGACATTACATTACTTTTGCGGAATACTTAGTACATTACAAAAAACACACACACAAGGATCGTAATAGTTTAGTGTCTTTGGAAACTTGGAACGTAATCTCCTAATCGTGGTGAAAGATCTTCAATATCTCCCATAAAGATCTTCTTTTTTTTACCTAAAAACCTTTCTTTATATCCTGGGGAAAAGAAAACATAAAAGGGTGAGCTCAAATGCTCAGTAAGGGTAAACAAAAGAAATATCAATCACATCATATTCATAAGAACATAACATTTTGGAAATCATAACCTGCAAAAGAGAGCATAATTTCATAACATGGGATAAATTATGGCAGTGAAATGTAATCACAATAATCATAACATAAAACATGGAACTTTGTGGCATACACACATAATCATAGAGAATCATTTCTTGTTAGTCATGACTCATTGCCAAGACTATCTTAGTGGACAAAGTCCCTTTCTGAATCGAGTAACCCTCGTTTCAGTCCTGTTTCACTGAACCGGTATAACCTACCATTCCAGCCATGTCTATCTCATGAGATATAAAATCTTTACCCAATGCATTGGAGGGAGATATAGGTCCCACCCATCTTATAATGAATCCTTTCTTATGTGTGCCACATAATCATAAATCTTACATCATCACATAACCCATGTAATAAAAATGGGATTCTTAAACAACATGACATCATAAAACAATTCATATAAGATAAAGGAATTCATAAAAATAATTCCATCACAACATGATCAAATCAATTTAATAATAGGGATAAAAACAGAACCCTTTATTATCTTAGATGGAAAATAATTTTGATAAAACACTTGAACTCCATTCTTGAGGAAAATTTCCTTTCTTCTTCAAAAACATTTTTCCTTTCATAACATGTCATACAACTTTAAAATAAAAGAAGTTGATTAAAAATAAACTTGAAAACTTGTAAAGGAAGCTTCTTGGAAATAATGTTTTAAAAATCCATTCATGCCGTATAAGTTAAAAAAAACATTCTTCGTAGTTTTGTCGGAAATGTCAAAAAAGTACCTCGTACGAAAAACGACAAAAGATTCCTTTCATACATATTACTAAAAACTCAACGAAGGGTAAAAATGGATTTAAACAATTGTAGGTGGATGGAAATAATATTACATATTGATGAAACATGGATGTGGATGATAAAATACACCCCAGTAAATACTTACGAATAAACAATCTCGGATAAAAATGAGATTGTGATATTTCCCTTACCTTAGGTCCGACTTGCTTTGTAAGTGTCCGAACCTCCTGTATAATGATTTAAATCATGTTATTGACTTATTACAGAATCATATTCATTGTTATGATATCATATATGGTTCACTTATGACATTATATTACCCGTTCTTTTGTAAATTCCATGTTAAAGAAGCGTTTTGGGTAAAATCGTTTCATTTATCGTAGGTGTTTTGACTTGTTGTTCTTGACATCATTATTACTTATATCATGATTTACTTACTTCCAGAATATAAAACATGATTTATATATCATATATATTCAGTATATATATTTATAATAGATAGATAAATAAAATGAAAAACACCGTTCATGGAGACGGTAGTCCGTACGTACGCATGAACGCTGTTTTCCTTTCCTTATTGTCTTGAAATGGAAGTAAGTAGATGACATAAATATGTATATATATACATAAATCCAGTAGCTTTATAATGTCATATATTTCATTATTATTTATTATATATACTTTATAATCATTCTTAAATGGTTAACATGGAGAATGAATCTCATCGCGTCGTGGAGACGGTAGTCCGTACGTACGCACGAGCGATGATATCATTTCTATAAATATTGAATTGAATTGGAGTGGATTATACAATATATCAGAATCAATATGATGTTGTAATAACTATGTATAGTTATTCTTTACACCATTATACCCATCCATGTAAGGTGGTGGTGGAAAATAGATTACACCACGGCGTGGAGACGGTATTCCGTACGTACGCACGCGCGGTGATTTCTTTTTACGTAGGATGGATAGATGGTGAAATAGGGTTGTTTCATACTTATAATAACATATCAGTATATGAGTGATACTGATGTTATTACTTCATAATGAAACAACCTAAGAAGAAGAAGTGGAAGAAGAAATAAAGATGAAAGAATTGGTAACGGTAATTACCTCTTCTTTGAAGTGCCTCTTTGAGACCTCCTCTTAGGGCACTAGAATTGGTCTTTGAGGAAGACCAGAACCTCTAGGATGTTGCTAGGGAAGTGGAGAAGAGATTTTGGCAGGGGTTGGCCGAGCTTGAGTGCTCAAATTGGTGTGAGGAGGAGGGGGAGGAGGTGTCCTTTTATAGGGGAGGAGAGGGGCACCTTAGGAATATCTCAAAATATTATTTTATATTAAAGTCAAAATCGGTTTATAATGGTTCCAAAGGGTCTTATTTCGAAGATAAAGTGGGTATGGGTCGAAATCCTATCAACCAATAGAATTTAGACAAGTTTAGGATATTATTTTAACCTTATCAATTAGATTTAACTCTAAGTTAAATAATTTAACTTTTACCATGTCTTTTTGTTTTCTTTTACTATATGGTTAATAAACTTACTATAACATGCCAAACGAACCCCAAATTGTTTATTATTAATATATATATCCTTATCTAAGTCGTTTGGCCGAACCTTAGATTTTTAGGAATACAATAACAATTAATAATATAATATTTGATTTAAAAACTATTTTGTGTCAATTTTCACACTATTTGATATATGATTTTTGTGAAAGTCATAACAGAATTAAATGTTCGAACCAAGTTGATCAAATAAACATTAATATATCATAGTAACCTAGAAAATTAGTGGAATTCATAAAAAATCTCAAATTACATTTATTTTGGTGTTTATAACATCAATTATGTCAATATTTCATTAATAAGATAATTACTGCATCATCATTGTGTCATAAATAAATTAAATTATTTTATGTCTAAAAATTACAAATAAAATACCATCATGTAGGAAATCTTTTTATCTTTCTAATGAATATTTACAATCGAATTTATCGTATGTATAACCCCATATTAAAAATGATTTACTTATTAAACTTTGATTTTAACTATTTTAACCCTTCTTTAAATAAATTAATAATAAATGTCCTAATCTAATCCAAGTGGGCCTAAATGGTCATATTTTATTCCTAAGTTTGTTTTTGGTCGAATTACACTTGTCCAATAGAATTAGGACATGTGTTAGGGTAATATTGATATCATATTTACCCTTAGTTACCCTATTTACTATTAACCGCGGTAAAAAAAAGTAAAAAGTTACTATTCACCAAAAAATTATTTTCAACTCATTGAACCACATTTTAGTCCTTGATATTAACCGTGTCTCTCGGATTTTCGAAATTCCATTCACAGAAGCGGCAAAATTAAGTTTTATGAAAAATTCAGTTTTTTTAACTACCACTTAGTAGTTTCACTATTCATCAAAAATTGATGTTTTTCAGAACAATGCCAAAATTTCATCCTAAGCTATATTTCATATTCCGAATTCAAAAATGAAATCTATTTTACCAAATTCATAACATAGAAGTTGCATTAATTAATTTTATAATTAAATCCCGCTGTTAAAATAAATAGCATGTTTTTAGGAAACAATATATATCAAAAGATTGACACTTGATTATGTCTGGTTTAAATGTGAAATTACAACCAATGACCAACATTGTATTAAATTGTAAAAATATATTCTAAATATAATTTAAAACCACTCAAATTAATAATTTATCACTATTAATTATTTCGATTAAAAAAGTTGCTTTTAATTATAATTTAGTAATTTTTCACTATTCATCAGAATATGAAAGTTATCCGAAAAGTACCAAAATTTCACCTTAGGCTAAATTCGATACTCCGAATCCAATAATGAAGTTCATTTTGAAAAATAAGATTTACAGAATTTTAAAAAGTGGTTATTACTATTCATAACAGCTAGTTTTAATAATATTTTAATAGCACATCGTTGTTTAGTGAAACTCGGTATTGCGTATTACACACGCTATCGAGGAAGGTCGCGATTGCGTGTAATGCAAGGCAAGACAAGGATGCGTGTTGTGCAAGCTCCTTTTGGTGTAGCGTACAACACAAGACATTAATAAAATTAAAAAGATATATTTTTTTTATAAAATCTTGGGCTGTTACATTCTACCCCCCTTAAAATGAATTTCGCCCTCGAAATTCGTCGGGGTTATAAATGGTTTACTATTTGAAAGTTTCTTTGACAGAAACCCACATCGTAAAAAGGAATACCAAAACTTATCTTTAAAAACAAAAGTATGAAACTTAACGATTACCCAAATAAACTAATCACTGGGTTTCCACATAGGTGAAAATATGGATATGGAAGAGAAATCTAACCATCATGTTCTGATGGATAGTGGTAGAGGACATGGCTATGAAAAAGCCAACAATCACAAAGCCATAAATTTGTGATGATCTAGGGTACCATCTGATTCATCAGATATAAGATCACTAGGACAACATTTTTGGTTTTCAATATCATTTCCCTAAAGTTGAAAAATTTGAATTAGAAGAAATACTTACTTGATTTTGGTATAATCTCACTGTTGTTCGTGAATTGAACAATTTACACTTCTTCCCTTAAAGAAATGAAGTTGAATTTGTTATTCGTGATGTGTTAGCAGATCATGTGATAGAATGACAGGTCATTCCATCTGTCTCAAACAAAAGGTTAGAAAAACTTATATACATAAGTCGATCTATAGTGAGATTAATCATATATGGTTCCTAAAATGGACTTATACTTCATATATCATACTTCTTAATATAATAAAACTAGTTTCTACTAAACAGGGACTTCCTGTAGGTCAGTGGTAGGCGATAAAGGCCAGTCGCACTTCGGTTGTGGGTTCGATTCCTACAGCCTTGTCCGAAGCGATGGGCTGTCGCCCGTCCTGCAGGTTGTCCTTTTTCTAAAACTATATTACTATAACATCCTATCAATAATATCGAGAAAACTTCGATCCTTAAACAATACTAACTTATGTTCAACATAATCCATTCCAATCTTTAGGCTTATCAATAATACTGTAGTACACTCTCATAACATAGTAAAAACGATTACAAGAGATTTAACACCATCGTCGATCCCCATATATCTTAAGATATGTTTTGTTGGTCACATTCCAAACATTCAAAGTCCTTAATCATGTATTCTCTTGAATACCTTAGTGAAAACATGAATGCAGTTAAAAGTTAACACTTTCCACATACCAAAATCCTCAAAATTCTATATACTCAAACCGTGATATCACTTAGTCCTTATATAAATCATGAGCTCATGAATACAATCAAACATCTCATTATCTTCTTATCCTTTCATTATGCACTTATCATCTACTTTCCAAAAGTATCTGAATAACCTTTCATGGTTACTGGTAACATTAATCAGACAACAATGTAACAATCCTTACATGTCTCTTTATTCCATAGTACCATGAGATTACTTATACAACATTACACATGATAAACATGTAATCATTCCACTACATTCTTAAACCATTAACCGAGCTTCAACAATTCTTTCATCTCACATATCATTTGTAGTCTCTTCATCATCATCCACATAAATACTACCCATACGGCCATACTGATTCTCTTCATGAGTCTTTCCCTTAGGACATTGGTTTGCATAATGCCCATACATTCCACATTTAAAACACTTAACCATTTTTGATGTCGTAGCAATACCATTATCCTCATCCATGGTGTTAACTGAACCTTTTCCTTTGCATTTACTTGCTTTGTGTCCTTCTTTTCCACACCCAAAGCATCTTCCAGTTCCTTTGAAACATTCTCCTTGATGCCTCTTCCCACATGATTTACATAGGGGGAATTGAACTTTCTTTCCTCTATGATCATCATGAAACTCCATCTTTCTCTTATTAGCCGAGTCAGGAAACTTACCAAATTTTACTTTATTGATCATATTATGAGATTGCTGATTCGGCATAATAATGATCTTTGGACTTCCAAATCCCATTTCATTATGAAGAATATCATTCCATTGTCCATCATATCCTCCATTATCGTGAATCATCTTGTTTCCAGCCATTTTCTAAAACCCAAAAGAATAGTGTGAGAGGCAAAAATCATAATAAAGGGGGAGTAACTTCAATATCTAACATCTTAGGTTTAATTCTATGATTGTTAGCATAATTCTAGTACTATAACCTATACGTATACTTATCCCTAGGGACATCCCTAGACATACCTTAGAAATATCTCTAGGGATCTCACTAACGTTTTCGCATCCTAGCTTCCAAAGGTTGACTAAACCTTTCCTCTGATACCAACTGTAGAGACCCGTATCCTGACGTACATGGACATTACATTACTTTTGCGGAATACTTAGTACATTACAAAAAACACACACACAAGGATCGTAATAGTTTAGTGTCTTTGGAAACTTGGAACGTAATCTCCTAATCGTGGTGAAAGATCTTCAATATCTCCCATAAAGATCTTCTTTTTTTTTACCTAAAAACCTTTCTTTATATCCTGGGGAAAAGAAAACATAAAAGGGTGAGCTCAAATGCTCAGTAAGGGTAAACAAAAGAAATATCAATCACATCATATTCATAAGAACATAACATTTTGGAAATCATAACCTGCAAAAGAGAGCATAATTTCATAACATGGGATAAATTATGGCAGTGAAATGTAATCACAATAATCATAACATAAAACATGGAACTTTGTGGCATACACACATAATCATAGAGAATCATTTCTTGTTAGTCATGACTCATTGCCAAGACTATCTTAGTGGACAAAGTCCCTTTCTGAATCGAGTAACCCTCGTTTCAGTCCTGTTTCACTGAACCGGTATAACCTACCATTCCAGCCATGTCTATCTCATGAGATATAAAATCTTTACCCAATGCATTGGAGGGAGATATAGGTCCCACCCATCTTATAATGAATCCTTTCTTATGTGTGCCACATAATCATAAATCTTACATCATCACATAACCCATGTAATAAAAATGGGATTCTTAAACAACATGACATCATAAAACAATTCATATAAGATAAAGGAATTCATAAAAATAATTCCATCACAACATGATCAAATCAATTTAATAATAGGGATAAAAACAGAACCCTTTATTATCTTAGATGGAAAATAATTTTGATAAAACACTTGAACTCCATTCTTGAGGAAAATTTCCTTTCTTCTTCAAAAACATTTTTCCTTTCATAACATGTCATACAACTTTAAAATAAAAGAAGTTGATTAAAAATAAACTTGAAAACTTGTAAAGGAAGCTTCTTGGAAATAATGTTTTAAAAATCCATTCATGCCGTATAAGTTAAAAAAAACATTCTTCGTACTTTTGTCGGAAAAGTCAAAAAAGTACCTCGTACGAAAAATGACAAAAGATTCCTTTCATACATATTACTAAAAACTCAAAGAAGGGTAAAAATGGATTTAAACAATTGTAGGTGGATGGAAATAATATTACATATTGATGAAACATGGATGTGGATGATAAAATACACCCCAGTAAATACTTACGAATAAACAATCTCGGATAAAAATGAGATTGTGATATTTCCCTTACCTTAGGTCCGACTTGCTTTGTAAGTGTCTGAACCTCCTGTATAATGATTTAAATCATGTTATTGACTTATTACAGAATCATATTCATTGTTATGATATCATATATGGTTCACTTATGACATTATATTACCCGTTCTTTTGTAAATTCCATGTTAAAGAAGCGTTTTGGGTAAAATCGTTTCATTTATCGTAGGTGTTTTGACTTGTTGTTCTTGACATCATTATTACTTATATCATGATTTACTTACTTCCAGAATATAAAACATGATTTATATATCATATATATTCAGTATATATATTTATAATAGATAGATAAATAAAATGAAAAACACCGTTCATGGAGACGGTAGTCCGTACGTACGCATGAACGCTGTTTTCCTTTCCTTATTGTCTTGAAATGGAAGTAAGTAGATGACATAAATATGTATATATATACATAAATCCAGTAGCTTTATAATGTCATATATTTCATTATTATTTCTTATATATACTTTATAATCATTCTTAAATGGTTAACATGGAGAATGAATCTCATCGCGTCGTGGAGACGGTAGTCCGTACGTACGCACGAGCGATGATATCATTTCTATAAATATTGAATTGAATTGGAGTGGATTATACAATATATCAGAATCAATATGATGTTGTAATAACTATGTATAGTTATTCTTTACACCATTATACCCATCCATGTAAGGTGGTGGTGGAAAATAGATTACACCACGGCGTGGAGACGGTATTCCGTACGTACGCACGCGCGGTGATTTCTTTTTCCGTAGGATGGATAGATGGTGAAATAGGGTTGTTTCATACTTATAATAACATATCAGTATATGAGTGATACTGATGTTATTACTTCATAATGAAACAACCTAAGAAGAAGAAGTGGAAGAAGAAATAAAGATGAAAGAATTGGTAACGGTAATTACCTCTTCTTTGAAGTGCCTCTTTGAGACCTCCTCTTAGGGCACTAGAATTGGTCTTTGAGGAAGACCAGAACCTCTAGGATGTTGCTAGGGAAGTGGAGAAGAGATTTTGGCAGGGGTTGGCCGAGCTTGAGTGCTCAAATTGGTGTGAGGAGGAGGGGGAGGAGGTGTCCTTTTATAGGGGAGGAGAGGGGCACCTTAGGAATATCTCAAAATATTATTTTATATTAAAGTCAAAATCGGTTTATAATGGTTCCAAAGGGTCTTATTTCGAAGATAAAGTGGGTATGGGTCGAAATCCTATCAACCAATAGAATTTAGACAAGTTTAGGATATTATTTTAACCTTATCAATTAGATTTAACTCTAAGTTAAATAATTTAACTTTTACCATGTCTTTTTGTTTTCTTTTACTATATGGTTAATAAACTTACTATAACATGCCAAACGAACCCCAAATTGTTTATTATTAATATATATATCCTTATCTAAGTCATTTGGCCGAACCTTAGATTTTTAGGAATACAATAACAATTAATAATATAATATTTTATTTAAAAACTATTTTGTGTCAATTTTCACACTATTTGATATATGATTTTTGTGAAAGTCATAACAGAATTAAATGTTCGAACCAAGTTGATCAAATAAACATTAATATATCATAGTAACCTAGAAAATTAGTGGAATTCATAAAAAATCTCAAATTACATTTATTTTGGTGTTTATAACATCAATTATGTCAATATTTCATTAATAAGATAATTACTGCATCATCATTGTGTCATAAATAAATTAAATTATTTTATGTCTAAAAATTACAAATAAAATACCATCATGTAGGAAATCTTTTTATCTTTCTAATGAATATTTACAATCGAATTTATCGTATGTATAACCCCATATTAAAAATGATTTACTTATTAAACTTTGATTTTAACTATTTTAACCCTTCTTTAAATAAATTAATAATAAATGTCCTAATCTAATCCAAGTGGGCCTAAATGGTCATATTTTATTCCTAAGTTTGTTTTTGGTCGAATTACACTTGTCCAATAGAATTAGGACATGTGTTAGGGTAATATTGATATCATATTTACCCTTAGTTACCCTATTTACTATTAACCGCGGTAAAAAAAAGTAAAAAGTTACTATTCACCAAAAAATTATTTTCAACTCATTGAACCACATTTTAGTCCTTGATATTAACCGTGTCTCTCGGATTTTCGAAATTCCATTCACAGAAGCGGCAAAATTAAGTTTTATGAAAAATTCAGTTTTTTTAACTACCACTTAGTAGTTTCACTATTCATCAAAAATTGATGTTTTTCAGAACAATGCCAAAATTTCATCCTAAGCTATATTTCATATTCCGAATTCAAAAATGAAATCTATTTTACCAAATTCATAACATAGAAGTTGCATTAATTAATTTTATAATTAAATCCCGCTGTTAAAATAAATAGCGTGTTTTTAGGAAACAATATATATCAAAAGATTGACACTTGATTATGTCTGGTTTAAATGTGAAATTACAACCAATGACCATCATTGTATTAAATTGTAAAAATATATTCTAAATATAATTTAAAACCACTCAAATTAATAATTTATCACTATTAATTATTTCGATTAAAAAAGTTGCTTTTAATTATAATTTAGTAATTTTTCACTATTCATCAGAATATGAAAGTTATCCGAAAAGTACCAAAATTTCACCTTAGGCTAAATTCGATACTCCGAATCCAATAATGAAGTTCATTTTGAAAAATAAGATTTACAGAATTTTAAAAAGTGGTTATTACTATTCATAACAGCTAGTTTTAATAATATTTTAATAGCACATCGTTGTTTAGTGAAACTCGGTATTGCGTATTACACACGCTATCGAGGAAGGTCGCGATTGCGTGTAATGCAAGGCAAGACAAGGATGCGTGTTGTGCAAGCTCCTTTTGGTGTAGCGTACAACACAAGACATTAATAAAATTAAAAAGATATATTTTTTTTATAAAATCTTGGGCTGTTACATCCATTGTTCAGCCACAAGTGGATCAGAAGTCCCACTGAAAGAAGGTGGACGTTGCCTCATGAAGGACTCAATAGAATATTGTTCCCTTCTCTGCTCATTTGGAAGTCCAGAATGATTCATAGCTTGTGTAAGTGTAGCAATAAGATTTTGCACTCCATCTCCCATAACATTTGTTTGTTCAGGAGGATAATCATTGCATTGTCCATTGCATTGATCAACACGGTTCCTTCGGGTTCCAGCCATCGTCTAAAACCCAAAAAGAATAGTGTGAGAGGAAAAAATCATGCTAGGGAAAACAACATAATAAAGGGGGAGTACCTTCAATATCCAACATCTTAGGTTTAATTCTATGATCGTTAGCGTAATTCTATTACTATAACCTATACGTATACTTATCCCTAGGGACATCCCTAGACATACCTTAGAAATATCTCTAGGGATCTCACTAACGTTTTCGCATCCTAGTTTCCAAAGGTTGACTGAACCTTTCCTCTGATACCAACTGTAGAGACTCGTATCTTGACGTACATGGACATTACATTACATTTGCGGAATACTTAGTACATAACAAAAACACACACACAAGGACCGTAATTGTTTAGTGTCTTTGGAAACTCAGAATATAATCTTCTAATCGTGGTGAAAGATCTTCAACATCTCCCATAAAGATCTTCTTTTTTTTTATACCTGAAACCTTTTTTTATATCCTGGGGAAAAGAAAACATAAAAGGGTGAGCTCAAATGCTCAGTAAGGGTAAACAAAAGAAATATCAATCACATCATATACATAAGCACATAACTTTTGGAAATCTTAACCTGCAAAAGAGATCATAATTTCATAACATGGGGTAAATCATGGCAGTGAAATGTAATCACAATAATCATAACATAAAACATGAAACTTTGTGGCATTCACACATAATCATAGAGAATCATTTCTTGTTAGTCAAGACTCATTGCCAAGACTATCTTAGTGGACAAAGTCCCTTTCTGAATCGAGTAACCCTCGTTTCAGTCCTGTTTCACTGAACCGGTATAACCTACCATTCCAGCCATGTCTATCTCATGAGATATAAAATCATTACCCAATGCATTGGAGGGAGATATAGGTCCCACCCATCTCATAATGATACCATTCTTATGTGTGCCACAAAATCATAAATCATACATCATTTCATAACCCATGTAATAAAATGGGATTCTTAAACATCATGCCATCATAATGCATAAACAATTGATATCATTTCATCATAAGAAAACTGAAACCATTTAAATCATAGAGACATTTTACTTGAAACATACATATCAAATAACGTCATCTTAGATGGAAAAATATTTTTAAAAAAAACACTTGAAATGAATTCTTGAGGAAAATATCCTTTCTTCTTTAAAATCAATTTCTTTTCACAAAACATCATGCAATTTTAAAATAAAGAGATTTTATTGAAAATAGTCATGAAATCTTTTAGAGGAAGCTTCATGAAAATAAGGCTTTATAAAACAGTAGAAATCCGTTCGTGCCGTATAAGTTAAAAAAAACATTCTTTGTACTTCTGTCGGAAAAGTCAAAAAGTACCTCGTATGACAAAAGATTCCTTTCATAGATATTACTAAAAACTCACCGAAGGGTAAAAATGGATTTAAAAAATTGTAGGTGGATGGAAATAATATTACATATTGATGAAACATGGATGTGGATGATAAAATACACCCCAGTAAATACTTATGAATAAACAATCTCGGATAAAAATGAGATTGTGATATTTCCCTTACCTTAGGTCTGATTTGCTTTGTTCGTGTCCGAATCTCCTGTATAATGGTTTAAATAATGTTATTGACTTATTCCAGAATCATACATATTAATATTATATCATATATGGTCATATTATTAGCTTCTTGTTAGTAATATTTCATTGTTACTTGTTACTCGGGTCTTTATAACTTTTTGTTCTTATGCGTGTTTTGTCGAATAAATTCTTATTCTTATCTTTAGGTTATAGATAATTCATTTACAGAATGGTATTAGTGTATTATATACCATATTCATTCATTCAATTTATTTATATAATCATTATGAAATGAAGATCATGTAGAACGAGTCGCATCACATCGTGGAGACGGTATTCCGTACGTACGCACGAGTGATGATATCGTTCCTATGATCGTGGAATTGTATTGGAGTTTATATATATATTATTTCAGTATCAATATTACTTCAAAATAATCATATATAGTTACTCATTACACCATTATACCCATCCTTGTAAGGTGATGGTGGAAAAATAGATTACACCACGGCGTGGAGACGGTATTCCATACGTACGCACGCGCGGTGATTTCATTTTTCCATAGGATAGATAGATGGTGAAATAGGGTTGTTTCATACTTATAATAACATATCAGTATATTAGTGATACTGATGTTATTACTTCATAATGAAACAACCTAAGAAGAATAAGTGGAAGAAGAAATAAAGATGAAAGAATTGGTAACGGTAATTACCTCTTCTTTGAAGCGCCTCTTTGAGACCTCCTCTTAGGGCACTAAAATTGGTCTTTGAGGAAGACCAGAACCTCTAGGATGTTTCTAGGGAAGTGGAGAAGAGATTTTGGCAGGGGTTGGCCGAGCTTGAGTGCTCAAATTGGTGTGAGGAGGAGGGGGAGGAGGTGTCCTTTTATAAGGGAGGAGAGGGGCACCTTAGGAATATCTCAAAATATTATTTTATATTAAAGTCAAAATCGGTTTATAATGGTTCCAAAGGGTCTTATTTCGAAGATAAAGTGGGGATGGGTCGAAATCCTATAAACCAATAGGATTTAGACAAGTTTAGGTTATTATTTTAACCTTATCAATTAGATTTAACTCTAAGTTAAATAATTTAACTTTTACCGTGTCTTTTTGTTTTCTTTCACTATATGGTTAATACACTTACTATAACATGCCAAACGAACCCCAAATTGTATATTATTAATAAATATATCCGTATCTAAGTCCTTTGGCCGAACCTTAGATTTTTAGGAATAAAATAACAATTAATAATATAATATTTGATTTAAAAACTATTTTGTGTCAATTTTGACACTATTTGATATATGATTTTTGTGAAAGTCATAACAGAATTATATGTTCGAACAAAGTTGATTAAATCAACACTAATATATCATAGTAACCTAGAAAATTAGTTTAAGTCATAAAAAGTCTCAAATTACATTCATTTGAGCATTTATAACATCAATTATGTTAATATTTCCTTAAAAGGGTAATTACTGCATCATCATTGTGTCATAAATAAATTAATTTATTTAAAGTCTAAAAATTATAAATAAAATATCATTATGTAGGAAATTTTTTTAGCTTTCTAATGAATATTTATAGTCGAATTTATCTTATGTATAACCCCATATTAAAAATGTTTTAGTTATTAAACATTGATTTTAACTATTTTAACTATTCATTAAATAATATAATATTAAATGTCATAATCTAATCCAAGTGGACCTAAATGGTCATATTATATTCATAAGGTTGTTTTTGGTCGAATTACACTTATCCAATAGAATTAGGACATGTGTTAGGGTAATAGTAATATCATATTTACCCTTAGTTACCCTATTTACTATTAACCGTGGTAAAAAAAAGTAAAAAGTTACTATTCACCAAAAATTATTTTCATCTCATTGAACCACATTTTACTTACTGACATCAACCGTGTCTCTCGGATTTTTGAAATTCCATTCACAGAAGCGGTAAAATTAAGATTTATGAAGAAATTAATTTTTTTAACTACCACTTAGTAGTTTCACTATTCATCAAAAATTGATGTTTTTCAGAACAATGCCAAAATTTCATCCTAAGCTATATTTCATATTCCAAATTCAAAAATGAAGTCTATTTTACCAAATTCATATCATAGAATTTGCATTAATTAATTTTATAATTAAATCCCGCTGTTAAAACAAATAGCGTGTTTTTAAGAAACAATATCTATCAAAAGATTGACACTTGATTATGTCTGGTTTAAATGTGAAATTACATCCAATGACCAACATTGTATTAAATTGTAAAAATATATTCTGAATATACTTTAAAACCACTCAAATTAATAATTTATCACTATTAATTATTTCGATTAAAAAAAGTTGTTTTTAATTATAATTTAGTAATTTTCACTATTCATCAGAATATGAAAGTTATCCGAAAAGTACCAAAATTTCACCTTAGGCAAAATTCGATACTCCGAATCCAAAAATGAAGTTCATTTTGAAAAATAAGATTTACAGAGTTTTAAAAAGTGGTTATTACTATTCATAACGGCTAGTTTTAATAATATTTTAATAGCATATCGTTGTTTAGTGAAACTCGGTATTGCGTATTACACACGCTATCGAGGAAGGTCGTGATTGCGTGTAATGCAAGGCAAGTCAAGGATACGTGTTGTGCAAGATCCTTTTGGTGTATCATACAACACAATACAATAATAAAATTAAAAAGAATATTTTTCATAAAATCTTGGGATGTTACATTCTACCCCCCTTAAAATGAATTTCGCCCTCGAAATTCATCGTGGTTATAAATGGTTTACTGTTCGAAAGTTTCTTTAATAGAAACCCACATCGTAAAAAGAAATACCAAAACATGGCTTTAAAAACTAAAGTATGAAATGTAACGATTACCCAAAAAAACTAATCACTGGGTTTCCACATAGGTGAAAATATGGATATGGAAGAGAAATCTAACCATCATGTTCTGATGGAGAGTGGTAGAGAACATGGCTATGGAAATTCCAATAATCACAAATCCATAACTTTGTGACGATCTAAGGTACCATCCGATTCATTAGGTATAAGATCACTAGGACAACATTTTTGGTTTTCAAGATCATTTCCCTAAAGTTGAAAATTTGAATTGGAATAAATACTTTCTTTATTTTGGTACAATCTCACTATTGTTCGTGCCTAGAACAATTTCCACTTCATCTCTTAAATAAATGAAGTTGAATTTGTTATTCGTGAAGTGTTAGTAGATCATGTGATAGAATGACGGGTCATTCCATCTGTCTCAAACAAAAGGTTAGCAAAAATTATATACATAAGTCGATCTGTAGTGAGATTAATCACATATGGTTCCTAAAATGGACTTATACTTCATATATAATACTTCTTAATATAATAAAACTAGTTTCTACTAAACAGGGACTTCCTGTAGGCCAGTGGTAGGCGATAAAGGCCAGTCGCACTTCGGTTGTGGGTTCGATTCCCACAGCCTTGTCCGAAGCGATGGGCTGTCGCCCGTCCTGCAGGTTGTCCTTTTTCCAAAACTATATAACATCCCATCAATAATATCGAAAAAACAAACAATACTAACTTATGTCCAACATAATCCATTCCAATATTTTAGGCTTATCCATAATACTGCAGTCGACTCTCATAATATAGTGAAAATGATTACCAGAGATTTAACACCATCATCGATCCCCATATATCATAAGATATGTTTTTTTGGTCACATTCCAAACATTCAAAGTCCTTAATCGTGTATTCTCTTGAATACCTTAGTGAAAACATGAATGCAGTTAAAAGTTAACACTTTTCACATACCAAAATCCTCAAAATTCTATATACTCAAACTTAGTCCTTATATCAATCATGAGCTCATGAATACTGTTAAACATTTCATTTTCTCATTTTCCCTTCATTATGCGCATAATATCTCAATCACTTTGAATACCACATTAGACCAATACATAAATATTCCAATATTCCATGATACAACATTATTTTGGAATCCCATTACATAAAAACTTAATCATTCCACCACATCGTTGTCATATTCAACATTGCCAATAGTGATCGCATGTGACTTCCCTTTGTCCTTTGCCTTAAGCGGTTGCTCATGTCGATCATCACTAACCCTTGGATTAGGGAATTTATTGGCATAATGTCCCATTTCCTTTCACTTGAATCATTGAAGTGTTGGCGGTGCGTTCTCTGCAGTGTTTGCTTTATTCACATCATTAGAAACCCTTTTTCCATTACTTCGACACTCAACTGCTCGATGACCTTCTTTTCCACACTTAAAACATTTTCTAGTCCCTTTAAGACAATCTCCACCATGCTTCTTTCCACACTTTGTGCATAAGGAAACATTCATCTTCTTTTCACCATTATTCTGAGATTTCTCCTTGAACTCCATCTTTCGTTTCTTGTCAAAACCGTGAGATGGATATGTAACACCAACTTCCATTTCTACCTTGATAGCACAACGCACAATTTCTTCATAGCTACTGAAGTCTCATATAGCTAATTCCCTTCGAAGACTTGGTTTTAAGCCACTGAAAAATCGATCAACTTTAATTTCAGGTTGGATGATAATGCCAGATGCATACTTTGCAAGTCTTGTAAAATTCGCTTCGTATATACCAACAGATTCATCATCCTTTTGCTTTAGTTCAAGAAACTCCTTCTCCATCTTTGTTCGAAGAATACGAGGGAAGTACTTACTGAAATACAAGTTCTTGAACTCGTCCCATTCCATGGACTCAATTTCATCTCTTGGCCTTGTATTCTTGATAAGATTCCACCATTGATCAGCTTCACCTTCCAAACGATATACTGCTAAGATGACTTTATCATGTTCAGAACATTGAAGAACTGAAAATATCTTTTCAGTAGTACTGATCCATTGTTCAGCCACAAGTGGATCAGAAGACCCACTGAAAGAAGGTGGACGTTGCCTCATGAAGGACTCAATAGAATATTGTTCCCTTCTCTGCTCATTTGGAAGTCCAGAATGATTCATAGCTTGTGTAAGTGTAGCAATAAGATTTTGCACTCCATCTCCCATAACATTTGTTTGTTCAGGAGGGCAATCATTGCATTGTCCATTTCATTGATCAACACGGTTCCTTCGGGTTCCAGCCATCGTCTAAAACCCAAAAAGAATAGTGTGAGAGGCAAAAATCATGCTAGGGAAAACAACATAATAAAGGGGGAGTACCTTCAATATCCAACATCTTAGGTTTAATTCTATGATCGTTAGCATAATTCTATTACTATAACCTATACGTATACTTATCCCTAGGGACATCCCTAGACATACCTTAGAAATATCTCTAGGGATCTCACTAACGTTTTCGCATCCTAGTTTCCAAAGGTTGACTAAACATTTCCTCTGATACCAACTGTAGAGACCCGTATCTTGACGTACATGGACATTACATTACATTTGCGGAATACTTAGTACATAACAAAAACACACACACAAGGACCGTAATTGTTTAGTGTCTTTGGAAACTCAGAATATAATCTTCTAATCGTGGTGAAAGATCTTCAACATCTCCCATAAAGATCTTCTTTTTTTTATACCTAAAACCTTTTTTTATATCCTGGGGAAAAGAAAACATAAAAGGGTGAGCTCAAATGCTCAGTAAGGGTAAACAAAAGAAATATCAATCACATCATATACATAAGCACATAACTTTTGGAAATCTTAACCTGCAAAAGAGATCATAATTTCATAACATGGGGTAAATCATGGCAGTGAAATGTAATCACAATAATCATAACATAAAACATGAAACTTTGTGGCATTCACACATAATCATAGAGAATCATTTCTTGTTAGTCAAGACTCATTTCCAAGACTATCTTAGTGGACAAAGTCCCTTTCTGAATCGAGTAACCCTCGTTTCAGTCCTGTTTCACTGAACCGGTATAACCTACCATTCCAGCCATGTCTATCTCATGAGATATAAAATCATTACCCAATGCATTGGAGGGAGATATAGGTCCCACCCATCTCATAATGATACCATTCTTATGTGTGCCACAAAATCATAAATCATACATCATTTCATAACCCATGTAATAAAATGGGATTCTTAAACATCATGCCATCATAATGCATAAACAATTGATATCATTTCATCATAAGAAAACTGAAACCATTTAAATCATAGAGACATTTTACTTGAAACATACATATCAAATAACGTCATCTTATATGGAAAAATAGTTTTAAAAAAAACACTTGAAATGAATTCTTGAGGAAAATATCCTTTCTTCTTTAAAATCAATTTCTTTTCACAAAACATCATGCAATTTTAAAAGAAAGAGATTTTATTGAAAATAGTCATGAAATCTTTTAGAGGAAGCTTCATGAAAATAAGGCTTTATAAAACAGTAGAAATCCGTTCGTGCCGTATAAGTTAAAAAAACATTCTTTGTACTTTTGTCGGAAAAGTCAAAAAGTACCTCGTATGACAAAAGATTCCTTTCATAGATATTACTAAAAACTCACCGAAGGGTAAAAATGGATTTAAACAATTGTAGGTGGATGGAAATAATATTACATATTGATGAAACATGGATGTGGATGATAAAATACACCCCAGTAAATACTTATGAATAAACAATCTCGGATAAAAATGAGATTGTGATATTTCCCTTACCTTAGGTCTGATTTGCTTTGTTCGTGTCCGAAGCTCTTGTATAATGGTTTAAATAATGTTATTGACTTATTCCAGAATCATACATATTGATATTATATCATATATGGTCATATTATTAGCTTCTTGTTAGTAATATTTCATTGTAACTTGTTACTCGGGTCTTTATAACTTTTTGTTCTTATGCGTGTTTTGTCGAATAAATTATTATTCTTATCTTTAGGTTATAGATAATTCATTTACAGAATGGTATTAGTGTATTATATACCATATTCATTCATTCAATTTATTTATATAATCATTATGAAATGAAGATCATGTAGAACGAGTCGCATCACATCGTGGAGACGGTATTCCGTACGTAAGCACGAGTGATGATATCGTTCCTATGATCGTGGAATTGTATTGGAGTTTATATATATATTATTTCAGTATCAATATTACTTAAAAATAATCATATATAGTTACTCATTACACCATTATACCCATCCTTGTAAGGTGATGGTGGAAAAATAGATTACACCACGGCGTGGAGACGGTATTCCGTACGTACGCACGCGCGGTGATTTCATTTTTCCGTAGGATAGATAGATGGTGAAATAGGGTTGTTTCATACATATAATAACATATCAGTATATGAGTGATACTGATGTTATTACTTCATAATGAAACAACCTAAGAAGAAGAAGTGGAAGAAGAAATAAAGATGAAAGAATTGGTAACGGTAATTACCTCTTCTTTGAAGCGCCTCTTTGAGACCTCCTCTTAGGGCACTAAAATTGGTCTTTGAGGAAGACCAGAACCTCTAGGATGTTTCTAGGGAAGTGGAGAAGAGATTTTGGCAGGGGTTGGCCGAGCTTGAGTGCTCAAATTGGTGTGAGGAGGAGGGGGAGGAGGTGTCCTTTTATAAGGGAGGAGAGGGGCACCTTAGGAATATCTCAAAATATTATTTTATATTAAAGTCAAAATCGGTTTATAATGGTTCCAAAGGGTCTTATTTCGAAGATAAAGTGGGGATGGGTCGAAATCCTATCAACCAATAGGATTTAGACAAGTTTAGGTTATTATTTTAACCTTATCAATTAGATTTAACTCTAAGTTAAATAATTTAACTTTTACCGTGTCTTTTTGTTTTCTTTCACTATATGGTTAATACACTTACTATAACATGCCAAACGAACCCCAAATTGTATATTATTAATAAATATATCCTTATCTAAGTCCTTTGGCCGAACCTTAGATTTTTAGGAATAAAATAACAATTAATAATATAATATTTGATTTAAAAACTATTTTGTGTCAATTTTGACACTATTTGATATATTATTTTTTTGAAAGTCATAACAGAATTATATGTTCGAACCAAGTTGATTAAATCAACACTAATATATCATAGTAACCTAGAAAATTAGTTTAAGTCATAAAAAGTCTCAAATTACATTCATTTGAGCATTTATAACATCAATTATGTTAATATTTCCTTAAAAGGGTAATTACTGCATCATCGTTGTGTCATAAATAAATTAATTTATTTAAAGTCTAAAAATTATAAATAAAATATCATTATGTAGGAAATTTTTTTAGCAGTCTAATGAATATTTATAGTCGAATTTATCTTATGTATAACCCCATATTAAAAATGTTTTAGTTATTAAACATTGATTTTAACTATTTTAACTATTCATTAAATAATATAATATTAAATGTCATAATCTAATCCAAGTGGACCTAAATGGTCATATTATATTCATAAGGTTGTTTTTGGTCGAATTACACTAATCCAATAGAATTAGTACATGTGTTAGGGTAATATTAATATCATATTTACCCTTAGTTACCCTATTTACTATTAACCGTGGTAAAAAAAAAGTAAAAAGTTACTATTCACCAAAAATTATTTTCATCTCATTGAACCACATTTTACTTACTGAAATCAACCGTGTTTCTCGGATTTTTGAAATTCCATTCACAGAAGCGGTAAAATTAAGATTTATGAAGAAATTAATTTTTTTAACTACCACTTAGTAGTTTCACTATTCATCAAAAATTGATGTTTTTCAGAACAATGCCAAAATTTCATCCTAATCTATATTTCATATTCCGAATTCAAAAATGAAGTCTATTTTACCAAATTCATATCATAGAATTTGCATTAATTAATTTTATAATTAAATCCCGCTGTTAAAACAAATAGCGTGTTTTTAAGAAACAATATCTATCAAAAGATTGACACTTGATTATGTCTGGTTTAAATGTGAAATTACATCCAATGACCAACATTGTATTAAATTGAAAAAATATATTCTAAATATACTTTAAAACCACTCAAATTAATAATTTATCACTATTAATTATTTCGATTAAAAAAAGTTGTTTTTAATTATAATTTAGTAATTTTCACTATTCATCAGAATATGAAAGTTATCCGAAAAGTACCAAAATTTCACCTTAGGCAAAATTCGATACTCCGAATCCAAAAATGAAGTTCATTTTGAAAAATAAGATTTACAGAGTTTTAAAAAGTGGTTATTACTATTCATAACGGCTAGTTTTAATAATATTTTAATAGCATATCGTTGTTTAGTGAAACTCGGTATTGCGTATTACACACGCTATCGAGGAAGGTCGTGATTGCGTGTAATGCAAGGCAAGTCAAGGATACGTGTTGTGCAAGATCCTTTTGGTGTATCATACAACACAATACAATAATAAAATTAAAAAGAATATTTTTCATAAAATCTTGGGCTGTTACATTCTACCCCCCTTAAAATGAATTTCGCCCTCGAAATTCGTCGTGGTTATAAATGGTTTACTGTTCGAAAGTTTCTTTAATAGAAACCCACATCGTAAAAAGAAATACCAAAACATGGCTTTAAAAACTAAAGTATGAAATGTAACGATTACCCAAAAAAACTAATCACTGGGTTTCCACATAGGTGAAAATATGGATATGGAAGAGAAATCTAACCATCATGTTCTGATGGAGAGTGGTAGAGAACATGGCTATGGAAATGCCAATAATCACAAATCCATAACTTTGTGACAATCTAAGGTACCATATGATTCATTAGGTATAAGATCACTAGGACAACATTTTTGGGTTTCAAGATCATTTCCCTAAAGTTGAAAATTTGAATTGGAATAAATACTTTCTTTATTTTGGTACAATCTCACTATTGTTCGTGCCTAGAACAATTTCCACTTCATCTCTTAAATAAATGAAGTTGAATTGGTTATTCGTGAAGTGTTAGTAGATCATGTGATAGAATGACGGGTCATTCCATCTGTCTCAAACAAAAGGTTAGCAAAAATTATATACATAAGTCGATCTATAGTGAGATTAATCACATATGGTTCCTAAAATGGACTTATACTTCATATATAATACTTCTTAATATAATAAAACTTGTTTCTACTAAACAGGGACTTCCTGTAGGCCAGTGGTAGGCGATAAAGGCCAGTCGCACTTCGGTTGTGGGTTCGATTCCCACAGCCTTGTCCGAAGCGATGGGCTGTCGCCCGTCCTGCAGGTTGTCCTTTTTCCAAAACTATATAACATCCCATCAATAATATCGAAAAAACAAACAATACTAACTTATGTCCAACATAATCCATTCCAATATTTTAGGCTTATCCATAATACTGCAGTCGACTCTCATAATATAGTGAAAATGATTACCAGAGATTTAACACCATCATCGATCCCCATATATCATAAGATATGTTTTGTTGGTCACATTCCAAACATTCAAAGTCCTTAATCATGTATTCTCTTGAATACCTTAGTGAAAACATGAATGCAGTTAAAAGTTAACACTTTTCACATACCAAAATCCTCAAAATTCTATATACTCAAACTTAGTCCTTATATCAATCATGAGCTCATGAATACTGTTAAACATTTCATTTTCTCATTTTCCCTTCATTATGCGCATAATATCTCAATCACTTTGAATACCACATTAGACCAATACATAAATATTCCAATATTCCATGATACAACATTATTTTGGAATCCCATTACATAAAAACTTAATCATTCCACCACATCGTTGTCATATTCAACATTTCCAATAATGATCGCATGTGACTTCCCTTTGTCCTTTGCCTTAAGTGGTTGCTCATGTCGATCATCACTAACCCTTGGATTAGGGCATTTATTGGCATAATGTCCCATTTCCTTGCACTTGAAGCATTGAAGTGTTGGCGGTGCGTTCTCTGCAGTGTTTGCTTTATTCACATCATTAGAAACCCTTTTTCCATTACTTCGACACTCAGCTGCTCGATGACCTTCTTTTCCACACTTAAAACATTTTCTAGTCCCTTTAAGACAATCTCCACCATGCTTCTTTCCACACTTTGTGCATAAGGAAACATTCATCTTCTTTTCACCATTATTCTGAGATTTCTCCTTGAACTCCATCTTTCGTTTCTTGTCAAAACCATGAGATGGATATGTAACACCAACTTCCATTTCTACCTTGATAGCACAACGCACAATTTCTTCATAGCTACTGAAGTCTCTTATAGCTAATTCCCTTCGAAGACTTGGTTTTAAGCCACTGAAAAATCGATCAACTTTACTTTCAGGTTGGATGATAATGCCAGATGCATACTTTGCAAGTCTTGTAAAATTCGCTTCGTATATACCAACAGATTCATCATCCTTTTGCTTTAGTTCAAGAAACTCCTTCTCCATCTTTGTTCGAAGAATACGAGGGTAGTACTTACTGAAAAACAAGTTCTTGAACTCGTCCCATTCCATGGACTCAATTTCATCTCTTGGCCTTGTATTCTTGATAAGATTCCACCATTGATCAGCTTCACCTTCCAAACGATATACTGCTAAGATGACTTTATCATGTTCAGAACATTGAAGAACTGAAAATATCTTTTCAGTAGTACTGATCCATTGTTCAGCCACAAGTGGATCAGAAGACCCACTGAAAGAAGGTGGACGTTGCCTCATGAAGGACTCAATAGAATATTGTTCCCTTCTCTGCTCATTTGGAAGTCCAGAATGATTCATAGATTGTGTAAGTGTAGCAATAAGATTTTGCACTCCATCTCCCATAACATTTGTTTGTTCAGGAGGGCAATCATTGCATTGTCCATTGCATTGATCAACACGGTTCCTTCGGGTTCCAGCCATCGTCTAAAACCCAAAAAGAATAGTGTGAGAGGCAAAAATCATGCTAGGGAAAACAATATAATAAAGGGGGAGTACCTTCAATATCCAACATCTTAGGTTTAATTCTATGATCGTTAGCGTAATTCTATTACTATAACCTATACGTATACTTATCCCTAGGGACATCCCTAGACATACCTTAGAAATATCTCTAGGGATCTCACTAACGTTTTCGCATCCTAGTTTCCAAAGGTTGACTAAACCTTTCCTCTGATACCAACTGTAGAGACCCGTATCTTGACGTACATGGACATTACATTACATTTGCGGAATACTTAGTACATAACAAAAACACACACACAAGGACCGTAATAGTTTAGTGTCTTTGGAAACTCAGAATATAATCTTCTAATCGTGGTGAAAGATCTTCAACATCTCCCATAAAGATCTTCTTTTTTTTATACCTAAAACCTTTTTTTGTATCCTGGGGAAAAGAAAACATAAAAGGGTGAGCTCAAATGCTCAGTAAGGGTAAACAAAAGAAATATCAATCACATCATATACATAAGCACATAACTTTTGGAAATCTTAACCTGCAAAAGAGATCATAATTTCATAACATGGGGTAAATCATGGCAGTGAAATGTAATCACAATAATCATAACATAAAACATGAAACTTTGTGGCATTCACACATAATCATAGAGAATCATTTCTTCTTAGTCAAGACTCATTGCCAAGACTATCTTAGTGGACAAAGTCCCTTTCTAAATCGAGTAACCCTCGTTTCAGTCCTGTTTCACTGAACCGGTATAACCTACCATTCCAGCCATGTCTATCTCATGAGATATAAAATCATTACCCAATGCATTGGAGGGAGATATAGGTCCCACCCATCTCATAATGATACCATTCTTATGTGTGCCACAAAATCATAAATCATACATCATTTTATAACCCATGTAATAAAATGGTATTCTTAAACATCATGCCATCATAATCCATAAACAATTGATATCATTTCATCATAAGAAAACTGAAACCATTTAAATCATAGAGACATTTTACTTGAAACATACATATCAAATAACGTCATCTTAGATGGAAAAATAGTTTTAAAAAAAACACTTGAAATGAATTCTTGAGGAAAATATCCTTTCTTCTTTAAAATCAATTTCTTTTCACAAAACATCATGCAATTTTAAAAGAAAGAGATTTTATTGAAAATAGTCATGAAATCATTTAGAGGAAGCTTCATGAAAATAAGGCTTTATAAAACAGTAGAAATCCGTTCGTGCCGTATAAGTTAAAAAAAACATTCTTTGTACTTTTGTCGGAAAAGTCAAAAAGTACCTCGTATGACAAAAGATTCCTTTCATAGATATTACTAAAAACTCACCGAAGGGTAAAAATGGATTTAAACAATTGTAGGTGGATGGAAATAATATTACATATTGATGAAACATGGATGTGGATGATAAAATACACCCCAGTAAATACTTATGAATAAACAATCTCGGATAAAAATGAGATTGTGATATTTCTCTTACCTTAGGTCTGATTTGCTTTGTTCGTGTCCGAAGCTCCTGTATAATGGTTTAAATAATGTTATTGACTTATTCCAGAATCATACATATTGATATTATATCATATATGGTCATATTATTAGCTTCTTGTTAGTAATATTTCATTGTTACTTGTTACTCGGGTCTTTATAACTTTTTGTTCTTATGCGTGTTTTGTCGAATAAATTCTTATTATTATCTTTAGGTTATAGATAATTCATTTACAGAATGGTATTAGTGTAGTATATACCATATTCATTCATTCAATTTATTTATATAATCATTATGAAATGAAGATCATGTAGAACGAGTCGCATCACATCGTGGAGACGGTATTCCGTACGTACGCACGAGTGATGATATCGTTCCTATGATCGTGGAATTGTATTGGAGTTTATATATATATATTATTTCAGTATCAATATTACTTCAAAATAATCATATATAGTTACTCATTACACCATTATACCCATCCTTGTAAGGTGATGGTGGAAAAATAGATTACACCACGGCGTGGAGACGGTATTCCGTACGTACGCACGCGCGGTGATTTCATTTTTCCGTAGGATAGATAGATGGTGAAATAGGGTTGTTTCATACTTATAATAACATATCAGTATATGAGTGATACTGATGTTATTACTTCATAATTAAACAACCTAAGAAGAAGAAGTGGAAGAAGAAATAAAGATGAAAGAATTGGTAACGGTAATTACCTCTTCTTTGAAGCGCCTCTTTGAGACCTCCTCTTAGGGAACTAAAATTGGTCTTTGAGGAAGACCAGAACCTCAAGGATGTTTCTAGGGAAGTGGAGAAGAGATTTTGGCAGGGGTTGGCCGAGCTTGAGGGCTCAAATTGGTGTGAGGAGGAGGGGGAGGAGGTGTCCTTTTATAAGGGAGGAGAGGGGCACCTTAGGAATATCTCAAAATATTATTTTATATTAAAGTCAAAATCGGTTTATAATGGTTCCAAAGGGTCTTATTTAGAAGATAAAGTGGGGATGGGTCGAAATCCTATCAACCAATAGGATTTAGACAAGTTTAGGTTATTATTTTAACCTTATCAATTAGATTTAACTCTAAGTTAAATAATTTAACTTTTACCGTGTCTTTTTGTTTTCTTTCACTATATGGTTAATACACTTACTATAACATGCCAAACGAACCCCAAATTGTATATTATTAATAAATATATCCTTATCTAAGTCCTTTGGCCGAACCTTAGATTTTTAGGAATAAAATAACAATTAATAATATAATATTTGATTTAAAAACTATTTTGTGTCAATTTTGACACTATTTGATATATGATTTTTGTGAAAGTCATAACAGAATTATATGTTCGAACCAAGTTGATTAAATCAACACTAATATATCATAGTAACCTATAAAATTAGTTTAAGTCACAAAAAGTCTCAAATTACATTCATTTGAGCATTTATAACATCAATTATGTTAATATTTCCTTAAAAGGGTAATTACTGTATCATCGTTGTGTCATAAATAAATTAATTTATTTAAAGTCTAAAAATTATAAATAAAATATCATTATGTAGGAAATTTTGTTTAGCTTTCTAATGAATATTTATAGTCGAATTTATCTTATGTATAACCCCATATTAAAAATGTTTTAGTTATTAAACATTGATTTTAACTATTTTAACTATTCATTAAATAATATAATATTAAATGTCATAATCTAATCCAAGTGGACCTAAATGGTCATATTATATTCATAAGGTTGTTTTTGGTCGAATTACACTTATCCAATAGAATTAGGACATGTGTTAGGGTAATAGTAATATCATATTTACCCTTAGTTACCCTATTTACTATTAACCGTGGTAAAAAAAAGTAAAAAGTTACTATTCACCAAAAATTATTTTCATCTCATTGAACCACATTTTACTTAATGACATCAACCGTGTCTCTCGGATTTTTGAAATTCCATTCACAGAAGCGGTAAAATTAAGATTTATGAAGAAATTAATTTTTTTAACTACCACTTAGTAGTTTCACTATTCATCAAAAATTGATGTTTTTCAGAACAATGCCAAAATTTCATCCTAAGCTATATTTCATATTCCGAATTCAAAAATGAAGTCTATTTTACCAAATTCATATCATATAATTTGCATTAATTAATTTTATAACTAAATCCCGCTGTTAAAACAAATAGCGTGTTTTTAAGAAACAATATCTATCAAAAGATTGACACTTGATTATGTCTGGTTTAAATGTGAAATTACATCCAATGACCAACATTGTATTAAATTGTAAAAATATATTCTAAATATACTTTAAAACCACTCAAATTAATAATTTATCACTATTAATTATTTCGATTAAAAAAAGTTGTTTTTAATTATAATTTAGTAATTTTCACTATTCATCAGAAAATGAAAGTTATCCGAAAAGTACCAAAATTTCACCTTAGGCAAAATTCGATACTCCGAATCCAAAAATGAAGTTCATTTTGAAAAATAAGATTTACAGAGTTTTAAAAAGTGGTTATTACTAATCATAACGGCTGGTTTTAATAATATTTTAATAGCATATCGTTGTTTAGTGAAACTCGGTATTGCGTATTACACACGCTATCGAGGAAGGTCGTGATTGCGTGTAATGCAAGGCAAGTCAAGGATACGTGTTGTGCAAGATCCTTTTGGTGTATCATACGACACAATACAATAATAAAATTAAAAAGAATATTTTTCATAAAATCTTGGGTTGTTACAGTCCCCTTGCTAAGAAAGATAGGTTAATGGAACTGGGTGATATGTGGTGGGCTTACAAGCATGACCTACATGTTGGATGGAAAAATATTAAGAGGTACTCCTCTTGAAAATGAACCGATTTTCAATGAATGCCCAATTTGACAATACAAATAATTAATTGCATATTGGATTTTTTCCTCTTTCAAGTTAATTTACAATCTTAATGTTTTTAATAAAAAATTTCATTAATCTTAGTTTTCTGTAGTGGATGATTTTACTAGATTTCATTATGTTTAGTTTTATTTTTTAGACATGGTTATATTAGTTATGTATTGAACTCATTGATTTGATAAGTTGAAATGATGATTTTTTATCACTTTTGACTTTTTCAATGGTTATATTGTTTTTTTACTAATATTATTCATCTGAAAGAAACATAAGAATTAAGGGAATCATGATATTTAATCATACTCTAGGGAAAACTACACGTCCAGATCATGAATTTTCACAGGTAATATATGATCTAAAATTGAATATACTTTGATTTTTCATTTATTTATGTTCAATTTTCATGTATAAATGGGAATTAAATACCGAAGGACGTGTTCCTCAATCATTATTGTTTTGTTCTTGTTGGAAAAATAAAGATGGAACTGTTGTGAATCAGGAAACATGGGAAAACATTGTAAGAAGTTTTTTAAATTTTTAGCTTTTAGTATGCAGTTTCATTCACTGAAAATTATATGATTTGGGTTTTCCTCATAGGGAATGGGAATGGTTGAGTCAATTATATCACTTGTTTCTATGGTATTATATCAGAAAATAAATTATCTGCCACTCTCTTTAGTATTCCTAATGATAATTTAATATGATCAATTTTTGATAAAGTTTAAAAAGGACATCTGAAATCTATTCAATCTAGAATAGTTTTTAAGAAACCATCTCATTTATTTTATAATGATAATATAATCATTTTTCTTTATAGAGGTTTAAGGAATATTTATACTCTCAAACAGGTCCATAACCACTACTAATATATCTGTAAACCCAAACAGTATCCCAATATATTAATATAAGTTATATTAACTCTTAAAAGTAGTATAAAGAATATATAAGGACATATGACACTTATTTTTTGGTTTAGATACTAACATATATTAGTATTTATTTCCTATATTCTTGTTTTATATTTTTTAAGTTCAATTTTTTTTAATATTTATTAATGGTAAACACAACTAGCAGGGGGGGACTAGTAGGGAAGAGGGGTGCAAGGGGCAGGGTGGCTGGGTGGCTGGGGTGCAAGGGGGATTGGTAGGGGAACCAGCAGGGGGTGGGGTGCAAGGGGAAAGAAAAGGTGGGAGGGGGACTGGCAGGGGGTGGAAGGGGTAGAGTGGGTGGGGTGCGGGGGGTGCGGGGGGTGCGGGGGGTTGGCTATGTTGGATATAATTACACCAAATATACACAAGAGGGGGTGAATTGTGTCTTTTCAAAAATCTTTGCATTATTGTGTTCTTCCTTTTAACTTTATTCATATAAAATGATGTAGCAGAAATTTAAATAGCAGAAACACAAGATGTATAATGGTTCAGGGAACAAAAGGCCCTTAGTCAACTCCACCAATTCTATACTCCACGAGCTTGGTGATTTTCACTATCTGGTCCTCGTTTCAATAGGCCAGTTCACAAATGAGTATAGGCAGTTGAAACCTTTACAATCCAAGGAAAAACAAAGCCTTCTAGTTCAAACACGATCCTACTCAGCTTAGTACGAGAAGCTGGTAACTCAAGATAAAAAGAACTTTAGAAAGAACTTTTCCAGTTAATCTTCACAATTGCAACAGAATGCAATTGACAGTAGATGCATCGTCGTCTCTAAAAATATTGATTTTCAAGTCGAAGCAGTTTTGATTTGATCTGGTTACAGTAGATATAGAGATATAATTCAAAACTTCAGCAGTAGTAGACCCACAGTAGATATTTTATGTAGAAAATTTGAATCTTCTATTGAGTTCCTTCTTCTTAAATAAAGAGAGCTTTGATGCTCCTTTTGAATCAGCAGATCGGTGTGATTTTTGCAGTCTCTCTTTTCCACTTTTTTGAATAATAGATTGATCACCACAATCCTGTTCCTAGTTCTTCATAGAAAACATATATATTAAAGTCGATCATATCCTTTTCACATTTAGATCCATAAAAGTCACCTTTTGACTCACGATATTCAAACATTTGAATTTACAGAGTAGTCGTAACTTCCCTGAAGACTCGGCATAAAAATTTTCTTTTTTATTCGATCTTTAATCCATTGATAAAATGTATTTCAATCGGTCAAAGTCGTATTTTAAAATCGACTTTAAATCCAGCATGAAATACGCCTAACAATCAGCTTGTTGACCATTGCATAAAAAAAATATCATCTTTCAATCTTTCTGACGCCAAACGTAAGGTTGATGACGTGGCCTCCAAACATAAGGTTGACAACGTAAGGTTAAACGTAAACGTAGGGTTCATGTTAGTTTTTTCAAACATAAGTTTGATCATAAATGTAGGGTTAATCATCCATACTTTTTCTTCAACTCTCAGATGAAAGATAAAATATCCTTTCAAAGAACGCATGGTTGTTTACAAAAGTAAGGTTGATGAAACATACTTTTGAGAAACAAACATAATGTTTATAACTTACGTACGGTTCTCCTTCCATACTTTGTTGATAACCCAAATGTATGGTTCCATCCTAACGTAAGGTTCTTCTTCCATACATTGCTGATAACATATGGTTGTTTAACCATACTTTTCTCTTATCTCAAAAATTATACACACTTTTCATCCTTATGCTACGTTTATCCACATATGGTATGAACAGTGATTCCAGAACACGCTAAAGTAGATTTTGAATAAGTAGCGCATGAACAGTGTTTCCAGAATGTGCTAAATACGAATTCTTTAATAATAAATTCTCATAATTTCAAGAGTAAAATAAATTAACAAATTCATGCAAAATACTAAATAAAATCATTAGAAAATAATTAAGGGTATTTTTGAGCATCAAAATTATCATAAAAAGACAAAGTATTATTTTCAATACTCTCCCCCTTTAAATAACATTATTATGTATTGTTGAAAACAATACTTTTCTCAACAGGATAGTATGTGCTTCCACTTCAATAGAAGGTTTGGCCAATACATGTATAATTCAATTTAAGTTTAATAATTTTGTACATTTATATATTAATTGTTCTTCACTTATATACAACTTGATGTTGTGTCTATATATTTCTCATTGAATATCATGCCTTCCATGAAGTATAATAAGTTTCTATAAATATTCAAGGAACGTTAAATTAAAATAACTTTTATGATTTTATACATGTATAATTCATTTTAAATTTAATAAATTTGTAAATTCATATGTTAATTTGTCTTACATTGAATACGCTTGTAGGTTCATTTATTTTATATACATGGAGTCTCAAATTCTTCTTATACATGAATTTTTTTCCTGAATTTGTAGTTTATAATCATTATAAATGAATTTTAAAACACTTAATATACATGAAGTTTCTGAATTATCACTAAATAAATAATGAACATTTCATTTATATTGCAGTTTATATTAATATACATGTCATTTCATGGTGCAGAACACAATTTCATTTTTCCTACTTTATAATGATCTAAATCTGGTATTTATATTTTTGTTTATATCACAATTTATATTATAATTTATATTACAATTTATAATACAATTTATATTACATTGTATATTTTTTTGAAATTGAAAGTATATATTACTATTTATATCACCGTCTAAATAACACTTTTTACTGTGGTTCATATTGAATCTTAAATTGCAATATCATATATTGACATTGCAATTACTTTGTTGTTTACAAAGTATTATATATTGTAGTTTATATTAATATACTTGTGGATTTCTGGTGTTGAATCCAACTTCTTTTACGCATTATCATATACCGAAAGTGAAGTTTACATTCAATATGAATGCAATTACATTTACTTATTATACATATTTTTTTTGAAAATACATGCAAAATCCTTTACTAAATATGTATAAAATATCAGTAACTATGTCTATTTTCAACACACAATATAAAAGTACTTTGAAATTTTGTAATCATGTACAAGTCTTGAAGGTTTGTTCATGGACTTCTTGAAATATTATGTCTATTTCTAGGTAGTTTTGTAATTTATAATCATATTTTCCTATATATTTTTCATAGTTTTATCCATAATAATTATTTTTGTTGTATATTTTAATTCTTACCAGCTTCATGATGTTATTGGAACATCATGTTACAATAGCTGAGTTGTATAATCCATGAGTTTAGTTTTCTAGACTGAATGGAACCCTTGTTGTATGCACCAGGGATTTATAGTTTATTCATTTATTTCAAAAAAAAATCATAACATGATTACATCAATATATGTAATGTTTTTTTCAATAATATTACATCTTTTTATTATTTATCTCTCATATATTTTGATTCCTATCATGTAAGATCCTACAAACCAAGGACACATCATCCCATGCAGTTATCTTAATTAGAAAAACTTTCCTATCTAATCATCAACTAACCTGAACTAGATAACCATAGTTGATAGTATAATTGGAATATCCACCATCCTACCTAAGTACAAACCCATATCACTTCATAAATGGGCACATAAAAACATGTCTAGAAATCAATACTTAGAATACCAATCCATTTTAAGGTCTCTCATCAATCAAAACACATTATAGAGGCACAAATCCATACTCATTACTCATCCCTTAGACAAACACAAGGAATATTATACCTATAATTAACCACTATAGTTCATTCATCTACCTTGATCATGTTGATAATGGTGTGATTATCTATTTTTTAGCTATGTATTGATGCTTTTGGAATGGATTATCTTTTATAACATCATTCTTTGACTAAATGATAAGTGTGTAAACCTGGATTCTAGAACTAGGATTAGTGGTGTTGGTGAATCTGGTTAATATAAATATTAAATATATGTGATGTGTTCTAGATAATGAAACTCTATAGGTGTTTGTACATTCAAATAACATTGAATAAGGGTTGAAATTGTAGATATATAAAGGTTATTTTGATTGAATGTTTGAGTAACATTACAATGTTCTTTAAGGCATGAAATTTTTACATATGGGAGAAGCTAAGACGGTGGCTATTTTTCAATAGTCAATATTAAGTGGATCATTTTCCCCAAAGATCAATTAGAAGTAGAATTAGATTTACAAAATGTTAGTTTCTAAAAAATATGACATGGTTCATTTTTACTAGCTATGTGAGAAAAGATTAATCCTGTATTTATATTATTTTGTGATTTAGAGTTAATTGTTCCATTTAAATCTCTTTTTTCCATTTTAGTGAAGTTTTTTATAAGGATTAGGAATTTTTCACTATTATGAAAGTACTTATGTTCCTTTGTTATTTTTTTACTTCTCTTAGTTTCTTAATTTTCATTTGGAGTGTCTTCTATGAGAATTAATTAGAGACTCACATGATGCATTATTGAGGTGTGTGGCTTCTTTGTTCCATATTCCCTGATCAATAAAACTAACTTCATCGAAACCATTAAAACTTTTTCTATAGTTTGAGGTTTCAGAGTTTTTAAATTTATAGATAATTGACATTAATGAAACAATTGGTATTGGATCCTAGTACATAGTTCCAAGGGAGAGCATAGAGAGTGGCTTCTATAAGATGTAAAGTAATTGTCCTTAACCCTATTCTAATTCAATTAGAGTTTATTCTTCTTTCACCGCTTTTTGAATCCTGGGATGTGATGGTGACTATGATTAGTAACTCTAATGGAAGGTACGACTTTTCCTTTAATGAGAACCATGATCTAATCTTAATTAAAGATATCATGGAGAAGTTTCATTTAAGTGCTATTGGAAGTTATTTTAATACAAAATTTAAGGGAAACTATAACCAAATAATTAAAAGGAGATGATAAGAAAATATAGTAGGTAAGATCCATGGGATAGTAGGTGGTCATGTTGACTCCTCTTGTGTCTATATATTTTTTTCCAATGAATATTGCACACCCATATACTCTCACGTCATATATTATTTGTAATACAATCATGCATCTTAGTTCCACTACGTACCAATTTGTAAATTCATTAAGAGACATTGAATTGGAAGTAGAGACAAACATAAGGAGTTTCTTGACAACTCTAATAGAGTCAAAAAGTAAAAGTGTGTAGAATTATTAGCCTTAGAGTTGAAGACAAGGATCAAAAAGTAGTCTTATCAATAGATGAATAGGGAGGTGCAATCATGGATAAAATCTCCTACTTAGATAACACTCAAGTTGAGATTCAGTCAATTATGATTGACAAGTTATTACAGGACACATGAAAATGAAAATTTTTTGTAGTGGAAGGGTATAGTAGTATAAATCATGATGTAGAGGAAGTTAAGAAAATAACTAGTGAAGCAATCAGTAGCAAGGATGTGTGATCATAGTGATTTGATAAAAAATTAACTATTGGGATAACTAATTGGGACGGGCTCTATAAGGATTCGTGAAGCATGTAAAATTTGGTGTATATACCATAATATACTAGAGATGATCTTGTAGTATGGATTACTTGTGAAAAATATTATTTTACTATTAACCAGATTCCAAAAGAATAGAATGTTTGGGTCTCCGGATTATGCATGAAAGGACTGATACAATGATGGATTATGTCACTTAAAACCATGAAACGGAAATAGGAATATATAGAGGAAATGATTGGGCTATATAGAAATTTAATAGAAGAATTTCCATTAATTTATTGATACACCAACGTTCCTCTCAAATTGATGCTTTGTTTCCATAGTCCATTACTATTTTTATTCAATGGTCATCCACCATCCCACTATGTCAATTTTAACTTCTGGGTTTCTTTGTAAATATAAAAAAACAAAAAATAATATAGTTTTTTAGTGATTAAACTTTTGAATTATAATAATAGTTAATTCTATATTCCTAATGTTCTTTGTTAAGGTTGAAGATGGTTGAAGGTGGAATCCACTTCCCTTTATCTTCATGATAATCGTTTCTCGTTTAGTAATATCATACTAAATATGTTGGAGATTATATCCTTTTAAAACTATGTCTGCTGCTATAAGGTTTTCATTGGTTATTATAATTATTTTCCCCAATATGGGGAAAACTCCATGTTCCAACAGATGCTACATTTTAATGGTTTCTTGGATGGGCAAGAACTTGGGCATCGGGGGATAACATGACTTCAAGGAATCCATGTCCAAAGAAGAGCTGGCCATAAGAAGGAATAGAGTGATACTTCCAGAGTATGAAGAATACATCATGACCACCTCGCCGGTTTTAGGGGTAGAATAAGACATTGTTGTTGGCAGGTTGGTCTTTGTCTTGGTTGGTGATGCATATTGAGTATGCATTAAGCATGCATATGTCTGTTGTACTTGAGTTTTGTTAATAATGGGATATGTCACCATTATTTTTTTCATAAGATGAATTTTTATATATTTATTCTTAAATAAATCAATTTTTGTTGTTGATTAAGGCATTTACAAGTAAAAAGAATTAATTTTTTAATACCCCATAAAGGATATAGCCATGGTTTTAACCGTGGTAGTAGGAACCCTATAGTCGTTGTTCCAACCGTGGAAGTAGGAGCCCTATATCCATGGTTATAACCATGGAGGTAGGCACCCTATTTTTATGGTTAAACCATGGCGGTAGTGACCCTATAGCCAAAGTGTTAATCATGGCGGTAGGAACCTATTTCCACACTTAGAACCATGTCTATAGGGTGCCTACCACTATAGTTTAACTGTGGAAATAGAGTGCCTACCTCCACGGTTAGAACTGTGGATATAGGCTTCGTACTGCTACAGCTAAAATTGTAGTAACAAGTAAAACCTATTTCCATGGCGATAGTGACCACAGTTTTCCAAAACTATAGCCATAGGCTATTGCTACAGTTTTTAGGCCTATGGCTATAATTTGAAACCACATCCATAAATGAATTTTCTAGTTGTGTTTTATAAATTGATCTTGAGGCTCATGAATTATGATGATTTCACACTCTTGGATCATATCATTTGTAATGATAATGTTGTATGTTATGACTCATGTTTATGATCTAGATAGGTTGGTTATGATATTTTTAAGTTATGTTCATGATATTATACCCCTATTATTATCTTATGCTTTATTATGATTATAGAATGATATCTTTAATTTTTACCCTTACTGAGCATCTAACATTAGACTTTATTATATATTCTTCCCTTGTGTCATAAAGAAATGTTTTAATTATGGTATGTTTATAAAGTGTAAAAAAATGGAATATCTTTATGGGATATTTTGAATATATTTAACTAAAAAAAATATTGTGTACCTAGTATCCAAATACATTAAACTATTATGGTACTTGGGTGTATTTTTTCATGTATGGAATATTCATCTAAAAAGATGTGATATTAATGTATAGAAAGCCTGGGTTTATATAATGGGTATTGGTGGAAAGGATTAGTTAAAAATTGGAAACTAGGATGAGAAAACAGAAGGGATATCCCTAGAGATATGTATAAGAATATTTATATGGATAAATCTAAGGATAAGATAAAGGATAAGTCCAAGTATTGGAAAATATCCTAAAATTTTAGTGAAGGATAGTGAGAGTGGTTTTAAGAAATTACATCCCTATATAGATACTACTAGTGGATGTAGATATAGAAAATATATACCTAAGGGTAATAACTCTAAAAATGTAACATTGATTTGGAATCGATCATTACCTGGGGAGTGACAAAAATCCTTATTTCCCACAATGTTTGTCACTCTTGATAGATATGACTTGAAAATTCACAAACACATTAGGAACCATCATGAAGGATTTTAATAGATGATGATCATGAATTATTTAGGTTAATACTAATGTGTATTATATTTAAAATAAGTTGTCTTGATTTATAAATATTATAATTGATTTTTCATGATTATGTGATTTCCTATTATGAATATTGTTGCTCACACAATGCTTTTTGGTTTTAGTTAATAACGGGAACTTGAAGGGATTCGGTTATTGTTGAATGTGATAGACAATGTGTTAATGAGAAACCAAATTTGATGATAAATATACTAAAGTATATTTTCAGTATTCATAATCAGTTATCACGATATATGATTAACTACTTTCACCCTAACCAACTCTTCAAATCACCAAATAAGAGAAGGATAGAGTTTACTCAGGGCTTGGGTGGTGGAGACTGTGAAGGAAATATTATTTGGTTTCTTAGATGTCAATAATGTAGGAATAATCACTCCAGGGAATATCTCAAAGAAATGAGAATATGTTTAATGTGAGGAGAAACATTACAGATATTAATAAATTACCAATGAATAATGAAAATTTTAGTAAATGAATTATATTTGAATAATGGTTTCCCTAATTCATCATCAATGCTTGATTTTTTAAAATTTAAAATGTATGGTAATCATGAAAATTAATCTCATAGGGTTAAATCTCAAGAATATAATCATAAATATGATATGATTAAAGTTTTTGTTTTTGATAGTAAAGAGACTAAAATTGTTTATGAGATAAAGAAGGTATTAAGAAATTAGATAATGAAGCCTAGTTAATGGTTTGTCATGATTGATGTTTTTATGTATTATAATTTATTAATTTATTTATATGAATCATGAAATTTATATAGGGATTGTTCTATATAATTTTTACATTAAGGATTTGAAATAATATGTTAAAATTTACAAAAAAAATTAGAAATTTTATTTAATGTAAATGAGATATTTTATGGAAAATACATAATTAAGGGGAATATATCCCTTAATAAGTTCTTCTTGTTGAGATAATGGTGTTTATTTTGGATAAAGAGATGAATAATTTGGATAAAGTAAATTATATAGTATTAATGAACTTGGAAGTAATTAATGATTTGATGAAAATGTGGTTCATGTTTTCATTGATTGAGTTTAGAAATTTTTTTGATTTATTAAATATATTCTATAATCTATGGGTTTATTTATGGAATAAGGAAGAATATATGTCTTCATTGAGGTTTTATGGTAATTCTAGTTATTAAAATTTTCAGGAAAATATATGACCAATGTATTCATATAATTGTTATGTGAAATTTTATAGATAATATATGATTTAGGGGATTAATGTTAAGTTTATTTTTTAAATCTAGTGAAATTTTTTTAAAAATCAATTTTAGAGGACTCTTAATCTTAATAGTTTATTTCAAGACCTCCTCCCCACAAAGTATACCCCTCCTGGGCTGGAAATGTGAGAATGAAGATAATGACCCCCGAGTCCCGCCTCTAATAGGCCCCGGGTTGGCGACTAGCACCGAGGGTATAGTAACGCAAAAATGAGAGGCATTACCCTCTAAGAGAACACATGCGAAAGGGAGAGATATGATAGATACCAGCCAACTCCAACTCAGAACTGAAATATAAAAGAAACCCATGTACATATATGAAATTTCATGAAAAAGTACTACAACTGAAAGGAAAAACTACAAGTTCCCAAAATAAAGTAAAATAGTAGCGACCGCAAGCCCGAACAGCTCCTCCAACCACAAGCTAATAGTAACCAGCTTGGTCTCTAACCTTCTCCAAGTGACCCGAAAAACAGTTTATATATACGTATGGTGAGTATAATAGTATACTTAGTAGGATCCTCACTGAAGCCTCTCATGCAAAACTAAAGAAATCATGCTAAAGCACAGTGAACAACAAGTGAAACTAACTCGTCACCTAAACATTTATACTATGTTCCCAACCTCACTAGGGATACTCTCAACAAGTAACGCATACAATAATATATCATATAGTATAGAATATCAAGGGTACCCCGCTACTACTTCCCCACTGGTTTTCCGCTTTTCCCCAAAGACATATGTCATGTGCATCTCTCTCCAAAAGCTTACCCGTATAAACTAGGGCTAAGCTCCACAATCAGCACCACGTGCACAACAAAGGCTTGCCCGCAGACACCTGGGCTAAGCTCCACACCATCCTCACAACCAAAAGTAACTAGGTAGGTTCTGGGAGCCACCACAGCCCACATAACATATATCATACATCGGGTATTATACCTCAAGCCAGTATATCTCATACACCAAGTAAGGATCCTCAATCCATCACAGCCTATACATGTTACACCTATAGTAGTCCATAGGATATTATATCTAGAATATATGTGCGGAAATAACCACAAGCCATTATAGCCCTCTACACACATATATGGGGAAAACTAACTGTTGTGCCCACGGCACTAATATATACCAAGGGAAGAGAGCGGGGTCAAAGGGGGTAGTCATCCATTCATCCTCCCATCAGAATGTTGGGGAACCCCCCCCCCCCCCCCCCCCCAGGGCTCAGAATCCCCAGGGTCTCAGTTTCCCTTACCGACAGGGTGGAGTAGCGTATAGAAACACAAAAAGTACAGAATATATATAACTCACAACCACACTATGGGCATAACCTAGTCTTAGCCTCAACTGCAGCTAATGTCTCTCAGACTCCGAGCTTCTATATCTAAGACTAGGTATCTTATAAGCACACAACCAGTTAAATAACTTCATTAGGTCACTTCATTCCCTTTTTCATCAATTCTACTTTATGTTAATTAATTCTTTTCATGTTAATTAACCATGAACAACCCACATTCAACATCATTTTCATCACACCCAAATTCCAATTTCCCTTTTTCAAATTACCACCACTTCATTAAGTTCCAGCGAATTCCGACCCCATGGGTTAACATAATTTATTTATAATTTCAATACAGAATTACTTTCCCCTATTCCCAGGCATTCTAGAAAAGCTTTCTATGCTACTAAACAAATGGGATATCAACAAGGTAAGTATATTTACTAACCGTCGAGTCTTTTCCACATATATAAAGAGCGTAGACTCATTCCCCCTCGAGAGGCTAAACACAGAAAGCATGTTGAATACCCCGCGCGTTTTCGCCTCCTTCGGAAGAAGGGTAAGAAAGATCATCTCTCATGAGCAGTGGGGAAAAGTAAAGTAAATAATCAACCAATTAAGCCACGAAACATCCAGCCATCACATCCATCCCATGCCATCATCCCCGGTGTCCTCCCCGACACCCAAATGCATATACTGATGCATCTCGCCACTCTAGGCAACATCTGCCGCTACAACCACAAGGCCTCCCTGCCTCCACATATCACAACACCCCTCCAGGGTCACATTACAACACAAGTAGCAGGAAATCAAACATCACATCAAATGGGCTCTTGGCCCTTTAATAAGGCATCAAGCCTTTATTCATAATGAGCACTCATGGCTCCAAACCACAAGGCATTCGACCTTACAAACAAGAAGGTAACTTAGAACCCTTCAGGTAATTCAATCAATCAAGTTCATAAATCCATCTTGAATTAACATATTCAATTCGTTGGTTCCAACATCATGAACCAAAACAGTAAGCTATCAGAAGGATTAAACATGCTTACTATGCCAACTTAATCAACATCAAATTACAACAAGAACCAGATTCTTCTTCATGCCTCTTTCTACTTAGACAATTAATTGTCAATTAATTCTATCTTTATGTTATTTATCAATTTCATCAATAAGAACATGCTAACAAGTGAGGCATAGATATCACGCTATCTAGAAAATCAAGAGGAGAACTGTTATCATGGTACAAAGCAACACAAGAGATCAAACCAATTCTTTTAATCTGGTTCAAGTATTTAATTAGGTCTACTTCATTGTGATCCAAGGAGATAAATCATGAAAAATCTATGATTCCACATAAACAAATAGAGAAGCCACAAATCCCCTACCTCAACAGTCATGGAGCACTCAAGAAACCGGGTCGATTCTCCGAATCCCCGCCTTATATTTCTCATCCTAGAAAGGTCAAGACCATGACTTGTCACAATGAAATCCACGCACATAGATCTACCCATAATGGGCATAGATATAAGACACCAAGAGAAGAGAAGGAGTATATCTAAGTAGATCTATGAAATCAAACAAGAACGAGGAAGAACGACCACATTCCTCAAGAATCCAGCTTCGATTCACCAAGAGTAGACTCTGGATCGCCTCCAAAATGCTTGGGAGAGGTTCTTCTACCTCCAAGGAAGGGTAATCTCGAGTTATGACCAATTAGGGGCTTAAACAAGGTGATTAAAGGCTAAATGGTCAAGATCCTAAAATTTAGGATCTAAATTTTAAGTGCCCGCATGACCTAGTCGCACGGTTAGAAAAACCGTGCGCTAACCGTGCGGTCACCACTGCCTTAGACACTCAGATCGCACGGTTTGGCGGCACGGTTTAGACAAACCGTGTGCCTCCCGTGCAGTCTCTACTGCCATCAAGTCCAGCTACACATGACTTGGCTGCACAGTTTAACGAACTACGCGCCAATCGTTCGAAAGCTACAAGACTTCCAGTTTTCTCTAAAAAGGCCACCCAAATGCACCGCCAAGACTCCTCGATCCACCGGGACACCTCTAACACCACATTTTCACAAGAGAATGTACCGGAGAGGTCTGGTCCATTACATCAGATATCTCTCAAAACATTCTAGTCCTCGAGAATTCAAAACCCACCTAAAGAGAAAACGAAATAGGGTCCGAACATCCAACATTCGAGATACCTCTCAAAAGAGAGACAAGCCAAAAAAACAACAAATGAAGATATCTCATAAACATGAAGGTTTCATAACCACACCAGTCACATTTACACACAAAAAAAGATAAACATCAAAAAACTCTGGGTACTGAGCACGCATCTGTGACTCACGTTCCCAGGTACTCTCCTCCAAGCCACTGTGTTGCCACAAGACACAAACCAAAGGAATATAACGCCCACGCAACACCTTATCTTTACAGTCTTGGATCTCCACAGGTCTCTCCTCAAAGGTGGCATCATCATCGACATCTATCTATCCCCAATCAATGATATGAGAGTCATCATGAAGATAATGACGAAGTTGCGATACATGGAAAACATCATGTATCTGACACATATGTGGGAGAAGTTCTAATCGATACGACACAGCTCCAACATGAGCTAACACCTCGAAAGGCCCAACAAACCGGGGAGAAAGCTTACTTCCACGACCAAACATTCGCTGCCCATGACGGGGAGTCACCATCAGAAACACATGATCCCAAACATTAAACTCTAAGGGTCTTATCCTTTGATCGGCCTAGGATTTCTGATGATCTTGTGCTGCCTTCACCCTCTCACGAATCACATGAACCATCTCTGTTGTATTATGTAGTAGTTCCGGTCTAAGAATTGCTGACTCTCCAACCCCAGTCTAGCACAACAGAGAACGGAAAGGCCAGCCATACAGGGCTTCAAACGGCGCCATATTGATGGTAGAGTGAAAAATGTTATTGTAAGCGAACTCTACCAAGGGTAAGTGCCTCATCCATGAGCCTCCAAAATCAAGAACACAAGAGCGCAACATGTCTTCAAGATTTTGGATAGTTCCCTCTATCTGACCATCCATTTGAGGATGAAAAGCAGTGTTAAGGCATAGCTGAGAACTGAAAGCATTCTGGAGACCTCTCCACACCCTGGACGTAACATGAGGATCTCGGTTAGAAATGATCATCCTTGGAACTCCATGAAGTCTCACCACCTCCTCCAGATACTTCCTCGACAAAACATCCAATGAGCTCGACTCCTTGATCACTATCAGGTGGGACAATTTTGTTAAACGATCCACTACCACCCAAATAGCATCATGTCCTCCCGAAGCTCGAGGTAAACCTGTAACAAAGTCCATTGATATTTCCTCCCACTTCCACTGAAGAATCTATAATGTCTAGATAATCCCACTAGGAACACGGTGTTCAGCCTTCACCTTCTGGTAGACTAAACATCGAGACACAAACTCCGCAATTGCATGCTTCAGCCCAGGCCACCAAAACTGACTCCATAAGGATCGGTACGTCTTTGTCAAGCCAGGATGTACCGTTAGAGGTGAACTATGGAACTCTCTAAGAACCATCTTGTGTATTTCCAAGGGAACATAAATCCTTCCATGATACAACACTCTGTGTTGTTCATCCTCAGACCAACCATCAGGGGTCTCACCACAAACGACTCGGTCTCTCCATACCTCCACCTCAAGATCCCCCAACTAGGACTCTTCCACCTTATGAACCAGGGATGATTGTACCGTCATCTGAAAAAGACAGCCTCTACCCCCAACTTCTACCATGTCCAGAGGCAAAGCTGGCAGTTCTTCCATTACTCTCTAGGAATCACCGGATTCATGCACAGCATCACTACATGACTTTCAGCTCAGCGCATTAGCTACAACATTCCCCATTCCAGGTGTATATGATATTTCGAATTCATATTCCATCAAGAACTCCATCCATCTATGTTGTCGTAAATTCAAGTCACGTTGGGAGAAAACATACCTCAAACTCTTATGATCTGTGAAAACCACAAAGCACTCACCAATGAGGTAATGCCTCCACAACTTTAGAGCAAACACCACAGCTGCCAACTCGAGATCAGGGGTGTCATAGTTGCGTTCATGGGGATGTAACTACCAAGACCCATAAGAAACAACTGACCTCTACTGCATAAGAACACAACATAACCCCAGACATGAAGCATCACAGAAAACATCAAACTGAATTCCTTCAGCTGGAGGACAAAAGACTAGAGAACTTACTAACTTCTCCTTTAGATACTCGAAATCTTCCTGAAACTAATCGGTCTATATGAATGGCTGGTCCTTTTTGGTCAAAGATGTCAGAGGAGTCGCAACCCGTCAGAAATGTTCCACAAACCTCCTGTAGTAGCCTGTGAGACCAAGGAAACACCACACCTCTGACATTATCGTGGGGGCTGCCCAAGACACAACTTCTTCTATCTTCGATGGATCCACAACTACTCCCTATTGGGACACAACATTCCCCAAGAAATGGAATTATCGAGCCCAGAACTCACACTTCGACAACTTCCTGAATAGCTGATGTCAACGAAGAACTCCCAAAACGGCTCAAAGATGCTCTGCATGCTCCTCTTCAGATGTGGATTACACAAGAATGCGTCGATGAAGACTACCATGAACTTGTCTAGGAATTCACAAAACACAGAATTCATCAAACCCATGAACACATCTGGAGCATTCGTCACACTGAATGGAAATACAATGAATTCATAATGCACATGACGACAACGGAAATCAATCTTCGGGATATCCTCGTCCTTCACACGCATCTGACGATATCATGACCGCAAGTCAATCGTTGAGAACCAACTTGCACCCTTCAGTAGATCGAATAAGTCATCAATCCGTGGAAGAGGATAGCAGTTCTTTATTGTCACTTTGTTTAAGTGACAATAATCAACACACAATCACAGACTACTGTCACCCTTCTTTATGAACAAAACTAGCGCACCCCATGGTGACACACTTGGTCGAACGAAACTGCACTGTAACAAACCATCAAGCTGCAGACGTATCTCTTGCAACTCAGAAGGGTCCATCCTATATGGATACATAGAGATAACAGACACTCCTGGCTGTAGCTCAATCCCAAACTCAATCTCTCGTTGAGGGGGTAATACCACAACCTCTTCTAGAAAGACATCAGGGTACTCCCCCATGACCCTAGGAAACGCCAACTGCTGAACCCCTGAAGAAATCAGCATCAACTCAGTCATCGTGGACGATAAGGATGGAACGTGCCTATGACCCATCCGAGGATCTCGCTCGGCAACAAACACCACCTACTCTCTATCTGAACTGATGAAGATGACCTTCTTCATGAAGCAATCCAAGATTTCATGCACTGAATACAAAAAATCCATGTCGAGGATGACATAATATGGTTTTATCCGTAAACATAGGAAATCTCCCCAAGAGTGGTGTTGCCCCAACACTACCTCATAGTCTCTACATACATCAAACAAGTCATCTCGACCTCCAACTGGTGTAGTCAACACCAAGGGCACTAGAAGCCTATCTACCTCAAGTTCCAATGCATGGAAATGGGTAGGTGATATGAAGGAGTGTGTCGCTCCTGAATCAAACAAGGCATACACCAAGGTAGAAAACAAGCAAAGGGTACCTCAAACGACATCTGGCTCATCTGGTGCTGGCAATTCTAGAGCATGAAGCTGACCACGGCCTCCTACATGGCCTCTCTGACCCTAATGAAGACCACCACCACAGTCACACTCTGCTCTCTGAGGACAGGGAGCATCATGGGGTTGTCCTCTGCCTTTCCCATCTACCCTCTGGTGATCAAAAGCTAGTGAAAACTGTTGTTGTTGCCTCATATGGAACTGTCTCCAAGGAGGTACCTGGAGCGGAGCGCCTGGTGTACGATGACAGCTCTGAAAGGTCGGGCACTCCCACAACTAATGGCTATGACCACCACAAGAAAAACAAGCGCATGACCCCTTAGAAAAGGTCTGAGAGTTGCTACCTCCAGAGAAACGAGATGGGAAGGGCTGGGACCTACCCCGGCAGAATAGAAACTCTTCTGCCAGAAAACCGGGAACCCCAGTCCACAGCTCTGCTCCATGAGGAACCGTGCTGATTCCCCTCTCATGACGATACGGACTTGGACAAAGTCCTCTCAACAACCTCCACCCTCACCAGAACCTTGAGATATTTCTTCAGCACAAATGGGGTGACCTGGCACTGGATCTCTGGATGCAAAGCCTCTTCAAAATGCCTCGCCCTGGTCTCCTCATCGGGTAACAGGTCCGAAGCATATCGTAGAAGGTTTATGAAACAGATTCCAAACTCCTAAACACTGGAGCTCCCCTGTCGAAGGGTAAGAATCTCATGGCAACTGGACGCCTTTGGAGTTGATGAAAGAAACTCAACCCTGAACTTGTCTTGAAAATCCTCCCATGAGATCGTTGACTCCTCACGATCCATGGGGAACAAGAGCCACCACTGCCACGCTACTCCATGCAGAATCATCACCACCAAGGACACTCAGTTCTCCTTCCGAGAACAAATTGAACTGAAACTGATCTCGACCTTCTCCAACCAGTCTTCTGTGACTGTATCTGAAATGAAGCCCTCGTACTTCTGCAGACTCTGGCGCTGAAACTCTCAGAGTGTCTTCCTCCAAGTGTCATCTTCATCAACCTCTACCCTGTGTCGACCTGCTGGAACAGCTTTCTAGACATCTTCAATGAAAAACAGACGAGGACATCGACCTGGAGCCATACCTGCAAAATAACAAACACTTAGAGCTCCTAAGCCTGGAATATGGAAGACTCAGAATGAATTAATTAATTGTTTTCTTTCATTCGTTTTAGGTTAACCTATCCAAAGGTCTACCCATTCAAACACAGGCACAAATAAGAATTATGCATGATCCATTCTAAGGTTTCTACCCTAAAACTAGTATCACCTAGTTTAGTAGCCACAGTAAAATTAAAGGTCTGTGAAACAGATCATAAGGGGCCCTAAATGCCTATGTATCTTCCGGTCTCCAGTGTTTACCCCGCTTGCTAAACATGAATGACACAATTTCCCTACCAACCCATGCAACATCACATGTGCCTAACACTAATCCCCATCTTATCCCTCAACCAGACCTCTGATACCACTATGTCACGACCACCTCCCCACAAAGTGTACCCCTCCTAGGCTAGCAATGTGAGAAGGAAGATAATGACCCCCGAGTCCCACCTCTAGTAGGCCTTAGGTTGGTGACTAGCACCAAGGGTATAGTAACTTACAAATGGGAGGCATTACCCTCTAAGAGAATACATGCGGAAGAGAGAGATAAGATAGATAACAACCAACTCTAACTCAGAACTGAAATATAAAAGAAACCCATGTACATATATGAAATGTCATGAAAAACTACTACAATTGAAAGGGAAAAATACAAGTACCCAAAAGAAAGTAAAACGGCAATGACCGGAAGCTCGAACAGCTCCTCCAACCACAAGCTAGTAGTAACCAACTTAATCTCCAACTTGCTCCAAGTGACCTGAAAAATAGTTTATATATACGTAGGGTGAGTATAACAGTATACTCAGTTGGATCCTCCCTGAAGCCTCTTGTGCAAAAGTAAAGAAAGCATGTTAAAGTACAGTGAACAACAGGTGAAACTAACTCATCACCTAAACAGGTATACTATGTTCCCAACCTCACCATGGTTACTCTCACCAAGTAATGCATACAAGAACATGTCTTATAGTAAAGAATATCAAGGGTACCCCGCTACTACTTCGCCACTAGTTTTCCTCTTTTCCCCAATGACGTACGTCATGTGCACCTCTCCCAAAAATCTTACCCATATAAACTAGGTATGTGCTCCACAATCTGCACCACGTGCACCACAAAGGCTTACCCACAAACACCTGGGCTAAGATCCACACCATCCTCACAACAAAAAGTAACAAGGTAGGTTTCGGGAGCCACCATAGCCCGCATAACATATATCATACATCGGGTATTGTACCTCAAGCCATTATAGCCCATACACCGAGTAAGGATCCTCAAGCCATCACAACCTATACATGTTACACCTATAGTAGTCCATAGGATACTATATCCAGAATATATGTGTGGAAATAACCACAAGCCATTACATCCCTCTACACACATATATGGGGAAAACTAACCGTTGTGCCCATGGCACTAATATCTACCAAGAGAAGAGAGTGGGGTCAAAGGGGGTAGTCATTCATTCATCCTCCCATCGGGATGTTGGGAAAAACACCCCCCCCCCCCAGGACTCAGAATCCCCGGGGTGTCATTTTCCCTTACCGACAGGGTGGAGTAGCGTATAGAAACACAAAAAGTACAGAATATATATAACTCACAACCACACTATGGGCATAACCTAGTCTTAGCCTCATCTGCAGCTAACGTCTCTCGGACTCCGAGCTGCTATTTCTAAGACTAGGAATCCTATAAGCACACAACTTGTTAAATAACTTCATTTGGTTACATCATTCCCTTTTTCATCAATTCCACTTTACATTAATTAATTCTTTGCACATTAATTAACCATGAACAACCCATATTCAACATCATTTTCATCACACCCAATGTCCACTTTCCCTTTTTCAAATTACCACCACTTCCTTAAGTTATAGGAAATTCTAACCCCATGTGTTAACATCATTTATTCATAATTTCAATGTAGAATTACTTCACCCTATTCCCAAGAATTCTAGAAAATATTCCTATGATACTAAACACAAGGGGGCTCAACACGGTAAGTAGATGTACTACCCGTCGAGTCTTTTCCGCCTATAGCAAGAGCCTAGAACCATTCCCCCTTGAGAGGCTAAACCCGGAAAGCACATGGCATACCCCGTGCGTTTTTGCCTCCTTCGAAAGAAGGGAAATAAAGACTAGTTTCCTTGAGCAGTGGGGAAAAGTAAAGTAGATACTCAACCAATTAAACCACCAAACATCCAGCCATCACATCCATCCCATGCCATCATCCCCGGTGTCCTCCCCGAGACCCACATGCATAAACCGATGCATCTCGCCACTCTAGGCGTCATCCGTTGCCACAACCACAAGGCCTTCCAACCTCCACATATCACAACACCCCTCCAGGGTCACATCACAACACAAGCAGCAGGAAATCAAACATCACATCAAATGGGCTCTTGGCCCTTTAACAAGGTATCCAGCCTTCATTAATAATGAGCACTCATGGCTCCAAACCACAAGGCATTAGGCCTTACAAGAAAGAGGGTAACTCAGAACCCTTCATGGAATTCAATCAATAAAGTTCATAAATCCATCTTGAATTAACATATTCAATACGTTGGTTCTAGAATCATGAACCAAAACAGTAAGCTATCATAAGGATTAAACATGCTTACTATGCCAACTTAATTAACATCAAATTACAAGAAGAACCAGATTCTTCTTCAAGACTCTTTCTACTTAGCCAATTAATTATCAATTAATTTTGGCTTTAAGTTATTTATCAATTTCATCAAAAACAACATGCTAACAAGTGAGTCATAGATATCACACTATCTAGAAAATCAAGAGGCGAACCGTTATCACGGTACAAAGCAACACAAGTGATAAAACCAATTCTTTTAATCTTGTTCAAGTATTTAATTAGGTCAATTTAATTGTGATCCAAGGGGTAAATCATGCTAAATCTATGATTACACTAAAAAAATAGAGAATCCACAAATCCCCTACCTCAACGGTGAAGGAACACTCAAGAAACCGGGTCGATTCTCCGAATCCCTGCCTTATATTTCTCCTCCTAGCAAGATCAAGATAACGACTTGTCACAATGACATCCACGCACTTAGATCTACCCATAACGGGTGTAGATCTAAGACACCAAGAGAATAGAAGTAGTATATCTAAGTATATCTAAGAAATAAAACAAGAACGAGGAATAACGACCACATACCTCAAGAATCCGGCATGGATTCGCCAAGAGGAGACTCCAGATCACCTCTAAAATGCTTGGGAGAGGTTCTTATACCTCCAAGGATGGGTAATCCCAAGTTATGGATGATTAGGGGCTTAAAAGAGGTGATTAAAGGCTAAACGGTCAAGATCCTAAAATTTAGGATCTAACTTTAAGTGCCTGCACGGCCTAGTCCCACAGTTAGACAAACCGTGCGCTAACCGTGCAGTCACCACTGCCTTAGCCACTCAGCTCGCACGGTTCGGAGACATGGTTTAGACAAACTGTGCACCTCCTGTGCGGTCTCTACTTCCATCAAGGCCAGCTACGCATCGCTTGGCCGCATGGTTGAACAAACAGTGCGCCAACCATGCGAAAGCTACAGGACTTCCAGTTTTCTTTAAAAAGGCCACCCAAACGCACCTCGAACCCACCTCGATCCCCCAGGACTCCTCTAACACCACATTTTCACAAGGTAATGGACAAGAGAGGTCTGGGCCATTACAGTTTATGTAATGGATTAAATCGAAATTTGGATGAGATTTTATAGATTGATGTATTATTTCACCATTTGAACATTTATATATATTAAATAACCTATGATAACCATTATGGTTTTGATGATAACCAAATATAGAAGGAATGGATTATCATTCTTTTATGGATCTTATTATCTGTTAGTGCTTTAGGAATAAAATATTCAACTTCATTTCTTTAGGTAAGAGATTAAGTAGAAATTGATTGAAGAACAACCAAAGGAAAAGATTTTGATTATGATATTGAATGAAATAAAGTAATCATATCTTCTAATTAAAATTACTAAACTTTGGTAAAAGGAATTTTAAATAAATTTGTTATATTTTTTACTTCATTTTTTATGAATAAATTGTCTTTTCACCTATAGCATATTTGTTTATTTCTGTTGGAATTGTGTTCTATATCACTATATATTGGTATTTTGGAATTATTTTTCCACTATATGTTCATATTTTCACTTCTCATCAATGTTATCCTATTTTGGAATATAATTTTTTAATGAGATTCATGTTTTATTTTCCCTCTTTCTAAGAGGAAGTTTTATTAAACGTTTTTATGATGTGGGTTTTCCATGAAGAAATTTACAAATGTCAGACCCTTGATTATCGAGATCAAGATTAAATTCAGAGGTTGAATTTTATTTATGGTGGATATAATGTAACAACCTGATATTTTAGGGAAAAATTTAAAATAAATTCAATTTATTTGATAGTTTGTGTCGCATGCAACACCATGTTTTCAAGAACCGTAATATACTATTATATAATTATCTAAACTAGAGAGTTATAAGCTAAACATTATATTTATGGGTATGAATAGGACTAAAAAAATTATGAAAATGATATTAATAAAAATAATAATAATGTAAATTCATTTTTTATATATTTATTTTAAATAAAATAATAATCATTTAAAGGAAAAAAGGAAATTTTTTCTGATATATTATATTTTTATGAATGGTGGTCTCATCATGCTTTATGCGCAAACATTAAAATTCATTTCTATAAATTTTAGAAATTTTATTTTAAAAATTAAACTCAATTTTTGAAATCATCATATCAATTTTATCTAAGAGTGAATTGTTTTGAATTTTATGAAAATATTATCTTTTCAATGAATAGTGAAAAATACTGGTTTTTATTAAAAACATCCTTTTTCATTTAAATAATTTAAAAGTTTTAATTTGATATAATGTCATTTTAAAAGTAAAAATGCTTCAATTATATTATAATAAATAAAATTAATCTCATTTTTTCAATTTTATTTTATTTTTTATTAAAACAGTCTTAATGTTTGTGAAATTTTTCTTTGGAAAACGTTTTTTCATCGCATCGGTGGGTTTAATTTAAAATTAATCTTTACCACTTTTGTTAATGGAATTTGGTAAAATGGATTCCAAATTTGGAATCATAAAAACTAATATTATATTATATGGAAACCTTAATTTTTTTCTTAATTAATAATAAAAATAGTAAAAATTAAATACCACGGTTATGGCTAAAACGAGTTTACTATGAGGTTAAACTAAAATGATAAGGGAAAAAAGTGAACCAAAAATTTTCTAATTCCTATTTAATTACATATATAGTCCTTTATCACCTTATTCTAAATTTATATGAGTATTTGGGACACTTTTACATGAAAGTGGCCTTTATAATTACTTAATTAAAGAAAAAGACATAACATCATCCTCTTTCTTTTAAATTTCAATTATATGTTCACATATGGAAAAAGTAAATTTTTTAATGAATATTAATGTTAATTTTGATCTTAATGAGATTATTTTCATGTTATTGATTAATTTATGATTTTTAATAATTATATAATTATCTTAAATTCTTACTCAACAATAATACAATAATTATTTAAATAATAAAAAAATAAAATAAATAATTCTAAAAAATTTAAAATTAATATTAATTGAATAAGTTATTTCATTCTATGATTTTTTTATATAAATATATCATGTTATATAAGTGTTAAAATAATATATTCTAATTCCATTATTTCATGATATTTTTAAAGTCCGATTAAATAAATAGAGTCAAAATGGACATTAATGTTATTTAATAATAAATAAAAGTTCTTTAAATAATTTAAAATTTGATAAAATTTCATATGATGAAAAGTTTTTTTATATGATTAATAATATCAATAATAGTTCATTCACATACCAATTTCCTTTTATAAAAATGATATCAAACCCCTAAATAGTTGCAACTTTTTTACCATAATAACGGGTAATATAGGTGTTTTCCCTTTCGTGTAATAGTGTTAAAATTAATTTTCTACATAAATAAAATATTAGTTTTTTAATTTAATTTTATATTTTTACTCACTGGTTATATATTATCTAATAATAATAATTTAATTTCTACTCTTAGATGATAAATTACCTAGAAAAAAATCTTGTTAACGAAGAAAAAACTAACATTATAAAAGTATGGAAACTTCGGATTAAAGGAACAACATATTTAAAAAAATGTGTTTTTGTGTAGTGGTGGTGTTTCTTGACTATATCCTCCCTCCAATACTTTAATTAAAAAATCTTGAGGAACTTTTGGTGAGATTGAATTCCCATTAGTTAATTTTTTTTGGTAATTATAAAAACTTTACTCCTCAATTATAGAAGGGTACTTCTTCCCCTCACTTATTCACTCCTATTAAGGCCTTCAGAACTACCATACCTAGAAATAATCCCTCCCCAATATCCTTAGAAAAATTATATAGATTATTTTCTTCCAAAAAGACCAACCTTATGGTCCTTAATAAGAAATTAAATGAAAATTTCTCTAAAAGAAGGTAATTATATTCACTGAGATCTTTATTTTTTCTTATTATTTTAACACCATAATTCATGTATTGAAAATACCAATATAGTAACAATAATATCTAAAATATAATAATATTTTACCATCAATATGGAAATGATACAACTGATTGTGTGTACAGCGGACTACCGCCAAGTGAACCGGTGTAGTTTGTTTTCCATCACAAACTCTCATAGGTGGATATAATGATGTAAAAAATATATCTGTGATACTTATTATATAAAAATATTTATTAAAATATAATATAACATATTCAATCATACATTCTATTCTTTGGGAATATGATAAAGTTACCCGTGTGCATAGTGAACTACCACCTCATGAAGCAATGTGATTCTTTCTTCACAAATGATTTACATTGAAGGTAATAAGGATAGGTTTAAGGAACATATTTTATATGTATATATATGGTATAAAAATTATTTTGTAAAGAATATATATTATTCACCTTTCTTTTGTATCATCCATCAAGTAAATGGAAATCGTGTTCATGCATATGTACGATCGGCCGACTCCATAAACAGTTTCTATCATTTTCAATCTCAACATTTTATTGACTAGTCAAAAGAAAAATATAAATAATATATATGATAATTATATCATCGTTAGAATTGTAGATATTATTTAACCATGATTAACTTAAAAGTCTTGGAAATACCAAATCAGAACATACATGAAAAAAAATCAATTATTACCCAAAACATGATCCTAATAAGGAATTATTAATAAACTGGTTATAAAATGTCATAATTAAAAAATATATGGATTATATATATATAATTTTAGTCCTGTAATATATTTTTAATAAATTTATATTTATTTTAAACGATTCTAGAGAACTTTCTAGGCAAGATTAACTCAAGGTAAGGGATTTTTGTCTCACATTTCCTTCATTGGGAAATAACTTATGTTAAGCCATATCTTCTTTAATGAGGTGAACATACCACCCATTTGAAATTTTATATCATTAATATCCTTATTTTAAATAAATTTATTGTTTTATTTTATTACATTATTTAATGGGGTACATTATTTAAAAGATACTAAAGTGGTAAAGTTTGTATGTTACAATTTAATTGTTTACTAGGATAGTTTATGGTTATGTTTTCAATGATGAAATATTATGATATACCTCTTAAGAAACTAATTTATTTTCATATAAACTATTCATTTCTTTAGAATACATATTTTACTTTCATTTTCATCTTCTAAAGGATTAAATATACCAAGATAATGTTTTATGAAAAATCTTGTTCTTTCTCTCTTTGATCAAAAACCATTTTTCTTCCACATCAATGTTTTTCAAAAATTCTTTCAAAAATATTTTCACATTATATAAATAATTTATTAATGAAATTTTTACCCATTTTATTACATTTTAAAAATATTTTTTAAGGGGAATCTTCATGCTAGATTCTAAACAAGTCCCATTTGGATTTTACTAAAATATTGAAAGGAACCTTTGTTTTAATGATTACAGTATGAACATAATTTCACACTATCATGAAAAATATATTATTTGAAGCTTAATTTATAATATTCCATGTTTATTTTAAAATAAAAATGATTTTAAAATATTTTATGTTTTAAAAAGTGTTTTTCAAATTCAAAGGATATTTTCCTCAAGAAATTTTTTAAGTAATCATTAAAGATTCCATTATATGTATAGAAAGTTGTTATCAATGATAGGTATTTTAAAAATGTTTTCTTAATTTTTAGTTATAAAACATAATTTTCTAGTAGAAAGTTTGTTATCCTTAATAAATTTTTTAAATTATATTTAGATATTCATTAAAAAATATCCATAGCTATTTTCAAATAAAAGGATTTTGAAAAAAAATTTAAAAAATTTTCAAAGTAGAATGGATATTTTCCTCAAGAAATGTTCAAAGTGATCCTTAGAAATAATTTTTCATCTAATATGGAATCCTTTTATATTACTTATACTTTAATAAGAATATGATCCCAGGGTACTAGTTATTATTCTTTTTTATAGTGTTTTATGATTATGATGATAATAATTTTATAAAACACTTTCCTTTTATATGGGTTATGCTATGAGGAACTGTTTATGAAAATCATTCCTTTTCTAGGAGTTATGCTATAATGAAATGATGAAATATTTTATAATTTGATAAAATTTTTATAAAATCCATTTCATTTCATGGGTTCTAATTTGATGAATATTTTATGATCTTTTTAAATACATGTGTACGATTTTTATTATGTGATAGTGGTTATGATATAACCAAGGATGGTGGTTATGTTATAACCAATGAAAATGGTTACATTATAACCAAGATATGTTGGACTTATATATACCTCCAATTTATTGGGTAAATATGTATATCTCATTAGATAAAAAGGGGAAACAAGTTCATAGGCTTGATCCCTAATGAGAAAAAAGTTGATGGGATTGATCCAAAATAGAAAATATGTGATGAGTCCTAATCTACTATGTTTTATTGTATGGGTAGTAAGCCATGAAAAATTAAATTGTTTCTATGCCTATATTGGTTACACACTTTTATAACATGATATTATAGTTCATGATTTATGATAATTTCAAACCCTTATGAATTATGACTTTTGGAATAATAATTCTTTATGTCATTACTCTAGTTTATGATCTATGATAGGTTGGGTATGAACATTGTAAGTTAGGTTTATGATACCATACTATTATACTTATATAATTATTTATTATGATCATAGAATTGTATCTTATATGTTTACCCATACTGAGCATCTTAGAAAACCCTTTCTTATGTTTCCATTCCCTAGGTCTTCAATAAATGTTTTAATTAGCGTATTTTTATAAAGAGTAAAAAATGGGATGATATTTTTTGGAGGTGTCAAATATTATTCCATAAATTAGAAGATTGTGTACCTAGTTTCTAAATACACTAAACCATTATGGTTCTTAGCTCTGTGTTTGTGAATTTTTTTGGATATTCATCTAAAAATATGTGATATTTGTGTATAGAAAGCATGGCTAGCTATAAATATGGCATATGTTGATATGTTTGGAATTTTTTCTAAATTGTAATGCATTATATTTTGTTGAGTTTGTTTTTTGAAATATTAATTTCCATCTTGAATGGTAATTCACATGGATTATAGTGTCCTATAATCATGTAAGTGACCCTAGAATGGGAATTCAATATAGGTCTATTAATAATTTTTCTCTTGGTATGGTCTTAGGAATCAGTAATATATAAGTGTCTCTATCATGGGAATTCTCAAAAAGTTCATTCTTACATGGTTACATAATTAATGAGAGAAAAATGCATGGTTACTTGATTCCAAAGGGTTTCATGTATGGTTACATTATTCCTAAGGTTGACATACACTATTGATTGATACCCAATATGGGTATTTCTTCCTTGGAATGAGAATCCACCTGGACTCAGAGATGGCACAGATATAGATATTCAAAATCAAGCTGAAGTAGGCATTGTCTAGCCATATTTTTTAACCCAAAACTCAAGTGTACATGAGTTATTTGATGTTCTACATTAATTTATGAATCAATGAGACTAATTATCAAAATATTGTATAAAATATTATTTTATACTGAACTTGTTTACACATCATGGGTGTTGACCTATTGTGTTTTACTCACACCTTGTTCGGGTGTCGTATGGTACCTAGTCAGACTTAGTGAATATAGTTCTATAAAAGAGTAAGGGGCTCTTTAATTGATTGGTTACTATGATTGATGGTATTGGAGCATGCAGATAGGGCCTATAATGGATCTTTAAACCAGAGTTTATTTTGGAGTCTCTATTTTAATTGGTCTCTTGTTTGACTTCCATCATGAAATTTATTTTGGCATACTATATGTCATGACATGGTTTATTATATTTGGATTTTTTGGTATTAATTTTTCTCTTCTTGACTAGTATATCTTGATTTTTTTATCTTGTTTCTGTTGTGATTACTACATTATTATAGAGTATAAATTCTCCTAGTTATATTCCTTAGAACCTTGCAACTATCTAATAACCTCTGGTATACTGGGAGACGTACTTGAGGTCACAAAGTGACCCATCCTAGTCATGTGAGGTTTAATCGTGTTTGGATGTTACAATGATCCAATTACATTAAAATACAATTTCATTGGAATAATAAAACATATTAAAATGTTTTAGTCTATGAAAATATACTAAATATTTAAAATTAAATATGAATTGTGTATTATTAATTATTAAATAGTTATAATATATATATATATATATTTATATATATATATATATATTATTGATTATAAAAAATTTGGAGAGATGGATGAGTAAGACAGATAATAAAACATAAAAAAAATAAAAAAAATTAAAATAAAATATTAAAATAAAATTTTCACTGATTGTTTATTGAGAATTTAAAACTACACTAATTATTCGAAATTTTTTAGAAAAGTCAATTTTATTTAGTGATGTTTTTCTAAAATAGCATTTGAAAAAATTGAAATGGAACGTTTAATGGTGGTTTTGAAAACTACCATTAAAAATAACCTCTAAATGTAATTTTTACTATTGTTCATTGAGATTAAATGCCATATAAATGAATAATATGAAGGGTTTAATATTGGGAATAAATATAAAAGTGGTTATATTTTTTAATGTTGGGATTTTTCAAAATGTATAGCTAAATAATAAAGTGTTTATTATTAATTGATTTTTTTAATTGTTTATTAATATTTTATCTCTTCTTTAAATTTAGGAATTTTTCATTTATTTAGTTTATTCATTTATTTATTAAAGGTTATAATTTTTATATTATGAATATGTGTATACATTAGTTTAAATATTTAATCTTCTACTATAAATTTTCATACATGCATTTAAGGAGATACATTCTAGGTATAATAATTGATTTCATTTTAATATACTGTAAATTTGGATTGAATTTGTTTATAGTCTTAAATTAAGAAGTTAATTATAGTTTATACATATTTAGTGTTAGAGTTATGATGTAACATTATATCTATAGGGTAAATTATCTTTGGGTAGAGGGATTTTGGGTTGGACTTCTCACTGGCCTAGAGGCATATTCCCGGTCTACCAAAGTGGGGGTTGGCTATATGTCACACCTTGCTTAGTCTTGTGAGGATTGAAAATTTTATATGATTATAAGAATTTATATGAAATTCTTTCATATACCATATTCATAGGATGCATATTGATATGTATGAATATATTTGTCTTTTATTTTGGGTTAGTTACACAAACTATTAATTGTGTAAAGAGTAACACATCAATATGTTTAAAATTGTTGATTTAGTAGAAGGAATAGGATTCCAAACAAAAACATTAAAATAATGTATACATGTAAAGGGAATACATGATATAAGATGGAACGATTAAGTATCCCTAAAAATATTGAGTTTTTGATACCTTTGAAGGAAAACAATTATCAAGACCTCTGTTATTCAACCAGGTAGTGTCATGCTAAATTTGGTTGCCTAGGGATTATGTTTTGTATGTAAATCGAGTAAAGATGGGGTCATAAGAGTTATGTGCATCATTTATTACTTTTTATTTTTTTTACACAAATTTGGGAAACCCTAAGATTTAGGATATATAAGGAATATTTTTTAGTTTATCCATAAGATATATTAGATAAATAGTTTTCCACTAAATCATATAAGAGTCAAATATGATATTATTGACCTAATTTTATACATAAATATCTAATTAGTGAGAGGAAAACTAATCCAGACTCATTTCTTAGTAAAATTTGGGTCTTGATCTGCTAATGTATATAGTGTATTTTAAAAGGGTTCATCATTTTACTGGGATCAAAATTAATAAAATTCATTATCATGAGAATGTGAAACACGATACTCATTTGATAAAATATTCCATTATAGATGAATTTCATCATCATCATCAAACATTAATTTGAGATAAATCCTGGATATTGAATAATCTCAAGGTAAGAAACATAATAGAATAATACAAAGTCATAAATTTTTTTTTATCCTTGATGAAAAAATTTTGTGTCTGAATAACTCCTTCCAATGTTACCTTATATTGAAGATTTTTAAAAATTAAATTTAGATTATTATGATAATAATATAATGATTCACTTAAAATTTTATGGGATTTAAATGAAAAATTAACAAATTAAATTTATTCTCTATTTACATAATCAATATAATTTAGTATATTAATGTCATGGAGGGATTGGGGCTTACATTTTGGCATGATCTAACTATTTAATTCATTCTATAATTGTTTTTGTAAATTTTATGACAATATAAATTTGTTAAAATTAAAAATTACTTGGTTTCCTCAAAGTGTTAGGGATAAAGGAACATTACATGTTATTTCTTGGATCTAGTGATTTGTTAACCCAATAAGTGTGTAAAAATGCATACCAAAAGAATAAAAATCTATTTGAATGTCCAATAAAATTTCCTAAAGTTTCTTTCCTTATTCATTAACACCTAAGGAAATATTTCAAATGATTATAGTGTTCTATATGTGATGGAATAATCTATGAAATCTAAAGGAGTTTAGTAACTCTAGGGAATATTCAAGTTAAGTATTAGTGTTATAGAAATAAATTATTTTATTTTTAAGGGTATTTGATATCATATTTATACTTTAAAAAGTTATAAATATACATGAGTTCAAAACCAAGGAAATAATTGGTAGATATTGAATATTTTATTTAAATTATGAAGTAATTTTTTTTGAAGGTAGTGCCATGGACAATGTCTGAGACACAATTTATTAAAATAAAAGGAAATAGAAAACTACATGAGTCTGAAGTAAGGAATATTATTGTAACACCCCAGGTAAATAAAGAATATGAAATTTTTATATTTATCCATATTTTTGAATAAAATATTAATATGACTTTAAAGGGGACGCTATGATCAATGGTGTACCCAACACGCAACAATGAGTTTCTTGGGAATCTTACATTGCACTCTAATAATAAAATAATATTATTTTAAATGGTAGTTAAAATGTAGCCGTTGTATTGGCGGCAATGGATAGAAATAACGAAAATATGATTATATATGTTTTTAAGTGTTTTTACATTTATCCAATAAAAGATAAAGGCTTAAAATACGGAAAGAATTCAATTTTAGTGGCATATGCCCTAGTTTTCACTAAAGGTTCACTTATCGCCTTTTGATGGCGAACCTTCATTAAATACAGTTTTGTTCACTATTATATATTCTATGGGACCAAATAAAACTCTTCTTAAGAATCGGGACATCAAAATTTACTTTGTGTAAATTTTTGGTATCTTTCCGATAAAGTTCATTTTTTAATGAATAGTGTAAAATGTTGTATTTTAATTCAAACCCACTTTTTAATCTAATTTATTTATATGATTATATTATATTTTGAATTTTTTTTAAAGTGAAATTAGAATATATTTTTACCATTAAATCCAATAGTGGTCGTTGGAATTAATTTCACTTTGAAATCAGACTTAAACTAGTGTCAATCTTTTGATACTTATTGTTTCATAAAAACACGCTATTTGCTCTGACAGTGGAAATTAATTAATTAATGTGACTTATATGTTTTTAATTTTATAAAATAGACTTCATTTTTGAATTCGTAATATCAAATATAGCTTAGGGTGAATTTTTGGGATTTTTCTGAAAAACTTCAATTTTTGATGAATAGTAAAACCACTAAGTGGTACTTATAAAAGCTGATTTTTCCGTTTAAATGAAATTTTTCCATATTTGTGTTTTGAATTTCATAAATTTGACAAAAATGGTTTTCATTAAGAAGTAAAATTTGGTTCAATGGGATAAATATAATTTTTTGTGAATAGTAACTTATTAAGTTTTTAATCGCGATTAGAGGTAATTAGTGTAGTTTATGGTAAGAATAATATTTTAATAAAATGAAATGACCTAGACACATGTCCTACCCTCATTTGATGTGTCATGGACGACCAATATAATCCATGGGTCAACTTGGGGACCCCATGGAGCCAATTTGGTTGGAAAATGACATAAATATCTTTTAATTTAATGTTAAAGTAAAAATGACACAAACATGAGATGTTTTACAAAAACAATTTTCACATGGGGTAATACAAGTCATATTTTTGACTATAAATATTCATTGGAAATATGAAAATATTTCCTACATCATAGTATTTTTTTATAATTTTTAGACATTAAATAAATTAAATCATTTATGACATCATAATGATGCAGTGATGACCTCATTATTTAATGATTTAAATAAAATGGAAAGATAATGTAATATCCAAGACCTACACATGTAAAAAACCTATTGGATGAGTGGATTTAGAACCCTTATCACCTTATCCTAGAAATACATCAATTTGGGACCTTTAAAATCCTAAACTCTGTTGAAAATAAAGTAACATTTTGTAACTTTACAAGAGTGCCCCTCCTCTCCTCTTATAAAAGGCCCCCACATCTACCTCCTTACCCACACTACCAAAGCCTTTTGCTCAGCCAAACTCTGCTCATTTTGTCTCTCCACTTACCTCTCTTACTCCTTGAAGCCTCACTTTGGGCATAAGTCTTCCCAAGGAAGCCTTTGAGCTCAAACCAAAGGGAGTTACCTGATTTTAAGGTAATGTCTTCACTTGTGTCCTTTTGTTTTATTTTGCTTCTCCTACCCCCTAATATCTTTTTATTCATTTATTTTGTAACAAATACAGTATCTTAAATATATTAGTATGTTTTTATAATAATTTTTCTAGCTACAATTACACACACCTACATCTAATGGTTAAAGAACATACTGTTTCCGTGGATGGCGAATTTCTGCCTCCTGAAACGATGATTGTACAACATTCTTCTAAAACCTTCAAAGGTGTCCATTAAGATGACACTATATTTATATATTATATCTAATATGTTTATGTTTTACTTATGCTTCTGTATTTTTCATTCATGGAATACCTTTATGGTTTCCATTATGGGTATACGCGATATCTTCATTTAAGGAAGTGTGGACTACCGCCCCCTCAAAGTGATTTGATTCGTTAATACCATATGTGGTACGTATAAAGGATATATTTAATGATATTATATATGAAACCATACTATAATTAAAATACTATTATGTATCATTATGTTTTAATTCCATTAAATATGAAATAGAAATGGAAGTAGCATTCATGCGTACGTACGGCTTACCGTCTCCATGAATGGTAGATTTCATTTCTTATCTCAAAATGTTATGTAATATTATAAGTACATATATATAATGGATATATATGTAATATATTAAATCTAAATTATGGATATCATTCTGGAATTATTACATATATATATATATATCTCATTTTTTTAATTCCATTAATATGACAAAAAAATGAAAGTAGCGTTCATGCGTACGTATGGCCTGCCGTCTCCATGAATGGTGCTTTTCGTTTTTTATCTCCAAATGATATGGAATAGTATAAAATTAATATTTACTGGATATATATGATATTTTAATCATTAATACTATTCTTTAAATTATTTACTTATAACTACATGGGCAATCTTTTTTCAAACAAGTTCATTTTTGACTCATGTACCAAACATCGACAAAAACGTCTGATATGAACTAACATTATTAAACAATTATTATAACACTATAATATGTGATATGAACTTAATAATAATCTCTAAATGAGTTAATTACTCAATTATTAATTTACCAAAGTTTATTATTCAGGAATATAATGAAACAAACAAGATAAGTTAGAATTGAGGTAAGGGATCCTACTCCTTTATTTCTTTTTAAGTACACTCTTTTATGTCATTCCTTTTAAAGATCATCTTTCTTGTTATTGGGATGTTATTTTATATTAATCTTAATGTAATTTTTATGTTCAAGTGATGAGAGACCCTATTATCTCTTATCAATCCATTTTGGAAGTTTTGAGTGGCACCGTTAGGCTGCCGAATTTTCATAAGAGATCTAACCTCTCTCTTTCTCTTTAAGTACTCTCCTTTATGTCACTTCTTTTAAGATCCTATTTGTTATGATGGGGGATGTTATTTTATATTCCTCTTTCTGTAAATTTTATTGTAATGTGATGAGATACCCTATTTGATCTCATCAATCCATTTTTGGAAGTTTTAAGTGGCGTCGTTAGGCTGCCGAGTTTTCGTAAGGTATTTTTCATCTCACATTTATTCCCGTCATATTTATGATACATTTGCCACAATTTCCTTTTAGTGGTGTATGTACAGACCATTATTTTACTCATTGTCTAATATTATTTCATTTATGAGTATTTACATCAATGTTGTATTGTCCTTCTTTCACGAGGCGTATGTTTCGAAAGATACCCATGTCGGTAAGGGAACCCTTCACCCTCCTCTTTTTAAAAGACTTCTTTTGTTGGGTCTTTTAATTTACATATTGTTATGTTGGGATATGTTCTCATATATCCTTATTGATTTAAATTTTATGTCTAAGTGATGAGATACACTTTTTATCTCTCATCAACTCATTTTGATGTGACGTCGTTAGGCTGTCAAGGGAACTTCTTAACCCAATTTCGATTTCATTGGGTTCAACATGTAGTTATTGAATATGTCATCATTTGAATATGTGTGAATGACCTTTGATTATTTTACACTTAATATCCACTTATATTTGGTGTATTCATTTTTCAAACATAATTATGTAATAGATTTATCCTTAAACCAAGGATACCGTCTTTGTATGGGACTTCGTCTCAATCTCCTTTCATTGAGGCATATTTTGTTTTATACACAACCTTCTTTTGTACGGTGTATAAACCCCTTTGACTTTTACGTTTATTCAAAAGGAATCTTTTTTATATGAAGCATTTACTAAATGACAAAATGGAATGTTCTTGTCATACGAATGTGGCGACAACGACTTCTCCGCCACCGTGACCATTATTTGAGTTTCGGCTTCCTCTACAAGCCATACCTTATTTTTAAAAGAAAAATAAATACCATGTTTTACTTTTCTTTTATTTTGGTATTGAAAATGGTTTTCATAGTGTATTTATTTCAATGTTTTGTATTGATATCTTGTTATTGAAAGGTGGAAATGTTATGTTTCCTTTATGCATGTTTTATGTGATAAGATTATTTTATGGTTCTTGGGAATTGTTATAAAGAAGGGTGGTTTCGTGATAAACTAAGGGTGGGTGAGCCTGATATAGCTCTCCAATTCATTGGGTAACTCAAAGGAGTGAAACATTAAGGTTTCTCCGAAGAGATTTAGGGAATATGCTGTGATGGGTATTCCAAACGTAACCAAGAGGGTTACTCCCTACGTAAGAATGTCATGAATGCCTCAAGTTACCTTTATGTCTAATGATTTCTATGATTTATTCATTATTTGATGAGGCATGTTAAAGTGCCTATGTTTTATGGGTAAAGTATGATTTCATTATTATGTATATATGAACTCATGATTCCTTTCCATATTTTTATAACCCTTACTGAGCTTTTTATGCTCATCCCAAGTTTTTGAAAAAAATTTCACGGGTCAAGGGAAAGGTACATGATGGGATGATAGTGTCAAGGATGTGTCAAGAAAGAATACATTTTTTATTTTAAATATGTTTCCGTTGATGGGATGAATGAATACTGTCTTTTATGTTACCACTTTGTTTAAATGTGGAATGTAATGCAAGTTTCATAATCTAATTCTCTAAAACTCTAAACCTGAAAAGATCATCAATGTGTAATCTTTTAATAACTCAAGATTAAGTAAGGTTTAAGGCTGGGGCCTTATAGTTGGTATCAAAGGTCGGTTTAGATAACTTTAGAAATTAGGGTATTCTTTAAGCATAAGTGGCATTACCATAATGGTTAGGATTTCAAAATGAGTCCTAGTTTTAGATAAAGTGATTGAGTAAGTGTATCTTAGTGTTTACCTTCCTCATTAGTACATGATGGTTTTGTTGATATACTCACACTGACATTTCTGTTTTTAGTGAATGGATGGATCAAGCAGGCACCAAAGAGACAACAGGTTTGAAGGAAACTGTGGTGGTTCTATGATTAAGATACTAGATAAAATGCGGGATTCAATGAGGAAACTCATGGTTGTTCTAAACCCACTATCAAGGAGTCATGATCAACCACTTGAACCTTGGTATGATCTTTAATGCATCATGTACGAGATGACCAATCGATGTGGAAGTTCAAGTAATAATTATAAAGGTAACCATTAGAGTTTATATGATCCTTACTTTTGAGGTAATTATGGGTTACTATATGTTGTGATAGAAGTGAAAGGCATGAGATAAAATTGAGATTAAATTATTTTATGGTTATTTTTGATGATTTTATCTCTTTTTGGGGAATGATTTGAGAATTATATAGTTTTGGAAAAAGGACAACACGCAGACCATGTGACTACCCGTCGCGTCGGACAAAGCTGCGGGAATCGAACCCACAACCAAAGTGCGACTTGTATTTATCGCCTAACACTGGACTACGTGAAGTTCCTGGTTATTTTGACTGATTCTTTTTAGTTATATGATTTTATGAATTAAGAGTAAGTTGATTTTGGGTTATTTATGAAAATTATTAACCTATCATGGAGGATATGTGATTAGGTTAATTACTTTTCAATATGAGACTTTAGGAGCAACTGATGTTGTTTGGAGATAAATGTTACGATTTAACTTGGAAGACTATGTGACTAAATCATTCAAATATTTGGGTTTCAATCCTAGATTGGTTTACATTGAAGAATTTTATGGACAAATTTTTTATCAGATGGTCCTCGTTGAACTTTGGGTTTTGTTGGAAAAATATTGGAGATTAAGAATAGATTTTTTTTAAAGGGTTATCCTTTTCTGGATTATCTGACCTTGTACTAACCTTTTTGGTTTTGGTTTTGGTTATAGCCTAAGGACATGGGAAGTATATAGTTATATTTGGTGGATTATTTGATTCTCTAGAAGTTGATTATAGTACTCTTAATGTGAACAAGTCTCCCTAAATACTCATCTTTTAGAAAAAAAATATGAGTTTGATTAAGGAATCTAGTAAAAGTTGAAAGTCAACATGATAAGTGATTATGTTTCCTTGTGAATAAATTCCTCAATAAAAAGTAACTTAAAACAAAAATGTTTTCTATTAACTTTTCCTACTGGGGAATCGAATACCGTTTAACCCATCACAAGATTGTGATTTTCTTATGGTTAACTTTCTCCTAGACATGTTTACTATCACTCTCCCTCAAGAACATGACCCTTTGCTTTTTCTTCCATGTCTATGTTTTTATAAATGGAATCCTAGTATGGGTTAAATCAGGTGACCTCTGTACTTATCTTCCTTTATTTTAAATTTATTGTTTTACAGACTCTTGTTCCGATGTGGGACATTCAAGGATGTTTCCAAGCACAATTTTAAAAATTACGAGGATGCAATTCCCAAAAGGGGGAAAGGATGTAACACCCTAGGTAAATAAAGAATATGAAATTTTTATATTTATCCATATTTGTGAATAAAATATTAATATGACTTTAAAGGGGACGCTATGCTCGATGGCGTACCCAACACGCAACAATGAGTTTCTTGGGAATCTTACGTTGCACTCTAATAATAAAATAATATTTTTTTTAAATGGTAGTTAACATGTAGCCATTGTATTGGCGGTAATAGATATAAATAACTAAAATATGATTATATATGTTTTTAAATGTTGTTACATTTATCCAATAATAGATAAAGGCTTAAAATATGGAAAGAATTCAATTTTAGGCGTATATGCCCTAGTTTTCACTAAAGGTTCACTTATCGCCTTTTGATGGAGAACCGTCATTAAATATAGTTTTGTTCACTCTTATACATTCTATTGGACCAAATAAAACTCTTCTTAAGAATCGGGACATCAAAATTTACTTTGTGTAAATTTTTGGTATCTTTTCGATAAAATTCATTTTTTTAATAAATAGTGTAAAATGTTGTATTTTAATTCGAAACCACTTTTTAATCTAATTTATTTATATGATTAGATTATCTTTTGAATTTGTTTTAAGGTAAAATTATAATATATTTTTACCATTAAATCCAATAGTGGTCGTTGGAATTAATTTCACTTTGAAATCAGACTTAAACTAGTGTCAATCATTTGATACTTATTGTTTCATAAAAACACGCTATTTGCTCTGACAGCGGGAATTAATTAATTAATGTGACTTATATGTTTTTAATTTTGTAAAATAGACTTCATTTTTGAATTCGGAATATCAAATATAGCTTAGGGTGAATTTTTGGGATTTTTCTGAAAAACTTCAATTTTTGATGAATAGTGAAACCACTAAGTGGTATTATAAAAACTGATTTTTCTGTTTAAATAAATTTTTTCCATATTTTGGTTTTGAATTTCAAAAATCCGACATACATGGTTGTCATTAAGAAGTAAAATGTGGTTCAATGGGATAAAAATAATTTTTTGGTGAATAGTAACTTATTAAGTTTTTAATCGCGATTAGAGGTAATTAGTGTAGTTTATGGTAAGAATAATGTTTTAATAAAATGAAATGACCTAGACACATGTCCTACCCTCATTGTATGTGTCATGGCCGACCAAGACAATCCATTGGTTTACTTGGGGACCCCATGGAGCCACTTTGGTTGGAAAATGACATAAATATCTTTTTATTTAATGTTAAAGTAAAAATGACACAAACATGAGATGTTTTACTAAAACAATTTTTAGATGGGGTTATACAAGTCATATTTTTGACTATAAATAGTAATTGGAAATCTAAAATGATTTCCTACATCATAGTATTTTTTTATAATTTTTATACATTAAATAAATTAAATTATTTATGACATCATGATGAGGCAGTGATGACCTCATTATTTAACGATTTAAATAAAATGGAAAGATAATGTAATATCTAAGACCTAAACATGTCCAAAACCTATTGGTTGAGTGGATTTAGAACCTTTATCACCTTATCCTAGAAATAAATCAATGTGGGACCTTTAAAATCCGAAACTCTTTTGAAAATAAAGTAACATTTTGTAACTTTACAAGAGTTCCCCTCCTCTCCTCTTATAAAAGGCCCCCACCTCTACCTCCATACCCACACTCCCAAAGCCTTTGGCTCGGCCAACCTCTGCCCATTTTGTCTCTCCACTTCCCTCTATTACTCCTTGAAGCCTCACTTTGGGCAGAAGTCTTCCCAATGAAGCCTTTGAGCTCAAACCAAAGGGAGTTACCCGATTTTAAGGTAATGTCTTCACTTGTGTCCTTTTGTTTAATTTTGCTTCTCCTACCCCCTAAACTCTTTTTATTCATTTATTTTGTAACAAATCCAGTATCTTCGATATACTAGGATGTTTTTATAGGAAGTATTCTAGCTACACTTACACACACCTACATCTAATGTTTAAAGAACATACTGTTTCCATGGATGGCGAATTTCTGCCTCCCGAAACGATGATTGTTCAACATTATTCTAACACCTTCAAAGGTGGCCATTAATATGACACTGTATTTATATATGATATCTAATATGTTAATGTTTTACTTAAGCTTCTGTATTTTTCATTTATGATGTACATTTATGGTTTCCATTATGGGTATACGCGATATCTTCATTTAAGGAAGTGCGGACTACCGCCCCCTCAAAGTGATTTGATTCGTTAATACCATATGTGGTACGTATAATGGATATATTTAATGATATTATATATGATACCATACTGGAATTAAAATACTATTATGTATCATTATGTTTTAATTCCATTAAATATGAAATAGAAATGGAAGTATCGTTCATGCGTACGTACGGCTTACCGTCTCCATGAATGGTACATTTCATTTCTTATCTCAAAATGTTATGTAATATTATAAGTACATATATATAATGGATATATATATTTAATATATTAAATATAAATTATGGATATCATTCTGGAATTATAACATATATATATCTCTCTCATTTTGTTTTAATTCCATTAATATGACAAAAAAATTAAAGTAGCGTTCATGCGTACGTACGGCCTACCGTCTCCATGAACGGTGCTTTTCGTTTTTTATCTCCAAATGATATGGAATAGTATAAAATGAATATTTACTGGATATATATGATATTTTAATCATTAATACTATTCTTGAAATTATTTACTTATAACTACATGGGCAATCTTTTTTCAAACAAGTTCATTTTTGACTCATGTACCAAACATCAGCAAAAACGTCTGATATGAACTAACATTATTAAACAATTATTATAACACTATAATATGTGATATTAACTGAATAATAATCTCTAAAGGAGGTAATTAGGCAATTATTAATTTACCAAAGTGTATTATTCAGGAATATGAAGAAACGAACAAGACAAGTTGGACTTGAGGTAAGGGATCCTACTCCTCTCTTTCTTTTTAAGTACACTCTTTTATGTCATTCCTTTTAAAGATCATCTTTCTTGTTATTGGGATGTTCTTTTATATTAATCTTACTTTAATTTTTATGTTCAAGTGATGAGAGAACCTATATTCTCTCATCAATCCATTTTGGATGTTTTGAGTGGCGCCGTTAGGCTGCCGAATTTTCGTAAGAGATCTAACCTCTCTCTTTCTATTTAAGTACTCTCCTTTATGTCACTTATTTTAAGATCCTATTTGTTATGATTGGGGATGTTCTTTTATATTCCTCTTTTTGTACATTTCATTGTAATGTGATGAGATACCCTATTTGATCTCATCAATTCATTTTTGGAAGTTTTAAGTGGCGTCGTTAGGCTGCCGAGTTTTCGTAAGGTATTTTTCATCTCACATTTATTCCTGTGAGATTTATTATACATTTTCCAAAATTTCCTTTTAGTGGTGTATGTACTGACCATTATTTTACTCATTGTGTAATATTCTTTCATTTATGAGTATTTACATCAATGTTGTATTTTCCTTCTTTCACGGGGCGTATGTTTCGAAAGATACCCTTGTCGGTAAGGGAACCTTTCACCATCCACTTTTTAAAAGACTTATTTTATTGGGACTTTTAATTTACATATTGTTATGTTGGGATATGTTTTCATATATCCTTATTGATGTAAATTTTATGTCTAAGTGATGAGATACACTTTTTATCTCTCATCAACTCATTTTGATGTGACGTTGTTAGGCTGTCAAGGGAACTTCTTAACCCAATTTCGATTTCATTAGGTTCAACATGTAGTTATTGAATATGTCATCCTTTGAATATGTTTGAATGACCTTTGATTATTTTACACTAAATATCCACTTATATTTTGTGTATTCGTTAGTCACACATAATTATGTAATTGATTTATCCTTAAACCAAGGAAATCGTCTTTGTATGGGACTTCGTCTCAATCTCCTTTCATTGAGGCATATTTTGTTTTATACACAACCTTCTTTTATACGGTGTATAAACCCCTTTGACTTTTACGTTTATTCAAAAGGAATCTTTTTTATACGAAGCGTTTACTAAATGACAAAAGGGAATGTTTTTTTCATACGTATGCGGCGACAACGACTTCTCCATCGCCGTGGCCATTATTTGAGTTTCGGCTTCCTCTACAAGACATACCTTATTTTTAAAAGAAAAATAAATACCATGATTTACTTTTCTTTTATTTTGGTATTGAAAATGGTTTTCATAATTTATTTATATCAATGTGTTGTATTGATATCTTGTTATTGAAAGGTGGAAATGTTATGTTTCCTTTATGCATGTTTTATGTGATAAGATTATGTTATGGTTCTTGGGCATTGTTATGAAGACGGGTGGTTCTGTGATAAACTAAGGGCAGGTGAGCCCGATATAGCTCTCCAATGCATGGGTAACGCGAAGGAGTGAAATGTTAAGGTTTCTACGAAGAGATTTAGGGAATATGTTGTGATGGGTATACCAAACGTAACCAAGAGGGTTACTCCCTACGTAAGAATGTTATTAATGCCTCAAGTTACCTTTATGTCTTATGATTTCTATGATTTATTCATTATTTGATGAGGCATGTTAAAGTGCCTATGTTTTATGGGTAAAGTATGATTTCATTCTTTTGTATATATGAACTCATGATTCCTTTCCATATTTTTATAACCCTTACTGAGCTTTTTATGCTCATCCCAAGTTTTTGAAATGTTTTTCACATGTCAAGGGAAAGGTATATGATGGGATGATAGTGTCAAGGATGTGTCAAGAAAGAATCCATTTTTTATTTTAAATATGTTTCTGTTGATGGGATGAATGAATACTATCTTTTATGTAACCACTTTTTTTAAATGTGGAATGTAATGCAAGTTTCATGATCTAATTATTTAAAACTCTAAACCTAAAAAGATCCTCAATGTGTAATCTTGTAATAACTCAAGATTAAGTAAGGTTTAAGGCTGGGGCCTTATACTTATTACAATATTTATCATAAAAGGGGATAAGGTTAGTAGGCATGTTATCCATCAAAGTTATGCTCTGTTTGATTCCCTTGTTAGAAAGATCTTCTGCAACCATGTTCGCTTCACGAAAAACATGAGTGACAATGTAGTTGGCCTCTTTAAGCAAAGCAAGGAAACTCATACAACAATTAGTCAAAGACCAGGAAAGATGAACCACCCCTCCTAGATATCATGGACAATAGTGGTGGAATCACATTCAATTAAAATATTCCCCATCCCTTTTTCTTGGTAAAATTAACAGCGTGAATCACACTCATCATTACAGCCTCCAAACACAAGGCAGTGCCACAGCTGCCAAAGAAACATCCTTGACACTGACTAAGGTGGTCTCTAAATATAGTTACACAACCTAAAGGACTTGGGATGCATTTAGAAGCACCACTAACATTCACTTTGATCTATCATGGTAGCAGAGCTTTCCAGAATACCTCAAAAGTACGTCATAGTTTTTTGTAGATATCATCAATTCGAAGTCAGTGAAGAATCTCAAAATCTCCCATAGAGTTATCACAGTGAGATTTTTCATTTGTAGCAGCATCCCTAATATAAATGAGGATATGCATCCAACCTTAATTAAGATTGAATGAGAATTGTTGTGGATAATATCATTTCTATCATACCAGATCACATGGAGGAGTCCGGCAACAGCACTTAGAAAGAGGTTCTTGATCTTTTGAGATGTATCAAGAAACACACAACATTTTAATTAATAGCTAATAGTTTCATGGAGTAACCACCTAGATTAAAAAATGTCAAAATTATAATTTCAAAGGGAAAAAGATATAGAAAAAGACAAGAACATATGATTTGTATCTTCTCAATGTTGGTGACAAAAAGGACACATGGAGAAAGGATGGAACCCAAATGACTGAAGACAAACCTCCATGGGGACACGATTGTGAGCATTTCACCAAATAAGAGTAAGTATTGAGGGATTAATCCAGAGTTTATGAAAAGATTTCAACCAAAAAAATAGAATTAGAGTTTGAAAAAATGTGATTGTAAAAACTTTTGGAATCAATAACACCATTGTGAGCAGGTTCCCAAATAAGGAAGTCATCGGAGTTAGAAAAGGGGTAATTATCAATAACATGAATTATGTTATCAAAAAAATTATAATTAAAAGATTTAATAACCTCCTTTATAGATCAGTTGGTATTATCTGGAAGATAATTAGGAGACACTATAGATATAAGGGGTGAACCAGTTCAATTAACCAGACAAAAATTCAAGGAATAATTTGTACTAACCATCCATCTAGAATTAACCATAATATTGGTAAAGGTTTACCTAATGTAAGGCCAAATCAAAGAATTAATGTACTACCAATTTTTCTTCTTTATCTTCATAAAGAATCTTTTTTTAAGAAATTCAATGGAGTCAGATTTGTTATGAATCAACCTCTAGGTGAGTCTGTCTTTAAGGGAATCATTAAAATGTTTTTGAATCATGTAATTGAATGAAAATGAATATTTTAACTTCATATGGATCCTTATAAAGGATTTGTATAATTATATTATTTGTCTTGTATTAAATGAGAACTTTTTAATAATAAATAAGTGATTATGAATAGTTATATATTATACCTACGGTTTTTGCTTCATCATATTCATTAAAATTATTAAAAATAATGTGAGGATAAATTTTTTTATCCCGCATAAAATAGTTTATCTTGATTTCTGTTAAAATATTAGGGATATGATCCCACCACCGATTAGTAAAAAATTAAATATTGAAATATTATTTTCATAATAATAAATAAAACACATTTATTACAATATGTGATATAGATGTAGTAAATTTCTTATAAACTATTTCCATCAGAGGAAATAAGTATTAATTCCTAACACAAATATATTAAGACTTAGCATGATATTTTGAAAAGAATATAGTTTCAAAGAGGCATGTGTGAGTATAGTTGGACTTATAAAAGATCAATTTTAACAAAATAAAGTATTATACCAATCAAAATTCAAAATTAATATCACATAATATCCTAAAAGGTTTAGTGTATGTCAGTAATAGATCAATTTAAAGTGTTACATTATTTACCAAAATATTTCAAGAAAAAATTTGATCGAAGAGGTTTAAACAATTATAATGATGATGAAGAAGATAGAAATAGTTCTATGTAGACAACAAAAGTTATTAACATTATAACATTATATGTGGTAATGTAAATGAGTTTTAATACTATGATGAAAGTTTAGAACATTATTAATATGACTGATGATGGGATATTATTATATTGTCATATAGAGATGTGATAGGTATTACATGGAGTTGTATTGGGTATAAAAAAACCTTAAAAGTGTAGTAAACAAAAGGCCTTACAAGTATTTTATCATATGTGATATGATTAGATGGGAACATATCTATGATTATTTTAGTATTATTTAAAGAGTTTAAGAATATAAAATGTAACATGTTGTTAAAAAGGTAGTCTCTACTTTATAATTATCTATTGTTGGATACATATACTAAGAATTTAAATGGTAATTAACCTCTAAATGAAGGATTTTGAGTTATCCTTAACTGATGTTAGTCATGGAGTATTATATCTTATGATGAAAATCTAGGGTTTGTTTGGGTATGATTTTTTTTGGAAATAAAAAATATAGTCACGAGGAATAAAATGGTTTTTTTATTTTGATAACCTATAATGTATACCATGTGGAGTGTTAGGCATCTAGTCATTAGTATACTAGGGGTGAATGATTCATATTTGGATTTCTCTAATACTTGAGGTATCCAAGATACCTAGCCTGAGAAAATTTACACTTTTTACCTTTCATAATAAAACATAAGGTTTATCTAATCATGAGGTGGTTGGGTATGTGTTCTCTCATATGATAAATAAGAGATATGCACCCTCAATTGAGATGGACTATGGAAGTGTATGGTCATACCTAATTAAAAAATGATATAGGTCATAGAGAGAGTGATGGGATAGTGCCATTAAATGTTTTTCATTGGTTTGAATGAATAATATCTGAATAACTTCATAAGGGAAACATTGAAATATTCTAAATATTATCTTTCATATTAAATTTATAATTAATTTAAAATAAGAACAAACTCAATAGTGATAAATATTCTTGTTGATAAATTTGGTTTCTTCTTTTATCGTGTCATCATTGTGGTAAATAATACAAGTGATGATTCCTCTAGTTCTATGCACACATTATCCATGAATCTTTAAATAATTCTCCTAGAATTCCAGGTTCTTTAAAATAGGAATTGAGTGTTTTTTATCACTCATCTTTGATCGCAACAAGAGCTTTATATTATTCTCTCATATTATTTAGAGGGTGAAATGTGGCTATTCTCTCTAGAGATTGAGATAATTTTTTAATAGGTTCAACTATGCTCAAAAACTCTATCTTTCTAAAAATGATATATGCTAGGATCTATACATAGGGTTAATATTTGATAATTTTTATTAAGATCCTTTATAAAATATTATCCCTATGTTATTCACCTTATATAATAATAATAATATTCTTATTATTATTATATCTCTTGAATTGTTCATATTTAAATATTAATTGTCAAAAAAATAAATATTTATTTAAATGATATTTACAAAAATATCACATTTTCCTCTAACAATAACTCATCCCGTCAATCCTCCCTAGAATTTATTAAAACAAGAATTAAAAAATTAAAAATAAATAAATACATAATTATTATATTCATTGTACTCAAGAATAAATATTTATATTAATATATTCAAAAAAACTAGTGAATAAATATTTATTTATTTATTACCTTGTGGATAATAAACAACTGAAAAAAACCAACCCACATATTCTAAACATGAATATCTAGTGATTGAATTTTTGTCAACAACATAACTTGAATAATTATTATTCAACAATATAATAATAATATCTATTCCTTATAATAAATTCAATAAAATTTTATTAGATTCTAGATACACTTAGTGTGTGTCCCAATAGGACTTTTAAATTGGAATTAGGTGAACTTACCTAAAGTCTAACATTGGAATCTAACAACACATCAAGGTACCCATAAAGAAATAATTTAATGTTTCAATGAGAATGGACTACCTATCAACTCTATTGTGTAATATAATCACTTCTTCTTTATATCTCATTAATTAGGATTCATACTTTTGTCACGTCCCTATAGGCTTGGTTTATCTTTATTTGAATTTCTAAAATGAACTTGACAATGAAATACCATGGACATGTATTTAATTAGAAAGTTTCATTTCAATCAAAGGGCTAAAGATATCTTATTACACTAAATCAGAATGTGAAAGTACTTTCATGATTTTTTCAATTAATTTCCTATCATTTATGATGAACCCAATTTATTCTAACTTTCCTTGAGAATATATCATAAGGGTTTTCCTCCATACATCAAAGTAAAAAATTCATAATAAACATTAATAATAATATCATTTCTAAAAACCAATATGAACATCCACATATATGAATATTAAATAACATAGAAAAAATTATAATTCATGTCAGTGAGTTTTTCCTCATATCCTCTCCACATAGAGATTTCCAAGTACACACTTCCTGAGAAGAAGTTTTGGAGACTTATGTGCCTCCAAATCCAGAAAATAAAACATTATATGTGTCTCATCAAATATATGTTATTTTTTATATATGTTTAAGAATATTTTCATAGAATTTATAGGTTCTAATTATAGAATTAAAACACTACAAAATTTTGATGTGTCAAATAGTATAAGGGATATCACATTAATATTACAAAAAAGATAAATTTTTTGTGATAAGATACTTATTAATATTATATTAAATAAAAGTACAAATTCATTTGGTTATAGAGAATAAAATCCAACAGAAACCCACTTTCACTATATCCAAAAACTAATATCTATTATTATTATATCTATCACATTATATTCAAACTTCTACTGAGATAGGTATTTAGTCAATGGGTCTACTATTTTATCTTATGTGGATACTTTACTTACTATGACATCACCCAATTGATAAAATTCATTGATATGAGATAATTTAGAATTATATACTTCTATTTTTTACCTGGTATCCTTGGTTAAACCCACTATTGTATTATTATCATAATACAGAGTGATATCATCATTACTTTTAGGTACAACACCATGATACTTAATGAAATTGTGTATAAACATTGTTTATTTAGCTCGATTGTATGTTTTAATATACTTTTAAATTTCTATAAAATTGGTGACCACTAGCTTCTTAGATCAATTCCAGATTGCAACTCCTCCATTATGTGAAAAAATATTTCTTATCTATGATATATGATCAGTTTAATTTTTTTGGAGACAAGAATCTATGTACCCCCTCACAAATTCTTCTTGATCTCCTCTAAAAAATAGGGACATACCCATTGTAAACATGAGGTACCATAGTAAAGTCTCTAAAATTTACCAATGTGACTCTCCTAGGTTTTCTTGATATCTTCCTACAATTCTCAATGTGTATAAAATATCAATACTGATACATATCATGACGTACATGATAGATATAATCATATAATCTTAATATATTATACTCATTCTTTATATATTCTCTTATGTATGAGGATGCATTTTTTAGATAGATGTATAAAATGTTAAATTGAAACAATAATCTCTTCTATTTATATATATTAAATCACCTTAATACCCTGTCAATGTATTTACCTTGACTTAGTATAAGAATCCTCTTAGATATATCTAAACAGATATTTATCCATAGAATACAAGAAAAATCACCTAGGTCTTTCATAGAGAATATTTTTTTTGACATTTATTAACTGAGTATGATAGTGGTAAATAATTTTCCATTAGTAATATATCATCAATATATATTACTAAGAAAACTATTTCACTATTAATAATCCTCTTATAGAAACAGATATTTCGTTCATTCTATATGAAACCAAATTCTATTATTTTTTCATCCAAAAAATCGTTCCAAGATATTGATGCTTAACTCAAGAAATAAATTTCTCTCTACAACTTCCAAACCTTATAGTCATCCATTTGTGTCAAAAACCCTTTTATTTATGTCATATATACATTTTCAATAATATTTTCATTGATGAAAATGGTTTTGATATCAATTTTAAAAATCTCATAATCATTGAATTTCTTATGGATAGTAGAATTTATTGAATTTTAGCATAGTGAATGGAGAAAAGTTTTCTTCATAGTCTATTCCTTGATGTTATATAAAACATTTAAGGTCTAATTATAAGGACCCGACCTTATAAAATTAAATAATATTGAATTAAATGAATAATTCACATTGGGAACCTTTTCAGGTTTAGAGTTTTAGAGAATTAGGCCATAACTATTACATAACAACTTGAATATTACAAGTAGACAGTACTACTCGGTATCTATTTTTTTCATAAAATAAAAACTCTTTAAAAGAAACATGTCTAGTTCCATATTTTAGACAGCATGACTTTTCCTTGATCTTATCCTTGACCCTATTCATCTTTAAGTCCTGTGGAAAACATTTCAAAAACATCAGATGAGCATAAAAAGCTTAGTAATGGTTATAAAATATGGAAGGAAAACATTAACCCATCAGTAAATAAAAATAAATGAAACTATATTTTTCAATCATAACATACCTTACGAAATCATAAGATTTATCAATAACACACACAAATCATAAATCGTAAAGGTTACTTATGGAATCCATATTAAACATACATTGTATTTATCACAGCTACATAGAGAGTTACACCTGGAATAGCCATCATAGTATATTCTCTAAATCTCATAGGAGAAACATCATGTTTACCTCCGTCATGTTACCCAATGCATTGGAGAGCTATCTCGGGCTCACCCGCCCTAGGTTTATCATGGAACCACCTGTATATGTAAACAATTCCCAATAACCATAACATAATCATAACATATAACACATTTATAAAGGAAAGATAACATTTCCACATTCCAATATATCAAATCAAGATATTGAAATAAGCAATGCTTTATCAAATCATTTTCAAAACCATTAAAAAAGATATTTTTGAATCAAAGTGTCCCATACCACTTTGAATATATTAAATTAATTATCATTTGAAAACATTAATTTCCATATAAATAAATCCTAAAACCCAATTTGAAAACATGGACATTAATGATAAATATTTAGAAGAATAAATCATTAAAACATTTAATATAATATTTTAGTTAAAGTGTTTTTAACAAAAAGAGAGACGCTTGAATACAAATAATTGAAGAATAACATTTAATAAGAACTTTATAATATCATGATAATAAAGGGATTCATGATATAATATGTCAATGGACATTATATACACCATATAAGAGTTAATTGGTGCATAACAACAATGAAGTCTCAGTGGAAATGTAAATTGAGATGAAATCCCTTATAAAGACGATATCCTTAAATTAAGGATAAATCTATCACATAATTATGTGTGAAAAATATAAATACACCCAATATATGTGGATATTAAGTGTAAAATAATCAGAGGTCATTCACACATATTCATAGGATGACATATTCAAGAAGTACATGTTCAACCCAAAGAATTGAAATTGGGTTAAGAAGTTCCCTTGTAAAAATTCGAAATCCTAACGGCGTCACATTAAAATATAGAAAATGTGTTAATGATATAAAAGTGTATTGAATCACTTGGACATAAAATTTAAATCAATAAGGATATATAAGAACATATCCAAATAAAATAATATGTAAATTAAAATACATAACAAAAGGAAGTCTTTTAAAAAGAGGGTGAAAGGTTCCCTTACCGATTTGGTAACTTACAAAACATATACTACATGAAAGAAGGATCATTAAATGAAGATGTAAATACCCAAAAATTACTGTATATTACACAATGAATACAATAATGGACATTACATATGCCACACAAAAGAAAATAGTGGCCAATATACCATGAATCTCACGAGAATAAAAAGTGAGATGGAACCCTTTACCACGTTGTAATCAACTGAGACGTATGACCAAAAGTTAATAACCACCAAATCAATCACAGAATACCATGAATATAATGAGAATAAGGATAATATATATCAAATTTCAGTACACAATACACCACATGCAATAAATAAGTGGCGAACAATGGAAATCTCATGGAATTTAAAGTGAGATAAGAAATCTCGTTACCTTGTGTCTGACTTGACTCGTTCTTTATTTAATCTCCTGAATAATAAACTACTGTTAATTTATACTTTCTTAAGGACCTTTTTAAATTTTATTATTCCTTTTATATTAATTATTACAATGTTATAAACATTATGTAATCATTTATGTTAATAATGGTCATTTTGTCGATATTTGGTACTTGAGTAAAAAAATGAACACCTTATAATTACAAGTTGTTCATGTGGTAAGATATCCATTATCTTCAGAATGATATTAATGATTTAGATATCATATATATCATATAAATCCAGTATATACATTTATTTATAATAGTACATAACATTTAGTTGTAAGAAATGAAATGCACCGATCATGGAGACGGTAAGCCGTACGTACGCATGAACGCTACTTCCATTTCTATTTCTTATTTTAATGGAATTAAAAATATAATGATACATAGTTATATTATAATTCCATTATAATATCATATACAATATTATTATCTCCATCCTTTATATGTCTCACATAAGGCATTAATGAGTTATATCACTTTGAGGGGGCGTTATTTCGTATTTCCTCTAATGAGATTATCGTATTTACCCACTATGGAAACCATAAAGTATTTCAATAAATGGAAAAATACATAAGCATAAAGAAAACATAAACATAATATATATCATATATAAATATGGTTCCATCATAATGGCCACTATGAGAGCCTGTTGGAGATATTTCAATAATCAGCGTTTCGTGAGGCATTAGTTTGTCATCCACAGAAACATTATGTTCTTCACTCATTATATGGAGGTGTGTGTAAGTGTAGTTTGAATCCTTCTCATAAAAACATTATAGTATATTGAGGATACTGGTGTTTCTATAAAATAAATGAATAAAAAGGGTTTAGGGGTTGGATAAGTAAAACAAAAGAAAACAATTTAAGAGAAACTGTTACCTTTAATTTGGGTAACTCCCTTTGGTTTCAACCGAAGGACTTCTTGAAGTGCCTTATACCTAAGGTAATGATTCTAAGAGGAGTATAGGGATGTAGGGAGATTAATTGGGTAGAGGTTGGACGATCCAAAAGGCTTGAGAGGTGTGAGGAATTGGTTAGAAGTGGTCTCCTTTTATATGGGAGAGGAGGGGCACTTTTGGAAAGTGTGATAATATTATTTTATTATATAATAATATTCAGTTTATAAAGGTCCAAAAATCATTAAAGTATATAATAAGATGACTTATTGTCAGAATAATATCGTCCAATAAAAATTGTATATGTTTTGGATGTTATTTTAATATTTATAATCTTATTTATTTAAATCTTTTATAAATGAGGTAAATACTACATCATTATTGTGTCAAAAATAATTTAATTTATGAGATGTATAAAAATTATAAATAAAATACCATGATGTAGGAAATATTTTTATCATTCCAATGAATATTTATAGTCGGAAATGTAATGTATATAACACCATATAAAAATTAATATACTAAACTATTTTTTGTTTGTGTCATTTTTTCCTTTACATTAAATTAATTAATCTAAAGTGTCGTTATCTTTCATAAGTGGCTCAATGGGGTCCCAAAATAGACCCAAATATGCCCATGGTCGGCCATTACTTATCAAATAAGTTTAGGACATGTGTTAAGGTAATTTTTAATTATTACAATATTCTTTTCACCTTGAATTACCCTATTTACCTTTAACTGTGGTAAATAAAAGTCAAAAGTTACTATTCACCAAAAATTATTTTCATCTTATTGAACCACATTTTACTTCTTGATAAAAACCATGAATGTCAGATTTTCAAAATTCAAATCACAGAAGCGTTAAGATTTCATTTAAATGAAAAAGTCAGTTTTTTAACTACTACTAAATGATTTCACTATTCATCAGTAATTGAAGTTTTTCAGAAAAATACCAAAAATTCATCCTAAGATTTATTTGATATTCTGAATTCAAAAATGATGTCTATTTTGATAAATAAAAAACATATAAGTTTCATTAATTAATTTAAAATTAATTCCCATTGTTAAAATAAATAGTGTGTTTTTAAGAAAAAATAACTATCAAAATATTAACACTTGTTTATGTCCAATTTCAAAGTGAAATTAATTACAATGACCAAAATTGGATTAAATCGTAAAAATATATTACAATTACACTTTAAAACCAATTAAAAAAATCTAACCATATAAATAAATTAGATTAAAACACAGTTTTGAATTAAAATACAATATTTTTCACTATTCATTAGAAAATGAACTTTATCAAAAAAATTACAAAAATTCACACAAAGTAAATTTTGATATCCCCATTCTAAATAAGGATTTAATTTGGTCAAATAGAATGTATTAAAGTGACCAAAATTATATTTAAAGAGGGTTCACCATTAAAAGTAGGTAAATCGGCCTTTTAATGTAAATTATGCTTAAAATTATATTCATTCACATTTTAAGCCTCTAACATTTATTAGATAAATGTAAATACATTTAAAAAACATGTATAATCATATTTTAGTTAGTTTTGTTCATTCCCTCCAATACAACCGCTAAGAGTTAACTACTATTAAAAATAATAATATTATATTATTAGTGTGCAATGTAAGATTTCAAAGAAACCCATTGTTGCGTATCGGGTACGCTAGCAAACATAGAAACCCCTTTAAAGTAAAATTAATATTTAATTCACAAATATTAATAAATATGAAATATGTCTTATTCTTTATTTACATGGGATGTTACACTAATAATTACTTATAGGTACTAAATTTTAAATCCATGTCTAGTTTTTTCTTGAATACCCATTTTCATAGAATTGGATTTACATCAATTGGATGATCTATAAAACTACATACTTGGTTCTTGTACATGGAACCCGTTTCAAAATTCAAGTCTTATTTACACTTTATAACTTATAAACCATTTACTACTTAATTTTAGGATATAGTTTCATTATTTTTAAACGAATATGGGTCACCTTGCTCAGTGACTACAAAACCATATGTATATGGTTCTGTAACCTCTCTGGTGATCCTATGCCATACTTGTGTCTCTGGAACAACCTCTTTCACAAGGTCCTATTGAATTTGTTCCATTTTCCAACTCTAGTGTGCTGTAATCCTCATCTCTTCAAATTATATCATGCTCCCACTATCTCCTTCAACAATCTACACCCCTTCTAAAAATATAGATTTTCTTTCGACAATAAATTTTCTACTAGAGGGATTGAATAGGTAATATATTCTTCTTTATATAAGATATCCTATAAATATAAAATTAGTTCCCTATAAAAAATTATTTCTTGGTGTATACTTAGCAGTTTCATTCTATCCACTTACATGTATTTGTCACAAAAAGTATTTCTTCTCATACCATAACTTGTATGGAATTATGCTTCTCGTTTTCTTGGCACTTGGTTTAGTGTGTATGTTATAGTCTGTAATGTGTATCCACATAAGTATAATAAAATATCTACTTGAATCATAATCAATCTCACAATATCTAATAATCTTTTGTTCCTCATTTTACTAAATCCATTCCAATGTGGTTTATAAAGATTAGTATGTTGGGATAGTATCCCAAACACTTTTATATAATTAATAAAGTTTTGGTTAAGATACATCATGTCTCAGTATGTATGGAGTTTTTTATCTTCTTACATAGCTGATTCACTACTTCATTTTTATATTCCTTAAAATTAACATTTGAATTAGAATTATACCTTATTAAGTGGATATATTTATGTCTACTAAATTCATTAGAAAAAAATTATTATGTAAGCGCATCCACCCTTAGATTTACTATAAATGATTCCCATATATCTATATAAACTAATTCTACAATACAAGTATATCTTTTATATTTTCCACTAAATGGATATTTAGACTTTTGTTCCTCGAAAACAATCTTGAAATATAACTAATTATTTTAGTTAAAAATAATCTAAATATTATTCTTTATATAGTTTTTTAAAATATTCTTGTTTATATGACCAAGATTCTAATGCCACGACAAGTTGTGATACGAGCCATGTGAACTTGATTCTTTATGTATTACTAAGACTTGGTTTCTATATTCAAGTACATAAAGACCATTATTCAGATGTTCCATCCCATGATATATTATATATTGATAAAAGTATCATTATATATTTCTAAAATTGAAAATAAAACTATCGGTATCTAAGCTGGACACATATATTATATTCTTGGTTACTCTAGGCACATAATAACAATTATTTAAAGCTTGAAATAATCTTGTAGTTAATTTTATATAGTAGTCTCTAATAGACAAAAAAACTATTCTTTGTCTATTTGAAGCTTAACAATACACCTCTCCTATAATAAGATTCTAGAATCTAATTAGTTACTGTATTTAAATAAAAATTTGGGAACCATAAGCCAAATCTAATAACTAATTTCTATAAATAGAAAGATTACACTTGAAAAAAAATCTACCAAATGATTCCACTTTCTTCTTTACTAAGACACAATTATTCCACTAGTGGTATTTCATGAATAATAAAACCATATGACATCCTTCTCCTTATCCTCTCTCTAGATCATTCTTATTTTGGGATGGTGGTGTGAAGGTTCTTTAGGGTTAGTGTTTGTATTATTCCTTTACTCCTTGCATTTCCTCTTTTTTGTCATAATCATAAAAAAAACTTCCAGGCATTGTTTCTTTATCAACGTGGTAAATCATAGTTGATAGATCTAGGGATGTCTTCTCTATATTATTTGTAACACCCTTACTCGGCTCATCTCTAAGACGGTGGTTGGACCGGTGGTCACATAACCTCAAGCGCATCTCCCCGAATGTCAGAGGTTGCCAACTAGCAGCGAGGGCCATTTTTGTGTCCATGGGGAAGACTAGGCCCTCATAGGTAACAGATAATATCACAGCATAAGTAAACATAAACAAATAGGAAGTATCAGAAGCATGTAAATAAACAAACTGCAGCAGAAGAAATGTAAATAATCCAACTGAATAATAATAACGAAATACGGAAGATCACGGAAAGATGAAATGCCATGATGTAAGTCTAAATTGAATGTACAGAAAACAGAATTCAAAGACACAGTCAACTAAAATAAAAGACACAAGAAGAAACTACATTATGAGCAAGGTCTGGTCCTCTTCCCCAATATCCATCCTAAGCAGTAATGAATAGTCAAGCATCAAAAGTAGCACGCTTCCCCTTGTCAATACCTATAAGCATGTAATCTACTCGGGTGTTGAAGACGCCCAAGTAGGGTGTGAGATAAGATCCCAGTAGGTTGGCACCCATGGTGTATAAACCTTTACATTTTGTGCAAGAATAAAAATGCAGTGTGCCATTACATAACCATTTGAAATGAATTAATTACAGTGCAGTGAAATAAATAAGTCGGCCCAGGTCCCAAATAGCTCTGATGCCTGGTCACCTACTTCAGCCTAATCTAGTAGTCTAAAAGGGTACCTGTCAGCAACAATGCACGAACACACACATATATATATATAAACCTATAAAGCAAGGTAAAACCATGATAAATTATATCCCAAGATTGTGCTTTAACTTGGGGTTCGAGTCCAGTGTCAACCAGGAACACTTCCACATATCAGGGAAAATATCTCAATTCTCAAGAGACTCAATTAGTAAAAATATAAACCTTAAGTGCATCATTATTTAAGGTTCAAGTTGAGAGTTAGAGTTTGAGCATATCCTGAAGGTATTTCTACAGAACATCCGTCAATTTATCCAATGCCACCAATCCTGTCCAAAGAAATCTTTCTAAAGACCAAGTATCTCCTGAGCCATGGCATTACCTTGAGTCCTTCCTGATCTCAAAAAAAGGGTTCGAGTGTCATTTGAGGATGGCTTAGCCACATTACCAATGGATCGGTCCTGATGGGCCCTTTTGGAACCCATATCACTCAAAAGTATTAGAAAGTTTGGGGATGTCTCAGTCCGGAAAAGCCAACAACATCACCCCATAGCACATAGAGGTAACCCGTCAGGAACGGAGGATCTAAGAATAGACCTTAATATGAGACCCGCCCCCTTTCCCTGCCCTGAATTTAATTAATGTTTTCATAGTAGTAGATATAACATAATTAGCATATAAGTCCACAGCTTGAAAACTAACCAGATACATCGACATCACAAGGAATAAATCTAACAGTATATCATAACAACTTTCAAGGCAATATACATATCATATCAACATCAGTGGATAATACACATTTAAATAATAAGCAGTTCAACATAACAACTTGCAAGACAATATACACATCATATCAATCTCAGTGGATAATTCACATCTAAATAATATGCAGTTCAAAATAACAACTTGTAAGTAAATATACATATCATATCAATCTCAGTAGATAATGCACATTTAAATAATAAGCAGTTTATCATAACAAGTCCCAATGATCCAACAATTGAAGTTCATGTTCAGAGAAAATATTTATTAAATTTAATTATAATAAAAAGGAGATTCAAATCACCTACAAGTAATTAAACAATATAACCAGCTAACGTATTATTACACCGACCATGTCGGCATGCCCAAAGGGGTGTCCGAATTTGTTCCAACAATTCAAAAAACTATTTATTTAATTTTAAAACAATAAAAAGGGGTTGACAATACATGCAGTTAATTAAATATAAACTCAGCTAACAAAAAAAGATACATCGACCTCATCGGCACACCCAAAGGGGTGTCCTAACTTTTTTCAACCATTCAAACAAATTAATTTAAGATGATTTAGGCAGCAACAATTAATCAAACACATTAATGTAATTAAAATTGGAAAAAATGAACAAAGCCGGTAGGCACCGACTAACGGCACAATGGCGCATTTTTATAAATTGCAACGAAATGGAGGTAAAGTGAGTTGGCACCCTACTTTGTAGTCATATATGACTCTAATATCTGTAGTGGGCTTTGATTTGACCTAAAATGGATAAAAATGATGGATTTTAGAAAAACCCCAAAATAGGGTAAAAAACATCCACGACGAACTGTGCACATATTACTCAAAAAAACACATGATTCCAAATTCTCAGTGTTAGCCTTTGTCTATGGTTTATTATGCACTTGATAATGAACAAATCAGATGTCGGATAGAGGAAAAGCGGCCTTCCGAAGGGGTTGCTGGTTGGTGTGATGGGATTGAGGGGTGCGACGTGATTAGTGGGAGAGGGAGAGAAGAGAGGAAAAAAAGAAAAGATAGAAAAGAAAGATAAATAAAGGAAAATAAAAATAAGAGAAAAATAAAAGATAAGGAAAAAATTAAATTAAATAAAAAGATAAAATAAAACAAAACAATGGAAAGGAAAATAATAAAAATAATTAAAAATGGGAATCCCCCATTTCAATTATTTTCATTTTTTCCGTAACCCCCTCTTTATTTTATTTCAGAATTCCTTGTTATCATTTCATTATTTCATTTAAATCTTATTTAAATCTCTTATTAGTCTTTTTTAAATCCTTAATTAATTATTTAAAATTGGAACACCATGCCAAAGCGTGACGTGTCATTTTTCATGAAACGTCTGCAAATATTAAAATTAAATAAAAAAGTTGTCTAGGACCCGCAGCGAGGTGCATAGGCGCGTGCCCCGGGTCACTTAATTAATTAGACTGAAAATAATTAAAAATGGTATGTACTTGATTAAGGTTGGGATGTTACATTATTCAAGTTAAAATTCATAATCAAAATTGGGATGCTCAGAGTGAGTGAAGTGAGATGAGGAATGTGCACAATTCCTTGAGAAACTTGAATCCTTAAATTTGTAAATTCTCAATATATCAAATCATCTAAAAAATATGAGGTACAAATAGAACTATTTCTCCTAACATTCATAAAGTGAGTTCCTTGGAGATTTTTTACCCCTCTTTTCTTGCTTTATCCTGATAGATATCATGGAAATGGGAAAACACATTGTATTAATCATTGTATTAATGAATATTATAGTTATCACTAGTCATGGATGATATCTTGAGGAATTTTACATCCAATGGATAATGAAAAAAATTTCCAAAGTTGTTTTATACCCCCTCACTTTCCACTTTAGATGTCTCAAAAAGAATCTGGGGCTCCAAAACATAAAACTTTCACTCTCAGTATAGTATAATGAACATATACCATTCATAAAATATTATACATATTAGGATATTATCATTACCTAATATATATCATGGTGATAATGATTTTATTGAATGGATTTCTATTTTTGGTAACAGATAAAATAATATTGTAGTACATTATCTTTATTATAAACTATTAGATAATAAATTAATTTTATTAGTATCCCACTATTTTATCATATCCCAACAACCCTCAAAATTGGATTTAAAATTTCTTCCTTCATGGATATTATAGAAGAAATGATCTATATTCCACATTAAATAATCAATATGGAGACCTGAAAAATATCTAATGGTGTTTATGTAGGGTTTTCCTTCCAAATGAATTAACTCGTAGTTTCTTTATATGTTGAGTGTACTCTCAAATACTAAAATGATATACTTGTATTTACATAATTATTTACTTCATGTTATAAAAGTATTTCTATGGAAATCAATCCTTGTTTTTAGAAAGTTTAATTCAACCAAATACTTTCATTTGAACTCCCTAATAATTAAAAGAACCTTGACGAGGGACAATAAGTACATTGAATTATGGTTTTTTTATAACTCAATTTATAGAATGCATTTACTAACTTGATATTTTCTATAATTTACTTTTTTAACATATGCATAAATATTTTTTTAATTCTTTGAATTATTTTTAATATTATTTAGATTTTTCATAATTAATTATCCATTATTGAAAAAAACAAGTATGCATAATAATTGTATTTTATTTTATCTTTGTATAAATTTAGATTAATTTACATTATGTAATCATGTACAATTGTCCAAATATAACATTATTCATATAAATATATATAAAAACATGCACTAAAAAAATAAAATTAATATGAAATATGATTATGATATGTTATCTTCCAATTGGTTTATTGATTGGAGATAAACCAACATTGACCCTATAGAATTTAACTTTAGGATTTTATGCCTAAATGGATTTTCAACATTACTTCATTGAGTTATGCATCATCTAGGTTGAATTAGCATCAACATGACTCTTGAACTACCTATTTTTACTAAAATATCCATCCTTTACAAATGTTTACTCACCCAGAAGTTGGTGGAACCAATAGTTTAGGGTTGTATAAAATAAACCTTGGACATGCATAAATTTGTATAATAAATAATGGAGGGATGATTTTTATATCATCATATTATATTTAATAGTAAAATATCATATAAAAACCTAAAATAATAATAAGAATTTAAATAAAACTAACACATACTTAGTTTAGTAAAAATCATAACCAATCACAACATTAAATGATTATGCATTTAGATTTGTTAGAATTAATTTAAATTCATTGTTATTAATATGTATTTACTCAAATTAATGAATTAATATACAAATTATTTATTTATTTATTTATTTATTTACCCTAACATATTGTCCAAACATTCCTTGAGATTCCCATCCTGTATAAATTTAATTAAATTAATTATATTTTATTTTATCTTAAAATTATTAATTACATGGTGTATACTGACAAGACCACAACACATGTATCGTTATACATCATATTAAATTTATTTCTGAAATTTAATATATATATATATATATGTATATATATAATAAATTTACTCTAGAGGAAGCATGGTTTGTGCTTTGTACTTGCATAGTTTTTTTGTCACTTGATATGTTGTGTGACTCACTGTTTGTATGGTCCATGTCATGTACTATGTATTTACATGACATGCATTCCTACATGGTGTATCAAGATACACATGTCATGTTTTTTATGAGTGAATACACATAGTCTATTAAGTATTTATAACAAAACAACATTCCATAAATATACATGCGGTGTATCTTTGGTAATGTGTCTGAGGTAAATGACATATACAACTATAATTACACATTTTTTAGTTTCAAAATTTAAATATATAATAATTATTATACACATATATCCATGAAAAATAATTAAAATCACTTAGTGTATGCTTAGTGTGGAATGAAATATATCACATGGAATATAAAACCTTCTACACATCTTGTAGTTTATTTCATTCATTAATTCTATGTGTGTCGACCTACACAACATGTCTATACTAGTGTGTACCTAGTGGGTTTTTTTGGATCAGCACACAATCAAAGTAGTATAAAAAAACCCATTATAGTGACTCAATGGAATTAATATGTAAAATTAAGATCATAAATAAATAATCATTAATTGATCATAGTAAGATCCATCACTATAAAAAATGATGGAGTATGCTTGATTTGGATTGCCGATTGAAAACTAAATGATTCTCACCTCTACTGTAGGTACACCAACAACTATGATCATTGTTTATAAAATTAGGACCCCTAAACACAAAAGTATTAATAGGGCTTTATTCACAAAGATGAATGGTGAATAGGGATGATTAAAGATAGGGATATGGCTTGAAAGTTTCATGTTACCACCAATATGGGGATATCATTCCTTATGTTGGTTCCCTTAATTAATTGAAGTGAATCAAGAATCGGCTTCCAACACATAGAATTCTTCGCACATTACAATACCATATGCCTATTGGATTATGATAGTTTGGAAAATTAAAATGTCCATTATTTTTTTATACATAAATAAATCATCTTAATGATTCATCATTGAAGGAAATTGATCAGAAATATGTGGATGAATTTACTCATGAAATATCAAATATTTCATGTTTATCATACATTATAAAAGAAACTAATTGTATGCAATGATAGAATCCTTTAAATGCCTATATCTATAGTTATATCTAGGGTATATCATAAAATATTATATTCTTATTTTATTTTATTTCCAAATGTCTCCCACTATCACTAAAATCACATATTAGCATTATGAAAAACCTCAATACTCTATGTGAATCCATCAAAACATTTTTTTGGTTTATTAAACTCTCCTAATTTTGTAATAAACACTTTAACTAAAACGTAATCCTTATCCTAAGGCTAAACTATGTGACCCTATGAGACATTGTACCATTGAAAGAAATATGAAATAATTATTTAATAAATGTAATAAAAAATAAATATCTAGAAAAAATTTAGTGTTGTTGGACTATTAATGTTATTGAAATGTTTCTCATGTTGTTTAGTATTTGATGATCTCAAATACCCTTCATATGATACTAATTTTTTTTATTAAGTTTGTTCGATGAGGTTTTATCATTATTTTAGTTCATGATTTTGAATTCATAAAATAATGAAAGTTAACCAAAGAAATTCTTAAGTATATATAATTAGTTGCATAAGGAATTTGGATATGTAGATAAATCGTTACACTGTGAAATTGGCTATGTAGAAATTACCTACGTGAGAAATAATCTTTGTAGATAAATTGGCTGTGTGAATCAGTTACTTAAAATAAATGGAATACATATAGATATCCTATACAAATTCATCTATGTGGATAAATCAACTATGTGAAGAATGGATACATGGATCAATTTGGATATATAAATTAAAATCAGTGGATTTCAGCTATGTGGTGATCTAGAATCATCTATATCATTCTAAAACCTAGTATTTATTATCATTGGTGTACTTTTAGTAGAAAATATTTATTATTTTCATAAATGAACTACCAGATTAAATCTTCATGGAAAAATAAATTATAAAATGATTTGAAATACCATGAAAAGAAATAATAAAATCGAAATTTTATATTTAGAATTGTTTCATATTTATATTCAATAAAAGGACCTGTAGAATTTAATTACAAGCTCGAATTTTATAGATATGATTCTATTATTTTAAAATATGTTACTTTATTTAATTTTTAAGTGGATTAAATAGTGGTTTCATGTAGTGAATAAAATAATAAAGAAAATAATAGAAGTTATCACACTATCAACTCTCAAGAAGATCTTATTGTATTGCTCTATTTTTAGGTAATACAGAAGAATATTATTTAACTCTAAAAATACACTAACAAGATAATATTTGTAGTTTTTTGAATATTCTCCTCAATATTGTTTTTATTCTAATAATCTCTCCTACATATTTATTATCTTCTATCAGTTGTTACTTACAATTGTGAGCATTATCTATAAACACTCTATTCTTTTCCCTCTCTCTTTGTGAAGGTTCTTTGTAAAATAACCTTAAAGGTTAGTGGTTTTACTTCATTAGTGGATTCCAATTGAAATATTTTTTTGTTGTACCAAGTGTTGAATATTTCCACTTATTTTTTTCATTCTTGGGTAAAAGGATTTTCATTCTTGGGAAAAGGACTGGTCTAGTAAAAATCACCAATATCATGGTGTAGAGTGATAGTGGAGTGTACAAGGGTATTTTTTACATGAAACACTATAAATCTTTGTGTCTTATCTCTTTTCTTTGAGATTTTATTTGTGTCGTGTTCATGTGTTAAGAAAATATCATTATTCATAATACCTTAAAGAGGGTGTTTTTTAATCAAATAAAATTTTAATAACTCAATTCACCACTCTCTTAAATCATAGTCATTCAGCCTTTGGAAAAAATTGGAATCAAAGGTAGTGACTTTTGAGTTAACATATTTTGATGATTGAATTCCAAATATCATCATTGAAATGTATGTTATGACTGAAAATAGATAATTTATGTCAATAGTAGGGGCTCCTTACTTTAATGGTGAGAATTATGGTTGTTTGATGGAAATTATGATAATATGTTTGATGAATCTTGGTCTCAAGGTTAATTTAAAATCCTTTAATCCTAAATATATTACCAAAACTCAACCTAAAACAAGGTATGTTGATACTAAAGAAAGATATGATCTAAAATCTAATTATATAAATGATATAATATTTATACTAGGACCAGATGAGGTCGACTATGTTTTATAATGTGAAATAGCTCAAGAAATGTGGACATCCATGTCAGATTCTCAGGAAGGAACAAATAATGTGAGAGATGTTTGATAAAATATTGTTAATATCAAGGTCAATACTTTCACAATGGTGGAAGTAGAATGAATCACCCAATTAAATAAAATACTCAATGACATTTTAAATAATTTTTTGAATTTAGGAACACCCATTCTGTAACTATATCAGGATTTTAAAATATTCATTATTCTAACACCTAGATGGAGTGGATTTTTTTATTCCATTAGGTAATAAATAGAGGTAAAAATTTTTAAAATAAAATATCTCATTGGAACAATTATGATGTATGAGGATGTGATTGAAGCTGAAACAAGAGAACATAGATTGGTTAAGAATTATGATGTTTCTATAAAAGTTACAATTTTAGAATATGATAAGAAAATAAAAAATGGTTGAGTCATCTAAAGAAGATGCCTCAAATATTTATACTTTAGATAGTAAGTTTTCATATTATCTAGGAAATTCAAAAGTTTTTACAATAATAGAAGAGGATTCAAGAATTAATTTAACAAGCAAAACAAGTTTGATAGAAATTATAAATATGTATCGTTATATGAATTAGAATACCTATACATATTGAATAGGATTGTCTAGAGAAACAAGATAATTAGAAATCAGATAAAAAGTATTTTATGAAGGTTATATATAAGAATAAATTCAAAAGGACATGAAATTCACATGGAATGCTTCATAAGATTCTAGTGATGTCACTTGTTCATATTCAAAATCTCAAATTTAAAATCAAAATTATAATATGTCCTTTATGGAATACTCTAAATAGATACATTCTTTTTATTCATTTGAGTATGATTTTGAATCTGAAAATGAAAATTATTCTTATGATAAATTAAATAAATTTTTCATCAGGATTGAAAAAAAAAATTGAATCTTTGAAAAATAAAAATATAACTATAAAATGTTATTTGATATTGTTTTAAATGAAAAGTGAACTTATCTAAATAATTTTTATATTTAAAAACGAAACTGGAAAACACTATTTTTCATGTGTTGAAAATGATCATTAGATTAGAAGCTTACAAAAATAATTTCAATAAACTAATTATGATGAAAGTGTTTTCACAAGAGGTAAAAATTAATGGAATGAAATTCTTGGAAATCATAATTTTTTGTAAAAATTAATTTGTAATATGGATCCAATGTGAGAAACTAAATATTTATAAAAACTATCTTATTCTAATTTTTAAGAATGAAAACCACATCAAAATTACTTTTGTTTCACTATAAATAATAAATGAACTATTCTAAAAATTATTGTTTAATAAATCCTCAATTTTTTGCAGTTAAGCATTTCTTTCTTTCAAAAATATTTTCATAATTTAGTGCTAGATTTTTTGGATAGCAAAAATAGTTTTGGGTTCCTAAATCATTAATTTCTCACATTGTTGGACCTAGGAGAATATGGGTACCAAATAATTACTTTTATGATTTTCCTTTATAAGGAAAATTTCCCTAGAGAAATAATGAGGAATGGTATATTTATATCATATTTCCAAGATATATGAGTGGATATTTCACTAAATTTCACTCCAAATTAAAAATTAAGGAATGATATGCTGCTTTTGCTGACAATGCCAAAGGAAGCTTATGGGAGTTAGATCAGATGGAAATCAAAACTTGGTCACCATCAAGAAAATTATTTATGTGTAATAATTGAAGAACAATATGATAGTTATTTAAAAAATTTGTGATTATGGTTATTTGTTTCTTTTTCTAATAATTCATGTAATTTGTTCAAGGATAAAATTATTAAATTTAATGCACGTAGAACTTAAAATGAATATTCTGTAGACCTAAATTCTTTGACAAAGAATAAAATTAAACTGTTTAAATATATAAACAAAAGAATTTTGGATTTTTAATAGAATATTGGGAAATTATAATGTCTATTAAATTATAAAATTATCCAAAATGGATTAAGTTTTATATTTAACTCATCTTAATTTGAGAAAAAATAAATTATGTGATGCATTCTAAATGGATAAGTAACACAAGTCATCTTTTAAACTAATTGAAGTGGATTTAACTTCTAGACCCCTAAAACTTATTCATATGATTTTTTATACCATATATAACTACAAGTATAAGAGGAAAATATTTTTTATTTTTTAGTTAATGGTTTTTCATGATTTACATGGGTCTACTTTTTTGAGTTAGAAGAGTGAAGCTAGTTCTATTTTTATACTTTTTTGTAAATTGGTTAAAAATGAGATAAATAAAAAAATTATTTCTTTAATAAGTGACTATAGAGGAGAATTTTAAAAACATGGGTTGAATTCCAATTTTATAAAAATGGGATAAAGCATTTTTCCCCCAACACACTACAACATATTGATGTTGTTGAAACAAGGAATATTTCATTATAAAAAATTGTTAGAAAAATGTTATGTGAATATAAATTTCCCACTCATTTTTGGGATGAAGCTATAAATATATAATTTTATGTCGTCAATGGAGTTCTAATTATGTATATTTTGTAGAAAAATTTTAATGAGCTTTGGAATAATAGAAAAAAAATGTTAGATACTTCATGGTTTTTGGATGAAAATTTTATATTCTAAATGTTGATGATAATCTTAGTGATTTTTATATAAAGTATGATGATGGAATATTTCTTGAATATTCTACTAATTCCAAGCCATATCAATTTTTCAATAAAAGGTAAAATATTTTTTTAAGAATAAACTCATATAAAATTTGGTGAATGTTTTTTTTAACAAAAAATGTCTCAAGTTGATGAAATAACAAATTATTTTGGAAACCTGATACCTAAATCACTATTTAAAAAACAAGATGGGTAATGAATTATAGAATTATTTTCTTTAAGTAAATACTAATAGAATGGATACTAGTGAACCATAAATGTGCTCCCTATACAGCCTAAACCACTTAGTAACTATCCCTTAGAAACTATTATAGGATGTTTCGATGAAGGGATTATGATAAAAAGGAGTGTAGGAAACCCTATAAAAATGTTTTACATTTCTCTCTAAATTATAACATAAAACTATCTATTAATCCGTATTTGATGATAGTTGAGTATTATCAATGTAAAAAGAGTTAAAAAAGTTCAAGAGGAACAAGCTTTGATAATTATTTAATAGACCTTAAAACTATCCTATTATAAGAATAAAATGGGTTTTTTGGAATAAATTGGATGATCATGGTGCAATCACTAGGAATAAGGCTAGACTAGTTGAAAAAGTGTATAAAAAAGATGAAGGTATATATTATGAAGAGACCTATGCTTTTTTATATGGACTAGAAGCCATTATGATTATCATATCATGTGTGTTGGGAATGTATTTCCTCAACAATGCTTTATAAATATTATTTATTTTTATAATCAGAAATACACATGTATGTTTTAAAAATAATGTTACTTTAATAATTTTTTAGTAATATATTTTCCGGATAATATTATCATATTCACATGTTATAATATTTTTTAAATTATTCTAAAAATATTGTTAATACCATACGCTAGTAAGCATAACATATTTTTCAGAAACCCAATCGTTTAAATAGAATGTATGGATCATGTACCCTATGCTGATGAAATTGTATTATTCATCAACCCTATGTTTGGATGGAATCCTATATTTGAGGAAAGGAAACTATGGATAAACACCCTATATTTTTAAGGAACCCTATGTTTGAAGAAAAATTTTTATGGAACATCAATCATACTTTTTTAATCAATTATAAGTTTTCAACCCTACGTTTGTAGATTTCTTGTCACATGAAGGAAGCATATTTTTACTATTCAATGATGGAGTTTTATTTAATTATATTTTCCATGATTTCTACAATGGTCTCAAAACATGTAAATATCATTTTAATGTTGTTTATGGATGATTCAAAGGATTATATTTAACAGAGTAAATCATTCACATTTCTCAGGGAATCTAGGAATCTCTTTGTTATTTTTAATTTAAATTATTGTGATCTATCAAATGATATTCTTGAAAATATAATCAATAAATATAAAGACAATATTGTTATATAATATAAAGAGTATTTTTTACTTTCAATAGGCAAACCGCTATATATTTTACAACATATTTTTGAATTATAGAATAGCTAAAAAGAAAAAAAAGATCAAGCGACTATAGTATTTTATGAAGAAGCTACAATTCAAAGATATAAATGATTCAATCTTGTGTTACTTTGAAATAAATTTTGTTTGTCATTTTATACTATTATTGATGTTTATTTTCAACCAGGAACTCTTTGAATCTATTGTTTCTTAAAGACATTTATCTTTTAAGCAGAAGATCTATATTCTATCAGTTTCTAGAGTAACTTTGATTAAAAACCCATTAATTCCAAAAAAATCAATCTTTATTGATTTAGTGATGTTTTGACAAATCAAACACAGTCATATAATATTATCATATTCTAAAACTAATTTTTGGAGGAATTGGTTCCCTGTAAAAGAACCAGAAGGTACTTTAAACCCTTATTTAAAAAAATTTCAACTTCCGAAACTTAGTTGTGAAGGTATTATCATAAGAGGATATTTATTGTGAAAATTACAAAGATTGAAGACAGAGAATTGTTGAAGTGGACTAAGTGATCTTTGTGCCCTGAACCACTGTAAAAATTGATTTATTATTATTTATTGTTTATCAACTTCATAAATTAATTACAAGAGAGAACGTTGTATATCTATATAAATATCAAATGAATCTAAAATCTAGAATCTATCAAGATTATTAAAAAGACACAATTCACCCACCCCCATATGTTTATCTTTGTATTATTCCCACATAATATTATGCAACACATGTGAATTTTATATTATTTTATTGGGATACAAAATATTCCTTTTTTAATGGTTTTTTAAAGGAATGTGTTTATATTGAACAACCTCCTAGTTTTGAAAAACCTTATTTTTGAAATTTAGTTTTCAAACTTAGGAAACCCCATTATGGAATTAAAATAGAACCTAGATCTTAGAATGAACATTTATGTTATCTTATTTTATCAAAAAAAATTCAGTTGGAGTGATCAATCTAATATTTTCTAGAAAAATTAATCTTCAAATATTTTATTAGTTTATATATTTGTTATTGATTTTATTTTTGATGTTATAAATAAAAAAATTTGTAATGAATTTTCAAAACAAATGTAAATAGAATCTGAAAAGAAAATGATGTGTGAGTTAAATTATTTTAAAAGATGTAAGTTCTACCCAAATAAATTTGGAATTGGTTTAAATCAATGAAAATACACACTAGACATACATAAAAGCTTTGGATTCAAAAACTATAAATTATATACTACACCTATGAGTTCTATTAAAAATCTTTATTTGGATGAAGTTAGTCAACTAGTTGAAAATAAACTATATAGAGGAAAAATTAGGAGTCTACTGTATTTGACCACTACTTGACTAGAAATTATGTTTTCAGTATGATTATGTGTAATACTTCAAGAAAATCCTATGGAATTCCATTTAAAATATTCTAAAATAATTTAAGGTATTTAAAAGGATCAATTTATCTTTGATTAATTTTCCAAAAATATATATGATTTTAATATAAAATCCTATTTCAATATAAAATTTTATTGATGTAGAATATATAGGATTTTTACTTTAGGATCCTTCCATTTTCAAGTTAAATATAAGGTATTCTATTCTAGTAAAAAACAACACTTTGTTTCAATATCTATAGCTGAAGCATAGTATATTGTACCTGGTACTTGTTATTCACTAGTGTTTGTGATGAAACACACATTAATGGATTTTTTATTTTATTATAATCTTTTTTAAATCAAATTTGATAACAATATTTCTATCAATAATTCAATGAATCTGAAAAATCATTCTAGAATAAAGCATATAGACCAGAGGTGTCATTTTTTGAAATATTGGGCTCAAAAAGTGATATTAATCTTTAGTTTTTCATTATTGAGAACAATTTATGGAATATTTTTACTAATACCCTTTCATGTGATATTTTTATTTTATTAAAATATAATTGGGGTTATTTAATTCTAAATTAGATTAATTCATCTTAATTCATTATATTTTAATTTATGTATTATTTTGTCAATGTGTTATTTTAATTCTTTTTAAAGGTTATAATAATTTATTTTATTTATTTACAAAATGTATTTTATTTTATTGTATAAATACTAATTAATTTTAGAAGAAAACTTTTTCTTTATGTATTTATTTTATTTTACTAATTTTTAAGCTATAATCAATCCAAAACTCAAATTTGGCTACGTATCCTATTGTAAATTGAGTACATGACCTAAATCACCCAAATCTAACCTTGACCCTTTTACCCTCCACCTACATCCTTTCTATAAAAATTTGAATAATCACCCTTATTTCCCTTATCTCTATCATGTTTCTCCCTCTCAGTCTTGTATTGATCTAAAGAAAGGGGAAATTCCAAGCATGGAGAAAATGGATGATTCGGTTCTTCCAAGAAAGAGAATTCAGGAGATAAACCATGTAGGTTTCTCATTGGGAAAGCTATAGATATTTTATGGATGATATGAATGGATATGGTCCTAAAAAGGTGTTTCAGTTTCAAGTTTGGGAGTTTTTTTTTAAGAAAACAAATAAATTTTATTGTCTTATTAAGAATTGAATGAGTCTATGAGGAATTAAATGTTCCATTTACATTAAGTAGAGAATATCCTATCATAAAATTTAAATGTTTAAGTTGTTCTAGTTTCATCATTGGAGTTGTCAGAAACCCTTAATTTCCCCCATGTAGGGAAGTTTATCTTTAGTCATACATAAGTTGGTACAACTGAAATAGTACTTATATAGGTTTTCAAGTTTCTATTTTCAACATTTTCCTTTGATAAGAAGTATATAAAGTTTTTAGATGCTAAATGGAATGTCTTATGTAGTTTTTTTCAAACTACTATTTCCCATAGAGTTATAGAAATAAATAAATTATTTTTTTAAGATATGTACCTCTTATATATCATAATTAGAAAAATAAGGTAAAATATTTCAAAGTACATGATGTTTTTTATAAATAATTACTTCAATTAAAATGGGAATTTGAATTATTAACCCTATTGTATGATAATATAAATAGTTGTAAAGAAGAAGGTAGTGGAGATGTTGGGAAATTTCATAAGAGTAATACACTTTTTTATGTTTATTTAAAGATAAAATTATCTTTACTGGGAAACTTCTTCAAATCCATAAAATTATATTATATAGTAATGTGTGGCTCAAGGGGAGTTATCCCAAACCTCAACACTAGGGGATATATCACCTACTAATATTTCATCTTATAGGGTTGAGTAGGATTTATTGGTTGTGAGAGTATAGCATGAACTACAAGATGCCAGTCTTGTTGTGGAGGGATCAATTCAATGTTAGGAAGTATAAGTTTCTAAAGTTATTGATCCAAATTTTGAGATAGATATTTTAGTTCCTAAGGATATTAAAATTGAAACTATTACAAATGTGATAAATATTTAGGAAATAAGAGAAGATGAAGTCAGATTTGAACCTCAAGTAGAGCACCCTGAGGTTAATCCAATCGCTCCTAGATTTCATTCTCATGAAAGAGATGAAGGTGGTAATGTGATTCTGGAATCTACAAATCATTATCACATTCCATAGCCTATTCCAAAACATCCCCTCATGCAGGATTATGCACATTCAATGATAAATATCAAACATAGTTCTAATATACAACCCTTTTCTTCTACTCTAATGATGTAGTTTGATAATCTTAGAAGTGATAATAGTGAGTCAATGAAAGTTCCAATATTTTCAATGGATGAGATAAAATATCTTAGAGAAATTTATATATCCAATTGAGATATTGGAAATTTATTTGGTATGATATAATCCCAAAATTATCTAATTATGACCCTTCAGACTATCTTTCCTTTATAATAAGTTTTTTCTAAGATAAATGCAAAAGATCATTGGGAGATGAAAGCACATGTGAGTAGTTTGAAAGATGTTTTTTTTATCATGTCAGAGTTTAATGAACTTTGTGTTCTTATTTAATATCAAATATACTTGAATAAAAATATTCTTATGGTTCAATCTGACATGTATTAGGATAAATTTGATGAGATTTAGAGTTTTAAGTTCGAACTAAAGTAGATCTTTCATACCAAGAAGAGTATTGAGGTAAGTCAGGTTTAATTCCTTAAAAGGGTTTAACCAACTTCAATATCTTATAAAATTGTACCTTTAATGGTTCCTAATATTAATGATGAGTTTTATAAAATGATTTAAGAGCTAATATTTGTCTCTTATCAAATTAAATTTCTTTAGCGTGATATGATCACACCAATGAAAATGAAATATTTCAAGAGATAAATTTTCGATAAGTTTCCAGATACCTGATAAGCATTTATAAATCTTGGTATTTGAACTAACATGTCCTTAAATTATATGGTTGGATATATTTAGGAATTTAGTGGAAATTTGAAGGAAAGTAAGGAATTTTATAAAGATATTCAAGGTATGGTTTCTAGGTCACATGGTCCAATTACTAGAAATAATTTGAAAATAATAAAATTTATGGTAAAGAATTTTGAGGATGTTGAAGGGTTATACTCTGAAGAGGTTTCTTATTCCATATAGTCTATGGAATATTCAATAGTTTTAGTTTATTCTACTAGGAAGGATCTTGTTGTATATAACCCTCTCCGATTTACCCAATCTATGAAACAAGATACCCCTACTATATTTGTTCCAATTTCACCTGAGCCAGTTGTTTTTGCTACTAATGATCCTATATCTCAATATAGTACTATTAAATAAATAATTCAAGATTTAGTATTTTAGATATCTTGATTGAAAAGGAAGATATAATCTATGAACGGTATAATAAATAGTGTGCAACGATGTGTTGACTGGGTTCTAAACAAGTAGTATTTATATCTTCCAGCAACTTCTTATAGCTCTAAGACTACTGCCATAGTTAGTTAAGATCAGATGTTCTCATCTAGTTAGCTTGATTCTTTCAAAGGGATTCTAATAATGGTTTATAAATAGTTTCCCAGATGTGTATAAATGCATCAAATTCAATTCATATGTTTTTAAAATATGATATTATCAAGTGGATTGACATGTGTGTAGATGATGTGTTATCCCTTAGAGGAGGAATATATATTGGATTAGATCCTCCAGATACCTCTACAGGTACAAGAAAAATATTATAAATTTCTTTTGATAAAGATAAAATCTATCATAAAGATAAATCCATGGTGGATGTTTCCTTAGCCGTTGAAATATCAAGTCAAAGAGCTACCTCTTTAGGAACTCCAATAAAATTGGGCTTAACTCCTACTAGTTTTTATGACTTCAATATTGATTCAAAAAATATTAATGAAGTTATCATCACACCTTATAAGGATCCAAGAGATATAGATGAACTTAGATTTCAAAATCATGATACTATAGAGATAAGAAATTCTATGTTTCCACCTATGAAGTAACCTCTTACTAGTTTTTTACATGTATTTGTGTGGGTGTAGAGTGTTTTTGATTTTAATAAACATGTTCATACTTAATGAAAAAATTATTTTTCCATTCAGTGTGTGTTTCAAAGAAATTTTTTCATTTAATGTTTGAATCTCTCTACTTTTTTTACTGAATTTCATCCTTTACCTAATTGTAAATTCATTTTAAATACTCTACTTAAAGATTCTATTACTCTAAGTGCTACATTAATAGTGTTTTTTAATCCTTAACATTCCTTTTTAAGGACATAAAAAGGGAGAGAATCATCCAAAATATTAATAAATAGAGGATAACTTTACCCATGGAGGAGAAGTCCTCCAAAGTGATAGAAGTTTCCAGTTTAGGGGCATAGTAAAACAATAAACACAAAATTTTAAAAGACACGTCTATATTTTTTTTCTATCACATCCTATAACAACTTGCTAATGGTTTTTGTTTAATGTCTTATGGGTTTTTGAACAATATAATGGGCATATTATTGGACTACTAATGTTTTTCCATCCTATCCCACGTACTTTTGGTTTTTATAGACTCAAATAATCTTTATATTTACTAATGTATTTGTTTATTAATGTGTTCAATTATGATTTATCATATTTTAGTCCATTCAATTGAATTTTTCAAATTCTGTAAGTTCTCTAAAAAATTTCTTAATTATATATAATCAGTTATGTGAAGAATTTCTCTAAATATATAAACAAATACATCATGAAATTTTCTATATGGAAATCACCTACATTGATGAATCATATATATGAGCAATTAACTATGTAGATCAATCATCTACTCGAATCGTTTATGTTAATAAAATTAGTTACATGAAAAAGATTAATGATAATTCGTTTGTGTGGATAAATTAACTACATGAATAATGGCTATGTGGATCAGTTCATCCCTGTGAATTCAAATAAGTGAAATTCATCGATGTGGTGATCCAAAATCAGTTGTGTCCTTCAATAACCTGTTATTTAATATCGTTGGTGTGCTTTTAGTGAAAATCAATGTTGGTGTTTATACATTAACTGTTATATTAACTATTTATAGAAAATTTTAATATAAAATGATTTCAAGTACCATGAAGAGAAAAATTATAATGGTAATTTAATGGACAGTACTATTGACAATGTGTTTTTGAGAAAATGGATTGTGCAATTTAATTATAATAAGGTATTTTATTGATCTGATGTTCTATGATTAAAATAGAATCTATGTTTATATTTTTATGTATCTTTAAGGGAGGTGTGAAGTAGTGAAGAAGGTAATATAGATAAAAACAGAAGCACTTTCACTTTCAACTCTCTAAAATCTCTTAGTGTATTGCTTTATTTTTATAAAAAATAAATAAAAAGATTCATTGATATATTTAGGCTACTAAGATCATATTAGTTGGGTTTAGAATACCCACCTTAATATTATTTGTATTATTATAATCTCCCTGGGATATTTCTATTCTTATTTCAATTGTATCAATAACACCCCGAGATTTTATGATAAGTATTCTTTTTTAATTTATTTAATGTCTTGTGTTGTATGCTACACCAATATTATCTTGCGCTATATTCAAAACTGTAATAGCTTGCAGTATACACAACACTATTCTTGGATTGTGTTACACAAAATTTCAAGTTCGTTTGATAGAAATTATTCTGCGCAACATTGAGTGTATATATATATATATTCAATGTATAAATGAAATATGTTTGGATTCTATAATGCACAACAATAAAGGAATATTTCAATACATGCAACCTTGACTTGGTATACTTTACATGCAATCGTGACCTTCCACGATAGCATGTGTTGTATGCAATACCGAGTTTCACTAAACAACGATATGTTATTAAAATATTATATAAACTAGCCATTATGAATAGTAATACCCACTTTTTAAAATTTTATAAATTTTATCTTTCAAAATGGACTTCATTTTTGGATTCGTAATATCGAAATTATTCTAGGGTAAAATTTTGGTATTTTTCTGAAAACTTTCTATTTTTGATTAATAGTGATAACACTCGGTTACTATTTAAAAACAGACTTTTTATTTAAATATTTATTTATTTTATTTAAATTTATTTTAGGTCAAAATTGATACATAATACCTATATAAGTTCAATGTAATTAATTGGAGTAATTTTATAATAATTTTAGGTATATAAAAATTTTATTGAACTTTTCACCGTCTTTTACCCACCTCCTAGGAGAATTTGAAAATTTACATAAAACATAATTTTACCGCTTTTGTGAGTGGAATTTTTAAAATCCTAGAGAAATGGTTAATATCAAGGAGTAAAATTTGGTTCAATAAGATAAAAATAATTTATGGTGAATAGTAATTTTTACTTTTATTTACCACGATTAAAAGTAAATTGGGTAATTAAGGGTAAAAATGATATTATTATTACCCTTACACATGTCCTAATTCTATTGGATAAGTGTAATTCGACCAAAAACAACCTTAGGAATAAAATATTACCCTTTAGGTCCACTTGGATTAGATTAGGACATTAATTATTATTTTATTTAAAGAAGAGTTAAAATAGTTAAAATCAACGTTTAATAACTATAACATTTTTAATGTAGGGTTATACATAAGATAAATTCTACTACAAATATTCATTAGAAATCTAAAATGATTTCCTACATAATCGTATTTTATTTATAATTTTTAGACATTAAATAGTTTAATTTATTTATGACACAATGCTGATGCAGTAATTACCTTATTAATGAAATATTAACATAATTGATGTTATAAATACCCAAATAATTGTAATTTGAGACTTTTTATAAATTAAAATAATTTTTTAGGTTAATATGACATGTTATTATTGATTTAATTAATTTTTTTCGAACTAATCATGCTGTTATAATTTTCACAAAAATCAATTACCAAATAGTGTCAAAAATTGATAGAAAATTGTTTTTAAAACAAATATTATATTATTAATTTTTATTCTATTCCTAAAATCTAAGGATTGTCCAAATGACTTAGATAAGGTTATATATATTAATAATGAACCAATAGGGGTTATTTTGACTTTTTATAGTAAGTTTATTAACCATATAGTGTAAGAAAATAAGAAGACAGAGTAAAAGTTAAATTATTTACCTTAGAGTTAAATCTAAATGATAAGGATAAAATAGTAACATAAACTTGTCTAAAACCTATTGGTTGAGATTATTTACACCCATACCCAATTTAGATTCTAAATAAATCAATTTGGATCTATTATAAACCGAATATGACTTTATTATAAAATAATATGTTAAGTTTTTTCTAAGGTGCCCCTCTCTTCCCTTATAAAAGGGCACCTCCTCCCACTCCTCCTAAAATTTTGAGAGTTAAATCTTGGCCAAACCCTAAATATTTCCCTTCTCAACTTCCCTAGAAACATACTAGAGGTCATGTACTTCTTCAAAGACCAATTTTAGTTCCCTAAGAGGGGGTTTCAAAGAGGCGTGTCGAAGAAGAGGTAATATCTGTTACCGATTCTTTCAAATTTATTTCTTCTTCTACTTCCTCTTATTTAGTTGTTTAATTATGAAGTAATAACATAATTATCAATAATATACTAATATGTTATTATAAATATGAAACAACCCTATTTCACCTTCTATCCATCCTACGAAAAACAAAATTACCGCGCGTGCGTACGTACAGAATACTGTCTCCGCATCGTGGTGTAATCTTTTTTCCACTGCCACCTTACTTGGATGGGTATAATGGTGTAAAGAATTAATATTAATGATTTTTGTAAAGTGATATTGATTCTGAAATAATATACATACACTTCAATACAATTTCACTATCATGGGAACAATATCATCGCTCGTGCGTACGTAGGACCTACCGTATCCTCGATGTGATGTGACTCGTTCTACATGATCTTTATTGAATAATGATTATATAAATTAATTTAATGAATAAATATGATATATATTAGACTAAGACCTTTTTTTAAATGAGTTATCTATAACCCAAAAATAATAATAATAATTTACTCGACAAAACATGCAAAAGAACATAAAGCAATGAACACCTGAATAACAAATAGCAATGAAATATTACTAATAAGAAGATAATAATATGAACATATGTGATATCATAACAATGAATATGATTCTATAATAAGTCAATGAAAATATTTAAATCATTATAAAAGAGGTTCGGATACGTACGATGAAAATCGGACCTAAGGTAAGGGAAGATCTAGCAATCTCATTTTTATCTGATATTATTTATACTTTAGAATTTACTGGGGAATATTCATCATCTAAATCCATGTTTCCTCAATATGTAATATTATTTCTATCATCCTACAATTTTTTAAATCCAATTTTACCCATTGGTGAGTTTTTAGTAAAATATATGAAAGGAATCTTTTGTCGTTTTTGGTACAAGGAACTTTTTGGATTTTCTGGAAAAAGTACGAGAAGAATGTTTTTTTTGAAATTATACAACATGAACGGATTTTTACGGTTTCATAACACCTTATTTCCATGATGATTCATATGAAATATTTCATGATTATATTCAAAAAAATCCTTTTCTTTTAAAATTGCATGGAATTTTGTGAAAAGAAAATGATTTTGAAGAAGAAAGGATATTTTCCTCAAGATTTCATTTCAAGTGTTTTATCAAAACAATTTTCCATCTAAGATGACATTATTTCATATGTGTATGTTTCAAGTATAATGTCTCTATGATTTATATGGCCTCAATTTTCTTATGATGAAATGATATCCATTTGTTTTATGTGGATTATGTTATGATGGGATGATGTTTATGAAACCCATTTTATTCTTTGGGTTATGATGAATGATTTATGTTTATTTTGTGTCACCATTAATAATGATTTCATTATTATATGGGTGGTACCTATATCTCCCTCCAATGCATTGGGTAAAGATTTATATCTCATGATATAGACAAGGCTGGAAAGGTAAGTTAATCCGATGTAGTGTTATAGGACTGGAACGAGGAGTGAAATCCATTCAGAAAGGGACTTTGTCCACTAAGATGGTCTTGGTAGCAATGCCTCAGCTACTATGGAAATCATATCATGTGCTTAATGGTTTTCCACAATTACATGTTCTATTCCCATGCTATTTTATCATGATTGATGTTCCATTATGATCTATGCCTTACGTACTCCCTTGTTTTATGTCATTGCTCAAGATTTTGATGTTTAAATATTATGTTCATGTTTTTTAGTTCAAATGTATATGTTTTGTTTTATTTTCTCTATACATACCCTTATTGAGAATTTGAGATCACCATTATATGGTTTCTTTTCCCCGGGATATAAAGAAGGGTTTTAGTTAAGAAAACAAAAGGGCGAGATATTTATGGGAGATGTTGAAGATCTCCCACCATGATTAGAAGATTATGTTCTGAGTTTCCAAAGACACTAAACTATTACGGACCTTGTGTGTTGTTTTTTGTTATGTATTAAGTATTCTAAAAAAGTAATGTAATTTCCATGTACGTCAAGCTTTGGGTCTCTATAGTTGGTATCAGAGGAAATGTTTATTTAACCTTTAGAAACTAGGATGCGAAAACTTTAGTGAGATCCCTATAAATATTTCTAAGGTATATCTAGTGATGTCCCTAAGGATAATTTTAAGTACAGGTTATAGTCCTAGAATTGTGGTAAATATATTATAATTAAACTTAAGATGTTATATATTGAAGTTACTCCCCCTTTATTATGTTGTTTTACCTAGCATGATTCTTTCCTCTCACACTATTCTTTTTGGGTTTTAGATGATGGCTGGAACCCGAAAGAACCATGTTGATCAATGTAATGGGAAATGAAATGATTGTCCTCCTGAACAAACCAATGTTATGGGAGATGGAGTGCAAAATCTTATTGCTATACTTACATAAGCTATGAATCATTCTGGACTTCCAAATGAGCAGAGAAGGGAACAATATTCTATTGAGTCCCTCATGAGGCAACTTCCACCTTTAAGTGGGTCTTTTAATCCAAATGTTGTTGAACAATGGATCAGTACCAATGAAAAGATATTTTCCATAATTCGCTGTTCAGAACATGAAAAATTAATTTTGGCTATTTACTGGTTAGAAGGTGAAGCAGACCAATGGTGGACTCTAGTTAAAAATACAAGGCCCCAAGATGAAACTGAATCCATGGAATGGGCCAAGTTTAGGAAACTTTTTTTTCAATAAGTACTTCCCTCATATTCTTAGAACAATGATATAAAATGAGTTCCTTGAGATTAAGCAGAAGGATTATGAATCTGTTGGTATATACGAAGTGAATTTTACAAGGCTTGCAAGGTATGCATCTGCCTTTATCCTCCAACCTGAAATTAATGTTGATCGATTCTTCAGTGGTTTAAAACCAAGTCTTCAAAGGGCATTAGCTATAAGAGACTTCATTAGCTATGAAGAAATTGTGAGTTGTGCTATCAAGGTAGAACTGGAAGTTGGTGTTACATATCCATCTCATGGTTTTGACAAGAAAAGAAAGATGGAGTTCAAGGAAAAACCTCAGAACAATGTTGAAAAGAAGGTGAATGTTTATTTATGTTCAAAGTGTGGAAATAATAATGGTGGAGATTGTCTAAAAGGTACTAAAAATGTTTCAAGTATGGAAGATAAGGACATCGAGGATCTGAGTACTGAAGTTATGGGAAAAAGGATTCTAATGAAATGAATAGATAAAAGACTATAGAGAACGCTCCACCAACACTTCAATGCTTCAAGTACAAGGAAATGGGTCATTATACTAATCAATGCCCTAATCCAAGGGTTAATGATGATTGACATGAGCAACCTCTTAAGGAAAAGGACAAAGGGAAGTCACATGTGATCAGTATTTGTGATGTCAAGTATGAAAATGATGTGGTGGAATGATTATGTTTTTATGTAACGGGATTCCAAAATAATGTTTTGAAATCTCATTTATAGTATTGTGGAATATTGGAATATCTACGTATTGGTTTATTGTGGTTTTAAATAATTATATGGTACCGGTAACCATGAAAAGTGGTTGAAATATTTTTGGAAATAAGATGATATGCGCATAATGAAGGGATAAAGAGAAAATGAAATGAGATCATGACTGATATAAGGAAAAAGTTATACCATGGTTTGAGTATATAGAAATTTTGGGATTTTGGTATGAGGAAAGAGTTAAATTTTGACAGAATTCATGTTTTCACTAAACTTCAATGGGTATTAATTTTTTAAAATAATACATGATTAAGGTATTCTCATGTTTGGAATATGACCAACAAGATATATCGTATGATAAATGATGGTATTCACATGATCTGTAGATGACATTTCCTGTAATCATTTTCTTTATACTATGAGAATGGACAGATGTATTTTGGATAAGTCTAAAGATTGTAATGGATTATGTTGGACATCATATAGTATTCTTTAAGTCTAGAACTTTTTTTCGATATTATTTTTGTTATTTTATAATAGTGTAGTTTTAGAAAAAGGATAACCTGTAGGAAGGGAGACAACCCATCGCATCGGGCAAGGTTGCGAGAATTGAAACCACAACCGATGTGCGACAGGACTTTATCACCTACCACTGGCTTACAGGAAGTCCCCGGTTAGTAGAGACTAGTTGTATTTTATTAACCAGAATGATAGATGAAGTATAAGTCCATTTTTGAAACCATATATGATAAACCTCACCATATATGGACTTATGTATATTTGTTAACTATTTCTAACCTTTTGTTTGAGATAGATGGAATGACCCATCATTCCATCACATGATCTGATAACACTTCAAGAATGACAAATTCAACTTCATTTCTTTAAGAGATGAAGTGAAAATTGTTCAAGGCATGAACAACAGTGAGATTGTACCAAAATAAAGTAAGTACTTATTCTAATTCAAATTCCTCAACTTTAGGGAAATGACCTTGAAAAAAAATGTTGTCCTAGTGTATTCATATCTGATGAATCAGATGGTACCTTATATCATCAAAAATTAATGGTTTTGTGATTGTTGGATTTTTTTATATCCATGTTCTCTACCACTCTCCATCAGAACATTATGGTTATATTTCTCTTTCATATCCATATTTTCATCTATGTTCTCCAATGTGGAAACCCAGTGATTAGTTAATTTGGGTAATCTTTATGTTTCATACTTTTTTTTCAAAGATAATTTTTGGTATTCCTTTTTACGATGTGGGTTTCTATAAAATAAACTCTCATGTAATAAACCATTTATAACCCCGATGAATTTCGAGGGTGAAATTCATTTTAAGGGCGGTAGAATGTAACACCACGAGATTTTATGAAAGTATTATTTTTAATTTATTTGATGGCTTGTGTTTTATGTTACACCAAGATTATCTTGCGCTATACGCAACACCGTATTAGCTTGCAGTATATAGAACACTATTCTTGGATCGTGTTACACAAAATTTCAAGTTCATTTGATAGAAATTATTTTACACAACATTGAGTGTATATATATATATATATATTCAATGTATAGATGAAATATTATTGGATTCTATTATACACAACAACAAAGGAATCTTTCACTACACGCAGCCCGGACTTGGCTTACTTTACATGCAATCACAACCTTCCACGATAGTGTGTGTTGTACGCAATACTGAGTTTCACTAAACAACGATATGTTATTGAAATATTATATAAACTAGCCGTTATGAATAGTAATAACCACTTTTTGAAATTTTATAAATTTTATCTTTCAAAATGGATGTCATTTTTGAATTCAGAATATCGAAATTACCTAGGGTAAAATTTTGGTGTTTTTCTGAAAACTTTCAATTTTTGATGAATAGTGAAAACACTAGGTTACTATTTAAAAACCGACTTTTTATTTAAATAATTATTTATTTTATTTAAATTTATTTTAGTTCAAAATTGATACATAATACCTATACAAGTTAAATTTATTTCATTGGAGTAATTTTATAATAATTGTAGATATATAAAAATTTTAATGAACTTTTCACCGTCTTTTACCCACCTCCTAGGAGAATTTGAAAATTTACATAGAACTTAATTTTACCACTTCTGTGAGTGGAATTTTGAAAATCCTAGAGACACGGTCAATATCAAGGAGTAAAATGTTGTTCAATAAGATAAAAATAATTTTTGGTGAATAGTAACTTTTTACTTTTATTTACCGCGGTTAAAAGTAAATAGGGTAATTAAGGGTAAAAATGATATTATTATCACCCTAAAACATGTCCTAATTAAATTGGATATGTGTAATTCAACCAAAAACAACCTTAGGAATAAAATATTACCCTTTAGGTCCAATTGGATTAGATTAGGACATTTATTATTATTTTATTTAAAGAAGAGTTAAAATAGTTAAAATTAAAGTTTAATAACTAAAACACTTTTAATGTAGGGTTATACATAAGATAAATTTGACTATATTATTAATTAGAAATATAAAAAGATTTCCTACATAATTGTATTTTATTTATAATTTTTAGACATTAAATAATGTAATTTATTTATGACACAATTATGATGCACTAATTAACTTATTAATGAAATATTTACATAATTGATGTTATAAATAACCAAATAAATGTAATTTGAGACCTTATATAAATTACAATAATTTTTTAGGGTAATATGACATTTTATTATTGATTCGATTAACTTTTTTTGAACTAATAATGTTGTTATAATTTTCACAAAAATCAATTACCAAATAGTGTCAAAATTAACATAAAATAATTTTTAAAACAAATATTATATTATTAATTGTTATTCTATTCCTAAAAAACTAAGGTTCGGCCAAATGACTTAGATAAGGATATATATATTAATATTGAACCACTTGGGGTTATTTTGTTTTTTTATAGTTTGTTTATTAAAATATAATGTAATAAAAGAAGAAGACACGGTAAAAGTTAAATTATTTAACTTCGAGTTAAATCTAAATGATAAGAATAAAATAGTAACCTAAACTTGTATAAAACCTATTTTTGAGAGTATTTAGACCCATATCCACTTTAGATTATAAATAAATCAATTTTGAGCTATTATAAACCAAATATGACTTTATTATAAAATAATATTTTAAGTTTTTTTTAAGGTGCCCCTCTCCTCCCTTATAAAAGGGAACCTCCTCCCACTCCTCCTCACAAAATTTTGAGCCTTAATGCTTGGCCAAACCTTGCCCATTTCCCTTATCAACTTCCCTAGAAACATACTATAGGTTATGGTCTTCTTAAAAGACCAATTTTAGTGCCCTAAGAGGAGGTTTTAAAGAGGCGTGTCGAAGAAGAGGTAATATTCGTTACCAATTCTTTCAAATTTATTTCTTCTTCTACTTCCTCTTCATTAGTTGTTTCATTATGAAGTAATAACATCAGTATCAGTCATATACTAATATGTTATTATAAATATTAAACAACCCTATTTCACCCTCAATCCATCCTATGGAAAACAAAATCTCCGCACGTGCATACGTACGGAATACCGTCTTCATGCCATGGTGTAATCTGTTTTCCACCGCCACCTTACTTGGATGGGTATAATGGTGTAAAGAATAACTATTTATGATTATTTTAAAGTGATGTTGATTATGAAATAATATACATACACTTCAATACAATTCCACTATCATGGGAACGATATCATCGCTCGTGCGTACGTTCGGCCTACCATCTCCACGATGTGATACGACTTGTTCTACATGATCTTCATTTAATAATGATTATATAAATGAATTGAATGAATAAATATGATATATATTACACTAATAACATTTTTTAAAATATTTATCTATAATCTAAAAAGAAGAATAAGAATTTATTCGACAAAACATGCATAAGAACATAAAGTAATGAACACCCGAATAACAAGTAGCAATGAAATATTACTAATAAGAAGATAATAATATGACCATATATGATATCATAACAATAAATATGATTATTTAATAAGTCAATGACATTATTTAAATAATTATAAAGGAGGTTCGGATATGTACGAATCAAATCAGACCTAAGGTAAGGGAAAATCTCGCAATCTCATTTTTATCCGAGATTGTTTATACTTCAGAATTTATTGGGGAATATTTATCATCCACATCCATGTTTCCTCAATATGTAATATTATTTCTATCCTCATAAAAAATTTTAAATACAATTTTACCCATTGTTGAGTTTTTATTAAAATATATTAAAGGAATCTTTTGTCGTTTTTGGTACGAGGTACTTTTTGACTTTTTCGGAAAAAGTACGAGAAGAATTTTTTTAACTTATACAGCATGAACGAATTTTACGGTTTCATAACACCTTATATCCATGAATATTCCTAAATATTTCATTATTATTTTCAAAAAAATCCTTTTATTTTAATATTTCATGACATTTTGTGAAAAGAAAATGATTTTGAAGAAGAAAGGATATTTTCTTCAAGAATTCATTTCAAGTATTTTATCAAAACCACTTTCCATCTAAGATGACATTATTTCATATGTGTATGTTTCAAGTATAATGTCTCTATGATTTACATGGTTTCAATTTTCTTATAATGAAATGATATCCATTTGTTTTATATGGATTATGTTATTATGCGATGATGTTTATGAAACCCATTTTATTATTTGGGTTATGATAAATGATTTATGTTTATTTTCTGGCACAAGTAAGAATTATTTCATTATGAGATTGGTGGGACCTATATATCACTCCAATGCATTGGGTAAAAATTTATATCTCATTAGATAGACATGGCTGGAACGGTAAGTTAATTCGGTTCATTGTTACAGGACTAGAATGAGGAGTGAACTCGATTCATAAAGGGACTTTGTCCACTAAGATGGTCTTAGCAGCGATTCCATGGCTACTATGGAAATAATATCATGTGCTTAATGGTTTTCCACAATTACATGTTTTATTACCACGATATTTTATCATTATTGAAGTTCCATTATGATCTATGCCTTACGTACAGCCATGTTTTATTTCATTTCTCAAGATTTTGATGTTTAAATATTATTTTCATGTTTTTAAGTTCAAATATATATGGTTTGTTTTATTTTCTCCATACATACCCTTACTGAGCATTTCATCTCACCCTTAATATGTTTTCTTTTCCCCGACATATAAAGAAAGGTTTTAGGTAAGAAAACAAAAGTGTGATATCTTTATGGGAGATGTTGAATATCTTTCACCGTGATTAGAAGATTATGTTCCGAGTTTCCAAAGACACTAAACTATTACGGTCCTTGTGTGTTGGTTTTTGTTATGTATTAAGTATTTTGCAAAAGTAATGTAATTTACAAGTACATCAAGATTTGGGTCTCTATAGTATCTTACAACTGTGAGCCTCATCTGTAGACTATATATTCTTTTCTCACTCTAGTTGTGAAGGTTCCAGGAAAAACAACCTTAAATTCTAGTGTTTATAATGTTGTATTGGAGCTCAGTTGAAATATCTTGGTATTATACAAATTTTCTACTACTATCACTCAGTCATGTAGTCCCTGGGAAATAGACTGGAAACCCCTAGAAAAAGAAATAGTCTATTTAAAATAATAAAAATCATAGATTATAGTGTTTGTGGAGTAGAATTGGGGTTTTTCAGACCACTATAAATCTATGTGTTTGATATATTTTCTTTTTTATTTTATTTATTTTATATGTATGTGTTAATAAAATATCAGTGGATACTATACCTTAAATATTCTAGTTTTTCTATTTTATTAAAATTTCAATAACTCAATTCACATTCCTCTTAAGTCAGAGTGGTTTCAGTCTCTGACCAACAAGTGTTACTCAATATGGAAAGTGGTCTAGTGAGATCTTGATCAAAAATGATCATAAGTTCATATGAAAATTTCCACTATAAGATGTATCATATAATCATAATTATACTAATATAATCTACTTATTTATGAAAATGAGTCACCCCTTGACGTGGAACATATCAATATAGTTTGGGTCATCACATACATTCATGATTATACAAAAAAGATTAACCATCTTGATGAATACATCAAAATTTATTCATCTAGCTAATAATAACATCACATGAACCTCATCCAAGTAGTCAAGCACATCAAATTTCAGTCAACTAATAATAGAAATCAATTTCATCATTATAATTAAATCAGGGTCCAATGCCTTTTTTCATCATACGAGTGGAAAAATATCATCTTGGTTGAGCTTCAACTGATGTCATGATTAACAATATACCAACTGCCCCCTGATTAGAAAATCCATAAGGCTTTCATAAGATGGGTATCAATGTATGAAGGTTCTCATGATAGGTATCACACAAATATTAGGAAAATAGGATTCATAATAAGCATATATGCATAAGTATTTCAATGACCATATGATATTTCATGTGATATAATTTGGTGGTTCAATCCAAATAGTAAGACTCCACTTGTTATCTCAAGAGTCCTCTTCTCATACTAATCATAACATGTCATAAAAAATCATAATAAATCATTATGATAATAAATCAAGGATAAATCAAATTCATACTTTGAGAGGATATTACCATTCGATTTTTTATATAAAAAATTATAGTACCCCTAAATAAATGGTAAATGAATATATCCATTTTTAAAAAATAATGATATATTTTACAACCATTATGTCCAATTTCTCTTGTATCTTATTCTATGAGATTCAACATGACCATCATGATTTTAATATAGTATTGTTTTCATTAATGGATCTATAATATTATCCTTTATATCCACCCAAAAGGTCTTTATATCACCCCACTCAATGATCTTTCAAATGATATGCTACTTGAAAAGGTTGTATTTGTCCCTTTGGTGAGATCGGGTTTCCTTAGCCTGAGTAATAGTTCTGTTTTTTGCATAGTAAATCCATATTTCTAACTCAATTCTAGGAACCACCTAAAGTTTTGTGAAAAACTTCTTAATCTAAGAAAATTCCTTTATAGTATCTGATATATAAATGCACTCTTCCTCTATCATCGATTCTGCTATGGTTGGTTGTTTGGAACTCTTCCATGTAATAACTCCATAATTTAACAAAAACCCATATTTATATCAGATGAAACCTTTATCATATTGGAAACATATATCAGTGTCACACCTTAAACAAATATCTCCCTCTCCTATAAAAAACAAGAACATGTTATTAGTTCTTTTTAAGTAATTAAGGATTTTCTTTAATATAATCCAATGACTCTTGCTGGGATTGTATTGGTATCTACTTATGATGCTCAAATTCTAAGTGACATTGAGTGGAGTACACAACATGGAATATATTATATATCATAAAAATATATATATGGAATTATATCCATACTTTATAAATATTTATAAGGATCTTGAATCACAATATGATTATTTCCATGTAACACTATTAAAGACCTCTTTTTTGAGTTACCCATTATAAATGACTTTAGAACATTAATTTTTTGTGTTTTTTGACCCAGTCTAAGAAACCAATTTAATATATCTCTATAGATATCCATACACATTATAAAGGATTATTTACCCATGTCTTCAATTGAGAATCATTTTTCCAAATAATATCTTTATAAAGTGTACATTCAGGAAATCATTTTAGAATATGAATTATATCATATATATACAATATCTGAAATAACACCACAATACCACTAATATGATTTTATACACAATAGTCACGTGTGTTATACATTAAACCAAACACATTGATTGCATCATCACACCATATATTTCAACTCCGGGAATTTTTCTTAAATTCATAGATAGACCATTATAGCTTGTAAACCTTAGAAGACTCATTTGGAATTTAAAAAACTTTTCGTTGTATCATATACTTACTCTTTACTAAATTATCATTGAGGAAATTGGTATCTACAACCAATTTATATATCTCATAATCAATATTATTTTGTATAGAAATCTATATCTGAATAGAGTTTATCATCACAATAGATCAAAATATTAATTTCTAGTAAATACCATGGTTTTTTCACTATTTACTACCAAGTGTGATTTATAAGAATACTCCCTACCATCCATTTTAATTTTCATAAAAAAAACCACATGATTGGGTCACAATCATTTATGTGAATCCACTAGGTTCCAAAATTTCTTAGTGTATATGGAGTCTATATTAGATTCCATGGATTTTAACAATTTCTAAAAATTATATCTCTCAATGGACTCTCAGTAGATGGTAGGTTCATCACCTACGAACATTACTTCATTATAATTTACATAAAGAAATCCATGTCTATCAGGATCTTAATGAATCCTACTAGACATTCAAGATTCTTATATAACCAGAGATGTTTTTTATTTAAACTTTTTTTTAAAAATCTGCATAATTATATATCAGAAACACATCATATTTTTTGTTCTTGATATTCTTTAATTTTAATTCCCCTCCCTCTGACACCTCGACTAATACGTTCCTTCTCAAGTAATGTATAAAATTTTGATTCAAAAACATTGTGCTCAATATTATTATGGAAATAATATCCCTTATTTTCATTAGGATAACTAATAAATAATCACTTTTCAGATTTAGAGTCAATATTATCGAAATAAAATCATTATATGAATGATTTACAGTTCTAAATCCCCAAAAAAATTGGGACATTTCTCATACCATATCACATATGGTTTCGTCATGATTACTCTAGAGGGAATAAAATTAATAATTAATAAATTAGTTTGCAAAGAATATCCATATAATATAATAGGATAGTTACAATCACTCGTCATTTATCAAATAATTTCCAAAAGGGTATAATTCATCCTATGAGATACACCATTTTACTATGGTATTCCATAATTATTTGTGGAATAATTCCATAATATCTTATATTATTAGTTAATTCTTATCTAGAGTATTAACCACCCTGATCTGATTTAAAAATCATAAAACCTTTTCCTAATTGATTCAATACTTCATTAAAAACACTTAGAAATTTTCAAAAAAAATTATACTTGTTTATCATTTTAATCAAATAACCATATCAAATTAAGTCATTAGTAAAATTTATGAGGTAACTAAAACTTCCAATTGCTTTTGTACTCATTTGTGAACATAAATCACTATATATGATATCTAATAGTTCACTATAACTTTAAAATTTTACACTGAATAGTGTGTTGGTTATTTTTTAAAATAAACAAGATTCATAGTTATTAAGAAATTCATAATTTAATTGTTCCAATAATCCGCCTCTATAAAGCCTTTGGTTGTGTTTCTCATTTATTTGTCAAATGAGACAATACCAAAAGTGGTCGGGGTTAGAATTAATCATGACCTTATTATTGTAAATTTTATAGACATGATTATCCATATCTATAATGTATAAATCATTAACCATATTTTATATTCCACAAAACATTTCATTAATATATATAGAGAAACTTTTATTCATAAAAATGAATTAAAATGCCTTTTAATCCAAATAAGAAACACAAATAAAATATGATTTTATTGTAGGAGCATAATAAAAGTTATACTTTACCTATATTCAATTCCCTCATATCTCTGAGTTTGTCTTTATCAGTATAAATGTGTGATCCACACTCGGTGTCTAGTACCCATGAGTCGGATATAGATAAATTGATCTTTATAGAATTCACATTGAAATTATCATAATACGTATTTTTGAGAACACTTCTAAACCTTAGATACCAATATATACTTTTTTTATAGTTCATTCCTATAATATATCTCAAAATGATCATCATGATGCATCCCTTAAACTAAAAAAATAGATATCTATAAGTGATTACCATTTTTTTATCTTCACATTAATGAATTTTAATGAAGGTAATTTCACTAAAAATAATGACCATTTATTGTATATCCATTTAGTGAGACAATATATATATTTCATCATAAATTACATCAAATATCACATAAATAATATAGGATTAAATCTTATAGAAAACTATTTTCAGTCATATCATATGAGATTATTGGATATCTAAGTAGATAACTCTTTACCCAAATCCATCATATGAATTCAATCAACTTTATTCATCTGATATCCCATCAATGAAGGTTCCCCATCTAAGTATAACCTAAAGAAAATTCCAATATCAAGACACATAATAGTTAGGTTCACCTTATTAATTACTTGACTTATACAAAATAACCTAGGGTAACATAGAAATTAGAGTCATCAATACTGAATAATTGAGGTCTCGATAAGTGTCACTTTTAAAGGAATTTCACACTTAGTATTACAGTGTTAATCTTTTAAAGTATCGCCAATTTAATATATATCACATGAAAATAAAATCCATAACTATTGAATCTCATTTAATATTTATTATCTAATTCTTTTTTCATTTATATATACATTCTTGTAAGGATTTAGTTTTGGAATCCATATTCCAGACACCAAATTAATATGTTTATTTCATATTAATTTATAACCTGTTAATGTGTAACCCTTTACACAACCCACATTTTTCATTACTCACTCAAAAAATAAGTTAAACATATTAACACATATCTAAATGAATAATATACATGCGTTATAAAAACATTCCACATAAATTCTTAAAATTATATAAGATTAATAATCTTTATATGAGTAATGTAGAATCCATAGATAGAAAAATTCCACCTTTCTAGAAAAATTCATAAGCCTCCGAGATATAGGGAAGTTGACTCAAATTCACACTACCTAGGGATACTTTACTAAAGAAAAAATTAAATTCATCATAACTCTAATGCCTAATATGTATAAAATATATTCAATGACTAGATTCAAGATAATATCTTTAAATAAAAATAGAGGTTAATGTGAATTATTACTAAATTTTATGTTGTTGTACCAAGCATGTAATTCATGGCATAAAATAGTTTAAGAAGAAATTAATCACAAATATTAAAGCATATATAATATCAAAATTTCCTAAAAAATTTACAAATATAAATTTTCAAAAGTAATAAACAAGTAATTATAAAAAAATCAAAACCTGATATATAAATATAAAGATTATTTATTTTAATTACTTCTGAAAAACACCTATTTACAATTCCTAATAGTTATCTATTATAAATAATTAATAAATCATAATAAATGATATTAAAAATATTAAAATTTTCATACTTTTTGATATGTTTTATTTTATGATTGATAATAGATAATTATCAATCATAAGTTATGATTGGTATGTAAAGGTAACTATGAAGATGAGTTTTCATATAAGTGGTAAAGGAAATGAACTTTACATACGAGTCATACTTGATGATATGTGATATATCACAATCCATGTGTAAAATTTATCCATGAAAATGTTGAGTGATACCTATCAAAAACCAATACTACAGTAAAGGGAGTGACCATTATGCATTGGGTAAAGTAACTTTTACATGTGGACTTATCATATTTTATGATATGTGCTATATTGTAACTATGAATCGATGGTTTGTATTCACATAGCCCTGGATTTACTCATATACTAAAATATCTATTATATCATATCTTATGGTAATTAAAAAACCATGGGTTTTAAGTATATCATACCTTATGATATACCCCAGTCATACAAATTTCTATGAAAAATAAAATTATAATATCTTATATCATAAAGACCTCTAGTCCAGTGGATTAAATTAAACAATGTTTTATCATACAATATGATATGGCCTCATGAAGATTATGATATATATATATATACTTTATAAAAAACAAAAAAACATGTTGATTCATTGGTGAAATTGTCTTTGATACCATTGTTGGATTTTAAGGGATCATCATATGCTCATAAAAATGGAAGAAACCTAGTATAATACATGATCAATCATAAAAAGAATCAATATATAAAATAAAGGTCATAAATATAAAACATACTTTGATCGTAATTATATTCAACTATGGTAAACATGATAGAGTGTACTTTATTAAGATCACCGAGATATTACTGAATGATTCTCATCTCCATAGGTGGAACATAGGCCCCTGGAAACCTTTTTCATAATAATAGGGCCACGAACACCAATATTGTATTGACACCTTCTTTATACAGATAAATAATGGTTAGGAAGAAAACATTAATTATATATTATAGTATCTCATTATCAATAACAAGGGGATATTATCCATTATATAGTCTTTTTTCATTAAATAAAGAAAGTCTTGCATTGGATACTTACACATAGTAGTTTTCATAAATTACAATAATGTATTTATATTGGGTTTTTCTCAATTGAACACTTTAAATGATCATGAACCATTTGTGTATCCATAATTGAATCATTTTGATGATTTATAACATAAGGTAATTGATTGAGAATGTATGTTAAAATGCATGCATTCAATATCTCATATCACATGTCTATGTATACAATTATGGAAACTGATCATATGATATGATAAAAGAATTTTTAATCCCATATCTCTATCTATGACTCAAGGGTTTTTTAAAATAAGATATACCTATTTTAGTATATTTTCAACAGTACCAAGTGTGAGTTAGTGCATATTAAATGGACTGCATTCTATGTATTCTATTTTTTTCACCCACATGGCACACCTAAAATTTCATTGTGTACCTTTCATGAGTTTTTGTGTGTTACATTGTGTGTACATCCATCCACATGTCGTGTAATTTAAATTTGTTCATGTATCCAAGTTATAAGTCAATAAAAATTTTGTAATTTCATAATGTAGTTAACCAAAATACATGTCATGATTTATATGTGCTCAAATCCATCAATGGTTATACAAGGTGTGCACTAGAGACACATCATGTAATCTTTATCAAGTTGTGTGTCACATTGGTGATTAATATGTTGTAGGTAATGACATCATGTACCGGTCAACATACATTTTTGTTATTATCATAGCCCGCACCATATATGGTTGAATGAGGGTACATGGTGATTAATTTACTATTATACACTATGAATCTTTGTCATGCAACCAGTAGACCCATGAAATGTAAATACCCATGTTTTTTTGGGTTGTGAAAATGAGAATAAATTTTCATTTTTTGGTTTCAAAAGACCATGAGGGGGTAAAATAGTCATTTACCATATTATACAAACACTGATAATTTTTTTACCACACATTTGGTCCCAGAATAAGGTATTTGCCCTATTATTGGGGTTTTTGGAATTCTAAAGCATTAAAATATTCATATAACAATTTGTAATTACTATTTTATTAATTAAAAATTATTTAATTTTTGTTCATTTGAATGGTGATATACTTTAAACATAGAATCTTGTTGAGATCTTGACTCCAAACATGAGTTCTAAATAGAGGTTTTCTAGTCAAGGCATTATCTTATTACAGGTGTTAGGGCCGATCCCAGGCCCCTTTTTCATTTCCATTTATTTTTATTCTTTTTTATTTTTTTATTTTCATTCCCTTTTATTTTCTTCTATATTCATTTCTTTCTTGATCATGTCTATTGTTTTCTCATATGTATTACAACCTATATAGAGAGACAGATTGAAGAGGGAGAAAGAGGAGGGATTAGAGAAAAGGAGCTCACATATACCTAGATCGGAGCTTAGTGGGTGTGTGGCATGAATCAAGTTTAAAACTTTGTAATTTTACCCTATATGGTTCATACGTTGTATATTTTAAGCTTTATATCCCCCTAAATTAGTTTTTTTAAATTTTAAAACTCTAAGATATGTTTGTGGGGTCCCATGGGTGTAATTTGGGTTTATTTTTTTGTAAAAACAGGGTCTCTAGGAGGATTTAAATGGTTTCCTATTCGGGAAACCTTATAATAAGGTGAGTGGTATCAATAAAACACAATATTTGTTATTTTTATTTGTGGTGGATAATTTTTTTGAAACTAAAAGTTATGTACTTGGAGTAAACACCGTGTAATGGGACATGGCCATGTGGCTAGTACTTGGCCAGACACCCCATGTAAGGGGGGCTTGGCCCTGTAGTAGTGCATGGCTAGACCATGAGTGTTCCATATATATGTAGTAGTATTTTTCTAGGTCCCAGTCATACCTAGGTTATGTACATGTTCATGTCCAAGTGTGGTTTTGAGATGACACATTGTGTACTCGGAAGTACATGCTGCATAATTTTCCCTTTGAGGGGTTTTGAGTGATTTTATTCCTTGAAGATGGAAATGGTCTCAAGATGAGTTTTTCTCATAATTTTTATGCATATATCAAGATATTGAGATAATTTAGGTTTTTATAGGAAATTTGGGTGGCTCTCTTATCTGGGTGATCATTTGTAGGATAATTTCTTTGAGGTTTCGATTTAGAATCCTACAACAGGTTGTGTAGTGAGTTGTGAGGTCCAATTTAAGGTCTTCAGCTTGGTTACCAGACTATATTGAGTGTAACACTCCGATATTTTATAAAATATTTATTTTTAAATAATTTTATATATTTTATATATTGTGTTACAAACAACACTGAGTTTAAACGAACCATGATTCAAAATAAAAATAATATAATTTTATGTGATAGTTATAATCTAGCCATTAAATTAGTGGATAATAATATGATTAACTACATTATGAAATGTATATAAATTTCCCACTCAATATAAATATATTTATAAATTCTTATAAAATAATAAATCAATTTTTTGTAATGTTATTTTATGATCTAGAAAAAAGTATTCTACAACAAATGATTTTATTATTTTGTGAAAAAATATTATAATTATTTTTGGGAAATTTAAAAAATATATATATATTATAAAAGTAATATAATTTATAAAATAATCCTATAAAAATTATCAAAGGTTGAATTTTTTTTATTTTTTTTTAAGATTTATTTTTCAATGAATATTGTTAAATACTAAATTTTATTAAAAATATATTTTTATTTCAAACATTTAAAAAGTGAGTTTTATTTTTAAAATAGTTTAGAAGTTCATTTATTTATATTATATTATTAATAAATAAATTATGTTCATTAGAATAAATTTTATGGTTTAATTAGGTACAAAAACCCTTTTATACTTAAATGGAATTTTTCTAAAATTTGATTTTCATTGTGTTTAAAGCATTTATATTAAAATTAATTTCTATCACTTATAGAAATATATTTTGATTAAATGGAATTTATATTGGTTTTAAAATGTAATATTTTTCTTAGGATGACTGTTTTTGAAATTTTTTATGATGTTGTTAAATTTTTGGTTAATAGTAAAAAATATAGTTTTTATGAGATATGATGTTGTTTTTGATATCACCATGATATAAAGAATATAAAAAAAATTATGAAACATATGGAATGACTCAATTGTTATAAAATAATAAAAATATACTATATAATTAATTCAATAAAATATTAGTTATAATTTCTTCCATGATAAATATGAAAATCATTTTCAGTGTTGCGTTAGAGGATGCACAACACTAGAAAAGTCAAATTTGGTACCCTAAATATAATATTTGAGATTGAGTAAGTTTTTTCTAGAAATTTATATTTAATATTAATTATTATAAATTATTTTTATGGTTAAACACAAATTTTATATTTATATAACATGTGGTTTACCCAAATTTTTGTGCAATGCTTATGCAAGGCCGAAAAGGTCAAAATAACAAATCTAATAAGTTTTAATGACATAGATATGAGTTAAAATACAAATCTAATGTATCTAAATTGAAATTTTTATCATATAATTATGTTAATTTATTTATAATTTTTTATTTATTAAATAAACACCATAAATTCTATTCCTACATCATTGCTACTTTTATTTAATTAATAGAAAAATAAAATAAATGATTTTAAAAATACAAAAAACTGATATAATTTGAAATATTTATTATTCTCATGAATTTTATACATATATATATATATATATATGAAATTTTAGTTAAGTTTTATAGGTTTTTATTCTAAATACCTCTTTGTAATGATGTATTTAATTTCAAATTAAATGAATAGTGTCAAAATTGATGTTAATGATATTTTTTCAAAATAAAATGTTCTTAAATTATTTAAAAATTATAAAATCTTGAAATAATACAAGGTTTATATTTTATAATCTAAAACTTCATAAATATCCCATTTACTGGAAAATTTCCATCTTATTAGAAAAAAATATAACCTTTAATACTGAAAAGGTTATTATCATAGTTAATAATAAAATTGGTTATCTGAGGATTAATCAAAATAATATGGTTTAAAATGACATAATAATGTGTCTAAATTCTATTGTTTTATGTTATTACTTACCTATATTACCATATATTCTAATCCATTTCCATTTTGACACATTTTTCTTAAGAATTAATTTATTATAATTTAATCTTTTGAGAAATTCTAAAAGTACCCCTCTCTATAATTATAAAAGGGCACCTCCTTCATCACCTCTTTATACAAATTTGAGCCTAATTTCTCAAAAATAACTCTATAAATTTATATTCTAAAATTCCCTATCAACATTATAGAGGTGATGTTACTTCCAAAAGACTCACCATATAGCCCTTTAGAGGAGATCTAAAGGAGTTGTTTCAAAGAAGAGGTAATCCCATTAACCAATAACTTTCTTTTATTCTCTTATTTACCACATCTAAATATATTATATTTATCATAAAATAATAAATTAATTATCCTAAATATTAAAAAAATTATGATTATGAAAAAATGATCTTAAACCCTCTTTCTCATCAAATGAGAAGTGAAATAATCTCTTATGTGTATGGTGGGCTTAACATCTCTACGTAGCGATACAATTAATATTTAATCCCCATATTTTATTTATGGGTATTATGATGGGTTTAATATTTATATATTATATTTCTAATAAAATTATAATTATATAATGATAATATCATCTCTACCTTCTTACAATCCAATCCTTTTAGAAATGATAACATCGCTCGTGCGTATATGTTGACTATCACCTCGACAAAGTGATGTGATTTATTTTACATTTATATTTTGTATGGGTGGTAATGAATAGTATCAATATTATATATATATATATCATATTTTATAGGATAATTAATATTTACCTTTCTTTTGTTTCATGCGTTAAAAAATTCAAACAACGTTTGTGCGTACATATGACCGAGAATCTCCAAGAATGGTGTAATTCATTTTTCATTCTCTAATTTTTGTGGATGATTCTTAATATGTATATAAAGAATATATATTGTATTTATATAATTATTATATTTATTTATTTTATAGAACCAAGATATTGTACAATTAATGGAACTACTAAATTGAAATACTCATAAAAAATGAAGTAGATATCACCTAGAACATTGATTTTAAAAAAAAGTGTTAAAAATATGTAATAAAAAGTTATAAGTAAATAATATATGGAATATTATACATTAGTATGGTTTTTAATATATTTATACTAAATATATATTAAATATACATGATTTTCCAAAGCGTATGAAGGATGATGGACCTAAGGTAAGGGATTTTTGTATCACTTTTATTTTTATGGGACACATTCCATATACACCACTTGTTTCTATTTTTTGGGGTATATATTACATATGAATGTTTTTTATGATGATTATTATGAAACTTATGGATATTTACAAATCTATATAAATATATTTATTTCATGATATTTTTTATTCAAAAGTTACCAATGTGGTAGGATTTTATGTTATAACCTCATTGTTTATCAAAATTGTGGATGATTAAGTTTCTACAGATGAAATATTATGATCTATCACTCAAGAATCACATAAAATTTATTCTTATAGGGATATTTATTTAAAATTCATTTTTTCATTCCTTTTACTCAACTTATGTACTCAAGAAACCATAAATATATTTTTAAGTAAAATCTAGTTTATTTCTATCTTCAGTCAAAAAATGTTTTTCATTCATATACATGTTTTATAAAAATGTTTTAAATAAGGTTTTTACTATTCTATTTTAATTTTTTTTAAATCATTTTTACCCGTTTTGTAATTTTTATAAATTTTTTTTAATTTAATCTTCTTATCATTTTCCAAATCAGATACATTTTAATTTTATAATAAAAGTATAAAGTGGTGTTTTCAACATATATGGAATGAATAGACTTTCCCCCCACAAATATTAGTTTTTTATTTAAATATTACATTACAATTTTAAAATATCATTTTCAAAGAAAATCTTTTCCTTTATATTTTTGTACTTCTTTAATAAGGGATTTCAAAATTAAAGGATTATTTTCCTCAAGAATGTTTTAATGGTGTTTATTTTCATCAATGAAAAAAACATCAATGTTTCTTATGCTTTACTCATAATATAAGATAAGGATGTCATACTTATTCATTATAAATTTGATTTATGTTTTTGACGGAATGATTTTTATGAAGCGCATTCCATTTTCATGGGTTATGCTATGATTAAATGTTTATGAAACCCAATTCATTTCAAGTTTTTTGATATAATGAATGGTTTATGATGTTTTGGTACACATGTGTAATTATTATTTTGTGATAGGTGTGATCTATCTCTCCCTCTAATGAATTGGGTAAATATAGATATCTCATCAAATAAATAGTACTTGAACTATGAGTGAACCCAATTCAGTAAGGGACACTATCCTCTATGATATTCTTATGATTGGACCCTGACATCTATGATAGTTTGGGGAGTGAACCCATTACCCTATGATAGCCTTGTAGATAAACCTTTACTACTAAAGAAATTATTTTCTATGCTTACGTGTATTCCAAAAATAAATTTTGTATGACTATGATAATATTTTATGGTTCATTTTATTTGATTCCCTTATAATTCATGTCTGATAAAATATCATTCTTTATTCCATGACTTAATATTATGATCTATTTTATACAGGGTATGGTTCATAAATGTTAACCTCATGTTTTGATACACTTTTTCTCATGTTATTATTATATGATCATTGATATCTCTCTTAATTATCTTTACTTAAAATCAGATCTCACCATTTCTTATGATTCCATTTCCCAGGTTAAGAATAAAGGTACTAGTATGATATAACTAATAAAGAGGATAGTTATTTAGAACTTAGCAGAAGATGATGTATATTTTTATGAACCAGTTGTTTATGTTTTGAAGTTTCCAAATATACTATAACTAAAATATTCTAGCATTAATTTTTATTATGGGAACCCATCTTTTAACAGGTATGTCCCTCTTTGAGTTCCTTCGTTAAATGAATTTTTTTAGGTTTTACATTTTCTATAAACCCTGGTGGAAGTGTGACAACCGGGCCCCGGTGACAGCACAGACACCCCGCCTTAACATGGTCGTCGGGTCCTGACCTACCAGGTACCCCCAGTTGCCCCGCAGATACGTGGGTCCCAGCCCAGGGTCCACCCACATGCCCAGGGTCCACCCACATGGAGACACTATCTGATGGGTGAGCGCTTTATAGTCTTTTTCGATCATCAGAGTCTTAGGTATATCTTCTCGCAGAAGGACCTGAATCTGAGACATCGGCGATGGATCGAGTTCCTCCAGGACTATGACTTTGAGATAGTCTATACTCCTGAGAAGGGGAATGTAGTAGCTGATGCCCTCAGTAGGAGGAAGGGCATTCAGCTACTTGAGGAGGCGACGAAGCAGCTAGCCTCTTTGCAGATATCCTTCGTGGATAGAGATGGAGCAGCCTTCCTCCAGTCTCTCACAGTCACCCCTCCTCTACTACAGCAGGTCAGAGAGGCACAGCGTGAGGACGCTGACTGTGAGACACGACGTGCATAGATATCCTCAGGACAGGCACCTGATGGTTTCTCCCTTGGAGCAGAGCACGACATCCTTTTCAGAGGACGTACCATGGTACCAGTCGCTTTGCGAGAGGAGGTGCTGAGAGAGTTTCACACTTCTCCTTTGGTGGTACATCTAGGAGTGGAAAAGATGTACCAGGATCTCAGACGACAGCACTGGTGGCCGGGCATGAAGAAGGCTGTAGCAGAGTTCGTTTCTCGATGCCTCACCTGCCAGCAGGTGAAGGCAGAGCATCAGGTACCAGCAGGCTTGGTACAGCCCTTGGAGGTTCCGGAGTGGAAGTGGGATGGCATATCTATGGACTTCGTGACTGGACTTCCACGTACTTCCAGAGGTCACGACTCCATCTGGGTGATTGTTGACCGAATCACCAAGTCGGCACACTTCTTACCCATCAGAGAGCAGGGCTCAGTGGAGAGCTTGGTATGTCTCTACGTTCAGGAGATTGTGCGGCTCCACGGTGTGCCATCATCTATCGTCTCTGATCGATATGCTCGCTTTACTTCCCGGCTTTGTAAGGGGTTACAGGAGGCATTCGGGATGCAGCTACGTCTGAGCACAGCCTTTCACCCTCAGACGGATGGTCAGACGGAGAGGACCATTCAGACTCTTGAGGACATGCTCCGTGCATGTGTCCTCGACTTTGGTCGTAGCTGGGAGGACCACCTACCCTTGGTGGAGTTTGCGTACAACAATAGCTACCACTCCACCATCGGGATGGCACCGTACAAGGCGTTGTATAGCCGACCTTGTAGATCTCCTTTGTGCTGGACAGACCCTGGGGAATCAGCACTTGTGGGACCGGAGATGGTCCAGGCCACGACAGAGAAGGTCCAGGTCATCCAGGAGTGGATGAGGACAGCTCAGAGCCGGCAGAAGTCATATGCTGACAGGAGGCGGAGGCCACTAGAGTTCGAGGATGGTGACCACGTCTTCTTGCGGGTCTCACCTCGACGTGGTATTCGGAGATTTGGCCGAGGCGGCAAGTTATCTCCACGCTTCATCGGACCCTTCCAGGTCCTCAGCAAGATTGGCGAGGTGGATTATCGCCTGGCTCTACCACCTCAGTTGCACCGGGTGCATGACGTCTTCCACGTGTCTCAGCTGAGGAGATACGTGCATGACCCGACGTACATCATTGACCATGGGGAGCTTGACGTTGACGATGGGGTGACTTTTATGGAGGTCCCGGTGGAGATAGAGGATCGACAGGAGCGGGTCCTATGTGGGCGATCGATTCCTCTTGTGCGCATCAGATGGCAGCACGGGAATCTCCAGGAGAGCACTTGGGAGCGGGAGGCTCAGATGCGTGCTCAGTACCCTCATTTGTTTCCCTAATTTTTGATGTATCTTTACGGGGATGTAAAGCCCTGAGTTGGGAGTATTGTAATGACCCGTAAAATTCAAGGGAAATTTTTTCTTAATTTTATTTGGAATTTTACAAGAGCGCGGTTTCTGACGGCACCGGATTCCGAGGCCCGGAGTGCCCGGAATCAATTTCCGAAGTTTGGCTCGGGTACATTCAGTGAACGAACGAGCGGGAATTTCTAACTTTTGATCCGGTGCTCAGAACTGAAATCCGAGGACACCGATGAACTCGCAACGCCGATATTCGCTTAAGGAGACCTTTTCCGAAGTTGCATTTATTTCGGAATGAAATTTAGTTTTTGGGAGAATTATAAAAAGTTGAATAAAAAATGTGGAACACTTTTTATTTTAATTTTGTTGGTTAACTTCTCTCAAAGTAAGTTAGGGGTGGGACCCACACCCACTTAACCTCCCTTGAGAGGATTAAGTGTGGTGGGACCCACACGAACCTAAACCTTCCATCTTCTCTCAAACTCCCTTTAACCCCTCTTTAAATGACATGACAAATTATTATTTAATTTTGGAGTTATCTTATTTGAATTTCAAACCTTTGAAATTCAATTTGTTAAGTTTGTGAATAAAATAAGACTCTATCTTATTTTATTTGGTTAGAATTGTTTAGCCATCTTGAGAGATTTTGGGTTCTTCTCCTTCTTCTTTAAACTTTGATGAAGAACTCTCAAGCTTCGACGAAGAACGCTCAAGCTCCGACGAAGAACGTCGCTCCTCTCTTCTTCGTCTTCCGTGTCAACGAAAGGGAACGCCGCTTCCTCCTCGGACTTCCTTCGTCGGCATATGAAGATTCGCCAACGATGTAACTCTTCGGACGTACCTCTTCGTCATTGGATTTGACGAACGACTACCGCAACGCCCGACCTCCTCGACGTTGTCTTCCGCAGGTCGTTGACGATCTTCGAACTTGACCCCAAGTTAGGGGTTTGTTGTTGATTATTTATTTACTCTCGTTCTTGGTTCTAGCATGAAAATCTTGTGGATAAGTATTTAAGTGTTATCATCTAACGAGAGGGCGGTCGGACCGCACAAACACGGCCGAATCCCCCCTCTTTTGTTCTTGAATATTATTATTTCCTTGCGGATGAACGAGATGGTGTGGCGTCGTCGCACCACGCGGGAATCGCAAAACTATAATCGTGCAGCGCCATCGCGTCGCGCCATGGAAAGTTTATCAAGAACACGACGTCATCGCACCGCGCCGAACGACGAAGTCCGCGGCCGGTTCCAGGCCGCGGTGGGATGAGAAGACCGGCGGCTATCCGGGCCGCTGGTGTCGGAAGCCGGAAGGGGGGCCGGCCTTGCCGGTCCCGTTGGGGAAGAACCGGCTGGCCATGTTGGGCCGGCCGGAAGGGAGAAGGACCGGGGGAATAAATTCCCCCGGATGGCCAAAAACCGGCCCCCATAAAGGGGGGGCCGTGGTTTTACCAAGGGGGGGTAGCGCCCCCCCCCCCCCCCCCCCGTTTTTCTCTAAAGCAGGCCCCCATGTGGGGGGGCCGGTTTCTCAAAGGCGCGGCTTCAGCCGCGCCGCCAGAGGGAAGAGGCGGGGGCCGTGCCCCCCGCGCGTGGCACCCGAGCGGCGCCAGGCCGCGCTGCCGTCGGCCGGGCCGCGCCAGACCGCTCCGCCGGCCGGGCCGGTTCGGGCCGACCTAGGGAGGGTCGGGCCGGGTCAGCCCGGACACGGACCCCCCGTTTTCAAATCGACTTCAGTCTTTTGCTCATAACATGATCTACATTCCTCCGATTGACGAACCGTCAGCGGCGATGTGATCCTTGGATCGAGACGGTCGTTTCGGTATATTGCACTCAAAGTTTCGGAATACTTTGAGTTCGGCCGGGTTGGTTCGTACACGAAACCAACCGGGCCCTCGGAGCGGAAACCCTCATATCCTGAGCTACGGACGTCCGATTGACGTGCCGTCAGCTTTGTTGAGTTCCTCTTAGTGAGACGGATCTTTTGGCATACTCCGCCTGAGGTTTGGACGCAGGTGGAGTACGGTCGGGTCGGTTTTTCCTTAAAAACCAACCGGGCCCCTGGGACGAAAAAACCAATAACTCTCAGACCGGGCGTCCGATCGACGCGCCGTCTGTTGTGTTGAGTTCCTGTTGATGATATGAAACTTTTGGATACATCAACTTTGGACTAAGTGACAGTTGATGTATCAGCCTCTCGGCTCGGGGAGCGGACCATCTCGAACGAGCTTGCTGTGTGCGGGAACCCTAGTGCTGGCTGCGACTGCGACTGCGACTGCTACTACTACTGCTACTGTGACTGCGACGACGACAGTACAGAGATCCTGTGTGGATTCGACGACGACGACTACAGCACTCAGCGATCCTACGTGGATCAGTGCTATAGGTCCTATGTGGGCCTGATCCTGTGTGGGTCTTTTGCGGGGGTTAGTTACCTATCGATCCTTCGTGGGTCCGACGACTTAGATGGATCAGAGATCATCTTTATCTTCTTTTGAAGAAGTATACCTGTGTGAGATGAATCCTGTTGCTTTCCTGTGTGGATTGAGTTGTGCTATCCTGTGTGGATTTCGTTTTGCTTTCCTGTGTGGAATACGTTTACTTTCCTGTGTGGACTGAGTTGTACTTGGGCTCGGAGGTTGGAGCGTATTGGAATTGATGACTTAGGTATATGTATGGGCATATACCTAAGCAGTGTCAGTTGTTACATTGTGTTTGTATCTTCCTTTGTGGTTTCTCCTTTGTGGATTTTGTGAGACCTTCAGGGGTCTCGGGGGTCCCTACTGAGTAGCTTATACTCACCGCTACACAGGCTATGCCCGCACTACGTTGTGTTGGTTGCAGGCGACGGACAGCATTGATCGTGGCTGAGGCTTGCAGAGCAGAACGGTACCTGGAGGTGGACCACTGGGTGGGACGTGCCCGGAGCGGATGACGAGACGGAGGAGCAGTGGAGCTATCTGTATCCACCCTTCAGGTGGGATCTCCAGTGGACAGCTCAGTGTAGCGGCTTTTACTTTACAGTTGTTGTTTTCCCTTTCGAGTTGTACTTTACTTTCAGTTTGGGTTTGTATACTGGCCCATTTACTTTTCTGCACTTTCAGTTGTACTCTGTTCTTACTTAGTGTTTACTTTCTGCTTGCTTACTCTGTGGTGTTTGTTTACTTTTCAAAGGCAATGCCTTCCCTTTTTACTAGGATTTACGCCTTGGTGCTAGTCGCCAGCCCCTGGCCTGTGGAAGGCGGGCTTGGGGTAGTCACGGTACGGACCCTGAGGGTGGGTCATGACAGGAAGAGTCTTATTTGGAGAAGAAGATCCTTTTTGGGGAAATGACCTGATTTTTAGAGATAAATATTCACCAAAGGTAATGGGATTTTTGGAATAACTCAAAAATTATGAAATATATGATGTAAAATGATTACCCACTGTGTATTCCTCCGACCTAGTGGTTTTATGTAGGTATAGAATATGATTTTTTTAATTTATTCATTGGATCCCTCTACTTTATCAAGCCTAAGAGAATACCATATTTGTTAGAACCCTTACACCCCTTCTGAATGTCCAGATCATGCATATGATCCCTAGATAGTTGATTTTTTTAGGTTTCCCTTCTCTTACATCATTCCTTGATGTTGTAGTGTAAATATTTTGACCATGGGTTTCTTTTGGGTTTTGATCTTGATCTGGTGTGATCTAGATTCCTTTATTTCATCTTCCTTTTCTCGATTCTTATTGGTGATTCTGGTGGGAATAGTTGCTTAGTTACTGGATAAAGATATCGGGTCTAAATCGAACCCTATGATTTGTTCAATTATCAAGTCTATAAAATATTATAATTGTGCTAATATAAATTTATCTCTAATTATTTTATACATTTATTAATGTATAATCATGGATTTTAACATTGGTTGGATCCCTTTGGATTCAATTTTTGATGTGACCTGGCTTGTGTCTACCCGTTGGATGAGAAAACCTTTGAATAATAAGAACATGGATAATTGTTAAAGTTTTTTTAGAATGACAAGATATTTTAGGTGTTTTATTGATATAGAATCACTTTGTTTATATCTTAAAATATATTAATAGGGATATTCATAAATTGATATATAAATGAAGGTGTTATTGAAATAAAATTGGTAATTTTCATAATTAAACATTAAGAATTATGATGTGATATTGTGATATCCTTTCTATTTTTCCTTGATGGGTTTGATGTTGAAATTATTCTATAGGGGGATACTCCCAGTTTTATGTTTAAATTATTATATATATGGATTTTTTTCAGAGGCTAAAATGCTAATATAGAGGGATTTTCCTAGTGATACATACATAAATGGTGATATATAGATCTTGGAAAACTTTATGTTTAAATTCTTATATATAGGGATATCTATGGAGTATGAAATGCTTATACAGAGGGCTCTTCCTGGTAGTATTATTATTCCATGGTTTATAGTTATAGTTGTAATGGGTTTTCTATATGCACAGATACATTCTGATATAGTTATAAAGAATATTGTTTATTTTATTCTATTAATTTATTAATTAATACCCATATTTATTGATTTATTATATACACTTATTATTAGAATTTTTTTTAGATAGAGTGGTCTTTGCCTACTGATTTTTTCTCACAGCCTATTCAAGCCACCATTTGGTACCTATCCAGATTACAATGATGCAGGTTTAAACAAGGGAAAGGGACCTTATTTCTGATTTTTTTTTTCTCAGTGAATGGGATGGAGTTTTGAGATGGGTCCTACATGGGGAAAAAATTGGAAAATTTTGAGTTTCTATTATGTTATATAGATATTTTATTTTTATTGTTTTTAGTTTGAAATTTAGATTCATCTCATCTTTTCATTATATCATTCATTATTATTAGTCTATTGGTTCCTCCTTTAACATTTCAATTGTATGATATATGTTTTTCATGTTCATAATTGCTATGATATTATTATTATTTGATTTTTTTTATTGCGTTGTTACTCTATACTAGTGGTATAATCTCCCCACTATATTTATCACAACCCTACTATTAGTTGACATCCTCTTGTATGTAGAGGGGTGTGCTTGAGGTCTCATAACCAACCCATTTTGTCCATGTGAGAGAGTGTTGGATCGATGGATATTACAAAGTGGTTTTAGAGGATACAGTTGATATTTTCCATTATTTTACTAATGAGAAAAGGTAGAAAAGATACTATGATGTTTTAGGACTTGGTAATGAGCTGGTACATGAGAGTATCTAACCCATGTATGGGGTAAAATCTGAGTGCCCAATAATGGTATTGCTGATCAAGATGTTTTCTTATTGTGGTTGATGTTATTTATACTAGAGAAATTTACATGTTGTGGGATGTTATTAGTTCTAGATATTGACACTTGTGTCCCGATATGGGATGAGATTAGTATAAATCCATCATGATAGAGACATAGGGATATATATTTACATTCATTTTTCATTGTATGAACATATTATTAAATGTGCTATATATTTACCTATATGAAATTTAAAATGGGATATCTATTATATCTAATAAAATGAAAATAAATGAACTATATGTCATGCTAAAAAACTTTTAATCCATGTTTAGATAGACTCAAAGTTGTGTTTCTCTATTTTTTCACCTTTTGAGGTTGGTCATTTTATTTTAGCCAGTTATCTAAAGAGTTTGTTTGTCTTGTAGAGAAAATTTTTCCTCTTCATCTTCGAGTTGACTATCAAGAGAGTGGAAATTATCACACTCCTAGTGTAGTTGACCCATAGCTTCATGTATCTTCTAAGGATCATATGGATGTTCATATTTTTGATAGCTTCTTGAGGTTCATATGATCCATTGAAAAGAATACTGTTCACACCAAGCCTTCGATGCCTAAGAAAATAGGTGAGTTTCACCTATATAATCTTCCTACATTCACTAAGGAGGGAGGGTCCAAGGAAGATGAGTTCTGGATTGAGTTAGTTTAGAATGTCTTGAAGAGCCTTCAAAAACCCATAGGTAGGATGGTGAAGTGTCTTTCCTATATGCATCAATGACCTATCAAGCATTGGTGAGACAATATATATAAATCTAGGAAGAAATAAAATTTTTATTTGAAGAAATTTGAGTGTAAGTTCTGTAGAAACTTATATCTAGAGACGTTGAGGGATGATAAGGCTGAAAAATCATGCATCTGACAAAGGAGGGAATATTAGTGATGGAATATGATGAACGATTCACTGACTTGTAGAACACTAAACCATTTTAAATAGATGGTGAGATCTTTAGAGCAAGACATTTTCAGGACGAGCTTTAATATGAGATCTTGTTAGCGGTGAACGTTTTTCATATAAGTAGATATTCATACCTAATGAATGAGTTACTCATAAAAGAAGGGAATCTGATAGAGTTCCTAAGAAGCAGCCAAGATATTTCCATAGAATGAAATAGGAACTCCTCTTCTGGTGGAAAGAAGCACCACTGTGACAGTTTTCTCTAAGTAGTAGGTAGAGTAGTCATGGTAGTGGGTTTCCCTATTTGGACCGTGTTCCATTGTAGTTCTATCAATATAGAATGTTCGTAAAAAATGAGCCTCAGTGTCTATAACCTACTTTGGAGTGACATTATTGTTGAAGTTTGTGTCATATCTAGATGTTTTGTAGCAATTTATCACAGAAGACTAGTGGTAAGGGATCTAGATAGGTACCAGATTCAGGTAAGGACTCGGTTAATCCTCAGTAGATAGGTAGCTTGAGTTCCATAGGACATTCTGGTCGAGATAGGGGATGTGGTACCACAGTATAGGAGTGGTGCTAACAGGAAGAGTTAATATATTAGTAGAATTCAGTTTGAGACTAGGGCTGAGGGGATGGTCAGTTTCATATAATGCAGACTAATCGGAATATTGTGGATGAAGGACCATTTACCTTCAAAGGTATAATTATTATATTATCTACCCTTACTTGTGTTTTTTTACAGGAGAATCACATTCCTTTTTTATCTTCCCTTTTTTAAAATGTTTTGGTCTTGGTTTTGGATATATTGGATGATTCTTTGACCATCAACACATCATTGGGAGTGTGGTTAAAGAATATCAAACATTTCAAGGCGTGATATCAAGAGATTAGTGTCTATCATTTCTTGTGGGAATTTATTTTTGGAATTGATATGTTTCAATTTGATTCATGGTATATATTTTTTAGTACTATACTAGGATCATATTGACAATTATCATAGTAGAGATTCCATTCTATATCTAGAAAGTCATATCTAATCCCAAAGGGATGATTGGGATCTTTAGTCTGGTCATGTAGGACCAATTTGGTGTAGATTGGGTTTCCTCATGGCCTAGATAGCAAACTAAATTCTAGATGATATAGAAGAAAGCATGATTATTTTCCTCTAGTGGTAGAACATTTTCAGGATTCCATTACTGATGAGTTCTACATCTTACCACCCAAGTGGGAGATCAAGTGCATGATCGAGTTGGTGTTAGAATAAGAGCTAGTTTCAATATCTCTTTATATAATAGAACCAATAGAGATTAGGGAGTACAAAGTTTAGTTAGATTATCTTGAAGCTAAAATCTTCATTCAAACTAATAAATCTTCATGGGGGTCTCTAATTCTTTTTACTAATAATCTCGATGGGGCTTTGCGCTTATGTGTAGATTATCAAAGGTTGAACTAGATGATGGTTGAGAACCAATATCCTCTTCCTGATACTGATAATATCTTCACTCAGCATAGAGTTTCTAATATATTCTCCAAGATCGATTTTGGATCAGGATACCAGGAGTTTAATGTGATACCATCAGACATACCTTGGACTTCATTTAGGAGGTGTTAATGATTGTATGAGTTTATAATGATTTTTTTGGTTTGACCAATGCACCAACAACATTTATAACCTTGATGAAATAGATTTTTTTCCTTTTCTAGAACAGTTTTTGGTTTTTTTGGTCAAAGAAATATTAGTTTACTCACATTCAGTAGAAAACACACCAAACATCTTGACATATTCTTATGTACATTGAGAGAAAATTGTCTTTACACTGAGCTAAACAAATGTAGTTTCTGGATTGATAATGTTACATTATTAGGTTATTTCATCTTAGAGTCTAGAGTTTCAGTGGAACTAGATAATGTTGCATCATAGGTATCTTAAGAGAGACACAATACTGTTTTGAGGTAGTTATTTTTCTAGGATTATCTAGTTATTATCAATGATTTATCCAAGGTTTATCCCATCTAGGACCACCAATGGCAGGCTGTCCAAGAAGGGGGTGAAGTTTGTTTGGTAAGATTCTAATGAAGAATATTTTTAGGAGCTAAAATGAAGGCTAACCTCATCACTTATTCCCACTTTAATCATACAGGGTAAATCCTATATCATGTATTGTGATGCATCTTAAGTTAGATTCGGAGCTTTTTTGATGAAGTATTATTGATTGGTTACTTATAGCTCCATGCAGCTAAGGATGTATGATAGGAATTACCCAAATAAAAATATAGAGTTGTTTGTGGTGGTACATACCCTTAGATTTTAGATATATTATCATATGCACAAGAGGTTTGGGTCGTAAATGGACCACAAGAGCCTCAGGTACATATTTTCTCAGTGGGACATAAACCTTCATCAAAGGAGGTGGGTTGAGTATCTATAGTCTTTTGACATCAAGTTGTCTAATATTCCAGAAAAGGGAGGTATCATTACCAAAACCTTGAACTAAAAGACATAGATAGAGGCATTGAATGATTTTTGTAATGATTAACATATGATAGAACTCTTTGAAGACATGCATCTTGATTTTCAGGAGTCCCAAGGATCGGTATCTTTGACTTTGACATCTACTATACCTATGATTTTGGGCTGAATCAAGATAGAGTTGTTATCCGATCAAGAGGACATAGTTCTGAGATATAACTTGTATGGTTGGGAGACACCATCTAGATGGATCATGGAAAAGAAAATTATCTTCTTTTTTTGTTGGTTATGGGTTCCCACATACTTGAATGAGGAGATGATGATATAATTTTATGCTTCTAGATGGGTGGTATATCTTGGTTTTACAAAGATGTATGATGATCATTATAGATGGCCCTGGTGTTAAAGAATGAAGAACATGGTAGCGGTCGTTGTAGAAATATGTTTCACCAATTAGCAGGTGAAAGATGAGAATCATAGGCTAATTGGACTATTACAGCCTCTTACTATTCCTAAGTGGAAATGGGCTGATTTCACTATGAATTTGGTGAGACGATCACAGAGGATGACTAGTAAGAATGATGTAGCATTTTTGATCATGGATTTATTGAAGAAGTTATCCCACTTCTTGTTTATCAGGGAGACCATCAATTCTGATAATTTGGGTATTCTATACATGTATAAGATAGTTTGGTTACATTGTGACACAAGGAGAATCGTTTTAGATGGAGATCCTTGTTTCATATCTTGGTTCTAGAAGGGTCTTCAGAAATCTCTGGGATCAATGTTTCTTTTCAGAACAGTCTATCATCCTCAGATTGATGGTCAATCTGAGTCAACTATTTAGGTTCTAGAGGATATGTTATGAGACTATGTTTTTTATTTTTTCGGTTCATGGGAGTAGTATATGGATCTTGTATAGTTTATATATAATAACATCATCCAATAATTAACCCATATGGAAAATTTTGAGTGTTTTTATGGTAGGATGTTTTGTTTACCTATTTATTGGTTGGAGGTAGGTGAGTCAATGCTTGTTGGTCATAGTCTCCTGTAAGAGTCATATGATTAGGGTCAGTTGATCAGAAGGAGGTCGTTTACCATGAAGAGTAGATAGAAATCATACACCAGACATCAGATATGACCTCTAGAGTTTTAGGTTGTTCATAATGTTTTTTGGGTGTCAGTTGGGATGGGGAAACTCCGTATTAGGTAACATGGGAATTAGTGCCCATGTTTTTCAAGTTGTTTGATATAGTGGACATGATAAATCTAGTGGTGTACCAATTATCCCTTCCATAGCACTACCATGTCAGTCATGGTTTGTTTCACATTTCAAAACTTCATAGATATTACCCTAAGCCTAATCATGTGGTAGATGTCATGGAAGTTGAGATTTGTGTTTATGCTTCCTTTGAGGATAATGTGATATGGATTGTGGGCCATAGTGAGAAGTATCTTTGGGGTATTATTTTATTTTAGTTAGAGTGTAGTGGAAATATGGGTGTTTTCATGAGGGGACCTAGGATTGGAAGACTGATTTGTGAGAATAGTTCTCATAATTGCTCACTTATACCCACAAGGATGCTTGGAGTATCTCAAGGATGAGAAATTATATAGTGAGGAGGTTCTAAGATCCTATATTTTTCAAGTTACATCCCTATTTGAGTTTTTTAAAATATTTCATTGTGTTTTCCCTTATCTTAAAACCTTGGTGGATGAGTCTTGTTTGAATACAGAGACCTTTTTTTGGGAAAATGAACTAAATTTCCAAAATGTATGTTTATTTGAATTAATTGGGTTTAATTATAATCATTTTAAATGGGATTACAAGGGTTTTCAGTGAGTTTGGAAGGATTCAGAAGTGGTTTGGGGACTTTCACATATGATAAGATGAAAACCATTCAGTGGACAATTATATTCCTTGTATATGTTACACAATGTGTAAATGACTCTATAAAAATATTCTTAAATTGTTCATGACATAAATTAATTACACATCATGAACCAAATTTACATCTTGTAAATTTAGATCGGGAAAATTATTAATCTGAGGTGATGGGTTTTTCAGTATAACTCAAAAATGAGTAAATACATGACAAGAAAGGATTACATGCTATGTATTCCCTAAACCCAGTAATATTAATGTGGAAGCACATATGATTATTTCATTTATTCATTTTATCCCTATCCACTATCAATACTAAATTAATTCCTTAAATTTTTGGAACCCTTTCACCCATTTAGGATATCCTGATCATGCATCTGATCTCTAGGGATTTATTTTGTTTAAGTTTCCCTTTTATTCCTTTATTCCTTGTCAATGTGATGAAAATATCATGGAAATTGGTTTATTTTGGGTTTTCATCAAGATTATATAGGATATATGTTCTTTTGTGTGATCTTCCTCTCCTCTATTCTTTTTGTCAATTCCCATTGGAGGCGTTTTTTATTCATTGGATAATGATAGGGGTCTAAAGCTCACCCTATGGTCTATTTAATTGTTATATATATGTAATATTATTATTTCACTGATGTAACGAGTTCTATAATTAATTTATTAATTGATTAATGGTAAATAATATATTACAATATTAGTTAGGTCCCTTTGGAATCAATTATTAATGAAACCTAGATTATGGATACCCATTGGGTGAGAAAACCTTCAGATAATAAGAACATGGCTAATAGTTTAAAGTGTATTTATCAAGATAAGATATTTTAGGTGATTTGTTGATATAGAATCACTTTGGTTATATATTAAGGTCTATTGATATGGTTTTTTTAAATTTATAAATAAATGAAAGTGTGATTGAAATAAAAATGATAATTTTCATAATTAACCATTGAGGATTATGATGTAATACTGTGATATCCATGATAATTTAAATTATTGGTTTTGATGTTGAAATTATTATATAGTAGGATATACCTAATTTGATGTTAGAATTATTATACATAGGGATTTTCTAGGTGGCTAAAATTCATATATAATGGGATTAGCCGAGTTAAACATGTTCAAATTCTTATATATCATGTGTATCCCAATGGATGTTTAAATTCTTATTTATAGGGCTACGCATAGAGGATAAAATACTTATGTAGAGGAATATTAATGGTTTATTGATACTCCATGGATTATGGTTATGGTTTCAATGTTTGTTCTAAATGCTTAGAGGTATTGTTGCATGGTTCTAAATCTGTTTTATTGATACATTCTATTAATTTATTAATTAATAAACTTAATTATTTCCTTATTGCATGCACTTATTATCAGCCAAGTTTTTATAGACTTGGTTGTGGAATCCTTCTAATATTTACTCACACCCTATTTAGGCGGACATTTGGTACCGGAGTATATTACATTGATGTAGGTTTGCAAAATGGAAATGGAACTTTTTACTGATTTTGTTATTTGCTGGATGGGTTGAAGTTTGGAGATAGGTCCAACATGAGGCCCAGAACTGGGATATTTTGAGTTTATATTATTTCAGATGAATCATCTATTTGTATTGTTTTCAGTTTTACATTTATATTCATCTCAGATTTTTATTACATGATTTATCATTATTGGTTTATTGGTTTCTCCTTTCACTTTATTGTTGTATGATATATGGTTTTTACTCTTCTTTATTACTCTGATATTATAATTATTTGACTGTCTCAACTATTTTGTAACTCTATACCGAGGGGTATATTCTCCCCACTATATTCATCACAGTCTCACTACTAGTTGCCATACTCTGGCATACGGGTAGGCACGCTTGAGGTCTCATAACAGACCCTGTTTTGTACACGTGATAGAGTGCCAGATCTAGGGACATTACAGTTATGTTATGTAAATAATATTCATCCACTTTATGTAATATTTTTGTATGAAAAGTATGGGTTTCTATTTTTGGTATCAGAGAAGGATTTAGTTAACCTTTAGAAACTAGCATAAGATAACATTAGTAAGAACCCTATGGATAATTAAGTGTATTATAAAATCATAAATTTTGGGTAATGACCATGAGTGAACTATGTTAAACATAGTGTCATTAAATAATGTTCCATGATTTAAAAATACTTTAAAAGATTTTTCAGGATTATATGGTTTCACAGAATGATTATTATTGCTCACTTTTTTATTTTTGGTTTTAGTCAATGGTTGGAACCTGAAGTAATTGTGTTAATGTTGAATGTGACTATCTGTGGAATGGGAATCTTTATGAAAAATCAATTGAAATAATATATGGTAAGTGAAACCTTATGATTATGCCTAATAATTTATCATGTTATATGATTAACAATATAAATTTTTGTGAGTTTTCTAAAAAACTAATAAGAGAAATATTGAATTACGTAAATACTATAGAGGAATGAATATTAAACTTCCAAAATGTCCAAAATGTGAGAAGAATCTTTTGAGTAAATGTATCAGAGGAATGGGAAGATGTTTTGAGCATGGAAAAAATGGAAAAAATCACATAATTTTCAATAGAAAATGAAAATATTGGTTAACCCAATGGATGAGAATAATGGTCTCCCTAAGGTTTCTTCAATTGTTGAATTTTTTAAATGTTGAAAGTATGGGAAGTATAAAAATCGATGTCCTGGGGGAAGGATAGATAAGATAATCAGTAATTGTTTATGAGTAATGATTTTACCAATGATGATGAATAGATTACGATTGATGTATAAAAGGTATGGGTTGTTTTAAGAGTATTTCATATGTGAAAAGTAAGAAGCATGTTTAAATTGAGGTTTTTGAGTCTTATTTTATTATTCATATTTCATTTTATAGGAAATAGGTATTTGATAATAAGATGGTGAATTCTATTTATGTTTTAAGAAGTAAATGTGATGATTTAAGTGTCTGTGAATTTGGATTCAAGGATTATGTTATATAAGTGTTATAATAATTATATTCTAGTTATAAAAAATCATGAAACATATTAATATTATTTTATAGTAGTTATTCTTTAAGGATTTGAAAACATATTTTGAATTGTACTAGTAACCACAAAAACAGATTTATTAATAAGGTGATATTTTTTTAGAATGCATGATTAAGGGGAAGATAAACCTTAATATGTGTCTGATGTTGAGTTAATAATATTTATTTTGGATAAATTTATTAATTACATTAATACTATTGGTAACCTTTAAATTGAATTATAATTTTATAAAAAGTCATTTAGGTTTTATTTGATGAGGTTTATTTCTTTTTTGGATTTATGGAAAATCTTCACTAATTGTGAACTTATTTAGGTAATAAGGACTGTGTAAATTTCAAAATCATATATGTTTTCATGTAAGGTTAACTTAAAAATTATGGATACCATCATGGGTTTATAATGTTAATTTTGATCATAAGTTCAAAGGAATCAAAACACACTTTAAATGTTTTCAGTTATGGGATTTGGATGTGATTTGAAAATTTTATTGGGTATTATGAAAAATATTATGATAATGATAAAATAACTATTTGGGGCTGGTATATGATTTTATGTTATGTTAATTACAGTCTATTATATTATTGGATATATATAAAATTGATGGTTGAAAATAGATTCATTAACAAGGTGATATTTTTAGACATATTTTTTGTCATGTTGATGATTAACTTCTAGGTTAGTATCTAAATTCCATTATAGATATTTATTGTTTTTAGTTTAAAATTTAGATTCATCTCATATTTTCATTTTATGGTTCATTATTATTAGTATATTGGTTCCTCCTTTAACTTTTCAATTGTATGATATATTTTTTTCAATGTTCATCATTGCAATGATAGTATAAAATGTGATTTAACATGAAATATTATTTGTAATGAATGAATTTAAATTTTTGAAGACGTAGGTTGAAGGTTATTAAAAATACTTTTAGGTTAAAAAATTATTTAATTTTGGGGTTATTAAGTTAATTTGGGTTGTATATTTATTTATTGAAATTATCTAAGTTGAACAAATCTTTTTATTCTGGAAGATTTTGTAGATAAATTCATTGGTTCATGGTTTATTCATTCTTATAATTGTCCTGTGCTAATGATTTTTTATTTTGGTTAATTATTAATGATAGGATGAATATCTTGATATATATTTTTGATCTGTTATTAGTTGATTTTAGTTCTTCATGTATAAAAATTTCACCTCGAATACTCATTGTTTGGAACAATAGATAAGATTTTGGTGCATGTTAATTAAAAGATGAAATTATACTTGTTAATTAAGTATATTTTCTTATGTTCTGTAATGTCCCAGCCTGACCTACCATTAAACTGGTAGCTAGACTGGTGAATCACATGACCTCAGGTGTGTCTCCCCGTATACTAGAGGCCAGTGACTAGCAGCAAGAGACTCCGTAGGTAATGGTGGGAAGAATATACCCTCATATCAGAGTAGAACATAGGTAAAATAGAAATTGAATAGAATATAATTGTGTAAGTAGTAAATAAAAAATTAACAACAAAGAAGTAGAAGATAATTATTATAGAAATTAAATTAAAGTGGCTAATTCCATTTTATACAAAGTATTCATGTACAATGATGATACTTAAGATGAAATAGTAAACATACAACATGATTTTCTATATAGTACAAATATAAGAATTAAGTAAAGAAAAGAACTAAAATCCCAAAGGTGATCCCAATGACCATTCAAAGATATAACTTATTCCTTTTCTCCTAACTTCAAATTACAAGCACACAAAATAAGCTGGGTCCATGGTCCTGTGAACAAGAAGGTCAACTTAGGTACCCCAATGCATTAGAGGCATGACCAAGATGTGAGCTAAAAATCTCACTAGGTCGGCACCCACGATTTCTAGGAAGAATCCATATAGTGTAATATAAATTAAGTATTGAGTAGATATACATAATAATAACAAGATTGAATAAATAAATAATCAGCCATCCAAGTTCCTAAGGGACACATGACGGATCTACCTGCTTCATCTCATATCTGATATAAGAGTCTGATCATGTCACTATATATATAAATATATTTATATATAGTATATATAGATACACATACACACACACGCACACAAACACACACACACACACACACATATATATATATATATATATATTTCTAGAATGGATCAGGATGTAACACGTAGGCATCCAACACTATTCTACGAGCCAGTAATCTCTACTCACAGGGTAGTAAGCCTGATATATACATATTTTTGGAGTGGACCGAAACATAACACACAGGTATCCAACACTAGTATACATGTTGATAAGCTCAATTCATGGGGTAGTAATCTCAATATATATATATATATATATATATATATCTGTGTGTGTGTGTGTGTTGGAGTGTACTGAGACGTAACATGCTATCATCCAACACAATTCTATGAGATGATAAGCTCTATTCATGGGGTAGTAAGTCCAATATTCCAATAGAGCAGTGGTCATCACCCTCGTCGCTCGGGATAGTGAGCGTGAACACAATGAAAACACCTTATATGGAACATGGATCTCAAAATCCCATCACCCATATTGAATAAGTGGTGAGGGTCACCATGAAGAACACCTATGTAAAGGAGTGTGAGTCTACATGCTCTTTTGGACCTCCCTTACAATCGTATCACAACCTCTTTTAAAAGGACATTTATAACTGGCATGGGGAAAGAAAACATCCCATACACATTTTTATTAAGTCATTTAGAATATAAATATAATAACATTTATGATGCAATTCATGAGGCAATACCTCTCATGCTTTTTATTTATTCATCCCATTATAACCATTGTCACAATTAGAATATCATTCATAAGGAAATACCTCTTATACATTTCAATACCAGGTTCAATTTCCAAATAAAGAATTACATTGCACATGAAGTATTTAATAAATCATAACAATGGGAATGGACTTACCATACCTTGGGTATTTCCATTTAAAACAATTTGATTCACTTAAGAATACAACCCAACATTATTTAGTTGTTTCATTTAATATAATTCCATTTTTTATACCAAAACATGCCAAAATAATTAATGAATCTCAAGGTCAATAGAAGGTACCATGTTTAATATATATATATATATATAAAAGAATTACACAAACTTGTATACTTCATCCTATAAATTCTATTTTCCTTAACCAATTAATTTAACTCATTAAGACATAAAAACATCATTTTAAAGGCACAAGTGTGAAGGAAAGGTTTCATGGAAACAAAGTATATATCCACTTGGGAAATTTCATCAAAAATAAGTCCAATTACTAACTTTCCAAAAATAAAGTGCTAACCAGAAGGAATATGGAGAACTTAAACTAGAACAATAATGATATAAATGAGTAGCACTAATTATTATTTTAGGAGAAAATTCACCTCTATTGGAGGGGTTTTATTACAAAATCATGGAATTGTTCTTTAAATAATTGATTTATCATATTAAACATTTTATCTAAGAATCATACTCAGTTAATATTAAAGTTGAAATTAATCTAAATACCATAATACATTGATTAAAATATAATAAAGGTGACATAAGTAATTAATTAAGGTTTTCTTTAAAATTGAAGGAGATGGAAAGGGATTCTACCTTAGGAAGTAGACCAATCCAAGCCGAACACTCGACACTTAAAGATTTTAACTCAAATATACTCCAAAATTTCATGCACAAACATTCATATATACATATGTATATATATATATATCCCTTATTACAATGTACATATTCCCTTAACCATGATGAAATATTTATGTGGAATATATATATATATACATACCTATGTATATGAGTGAAAGCCTTCATGGAGTCATGAAATGCTCTACAAATAAATCTCGGAACCTTAAAACTACATAAAGACCCAAAATAAAATAGGTGAAACTAGACAATAGAAGAAAATCCATACCTCGGATAGAAAAGGCAGGCTGAAATGAACCAATATTCTTTTCCTTCAGTGGTGGATGTTGTAATACACATGAAGGGGTCCCGAGAGACCCTTCACATACCCCAACATCAAATGAAAACTAAAATCCATATTTTACCCAAACCCTAGGGTTTGACCGCAACTCATCAGGTGACTGGGTGAGGAGAAAATGGCCAGAATGGGAATGTAGAAGGTAAGAGGAGGCTTAACTTGAAATATCAAATGAATAATCAGAAGAAATATAATTTAAATCAATAATCAAAGAGCATCCATGGGGAGGGGTTTCACATACCTCAAAGGGGAGACCACGTGGGAGGTGCACTGTGATTAAGGGGGTTGGTGTTAGGTTTTTTTATTTTTTTTATTTTTTTTAATTAAAATAATTAAATTTTTATAAATAGGTCACTACACATATTTTGGGCCACACGGTTTAGAAAACTATGCACCAATCGTGCACCCTCCACTAGGAAACTAGATCACCCTGCACGGTTTTTCCTGCATTGTTATCCTAATCGTGCATAAATCATGTAGTGAACAGTTATTAGGTACTACCTATTTCCACTAATTTTTTGGTCTAGGTGCATGTTTTGGTAAACCATTCATAGCATGTGCGACATCCTCTTTCCACCTACATAAGGCCACACAATTTTCGGTTGTGGGAAGCATGATTTCAGACAAACCATGTACCCATTGCAGATCCCTCAATACATAAATTTCTAGGTCCTTTGCTCTTGAAACTCCTCAAGACACATGGGAATATTCTCAAGCATTCACCTAAGTCTGAAAAAATTATATTGAAAGCATCCAAGTCTCATAATTCCATTAAGAAGCACAATTTTAAAAATCTCTCTTCCAATAAATGTGAAAATTCAAATTGCTATAGATTTTTGTCCGGTTCAAAACACATATCATTACAACCTTCCCACCTTATAAATTCTCATCCTAGAGAAGCCATTAGAAACAACATAAAAATCACCCAACCTACAAGGGTCGTAAAGCTTCCTTCAAAGGGTCTCGTTTCATTCCCAAAAACCTAATACACCTCCCATCACCATTTAAGCACACGACACTTATGGGGTCAAAACACAATCCAGCTTATGTCATCTAATCAAAACACTAAGACGGATATTTCCATATCCTATTTAGCTAGAGACATGATCCTATCATTTTATCATTAATAATCCTATAAACGGTACTTTCCACCTTAGTATTTAATATTAAATAGGTCAAATTTTGATCCACATAACTTCCCACCATCGAAATTAACTACAAATAATTCCTCTAATTGTTTTAATGATGCTTCACATGTTATTTCCAAAATGGTTAAAATTGTTGATTACCTTTGGACCTTGAATCCAAAGTCAAGATATTTTTTTATGAAAAGCCTCAACCAACACAAAACACACTCATATCCACCTGATGATGTTCAAAAAATTCTTCTTCACCAACCATACACTTTTGAATGATGGAAAATGAGTCGAGCCACTCCGGATGACTTACCATTGTCAAAACACCTGACTTAGATGGTTAGTGTTTTGAAAAACAGTATGGTTATGCATTATCCAAAGGTGTATCACATTTACCACAAACACAACCACTGAAGTCCATACATGGCTTATGGTGATGTTATATTGTAAAAATATCACATGAACATTTTAAAACTACCATGCCTCATCACTAGTAGAGGTACAAGCTAGATCCAACCCATTGGAATAGTCACACCCTTTAATCCTGACAATAACTCTATGGTAACCACAGATTAAAATGAATAGAGTCAAAGGAACTAACCCCAGTAGTCCACCCTTCATAATTACAAGTTAAATGTTGACTCAAATTTACAATGTCCACATTAGAACTTTGATTGATTCTAGAGTAGCATCCACCTAGAAGTCACACTGGTAGAAGATGGTCGGTGTACAAGAGTATTTCATGGGTGTTACTACTTGGGAATCCAAGGGTCAATCAGAACCACAAAGACTTGATAAGAAACACACTTTAATGTGCAACACAAAAAAGGATTACCCAAATAACCCAATAGAATTAAAACGTTAGTGCTTCTTAAGACTGACACTCTCTTAATGCATCTAGGATGATTTCTAGATAGGGGACATGCTCATCGCTAATAAGAATACACTAAGAGTGTTGAATGGTTCCCATTCAATCATACCCAGATATTGGAAAAAAAGATATTCAAAACACAACTGGTCAACTTCCTTTTAATGAATTTTGGCTTCACCTACGAACACATCAATATTAGCCAAAGCATGATGCCTTTAACAATTGAGGTGTCACATGATCATTCATGATTTACCACTGTTTTCTACCCAATACCAACAGTGTTTCTCAAAGGTTTCATAAACATCCAACCACATAACTTCATTCTACTAGGAAATCACTGAAATTTACAAAAAAACAATAGACCCAAGGTATTTTAATCAAACCAACCATTTCCAAATAGTCTCTCTTGGTTGTGTTCCTTATACTTGGAATGAAACATTTCCCTAAAAAAGAAGTGGCGCTCCCCACCATAGGAGTATCCTAGTTATATAAGGAAGGAAATCTATCCACTCATAAGTTTGGTCGAACCAAATTCAACAAAAAGGTACATGTAATGCTCCTTTAAGATACGATCACCATGTTAGTGCAATTGGCAAGAAAACCCAAAACCAAAATAACTGGAATGTCAAAACACCTGAGTCTCAAGAAATTCCTCCCAAGAATTAGTACAATATAGATTCTTTAACACAAGGTCACTATACTATGGATATGATCCAAGACCATACTCAATAGCACAAGGTTCAACAATCCTACTAAACTCAACTGATTATTTACATCATTAAACACTCGATGGGCACCACGTACGTGAACGCATGTTACCCCAAGGTTTAAAAAGAAATAATACACTCATTGAATATTATCCATAGTCTATCTTCCCTATGAATTAAAGCATTATATATTTCAAACAAGTGATTTTACCCAAATTCATATTGACCAATATGAATTTCACTTGGATGACAATATGCCAAGGTTTCCACCACTTGGGAAAAGGGTCAAGCGACCTATAAAGTAGCCGGCCTTGCTCGATTCTTGTCTAACCTGCTGGAAATTAGTATTAATCTATTCTCAAGACCATTACATAGTCAAGGATAACAGGACCACCCATATGAAAAAATCTCTCATTTAGAGGATGAAAGTCCTACTTATGACAACGGCACCCAAATGGTGCAGAAATCTAGAAAAACTGCATCATTAGAAAAGAACAGAGGATATAAGGGTGATGCCTACCATGGGATAACCCCTTATGAAGGAAAAATGTTGAATCATAATGAATTCATGATAACTATAATGACACTAGACTCAAAATACTATCATTCAATCCATTTATAAAAACAAAATAGCTTACGTTAAATTCTCAGGATTCTGTTCCAAGGAAACTCAAAGGAGGAACTCAAACTACCCTTACATGAAGGTTTTAAACAAAGGAAGCCACCTAGGATTTCATTTCCAAGCCCTATATATTTAATCACATTTAACAATTTAAACATCTAAAATATTTAATTCAAAAAATAAAGTACTATTTTTTAAAATGAAAGCACAAGGTACTTTATTTAGCTAACGCCCCAAGGGAAAAACAACAAATTTTCATAAAACTTCCTTTTAAAACATTAAACATTTATTATCATTACATATTTATTAGAAAATTCATAAAATAAATTTTTTTTTAATAGATAAGGATGCCTAAAAGGATCTTATAAGCCAACCTGGGTTCATCATAAAAGCAACCCAATATAAGTTTCTCATTTACCAAAATTTGAAAACATCCAAACAGGTCACCTAGAAAGAAACATGCCCCAACCAACCTTATTGTGTTCAGTTGAGTATTTTCCAGTTCATAAATTCATTTCAAATTGTAAATTACCTAACCCTTTACATTTATAATCATTTCACAATATAACATAGTCTCATACAAAAGTTCAGTTACATGGGTTTTAAATTCCCAATTCATGAAGTGCCCATAAACATCATGGATTCGAAATTATCTACCATTAATTGAAAAAAATATCATTTTATAATTTAACATATTCATATACAATAGTCTAGTCATATAGGTTCCCATCTAGAAATTCATAAAGTTTCTATACACTTTGTAGGTGTCATTTGGATCCCATTTAAACAAAATAAATTCACTTATCATTATAACTTTAATAGACTTTTACAAGGTTTCAAATATATGGGTTACCTTTTCCCAGTTACAATATCCCCATACACCTTACAACTGAAAAATGGCTCCCTTAATAATTTCACCCAAAAAAATTTAGCCTATGAAACCATTTTATAACATCATAAAAATGAATGTTATGAAGATAGTAAACACATATAACCTTTCTTTAAAAACATAAGCATGGAACACAGGAATGATATTTTATAAAAACAGACAACATGGAATATAATTACCTAAACTATAAAGCACTAACGTCATAAATAAAACACCAATAATGTTATATAATTAGGCATGATAAAGAAAATAGGAGCATGGAATAACACTCAAGGCACACAATCCAAATCAACAGGAAAAATAAAATGTAACTGCATGACATGGAACAAGGATAAAATGTTAATTTCTATTTGACTATAATAATGCATGCAATTCATCATCCTTATCATATCGGGCGAAGAGTAAAATTCCATAAAATTTTATAAATCATCAGTAGCGGAAAATACACCAATCACTCAAGGTGAAATAACAGTCAAATGTAATATAAAATAGAATAGAAAATAATACCATCCCTAGAAAATTTTTCATTTCCCATATGTGGGGTGATCAGTCCCAAGAATAGCTATAAACCAAGTGATGAAACATTCCATGCCTCCTATCTATTATGCCAAAATAGTAAGACAAAGGAAAAATATGCTCTTATACCACTTTGTAATGTCCTGACCCGACTTACCATTAAAATAGTAGTCGGACTTGTGGGTCACATGACCTTTGGCATATCTCCCCGTATTCCAGAGGCTATCGAATAGAAATGAGGGTCCCAATAGGTGATAATGGGTAGATTATACCCTCATATAAAAGTGGCACAGTGGTGAAATAGAAACTAAATAGCAGATAATAGCTGAAACTCTAAATAAATAGTTAACAACAAAGTTACAAAAGATAATTATTATTATAACTAAATTAAAGTGTCTAATGCTAGTTTATACAAAGTATGGATGTATATTGATGTTACATAATCTTAAATAGTAAACATACAACAAGTCTTTTAATATAGTACAGTTATAGGACTCAATTAAAGAAAAGAACTAAAAACCCCAAAGGTGATATCTATAAGCATCCAGAGCTCTAGCTCAATCCTTTTCTCCTGACTCCCAAGTACAAGAACATAGAAAAAATTGGGGTCAAAGGTCTTACAAATAAGAAGGTCTAATCAAGTACCCCAATGAAATAGTAGCCCGAGTAGGTTGTGAGATATAAATCTCATTAGGATGGTACACGCAGTGTCTAGACCAATCCAAATAGTGAAATATAAATAAATTAGTGAGCAGGTATATAGAATAATAACAAGCTTGAATAAATAAATATTGACCCATACAAGTTCCTAAGGGGCACCTGACGGTTATACTTTCTTCGACTCATAGTCAGGATACGAGTCTGATCATGTCATTATGTATATAGTATATATATATATATATATATATATAGGGTAATGAGACATAACACATAGGCATCTAACACCACTCTACAAGCTGATAATCTCTACTCTTGGGATAATAAGCCTGATATATATATTTTGTTTTTGACTGGACTAGGACATAACATGCATGCATCTAACACCATTATAAAAGCTGATAATCTCTACTCATGGGGTAGTACGCCTTATATATATATATATATATATATATATATATATATATATTGATGGAGTGGACTATGATGTAATACATAGGCATCCAACACCATTCTATGAGCTGATAAGCTCTACTCATGAGGTAGTAAGCCCGACATCCTAGTAGAGTGGGGGTCGTCACCCCCATCACTCAGGATGAAAAGTGTGCACATCATTGAAACACTCTAGATGGAACATGGCACTCAAAATCCCATAACCCATATAAAATTAGGTGTGAGTTTAATCATGCCTGACACTACAGAAAGGGAGTGTGACTTTCCATGCTTATCTAGACCTCCCTTAACATCGTATCACAACCTCTTTTAGAGGTGCATTTATAACTGGAAAGGGAAATAAAACCCCCCATCCATATATTTATTAATCCATTTATAAACTAAATATAATCACATTTATGATGAAATCTATGAGGTAGTACCTATCATTCTTTTCATTTACCCACCCCATTATAACATTGTCATAATTATAATATAATTCATAAGTCAATACCTCATATGTATTTCAATACTGGGTTCAATTTCCAAATAAAACATTACATTGTTAATAAAGAATTTAACAATGCATGACATGGGTAATGGCCTTACCATCCCTTGGGTATTTCCATTTAAAATAATTTGATTCAATTAATAAAACAACCCACCATTCTTTAGTCATTCCATTTTAAAAAATTCTATTGTTTATACCAAAACATGACAAAATAATTTATGATTCTCTAGGTCAACATAAGGTACCATGTTCAATATATATATATATATATATATATATATATATTAGATGATAAAATCATTTATATGCCATTATATACAGTACATTTACCTAAATAAATTCATTTAACTTGTTAATACATGAAAACTTCATTTCAAAGGCTCAAGTGTAAAGGAAAGGTGTCATGGAAACAAAGAATATTTCCACTTGGGTAATTTCATCTAAAAAGGGGTAAATTACTAACTTTTCACAAATCAATAACTTACCTAAAGGCATATGGAAAACCAAAACTTCAATAATCAAGATATAAATGGAAGTCACTACTTTTTGTTTTAGAAGACAACACACCTCCATTTTATGGTTTTTATTAAAAATCAATGAATTTATTTTTAAAAAATTCATTTATCACATTAAACATTTTATCGGATAATCATAATAAATTCACATTAAAAAGTCATTTAATCTAAATAGCATACTTTATTGATTATGATCTAACAAAGGTGTGATAAGTAATTAATTAATTCATTCTTTAAAATTAATGGTCAAGGTATCCTACCTTAGGATGTAGACCAATCCAAGATGAACACTTGGTACTGATGATTTCAACTCGAAGTCGCTCCACACTTGCACACATATACATTCCTATATATATCCTTTAATACAAAATAACATATTCCCCTATCCATGACGGAATATGTACAATGAAGATATATATATACATATCTATTTATATGATTCCAAGCCTTCACAGAGACTTAAAATGCTCTATAAATAAATTTAGGAACCTTAAAACCACTTAAATACCCTAAATAAAATAACAAATACCAAACAGTGGAAACAATACTTACCTAAGATAGTGGTGGCAAGATGAAATGAACCATTCTTCTTCTCCTTTGATGGTGGATACCATAATATTCACAAAGGGGTCCTGAGATGCCCTTCTCATACCCTAACATCAAAGGAAAACTAAAATCAAGATTAGCCTCAAACCCTAAGGTTTTGTTGCACATCATCGAGTGATAGAGAGATGGAAAAAAAATTTGAATAGGGAAGGAGAAAGGAGGATGAGGCTTACCTTGAAGTATAGAATAAAGAACCCAAAGAAATTTGGTTGAAATCTACCATCAAAGAGGATCTTTAGAGATGGGTGTCATGTGCATTGAAGGGGAGATCAATGGGAGTGAGTCGCGAGTATGGGGAGGGAGGGTAGTGTTAGGTTTTGTTTTATTTTAGTTTAATTAAAATAATAAAAATTTAAAAATATCTCAACATGCATGGTTTGGGATGCATAGTTTAGAAAGCTATGTGCCAATTGTGCACCCTTCACTGGGCACATGGATCACCCCGCACGGTTTGTCCTGCATGGTTAGCCTAACTGTGTGCAAATTAAACAGTGAACAGTTCTTAGGTACTGCCCCTTTCCACTAACTGTGTGGGATAGTTTCATGATTTGGTAAACCATGTGCAGATCATGAGACAACCTCTGTCCACCTGTATAAGGCCGCATGGATTCCTATTGTGGGTTACACTATTTTAGACAAATTTTGCGCCCTATGCAGATCCCTCAAAACAACACTTTCTGGGTCCAAAGATCCTGAAACTCCTTGATAAATTCAGTAAACTTCTCACACCATTACCTTAGTATACAAACATCACACTGAAGGGTTCCAACTCTCATAATTCCATTCTAAAGCTTGGTTTTAAAAGCATCTCATCCAGAAAATGTGAAAATTCAAATTCCTTTGGATTTTCATCCAGTTCAAAACATAGATCATTACATATCCTTTGTCAATATTTTATGTAGTTCCTAAAATCAAGGAAAGGGATAATAGGATAAAAAATTCCAATAACCTTCAATTTCTGATGAATTGGTGGTCTTTTAACCCCTTAATGATTTATGGTTTTGTGGTTGTTAACATTCTCCTAACCATTTTCTCTATCGCTCTCTATTAGTCCTCAGATGGTAGTTTTCACTTCCATTTACACATTTTTAATTCCAATATATGTTATAATATTTTGAAACCAAGTTTTTTTTAGTGACCTTCAAACTTCCATTTCCCTGTTTTTAATGGGATGTTTTATGAACCCTTTTTATTATGTGAGTTTTCAAAAAAGGAATTTTCAAATATCAAACCCTTCATTACTGAGAACAAGTTCAAGTTGTAAGGATTAAATTTATTAAAGAGGGGATAATGTAACACTCATATATTTTAGAAAATATTTCTCTTTAAATAATTTTATTTCTTTGATATATTGCATTATACACAACACTTAGTTTAAATGAATCGTGATACATTATTATAATAATATTATTTAATGGGATGGTTATAACTTTTCCATTAAATTAGTAGGTATGAATATGATTAAATAATATATAGAATATACCTATTTCCTACTCAATAAAAATATATTGATAACTTCTTATAAAATATTCACTCAATTTTTAGAAAGGTTATTTTATGATCCAGAAATACATCATTTTCAAAAAAAAGTTTTATCACTTTTTGCGATTAAATAATATGATTAATTTATAAAAAATTTAGAAACATTATTTAATAAAAATAATAGTATTTTTAAAATCATCATATTAAAATTATCTTAGGTTTAATTTCTGTCATTTTTTTAGAAAAGATTTATTTTCAGTTATAGAGAGAAATACTAAATTTTAATGAAAACATATTTTTGTTTCAAAAAATAACAAAGTACCACTTTTTTAAATGGATTTAGAGTAAAATTAGTTCTATAATAATATTATTAATACAATTATGATCATTAGAATCAATTTTATGGTTGAATTTGGAATAAAAACATTTTTATACTTAAAATGAATTTTTTGAAAATCTGATTTTCGTTGTGCTTAATGAATTTATATTAAAATTAATTTCTGTAACTTATATGAATTGAATTTGATAAAATTGAATTTTTTTTTGGTTCATCAATTTAAATTTATATTAGGATTAATTTTTAACACTTTTTATGAACAAGATAAATATATGGTGAATAGTAAAAATGGAATTTTATAAAGTACGGTATCTTTTATGATATCACAAAGTCATAAACATTAAATAATAACTTTTATGAAAATAATGTAATTAATAAATTATTTTGAAATAATAAAAATATCATACATATTTTATTCAAAAAAATATAAATTAAAATTTATTCCATAATAAATATGAAAATCATTTTCAGTGTCAACACAGAGCTTGTGCGGCGCTAGAAAAGTCAAATTTGGTACGCTAAGAATAATATTTGAGATAAAATAAGTCCTTAATATAATTTTTTATTGAATATTAATTATTATAGATTAATATTATGGTTATAAACTTATTTTGGAGTTATATAACAAGTGTCTTATCCAAATGTTTTTTGCAATGGTTGTGCAAGTCCAAAAAAGTCAAAATAATGTATTAAATAAGTAATCATGAAACATATTTGAGTTAAAATATATATTTAATGAATATAAATGGATATTTTTATCATAAAAAATTATTTTAATTATTTTGTTTTATTTATATTTTTTAGTTATTAAATAAATATCTTAAATGCTTTCACAATACTGGCACGACATTTATTTCATTAATATAAAAATTAAATAAATGATTTTGAAAAAACTAAAACTGTCATAATTTGAGATAATTAATATTCCTACAAATTTTTTAGATATATATGAAATTTTATTGAATTATTAAAGGATTATATTCTAAATACCCCTTTTCTTGATTTATTTAAAGTCAAATTAAATGAATAGTGTCAAAATTTACATTAATGATATTTTATCAAAATAATATTTTATTAAATTATATAAAAATTGAAAAAAAAGTTAAAATAATAAAAGTTTGATTTTTTATTGTCTTAAATTTTGTATAATTTCCATTTATGGGACACTTTCTCTCCTATAAGTAAAAAATAAAACCATTAATATTGAAAAAGTTGTTACTGTAGTTAAAATTAAAATTTGTTATCTAAGGGTTAATCAAAATGATAAGGTTTGACATGATACCAATACTTGTGTAACTTCTATTCATATATGGTATTAAATCCCTACCCTATTTTATATTTTAATAATGATCCATTTGGAGGAATTTATCTTGATAATGAATCTATTATAATTTAATATTTTGGGAAATTCCAAAAGTGCCCCTCACCACAATTATAAAAGAGCACATCCTAATTCACTTGTTTTTACCACTATTATCTTTATTTATTGACTTAAATCTATAAATTTAACTTCTAAAATTACTTATACACATTCTATATTTTTTTGATATTCCAAAAATACCAACCCTAGATCCCTTTAGAGGAGATATAAGGGAGTCATTTCAAAGAAGAGGTAATTTCATTAACCGATCAATTTATTTTCTACTCTTCTTTACCTCATATAAATATGTGTTATTTCCCATAAAATGATAAATTAATTATCCTAAATAGTATTCAATGTTATTATTAATATGCAAACATCATTATACACCTGCTTTCTCATCAAATGGGAAGTGAAAGTATCACTTGTGTGTATGTACGACTTATTGTCTCCACGTAGCAATACAATTCATTTTTCATCATCATATTTTATGGATTGTTATAATGATGGGTTTAATTTTTATATATGATATTTGTGATAAAATTATAATTCTTTAATGATAATATCATTTCTACCATCTTACCATCAAATCCTTTGGGAAATAATGACATCGCTTATGGGTATGTGTAGACTACCACCTCCACCAAGTGATGTGATTCATTTCTAATTTATATTTTACATGGATGGTAATGAATTAGATAAATATATATGATATATTTTAAATAATAATGAAATTTTAAATATTAATTTATATTTACCTTTCTTTCATTTCATCCATCAGAAAATGAAAACAACGTTTATGCGTACGTACAACCTACCATCTCTATGAATGGTGTAATTAAATTTTCTATATATAATTTTTTTATATATCTATAAACATGTATATAATGAAAATATATTATATTTATATCATTATTAACATTTATAATATTATTTAGACAAGAAAAATGTACAAGTATCAGAACTAGTGAACTGAAATACTCATAAAAAATTAAGCATATAACACTAGGATAGTGATTTTAATAAATAAGTATTATCAAACGGGTGATAGAAAGATATAAGTAGATAATATATGGTATAATATATATGATTATGTTTTGTTAAAATATTTATAATAAATCTGTAGTTATTATACCTGAGGTTTTATTGCATATAAAGGAAGTCGGCCCTAAGGTGGTGGATTTTTGTCTCGCTTTTATTTTAGTGGGACCCAAGCCTCATATAGCACTTGTTTCTTTTTTGTAATATTTATATTACACATGAATTTGTTATATAATTCTTTTATGGAAATTATTGAGATTTATATATCCATATAGGTCTATTTATTTCATTAGACTTATTATTTAAAAGTTACCAATGTGTTAAGGGTTTTATGTTACAATCTCATTGTTTATCAAGATTGTTTATGAGTAAGTTTCCAATAATGAAATTATATAATATATCTCTCAATAAACTCATAAATTTTATTCTACTATGGTTATATATTTAAAATAAATTTCTTCCTTTCATTTTCCGAACCCTTCTTACTTAGGAATCTTAAAACTTGTTTTTAAGAAAAATTAACTGCATTTCTCTCTTCTATCAAAAAACTTTTTCATCCATATAAATGTTTTCTAAAAATGTTTTTAATAATTTTTTTAATATTTTCAAAAAAAATTATTAATTTTTAACCATGATTTAATTTTTTTTAAATAGTTTTAAAGGAATCCTATTTTCATTTTCCAAACAATGTTCTTTGTGAATTTTCCAAAAACAGTATAGAAAGAAATTTTTTTAAATTATATAGCATGAAAAAAAAATTCCATCCATCAGGAATAATCATTTATTTGAAATGTAATTTAAATTTTATAATCTTATTTTTAAAGAAAATTTTTCTTCGTATATTTCCGTTGTTTTTTTAAAAGTGTACGATCCTTAGGAATGTATTTTTTTAATGTGATGAATATTCATCTAAAATGATGTAGTATCAATGTATGTTAAGCCTGGGTAGCTATAGTTTTATTCAATCCATGAATCAAAAATTATTTTCATTCAATATATTCAAAACATGAAATAGGTTTCCTATGGGTCATTAATGTAAGGTAATGGTTTTATCAGAAATTATGGGAATTTAGGAATTCACAATATGAGTCACATTCACATACAAAATATTCCACATCCATCCCTATTTAAAACCCTCCAACATCATACATTTTTTGATAGTGTAACCCTTTCTCTCAACTACAGCCCTCTCATTGATGATTTATGCATTCCCTTTAATCTAGAAGCAATACCACATTGGATATAAGAGTTTAAGACCTAGATAATTAAGGTAGTCCTTCGAGTTATTCTTTCACTTCTTGATCCATTTTTGATGGAATTTTTTATTCTTTTTGAAGGGAAGGAGGAAGTTGATCAATAACATGAATTTGATGTTTTATCTCTATCTTCTCTGATTTTGAGGTGAGTGGTCTAAATCATATCCCTAATGTTTGTGTCATTTTTTATAATATTTAATATATATAATCCATGCTAGAATGTCATGTGTGCAACTTGTTTAATTTGATAATATATTTTTTTAATGATTTATACATGTATAGACCTCCCAATGGTTCTCATTGGGTCCTTTTGTGTTGAGACTTAGAATTGAAGCTACCCAATGAGTGTGTCATCCTTGGACCTTGTTGAAACATGGAAGTTTGACATTATATCCTTGAGATGATTTGGTAAATTATTTCACTCATTCATTAATTTAGGAATTATAATAACATGTGTATTATAGTGGTTTCTTGATATAGAATCACCTTGGATAAAATTGATTAATTTGACTAATAAAAAACTTAGCTCCAATATTACAATGAATTGGGTTTTATTTAAATATGATGATAATTGGGCACCTAAATTAATAAAATATATTTTTCTATAAAAATGAAAATTTAATAATTGATCATTATGTATTATGATTATATATCTATTATGTGTATTATTAGAATTTTTATTTTCTTACATAGAGTTTTTTTTATATAAAATTGATGTGATTGATTCCTGAGGGTAGGATGCTTTGTGGAAAGGTGAGTTTTTCTTGATGCAAATCATGATTATGTTATTCTTGAGGGATGGGTGAATGTTTTTGTACCACCTATGGGCTAGGTGCACTATTAATTAATTCCTGAGTGTATATTATATGTTTATATAAGATTTTTAAGGACTATATTAACAATCAATATATTCCCAAGGGTGAGATTATGGATAACATGTGGGCAGAGGCCATTTTTTCATGAGATGTTTTGTGTAATTCATACTTGGTAGGGAAATATTTGAATAATTGGGTGATATGTCCTAATGCTGGCGGATCCTTCCTAGGACAAAGATATATGGTATGGAATCTAAACATGTTAGGCTAGCCCTGGGTGTCACCCAGGAACTTTAGGGTCATCATGTTTACATTATATGTAGCATTAATTTTTTATTTTAATACCCATGTTATTCACTTTATTACATGCACTATTTTTATCAGATTGTATTTGTTTATATATGGGGTTGTCAACCAACTAGGTTGTACTTACACCCTATATAGGACTTTGTTTGGTACCCAGATATATTTCATGGATGTAGGTTTATATAATGTAAAGGGACCATGTTATTAGTTTGGGGTTTTCTGGATGGGTTGGATCTTGAAGAATGGAACAACATGGGGTTCAGGACTGGGATCTTTTGGAGTCATTATTTGTGTCTATTTATACTTTTATCAATATGAACTTTATCATTTCATTTATTTACATTTCAATATGAAATTTATGGTTTAATATGATTTATTTTTTTTTTGATTCATCCTTTATTTCTATTGTATTTGTATGTATGGTTGTTTATATGGATTCTATTATTTCCACTAATCTATTATTTATTTCTTCTACAGTGAAAACTTTGTATCTTGGGGTATGTTATCCCCTTTGTTTTCCTCAAACCCCTATTTATATTTGGTATCCTCTTGCGTATTTGGAGTCATATCTGTGGTTATATAAGCCACCCAACTTAGTCACGTGTGGGATTCCCAGGATGGGGATGTTATAAATTATTTTATCAATACATTGTTAATAAATTATTTAAAATCCACAAAATATTAACAAGCATGATAAAAGATAAAATTAAGAATATTTATTCATAATATAAAATCTATCAAGTAAATATTAGGTTATGAAAGACATATATTTTTGGATTAAGAAAGAAACCGTAGTCCAAATCACTTGTCTGGCCTCTATTTGGGTGCTTTCAATTATCAAAGAGTTAAAATAAAATTTATGTGTTGAATTATTCTAGTTAATAATAAGGGTTGATTGTATTTGTAAGACTTATTGTAACAAGGAGGAATTTCTTGATGAAAACCTATTTTGGATTTTAGGATTGGTAATTCCACTCCATAGATCAAGGAAATGTTAGTTTTATAGTTAGTATGAACACCTACCTAAATACATTTTAAGTGATTTGATAAGACCTATGTCTAGGAAATTTGAAGGGGAATATGGATATTTTCCAATAGAATATCCATGTGATAGGATATTCCAAATCCAATTGTTTTATTCATATTTGATAAAATAGTGGGATATTAATAAAATAAGATTTATTTTGTCGCATTGTTTTTGGTAATCAAGATAAAGTACTAAAAATATAACTTTTTGTTGTAGAAAATAGAAAATGTTTATTACTTTGACATTATCTCTATGATATATATTATATAAATATAATAACATCACTATATTGAACTTATAGGAGTGTTACTAGTTCTTACACATTATACTATTCTAATAGTGGAATTTCTATATGTTGGTGTCCTAGTTCTAGATAAAGAGACCTCTATGGTGGCTAGTGAGGAGGATCGTGATATTTTCTATAAACATGTAGATAATGCAATGTATGTTCAATGCCTCATGATTTAATATATTTCTAGTGACATCTATAAGATTCATGTGAAAATGGATACATAACCCATGTTTTCACATCCCTAGGATATTTATCAAGAGCAGGAAAGAAAAGAGAGGTATGAGGTCTTCAAGGAACTTTTCACATGCATGCTTAGAGAATGTTCTCTATCCAAACCACATGTAGTCAAGATGATTGTATATATTAACCAATTTGGTATTGTAGGTTTCAAGATACCCAAATGATTTTGTACTGACCTCATAATCTCCTCACTACCAAATAGATTCTCCATCTATATTATTGATTTTAATATGAACAATATTGAGAAGTCACTCCCATATCCTTTTACACCAATTATTCTAGTAGATAAGGATATGAGACATAAAAAACATGAATCCATATGGTTAACAAGAGGAAGGTAAAGGTTAAAATACTTAATACTAACACCAAGTCTATGTTATATTTATAATTCCCTACCATGAGAAGGTAGATCAAGTGGAATGGTAAGTAATGAGATTTTGAATGTTTTGTGTGTGGATAGAGGGACCCATGAAAGAATAACATCACCTCAGTGAAGAATAGAGGGGAGGTTTTTGAGTTTTTGTTTTATCAAATGTAATATATACATTTCTATAATTTTATTATTAGATATAAATTATGGTTATCACATTTGTATCCAAATATAGTAACCAAGTATGTTTAGGAAGTTTTCTAGAGGTGAGGTGGGTCTTCCAGCTACCAACAGAGAAAGACTAACTACACTATATATTATATATTACCCCCATACATTACCAAAGAGATTGATTTTAGTCTTCATGATTTTATATTAGGTGCCTAGTGTTAACAAAAACATTTATATGTGTCCATTTTAGGTATGGATGGATTTATTTTCAATTTTGTAAATATGAGTTTATATTTCTATAAATATAAAATATTTTATTGTATGGAACATGTGAATAATTGTATTTATGTACATGAATATGAAATTCATGTGTTTCAAATCGATAATGAATCAGGTTCACATGAAACATATCCAGTTATGGCGTCAGCATCTTGGTCATGTCACTGAGATGCATTTGACAAAGCTATATGAAGAAGGGTATTTAAATTCTTTTGAACTAAAACCAGTTGATATGTTCAATGCTTGTTTTCATGGAAATTTTATCAAACATCCATTTATTGGAAAGGGTGAAAGGGCCAAAAATATTCTTGAATTAGTTAACAGATACATGTGTGGGTCTTTTGTAGTTGAAATATAAAGGTGGATACTCTTACTTTGTAAATTTAATCGATGACCATAGTAAACATGGATGTGTTTATTTATTGAGGTATAAGTATAAATCCTTTTATAAATTATCTGATAAAGAGAAAAAAGTAGAGGAACATATTGGTTGTAATGACCTAGACTTCAGCAGCCCAGAGTTGGTGCCTTAATTTATTACATTTTCCGAAGATATAATAAATCTTGTCCCAAAGTACCGAATAGTTTAGTAGTATTGGTAAACTAGATACATACTTTAAAACCACATTACATTTTAAAAAATAAATTACATAAATAATTTTATTAAGTCTTCCATTAATACACTTTTTTTAACCTTTCATATGAGTCGTAATATACTTCTTGGAATCCTAGGGAAAATGAAACATAAGAAAGGGGTGAGCTCAAGTGCTCAGTAAGGGTAAGAGTACACTATAATCTATAATTAAATATGTTATAAACAATATATAATGGTAAATATTGAAACATTTTCCATTTAAATAATCCCATGAGCTAAGAAACGTAACTGTGGATATTCTTCTATTCAAATAATAACATGGAAATCAATAATTAATCTCACAATAATGGAATTCATAATATTGGATATCTAAAACATACAATCGAGGCCTTGACCAATACAGTTGAAAATAAATGGGTAAGGCCTTGGCTAAATCTATATCTAGTTTGTCTCATAAGACCAACCAATGCATCAAGGTGGTATAGTGAGCCCTTCTCATCACTTACTAAGTCTAATTTTTTCCTCATATGAATGGGGTGAAACATAAAAATATATATATTTATACCGAAAAACAAGTATATTAAATGTAAATATTTTAACTATAAACCATGAATTGAATCAAAATATCACGTCCATATTCAAACTGATCATAAACCATTCAATAAAATCTGGTATATGATATCATAAGAGATCAACCTCAATTAAGAATAATATTCAACAAAGGGTGTTGACATAGATGAAAATACTCTAATAAAATAATTTAGAAATTATTGACTAAAAACTCTTGTTAAACCCATATGAAAAAACAAATTCATATAAAAATGACATTTTCATTTAAAAATAACCATTTTAATACCAAATATTCAAAAAATTGGGGAAGTGGGTTTTTAATTTAAGAAAATATGTAATCATGAAAAGGAATCTATAAACTAAATAATATTCATGATAGTGGGAAATTAATTACAGTTGTGTATATTAAAAAAATAGAAGATTCCTTTTTTCATTTTTCAAAACGTTTTATATAAAAAACATAAAAAGATTCCTTGGTAAAACAATTAAATGAAATTAATAATAGACATAAACTTTACTTTATAAAAATTTATATCCATATAGATAAATATGTAAAATAATATCAAGAATATTAACATGGAGAAAAATATGTGATAATTAAATAATTAAACATTCACAGTGTCTCATTCAACTTTGAATATTTAAATCATAAGAACCATTAAAGAATAAAATTTAAAAAACATTAAATAATATTATAATAAATTAATTAATGGCATGATAATTCAAATAGTCTGTATATACATCTTATAAAATAAGTCAGCAGTATAACATCAAATTATGCACCAATGCAAGTAGAATGAGATGAAGTCCCTTACCTTATGGTTCCTTTAGTAGAACGTGATTTAATCTCACATATAATGGCTTTAATCATGTTATTAACCTATATAATAACCTTATTAATATTTATTTTATCATATATTATTTTATTATTTTATTTTATCACATGTTTTTTGATAATATCTCATTATTACCCATGTATCGTGTGTTAACTGATTCATTTTCCTATGCATGTTTCGTCATTTAAGTCCAAGATTTCTTTCATAGGATATAATTATGTAATATTTACAATGATATTAAGGTCATATTTATCATATTTATTCATTATATACATTTTTATATCCATTATTTAATGATGGATATGGAAAATGAATTGCATCGTGTCGTGGAGATGGTTAGCTGTAAGTACGTACGAGCGATGGTAGAATTCCCTTATTATTGAAATGGTAAGGAATTAGATGATATATTAAATATAAATAATCAATTTCATGTCATAATTTCCATATATACGCATCATTTCCACCATTATATCCATACAAGTAAATTGGTGATGAAAAACATATTACACCACGATGTGGAGACGGTAAGTCATACATACACACGCGTTGTGCTTTCATTTTTTGTAGGATGGATAAGAGGTGGAATATGTTTGTACCATAATAATAATAATAACATGTATTAAGATATATTATACTGTAGTTATTAATTTATCATCTAAAAACTACATGATGGTAAAGTAGAAGAATAAATTAATATAAATGAGTTAGTAAAATTGATTACCTCTTCTTCAGTGGACATCTTGTAAATATCATATTAAGGGATCTTGTGTGGGTCTTTTTTGAAGACCATGACCTCAAAAATTTTAATAATGATGTTTTTTAGAGAAATTTTTAGGGTTTGGTCTAGTTATAAGTCTCTTTTTGGTGTGATAAAGTGAGGGAGGAGTTTCCCTTTTATAATTGAGGTGAGGGTTACTTTCGGAAACTCAAAATATATAAAGTTAATATAAATTAATTTTAATTTCTAAATAGATAAAAAGAAAGTTATTTAAGGTTTAATATAATTATGGGTATAAATTCTTTTAATATATAATTTTCAAAAAAAAATCATCACATTATTACCCTAATCATTTTGTTTTAACCTTTATTCAAACTCTTTAACTTTTACCATGACAACATGTGTTTTTATTCTTTAAGGGTTCATATAGATAATATAAAATAAAAAAATAAAATAAAATGGAAATTTTATGACATATTTTACCTTATCATAATAATTTGGCCAAATTTTATATTTTTATGAATTTTATATTATTTAATAAAATATTATTTATTTTAAAATATCATTAATTTCAATTTTGATACTATTAATTTCCAGACTTATTTAAAATATCATTACAACATTATATATTCTAAAAACATTTAATATTTCTATAATATTTCTATTTAATCTATAAAATTATTGGATGAAATTAATTATCTCAAATTATATTTATTTTAATATTTTTAATATCATTTATTTGATATTTTCAATTAATTAAACAATTACTAGATCATCATTGTGTAAGAATTTAAGGTAATTATTTATTTCCTAAAAATTAAAAATAAATTACCATAATGAATATAAACATCATATATTTAAATTTATTATTTATATTTGAATATATCTTCTGAATAACTAAATATAAAAAATGTAATACTGATTAAAAACATGAGTATGACATGTTGGTGTATCCTTAGAATAAAATAATATAAAATGATTAAACTCATACAAGTGGCTCTAAGAGGACATAAAATCGTCCCAAGGATGATTATTTTCCATAATAATCCATCCAATAATATTAGAACAACTTTTATGGTAATTTTCAAATATTTATAATTCTATTTTCACCCTTAATTACTAGATTTACCTTTAACTGTGTTAATAAAAAATTACAAAAGTTACTTTTCATAATGTCAAAAAATAAAAGCAAATTATTTACATAATTTTTACACAATGATTAAAAATATGGAATCCATTTTTCAAAATTCGAAATTTATAAGTTTCAGTAATTAGTTTAAAATTAATCTCGTTGACAGAATGAGAAAATAGGTTTTTAAAGTGAAAATTTTCAAAAGATTGAAATATTTTTATATCAAAATTCAGTATAAAATCGATTCAAATTATAAAAATTTAATTAAATGATACAAAATAGATATAAATATGCTTTAAAACAAATTAAAAAATAATTTAACACAAAAATTATTTATATGAAAAAACAATTTTCAATTAAAATGCAGTATTTTTTTCAATATTCATCAAAATGTGAAACTTATCTAAAAAATACCAAAAACCCAACCAAAGTAATTTATGATATTCTTATTTAAAATAAAAATTGTATTCTTCCAAATAAAATTTATAAAATTGTAAAAAATTAGATGTAAAATAAGTTCTCCATCAAAATGCGGTAAAACTGCCTTTTTAGAAAAATACTTCTTTTTTCTGTAAAATTGGATTTGTTATTAGAAAATAAATAAGATTAATTTTAAAAATTAGATTTAATATATTATATTTCTATATTTCATTAATATAATCCAATAATAATTTTTTTTATTTATTGATATAAAACACACTTTTGCGTATTTAAATAGTTTTTAAGAAAATCATTTTTTTTAAAAGGGTTTTATTTTAATTTATAATTAATTTTTCAAAAAATAATTAAACATATATAATGTGTAAAACATATTTTCATAATTCATTTAAGGTTTTTCATTCCCACCATACTAACTACTTGGTTATAAAAACCAAATTTAAATAATAATATTTAGTTATTCTCTTAAGCTTGGTGTTGTTTGCAACGTAATCTATCAAAGAGATTAAATTTAATAAGAGACATACCATTAAATATTATGGTGTTACATTATCCTACCATTAAATAAATAAATCCCTTTCAGTTTGAACTCGAGTTTGAAAACTAGCGCTTTGACATTTTAAAATATCTTTTTTGAAATCTCACATCAGAAAAAAGGATTTAATGAAACCTCTACTTTATAATAAATAAAGGGAAGTATGAAGTTAACTAGAGATAACACATACTAGGGTTACATGTAAAAAAACATGTACATGAAAGAGAAAACTAGGTATCATGTTTTGATAGAGGGTGATAGAGAACATGATCATGAGAAAGTTAACAATCCCAAAACCATAAATATTATGATTGGTTAAATTGGCATTAATTTCTTTGTAATAAAAGTAAATGGAAAACATTTTTGTTCCAAAATCATTTTCTGAGGGTTTAGTGATTATTTTATTATCCATATTATCACTTTAAAAAAAACTCACCTGATTTTAGTCCATGTCATAAGCCTAATCATAACCTTCAGTTTTGTATTGATCTATTTCCACTTTATCTCTTAAAATAGGAAATGTATATTCAAGATGAATTTTTATACCCAAATCGCATTTAATGAATCATAGGATCCAAAAGTAATTTGCATAGTCTTTAATTTTTTACTAAAAAATGGTTACCATATGATATTCAATATAATAAATCATGATTTAACCTCAAATAATAATATCAAATGTTCAACTTAATCCATTCCAGCCATAGGACTCATCCAAAATATACCTATCCAAAAAGGTCTCTAAATTTAAAAAATTAATATTAAAATTAGACTCCCCAAACCACATAATATAGATCTTATTATCACATGCCACATATATGAATACATTTATTGCCTTAAAAACCTTAATGAAAACATCCATGCTTCTAAATCCTTAAAGAAGAAGTATAGCAGTACAATCCTTATATATCTCATTATTCTTATAACTATAGAACCATTGATGAAATTATTTAATAATCTAAATACAAAATAACTTTAATCATTCTACTTCATTCTTAAACAATCAACTACACTTCATCATCTTATTCCTTAATACCTCCTTCTTTTTTGTAGTCTCTTCCTCATCAGCAGTATAAACATTACTTTTATAACTTGATGATTCTAACCATTGACCAAAACCCAAAGCACAATGTGATAAATTCTAATCATAATGATATATTCGTGAATAATAATTTATAGGATGTCTAAATCATGAAACTTTCTCAATTATGAATCCTTAGGTTTAACTAAGTTTATCCATGGTAATACCAAATCTATAGGATGATATCATATACTTAGACTTATCTTCAAAGTCATTCATAGGGTTATTATTTATAATCTACGATTTCTAAAATCTATTTTCCAAGGTTTCTATAAATATTTCTTGAATACCAACTACAACAACCCGTAATAAAGTAGACCATATCTGGTTCCTTACTTAATTACATTGGCATAAGATACAAGAAACCACATCCCAAAGGACCAAATGGTTTTTTAGTCTTGGTAAACTAGATACATACTTGAAACCCACATTACATTTTAAAACATTTACACAAATAATTTCATTGAGTATTCAATTAATCCACCTTTTAGTAACCCTATGTATTAGTCATAATATACTTCATAGAATCTTGTGGTAAAATGAAACATAATAAAGGGGTGATCACAAATTCTCAGTAAGGGTAAGTGTACAGCGTAATCTATGAGTAGATATGGAATAAACAACATGTAAAGTTAAATAACTAAAACACATGACATTTAAATAGTCAAATGAGCTAGGAAACTTAACCATGGATATTATACTAGTTTAATAATCATGTTGAAATAAATAACTAATCTCACAATGATTTAATCCATAATGTTGGACATCTAAAAAATATTATCGAGGCCTCAGCTAAGAAATATGAAAGATTGGGTACTGTCTTAGCCAAATCCATATCTGGTTTATGTTATGAGACCTACTGATGCATCAAGGGGCTATATTAGGACTCTACCATCACTTAATAATTCTAATTATTTCTTAATATTAATGGGGTGAAACATAAACAACATAAACATTTTTATTAGAAAACTTGCATGTGAAATTTGAATACTTTAACCATAAACCATGAATGGTATCAAAATAAAATATACATAGTCAAACTGATCCTAAACCATTCAATAAAATCAAGTAGATGATATCAAAATAGATCAAACTCAATTAAGAATAATATTCAATATAGTTTTTTGACATAGTTGAAAATACTCTAATAAAATAATAGAAAAATTATTGGGGAAAAACTCTTGTTAAACCCGTATGAAAAACAGTTTTTTATAAAAATATGCTTTTATTTTAAAAATAATAATTTTCAATACAAAATATAAAAAAAAATAGGGGAATTGGTTTTTCTATTTATGAAAATATGTAATCTTACAAAGGAATCTAGAAATTAAATAATGGTCATGACATCACGAGAGTTGTTTTCATCGTGTACGTTAAAAAAATAGAACATTACTTTTGTCCTTTGTCAAAAGGTTCTATATAAAACATGAAAAAATATCCCTTTTGAAAAACATTCAATGATACTAAAAATATAAATAAAATTTCATTTATAATCTTTTTATATCCATATAAATAAATATGTAAAATAATTTCAAGAATATTGACATTGAGAAGAATATATGATAATTAAATCTTTAAACATTCAAGGTGTCACATTCCAATTTGAACATTTAAATCATAATCCCCTTGATGAAATAGGATTTAAAAAACTTTAAATAACCTGATAATAATTAAATTAATTACATGATAAGTCAAAGAGTTTGTATATACACCATATAAAATAATGTGGGTGTATAACATCAAATTATGCCTCAATTAAAGGATATTAAAATGAAGTGTCATACTGTATGCTTCCTTTAGTATAATGTGATTTAATATAATTTATAATGGTTTTAAAAATTTTATTAACTTATATCAGAAACTATTTCATATTTATAATATGATATATTATTTTCTTATATTATTTTATCACCCATTTTTTGATAATATTTCAGTATTACCCTTATTTCAGGTGTTAACTACTTCATTTTCCTATTCATATTTTATCATGTAAGTCCTTGATGTTGTGCTTAGGATATATTTATATCATATCTAAAATTATATTAAGGACATATATATAATATTTGTTCATTATATACATTTTTATATCCATTCCTGAATGTTGAATATGGAAAATAGAGCGTATCGCGTTGTGGTGACGGTCGGTCGTACGTACGCATGAGCGATGGTATCATTCTATTATTGATAAAAGGGTATGGAATTTGATGGTATATTAATTATAAAGAATAAAAATCTTGTCATAATTACCATATATATCCATTATATCTAACATTATACCTATCCAAGTAAAGTGGTGATGAAAAATAGATTACACAACAACATCGAGGTAGTAAGTTATACTTACGTATGTGTGATGCTTTTGTTTTTTATAGGATGGATAAAAGGTGGAATATGTTTATCTCATAATCATGATAACATATAATAATATATATGATACTGTATTTATTATTTTATCATGTAAATAGTACATGATGAGAAAGTATAAGAATAAATGAACTTGAATGAAATAGTAAAAAAGATTACCTCTTCTTTAGTGGACTTCCTTTAGATCTCTTCTTAAAAGATATAGGGTTTTTTTGGAATATCATGAACTATAAAACTTGGATTGGGATTTTTTTAAGATAAATTTATATGTTTCTATCGAGATATAAGGCTCTTTATGGTGTGAGGAAGTAAGGGAGGAGGTTCTATTTTATAATTGAGGTGGGGGAACTTTTAGAAACTCAAAAAATATTAAATTAATATAAATTGTATTTCATTATCAAATGAACACAAAGTAATTTATTTATATTATAATATGATAACGGTTCTAAATTATCTCAAAAAATAATTTTTAGACTTGTTTTTGTCACATTATTACTCTTATCATTTGGTTTTAACCCTTATATAAACCCTTTAACTCCTATCATGACAACATTTATTGTTATACTTTAAGGGTTAATATAGTTACTATAAAACACCAAAACAAACATAAGTAGATAATTTATGACATATTTAACCTTATATAAATCAATTTTAAAATATTTTATTTTCATAAATTTTATATCATTTAATAAAATATTATTTATTTTAAAATATCATTAATGTCAATTTTGATACTCTTCATTACTTGACTTTTTAAAAATATCAAAACAACATGATATCATCAAAAAAACCCTTAATACATATCTAATGGCTCTAGTTCATATATAAATTTTTTTTATGAGATTAGTTATCTAAAATTTTATTTATTTTTATATTTGTAATATAATTTATTTGATATTTCCATTAATTAAATAATTACTGCAACATCATTGTGTAAACCTTTAAGGTAATTATTTATTTCATTAAAATTAAAATTAAATTAAAATGGTGAATATAACAATTTTATATATATAATTATAATTTATAATCGAATATATATTTATAATAACCACATATAAAAATTTAATACTTATTAAAAACATGAGTATGGCATATTGGACTTTCCTTGGAATGAAATACTAAAAAGGATTCAAGTCATCCAAGTGTCTCCAAGAGGCTATAAAATCGTCCCAAGGATGATTTTTTTATAAAATCATTGATATAATAAAATTATTACAAGTGTTTGGATTATTTTATAATATTTATATAATTATTTTTACTATTTATTACTTGATTTACCTTTAATCGTGTTAATAAAAAATTACTAAAGTTACTATTCATAATGTTCAAAAATACAAGAATCATATATAAATAATTTGGAACCACTTATTCCAAATATGGAATCCATTTTTCCAAAATTAAAAACACATAATTTATTGATTAATTTAAAATTAATCTCATTGATCAAACAACAAAACATGTTTTTAAAGTGAAAACGTTCAAAATATTGAAATGTATCTATATAAAAATTCAATGTCAAATTGATTCCAATGACATAAATTCTATTTAATTATAAAAAAATTATCTAATTATTATTTAAAACTAATTAAAACTATAATTTATCATAATAAATTATTTATATGAAAAATATGTTTTCAATTTAAATGCAGTATATTTTTCACTATGCATCAAAACATGAATCTTATTAGAAAAATACCAAATAGTAAACCAATTAATGTAAATTTTTATATGTAAATTTAAAAGAAAAATTTTATTTTATCAAAGAAAATTTATAAAATTTTCAAAAACTAGATTTAAAATAGGTTTTCCATCAAAAGGTGGAAAATTTACCTTTTTAGAAAAATACTTCTTTTATGCATAAAATTGGATTTGTTCTTAGAAAACACATAAAATTGCTTTTTAATATTATATATATTTCATTAATATAATCCGATAAGAGTTATTATTTTATTTATTGGTATAAAACACATTTCTCCATATTTAAATAGTTTTTTAGAAAAACATTTCCTTTTATTTCAAAATGGGTTTCACTTTCATTTATAATTTATTAGTCACTAAATAATTAATTATATGTAATTTTTAACCCATATTTTCATACTTTAGTTAATATTTTTCATCCTCATCATTCTAATGGCAAGGTTATAATGATAAAAATTAAATAATAATATTTAGTTGTTCACTTAAGGGCGGTGTTATGTGAAACGTAGGATATCAAAGTGATAAAATATAAAAAAGAGACATAACATTATATCTTGGGGTGTTACATTGGTAAAAAGATAAATAAACTCTAATCGGGCCATGTTAGTGAATATTTAAACCAATAATTAATTAATTATCTAAGGGAGTTTGGGATATTATCTCACCACACTCCTCTTTTCTAAGAAGCCATGGATTTTAAGATTGATTCAATATATCAAAACCATGTATGGTTTTTATTATATCCTCTAGTGGATGTAAATATTGTTGGATAAAAATGGTTATTTAAGAAGAAACCATACATAGATGGTAGAGGTAGTACCAATAAGGCAAGTTTGGTTGTTAAAAGGTTTAAGAAACATTAAGTTATAGATTATAACAAAATAAATTATCTAATTTCTATATTAAAATCCAGCGAAATTCTCCATTCCATAGAATATTACCATGATTATAAAATTCATAAAATCGATGTTAAAATAGCCTTCCATGATAAAACCTTATCAAATATTTCTATATTTCAAAACCAAAATAGTTTGTGAATATAAAAGTTTCTAATAAGATATTAAAGTTGCATTGATCGATTTATTGGTTAAAGTAAGAATATATGTCCTGGAACATTCATTTTGGTGAATTTGTATGATAATTTGGTTTCATAAAGAATGAATTTGAGCCTTGTGTCTACAAGAAGTTTTATGCGAGTGTAGTTTTTTACCTTTTAGTATATTTTGACTAATATTGTTGATAAGAACTGAGATACTACTCTTACAGTTTGTAAGTAATTGTTGAAAAAATGTGTAACAATCCACATTTTAATCAGATAAAAATGTGAAGGTTTTTGAACTTTTTCAATTAATAAATGGGATGAATTTAAAACTGAGCGTCTCAATTGTTTTCTAAAGTTTGGAACACTCCTAAGTAATTTTTTTGGACTTTGGTGAAGGCCCGAGAAGTTTCCTGGCTGACTCGAGGAGTTTTTGAGAGCACAGGAGCGAGAAAAGTAGGTTTTAAAGGACCTACAGAGGGAACATGGTTTTTCTAAAACTATAGGGGGCTACTGAATGTAACTGTGTGACCTTGTTTTATGGGGGTAGTGGTGGTACACACTGGCTATTCGTGGTTTTCCAAACTGTTTGCCTAGCCATCACAATGTGTGTTTGGAGAAAATAGCTAAGCATTGTTCGCCGAACAGTTGGCAAACAGTTTACAGACCATGTGGCCATCTCGTGTGGAGTTCCTAGGGTTCCTAGTAGAGGGTAAATGGTTAGCTCATGGTTTTCTAAATCGATCATCCCAAACCATGCATTGAGACTCTATTTAAAAATTGGTTTAATTTAAATTAAATTAAAATGAAATGAAAATTAATTAAAACCTAAAACTAAACCTAACCCATATCCTCTCTTTCTCATGACATAGCTCCCCCTCCTCTCTTCTATGGGTCATGCGACACCACCATTACACACCTCCCTCTATTCTTTGATATTTGACCAGATTTCTTGGAGATTTCACTCTGAATCTTCGAGGTAAGGACTTCGGTCCCTCCTCCATTTCTTTTTCGACTAATTTTCAGCCTTTTCATCACCCTACATGGTGTGGCCAAACCCTAGGGTTTAGTTCTAACCTGTATTTTGGTTTTCTTCCAAACATAGGGTGTGTGATGCCTCTCCTGGGACCTATTTTCATGAGTTCCAACATCCTTTTCTAATTTCGAAGTGGATTCGCTTCATTTTGGTTCACCGCCAATGGTTTAAGGTTAGGTTTTCTTCCACTTTTGGTTTTCACCTATTTTATTTAAGAACATTATATGTTTTTGACTTTGTGATATTTAATCAATAGTTCTTGGGACTATTTAATGTGGTTTTGGGTTCCCTCTATCATCTAAGGTAAAGGTTTATACCCGCTTCTTAGTTTCTTGACATTTAATTTAGTTCCTTAAGGTGTTTTGAGTCTCTATACTTATTTATAGGGAGTTTTGATCATCTTTTAAGGTCTTAAATCACATAAATAGGTATGTATTTATTTAAATATATTAATATATTCTATGTACATGTTCCCTCATGGTGTGGGGAATCACATTCATTGGGTTAAGGATATATATATATTTATTTATTTATTTATATGAATTTATGTTCATGAATGCAGGTAGAATAAGCTCCTAGTTAGTAATCATCAAGAGCCAAAGTAGTTGGGTGTGGTCTATAGCTTGAGGTAGGGTCCCTTTCCATGCCCCTTTTTATTTAAGAATGAATTAAATATTTAAATGATTGGGTTTGTACCTTTTATTTAATTCTTTCCTAGTTTGGAAGTTAATTTCTAAAGATAATTTAGTTATTAAAAGTGATAAATGATTTTTTATCAACAACATCATATTTTTATAATAAAACCCCTCCAATGGAGGTGTTCTTACTTCAACCAAAAATGTAGTGTTAGATTTTTATACTTTCTTATCTCATTACATTGATGCTTCTGTATGCTTTCTTGGCTTGGTTTCTAAATGGAGTTTCCCTCTTTTATTGAATCTGGTTTTTGAACCAAATCACCCTCTAATTGAACCCTTTCTATTTTATAAATGGTATTTCCATGTTTTTACTTATTTCTTGAATTTGTTGAGGTGAATGACTTTGATTAGGATGTCTTAAATGATATAGTGGCATCCATTTAATAAAATGATCATGTCACCTTCCCTGGAACTTTCAACCTTTAAACCAATTTTCCATGTTAAGAAAATTGAGTGTGTTGACCCTATAAATAATGGTTCTCCTAATGAAATTCTTTCCTTTGATTGTATTAAATGGGATAAAATGAGTTAATACGAAATGCATCAGAGGTTATGCCTTATATGTTGGTTTTCAATGGTTTTTCCTAATGTATTAGATTTTAAATATGGTGTGGATATTGGAAATGAATAATAGGTACTATCATATAAATTATAATATAATTATGACAATGATTATAAATTTTATGGATGGGAGGAATTCTTACCCAATGAATTCTATGTAAATGATTATGGATGGGAGGAATTCTTACCCCATGTTTGTACTATATAAACATCTATGGGTGGGAGTCATTCTTACCCCATGCCATTCATATATGTTTATGGGTTGGAATCATTATTACCCCACATCATTTATGATTTTATTGAGATATAAATATGCTTTGATGCCAAGATACTAAGGGCTCTTGGTATTGGGTTAGGGGAAGACCGTGAGAGATTCCCTGGAATTGGATGGCGGAGGTATGTCCCGTTCCACCCCAAAATATATCTATCTATTTATATATATATACTATTACTACTATATATATATATAATATTGACATGATCATACTCTTATCCCAGAAACAAGCTGAATCTAGTATAACCATCAGGTGTCCCTTAGGAACTTGGATGGGTTTTTACTTATTTATGTAGTTCTATTTATTAAATTCTATTATACTTGTGCAGTTCATAATTTATATTACACTGGATTGGAATTGACATCGAGGGTGTTGGATTTCTGATATTTATATCTCACACCCTTCTTAGGTACTCTTGGTACCTAAGTAGACCTTATATTTACCGGACCTAGGTTGATTTTTTTGTTTCTTAGACCTGGAAGTTAGAAGCAAAGGACTGAGCTAGAGCTTTGGATGCTCAAAGAAATTTCTTGTGGGGATTTACTATCTTTTTCTTATTTTTGTATTGTATTCAATGGAATTTTTTACTATTTAATTCTTTTAGTTATGTATCCTTACTATTCAATGCATATACATGTTGTATAAATTAGCATTGGACACTTTTTTTTAGTTATATCAAATCTATCTTCTCGTGATTTTTCATTTATGTGTTACTTATTCTCCTATTTATTAATATAATATCGTGCATCTCTAATGAGAGGGTATATTCTCCCCACTATCACCTTCTGAGACTCCCCACTAGTAGTCGGCAGCCTCTTGCATATGGGGAGATGTGCTTGAGGGCATATGACCCACCGGTTCGGCTATAGGTTCGATGGTAAGTCGGGTCAAGACATTGCAAAGTGGTATTAGAGGTTGTTTCATTTCCTTTTTATTACATTTTTGGGTTGGTAGATGGGATATTAGGAATATGTCAAAACTTGTTTAATATTCTTGTTTGGGATCGATCACCCCACATACATGAAATGACCAAGTGTCATATGTTGGGATTGATGTTTTTATTGTTTGATATTACAATTGATTATTATTTCACCACGAGTGGATATTGTGATTTCGGCATCTTATGATTTATGGACATTATTTAATTTTACCCTTGGCCTGATATGACAATGAACTTTCATTGCATGCGTCATTATATGCATGTAGTAATTAACAAGTCATGCATGTACCATTCCATGTAGTATCATTTATAGGATGCCTATTGATTTGATTGTGTTCTATGTCATGATCTTGTTTTGTTATCATTTTTGATATATGCAATGAAATGCCTTTTTTTAGTATCATTTTGTTATATTCCATGTTAAGTATCCTAGTAACATGCTTAGCTTGTACCTGCTTAGTTAATTCTTAAGCATTCTTTCCAGTTGGTGTAACATGATTTAGTGTTTATATGCCATGTTCCCTAGCTATTTGGACTACTTTGTTAATATTCCATGATTTTTTGTTACTGATTATGATAACATGATAGATATTTTCTAATATGAAATTAGTTTCTTGGGGTAAATTTTAAATGGTTTCAAATACAAAAGAATCCAGTTTTCAATTGTAAGGTGTATGGCACCTTACAACTGGGAAAGGGTAATACATGTATCGAACCATCCTTAAGCTTTGTCATGTTTATAGATTGTTGATTTAAAATATAAAATTTTTCTAAATTTTAATTATAAGGTAATTTTTTTATTAAATGGGATCCAAATTCCAAACTATAAAGTGTATGGGTGCTTTATAGGTTGGTATATGGCCACCCAAATGACTGGACCATCATATTTAAGCATGTTACATTTTGGAATGTATTTTGTTTCTATAAATGGGATCCAATTTTTAATAGATGAAGTGTATGGGTGCTTCATGAATTTCGAAATGGAAACCCATATTAAATTTAATGACCATGTTCTTTTTGGAATGTTTGTAAATGTTAGAGCTATTAAATTTTGATCTGAAATGATTTGAGAAACTGTTATTGGGTTATTTTCTAGAAAACCCAGGTTGGGTTAGTGGAACCTTCGTAGGTTTCCATGTCTATTAAAATGTAATTTACATGATAAATTTCCTAAATATGATAGGATTTTAGTAAATGATTAATGTTTTAAAAAATTATGAATCTTGCCCTTTTTTAGAGCTAATATCTGAATCAATTTACCTAGTGCTTTTTTAAGGTTACTTGATGTTCTTTTTTAATATTTAAAAGCTTAAATTTAAATGTGAATAAATTTTAATGGATTCAAAGTGGAACCTATAGTGGTTTCCTCTGTTTAAACACCTAAATAAGGGTAGTTTAAGTTCTCTTTGATTTTCCTTGGAACAGAACCTTTAGCAATGGATTTATGATCATATTTTGATCTTGGTGACTTTTTTAATGTGAACTAGTGCTAAGGTTGATGTTTTTGCTTTTATAAGGGGATATCCTATGGTAGTTAGATCCATTATAACTTGAATATATTTCTATTACCATGAGTTTTTTTTACATTTAGTGTCATTCATGTGTCATTGTTCCATTTTGGACTTTCACTCTCCAATGAAACCCTTGTTCAGATGGGTGTTTGTAGTGTTTTTTTCCTTTTTTATGAGTTTGAGCATCAATAAATGCTCGGTTTTATCAAGTTGGACATCCCACAGTCATGGTCGAATACTTCTTTGGTTATTTGACCCTTTTCTTTTCCTCGGGTAGTTTTCATTGATGTATAAGGTACCGTTGAATGATAAATGTGATAATAAACCAAATGAGATCGGTTAAATCTTTGAACCTTGAGATATTGAGTGTGGTTTTGGGTCATATCCTTAGTAGAGTGTCATAGAATTAAATAATATGTTCATCCCAATTCTCGGGAGGAATTTCCAGAGACTCATGTTCTATGACACATTGGTCATTCTAGTTTTGGTTTTAGCTGGTTTTTAACCTTTTTTTAGGCTTTGATGTTGTGATCATGTCTCAAATAAGTGACACATGTTTGTTTGAGTTTTTATGATCTAGTTCACTTGTGAGAAGCTAAAATTTCTTTCTTTTGATGACACTAACACTATTAAGGTGGGAATCATCGCATAGGTTATGATAAACGTGTCCTTCCTAGTAGAAGGAATGCCAAAGAGAACCATTGAAAGATGATCAGTTATACTTGAAATCCTTTGAGGCTTGCGAGTCTTAATTTGTGTTGGTGTTTTCTTGGAAGCATGATGTTTTTATGGTTGGTTTTGTATACCACCATTGAGAAAAATCATTAGTAATGGAGGAATTCAGTTGTAAATCTTGAGTGATCACGATAAGCCTTGGGAGGTAAAGGCTTGGGTAGATTGTAATTACACATCGAAAGGTGAATCTAAGTCCCTTTTTTGCAGTCAACTAGTGGTGGTCCGGTCTTTATAATTTCTAGTAGCTGGGAGTGATTGAATGGAAACCATTAAAATCCTCCTAATGCACTCTTCTAAGAAAATAGAATTCCCTCTATCTTATATTCATCCTAGGTGCACTAAGGGAGTGTCGGTCTTACACCTCTCTATAGTTTAAAAATCTATTGAGCTTGTTGAGTGGTTCTCATTTGTTGTTGCATGATTGATGCATGGTTTCTTTCATGGTTTGATCTTAGGATCTCACCAAAAGTCAGGGAGGGAATTTGGGTATCTTTTTTTTCTTAAACACAAGATGCCTTGGGAGAGGGCATCACAGTTCATCTTATAAAACATCATTCATCTAAGATGGGAATCTTCTTAAATAGTCAAATGAAGTGGCCGGACTCTTTTCCTTTCTTGATTAATGTTTACGGTTTTTGGATGGCCATTTTTGAGCACGTCGTCGGGAAGAGAAAAGTACACTTTGTGTTAGTCAAGGATTTTCATAAAAATTAAGCTCAACTTGGGCTTTGAATTCAATGTGGAATTAACCATTTGAATATTTTAAAAACACTCTAGGAGCGTCTTCAAAATGCTTAGAGCATGATTTGAATGGTAATCACAATGGTGGAAAGATTCATGGCTTGGAATTGACCCTTTTTATCATTAAATCCTAATGTGGGAAGTACCTTTGGCTAGTATCTTGATGAGACAATGATGGGATTATGTATCTACCTAAATGGTCATGGGTAAGTGTATTTATTGTGTTCAATTGGGAAATGAGCATTGGCCCGAGTTTTAATTGCTTAAGTGATATTTTCCTTTGAAATGACTAAGGGTGTGTTGGATGTTCGGAAGCACAATGCGATCATTTGAACGATGTTTCGTTACCCTATTAGGTCATGTGAGGTGTCTGTTGTTCTTTAAGACTTCTCGGGGATGATAAGTTCTAAGGTGGGAAGGTTGTAATGATCTGCATTTTAACTGGATGAAGATGCAAATATTTTTGATCATTTTCTATTACTGAACAGTCCAAATTTAAAATAAATCCTTTGAATTTTTTTTCAACATTTGGAATAATCCTATGTAATTTTTTTGGACTTGGGTGAAGGACCAAGAAGATTCCCAGGTGGCTCGAGGAGTTTCAGTATTGTCAAACTGGTAAAAGAAGGTTTTAAAGGACCTATTAAGGGCACACTGTTTGTTTGAAACTATGTGGCCCACTGCAGGTAATCGTGAAGCCTGGTTTCAAGGGTAGTGGCGGTACGCACAGGTTGCACATGGATTTCCAAACCATGAACGTATCCCACAATGTGTGAATTTAGAGGTAGTAGCTAATCACTATTCATCTCACGGTTAGCGCATAGTTTACAGACTGTGCGGCCATCCCATGCAGAGATCCCAGGGTGCCCAGTAGAGGGTGCATGGTTGGCGTTTAGTTTTCTAATCCACATGGACCAAACCATTCATATATACCCTTTTTTAAAATAGAAATAATTTAAATTAAATTAATATCAAATTAAAATGAAATAAAACCTATGACTAAACCTCATCCCTCTCCTCACTTTCTCGTGATGCAGCTCCCACTTCTCTCTCCCATGGGTCACGTGACACCCCCTTCCATACCTCCCTCCGTTCTTCAATCTCCATCCAGATTTCATGGTGATTTTCCTCTTAATATTCAAGGTAAGGTCTCTAGTCCCTCCTCCATTCCTTTTTTGATCAATTTTTGGCCTTTCCATTTCCCTATATGGTGCATATAAACCTTAAAATCTAGGCCTAACCTGTATTTTGGTTTTCTTCCAAATATAGGGTGTGTGGTGCCTCTCTCGAGACCCCTTTGTGTGAGTTCCATCATCTTTCAGTGGTGGAAAAGTGGATTCTCTTTGTTTTGGTTCACCTCTAATGGTTCAAGGTGAGGTTTTATTCCATTGTTGGTTTTAACATATTTTATTTAATAACTTTATGATTTTTGACTTCCTAATATTTAATCAGTAGTGCTTTGTACTGTGACATGTGGTTTTGGGTTTTCACTGCCATATAAGGTAATGTTTTATACCCACTGATTAGTTTAGAACCATTTAACTTAGGACCTTAAGGTGTTTTGAGTCTTTAGAATTGTTTTTATGAAGTTTTGGTCATCTTTGAAGGTTCATGCTCACATATATAGATATGTATAGATATAAATATATAAATATCTTCCATATACGTGTTCCCTCATGGTGTAGGAAATAACGTGCATTGGGTTAAGGATATATATATATATATATATATATATATATATATGAAAGTATGTGCATGTAAGTTGGTAGAATCATCTCTTACTTGGAAATCATCAAGAGCCAAATTATTTTTGGAATTGTCTACTTCTTGAGGTAGGGTCCCTTTCCATGCCCCATTTTATTTAATAAACCATTAAATATTTAATTTATTTTGTTCATATCATTTATTTAATGCCTTCCTAGTTTGGTAGTTAATTTCTAAAATTCTTCCATGATAAAGATAATGAATTTCTTAAAAGTGATAAATGGTTTTTTTCAACAAAGTCGTGTTTTTATAATAAAATCCCTCCAATAGAGATGCACTACCTTCAATCAAAAAATGTAGTGTTAGACTTTTATACTTACTTAGATAATTGTATTGATGCTTCTATGTGTTTTCTTGGCTTGTTTTCTAAATGGAGTTTCTCTCTTTTATTAAATCATTTCTTTAAACCAAATCACCCTCTAATGGACCCCATTTATATCCTATAAATTGTATTTCCATGTTTTAACTTAGTTCTTTAATTGGTTAAGGTGAATTACTTTGATTAGGATGGATTAAATGAGATGGTGGCATCCTTTTAATAAAACGACTATTTCACCTTCCCTGGAACTTCTAACATGTAAACCAATTTTCCATGTTATGAAAGTTGAGTGTGTTTGACGTTGTAGATGATGATTATCCTGATTACATGCTTTAATTTGATGGGATTAAATGGGATAAAATGTGTTAATTCAAAATGCATTAGATTTTATGCCTTACGTGTTGGTTTTCAAAGGATTGGCCTTATGTATTAGATTATGAATATGGTATGGATATTTTAAATGCATAAGAGGTACCGCCTTATGAATTATAATAAATTATTACAATGATTATAAACATTGTGTATGGGAGTCATTCTTACCTCATGCAAGCTATATAAATGATTATGTATGGGAGGAATTCTTACCCCATGTCAGTACTATATACATGTCTATGGTTGGGATTAATTCTTACCCCATGCCAGTTATATATGTTTATGGGTGGAAGGAATTATTACCCTATTCCATTTATAATTTTAGCGATATATAAATATTCCTTCATGCCAAGAGACTAAGGGGTCTTCGTATTGGGTTAGGGGCAGACCATGAGAGCTTCCCTAGAATTGGATGGTGGAGGTATGTCCCAATCCACCCCAAAATATATCTATATATATATATACTCCTTCTATATATATATATATAATATTGACACAATAATAATCTTATCACATCAATGATCCAAAGATGGTATAGTCGCCATGTGTCCCGTAAGAAACTGGACAGGTGTTTACTTATTTATGCAGTTCTGTTTATTAAATTATGTTGTAACAACACACTGCATAATTTATATTAAACTAGATTGGGATTGAAACTTTGGGTGTTGTCCTACTTATATTTATATATCACACCCAACTCGGGTACACTTGGTACCCGAGTAGGCTATTTATTTGTAGGACCTAGGTTGATTGTTGTGTTTCTTTGACCTGGAAGTTAGGAGAAAAGGACAAAGCTTGAGCTGGGGATGCTCAATGAGATCGCCAGTGGGGATTTTCTATCATTTTCTTATTTTTGTATTGTATTGAAAATAATGACGTACTATTTATTTCTTTTATTTTTTTATCATTACCATGCCATGCATTCACCTATTTTATAAATTGGTCTTGGCCACTTTTGTTTAGTTATACCAAATCTATTTTCTACAGATTTTTCATTTATATGTTACTTCTTCTACTATTGATTATTATTTACTCTATTATACCATTATTATTCTCTGATGATAGGTTATAGTATCCCCACTATCACCTCTTGAGACCCCCTGCTAGTCAGCAACCTCTGGCATACGGGGAGACGTGCTTGAGGCCATGTGGCCCATCGGTCCAGCTACCAGTATGATGGTAAGTTAGGTCGGGTTGTTACAAAATGATTCTATATGAAAGGCTTAGTTGAAGTAGTCTACATTATAGGGATTGAGGTCATTCAGGAAATATATAAGAGTATTCTTGGAATAATTCATAATATACACATTGATAAGTTCCTAAAGAGATTCAGAATGGAACAATCCAAGCAAGGAGTATTTACAATGGTATATGGTATAAATATTTCTAATAAAATGTGTCCTTGTAAATAATAAGAAATAGATAGTATTAGTGGTATTCCTTATTCATTTACAATAGTATTTTTCATGTATTCCATGTTATGTACAAAACTTGATGTTGAATATATCTTGATGGTGGTAGGAAGATATCAAGAAGACCTAAGAGAAAAATATTGGACTATGGTTGAAAAATCATAAATTATCTAAACCTTAATAATGATATATTCCTATTTTATTGAGAATATGAGGAGCTATTATTCCAAGGATATATGGATTCTAGTTTCTATATAGACTATAATGATCTAAATTCAATGTTGGGATATGAATGTTTCCTTAATAGGGGATCTATGTGCTAGAAGATCTCAAAGAAGCTAGTAGACATCAAATTTACAATAGAGTCTAAGTATATTGTGGCTTCTAATGTAGCTAAATAATAAGTTTTGATACAAAACTTTATCTAGGATTATGATGTGGTGCCTAGAAATAATGAAGTTATCATACTATATTTTGACAATACTATAGTGGTTTTTTTCAAGGATTCAAGTTCACTTCAATAGATAAACACAATTATTTGGAAGTATCACCTATTGAAGTAATTTTCTTAGAGGGGTGTGGTTGTATTAAATAGAGTTTCCTTGAAAAAACATGGTACAAACATTAAATAAATCCTTATTTCAGTAAAATTATGAAAATCAAGTGAGATCTAGAAGACTTAAAGTTGTTAGTAGTTGGATCTAATGTAATTGGGAGTCTATTTGAGTTGGTTCCCTAAAACTAACTTACTCTTCACTTTCAAGTACTATATATTCAATGAACTAAATATTAATAAATATCGTATTACATGATTATTGTTCTTCTATATAACATTAATTTAATAATATACTAAGAGTATTTGTTGCTTGGAAAGGTTATAACAGTTCCCTGCTATAATGAGACCATCAAAGTGCTATGAAAATATTTTTAAATATATTCTATGGTTGGATCTCATATATATGAAGGACACATATGATGTTTGAAAATATGACATTAGATTCTCACAATTCATTGAGACATCTTCTCATGAAGTTCTCACTTGGTAGTCTCCAAGATGGCAGGTTTTGAGAATAAAATGGACAATAGAAATTCCAAATATCATATGTGTCATTGGATATTCCTCTCTTTGAATGTGTGTATTGGTACTTATTTTTGCGATTAATGTTATTTTATATCATGAATTATGTACATTGATATATTTTACAAAATTGTGACGACATATTTTATAGGTGAAGTAGGATACATTAGGTGCATCATAAGTGATATGACATTAATAAATAATTCAGGAAAGGATTTGTCCATTCCCACAATAGAATATGATATTTCAGAATTTATGATTAAAAATGAACTATTTGATTAAGTCCATGTTCATGTAATTTTATTTATGAGTTCATTTTAGGAATTAAAATAATGATATATCAATCATATAGGTTGATGACACAAGTATGCAACCTGCTTGATGAGATATTGAGATAAATGGATTATATTACATAGTGAGTGTATGTATGAAGATTTTTTCATAATGACATTAAATACTTTTTTAATGGGTTTCTTGATGTGATTTTATATGTAAATATTAGAATTTAAGAAATAACACCTAATTCCACTTAGAAAGAGGTTGATGCGCGTGGAATTCACTATCTTTTTAATAACTTTTTTTATTTAGTTTTAACTTTTTTTCTAACCACTTTTAGCATTTTTAGGTTGTTTTTTAGTTTTGTAGTGTTTTAAATATTGTAATGTTTTTTAGTAATTCATATAATAATATTATTAATTTAGTATTTTTATTAGATTATATTAATTTTATATATTCCATTTAACATTATATATTATTACTAGTTTTGTTAACATTTTATTTTAATTATTTTTTATTATAATTAATTAGTATTCTATATATTTAATTATATTATTATTATTATTATTAACATTTAACATTTTTAGATAATATGACTTTATTTGAATTTGATTTTTGAATTTGATTTTTTTTCATTTAGAAATTCTCTTCAGCAAAAAATATAGTAGGATGCCCGGTATGTGCCTACACTCCCCTTCTCTCATGGATGCACCTCTCTAACCCCCTTCCTCTCTCCCCGGGCTACCCCATTTCTCTCCCCATTTTTCCCTCTACCCATCTACCCACCCCACTACATCTACCCTATTTTCCCCCACTTCCACCTTCTCTCCTCACCCTGTCGCCCCTCCCCTACCCCCTAACCACTTATAACCCCTCCCCTCATCCCCTCTCCCCCCTATCCCCACTCCCCCGACCCTTACCCCACCTAAAACTCCTCCCCTTGCCCCACTGGACCCCCTACTTCCTCACTCTCCTCTCTCCCTCTCCACTCCATCCTCTGCTGCACCAGGCCAAGTGCACCCCCTTCTGTTGGGAACCACCACGGGACCTTGGATCCTTTTTTCCTATCCAACACACATCAAGGATGGAACCCTCATCATGTTATCTATGACTCCGATTGGGTGCAATTTTTCTGGTGGTCCATTGTTAACACACCACATCGATGTGCACAATGGTGGTTCAGGCATAACAACATCAATATGCACATAGAATACACTTGGCATTTGGAGATTAGCGAGTGTTGTGCAGCAAGTGTGTAGACCGATGTGGAAAATTTTTTAGATAATGTAGGTAAAATTTTAATGATTTATAATTTTTTTACCATGCATTTTTTCTTTAGGGATTTCATGATAAATTTATGTGTGTTGGGATGTTGATCAAATAATTTATCTATTGTACATGCAATGATGACATTTTATTATGTGGTTAAATTTTCAATTGAATTTATTATTTTTTTAATTTTTACTTTCTTTAATTATATTTTCACTGAATTAATTTCTGAAAATTAAAACTGACCATTTTGATTTGTAGTCGAATCAATGATACTGATAAGTTTAACCATTTTGACAGACTTTAGTGAAAATAAGTGGTACAACTTTGTGAGAAATGGGTTGTGTCATTTCACCAATTGGTTCGATACTCAAAAATGTCTCTTAATTTATTTATAACACCACAAAATAGAACTTTAAATAAATTAGGAGATAAAAAATATTCCTCTAAAAAATTATTTATAATTTTTGAATCTGTGATAATTGAACTAGATAAATCTTTAGTCACAAAAAAAAGAATTTTTAGCATGGTTGTGTAGTAATTTAATTGCGATGTTGGAATCCTAGTGAAAATTTTTTGACTTGGATTTCATCGAAATTTTATCCAATACATTTTATTTTGTTCTGTTTATTTTCTCAATTATTAGTTTTATTAAAATAATTAAAAATATATGAATTATCTCATTTGATTGTCCCTTTTACCATTTTACAATAAGATAATTTTAATAAAATATAGTTTCTTATCTCTATGGTTCAATACTACTCACCACTTTTATAGTATCCATTTGGTTATAACAATTTGAAAATTTTATGAATTGTGATGCACACACCAAATTTCTATAACTATTTCCAGGGAGCACATTCACTTCCAATATTAAAAAAATCTCAATTAGAACTTTATTTATGCATTGTTCACCAAAATGGTGAACACTCATAATTCAGATCCATCAAAAAAACCAACCACTCAATAAATAACAAGAACACCAAATTAAATAGAAAACTATAATTATCAAATATACTAAAAATCAAATGATTCAATAGGAGGAAAGTGTTGAAACTCACATTCCAACCCTTCCCAATGGACAAGGCCACCCACTTTTATAAAATAGTATTGATTCTCAAAGACCTCAGACTACTATGAGACAGGAGTTGTGAACCGACATTGTTAGAATCATATCAGGCATAACATGATCCAGAATTTAAGATACATTCTTTGAATTGAAGATTTCCATGATCAAACTACTCCAAAAACTTGAAAATTTTCATGGATTGAGCATTGAAGACCCTTATATGCATGTGAACATATTTCTCATAGTCTATGACACATTTAAATATAATGGGGTAGCCAAAGATGCATTGATCCTATGAATATTTCTATTCCCATTATAAGGGGAAGCTAAGGAATGGTTAAAAATTCTTGACCTAGAAACAATTTCTACTTGAGAAGTTCTTATAAGACAAATTTCTTGGTTGATATTACACAACACAATATTTAAAAAAATAAGAGATACATCCACTCATTTTTTCAAAATGATTGAAAATAATTAGGAGAATCTTGGAAAATATTGAAGTATATATTAAGGTGTTGTCCTCATCATCGGATGAACTTGGAGATCCAGTTACAATCTTTTGAGTATAGACATCAACCTCAGAGTAAGCCCACAATCAACACAGCTATTGGTAATGAATTCATGGAAATGGATCCTGAAGATCTGTACGAACTAATTCAAAACATGGAATAACATATTTTTGAGTTTCCAAAATATTTTTCAAGAATAAAATCAAGAGTGAATCAAGATTATTCTCACATATTCATGGCCTCACAATTTTAAGCTATCAATAAGAGGATTTAAAACTTTCCAATGAGTCCACCTAAGTCATTTCCATTCAATGTGGTTCAAGTTGAACATTTCACATACTATGGTGGTCCTCATGATTATCCCACATTCCCATATAACAAATATGATAATAATATGTTTGAATATTATTTTTTCAGCTACAACAGAGTAAATTATGTAAACAATTACAACTCAAACTGAAAAAGAAATAACTAAAATCAAGATTAGAAGGAACTAGTGGGTACTTGGTCAATGAATAAGAACATGGGTCCAATTGGGTTCCATGCTCAATATTCCTTCAAACCTACCATGAAATCACAAGAGAAAGGAAATCAATATAAATACTAACAAAAATTTAATCAACAACAATAGAAAAAGGAGAAAAAGATAAAAACAAATTGTTCCCCTCCTACAATGGAAGGTCAACTAGATTAGGGATCAATTATAGAAAACTAAGGGATTTCTAATAAATAAAGGTTTGATTTATAAGTGATGGAAACCCAAAACTAGTATAAAAAAACCAAAAAATTTAATAAAATAATATAAAACTTACAGAAAAGCACCCAAAACATACAAGAATCCATGCGAAATATTGGAAATCATTTTAGTTAGTTAGTTTCACAAATGGATGACCAACAATAGGGAACTATACTCGGTGAAACAAGATCCAACCCAAGAGAATAGGAAAAATATATTACATTACATAGTGTAAAACAATTTCTAGAGTTCCAAATATCTGAATCTCAACCAACAGATGGGAATCTTCCACCTTTCCCTAAGAAAGGTGAATCAACAAATAAAGTAATCCAACATAAAGATAAATAAGAGCAAGATCAAAATGAACTTTAAAAATTTTAAAAGGAAAGAAAATAGAATATAAATGAGGAACTCAACAAAAATGTGAAAGCTCAAAAATCACCTCCGTCGTTTCCACAAAGACTAAAGTAAAGGAACTTGGATGTTCAATTTTAAAATTCATGTAAATTTTCATGATTCTTCACATAAATATTTCTTTCGAGAAATACATTAAACAAATTCCCCACTCTACTAAATTTCTCAAAGAGATTCTATCAAAAAGAAGTGAACAAGATAATGGGGGAACAACCATAATGCATGAGGAATGTTTAGAATTCATACCCAGATCCATACCTCTTAATCTAAGAATCCATGGAAGTTTCACTATTCCTTTAAATATTGGAGGTTGTTAATTTGGGGGAGCTTTGTGTGAACTCAGAGACAGTATAAACCTCATGCCATCTGTAGTTCCTGAGGAACAATGAATCACATAATTAAAACCAATGAGGGTCTCCTTGCAAATGGAGGACCGGTCAGTGAATCACCCCATGGAATTCTAGAAGACGTACTCATCAAGGTTGATAGATATTACTTTTTTTCTGATTTCATTGTCCTTTATATGAAAGAAGATAAGGATGTTTCACTCATTCTTGTGAGACCTTTCTTAGAAACATGTAGAGCGCTAATTAATGTCCATAATGGAAAATTAATTTGTATAATTGGGGATGAAAACATAACATTTGGTGTCCTTAAGACTATGGAAAACACTCTATAAATAACTTTCATTTATTAGATATGATTGAAAAATGGGATGAGTTAGTAATGGATGTGCTGAATCTCAAGGATTTACACAATGAAAATGAGGAGCTAATTAAACCATTTGAGGAATTAGAATTAATTAGAAATGTATTCAAGCCTTTGGATAGACAAGAGTTCACCTCATTGACTCCATCACTTAAAAAACCTCTAACAGTTGAGCTTAAACCTCTTCCACCAAATTTAATATATATATATATTTAGGAGATTTAAACACATTTCTAGTCATCATAAATGCTAATATTTTGAGTGAACAAGAAATTAAATTGACCAATGTACTCTCTCATAAAGGAATATAGCAATAAGATAAATGATTTCTGATTTAAAATGTATAATTCATGCCATCTGCACTCACCGAATACATATAGAAGATAATTCAAAACCTTTTAGAAAACCACAAAGATTCTTATCACCTATAATGAAATAATTATTTAGGAAATAAGTCATCAAACTTCTCGATGCTGGTTTAATATTTCTTATCTCTAATAGTCAGTGTGTCATCCCATTGCAAGTGGTACCTAAAAAAGGTGTGACCATAGTGGTTGAGAATGATAATGGATAATTGATACCCACAAGAACAGTGACTAAATGGAGAATTTGAATTAATTATCAAAATTTTAATGATGCCATCAGAAAGGATCGCTTTCCATTACCCTTTATTGATTGAATCCATAAATGACTGATCCCAAAATATTACTATTATTTTCTATATGGGTACTCATGTTATAATCAAATAGTGGTGGCACTATAAGATCAAGAGAAAAACACATTCACTTGCCTATATGGTACATTATCCTATTAAAGAATGCCTTTTGGGATGTGAAATGCACCAGTCACATTTCAACAATGTGTGATGGAAATATTCCATGACATTATTGAAGAGTTCTAGGAAATATTCATTAATGAATCCTCTGTATATGTGGATTTTGTTGATGTGTCTGGAACATTTGGATAAGGGTTTGGTGAGATGTGAAGAAAAAATTAGCTGCTCAATTGGGAAAATCGCACTTCATGGTAAAAAGTGGAATAATTTTAGGTCATAAAATTTCAAATAAAGATACTGAAGTTGACACAACCAAGTTAGTAAAATCTCTAGGCTACCAATTCCTACTTTAGTTTATTGAATTCAAGGTTTTCTTCAGCATGTTGGATTATACTGATGTTTCATTAAAGATTTATCTATTATTTTCCTTCCCCTTACCAACTTATTAGGAAAATATTTCACTCTACTTTGGGCCTGAATTCCAATAAGAATTTAAATTGTTAAGGTAGAATTTTGTTGAAACATTGATAATTATTTCACTAGATTGGGAGTATCCATTTGAGTAATTTGTGATTCCAATGATTGGGAATTTGGTAATACTATGGGAAAAAGGTGATAAAGGATATTTAGACCAATATATTATAATAGTCTCACTTTGAATGAGGCTCACTATAATTACTCTACAACTAGAAATGATCTGCTAGTAGTTTTCTTCACTTTAGATAAATTCTAATCACATATGTTGTTCTCCAAATTCACTATCTATATGGATAACTCTACCATGTGGTATCTAATGACCGATAAATATATGAATCCCAAACTCATTCAAAAAATGTTGCTACTTTAGGAATTTTACATTAAGGTTAGGGACAAAATGGGCACTGAGAATGTTGTTGATGACCATTTATCACGCATAGACCATGAAACAAGTCAAATAAATTTGGAATTAATCAATGAAGCATTTACTAATGAACAAATATATTCCACTAATATAGTCATACCTTGGTATATCAATTTCTTAAAATACTTATCTTCAGGCATGGTACACCCATATTTGTCAAAGTAGAAGAGAGAAATATTTTTTAATGGATCATGCCACTACTAATGTGATGATCCATTACTTTTCAAGGACTGTACAGAAGGAATGATTAGAAGATTCATCCCAAAAGAATAAGTTGATAGTATTTTAAACTTGTGATATGCTATAGAAGTTGGATAAAACCATGGAGTTCATTAAAAAATAGAAAAGTATTTCAATTTGTTTTGTACTATCCTACCATGTGTCATGATATTCAGGAGTTTTTCTAATAAATTCAAAATAACTCAAGGTATAAGATGGTAGTGTGACATGCCACAACATTCAATCACTGGAAATGAAATTTTTAACATATGGGGAATCGAATTCATGGTTCATTTTCATAAATATTTTGGAAAATCATATATCCTTGTATGTGTGGAATATGGGTCAAATTGGGTGGAAGATGAAGTGTTTGTGAGAAATATTTTGTGATTTTTCATTAAATTTTTAAATCATCAAATTTTTATCCAGTTTAGAATTCCAAATATTTTCATTAGTGACTATGGTACCCACTTAAATAATGGATTGTTTTAAAATTTAATGAATCTGCAAGGATGTAACTACTATATGATCACCCCATACTATCCATAGACCAATGTCCAAGATGATTATTCAAATAGAGAGATTAAGGGAATTTTAAATAAAATTGTGTGTACATATCGTAAATATTGGGCTACCAAACTTGATGATGCACTTTGGGCTTATAGGATTAAGTATAAGAAACCATTACAATGTCTCGGTATCACTTTTCCTTTAGAAAAAACTACCACCTCTCTATATAATTGGAACAAAAATATTATTGGGCTATGAAGAATCTATATTTTTATTTCAGAATTAAACAAGAGAATCATTTTTTTATATGAATGAATTATAGGAGATGAAGAGAGAATTGTATTGTAATAATTTGATCTATAAAGAGAAACAAATCAAGCCTAGAATGATAAAAGAAGAAAAAAATAAATTTTTTACCATCCCTTAAAGTTATAATATTTAACTCAAGACTTTGGATCATGGTAGGAAAGCTAAAATAAAAGTGTTTGGGTCCTTACACTATTACATTTTTTTATCCCCATGGTTCTGTTGAAATATCTCATGAGAAGATGCCTCCATTTAAGGTTAATGGTCAATTCCATAAACTTTATCAAACCTCTGATACAATAGGAAGTATTGAAGAAGTTCTCTTAAATTGAAAATGTGGTCATCTGGCTGAAGATGTTAAGCTTAGCACTAATCAAGAGGCAACCTGGATACTTCTACATTTTTTAGTCTTTATTTTCTTACTCTCTCTCTCTCTATCTATATATCTCTTTATATCTCTAAGTGGGTTCAGATAAAATAAAAAAAATTAACTCTTCTGCCTCTTCTATGGTCATTGATGCACCTGTTCCTTCACCATGTTCCCTGATACTATGGGTGACTCAGTATCTGGCCGATGTTGATCACTAACTTGAGGAGTTTTCATTAGATATTTGTTCTCAGAATTTTTCACCACTATGATGAGCATAGATTCTATTCCTTCCTCACTAGATCCATGCTCAATATTATCTTAAGGTGGTTAATCCTTCCAAGCATCCACATGAACGTGAGGACACAACCACCAGTTCTTGCAAGAGGCCAATGAATTCTAAGCTGATAAACCAATCTAATTAACCTTTGTCTATTCATCTATATAAATATGTTAAACTTAGTGCTTCTTATAAGGAAATACATTTTTTCTATTTTCCTTATTTTTCATTTTTTTTATTATAGTTTGTTTTAAAAAATAAACCTAGCATGTTTGTAACATTTTTATCTACTCCCAAAATTTTTGGGAACTTGTTATTATATCGTGTTTATACATTAATTTGTATGATATTTAGTGTTATATTTATGATATGATGAAAGTATTTGTTATCCATGTGTAGACTTTATAGGTACATAATTTTTATAGCTTCATCGGATATAGGTAGCCTTTATATGTCTATCTTTTCTTACTTATGGAATTCTTTTTATTTTCTTTCATATTTTATGCTTCCAAAAATACCATGTTAAAAAACTAAATAAAAAACACATGAAATTAAAAAAAATGAAAAATGAAAAAAAAATTGCATTGCTATCATTTATTGAACCCACATGAAAGATATTGTATTTTTTTCATAACATGGTAAATGGAATACCAGTTATCTCCCAAGGAGATTCATGCACATTATTATTTTTTTACATGATTTTATTCTTGATACCTTAATTTAAAATATTATTGATATAATTCCATGAATTGAAAATATTTTCCTAAAACTTGTTTATTAATTAGAAACTTATCTATACTTAGGATTATCTGTGTTTCCCAACATTTTATTTCCATTACCTTACAAATTATATCAAATTTTCCCATCATATCTTGTTTTTATTTTTCTTGAGGTAATCTCTACCATGATATTTCTTCTTGAACTTTCCATTTTTTTCCATCAAAGAAATATAAATTTTTGAAGTTTCACTAAAGTGACTGAGGAATATGTTTGATTTATTTATCCCATTTTACCCACTAATCCACCCGTACATTTTATTGGTTGTGTAGCCCTTAGAATACATTAAGATGCATTTTAGGATTATCTTATAGCTGATACACTTCTCTTCCTATTTCTTGAATATTTTCATGATAATTTTTAATCTAAGTGTGGGAGAGAGAGTTATTCATGGAGAGATTTTTTTTGATTGGAAATAGTCATTGGATGCACATAGAGTGAAATTATTTCACCTTGATCATATGTGTTATATTTAATAGCATCCACATTCATTACATATATATTTTGATATGGGAATGTAGATCCTTTTCGGTTCCAACAATGAGTACTTTTGTGGTCAGTATGTGGTAAACCTCACCTTTAAGGATACCTATAAAACTGATGACTCATTACTCTAGGATCTAGAGAGTTTTCTATAATACCTACATTCACTGAGATGGTATGGTGCACGCACTATTTGTGTACCTTCATTTGGGATTTTGTGTGACATTTATTTCATGGGGTTTGGGAGTTATTACTCACTGGTTTTTCAGTCTTTCTTATTTGAGTGGGTTGTGTCCCTAAAAAATAGAAAAAAAACCAGTGTGACATTTGGATTTTTATATGATTGAGGAAAAGAAATGATTTAAGTGTGTGGGAGTGGTATTTTAAGGGAGAAATTTGGATTGACACTTATCATGAATTTTTTTCAAGATTGAAACCTCTACTTTGCTAAAAAAATCACAATTTTTTATGAACCTCTATTTTATAGCCTCAGATACATTTAAAACTAATGCGAATTCTTTGAGATCAATGTTTTCTTTTTATTTCTACTTGTAGAGTTGTGAAACTCCTGGAAATACTATGGTAAGCATGCATGTGTATGAGAATTGAACATAACTTTGATCAAATTGTTTAGGTAATCAGAGTGATGGTGAGGTAGGTAAAATTATGCATGAGTCCAGCTACTTATTTTAGAAAGACTTTGAGGGGAAGGAAAATGGTTTTTCAAAATTGGAATTTTAAATAAACTATTATATTTTGTGGGTAAAAGGGATTGGAAAATTTTGAACTTGTAATTTGGATGTTATAATTTTTCTACAAGTCTAGTTATGTAATATTTCTGATTGTTCTTCATAGGAGTGAAAAATTTTAAGTGTGGTGGATTTGCTGCAAATGGAATCCAATGACTTTTTATAAATTTTTTATTTAGTTTTAATTTTTTTCAAACCACTTTAAGCATTTTTAGGTTACTTTTTAGTTTTGTAGTATTTTAGAAATTTTAATATATTTTTTTAATTTATATACTAATATTAGTAATTTTTTATTTTTATCATTTTATATAAATTTTATATATTTTATTTAAAACAATATTTTATTTTTAGTTTCATTAACATTATCATCTAATAATTTGTATTTATAGTTAATTATTATTTTATATATTTAATTATATTATTGTTATTATAATTATAATTAGTATTAATATTATTTTTATTAACATTTAACATTTTTAGGAAATATGATTTTATTTGAATTTGAATTTTGAATTTAATTTTTTTTCGTTTTGAAATTCTATTCAACAACAAATTTGACAGGAGTCCCGGTCCAAGATTGCACTCTCCTTCTCTCGTGCCTACACCCCTCCTACCCCCTTCTTCTCTGCCCCCTACTCCCCCCATTTCTTCCTCTACCTTTCTCACTGCACCACTCTATCTTCCATGTTTCCCCTGATCATCCCGGCTCTCCCCCCCCCCCACCTTCACCCCCTTACCTCCCGTAGACCCTCCTGTCAGCCTCGCTCCCCCCCCCCCCACTTCCCCATTCACCTTCCTCCCTCTATGATCCATCCTCTATAACACCAGGCTGAGAACACACCCTACTTTTTTGCACCACCATGCGATGTAAGATCCTCCTCCATGTCCAATGTGAATTAAGGTTAGCACCCTCCTCCTGTTCATTGTGAACCAAGGTGGGTGAATTTTTTTTAGTGGTCTGTTGTTAGCACATCATTTCGATGTGTGCAGTGGTGGTTTAGGCATGACAACATCGACATGAAAATAGGATACTCTTTTCATTCATCAATCAGAGAGTTCTACGTGGAAAGAGTGGAGACTAAAATAGTCATTTTTAAGATAACATAGGTATAATTGTAATGATTTATCATTTTATTACCGCATATTTTTTTGTTCAATATGTTAGGGTAAATTTATGTGTGTTAGGATATTGACTGAATAATTTATTTCTTTCACATGTTAGGTTGATGTTTTATTCTATGGTTAAATTGTCAATTGAATTTATTTTCATTTGAATTTTTACCTGCTTTAATTATATTTACACTGAATTAATTTCCAAAAATTAAAACATTCCATTTTTATTCATATTTGACTCATAGATACTTAGAAGGTTAACTGTTTTGACTGACCATGGTGAAAATAGGTGGCCTAACTCTATGAAAAATGGGTTGTGTCATTTCACTAATTGGTTAAGTAATCGAACATGTATCCTAATTTATTTATAACACCAGATAATGGGGATTTAAATAAATTAGGAGAAAAAAATAATCCTCTAAAAGTGGATTTATAAATTTTGAGCCAATAATAATTGAACTACATAAATATTTAATCATAGAAAACAATTTTTTGCGTAACTGTGTAGTAATTTAATTGTCATGCCAGCATCCCAAACACAATTTGTTGACTCGGATTTCATCTTCATTTTTTCCACTACATTTTATTTTGTTCTTTTCATTTTTATAATTATTAGTTTTATTAAAATAATTAAAAAATATGAATTACATCGTTTGATTCTCAGTATAAAAGTTTTTTAATGAGATAATTTTAGTGAACTAGAGTTCTTTCTCTTTGTGGTTCATCCCTGCTTTCCACTTTTACAGTAGCTAGTTGGTTATAAAAAATTTCAAATTGGATACACTACGACACGTGTACCAAAGGTCAATAGGGTCACACACTAAGTGTATCCAAAATCTCAGTTAAATTCTATTTAAATCTAATATTTAATAATTATTATTCTCAAGAGTGTTTAATAATACTTTTTCACAATATGTTGATCGAATAAATTCAATGACCAGTTATTCTAAGTGAAATGTATTTGAGATTATATTAAAAAAATATTTATTCATCAGTTTTTTAATATAATATTTATTTATTTATTGAATTAATTACATAAGATATATTTATAAATTCAAAGTTAGATAAATTTTTGAGGATTGATGGGTCGATTTAAGGATCCGAATGGAAATGATATATTTTATTCAATATCATTTAAATAATTATTTACTTATTTATTTAATAAAATTATATTTAAATAATTTTTGTGTTATTATACACCAATTAAATATTATTATTATAATTAATTGGCATGTGGTTTACTAAGAATATAGATATTAGTTAAACTCCTATGTGAAATAATCAGATCTCTAGCCCTAAGTATATTACCCAACTTATATCATTTATAGATAAATAAGAATCATTGTGAACAACAGTAATTTCTTAGAGATTATCTCAAGACTGGAGACATTTATATCAATAATGCTCTTAATAATATGTGACTCTAGTCATCCTCCTCCCTATCAATACTGAGAGAAGAAGGAAGAATAAATTAAGATGAAATGGACCCTTGTTGTGATAGATGGTGAATGACACAATTAGATTGGTACCTCCATTTTCGCACTAAAATTTACATTAAAAACATTCATAGATTCATAGATCATGTGTGGACACCACTAAAATAGTTTTTTTTTGTAATTATCATTGTAATGATAGTATGATAAGAAGGCCAACCAAATTCATTAATGAAGAAAGATTTATCAAGTTAGGTAACTATAATTTATAAATTAATTATAAATTATCTATTAAAGGATCATCTCTTTGAATATTATAGTTCTAGTATCATCTATTTATAATGATTTATCACAATAAACTGGAAGAAATCATTATTTTTCATGGGCCCAATCATATCCACTACACCACTGAACATTCAAACACTATATGAATATCTTATTTGATGACTAAAGTAGATAATCTTGGACCTATTTTCTATCACTTAAATTGAAAGCACCCTCTATTTTTTTAATGATTTATTTATATTATTCATAATTTTAATAACTTACCTCTTATAACTGTCCTAAGTGATCATGGTGGTGAGTTCGAGATGAGCATGAAGGTTGAACATAATTTCTTCCTTAGATTCTAAATAACTTAGAGACTGAATGGTATAATATTAAATCAATATAATTTTATAAAATATTTACTTAAAATTTTTGTTTTTAACACTAATTCTAGTATTATTACTCTATTATATCCCTCCTATAAACTTGACCCTGGTGAGTTTGAAAAATTGAAAGGCCTAACAGTGTTTAGATGGATGATCATAATCCTGCTATATTTGAAGTCTAATTGAACAGATTTTATGTACTATGTATTATTATGTGTGTGGTTACAAGTAAATCCAAATTATTCCCATCTTACTAAACTTAATCAGATATTACACTACCTTAAAGAAACATTGTAATTTGGATTATTTTATTCTAATAGAACTGAGCGTACACTTAAGAGTTATTCTGGTGTTGACTTTAGTAGTTGTAGAATGTATCAGAAGATAAATTCTAGAAATTAATATTTTCTTAGAGATTATTTAGTCTCATGTATTAGAAAGAAGAAACACTTAGTATTACATTCCACTATTGAGGTGAATATTTATAAAATAAATGTTTTGTGCTCAATTGTTGTGGATACAATACATACTCATGGATTTTTGTTTGATTTTTACTAAAATTATGATTCTTTGTGTTGCCACAAGCACTATATCCTTATCTATAAACCTAGAATACCACTAAAATGAGAAACATATAAACATAAAATAAAACTAAATTTAGGATCACACACAAAAAGGATATATTATTCTCAAGTTTATCTGAACTAAAAATTGGTTTTATAATTCTTCAATTAAAACCTTAAATTATGATATATTTTCATATATTAATCAAATGTTAGGAATGATCAATATAAATTTATCATAATTTATAGTTCCTATTTCAATATATCTTGATACTAAAAACTCCTAGAAAAATGAGGAAGATATTCTTTGTTTAGAATTATAGTAACCTTTTTTGTAGGAACTTCTTATTAACCAAAATTTTATTGAATAGAAATTATTATATAAACTTTTAATATCTTCCCAAAACCATACATTAAGAATGATAAACATTATATTTGGTTTAAAAAGTAATTTAATTTTGAGATATACCAATTAATTAATGTTTAAATATTACTTTAAGATCCCCTCTATTATTTCAATGTTTTTTTGCGTAAGTTTAATTTTATATATGAATATATTAAGATAATTAATTTTTTACAAACTCTAATTTTTATTATCTATGAAAAATTCATGAGTTTTTTATATCTTATATATCCATAATACTCTGATACTATAGTGTTTAAATCTCGTACTTAAGATTTCTTACTTTATGAAATTTTAATGCTTATTTAATTTTGAATATCTTTGTATGAATATCTTATATATTAATATCTTATGTATACATGTATGAAGTTATTTATTGATTTTTGGAAGATAAAATATCTCATTCAAAAGATTCTTGATAACTATATTTATCATAATAAGATCATCAATAGGCATTTAAATATAACTTATGAGAGTTAAAAATATTTTTATTCTTATCATATATTGATTATTGTATCGAAAAAACTCCAAAATCCTAAATCTAGTTTCTGTTACTAATTACATTATCATGATTACAAGGAATCAAGACCTAAAAGACTGAAGAGTTTAGTATTATTAGTAAACCAGATACATATATGAGTCTTGTATTACAAAATAATACACTAATTACAATATAATGTTTTTTTCTTTCTAAATAAATAAAATTGAGTACAAATCTAAACCATCTAGTAAATCATTACATATCATTCATAGTACACTTATTGGATTCCTAGGGAAAGAAACATAATAATGGTGAGCTTGAATGATCAGTAAGGGAAAAATAAAGCAGAAGCAATAAATAATCAATAAGAATAGTCAATATGGAAAGGTAAATAATTGAAAACACATTCGATGTGATCAATAAATTGAATGGATGTGTGTAAACAATATGGAAACGTAACAAATGGAAAAACATTCCATTAAAATAACTAGATAAGGAAAAATCAATATGGAAACATAAGAAAATGAAGCACATGCCATTTAATCAATGAACCAAAAAATAAAACGTATCCATAGATATGTTGTCACAAAATATCATGGATGAATAATAACTAAAACTAATTTTAGGTAAATTATTAATTATTGGATGTTTTGTTTCGCATGAACATGATACCTTTATCGTCAAGAGACAGTTTGAATGTTTCCAATTTTCGTAACTGATTTGTCTCATGATACTACCGATGCATCAAGGGGATTTCATTAATCGGTCCCCAACCCATATATCTTGCATTAACTGCTCCCTAACCTATAGGTTTTGCATTAACCATTCCCCAACCCATATAGTGCATGTCCAAATCATTTAAATAAAAAAAGTGCCTTATAAAATATCCATTTTGAATAAAGGATATGGGTTTATCAATATTTCCCAAAATAGTAAAATAACATTCAAAGTAAACTACATATAAAAAATGGTATATGGTTTATGAAATTATCATATCTATGAAAGATGAAATGGATGTTTAGGGTAAATTCAATGTCAAATGATCATAGAAAATTGAATGTTTCAAGTGAACTAAAAGAAATTAAGGATGTGAATGTGAATATTATCCCTTGAAAAATAAATAATAATCCATCCATAGAAATATTAAGGATGTTATCAATACAACATACCCCAAGTGGGTTAAAATAAGAGTTGATTTATTTGATGAAATAAAATAATAACTTCTAAAATATTCTTGAGTAAAATAACCTTTAAAGATTCCAAAGTTTACCATACCACTTTGAAACATTTTAAATCATAAACCTTTTGAAGTAATAATATTAAATTAAATACTTAAATACTATTAAGATAATGTAATACATGGTATAATATATAAAAATGGGTATTGGACACACCACACAAAATATAAAAGTGGTGAACATGAAATTTATCTCATAGATGTAAAAAGTGAGATGAGAATCCCTTACCAATGTGGTAAAAAGTAAATTGGAAACCCAGAAGGTAATAATAATTAGATTAAAAAATTAAATAACATAAATATAATATAATTCATGATATTTTATTTCAATTTGGTAGTATTTACACGATATATAAGAAATTAGGTGCACAATAATAAAGTATGCCTCATAGAAGGAAAAGTGAGACAAGAATCCCTTACCTTGTGTTTCCTTTCAAGTGAATGTACTTTAACTTTATGTATAATAAACTTGTGTTAATTTTCTACTTTATTGATAAAATTTTCTATGTTTATCATTAATTTTATTTCACTTTTTACTATATATTATACAACTACATAAACAATTATGTTTACATTGGGTGTTTTCACCTAATTCGGTTTATGTATCAAAAACGACCTTTGTAGGTCATCTATGGTCAAAGGGGTCGTTATATAACATATAAAAAATAATAAACATTACATAATTATAATATTTATACATTAATTATACTTTTAAAATTAATAATTAAATATGTTTATGAAAATTTAATCAACGTTATGATCATGGAGACGGTAGGTCGTACGTACACATGAGTAACGTTCTTATTTTTCAGTGATTGTTATGAAAGGAAGGTAAGTAACAAAATATAATTCAAAAATGATTATTATATCATAAATAACATATTATTTAACCATATAAACTTATATATATAATTCTTATGATGAAAAAGGAATCACATCATGTTGAGTAGGCGGTAATCCACATGTCTACGAACGACATTATCACTTTGTGTGTGAAAGGGTAATAAAGAAAATTATATATATATAATATTTCCATAAAGTTAATTGTGTCATTAATATCATATATATGTTGTTTATGTATCTTATTTTTAATTATAATAATCCTTTTTACATTCCATGGATCGTGTGAATGAATCACATCGCTCTGAGGGGGCGGTAGTCCACACTTCCTCAAACGATGTTATCATATTAACGCAAAAAGGAAAGTATTAAAGGAATGTGTTATAAATGGATTAAATAGGTATAAATAAATATTAAATATCATATATATAATATATAAATATAGTGTCCATCATAATTTCCAACCATGAATGTTGGTGAAGGAAAAAATGAACAATCATCATTTTATAAGGAAGTAGTTCACCGTACACAGAAATAGAATGTTCGTTATCCAATAGATGGAAGTGTTTGTAAGTTTAGTTATAAAACTTTACATAAAAAATACTAGTATATTTATGATACTGGTTTTGTTACATAATAATGTAATAAAAAGAAATAAGGGGTTGGAGAATGGAAATAAAATTAAAAAACTTGAGAGAAGACGTTACCTCTTAATCGGGTAACTACTTTTGGTTTGTACCAAAAGGATTATTTGGAAGGATTTATGCCCAAATTGAGGATTCAAGGTATATGGGAGTGTTGATAAGCTACATAGGAATATATTTTCAGAACCTATGTGGTTTGATATGTTTGAGGAATGGGGAGAGGTGGTGGCCTTTTATAGGGAAGGAAAAGGACTCACTTGGAATTTTGGGAAACAAGTTAGGTGTACATATGTTCTTACCTAAAAAGGTCATAGAAACCCAAAAAAACACAATAATAGTAAGTTAATGAACGAATTATTACCATAAAATAGGTTTTGGACAAGTGTATAGGTCATTTTAACCCCTAAGGTAAAGTTCTAGTCCTTTATTAAGCTTACTTTTTTCTTAATAATTGTAATTAAATTTAATTACTTTCACTATTCATTTTGGTCAAAAAAATTGGTCTTATTAGACAATATAAATTATTATTATTAAAAATATGGAATAAATTTTTCTAAATTCCAATCACAAAATTGGCAGAAATTGATTTAAAATTCATCCCACAAGTGGGACGACATTGTAGGCTTTTAAAGTAAAAACGTCTGAAAGTTTGCTATAATTTTTTAGTCGATTTCAAATTGAAATTGATTCCAATGAAATAATTTTTATTAATTGACAAAAATATTATACAATTAATCTTTAGAATAAATTATAATTATAATTTAACCTAATAAATAAATTAGGTGAAAAAGAAGTTTTAAACTAAAATTCTCTATTTTTAACCATTCATTAAAAAAATGAAATGTTTCATAAAAATATCAAAAATTTACCATAACCTGGTTATTATGTTTATATTTAAAAAAATAATTTTATTTTGTCATATTAAATAAATTAAGATTTCAAAATTCATATTTAAGATGGGTTCTCTATTAAAAGGTGGTAAAATTATCTTTATAAAAATATAGGTTTTTATGTGTAAAATAGGGTCTGTTCATATCTTATGTATATCAAAAATAATGTATGAATATAAAAAATATTTTATTGAATATAACATATATATATATATATTACATTAATATCACTCACTAATTGTAATTAATTTAATCTATTAGCGTAAAACCTATTTTTTTAACGTAAAAATAGTTTCTATAAAAATATTCACTTTATATTCAATTGATTCTTGTATTAATTTATAATTAATTTTTAAATAATTAATTCATTATATATTTTTATAAACCATAATTTTCATCAGTTATTACTCTTCATAACTACTAATTTAACATCTAGTTTATATCTCATTATATTTTAATAATATATTATTGTTTAATAAAACTCAGTATTTCGTGTAATGAAAGCCATCGAAGAAGTTATATCTTTCATGTAACACAATCCATTGAGGAAGTTCTCTATTGTGTGAAACACAATCTATTTTGGAAGGTCACTCATGTGTGAAACACAAGCTATTGGGGAAGGTTTCTCTTTCATGTAACGCAAGCTAACTCAGTGTTGCGTTCATTAAAAGATATATCATGTATTGAATTTATTTAAAATAGTAAATATATAGTAGAGTCGTAGGATATTATTTTCCTTATGCTATTGATGATTTGTTTTATAAAAACTATTTAATAAAAAGTTGTAATTTAAAATTTTGGGGCGTCACATTCTCCCCACCTTATTTAAATTGTGTCCTTGTAATTTAAACTCAATCATGGTGAAAGATTTTTCGATACTTCCTATATTTGAAATACCACATCATGAGAAGGGTAAATAATTCATCATCTATAAAAGATATAATGTAAAGTTTAAAGGTAACATGGATTATAATGTAACTAGGTCTCTCAGTAGAAGAGAATCAGTGGAAAGTATAGGTACGTACTTGGAGGAAAGTACAAATATTTATAGGGAGTGATTGAGGTCATAAATCACAAACAAGTGAATTATAAATAGAAATTTGAAGGCCTCAAAGCCATAAATATGTGATTATTTAGAAGACATCGGTTCAAAAAAAATTAAGGTATTAGGACAAAATTTTGTTTGAAGGTACTTTTCCTAATATTGAGTAATTTTTTACATACTAATAATATAAGAAAATATAATTTATCGATAGGTTTTTATTTCATATGATTAATCATAACTTTTGGTTGTGCTTTGATAAAATTATAATTCACAAATTTACTCCCATAAATTAATTACCAATAAAAAAATTATCCTTGAAGCACTAAAATATACTTTTAAAGGAATTGAAGGCCTATAAAGGAGTGAAAAGTCTAAATATTTGTCTTTAACTATCTTCCAAAACCAATATAGTTAATATATTAATATATATTCCTAAAAAATTGATAATAATGGTTCATAATGAACATTTATTCATCAAATTATTTAACTAAAAAGAATTAAAAATTAACCAGGACATTATGTAGGTCAGTGGTTGGCATGAAACCCTTATCATCCTTCGGTCATGGGTTCAAGACCCATGGCCTTACTGGATTTGATTAGTTTTCACCTGTCTTATAGGTTGTACTTTTCTAAAAATAAATTAATATAATTTCCAAAATGAATATTATGGACATCCTTGAAATAAGTTTAATCACTAAATAGCCTTTTAACTATGGTTTTCAATACAACCTTAATATATAAATACTTCATCCATTAATTTTACACATAGGTCTTTCCTTGGTCTAGGGTTTACCCATAATATCATTTATTGGATTTATAAATCATGAAACCTTATCTTTAATCAAAAACACCTTATTATTAACCTAGATTATTAATTTTCAAAATCCTTCATAGTGTTTTGAAAAGAAAATGTGAATATTATTAAGCATATCCCCCAGGAGTGTCAAACCAGGTGTACAGTAAGGCTCATTGTCGTGTACTAGGTTACCCCGAGTGTGTCTTGGAACACATTGGAAGATTTATTACTCCTAGGTAAATCTATGCAAGAACCACATTCACTAGTAGTATCTAGATAGGGATGTATTTCTAGGAATGCCCACATAATCTCTACCTTACCAAAATTCTAGGATATTATTATATACTTATCCACAAATTATACCTTATGGTTACACCTTTTAACCTATGTTTTCCAAAATTGTAGTTCCCAAGGATTCTAATAAACTTCATTTGATACCAACTATAGTTAACTGACCCCATAATCCTGGAGATGATGTTTTCTACTAATTACATTAGCATGATTACCAAGAATCAAGCCCTAAAGGACTCAAGAGTTTAGTAGTCTTGGTAAACTAGATACATACATGAGTCTTGTATTAAAAAATAATAAAATAATTACAACATAATTTTTTTATTCTTTCTAAATAAATAAAATTGAGGATAAATCTAATCCATCTATTAAATACCTATTTATCTTTCAGGGTACACTTCTTGGATTCCTATTGAAAGAAACATAATAAGGGTGAGCTTGAATGCTCAGTAAGGGAAAAATACAATAGATGTAATAAATAATCAATGCGAATAGTCAATATAGAAAAGTAAAGAATTGAACACACATTACATTTATTCAATAAACTAAATGGATGTGTGTAAATAATATAGAAAGTTAAAAAATGGAGAATCATTCCATTCAGATAAATAGTTAAGGCAAAATCAATATGGAAACATAAGAAACTAAAGCACATGCCATTTAATAAATGAACTAAAAATGAAATGTATATATAGATATATCAATTCAAAATCTCATGAATGAATAATAACTAAAACTAATATGAGTGAAATTCTTAATTATTGGACGTTATGTTTCCCAAGCACATGATACATTTACCAACAAGATGCAGATTAAACTTTTCCAATTTACAGAACTAATTCATCCCCTAAGACTACTAATGCATCGAGGGGATTTCATTGACTGGTCCCTAACCCATATATCTTTCTTTAACATATATATAACCCATAGGTCTTTCATTAACTGGTCCCCAACCTGTATAGTTCATGTCCAAAGCATTTAAATAAACAAAGTTCCTTATTAAATATCCATATTGAATAATGGATATGGGTTTATAAATATTTTCCCAAAGAGTCAAATAACTATCAATGTAAACACCATATAAAAAATGGTATATGTTTTGGGAAATAATCATATCCATGAAAAATGATATAGATATTTAGTGGAAATTCAGTATCAAATGATCATAGGAAATTGAATATTTCAAGTGGACAAAAAGGAATCAAGGAAGTGTATGTGAATACTATCCTTGGAAAAATAAATAATAATCCATCCATTGTATAATTAATGATGGTATAAATATAACATAACCCAAGTGATTAATATAAATGGTTGTTTTCTTTGATGAAATAAATTAATAACTTCAATAATATTCTTGAGGAAAATAGCCTTTAAACATTCCAAAGTTTCTCATACAACTTTAAAATATTTTAAATCATAAACATATTGAAATAATAATATTAATAGAAATAATTAAATACCAATAAGATAATGGAATTCATGATATAATATATATAAATTGGTAGTAGATACACTACATAAAATATGTAAGTGGTGAACATGACATTTATCTCATAGATGTAAAAAAGTGAGATGATAATCCCTTACGAATGTTGTAATAAATGAATTGGAAACCTAAAAGGTAATAATAATTAAATAAAACATTAAAATTCCATGAAGATAATATAATTAAATATATTATATTTCAATATGGAAGTATGTACACCATATATAATAAATTGGGAGCAAAATAATAAAGTATGTCTCATGGAAAGAAAAGTGAGACCAGAATCTCTTACCTTGTGTTTCCTTTCAGGTGAACATACTTTAACTTCCTGTGTAATAAAATTGTGTTAATTTTATACTTTATTGAGAACATTTTTTATGTTTATAATTACTTTTATTTCACTTATTACAATGTTTTATGCAACTACTTAAACAATTATGTTTACATCGAGTGTTTTGACCAAATTAAGTTTATGTGTCAAAATCGACTTTGGTATGTCAACTATGGTCAAAGGGTTCATTATATAACATCTCTAGAATAATAAAAATGACATAATTATCATATTTATAAATTAATTATACTTTTAAAATCAATAATTAAATATGGTTATGAAAAACTAATCAATGTTATGATCATTGAGATGATAAGTCATATGTACGCATGAGTAACGTTCTCATTTGTCAATGATCATTATGGAAAGAAGGTAAGTAACACGATATATTTAAAAAATGATATTTATATCATAAATAAAATATTATTTAACCATATATAATTATATATATAATTCTTATGATTTAATAGTAATCACATCATGTCGAGGAGGGGGTAATCCACACGTCCATGAACGACTTTATCACTTTGTGTGTGAAAGGGTAATAAAGAAAATGATATATATATATATATACAAAAAAAGGTAATTATATCATTAATATTATATATATGTCATTTATGTCTCATATTTTTAATTATAATAATATTTTATACATTTCATGGATCGTGTGAACGAATCGCATCCCTTTGAGGGGGTGGTAGTCCACACTTCCTCAGATGATGTCGTCATATTAACACAAAATAGAAATTATTAAAGGTATATGTTATAAAATTATTAAAGTGGTATAAATAAATATTAAATATAATATATATAATATAAAAATATAGTGTTTTTTATAATGGTCAACCATGAAATTTGATGAAGGAAAAATAAGCAATCATCATTTCGTGAGGCAGTAGTTTGTTGTACAGTGAAACAGTATGTTTGTTACCCATTATATAGAAATGTGTGTATGTTTAGGTTGAAACAATTACATAAAAACATACTAGTATATTTATTATACTATTGGTTTTACATAATAGTGTAATATAAATAAATTAAGGGTTTGATAATTGAAATAAAATTAAAAGTCTTGAGAGAAAACGTTACCTCGTACTCAGGTAACTACTTTTTGTTTGTACTAAAAGGCTTCCTCGGAAGGAATTATGCCTGAAGGGAGACTTCAAGGTCAATGGTAGGGATTTTGGGAAGATATATGGTTAGATATTTTCCTAACCTAAGTTTGTTTAGAGGTTTTAGGAATGGGGAGATGTGGTGGCCTTTAATAGGGAATGAAAAGGACTCACTTGGAATTTTTGGAAACAAGTTAGGTGTACACATGTTATTACCTAAAAAAGACATAAAAAACCAAAAAAAATCAATAATTTAAGTTTAATTTCTTAATTATGACCATAAAATATGTGTTGTGAAAGTTTATAGGTCATTTGGGCCCCTAAATTAAAGGTTAGTCCTTTATTAAGCTAAATATTTCCTTAATAATTGTAATTAATTTTAATTACATTCATTAATAATTTTGGTCAAAAACAAACTTCATATTATTATACATTATAAATTATTATTATTCTAAATATTGAATTCATTTTTCCAAATTATAATCTGAGAAGTGGCATAAATTAATTTAAAATTCATCCCTCAAGCGGGACGACATTGCAGGTTATTAAAGTAAAAAACGTTTGAAAGTTTTCTATGTTTTATATTCAATTTCAAATTGAAATTTATTGAAATTATATAATTTGTACTAATTGATAAACATAATATCTAATAAAACATTGAAAACAATTAAAATTATAATTTAACCTTATAAATAAATTAGATGAAAAAGTAGTTTTAAACTAAAATTCTGTATTTCTTACCTTTCATTAAAAAATGAAATGATTCAAAAAAATATCAAAAGTTCACCATAACCTAATTATTATGTTTCTATTTAAAATATGAATTTAACTTTTACATATTAAATCAATTAAAGTTTCAAAGTTCAAATTTAAAATGGGTTCTTCATTAAAAGGTGGTAAAATTGCCTTTATAAAAATATTGGTTTTTATGTGTAAAATAGGGTATATTATTTTCTTATGTATGTCAAACATAATGCATGAATATAAAAAATATTTGATTTAATATATAATGTGTGTGTGTGTATATATATTTAACATAAATATCACTCACTAATTTTAATTAATTTTATCTATTAGCGTAAAACAACTTTTTTAGCATATAAATAGTATTCTATAAGAATATTCACTTTATATTAAACTAATTATTATATTAATATATAATTAATTTGTTTCCAATTAATTCATTCTATATTTTTAAATACCCTAATTTTCATAAGTTAGTTATTACTCTTCATAAATACTAATTTAACGGCTAGTTCATAGTTAATTATATTTTAATAATATATTACTGTTCAATAAAATTAGGTCTTGTGTGTAATGTAAGCCATCAAAGAAGTTAACTCTTGTGTGTAACACAACCTATTTACGAAGGTCACTATTACGTGAAACAAAATCTATTTAGGATGTTTTCTCTTACGTGAAACACAAGCTATTGAGGAAGGTCACTCTTGCATGTAACGCAAGCTAACTCGGTGTTGTGTGCATTACAATATATATCATGTATTGAATTTATTTAAAATAGTAAATATATATTAGAGTCTCAGAATATTGTATTACCTTACATGCTTGGTGATTCATGTCATAAACATTATTGAATACAAAGTTGTACATTAGAATTTTTAGGCGTCATGATTATTATCATTGAATTTCATTTCATTTTTTCACTAATCACAAAATTTAAAGAAATTTTTTCGTTATAATTATTATTTTTTATTAATGTTGAGAAAATTGAAGTTATTAATAAAATTTGTGTGGATAATATGTGTATTCAAAGTTATACTCATGCTTTAATTAAAATTACTAAAGGGGGGAGTAATTTTTACAGAAATTATAGGGAGTGTATTTATTTGTGATTCAGTAATCTTATTTGTGTTGTTATTTTTGAAAACTTTTTCCATCCTATACTATTTTTGAAAATCATGAAGGTGTTTATATTATGATATTTTTTATTTATTTCAAAAATTATGAGATGTTAGAGATAGATTGATTTTTCTTCTTTTACTAAGGGGAAAATTATTTAAAGATATATTTTTTATTAATGATGGAGATTTATTTGTTATTCCTAACCCTATGTGTCTCTTAAAAGAGAATATTATAATATCAATAATGTTATATCCAAAGGGATACTCATCAAATAGTACAATAAATTTTCGTTTTAATCTTATTTTCAAGCCTGTATTTACTTGATATTTCCTTCGTGCCTTCGGATTTTTAAAAAGTGGGAGATTTTTTAGAAGATTATTATTTCAATAAACTTATTTCTTATCCTTGATTTTAAAAAATAATCTTCATTAATTTTTTGATTTAAATTAGATTTATTTTTTTTTTTGTAGACTTATTATCTGATCATATGTTATGATTAACTGAGCTTAATAATCTATTAAATGGAACATAGTTAAGAATTATAGAGATATTTATGCTATAATGTAATGATGGAATTCAAATTTATCATTGAAATATTGAAGATAACTATATCCATCAAAGATTTGAGTGTTTTGTATGATGTTGTCACAACTAAACCTCAAGATCACATTATTTGACTGTTGATGATTTTTATGGAGTCATTTATAAATTGGACTAAAAATTTAAGGAATTGATGAAACTACTAGAAAATATATAACTAAGTAGTGTACATTATCCTTCTAATTTGAGTGATGTAGTTTTATTTATTTTTCTAGTGATATTTACTAAGAGCCACCATTGAGTGAGGTTTTTTTTAAGGATTTTTTTTTCTACTTTTGATTTTTTTATTTTTCAACCATGTGTGATAAAGGGGGTTTTGAGGATAGAAACATGATCTGATTACAATATTTCAGATAAAAAATATTCTAGGGAGAGGAATTTTTACCTTTTGAAGGGTTTGTATTCAATAAATTCTAGATGCCAATCAAGGATATTTAATATTATCTTAGATATAAAGTTTCATGGTAAAGTTCTGGGTTTGAATCTTAATACCATCTTATAGGTTGATAGTCGAAGAAGTTACTAAGGTACTTGGATACCATGTTCATGTTACTGAACAACCATCCTATTTGGTTTAAAAGTGAAAACTTACATAGTTGGAATTTTTTTATAATAAATACAATTTTAGGAGTTTAGGGATTATTATCCATAAATTCATGAACTACATTACATTGTTTTTATTTTTTAGAAACATTTCCATCAGTTCTAAAATTAATTTTTTATCATTTTATAGGTTCCAAATTTTTGTTATTTTTGATAATTACTAAAGTATCCATGTGATAAAATTAAATTTTCACTTCTTCCTCATATCATGAAGCTCTCCCTTGAGCATATAAATACTCAAATCCTTCTCCTTTAGTGGGACATTAAAATTATTAAGGTAAAAATTATTTTCATTATATAAATTCTTCTATACCTCTTTAAACATAGACATTTATTCTTCATGAAGTTTATCTTTTTCCAAGATTAACTTTAACTCGTGAACAAGTTATTCGACTATATAAATTTTTTATTTTCATTTTATTATTTATTCCTGAATTGGAAACCATCAAATTCATATCTTCTTTCATAAACATTATATTATCCTGCTCTAAATCTTCTATGTAACCATATTTTTTTTCATCTTAATCCTTTAAGAATTTTACTTCACTTATCATGACCTAAATAGTGTCTTTTTTGTTACATAAAAAATATCCAGAATTACCACATTATGTGGTTTCCTCTTTTCTTTTATCATCCTTTTACCATTTTTGCAATGTATAATTCGTATATTTATATTTACAAGAAACATATACTATGGAGTTAGATTTAGATATACATAAGGAATCAATTTTTTTCTCTTTAATGGGAATACTGAATTACATTGTAGCCTTATTATTATTATTGTAGAGACCCTAATCTTGACGTACATGGACATTACATTACTTTAGCAGAATACTTAATACATAACAAAAACAGACAAATAAGGACCGTAATAGTTTAGTGTCTTTGGAAACTTGGAACGTAATCTTCTAATCGTGGTGAAAGATCTTCAACATCTCCCATAAAGATCTTCCCCATTTTTTCTTAATTAAAACATTTCTTTATATCCTGGGGAAAATAAAACATAAAAAGGGTGAGCTCAAATTCTCATTTAGGGTAAGCATGGATAAAACAAAACATACCATATACATTTGAACTTAAAAACATGAACATAATGTTTAAACATCAAAAGCTTGAGAAATGACATAAAACATTGAAGTACGTAAGGCATAGATCATAAAGAAACATTAATAATGATAAAATAGCATGGGAATAAAACATGTAATTGTGGCAACCATTAATCACATGATATGATTTCCATATTAGCCAAGGCATTGCTGTCAAGACCATCTTAGTGGACAAAGTCCCTTTCTGAATTGAGTTCACTCCTCATTCCAGTCCTGTATTACTGAACTGGTTTAACTTGTCATCCCATCCATGTCTATCTCATGAGATATAAATCTTTACCCAATGTATTTTAGGGATATATAAGTCCCACCCATCTCATAATGAAATCATTCTTACTTGTTCCACAAAATAAACTTAAAACATTCATCATAACCCAAAGAATAAAATGGGTTTCATAAACATCATTCCATCATAACATAATCCATATAAAACAAATGGATATCATTTCATCATAAGAAAAGTGAAACCATTTAAATCATAGAGACATTATACTTGAAACATACACATATTAAATAATGTCATCTTAGATGGAAAATGGTTTTGATAAAGCACTTGAAATGAATTCTTGAGGAAAATATCCTTTCTTCTTCAAAATCATTCTCTTTTTACAAAATGTCATGAAATTTTAAAAGAAAAGTATTTTGTTGAAAATATTCATGAAATATTTTAGGGGAGGCTTCATAAAAATAAGGCTTTATAAAACCGTAAAAATCCATTCGTTCTGTATAAGTTAAAAAAACATTCTTCTCGTACTTTTACCAGAAAAGTCAAAAAAGTACCTCGTAACGTAAACAAAAGAAAGATTCCTTACATACCATGTAGTAAAAGTAAAAATGGGTAAAAAGAACATTAAACATACATAAAAACACTTTTATAAAACATGGACATGGATGATAACAATAACCCCAGTAAATACTTACGTATAAGCAATCTCGGATAAAATAAAATGAGATTTGCAAAATTATCTCTTACCTTAGGTCTGATATGCTTTGTACGTATCCAAACCTCCTGTATAATGATTTAAATAATTTCATTGACTTATTAAAGAATCATATTCATTGTTATTATATCATATATGGTTCACTTATAACTTTATATTACTCGTTCTTTTGTAAATTCCATGTTAAAGAGTGTTTTGGGTAAAATCGTTTCATTTGTCGTCCATGTTTTGACTTGTAATTATTCATATGATTACTTAGATCATTATTACTTAATTACAAAATATAAAACATGATTTATAAATAATATATATTCATAATATACATATATATAATAGATCTATAAATGGAAAGAAATACACCGTTCATGGAGACGGTAGGTCGTACATACGCATGAACGCTGTTTTCGTTTCCTTATTAAGTTGAATGGAATTAAGTAGATGACATACATATATATATATATACCTAAATCCAGTATCTTTATAATGTAATATATTTCATTATTATTTCTTATATATACTTTATAATCATTCTTAAATGGTTAACATGGAGAATGAATCTCATCGCGTCGTGGAGACGGTAGTCCGTACGTACGCACGAGCGATGATATCATTCCCATAATTATTGAATTGAATTGGATAGGATGATACAATATATCATAATCATTATGATGTTATAATAACTATGTATAGTTATTCTTTACACCATTATACCCATCCAAGTAAGGTGGTGTTGGAAAAACAGATTACACCACGACGTGGAGACGGTATTCTGTACGTACGCACGCGTGGTGATTTCGTTTTCCATAGGATGGATAGATTTTTAAATAGGGTTGTTTCATAATTATAATACCATATAACTATATGATTGATACTGATGTTATTACTTCATAATGAAACAACTAAAGAAGAAGATGTAGAAGAAGAAATAAAGTTGAAAGAATCGGTAACAGACATTACCTCTTCTTTGAAGCGCCTCTTTGAGACCTCCACTTAGGGCACTAAAATTGGTCATTGAAGAATACCAGGACCTCTAGGATGTTTCTAGGGAAGTTTAGAAGATAAATTGTCAAGGTTTTTCCGAGCTTGAAGGCTCAAATTGGGGTGAGTAAGGGAGGGAGGAGGTGTCCTTTTATAAGGGAGGAGAGGGGCACCTTTGTAAATCTTAAAAATATTAATTTATAATAAATCTACCCCACTTAAAAACCTCCAAAAATGACTCATATTCGAATATTAGATGATATAGGGTTGTAATCTCATCAACAAATAAAATTTATACATTTTAGGAATTTATTTTAAACATTATCAACTTGATTTATCCTTACTTAATCAATTTAATTTTATTTATGGTAATAACATTATAAATTTTAAATTATAAACAATAATTACTTATTTTTTGTGAATTGTCCATAATTGGATACTTTATAACATTTGAGACCATATAAATTTAAATTTATAGTTTTTAAATATTTTTGTGATTTTTAAAAAAATTTATAATATGTTATTTTTATAAAATAACAATAGTGTCAATTTTGACACTTTTAATTTATTTGAATTTAACTAAAATATATATAGAAGATATGTTCAAACTAAAAAAATTAATAGATTAATAAAAGGTAATATTTATCAAAAAAATTATTTTAGCACATTAAATAGTTCATATAATATTTCTTTTATTATTTTTAAAACCATTTATTTGGTTTATCTCTTAATAAAATAATTACTACAACATTTTTGTATAATTATTTAATATATTTATTTGTTGCATAAAAATTAAAAATAGAATCCTATGATGAAGATAAATCTATTACCTTTCAAAATAATACTTTTACTCGAATTTATCATCTTAAAAAACAATATTTAAATTGTTATATAAATTAAATTATGAATGTGACAACTTTGGCATCATTTAAAATAAAATAATATAAGTGTCATAATCACTTTTATAAGACTCCAAACGGTTATATATTAGGTAATTGGATTATTATGGTATATATATATACTACCAATAAGTTTTGGTCAGATTTTTGGGCCTTTTAATGGGTATTATTATTTCAATAAAAACTATATTACTGATTTTTCACTTAATAAATAATTTCCGCATCATTAATGTATCACCATTAATGACAATTATTTAATCCTTAAAAATTATAAATAACTTATCATGATATAGATAATTTTATTATATTTCTTTATACTATTCATTTTTGAAGTTTTATGATGTTTATCACTAAATTAAAATTATTATAATTATAATATTTAAGAGAGTGACATGTTGTCACTTTCTTTGGTTTTAATAATAATTAAATTATTTTCATAGTAAAAAGTCCATAAAATGAATCTAATCCTACCCTTAGGTTATATGGGTCTACCTTTATCCATCCAATAGAATTTTGGCATGTTTTAGGGTAATTTTATAATATTATATTTACCCTTAATTAACCGATTTACCTTTAACTAGGGTAAATAAAATTTACCGTAGTTACTATTCATAATTCCCAAAAATAAAAAGTAGCCTATTAACATAATTTGGACCCACTGATTCCAAATATTGAATCCATTTTTTCAAATTCAATACAAATAAGTTGCAGAAATTAAATTAAAATTAATCCCGTTGTCGAATGAAAACGGGTTTTTGTTTAGAAAATTGCAAAATATTGAATTGATTCAACCTATGAATTCAATGTAAAATCAATTCTAATGACATAAATTATATTAAATGGTAAAAATATATTCTATTTATACTTTAAAACCATTAAATATTATAATTTAACCACATAAGTTATTACGATGAAAAAAAGTTTTTTTAAATTAAAATATAGCGTGTTTTTACTATTCATTAAAATATTAAAGTTATCAGAATAATATGAAAAATATATCCAAGGTAAAATTTTATATCCTGATTCCAAAGAATAATATTATTTTGTAAAATTGAAATTATAAACATATCAAAAACTAGATTTAAAGTTGGTGCGCCATCAAAAGGCGGCAAAACTGCATTTTTTTTAAAAATACTTATTTTACCCGAAAAATTTATTTTGTTCTTATACCATGTTCTAGAAAATGTGTCAGATGAATAATAATTTTATAAAATTCAAAATTTAGTTAATACTATTCATAACAGCTAGTTCATAATAATATTATAATAATATATCGTTGTTTAGTGAAACTCAGTATTGCGTACAACACACGCTATCGAGGAAGTTCATGATTGCGTGTAATGCAAGCCAAGTCAGGGTTGCATGTAGTGAAAGACTCCTTTTTTGTTTCATTATAATAGAATCCAACCATTTTTCATTTATACATTGAATATATATATATATATATACACTCAATGTTTCTAGAATAACTTCTATCAAATGAACTTGAAATTGTGTATAACACGATCCAAGAATTGTGTTGCGTATACTGCAAGCTAATACGGTGTTGCGTATAACACAAGGTAATCTTGGTGTAGCATACAACACAAGCCATTAATGAAATTAAAATAATATTTTTCATAAAATCTCGGGGTGTTACATTCTACCCCCCTTAAAATAAATTTTGCCCTTGAAATTCGTCGGGGTTATAAATGGTTTACTACTCGAAAGTTTGTTTAATAGAAACCCACATCGTAAAAAGGAATACCAAAACTTGGCTTTAAAAACTATAGTATGAAATGTAATGGTTACCCAAATTAACTCATCACTAGGTTTCCACGTAGGAGAACATAGGTGAAAATATAGATATGGAAGAAAAATCTAACCATCAAGTTCTGATGGAGAGTGGTAGAGAACATGGCTATGAAAAATCAATAAATCACAAAGCCATAGATTTTTTATGATATAAGGTACCATCTGATTCATCAGATATAAGGGCACTAGGATAACATTTTGGGTTTTCAAGATCATTTCCCTAAAGTTAATGAAATTGGAAATAGAAGAAATACTTTCGTGATTTTGGTACAGTCTCACCGTTGTTCGTTCTTTGGACAATTTCCACTTTATCTCTTAAAGAAATGAAGTTGAATTTGTCATTCGTGAAGTGTTAGCAGCTCATGTGATAGAATGATGGGTCATTCCATCTGTCTCAAACAAAAGGTTATAAAAGTTATCAAAAATACATAAGTCCATCTATAGTGAGATTAATCATATATGGTTCCTAAAATGGACTTATACTTCATATATCATACTGCTTAATATAATAAAACTAGTTTCTACTAAAGAGGGACTTCCTGTAGGCCAGTGGTAGGAGATAAAGTCCCGTTGCACTTTGGTTGTGGGTTCGATTCCCACAGCCTTGTCTGACACGACGGGATGTCGCCCGTCCTGCAGGTTGTCCTTTTTCTAAAACTACATTATTATAACATCCAATTAATAATATCAAAAAAAGTTCTATCCTTAAACAATACTAACTTATGTCCAGCATAATCCATTCCAATCTTTTGGCTTATCTAAAATACTTCGATCCAAGCTCATAGTATAAAGAAAACGATTACTTGAAATGTCATCAACCAAGCATGTGAATACCATCATTTATCCCCCATATATCTTGTTGGTCAAATTCCAATCATGTGAATACCTTAATCATATATTCTCTTGAAAAATGAATACCCATTAAACCTTAGTGAAAGAATGAATGCTGTCAAAAGTTAACTCTTCCCACATACCAAAATCCAAAAATTATATATACTAAAACCATGATATAACCTTCTCCTTATATCAGTCATGAGCTCATGAGTACTATAAAACATTTAATTTTCTCCTTATCCCTTCATTATGCGCATATCATCTACATTCCAAAAATATCTGAATAACCTTTCATGGATACTTGTAGCATTAATCATACACTTTCAAAACTCAAGGAAAGACAACAGTGTAACAATCCTTAGATGTCTCTTTATTCCATAGTATAATGAGATTACTTATACAACATTACACTTGAGAAACATGTAATCATTCAACTACCTTCTTAAACCATTGACTGAGCTTCAACAATTCATTCATCTCACATATCATTTGTATTCTCTTCATCGTAATCAATATAAATACTACCCATACGGCCGTACTGATTCTCTTTATGAGACTTTCTTTTAGGTCATTGGTTTGCATAATGCTCGCACATTCCACATTTAAAACATCTAATCATTGTTGATGTCGTAGCAATACCATTATCCTTGTCCATGGTGTTAACTAAACCTTTTTCCTTTTCACTTACTAGCTTTGTGTCCTTATTTTCCACACCCAAAGCATCTTCTAGTTCCTTTGAAACAATCTCCCTGATGAGTCTTCCCACATGATTTACATGAGGGAAATTGAACTTTCTTTCCTCTATGGTCATCATGAAACTCCATCTTTATCTTATTATCTGAGTCGGGAAACTTACCAAAGTTGAGATTATTGATCATATTATGAGATTGCTGATTAAGAACAATAATGATGTTTGGACTTCCAAATCCTGTTTCATTTGGTTGCTCATGAAGAATATCATTCCATTGTCCGTCATGTCCTCCATTATCATGAATCTTCCGGTTTCCAGCCATTTTCTAAAACCCAAAAAGAATAGTGTGAGAGACAAAAATCATGCTAGGGAAAACAACATAGTAAAGGTGGAGCACCCTCAATATCTAACATCTAATGTTAAATTCTAAGATAGTTACTGTAGTTCTAGGACTATATCCTATACGTATAGTTATCCTTAGGTACATCCCTAAACATACCTTAGAAATATCTCTAGGGATCTCACAAACGTTTTCGCATCCTAGATTCCAAAGTTTGACTAAACCTTTCCTCTGATACCAACTATAGAGACCATAAGATTGATGTACATGGACATTGCATTACTTTAGCAGAATACTTAATACATAACAAAAACAGACACACAAGGACCGTAATAGTTTAGTGTCTTTGGAAACATGGAACGTAATCTTCTAATCGTGGTGAAAGATCATCAACATCTCCCATAAAGATCTTCCCCTTTTTTTTTCTTACCTAAAACCTTTATTTATATCTTGGGGAAAAGAAAACATAAAAAGTTTGATCTCAAATGCTCAGTAAGGGTAAGCATGGATAAAATAAAACATACCATAAACATTTGAACTTAAAAACATGAACGTAATGTTTAAACATCAAAAGCTTGTGCAATGACATAAAACATGGAAGTACGTAAGGCATAGATCATAAAGAAACATTAAGAATGATAAAATAGCATGGGAATAAAACATGTAATTGTGACAACCATTAACCACATGATATGATTTCCATATTAGCCAAGGCATTGCTGCCAAGACCATCTTAGTGGACAAAGTCCCTTTCTGAATCGAGTTCACTCCTCGTTCCTGTCCTGTATTACTGAACCGGTTTAACTTTCCGTTCTAGCCATGTCTATATCATGAGATATAAATCTTTACCCAATGCATTGGAGGTAGATATAGGTCCCACCCATCTCATAATGAAATCATTCTTACTTGTGCCACAAAATAAACTTAAAAAATTCATCATAACCCAAAGAATAAAATGGGTTTCATAAACATCATTCCATCATAACATAATCCATATAAAAAAATGGTTATAATTTTATCATAAGAAAAGTGAATCCATGTAAATCATAGAGACATTATACTTGAAACATACACATATGAAATAATGTCATCTTATTTGGAAAATGGTTTTGATAAAACACTTGAAATGAATTCTTGAGGAAAATATCCTTTCTTCTTCAAAATCATTCTCTTTTTACAAAATGTCATGCAATTTTAAAAGAAAAGGATTTTGTTGAAAATAGTCATGAAATATTTTGGAGGAGTCTTCATAAAAATAAGGTTTTATAAAACCGTAAAAATCCATTCGTGCCGTATAAGTTAAAAAAACATTCTTCTCATACTTTTACCGGAAAAGTCAAAAAGTACCTCATAATGTAAACAAAAGAAATATTCCTTACATAACATTTAGTAAAAGTCAAAATGGGTAAAAAGGACATTAAAAATACATAAAAACACTTTTAGAAAACATGGACATGGATGATAACAATAACCCCAGTAAATACTTATGTATAAGCAATCTCGGATAAAAAATGAGATTTGAAAAATTATCCCTTACCTTAGGTCCGATATGCTTCCTATGTATCCAAACCTCCTGTATAATGATTTAAATAATGTCATTTACTTATTACAGAATCATATTCATTGTTATTATATCATATATGGTTCACTTATGACTTTATATTACCCGTTCTTTTGTAAATTCCATGTTAAAGAGTGTTTTGGGTAAAATCGTTTCATTTGTCATCCGGGTTTTGACTTGTAATTATTCATATGATTAATTAGATCATGATTACTTAATTCCAGAATATAAAACATGATTTATATATAATATATATTCATAATATACATATATATAATAGATCGATAAATAGAAAGAAATACACCGTTCATGGAGACGGTAGGCCGTACGTACGCATGAACGCTGTTTTCGTTTCCTTATTGAGTTGAATGGAATTAAGTAGATGACATACATATTTATATATACATAAATCCAGTAGCTTTATAATGTCATATATTTCATTATTATTGCTTATATATACTTTATAATCATTCTTAAATGGTTAACATGGAGAATGAATCTCATCGCGTCGTGGAGACGGTAGTCCATACGTACGCACGAGCGATGATATCATTCCCATAATTATTATATTAAATTGTATAGGATGATACAATATAACATAATAAGTATGATGTTATAATAACTATGTATAGTTATTCTTTACACCATTATACCCATCCAAGTAACGGCGTGGAGACGGTATTCCGTACGTATGCACGCGCGGTGATTTCGTTTTCCATAGGATGGATAGATGGTGAAATAGGGTTATTTAATACTTATAATAACATATCAGTATATTATTTATACTGATGTTATTACTTAATAATGAAAGAACTAAATAAGAAGAAGTAGAAGAATAAATAAAGTTGAAAGAATCGGTAACGGACATTACCTCTTCTTTGAAGTGCCTCCTTGAGACCTCCACTAAGGGCACTAAAATTGGTCTTTGAAGAAGACCAGGACCTCTAGTATGTTTCTAGGGAAGTGGAGAAGAGAATTTGGCAGGGTTTTTCCGATCATTAAGGCTCAAATTGGTGTGAGTAAGGGAGGGAGGTGGTGCCTTTTTATATGGGAGGAGAGGGGCACCTTTGGAAATCTTAAAAATATTAATTTATAATAAATCTAACCCCACTTAAAAACCTACAAAAATGACTCATATTCAAATATTAGACGATATAGGATTGTAATATCATCAACAAATAAAATTTAGACATGTTAGGGATTTATTTTAAACATTATCAACTTGATTTATCTTTACTTAATCAATTTAATTTTATTTGTGGTAATAAAATTCTAAATTTGAAATTGTAACAAATAATTACTTATTTGTTGTGAATTATCCATAATTGGAAACTTTATAACATTTTAGACCATATAAATTTATATTTATATTTTTTAAATATTTTTGTGATTTTTAAACAATTTTATAATATGTTATTTTTCTAAAATAACAATAGTGTCAATTTTGACACTATTCATTTATTTGAATTTAAATAAACTATATACAGAAGATATGTTCAAAATAAAAGATTTAATAGATTCATAATAGTTCATATGTATCTAGAAAATTACTATATCACATTAAATAGTTCATATAATATTTATTTTATTATTTTTAAAACCATTTATTTGGTTTATCTCTTAATAAAATAATTACTATAACATTTTTGTATAATTATTTAATATACTTATTTGTTGAATAAAAATTAAAAATAAAATCCTATTATGAAGATAAATCTATTAAATTTCCTAATAATTCTTTTACTCGAATTTATCATCTTAAAATCACAATATTTAAATTGTTTTATTTATTAAATTATGAAGGTGACAACTTTGGCATCATTTAAAATAAAATAATATAAGTGTCATAATCACTTTTATAAGACTCCAAACGGTTATATATTAGTTAATTAGATTATTATGGTATAGATATATACTACCAATAAGTTTTTTTCAGGTTTTTGGGCCTTTTAATGGGTATTATTATTTCAATAAAAACTATATTACTGATTTTTCACTTAATAAATAATTTCTGCATCATTAATGTATCACCATTAATGACAATTATTTAATCCCTAAAATTTCTAAATAAATTATCATGATGTAGATACTTTTATTATATTTCTGTATACTATTCATGTTCGAAGTTTTATGATTTTTATCACTAAATTTAAATTATTAAACTTATAAGATTTAAGAGAGTGACATGTTGTCACTTTCTTTGGTTTTAATAATAATTAAGTTATTTTCATAGTCAAAAGTCCATAAAAATGAACCTAATCCGACCCTTAGGTGATATGGGTCTACTTTTAGCCATCCAATAGAATTTTGGCATGTGTTAGGGTAATTTTATAATATTATATTTACCTTTAATTACCCGATTTACCTTTAACTATGGTAAATAAAATTTACCGTAGTTACTATTCATAATTCCCAAAAATAAAAAATAGCCTATTAATATAATTTAGACCCACTGATTCAAAATATGGAATCCATTTTATCAAATTCAATACAAATATGTTTCAGAAATTAAATTAAAATTAATCCCGTTGTCGAATGAAAACGGGTTTTTGTTTAAAACATTACAAAATATTGAATTGATTTAACCTACGAATTCAATGTGAAATCAATGATAATGACATAAATTATATTAAATGGTAAAAATATATTCTATTTATACTTTAAAACCATTAAATATTATAATTTAACCACATAAGTTATTACGATGAAAAAAGTTGTTTTTAATTAAAATATAGCGTGTTTTTACTATTCATTAAAATATGAAAGTTATCATAATAATATGAAAATTATATCCAAGGTAAAATTTTATATCCTGGTTACAAAGAATAATTTTTTTTTGTAAAATTGAACTTATAAACATGTCAAAAACTAGATTTAAAGTGGGTGCGCCATCAAAAGGCGGAAAAACTGTATTTTTTTTAAAAATACTTATTTTACCCGAAAAATTTATTTTGTTCTTATACCATGTTCTAGAAAATGTGTAAGATGAATAATAATGTTATAAAATTCAAAATTTAGTTAATACTATTCATAACTTCTAGTTCATAATAATATTATAATATTATATCATTGTTTAGTAAAACACGGTATTGTGTACAACACACGCAATCGAGGAAGGTCGCGATTGCGTGTAATGCAAGCAAAGTCAGGGTTGCGTTTAGTGCAAGACTCCTTTTTTTGTTTCATTATAATATAATCCAACCATTTTTCATTTATACATTGAATATATATATATACACTCAATGTTGCGTAGAATAACTTCTATCAAATGAACTTGAAATTGTGTATAACACGATCCAAGAATTGTGTTGCGTATACTGCAAGCTAATACGGTGTTGCATATAGTGCAAGGTAATCTTGTTGTATCATACAACACAAGACATTAATGAAATTAAAATAATATTTTTCATAAAATCTCGGGGTGTTTCATTCTACCCCCCTTAAAATTAATTTCGCCCTCGAAATTTGTCGGGGTTATAAATGGTTTACTACTTGAAAGTTTTTTTAATAGAAACCCACATCATTAAAAAGAATACCAAAACTTGGCTTTAAAAACTAAATTATTAAATGTAACGTTTAATAAAATTAACTCATCACTGGGTTTCCACGTAGGAGAACATAGGTGAAAATCTGGATATGGAAGAAAAATCTAACCATCAAGTTCTGATGGAGAGTGGTAGAGAACATGGCTATGAAAAATCCATCAATCACAAAGCCATAGATTTGTGATGATCTAAGGTAACATCTAATTCATCAGATATAAGGGCACTAGGACAACATTTTCGGTTTTCAAGATCATTTCCCTAAAGTTAAAGAAATTATAAATAGAAGAAATACTATCGTGATTTTGGTACAATCTCACCGTTGTTCATTATTTGGACAATTTCCACTTCATATCTTAAAGAAATGAAGTTGAATTTGTCATTCGTGATGTGTTAGCAGCTCATGTGATAGAATGATGGGTCATTCCATCTATCTAAAACAAAAGGTTATAAAAGTTATCAAAAATACATAAGTCCATCTATAGTGAGATTAATCATATATGGTTCCTAAAATGGGCTTATACTTCATATATCATACTGCTTAATATAATAAAACTAGTTTCTACTAAACAGGGACTTCCTGTAGGCCAGTGGTAGGAGATAAAGGCCCGTCGCACTTCAATTGTGGGTTCGATTACCATAGCCTTGTCCGACGCGATGGGTTGTCGCCCGTCCTGCAGGTTATCCTTTTTCTAAAACTACATTACTATAACATCCCATCAATAATATCAAAAAAAGTTATATCCTTAAACAATACTAACTTATGTCTAACATAATCCATTCCAATCATTAGGCTTATCTAAAATACTTCAGTCTAAGCTCATAGTACAAAGAAAACGATTACTTGAAATGTCATCAACCAAGCAGGTGAATACAATCATTTATCCCACATATATCTTGTTTGTCAAATTCCAATCATGTGAATACCTTAATCATGTATTCTCTTGAAAAATGAATACCCATTAAACCTTAGTGAAAACATGAATGCTGTCAAAAGTTAACTCTTTCCACATACCAAAATCCAAAAAATCTATATACTCAAACCATGATATAAACTTCTCCTTATATCAGTCATGAGCTCATGAATACTATCAAACATTTAATTTTCTCCGTATCCCTTCATTATGCGCATATCATCTACATTCCAAAAATATCTGAATAACCTTTCATGGATACTGGTATCATTAATCATACACTTTCAAAACTCAAGGAAAGACAACAGTGTAACAATCCTTAGATGTCTCTTTATTCTATAGTACCATGAGATTACTTATACAACATTACACTTGATAAACATGTAATCATTCCACTACCTTCTTAAACCATTGACCGAGCTTCAACAATTCTTTCATCTCACATATCATTTGTAGTCTCTTCATCATCATCAATATAAATACTACCCATACGGTCGTACTGATTCTCTTCATGATTCTTTCCCTTAGGGCATTGGTTTGCATAATGCCCGCACATTCCACATTTTAAACATCTAATCATTGTTTATGTCGTAGCAATACCATTATCCTTGTCCATGGTGTTAACTGAACCTTTTCCTTTGCCCTTACTGGCTTTTTGTCCTTCTTTTCCACACCCAAAGCATCTTCCAGTTCCTTTGAAACAATCTCCCTGATGCCTCTTCCCACATTATTTACATGAGGGAAATTGAACTTTCTTTCCTCTATGATCATCATCAAACTCCATCTTTCTCTTATTATCTGAGTCGGGAAACTTACCAAAGTGGATATTATTGATCATATTATGAGAGTGATGATTAGGCATAATAATGATGTTTGGACTTCCAAATCCAGTTTCATTTGGTTTCTCATGAAGAACATCATTCCATTGTCCATCATATCCTCCATTATTGTGAATCTTCTTGTTTCCATCCATTTTCTAAAACCCAAAAAGAATAGTGTGAGAGGCAAAAATCATGCTAGGGAAAACAACATAGTAAAGGTAGAGCACCCTCAATATCTAACATCTTAGGTTAAATTTTAAGATCTTTACCATAGTTCTAGGACTATATCCTATACGTATAGTTATCCTTAGGGACATCCCTAAAACTTAGAAATATCTCTAGGGATATCACTAACGTTTTCGAATCTTAGTTTCCAAAGGTTGACTAAACCTTTCCTCTGATACCAACTGTAGAGACCCTAAGCTTGACGTACATGGACATTACATTCCATTAGTGGAATACTTAATACATAACGAAAACAGACACACAAGGACCGTAATAGTTTAGTGTCTTTGGAAACTTGGAACGTAATCTTCTAATCATGGTGAAAGATCTTCAACATCTCCCATAAAGATCTTCCCCTTTTTTTCTTACCTAAAACCTTTCTTTATATCTTGGGGAAAAGAAAACATAAAAAGGGTGAGCTCAAATGCTCAGTAAGGGTAAGCATGGATAAAATAAAACATACCATATACATTTGAACTTAAAAACATGAACATAATGTTTAAACATCAAAAGCTTTAACAATGACATAAAACATGGAAGTACGTAAGGCATAGATCATAAAGAAACATTAATAATGATAAAATAGCATGGGAATAAAAATGAAATTATCCTTTAAAATAATTCATTTACATATATTTAAATGAATCATAATATATACCATTATAATATACCTGGTTTTTTCTTTCAACGTGGATTTTTTACCTTATAAGTCCTCCAACTTCATCCACATTTCCTTATAATATTTTCAGTGTTCTATTTACATAGATACACCCTCTTCCAAATAATCCTTTAAGGATTCCTTATAACAAGTATAAATCTCTAAATTTTTTTGATCCGTCTCAAACAAAATTATATATCATATTAGAAAAACAAATGCAATTAATAAGATATCATGAGGGATTCTAATATATACTTTTAAATATGACATGAACACCATTCTATTTGAAAAATTACTTCCATAAAATAGAGTTTTTTTCCCTATAAAATCCATATCCTAAAAAAATGAAAGTGTCATGTTGAATCCACAGTAGAAGCTATTATATTTGATATAACTAATTGTAACCTAAGATACACCCTAAGGGGGTGGATCAAGGTGTTTCCAAAATTAGGTTTTTCTTTCACTTGATCATCCCCTTTTTAGATCTTACTCTCATGTTAGAATGAGTTTATAATCAATATAATGAGAAACTAATTTATAAAAGTCTCTCAAAAAATATCAATCATGAATGAATAAAGTTATGGTCATTTCAAGATCAAGTCATGTTTTCATCTTATATTAATATATTAGTTAATTTTTAAATTTTTATTACGACCAAAGTGTTATTAAATGTATATTACTCAATACTAATTAGAATATTATGAATTAAAATTAATTTTCAATTATTTTTATACCATTTTTCACTTTATTTATTATATCTTAATTGTAAATACATATTTAGTATTATATAAATAATATTTATGATGATATATTTTATATAGATAAACATAAGTATATTTATATATTAAAATGTTATTTTTGATAATATATATATATATATATTTGAATGGTTTATTTTAGCATCACTCATAAAGCCCCCTTTTATTAACAATAAAAATATATGATAAAGACATCCTTTACCAATGCTAATAAAAATCACTAATAAGGGGGTTCTTTATCAATGAATTTTTTTACACTGATAAAAGGAACAATTATCATCACTTTTAGAAAGTGTTGATAAAGAACCGCCAGTATCAGTTCTTTTTGTTAGAGCTGATAAAGGATATCACTGAATAAGTGTTATTATGTAGTAGTGGCTAAAGTTCCATCAGGACTATGATTTTGAGATAGTCTGTACTCCCAATAATGGGAGCATGGTGGTAGATTCTTTTCATATGAAATCATGTTCATATTTATTGAGTGAGGAAATAGATAATTTTTCTTCATTGCAGTTTAACCTTGTGGATTAGGGTGGAGAGGTGTATCTATAGTTAATGATTGTGACCCCACCACTTCTCCATTGCATTAGTGACTCATAGCTTCATGATATTGGTTGTGAGTACTTGCGTGACTAGATATATATAGTACATACTTCTAAGAATTTTTTGAAGGTGGGGAGTATATCATCCTTTTTCAAGGATGGAATATGGTACTAATAACACTATGAGAGGAGGTTTTGATAGTAGTTTCATATGTCCCCCTTAATGGTACATCTAGGATTGGAGAATATGTACTAGGACCTTTGGAATTTTTTTGTTTTCTAGGGATGAAGAAGACTATAGCTAAGGTCATTTATTTATTCCTCCCTTTTTAGTTGGTGAAGGTCAAGCATCAGGTACTAGATGGTCTATCCAAACCCCTTGATATTCTAGAGTGGAAGTGGGATAGTATCCACGTGTATTTTTTTATGATAATTTGATGATTATAAAGAGGTCATAATGTTATTTAGGTGATCATAAATTGACTCAAAAAGTTGTCCCACTTCCAAGCCATTTGAAGACAATATTCTGTAAAGATTATGGGACACCTATAATTTTAATATATAATATGAATTCATAGTGTTCACTCACTGATTTTTTTTGTGTAGATATTCTCACATCACATCTTGATTATAGAGAGGATTAAATGAGGCTTTTGGGACTAAATTGTATATGATCACGATATTCCACCCTCAAAAAGATAGTTAGGCATAGCAGACCATTAAGATTCTAAAGGAAATGTTATAGTCATGAATGTTGGATTTGGACATAACCAGGAGGATCACCTATCCTTGTTGAAATTTGTGTATAACAATAATTATCATTCCACCATTGGTGTGATACTAATAGAGGCCTTTTATAGGATACCCTTTAGGTCATCATTGTGTTGGACAGATCCAAGAGAGAAAATTATTATGGACCTAGAGTTTATATAAGTGATAATAGATAAGTTTAAGATCATCCAAGAGTGGATGAGGATCTCCTAGATCCATCATATTCCTTTCCAAACTAATGTTGGAGACTTTTTTAGTTCAATGAGGGAGACCATGTGTTTTTAAATGCCTTACCTTAATAAAGATTATGGTGACTTTTCCAAGTTGACAATATATATTTGAGTTTTATTAACCCTTTCTAGATACTATGTAGGGTTGGTGAGGTATCATATCATAGAGCCTTACCACCACAGTTAGACTGAGTTCATGATTTTTTCCATATTCCACAACTGAAGAGATACATGTAATATCTATCGCATGTTATTGACTAGGGAGAACTCAAAATTGAGGTTGTAATTACCTTTTCAGAGTACCCAATGACCATCAAAGATTGGTAGAATAATATCCTTCATGGGAGAGTGATCCCCTTGGTTAATGTTCATTGGAAGTATGGGAATCTTCAGGGGAGTGCTTGGGAGTGAGATAACTTATGCGTGATCAGTACATCCATCCATGTTGGTAGGTTTTTTCTTTTTGGGATAAAAATCCTTGAAGGTGAGGAAAATTTGACAACTCCATTTTTTCTAAAATATACTTTTGAATATATTAAATAATATTTTTTGAGTAAGGAATAGATTCAACATGTAATTTCATTCCCTTTGGAGCCTCAGTATTGATATATGAAAAATAAAAAATATAATATATAAGGTGCATCTAATTTTTCATAAATAAAGGAATATATCCCAAATGGATTCTCGAATGGGAATACCAAGACCATGGATAATTCCAAAATATGGTTTTTACCCTAGGAATGAAATAATATTTATACATTGAGTGTTTTGATATAGTGCACTCATCAATGGAACATTAGGTAATATTAATTAATTTATTAATAATTTAATAAATGTTTTTATCTATAAAATTTATATTTAATCCTACATTTAGAAAATCATTTGGTTTATTCTCTCAAACCCATAATATTCAGAAAAATATGGGAGGCTCTCAATGCATTGGTGTTAGCGGACGATAGAAAATTTTTTGATCAATGATTAGAATTCAATGGAGCTCGTCATTGGCTTCAATATGGATTCATTCATCATCAACAGTCGATCCAACCTGAGGTTATTATTTTTTTTGTTTTAACCCCCGTTCTTTATTTTTGTGATGAACAATAATTAATTTAATTATAAATTAATTCATGGATCATTTTTTGTTGATTATCCCACTGAATATTTCATTTTCCTAGAATTATGAATTGGATGTTATTTTTGGTTTTTATAATTTCATTACCCTCGCCATTATCTAGATTCTATAATAATGGACAACCAAACATGGTCCTCATTTGATGCTTAATTTTTTGTTTTATTCCATTCTCACTCTATTCATAAAATATTCTTTATCTATATTTCGTTTGTTCGGTGATTCAAATTTATCTGAGAACCCATTTCATTTCATGATTTAATTATCAAGATTTGTAGATAATTGTTATAAAATAAACATTATATATTATGGCACAATAGAGGATTTACAATGATGACTGGATCCTGATGAATGGTCAAGTGATTTTGGTTTCATGGGATTTGGAACATGGGTGACATGTGGTGCGATGGGGAACAAACCACCAAGAAAGGGGTGGTCGAAATTCAGCCATTGGTGATGATAGGAACTTGTTCATTGTGGTTTTGAGTTTTATTGGAGAAATTAGTGGTGGAATTGGAGGATTCAGTAGTGTGGGTAGAGATTCCTGAATGAGTTAGAGTTTTTGAATAATTCTAATCAACGAATCATGTTGTTAGAAAGGACACATCCATGAGACCTCCTTCATGTGGTGGTTAGATTTTAGATAGAAAATTAATTATCACACACTATGTAGGGACCCATACACCATACAATCCATAGATGGTCAGTGCAGCATGTATATAGGGTACACACATAGAATCTAGGTAACCCCACACATCATGTTCAAATTGGGGCACACCTCATGTACTACAGTGACTACACTGACGTGGGAAAAAGACACATTCTTGAGTACCTAACCTGACCTCTACACATGGTGTATCATCACAACACACCATATTTTGAGAAGAAGAAGTTGTGTGAGATGTAAGGACATGAGTAGGCCTGGGATTAAAGATAGACATATTGTGTACCCCTTATACATTTCATGTACTCCTTCAAGGGTAGGTTATATCCCTTGATTTCCCTCAATCCAACTTTATTTATGTGTGGGTATTTTCCCTTGATCCATCCCTATGAGTGTGTAGTGTGTTATCCCATCAGAGCATAGGATGAGTGATCCCATTTGAGGTTAGTTCTATATAGATTAATGTATCCCTTTATAAAGCTCGGAGTGTGATCCTCTATCACATTTTCCCTAGGTTTGGTTTGTTATTCTGTATCTGACATTCAGCACATGTGATCTGCTTTCTAGTGGATTATTCTATATAGGGTCGGTTATTCCCCATAGTACCTATGTATAATCCTCTACCTTTGTATCGATATCTTATATGTTCCATTTTGTGCTTCAATGTTGAAAGGAATGATGTGTGAAACCTATCAAATTATTTTCATCGGTGTTAGTGGGACTTGAGGAGTGATTTTCCTCAAAAGAGTGTTACCTTAAAGCCTTAAGAAGAATCCCTAGGCTGGAAGTGAGGTCAAACCTCACCCTAAGACTTGGAGTCTATCTATAATCATATATATGTAATCTTGTTTATCCTCCTTTATTTTCTGATTTAGATTTGTCTCCCTTTTTTATTCCTTTTGTTTGTTGATTTTAAGATGTCTTAATGGGTATGTTTATACCCACACCTACATGGGATATCCAAAAAAATTTCATTTCTTATGTATAAAATAGTCCTTTTGATGTATTTTTAGGTGGATCCAGAGTTGTTGGGGCTTAGTTGGGCTAGATGGACCACAGACGGATCCTAGAGTTTCCTTTTAGTTGTTGTCCCCCTTTTTAGCAGGTCAGACTATTTTACAGTACTAGTGGTCTTTTAGTTGGAACCTTTTTCATTTTCATACTCTTTTATCATACTTTCATATGTGATTAGATATTATCCATACATTTTCAAAATCATTTATTTACCTTTTGCATTATACTAGTGTATGAAGATGTGTTTTTGTGTGTGTAATTTTTTCTAAGGCCTCTTAGGTGTGTGATATTCCTTTTAGTTGGTAATATCTATCCCTTGGCTTATTCGAGGTAGGAATGGGGTGTCACTCTCAGCTTATTATTGGCTAGGTGGTCCCTGGTGGGTCCAGTCTTGATAGGATAACACTATTAGTTCTAACTTTTCTCTAAATTTTTTGAACCTAAATTTGTCTTCTTATATGGATTGGTATTCATATCCTTTTTCAAAATCATCTCATTAGTTAATGTTTCCTCCTTCAATTCACCATTAATGAATTCTTTTCCATACATATTTCTCTATGTAAGGACAACTCCAATGGTCTTCCACTCAATCATTGTAGTGGTATTAATGAAACCAATTAATCATGCCTTATGATTTTATTATTCAATAATCATCATAGATACATTATATTTATTTATTACTGATAAAATTTTCATTGCACCTCCATCCACTTTTTATTTGATAGAATCATCATTTTTCATCTTGAAAATTGATTGTATTTCTTTCACATCCTCCTTTTCAACCAAAATAGTAGCCTCTTCTTTGTTCTTTGTTCTTTTCTCTCAATGTTTTCTTATTATCTTTCCATTAAGGTTGGTGCAAGTAAAAAATCTTTGGTATTTGATTAATTATTTATTTCCTTACTTCATTACTATCTTCTAAATCCATGAACCTATTTTTTAGTAGAGAATATTTTTCATTCTTCCATTCAAGTATCCTTTATGTCATAGGAGTGAGGGATCTCATATTAACACCTCTATTAATTTCATTTTATAGTACCTTGTCAGGTTTTCACAAACATAACATCTCTTAATAAAATATTCATACCTTTCAATAGACTTCCATGGATTAGATATATAACTAGGTATCCTATGACTTTGCATCTCTAATTTCTCTTTTCACAATATATTATGTGTCTCAATATTCCAAAAATTAGAATTGTAATGATACCTTTCTTTGAGAAACATTTTCATCAATTCTATCGTGATTTTTCTACTATTTTCTTGGATATAGGTTTTTTCTTTATGCTACTTATTAAAGTATCCATTTGATAATCTTTAGTGGTTGACTTATTTATCATAGAATGAATATATCCCTCAATATTCTTAAAACTAAAATCCTTATCCTTCAATTTTCCATAAAAATTATAAAGTTGATAATTCTTATAATTATATAAAGTCTCCACTTTCTCTTTTAATATTGACATTTATGATTCATGAAGTTTCTATTTTTCTATGCTTAACTTCAACTTGTGAATTGGTTCCTCAAGTATATCACTTTATTCATTTATTTTATTATTTATTCTTGAAATGGAATCCATTAAAGTCATATATTACTTCATTAAATTCCTATTATCCTCCTCCAAACATCCTATATAACCATATTTATTTTCACATTCATCCATTAAGAATTAAAATTCACTCCCCATGACTTAAATAATATTTTGATTTTTATATAAAAAATATCTATATCTACCACATGATGGGGTTTCCTGTTTTCCATAATAATCCTCCAACCATTATGGTGATGTATAATATGTATCCATATTTTTTCAAGAAACATATACTAAATATTTTGATTCATATATATATAAGTAATCAATTTTTTTCACCTCAATGGGACCACCCAATATCATAATATCCTTGTCCTTGTTCTTATTCTTCTTCTTACTCCAAGACAAATGGAATTATTCTTCAAAAGAATTAATATACAAATCATAAATTGATTCATATTTTACTCTATGAGAATAAACATGGTTTTAATCTTTCAATATAGTTTCTTTACCATATAAATCTTTTAACTTAATCTATGTTTCCTTAGAATATTTACAGTGACCCATATTCTTTGATACACCCTCTTCCAAAGTATCCTATAAGGATTCCTTGGCACAAGCATCAATCTCTAAATTTATTTTATCCCTCTCAAATATAATTCTATATCAACTTAGTAAAAAAATAAAATTAATAATATATAATGAGGGATTGAAACATATAATTCTAAATATGACATGAACACCTTCTTTATATTATAAAATTTTCTTCAAAAAAATAGAAAATTTTTCACCATAGAATCCATATCCTAATAAAACTTAATCTGAATGTATCTAGTTGAATCAAAATTATAACCTATTATCATTGATACTATTTATTTTGACTTTAGAGACACTATAATGGGGGTGAATCAAAGTTTTTCCTAAATTAAATTTTTCTTTCACCCAAGTGTCCCCTTTTTAGATCATGTTCTCAGGTTAAATGAAGTTACTATTAAACATATTGACAAATTAATTTCTATAGATCCCCATGATAGATAAACCACTTAGAGGGGGGTGAATTAGTGTTTTATATTTTTATAATTCTCTTTTAAATTAAACTTTTGGGGAAAGTTAAGGTCTAGATCCTTTTTTCTTTGAAGTCTGACCTCTCCCATGTGTAAAAAAATGAAACCACTGAAAATAACATGAGTATTTTTACAAGTTTTATCCTTAATGAGATAGTACACTCCTTAACATTATCAACCCATAGTTTTTTCATGGATTTTCATATCACTATCAATTGTAGTGATCACAAGTGTAGTAAAATTATAACAAAATTTTTTATGGGTAATATCCACATCCTTTAATTAATTATAATTACTTACACTGGAACCACTAATTCTTTAATGGTGTTGTTTATATGAGAACCAAGAATTATTTGATAGATATTCAAAAAAAATACTTTTGAATAGGTTTTTAAATTCACCTGGATTTTGATGAAATGACTTGTTTTCATTATTCTTCTTTAAGTATAAACTTTCTGATCTTTTGTGATATTTTCATGGTCAGTCTTTCTCACCTTCACTGAAAATCTTTTACTGCCACTGAGTATGATTAATAACATTTTATAAAATTAAACTCTATATACTCTTCTAAATGATTATAAGATATTACTTCCATAAAAAATAACTATTATATTAGAATTAATAACTAGATATTCCTTAATACACTGCAATTTGTCTTCTTTCTCACTTCACTGAAAGATATCACTTCATCTTAAACAAGTAGTTCTAACAGTACACACAAGAACATTGTGTGCTATTTATGCATGTAAGTTGGAAATTATATCTTAATAAATAAAATTGTTAATATATTTTCTTATACTTACTCCTATTTTATGCAACACATACAAGATATTAGTATATATCATTCATGCATACATATTGCATTCATATTCATCAATTTTCATAACTTCATCTCCCAACATGAAAATGTATCACATGATAATATTTCTTCTTACATAGTGTAAGTAGGTAGAGTTATTTTTTATTCATATTTGATTTTATATTTGAAACCACTTTCTTCATGTAACAAAATATATTGATACTCTATTATATGATCCCACTTCTTCACACATTCAAGTATAGATTTTTGGAATAGTTCATCACAAAAACGAAGTTCATGTTATAAACTCATGTGTTCAGTATTCAAAATACTAAAAAATCTTGAAAATATTCACATAAGATCCTCTATTTTATGTAGAAAAGTAAGGATCATGGGAGGGCTTCTTATTCATCATGGAACCTAGGAGTCTCATGAAAAGTTTTTCCCTTCATAAAAACAAAAATCATAGAGATAAAATGTTTCAATAATAAAAATGAGAGCCTCAAAATGATGAATGTTAGTATCCTTCACCTGGTTCAATGTCTTGGTATATATATAACATGATCATTATCATTGATTCACACTTCATTCCACATTAAGGATGGATATAAAATCTCCCAAAGATTACATGACATTAAATCCATCGAACTAACTATTTTTCTTATCACACGCCATCACAAAACACTGATAATTATGGAATCATTTCATAAATAGATTAACTTGATCTTTATTATTCTTTTACAACAAAATCTCTCATTTATAAGGAAAATTATCACTTACATCATCACTTTCATGAATATCACTCAGCAGCTTCAGTTCTTTCTTGGCAGAATCTATGTCATCATATAAACACATTCATGAACATAGTTGACTCATATTTCAAATTACATAATACTATCCAGCTATTCTAAGCTAGTTATGAATTCATCCATGCTCTCGGAAACTCAAAATAGAATTCTACAACTTCATTTTTAATTTGTATGAATCCTATATTTCAATCAGCCGATTTCATGAAATATAGAGATTGCATGAAAGATATTTCATCATTTTCATCTTGATAATTCATTCATTCAATTTGGGATTGGTTGTCACATAATCATCAGATATAGAGGACTTTGTGGCTTGGAAATACCTCATACATTGGAGGTGGGGTTGTCATGTGGTTGAAGACCATCATGGTTTTGATAAGATTAAAAAACTCATCTGGTCAATTCCATTATGTGGCCCACGTTCTATAAATATATTTTTAACAAATGAATAGTTCTCAAAATGTCCTCAATGCCACATTAAATTTAATAATGGTTGAATAATTCTAAATAAATTTCTACAGGTCTTCCAACTCTCAATCAAGCATCAGGGTTTGACACCTGAAACACCTCTACACACTCGCCCTCACCAGGCCTCGCCACACCTGCATAGTCCACCCGAGCACCCTAAAGATGCTATGAGAGTGTCATGAACACCACCATGGAAAATACCTATGGTTGATATAAATTCCCACTCACAATCATACTACCATACTAGTTTCCCTGGCTAGCTCTCCTATATGGTATGAGCTTCCTCACCAATGTGTGGGATTGATTTGGCCTAGTTAGGTAGCTTGTTTGGATAATTTTTTGGTTAATACCCACAAATATACTTGAGAATTAATTAGTATTAAAAATTATCCACAAAAATTTTATTCCTTATTTAATATTGTTCTTTTAAGAAAAATATATATGTATTATATTTCTTCATAGCCTTCAAAACAACTCTTCCACCAACAATTTTAATTTCTTCATGAAAATAAATATTTTCAGGGTATTCCTTCTTTCATATAGAGTATTAAAAGAAACATAACATGTCAAATTTCCAATATATTTCATCTAATATTTATTCACATTCTCTCAAGAAATCATTATGATCAAGCTTATCCACCAATATTCTTATTCACTTCAATTCCTCAGCAAGATTCTTTAACATATTAATATCAATGAATACTCCTTTTTTTAATACTAAATTGATAATAAATAAAACTTATATAAAGTGGGATTAAGACTTTATTAAAATCTATTAACAAATATCAATAATGAATGTATAAAGTTATGGTTATTTGAAGTTAATGTTCTATTTTCAAATTATCTTGATATATTAATTAAGTTTAAATTTTTTCCTATCACAAAATTGTTCTTAAATATCTATTACTTGATACTAGTTAACAACTTATTAATTAATCTTAATTTTTATTTATTTTTAAACCATTTTTAACTAAATATATTATATGTTAATTATCAATACATATTTAGTATTATATAAATCATATTTAGGAAAATATATTTTATATATATCAATATAAATATATTTATATGTTTAAATATGACTTTTAATAAAAAAAATTAGGGGAACTTTTAACAATGGTAAGAAAAGAACTGATAAATCCACCATTTATTAGTGCTGATAAAGGGGGTTCTTTTAATAATGCTCTTTTTAGAAATGATAAAAGTGTTCATTATCATCTCTTTTAGTTATCAATAATAAAAACACCCCCTTTATTAGTTATTTTTTTATCACTAATAAAGGGTAATACTAAATAAGTGTGAGTCTATAGTAGTGTATGGAGTTATTATAGGACTAGAATTTTGAGATAGTTTATACACTTTGGAAAGTGAATGTGGTGGTGGATTCTATTACCATGAAATCTCATTCACATTTTTTGAGTGATGAAATATAGAATATAACCTCTTTGCATTTATCCCTTGTGAATGAGGGTGCAGCGGAATATCTCTAATTGATAGTTGTGTCCCAACTAATTCTCCAATTTGTTATGTAATCATAGATTGAATATATCAATTGTGATTTATTTCATGGCTAGATATTTACATGACATGAATATGATGGGTTTTCTAAAGGTGGGGTACAAAATATCCTTCTTTGAGGAAGGACGATAGTACCATTCATGCTATGAGAGGAACTAATGAGGGAGTTTCAAACATCCCCCTTTTTGGTAAATATAAGAGTGTTAAAGATGTACTGAGACTTTCAACATCAATTTTAGTGGATAGGGATGAATCATAATGTAGCTAAGTTTATCTCTTGATGCCTCAATTTCTTATAGGTGAAGGCTAATCATTAGGTACCAGCAGGCTTAGCTCAACCCCTTGAGGTTCCAGAGTATAATTGGGATAGTATTTCTATAGATTTTATGATGGTACTTCCATGATTATCTAGAGGTCAAAATGCTATCTATATTATAGTAGATTAATTCACCAAGTCAGCCCACTTCTTATCTATATGAGAGTAATGTTTAGAGGAGAGTATGGGATGCCTATTCAGGGAGAAGATAATCTAAATTCATGGAGTTCCCTTGATGATTGTTATAGATATTGATGATCATTTAATGTCTTTATTGTTGAGAGAAATACATTAGTCTTTTAGGAATTAGTAATGGATGATAATGTAATTCCACCAGCAAAAAGATATCCATAAATATTAGACCATTCAGGTTATATAGGAAATGTTGCAAGCTTGCAAGTTAGATTTCAGTACCATCTAGGAAAATCACCTAAACTTTATGGTGTTTATGTATAAAAATAGTTATCATTACACCATTGTTATGGTTCCATTTGAGGCCATTTATGGGAGACCCTGTAGATCACTTTTGTTCTGGATAGAACCAGGAGAGATAGAACTTATGGTTCTAGAGTAGGTGGAAATGATGATAGAGAAGGTGATAATCACCCAAGAGTGGATGAGGATTGTCCAACTCCTTCATAAGTCCTATGAGGACTAATGATAGGGGCCTTTATATTTTGATAAGAGAGACTGAGTGTTTCTAAAGGTCTCACCTCTATGAGGAAAAAGGATACTTGGATGAGGTAGAAAGATATCTCTGAGTTTTATCTACCATTTCTAAAAACTATATGGGGTGGGTGAGGTGGAATACCAATTATCCTTACCTTTGTAGTTAGACTGGGTGCACTATGTTTTCCAAGTATCTTAGTTGAGGAGATATGTACACTATTTTTCTAATGTTATTTATTAGGGTGACCTAAACATTAAGGATGGAATTTTATTTTTTGAGTACCAGATGTCCATCGAGGATTGATAGTATAAGATCCTTCATGGGTGAGTTATTCCTTTAGTAAATGTTTGTTGGTGACTTTTGAATATTTAAAAGAGCACCTAGGAGTGGGACAACTAGATTCTATCTTAGTACCCTCATATATTTGGGTAGTTTTTTTCTATCTGGGATGAAAAACCATAAAGGTGAGTAGAATTTAACAAATCAGTTTTTCCTATATGGTACTATGTAAAATTTTAAATAATATTTTCAAAGTAATGTGTGGATTCAGTATTGAATTATGGGCGCTATGGATCCTTGGTATTAATATAAGAAAAAATAATAAATAAAATATATCGTGTGTGTATTTTTTCATAAATAATAGAATATATCCATAATAGAGTCTTGAATCAGAAAATTGAGACCATCTCTAATTCTAGATAATGGTTTTTACCCTATGTGTTATATAATCTTTATATGTGTCAGGTGTTTTGTTTTAATGAAGTCATCAGTGGAACATTAGGTGAAATAAATGAATTAAATTAATTAATTTTTTAATTTTTTAATAATTTTTTTAACCTAGAAATGACTATTTAAACCTCTCATGGGAAAATAATTATGGATATCCACTCAAACACTAGTTTTTTAGATAAATAGGGGAGGCTCCTAGTGTGTTTATGTTGGAATATGGCTGCAAATTTGTGGAACAATGATCGAAATTGAATGAATCTCATCATTAGCTTCAACATGGATTGTTAAATCATCAAATATCAATCCAATATTAGGTAGGGATTTTTTTGGTTTAATCCATGATCCTGATTTTTTTTAACACAAATTTATTTAATTAGAAATTAACTTATGGATCATTCTTTATTGATTATCCAATTGATTATTTCATTTTCTTAGAATTACGAACATGATATTATTGTATGTTTTAATAATTTGACTATCGTGTCCATTATTTAGAATCTATCAATGATGTCCAACCAAACATGAACCTCATTTGATACTCAATTTTGTGTTTTGTTCCTTCCTTCCTCAATTCTTTGAACATGTGTCCCTGGTGTTTTGATTAGCTAGTGATTCAACTTTATCTGGGAACCCATTTCATTGTGTGATTTTTTTCTCAAGTTTCATGGATCTTTATTATAGAATCAACACCTCATATTTTGGCATAAAGGAGGATTTACAATGATGATGGGATTCTGGTGATGGGTCAAGGGATTTCAGTTTCATTGGATTTGGATCATGGGTAAAACATGCTGTGATAGGGAATGAACCATAGATAAAGGGGTGGATATAATCTGGTCACCGATGAAGAAACGAACACATTCATTATAGTTTTAAGCATTACGAGTGTAATTAGTGGGGTAATAAGATAATAGAGAAGTATGGGGGGATACATGTGAATGGGGTGGAGTTTTTAAAAAATTATGATCGATATTGAATGTAGTTTAGAAGAAAAAATTCCATCTGGATCTCCTTTGTGTAGCAGCAAGTGTTTACATAGAAAATTAAATATCACAAATTATGTGGGGGACCCACATGTCATAGGATCCTTAGTCATCCAGGTAAACATATACATAGGTTAAAGTCCTATAATATAGGTAATCCCACATTCCATGTGTATGTTGGGGCACACCTCATGTACTTCATAAGTACATAGACATGGGAAGATAACACATTCCCAAGTACCCAACCTAGCCTCTACACATCGTGTTTCATCACAACAGACCATGTATTAAGAATAACATGTCAAATGAGATGGTAGGTCACAGGTAGGCCTGAGCTTAGAGAGACACATGCCATTTACCCCTTGGACATGTCATGTAGACCTTCCAAGGTAGGTTAGAGCCCTTGATTCCCTCGGTTTAACTTCAATTATGTATGGGTATATTCCCTTGATCCATCCTTATGAGGGTAAAGTGTGTCATCCCATACTAATCATAGGATGAGTGATAACCTCTATGGTTTAGTTCTACATAGAGTAAGGTATCCCTCCACAAGGCCCGGAGGTGTAATCCTTTATCACATTTTTCCTAGGTAGGATTACATATCTTATACCTAATATTTAGGGTGTGTGATCCCATTCATAGAGGGTTATTCTAGATAGGGTCGATTATCCCCCATAGGCATTTTGTATGATCCCCTACCTATGTATTTATATCATATATATTCTAATATTTTCTTCAACATCACAAGTCTCTATGAGTGTGACCTCTCGGTTGAGTTTCATCAGTGTTGCCAAGACACAAATAGTGAGCTCCCTCAAAAGAGTGTTGTATTAAATCCATAAGTGAAGTATATAAACTAATTGTGACAATTTACATCACCCTAAGACTTGGAGTCTATATATAATCATATATGTGTTATCTTTTTTATCCTTCTTACTTTTGTGATTTAGAGTTGACTCCCTTTTATGCTTTATGTTTAGTGATTTCAAGGTGTCCTACTGGGCATTTTTATACTCACCCTTATATGGGATTTTCCAGCACATATTATTTCTCATGAATACGATAGGAATTTAAATATATTTCTAGGTGAAACAAGAGTATGGGGATATTATTTGGGACAAATAGACTTTGGATAGATCCTAGAGTTGCTTTTTAGAAGTAGTACCCTTTTGTTAGTAGGTCAAACTTTTTTATAGTATTAGTGGGATTGTATTTGACCCATTTTTCATTTCCATACTCTTTTATTACAATTTTATGTGGGATTATATTTTATTCATTCATTTATAGTATCAGTTATTTACCTTTCACATTATGCTGGTAAATGGATATGTGTGCATGTGCATAGATACTTTAGACTAAGGTATCACATGTATGTGATATGCCTACTCGTAATTAGTCACTATCCCCTAGCCTATTCCAGGGAGGTATCAGGATATCACTCTTTATGACATCCATATATTTTCAATGTAAGACTTTGGAATATTTTAAGAAATATTTTGGGAGCCAAATGCTGAGACGACATTAGATTTTGGGGCCCAGTGAGCCCAGTATTTGATATTATAAAAAAATAAATTAATTAATATCATGTGCATGTAGTTTTTATGAAATGGTGAAATAAATCTAGAAAAAAGGAACATATTGGAAATATTATGCCACTTTTGAGTTCATAACATGGTTTTTACCCTAGGAAGGTCATAAATATTATGTGGGTTGGGTGTTCGGCTTAGACACCATTGTGGGTAGATAAATGATTAAATAAATAAATTATTTATTTATTTCTTTAATTAAAACCGAAAACCAAACCATCATCTATAAATATGCTATTATGGACAATTCGTATGGTTATTCATATAACCCTGAGAATTTATTGAGAGCATTAGAGGAGATCATTGGTGGATTTCAACGGATCAAAGGATTGGATCGATACCATAGGGATCGTCTACACCATGAAGTTCACGTATCTCTCCAATGAATATGATGTAGGATCTTTCTTCATCAGTGACCAATCCAAACTCAAGTTAGGACATTTTATTTATGTCGATTTACCCTATTTTAATATCCCATATTGAATGTGAATCAATTCCACTAACATGAATTTATTCACACATCGAAAGTATATTTATTTTATGGAAGATTTGATTATTTTTGGTAAATTAATTTTTCATTCTAATGGAATTGGATTGAGACTAACCTAAACGTGGATGAGTTTTGTTCCTCTCTTGTGTCTCTTTGATTATTCCTATGTTTATTCTTGCATTCATCATGTGAAATTCCTTTGGCCCATTGTTTTATGAATACCTAGTATTCGATCATTGTGCGACCAATATTTGGTGCAACAGATCAATATCGGAGTTACAGTTTGTGACCAAGGATGTGATCGAGGTGTGATGATGATGAAGGGTGATCATAGTTGGGTTGGAATAGATATTTGGTTTCTAATATTCTTTATTTGATGTGTGGTAATGGTTTGAGGTGATGGTGGCCTATTTTCGAGTGGATTGAAGGATGGAATCCTGAGTGCAGCGATGGTGGGGTTCGATTGAGCATCGATCTGAGGATTGAGCATGATGGATGGCAGGAGTAGTTGATATTGGGATATCTATGAGATCATACACATCAATAAACCATATAATCTGGAAAATTCTATGATACATGATGTGTAATCCATAGATACTCTTTATATGGTACCCCTTGACTATGGTGCTAAGGTTTCAATAGAGAATTAAATATCATACACCATGAAACACTTGTCACGTGTTGTGTGTCTTGTGGATAATGGATTGGCATGTACCTAAGATAACAATGAGTATGTACATGGCCAGAAACATGGGCATTGGTAGAGTACATGGGCATGGCCTAGTACTCAGAAATGGCTAAGTACACTAGCACATCTAAGTACAAGATCACGGCCTGAGGTACATGGGAACTTACAGATGTACATGGGCATGAGAATGCAACATGATGGGTGCGAGACCGAAATCTAAAAATTTTATACCCCCTTTGGGCACACCATTTATTTTGTAAAAATTCATTCTGTGTGAGCATGAGACATGGGTAGTTTCAGTCTTAGTGATACACACCATGTATCATTAAATGCACACCATGTACTCCCTTTAGGGTAGGTTGGAGACCTCGTTCTTCTCAGTACAAATCTAGTATGATCTTCAGTTATTTCCCTTAGAGTGTTTAGTGTTGACCAATATCGGTTGAGTGAGTTCCCTGGGTCTATCCCTATGAGGGTACAATGAGGTATTATGTCTTTAACCTGATATTGTGATCCCATATACATGATGAGTCTCAAAAAAAGTTTGTTGTGTCACTCCATATGACATGTGGTGTGATCCTCTATCATTTATTCATTTACCCTAGGTAAGGATTACGGTATCAGCATGACCACCATGCACAGGGAATCGATTTAATAACATGCAGGTTAACCCCATATGGTTTTTGGTATCATAGTGTAGATAATCCTCTACTTAGTGAGTTATTCCAGAAGGGTTTGTGGTATCCCCCAATGGTCTTGGGTGTGATCCCCTATCTTGGTGTCAAGATCTTCTAATCTCTAGTGTGTATCTTCTATGGTTATAACCAATGAGCACAACCTCATGGGTGATTTCCATCAGTGATAGTATGGCTCATGGAGTGGATTCAACCAGACAAGCATTATCTTGAAACCTTGAGCAGAATTTAGTGGTTGTTAGTTTATCTAAGACCAATTTGAGAATTGGATCTTATCTTTATTTTATCTGGATTATTCTTTTTTATCATTATGTCTCATATATTGTTTAAAATATCTATGTATTAATGATATGACTACTCTTCATGCTTTATGTTTGGTGATTTCAGGGTATCCTACTGGGTATTGTTATACTCACCCTTTCATGGGTGCGTCCTTTACATGTCATGTCTTATGTAGATGAAATACCTTTATATGGAGTCCTTATAGGACCAAGAATATGTGGATCATAGTTTGGAAAGATAGACCTAGTTTCATATCGATTTTTCATTTGACTATATTCCCCTTCTTCTAAGCAGGTTGGACTTTATTTATAGCTTTTTTTGGGCCTATATTTGACCCTTATACTTTCCAGTACTTGTTGTACTCTAATTGTGGGATTCTAGATGTAATCATGCATTTGAATTAGTTGTGTTTTTTTACATTTCAGTAGTGTATGGGCTTAGAGATGTGTTCCCACATAAGGTTATATTATTCTAATGCCTCTCATGTGTGTGATATGCCTACTTGGAACTAGTAACCAACCATTGGCCAATTAAAGGTGGTATTATGGTAGCCAAACTTATATTATTGTTGGTAATGTGGGCCTTGGTAGGTCGGGTTATGACAAAGTGCTACCAGAGTGTGGTTTTATATTAGGATCATAGTTAGGTGATATCTAGATTTGAGGTTTGTTTGGGATTAGGGTAATAGTTTCAAAGTGTTTCAATTTTATATTCTAAGATAGGGATTCTAGGGTTAGTGTGGTGGCCAATGTATCCATTCATCGGGACTCTAATAACCATATTGTTAACTCTATACATATAAACACTAGTTATAGGAAAAAACATTGGTACATGCATCATATAGTAATGGGATGTGGTTTCCATGTCCTTACTGAGTCATCTCCCCATATATGATCCTTAATCATGGTATGTCTTGATAATTTTAAAGATTCCTCCACAATTATAGTCAGCTAGGATTCTGAGAAAGTGTCATGACGATGACCAGTTGAGTGATAAGGCCTCAGTTCAGGGACACCTTAATGAGGTATTTTCTCTAAGTGATCATGGAGTTGTGGTACCACCTATTGAGCAACGATTATATCCATCAGTGGATCTGATGGATGATCGACGACATGTTGGGTTGCTGACAGATCCAGTAGGTCTAAGTGATGATGTGTACATGCTTAGTGCATTACAAGAGATATAGTTATAGAGACCATTGAGGTTTCATAGTAATCCAAAACCCTAGTAATTGGGGAATTGGATCGAGACAACAGTCTGGGTTTTTCATTTTATAAGGACCTCGACAGATCTAGTGGTTTCTCTAGAATCCAGCCTTCTTTGTGGATCAAAATTTGGATTCGATAGTACCAACAGATAACCCACCTATATTTTTTTATTATGAGAGTCATATATATAGATATCACCTAGGTTTCATAGTGGGATATACCCCTTATTATGTGGTAGAGGTTTTCCTTAAGCATGTGGTGCAAGTGTCCTTCTTGGTTAGAACCAAGCGGGACCCCTCTCGATTATAGTCCTAGAAATTATGCATCTCTATAGTGACATGGGGAATCGGTAAAACCATGTTTTGGGGATGTTTGATGTGGATTAAGAAACATAAGAAATATGGTCACTTCCCCCACTAAGACATGTTCTTGTGATGTGATCCAAGATCATGTGGGCAAGTCTGTTCCCACCAAAGAGGATGGTGTCGAGGTATGGAGGATGAGTTGCTTTGACTTGTGTGTTTGAGTTCTTTATGGTGTAATAAGGTATTGAAGAAATCTCTAGTGGAGGTGAACAATTGTTCATAGGAAATGATAGATTCTTGTGGAAATATATTTCAACCTAGGGGCTTCAGGTGTGGATCAAGGTATGGTAGGTGTCTTCTACTCTCTAATTGTAGTTTTAGTACAAAGTTATAATCCATATTTCCCTGAAAATAATATATATTTGAGACCTGGTGATACCAGTATTGAATTTTAGCTCAAACCTTATATTGGAGGCACCTACAGAGGGGATTAGTGATAACATGATTATATTGATAGTATGACCTGACTCTTGGAGAAGAGAGAGCCTGACATGGAATATTTTTGTAGTGATAGTGAGACCCAATGATGTTTTCCTTGATATGGACAAGTTACTTATTGTCCATGCCTAGTTGACTATTACCGGTGAGGGTTGTGGTGAATCCTTATTATGGGATGGATTTTTCTTCCTTTAGTAATTATTAATACTAGGTATGGTAGAACGATATCATGTATAGTAGGATACATCCAACTTCTTATTGGTTAGCTATAATGACCATTAGAGTAACATGTGTTATGATATTTTAGTTCCTATGATGTAGGAGGGGTACATGGATGTCTTCCTTGTGGATATTTCATGATTATATCCCCATAAAATGTTTTTTTATATGTATATTTTCACTCGGTAAGTCTTGATATCTTTGTCGGTTTATCAAATGGTCCTTGGTAACTATGAGATCTAATGGTGTGTTTATAGGATCTATAGAGGTGGGGCTTCATTAAAACAAATGTGTTTTTTTGGGAAGCCAATTGTTCAACTAATAGGCAGAGGGAGCTTGAGGATAGGTATGGATTGATGTCACATGAACTAGGTAACTTACAAGGAGGAGTATCCACCTCTGAGAATCAATGAATTCTTTATCATGTGGTTTGGGGAGAAGTGTTTCTCAGTGTTTAACCTCAGGTCATGTTATCATCGGCTTCCAGTTCGAGAGGAGTACATACCAAGAATAGCTTCCTAGAACAACTTACTTTTCTTTGAGTTCTTGGTGGTTCCCATTAGCATGTTGAATTCCCCAGTAGAGTTCATGAGAATTATTAATGATATCCTTAACCCTTCTTATAAATATTTGCGGTATTATTTAGTGATGACATCCTTGTGTACACCGAGTCAGATGTGGATCTTATGATACACTTGAGGATGATTTAAGACATGCTTTGAGAGTACTATCTTTATGGGGATCTTTTTTAGAGTTAGATATTGATATGGGAAGTCCACTTAATGTGATATTTATTCTTAGATATGGGGTTTATAGTGGACCTAGCAAAGGTTGAGGTGGTGCTATCTTGACATCCACTCAAGGGCATGGTCGTGGTAGCAAATACTCACTGTGAGGTTTTTTATTCACTGTTGTAGAGTGAGAAGATAGAGCAATTGTCTTATTTGTAGTTCGACCTTTTGGGTAAGTTTAGTGTAGTATATATTCATTCAATAGTTGTTACCCCACATCATTTTTATTTTTTTATGGAGGCACAAATTGGGGCTATCAATGTAATGGACCGGACCCTCCTAGCCCATTACTTTGCCAAAAGTGAGGCTCCACCAAAACAGTGGCACCGTGAAGGTGACACCGTGACAGTGGAACCGTGACGGTGGCACTGTGACGGTGGCACTATGACGGTGGCACCGTGAGGGTGACACCATGAAGGTGGAACCGTAACGGTGGCACCGTGAGGGTGACACCCTGACGGTGGCACCGTGACGGTGGCACCATGAGGGTGACACCGTGTCCCCTCGCCGAGCCTTTTGTTCTTCTTCCAGTACCTTACTTTTCCACTCTCGCAACGTAAGTTTTGACGTAAATTAATTATTTTACTCCTTTTAAAACCATTTAAAGCACATAATTTATTTCCTACAAATTCTGAGATACCTTGGTGGGTAACTGCCCAGCCGCGTGGTCAACCCACGACCCCCGAGCCTTACGTGGTTTCGCGTTCTCACCTCAACCGTCTGCGGCTCTTATAAAACTAAGGGTTAGTCGTGGTTTCTCCTTTCCTCGATTGTGGCTTCTCACAAATAGCTTCTGGTGCATCGGGTGTGCCGCATCGTTATGCGTAAAGTTCCACGCCCGGCCTAAGCGTCGATCATCTATCAACGGGTAGTGAATTTCTCCTTCGTCTCTATCTTTTGTGTATCATGCGGGGTAGGCATGTTTTTGTTTCTGTAAAATTGGATAAACCAGACCTAAATAAAGATAATGAACGAACCCTATAAGGAATGGGGGGGACTGCAATTGTTGATGTTGTTTATATTAAAATCATCTTTCTGAGTTGTGCTGGTTTACGTGTTTCTGAAAATCGAGGCCATTGGTGGTCATTGTTTGTGTACTAATGAACCGTTGCTGATGTTTTAAATGGCTTGTGTGTAGATGTGAACTCCTGCTATTAAAAAGGATACTGGTTAATCACGTACACCTGGCTAAGTGAATTGAAATCCCCCGGATAAATCCTTCTCTGATAACCCCCATATAAAACACACGGAAATTGAAATCATGGAGTGTGTAAAATCTTTTAAATCTGAAAATACCGGCAAGGCCCTGCTTAGTGTTGGTGACGGTGGTTTGGTTGTTTTCATTCATGGGCTGGTTGCTGGATATGTGGGAGGGGATAGGATCCCCTATTATTTTTATGAATTCAGTGGTTGTGAGTTTTCAGACCCGGTGGTTACTTGTTTATATCACGAATTGGGGTGGGATCCTCTGTGGTTGAGAACCGGGTGTGGGCGTTATGCTTGATGCTTGACTGTTTACTTTCCTGGACTTGTGCCTATGCTTACTAGTTTCCCAATAGTGCTTAAACTTAATTAAACATTATCACTGAACTTAAAACAAGAATGGGACAAATGGGTTTTGTTGTCGAGAGTCGTGACTTGTGACTTGGACGCAGTGGTGTTGTGTTCTGTAGGCTGGTTAGAAAAACCTAGGGTTTGGGTGAGTTCTTGTTACCTATATCTACACTTGTAGTTTTGTGTTTCTTATTCGCGCCCCACCCAAGTTGATCACTTAGTACCGAACACCCCCATTTCATGGGGGAGGGTGTTTTTTCCAACACTATTCTTAGTGGCTGGTTATTAGCTCCTTTTCTGCTCCCTTTCCCGGATAGCCCAAGTATCTTCAGGCAGGCTGTGATGGCCTGAGGTCCATTATTAGGCCAAGAACCTTCGGGCGGGGTAGTGTGGTGGTTGGCCAGGTGTGTGCGATAGGTGGTTTCCCAAGTGTCCTCGGGATGAGGCACAGGTGTCTTCGGGCGTGGCAGTGGGTTTTCTAGCCTAGGTGTCTTTGGGCGTGGTGGTGGTTGTTCTGGCCTAGGTGTTTACAGGCGTGGTTACATGTGATAGTTGTGGCCTAGGTGTTTGTGGGCAGGATTCGGCAGTGGGACTGCGTGTGGTAGTTGTGGCCCAGGTGTGTGCGGGCGGGTGTGGCAGTGGGATTGTGGTGAGAATTGCGGGATTGGTTTGATGTGTAAGATGTCTCAATAACCAGTGGGAAAGTGGCGTGGGGTACCCAAACATCGATGTGCTCTGATTATATATATTACTTGACTTTCATTATTTGGGGAGTGTGCCTTGGTGAGGCCCGGGGTGGATAGTTTAACTTGATAGGTGTTTGGTTTACTCTTTTTTCTCACGGGACTTTAGTACGTTCCCCCACTTGTGCACGAGAGTCTTTGGTTTTCCCTACTGAGTGTACTTGTATGCTCACCCTACATATATAAAACTGATTTCAGGTTTCCATGAGGACTTCGGGGATCACGCAGGACCATACTAGCTCAGACCTTTGGGTCAGTTGCAGTTGTTTCTTTTCTTCTTTGGTACTTACCTTTGTAGTCACCTTTTGTACTTTGTGGCTTTACTTTTGGAACATGCATGTGGGAATGGTTTACTTTTGGCTTTACTTTTCTTTTACCTTGGTGTTGATGAGTTTCATCATCTTATCTCTTGATCTTATAAAACAAAAAGGGGTAATGCCTTCCATTTGTGAGAAATTTCTATACCCTTGGTGCTAGTCTCCACTCCGGTATCTATTGAAGCAGGGTCTCGGGGGTCATTATCTCTTGTTCAACTTAAAGAATGAAGGTCCTGGCAATCGGCTAACCCTTCCCACCTTTTGGTGAAGGCGGGTCATGACAGAATGGTATCAGAGGCTGATGGTTGAGAGATAGAATGGAATTTGGAGTTAGGCACAGTAAGGATTGCATGGGATGGTAGGGAAACAATGTAGGGTGACCTTGGTGCATGAATTAGGTCAGGGAAGACCAGCTAGGACATGGGATTTTAGGGCCCCCCGTGATCCGATGCAAGGACTCTGGACCTACCGAACGACCAAGTGAGGCTACACTGATTGCAGGGTAGAGGACCTAGGAAAGGTACATGCATCATAATGACTTGTGTTCTTGTGTTTCTGGGATTTCTTGGGAATTTAGAATAAATTAAATTTTAAGAAGTTTTGAAGACAATATTCTGTACTACATGGGCTTAGGAATTCCTTGTTTACCTTGCTGCTATGGCACCTGGAAGGCGGCCACGTGTGGTACAGGTGATCGAGACCCCAGAGACTACTTTGGTCGATCGGTAGAGAGATGATCGAGAGGAATAGGACGACCAGTGGCAGAAGACTCTTCGGGCCCTCCAACGACAGGCCCTCGAGAAGTATGAGGGCAGCACCTCTGACATGAAGACGGAAGGCTGGCTAGAGGAGCTAGTTATAGCCTTCAGCCTAATTCGGGCCCCGACCGAGTACTGGGTTCCTCTGGACGTCAGCCAGATGCGGGGAGCGGTGCGTCAGTGGTGGACGCTTTACCTGGGGGAGAGGAGAGAGGCTGAGGTGGTTTGGGCAGAATTCGAGAGGGAGTTCTGGGAGGAATTCCTCTCTTCGACGATGAAGGCGGAAAAGAGACAGGAGCTACTCTCCCTCCAACAGGGGAGTATGTCCGTGAGGGAGCTAGGGATCAAGTTCAAGGACATCATACATTTTTCTCCAAACCTCTTTCCTGACGAGGAGTCTCGGGCGAGACATTTGGAGGAGGCGCTCTGACCCTCCCTCCAGTACGCTGTTACTCCCTTTACCATGCCAATGTACTTGGAGGTCCAGAAGAAGGCCGAAGTGGTGGAGAGAATGCACGCTCTAGGAGGTGTGTCACGAGAGGGGATCCAGCAAGGACCATCAAAGGTGAAGGTCGTCAGCACCAGGCCTCCAGTGTCAGGACCCTCTAGGTTCCGACCCGCATGGAGAAGGCCGCAGCAGTTTCAGATTATATCCCCTAGTCCTCGCCCCTTTTCTTCGGGCCCAGGACTGCGGTGCTTCATCTGTGGGAGCCCTGGACATCTCCGAAGTCAGTGCCCGGACCGGGTGCAGTACGGCGGTGGTGGAAAGCCCCACCACCCACCCCAACAGCAGCTCCCAGCCAGACCTTTCCACCAGCAGCAGCAAGGACAGCGAGCTCTTGCTCCTCCGAGGGCAGACGTAGGAGGAGGAGGCCGACCTCATGTCGCACCTCAGGGACCTCGATCGGGGCGTGGTCGGGGAGGTGGCCGACAGCTGAGGGGCAGAGGAGCTGGGCGTGGACAGTTGCACGCCGCAGAGGCAGCAGTTCCAGCAGGGCCAGAGGTTGTTCGAGGTACGATCAGTCTGTTTAGCACTCTTTCTTATGCCTTGTTCGATACCGGAGCTTCGCACTCCTTTGTTGCACCCAGTCTAGCATGTGACTTGGGTTTAGATGTAGAGAGACTTCCAGTGCCCCTGGTGTTGAGCACACCAGTCAGAGATCAGACCAACTTATTGTTTGTTTGTCGGGGATGTAGACTGATGATAGGGCCACATCAGTCGGTTATGGATCTTCTTCTGCTACAGATTCAGCCATACGATGTCATCCTAGGCATCGACTGGATATTTTCTGTGTGTTCCATCATCGACTATTTTTGAAGGAGGTTTGTGTTCTCGGACTTGGACGGTCGGCATGTTACATTCACCGGTGAGCAGAGCAGTCAGAAGGGAAATAGGCGAGAGGAACCCCTCATCTCCTTGTTGGTCGAGCTGACAGTGGAATCAGTAGATGCTTAAATGGTGGAAGTGCCAGAGATCGTCCATGAGTTTACGGATGTCTTCCCTGAGGAGGTGACAACTCTACCCCCTCGGTGTGATATCGAGTTTGGGATAGACCTGCAGCCCAATGCTCGACTGATCTCGATGGCTCCTTACCGGATGGCACCTTCAGAGCTACGGGAGTTGCGGATCCAGATTGACGATCTGATGAAGTGGGGTTATGTTCGCCCGAGTGTGTCACCGTGGGGTGCTCCAGTCTTGTTCGCAAAGAAGGCAGATGGTGGTCTCATGTTGTGCATAGACTACAGGATGCTGAATCAAGTTATGATCAAGAATCGCTACCCTCTTCCGAGGATAGATGATCTTTTCGACCAACTGAAGGGGGAAGGATGGTTCTCGAAGATCGACCTGCAGTCTGGGTACCACCAGCTGAGAGTGAAGGAGGGAAACATCCCAAAGATGGCATTCAGATGCCGATATAGACACTTCGAGTTCGTAGTCATGCCCTTTGGTGTTACGAACTCCCCAGCTGTGTTCATGGGGATTATGAACTCCATCTTCCGGGAGTACTTGGATCGGTTCATGGTTGTGTTCATCGACGATATCCTGATCTATTAAAGGTCAAAAGAGGACCATGCAGAGCACCTGAGAACAGTTTTGGAGGTCCTCCGACATCATCATCTCTATGAGAAGTTGTCGAAATGCATGTTCTGGACACGAGAAGTGAACTTCCTCGGGCACGTGGTGTCCGAGCAGGGGGTAGCGGTGGACCCCTCAAAAGTTGAGGCGGTTGTTTCTTGGGCAGCACCCAAGAATGTGGCAGAGGTCCATAGTTTCCTTGGGCTGGCAGGTTACTATCGGAGGTTCGTACCCAACTTCTCCCGAGTAGTAGCCCCTTTGACAACCCTTACCAAGAAGGACCAGGTTTTCGGGTGGAGTGAGCAGTGTGAGTCAGCCTTCAGCTATCTGAAAGAGAAGTTGGTTAGTGCCCCAGTGTTGAGATTACCAGAAGAAGGGGTAGCCTATGACGTGTTCTATGATACTTCAGGACAAGGTCTGGGATGTGTGTTGATGCAGCGACAAGGGGTGATCTCTTATGGGTCCAGGCAGCTACGCCCCCATGAGCATAATTACGCCACCCACGACCTGGTGCTTGCAATGGTTGTTTTTGCACTAAAGTTATGGCGGCACTACCTCATCGGGGAACACTTTGTGGTCTTCATGGATCACAAAAGCTTGAGGTATATCTTCTCCCAGCGGGACTTAAACTTGCGACAGCGGAGATGGGTGGAGTTCCTCCAGGATTACGGCTTCGAGATCTCTTATACTGAGGGCAAGGGCAATGTGGTGGCAGATTCCTTGAGCAGGAGGACGCAGAAGGATGCGGTCTGAGAGTCGGCGGACGCCTGGAAGGCAATGGAAGAGTTGGAAGCCTTACACCTAGATGCAAAGATAGATAGTGCCAGAGGCTGCCTATATTAGATGATAGTCCATTCATCTCTATTTTGACAAGTGGAGGAGTATCAGTGGGGAGACCTAGAGTGCGAAGTGATGCGTGACCGGGTTGACCAGGGCAATGCTCCGGAAGGATGGGCAGAGGATGGTCAGAACCAGATTCTTTTCCAGAAAAGGTTGTTTGTTCCAGGAGTGATGTGTGGCAAGGTTCTCATTGAGTTCCACAACTCACCCCTGGCGGTACACCCAGGAGTTTCCAAGATGTACCCGGGACTGAAAGGACAGTTTTGGTGGCCCGGAGTTAAGCGAGCAGTGGCAGATTTTGTGGCCAAGTGCTTAGTGTGTCAGCAAGTGAAGGCTGAACACCGAGTTCCAGGTGGCCTACTACAGTCTCTAGATGTTCTCAAGTGGAAGTGGGACAAAATCTCGATGGATTTCGTCACGGGACTACCCAAGGTCCAAGGGGGATACGACGCCATCTGGGTGGTAGTGGACAGGTTGATGAAATCGGCTCACTTTTTGGCAATCAGGGAGTCGAGTGCTGTGGATGCTTTGGCACGAAAGTACGTGGATGAGGTGGTGCGGTTTCATGGAGTTCCGAGGTCTATATTCTTGAATAGGGATGCATGATTTACCTCGCGAGTCTGGAGAGGATTGCAGAATGCTTTTGGCACCTAGTTATGCCTTAGCACTACTTTCCATCCACAGACAGATGGACAAACAAAGTGCACCATACAGACCTTGGAGGATATGCTACGGGCATGTGTTCTGGACTCAGGAGGATCATGGGTATGACACTTTCCCCTGGTAGAGTTCACCTACAATAATAGCTACCACTCTACCATCGGTATATCCCCGTTTGAAGCCTTGTACGGGAGGCCATTCCGTTCACCTATGTGTTGGGCCAAAGTAGGAGAGGCAGGCATCCTTGGCCCGGAGGTGGTGCAGAACACGACAGACAAGGTTCAGCTCATACGGAAAAGGATGAAGGCGGCCTAGGATCGACAGAAGTCGTATGCTGATACCAGGAGGAGGCCCTTGGATTTTGAGGTTGGAGACCATGTGTTCTTGAAGGTCTCCCCTCAGCATGGGCAGCGGAGGTTCAGCAAGGGGAGTAAGCTTTCTCCCAGGATCATCGGACCCTTCGAAGTGTTGCAGCGGGTCAGCGAAGTGTCTTATCAGCTAGCGTTACCACCGCCTCTACTGAGGATACATGATGTCTTTCATGTGTTCCAGCTCCGTCGGTATCTGCACGACGATTCACACGTCCTTGATTGGGGTGAGTTGGACATCAAGGACAACGTGACCTTTGTGGAGAGACCAGTGATGATCGAGGATCGCCAGGAGAAGGTGCTTCGTGGGTGAACCATTCCCTTGGTTCACATGTTGTGGAGACATGGTGGGCTTGAGGAGAGTACGTGGGAGAGGGAAGCACAAATGTGTACCCAGTACCCAGAGTTTTTTTAAGTTTTGTTCCTTGTTGTACCTATTGTGATAGAACGTTTTTTCTTTTGGCTATGAAATGTACTGGTTTCCTTTCCTCTGATTGTGTGTGAAAAGCCTTGGCTATGGGGGAGGAGAGAACCCGGCCCCTAATCAAGACGCATTGAGGTGGATGCAATTAAACCCGTGCGGGCAAGTCAGTGCTGCTCAAAGAGGATAATATCTTGACATGGGTTGAGGAGACTCCCTAACCCACATGCCTGGGCAGTTTGGCATGATATGTTGCTTGGTTCTTGATAGAGAAGTGTTTTTGGTTAGCATGGGTTCAATTCTAAGAGGTATCTTTCGAGGTGGTTGTTCAGACCCTCTCCTTCCTTCTTGGTTTGTTTTGATTCTCGAGGACGAGAATCGTTTAAGAGGTATCTAATGTAATGGCCTGGACCCTCCTGGCCCATTACTTTGCCAAAAGTGAGGCTCCACCAAAACAGTGGCACCGTGAAGGTGGAACCGTGACGGTGGCACCGTGATGGTGGCACCGTGAGGGTGACACCGTGACGATGGCACCGTGAGGGTGACACCTTGATGGTGGCACCTTGAGGGTGACATCGTGACGGTGGCACTGTGACGGTGGCACCATGTGGGTGACACTATGTCCCCTCACCGAGCCTTTCGTTCTTCTTCCAGTACCTGACTTTTCCGTTCCCGCAACGTAAGTTTCGACGTAAATTAATTCTTTTACTCCTTTTAAAACCATTTAAAGCCCATAATTTATTTCGTAAAAATCCTGAGAGACCTCGGTGTGTAACTGCCCAGCCGCGTGGTCAACCCACGACCCCCGAGCCTTACGCGGTTTCACGTTCTCACCTCAACCGTCCGCAGCTCTTATAAAACTAAGGGTTAGTCGTGTTTTCTCCTTTCCTCGATCACGGATTTTCACAAACATCTTCTCGTGCATCGGGCACGCCGCATTGTTATGCGTAAAGTTCCGCGCCCAGCCTAAGCGTTGATCATCTATCAATGGTTAGGGAATTTCTCCTTCGTCTCTCTCTTTTGTGTATCATGCGGGGTGGGCGTGTTTTTGTTTCTGTAAAATTGGATAAACCATACCTAAGAAAAGATAATGAATGACCCCTATAAGGAATGAGGGGGGGGGACTGCAATTGTTGATGTTGTTTATATTAAAATCATCTTTCTAAGTTGTGCTGGCTTACGCGTTTCTGAAAATTGAGGTCGTTGGTGGTCGTTGTTTGTGTACTAATGAACCCCTGCTAATGTTTTAAATGGCTTGTTTGTGGTTGTGAACTCCTGCTGTTAAAAAGGATACTGGTTAATCACGTACACCCAGCTAAGTGAATTGAAAGCCCCAGGATCAATCCTTCTCTGATAACCCCCAGTTAAAACACACGGAAATTGAAATCATGGAGTGTGTAAAATCTTTTAAATTTGAAAATACCAGCTACGCCCTGCTTAGTGTTGGTGACGGTGGTTTGGTTGTTTTCATTCATGGGCCAGTTGCTAGAGATGTGGGAGGGGATGGGATCCCTTGTTCTTTTTATGAATTCTGTGTTTGTAAGTTTTAAGACCTGGTGGTTACTTGTTTATATCACGAATTGGGGTGGAATCCTCTGTTGTTGAGAACCGGGTGTGGGTGTTATGGTTGATGCTTGATTGTTTACTTTTTTGGACTTATGTCTATGCTTAATAGTTGCCCAGTAGTGCTTAAAATTAATTAAACATTATCACTAAACTTGAAACAAGAATGGGACAAATGGGTTTTGTTGGCGAGAGTCATGACTTGTGACTTGGAGGTAGTGGTGTTCTGTTCTGTAGGCTGGTTAGAAAAACCTAGGCTTTGGGTGAGTTCTTGTTACCTATATCTATATTTTAGTTTTATGTTTCTTATTCGCACCCCACCCAAGTAGATCACTTAGTGCCGAACACCCCCATTTCATGGGGGAGGGTGTTTTTTCCAACACTATTCTTAGTGGCTGGTTATTAGCTCCTTTTCTGCTCCCTTTCCCGGATAGCCTAAGTATCTTCAGGTAGGTTGTGATGGCCTGAGGTCCATTATTAGCCCAAGAACCTTCGGGCGGGGTAGTGTGGCGGTTGTCCAGGTGTGTGCGGTAGGTGGTTTCCCAAGTGTATTCGGGATGAGGCCCAGGTGTCTTCGGGCTTGGCAGTGGATTTTCTAGCCCAGGTGTCTTCGAGCGTGGTGGTGGTTGTTCTGGCCTCGGTGTTTAAAGGCGTGGTTACATGTGATAGTTGTGGCCCAGGTGTTTGCGGGAGAGATTCGGCAGTGGTACTACGTGTGGTAGTTGTGGCCCAGGTGTGTGCGGGCGGGTGTGGCAGTGGGACTGCGGTGAGAATGGCGGGATTGGTTCGATGCATAGGATGTCTCAATAACCAGTGGGAAAGTGGCGCGGGGTACCCAAACATCGATGTGATCTGATTATATATATTACTTGACTTGTGCTATTTTGGGAGTGTGCCTTGGTGAGGCCTGGGCTGGATAGTTTACCTTAATAGGTGTTTGTTTTACTCTTTTTTCTCACGAGACTTTAGTACATTCCCCACTTATGCACGAGAGTCTTTGGTTTTCCCTACTGAGTGTACTTGTATGCTCACCCTACGTATATAAAACTACTTTCAGATTTCCAGGAGGACTTCGAGGATCACGCAGGACCATACTACCTTGGACCTTTGGGGCAGTTGTAGTTGTTGCTTTTCTTCTTTGGTACTTACCTTTGTAGTCACCTTTTGTACTTTGCGGCTTTACTTTTGGAACATTCATGTGGGAATGGTTTACTTTTGGATTTACTTTTCTTTTAACTTGGTGTTGTTGAGTTTCATCATCTTATCTCTTGATCTTATAAAAAAAAGGGTAATGCCTTCCATTTGTGAGAAATTTCTATACCCTTGGTGCTAGTCGCCACTCCGGGATCTATTGAAGGCGGGTCTCGGGGGTCATTATCTCTCCTTAAACTTAAAGAAGGAAGGACCTGGCAATCTGATAACCCTCCCCTCCTTTTGGTGAAGGTAGGTCGTGACAATCAACTATGAGATCTTGTGTGACCAGATATCCACTAGACATGTCCATGATGGATTTTTTGAAGGTGGGGATCATGTCATTTTTTAGAATAGATGATGACATCATTAATGTAGTGATATGAGGTTTTGAGGAGGTTTTTTCCATTATTATCACATTCTAGAGTAGGTGAGGATGTATCCGAGATTCCTTAGCATTTGGTTTGGTGGTTGTGGGCATTGTAGATTATTTTGAGGTTTAACTCTTAATGTCTCCCCTATAATAGGTGAAGGCCAAAGTGTTCGGATAGAAGTATAAATTAGTGGAACCATTTTGGTTTTCATGATTTATCTTCCATGATCAACGAGATTTCACGACACTATCTGACAAATCGGTCGATTGAATCAGCAAGTTAGATCACTTCCTAACCATCCAAGTGTAGAGCTTGGTGGAATGTTTTGGATTCCTATGCGTGAAGGAGGTAGTTTGGGTTCATGGAATTCCTTCAATGATCATTTCAGACCATGATGTTCACTTTACGTCATGATTATGTAAGTGTTGGTGTCCTAGAAACAACTAGTTTTAATTTTATTACATGGATATTTAATGTATTATTACATATTGTTCATTATTCAGCATGATTAAGATATAATAATATCCTAGAGTATTTGTTGCATTGATAAGGTCGTGGAAGTTCCCCACAATGATGAGAACCTTGAAATGCTATAACAATATTCTTAAATATAGTTCTGCGGTTGGATGACATGCTATGATGGGACACATAGCATGTATACTGTCAGGTGAGAGTACTCGTAAGTAGATGAAACTTCCTCTCATGAAGTTCACACATGGTAATCTCCAAGATATGAGATTATGATAACAGACCCGCTGGTAGGAATTCTGCATGTTTTGGTGTCATTGGATATTTCTATTTGTGAGAATGTGTAATGATCCTTAGACTTTAAGATTATCATTAATACGTGTCATCACTTACACACTTTAATTTACTGACGAAAACCATCACGCAGATAGTTGGTGGGAAGTAGGGTACATTGGGTGCATCACAAGTGGTATGTTTTTAATGGATAAGTCAATGAAGGATTTATCCCTTCCATTTATGGAAGTTGATATCTTGACCCTTTGACTTAAATAGAACCGTCGCATGAAATTCCATGGTCATGGTGTAACGATGATTTTATTTTAGGTAGTCAAAGAACGACGTATAAAGAATAAAAGTTGATGACACAGTCATGAAACCTGATTGATGAGATATTGCAACAAAGGGATTATATTACACAGTGATAATTCGTATGTGGATTCCATTATTTTGACTTTACATTCTTTCTCTTGGGTGCCTTGACCCGTTTCTAGATAGTACTCTTGGACTTTAGGCAAGTCTACCTAATGCCAACGAGAAAGAATCCTAGAGGGTCACACACTAAGTGTTTTTGGTGGTCTCGGTTAAATCCTATTTTAATTTAATTAATTAATTAAATATTATTCTCAAGACCGTTGAATAATTTTTTCAAGTTAAAATGATCGCATAAATTAAATAAAATATATTTATTTATTTTATCGAATATTTAATAAACATTTATTTACTAGTTTGTAAATAAAATATTTATTTAAGATAATAAATTAATTATTTATTTTTTCATGTGTTCAATAAATATAAGTGGAGTTCGAGCGGACCAAGGTCGGTCCGATGGTAAAATAATTATTTGCATGATGGTAAATAACTATTTAACTAATTGGAAAAAATTAAAATAATGTTGTTATTAATTTGTGTCGCAGAATTTTATTTATAATTCTATTTTGTGCAAGTTGGTGAACCATAAATAATGATGCGGTATTATTATTAAATGCATGGGTTTTCTCTAAGTTCATGAATGTATTTAATTTTTTCTATGCAATTAAATATTGTAACTGAAATTCCATTTATATAAATAGGAAAGTATGCATATTGTGCCATACACCACACCCCACGCCTGGTGAATTGAGAATTATTGAGCCAAACAATTTCTCTCTCAAATCCTATTATCTCCCCTCTCAAGAATGAGATACATTCTTCAAGGCTGAAGAACATGCGATCAAGAATGACCAATACAAGACACTCGATTCGTCGTGCAAGCACCTAGAGAAGGAGCAGTGTCGATCAGAGGCCATCAGAGCACGTGTGGATCACCGCTAGAGGGATTCTAGTTTGGATCCTTACAAGCGAAATGAGATAATATAAATGGGTCATTCCAGATGATCAATGTCATCGAAGAAGAAAAATACCAAAGATCTAGGTATTATTTTTCTTTATAATATTAATTAAATTAATTATAAATATGATGTGAAATATCCTCTCTAAAGGTTTCAGGCCACTTTATTCTTTATCTAAATCTTTGATTAGATTCTGTAGAGATTGGCATTCATCGTCGTATTGATCCCGGAATAATCATTGATCATGGTAAAAATCAAAATTGGGTGTCATCCCAACCATGCTTCTATTGCGACAAGAACCTTCAAGTGGCATCAGAGGGGTTGCATCATAGTTTATAATTATTTAAATATTTTTTTGATGACTTACGCATTTAATAATTTAGTTGTTTCAATTCAAGTTAATCGTTCTGCAAATCTGAATCTCAAGATCTATTCCTCCTCTTTCGTTTCTTTTTCACCTTACAGAAACTATATTTTCTTTTAATTTTGATTAAAATAAAATAGAGGATCTCATCCAGAGGTCCCAAAGCTTCCTGGCCGTACAACACTAGAACACATGGCGTGTATTCGGCAGTATACACCGTGTATTCAAGATTCAATGAATTGGACCAGTCTGCCAAACCAAGCCATGTGTTGGAGTCTTTATAAGTGTTAAATGACTCCATGTGTTGACCAGGAACATGTGGCATCTGGTTTCCAGATTACACGCCGTGTGGCCCAATGGACACGGGATGTAGTCCCTTCAGGTTAGGGTAAGACCATGTACCTCATACACTGCTTTCCTGGCTAAAGACCGTGTAATGAGGAACTACACAACATGTGGCCCACTGGACACATCGTGTACTCCAAAGATTTCTGAAGTATACTCACACGTCGTTTCCCCGAGCGTGTACTTCGGATAGACGATGAAAAATAGTACACACTGTGTAGTTGGAACTACACATCGTGTACTCATCCAAATTATGCAGATTTATTAAAATTTATTATTATATTATAAAAACTCTTGAGACTTATACCATCATGCGGGCGTAAAGCTAAGGCACAACACATGATAGGTGTTTTATATATATGTGTTTAATTTAACATCTGTGTAATTTCATTTCTACTCATTGGGTAGTTATGAATAGGAATTCACCGGGTTGCCTCCAAGGTACAAGTTACGTATAAAGATAATTTTAAATGAATTTATTTGTTTAAAATTATGATGGATGAGAATCTCAAGGAAATTAAAAAAAGGGTTTAAGATAAAAGGATTGATTAATTAAAGATGATAATTAATTGATTCAAACATGATTTATCTTAAACAAGAATGATTAAAGAATTGATTTCTCGTTTTATTTATGAGTCAGTATCGTTGCATGTATAGATGATCATGAGATAGACCAAGATCTTTGTATGTGGATGGTTTCTTTTAATTTATTTATTTGAATTAAATTTTTTGGCATGCGAGCCTTCTCCTCATTAATATGTAGGGACTACGTGCCCAAGGTTTCTTTTTTGTAAAACCCCTTTTTACCCCTAAACTATATATGATTTAAAAAGGTCATATGTAATGGATGGAACTCTCAAGCTAGTGGAGGTAGTTCAAGCTGGAGCCAAGATGAAACCAATCCCAGGAGATACAGAGGTGGACAGGTGGAAGCTATAAACACGAACCCAAAAGGTTCAAGCTGTTTCTCCCCTAGGTCAGGGTTAGTTGATCAACCGCTAAATAAACTAACCATTATAAAAGCTCATGATCATTACATTTACTTTATTTTATTTCTGTCAGTTGCATGGTTTATCATTATGGACGTGTTGTCACGATCCCATAATTAATGAATTAAACAAGCCTGTAAGATGAAACTAAAATAAACCAGACTTATGCGTAAATATTATCAAGACATGTTTAATCACTTAAGTAAGTTCCACTTAATATTAATAAGAATGTGATAATGATAATAAAAAATTCAGGCATAAGAGATAAAAATCCATCAAATAAAATATTAAGTCAGAACAAGCCTTCCGTTACTTGATTAAGGGAAAAACTCAACAAAACTATGTGTTTGAAAAACCCCTGTTGGGACACTTACTTTTATAAAGGAAGCCCTTATGAAAGGTTTTGGGTTGACTTAACCATATTAAATAAGGAGGATTTCCCTTTCTAGACTTTGTGTAATATTGGAGGCAAGAGTTGAGGAAATCCAAATTCATGATTTCAGGATTGGGGAGTCCACTCTACATATCAAGGAGCTGCAAGCCCACGGTTGGAAAAGACCTGCCTACCTAAATACCTTCTAATAGCTTGACTAACCCTTGTTTGGGTTATTCAAAAAGGAATATGGATCCTTGAAACTAGAATGTCATAGAAACTGAACATTCTGAGTTCAATGGTGAGGGCTATTGGGACTTGATAAAATAGTGGGAGACTTAATAAAATTTATTATTTCTTATAAAATGTAATCAAGAAAGTACTAATGTTCTTCTCTTTTAATTATATAATAAAAATTAAAAACCCGTCACCCACACTATCCCTATGATCAATTATAGATAAATACAACATCCTCACCAGATAGTAACTTCCAGGAATGGTTTAGATGCCTTCAGGTTAACCTACGCCATGAACAGAAGTCTTACGTACTGGAGTCAGCATTACCTGATCCGCCTACCAAGGAGGTGAGTGATGAGGATTTCCTGGTCTATGAGAAACTAATGAATGACACGGTCGACATTCAATGTTTGATGATATCATCAATGTCTATTGAGCTCATGAAGTCTCATGAAAACACGGATTCTTATAGTATGCTCGAGCACCTCTGTGGTCTTCATCAAGAGAGAGAAATATAGTAAAGGTTGAGATCTCTAAGGCACTCTTTCAGAGTAAGCATGGAGAAGGTGCCCCAGTTGGGCCTCGTGTAGTCAAGCTCATTGGCTACATTGAGAGCCTAGAGGTTCTAGGTTTTAAAATCCCTGAATAACTGGGCACCGATCTCATTCTCGCATCACTCCCTCATAGCTTCTCTAACTTTGTTATAAATTTCAATATGAACAACATTGAGAAGTCTCTATCTGATCTTCTTATCCTCATTCACCAAGTGGAAAAATATATGAAGTGTGAAAATCCTTCTGTCTTTATGGTGAATCAGAGGAAAGGGAAGGAAAAGAGAATTAATCCCAAAGATTCTTCACAACCTTCCAATAAAAGAAAGATCAAGGGGGAGGCAAGGGAATAGGATGATATTTGTTTTTCATGTGGCAAGAAGGGCCACTGGAAGAAGAACTGAACCCAGACTAAGAAGCAAGGGGGAGCTTCAGGTGCATTTTTTATCGAATTCAATCTATCTGTTTCTACAAATTGGGTATTAGATGTAGATTTTGGTGCTCACATATGTATCCAAATACAAGAACCAAGTAGATTCAAGAAGATTGATCGAGGAGAGGTAGATCTATGAGCAGCCAATGGATCCAGACTTTCTGTTGTAGCTATTGGGGAATACCACCTCACATTTCCAACTGGGATGATCTTGGTGTTAAAGGGTTTTTTTTATGTGCCTTCTATAACCAAAAACATAATTTATGCATCTAGACTAGATATAGATGGATTTTTTTTCAATTTTGTAAATGAATGTTGCTTCTTTTATAAAGATATCATTTGTTTTGGTAAGGAACATTTATACAACGGTCTTTATGTGTTGGATTACACAAACTAGGTAATGGAAATTGATGACAAAGATACTTCACATGACTCATACTACACCCAAATTTGGTATCACGAACTAGGTCATGTAAATGATAAACACTTGAAAAGGTTACATCAAGATGGATATTTATATTCTTTTGAACTAAAACCACTTTTCATATGTCATTCATGTTTACAAGGCAAAATAACCAAAGCCCCATTTGGTGGGAATGGTGAAAGGGCTAAAGAACTTCTTGAATTGGTTCATACTGATGTGTGTGGACCATTTCCAGTTGAAGCAAGGGTAGGGTACTCATACTTCATAACTTTTACTAATGATTTCAGTAGATATGGATATATCTACTTAATGAGGTATAAGTCAGATTCATTTGATAAGTTCAAAGAATACAAGAATGAAGTTGAGAACCAGTATGGTAAGAATATTATGAAATTCTGCTTAGACTGTGGTGGAGAATATCTTAATCAAGACTTCATTGATTACTTACAGGAGTTTGGGATCCTATCCCAAATCACTCCTCCAAACATGCCCCATTGGAATGGTGTGACCGAAAGGAGGAACCACAACCTATTGGACATGGTGAGATCAATAATGAGTCATGCGAGTCTTCCATTATCCTTTTGGGGATATGTGTTACAAACAGCGACACACATACTAAACCAAGTACCAACTAAATAGATAAATGGTATTCCATATGAGTTTTGGAGTGGAAGAAAATCCATGTTATCGAATTCACATGTGTGGGGTAGTGAAGATTTTTTTAAGGCCTCTTCAGGTAACAAACTCACACCCTGAGGCACAAAGTTTACCTTTATAGGATACCCCAAGGAAACAAGGGGATATTACTCGTACATCCCCTTAGAAAAAAAGTTTATAGTGGAAAGACATTCCATATTACTTGAGAGGGAGAAAATCTCCAAAAGAGATAGTGAGAGTGAGATAGACTTCGATTAAGTTGAGGCTCAAGGTACACAAGAGTTGGTATAGGAACATATTCCACAACTCCTTGTGGAAGAAGAATCTGTTCTAGAGACACAAGTACTGCATAGGAGTATAAGAGAGGTTAGAGAATCGGAATGGTACGGTTTTCTAGTTACCGGGTATGGTGACTCATTATTAGTTGATAATAATGATACTCTAACCTACAAGGAATCAGTAAATGGCACAGACATTACGAAGTGGAAAGAATCCATGAATTCTAAAATGGATTCCATGTACCAAAACCAAATCTGGATTTTGGTAGATCCCCTAGTTGATGTAAAGCCTATTGGTTTCAAATAGGTATTCAAGAAGAAAATGGACATGGAAGGACAAGTCAGTACCTATAAGGCACGACTGGTTACAAAAAAATTTAAACAACGTCAAGTAATTTACTATGATAAAACCTTATCATTAGTTGCAATGCTGAAATCCATCAAAATTCTACTTGCCATTGTAGCTTACCATGACTATGAGATTTGGAAAATGGATTTTAAAATATCATTCCTTAACAGGAACCTTTAGGAAGATGTCTACATGACACAACCTAAAGGGTTTGTGACTCCAAAAGATGTCAATATGGTATGCAGGTTGTAGAAATCCATTTATGAATTAAAGAAAGCATCCAGGTCATGGAACATTCGTTTTGATGAAGCCATAAAATAATTTGGTTTTATCAAGAATGAATGTGATCCTTGTGTATACAAACGGTTTAGTGGGAGTGCAATCATTTTCTTAATAGTACGTGTTGATGACACATTACTTATTGGAAATGAGATACCAGTCTTACATTCTGTTAAGGCATGGTTGAATCGATGCTTATCCATGAAAGACTTGGGTGAGGCAGCATATATTCTTGGGATCAAGATACATCGTGATAGATCCAAGTTATTTCTAGGCCTAAGTCAAAGTACATACATTGATAAGATACTGAAGATATTCAGTATGGAATAATCCAAGAGGTGATTGTTTTCAGTGTCACATGGCATTCATATTTAAAATAAATGTGTCCTCAGACACATGAGGAAATAAATATAATGGCAAGGACTCCATACACATTAGCGATTGGTTCATTAATGTATGTCCTACTATGTACCATGCTAGATGTCGCCTACGTATTAATTGCGGTAGAGAGATATCAAGCTGACTCAGGTGACCGCCATTGGATGGAATTCAAGACTATCTGAAAGTATATGAGTCATACTAAGGATATGTTCCTTGTTTATGGAGGAGATGAATAACTAGTCATCAGAATATATACAGATGCTAGTTTCTAGACTGATCAAGATTACATGAAGTCCCAAATGGGATACATATTCACTTTGAATGGAGGTGTAGTGAGCTGGAAGAGCTCAAAGCAGAGTGTGGTCGCAGATTCTACAGCATAGTCTGAGTATATCGCAGCTTCTGAGGCAGCTAAAGAAGTAGTTTGGATGCAAAGCTTCATCCAGGAGCTAGATGTGATAACTATCATTAAATATCCCATCACATTTTACTGTGATAATACTGTAGCGGTGGCTCTTGAAAAAGAGTTAAGGTCACATCAGCGGATGAAGCACATACTTCAGAGGTATAACCTCTTGAGGGATTTTTCACATAGAGGTGAAGTTGCAGTGAGCAGTATTTCTATGGAAGACAATGTGGTAGGCCCCTTGACTAAAACCTTGACTCAGTAGAAACATGATCATCATGTGAGGTCTAGCAGACTGAAAGTCGTAGGTAGTTATCTCTAGTACAAGTGGGAGTTTTTAAGAGTTGGCATCCAAGAAAAAACTGGTTTTACTTTGATTACATGGATATTTTAAGTATTATTACATATTGTTCGTTGTTCTGCATGATTATGATGTAATAATGTCCTAGAGTATTTGTTGAATTGATAAGGTCATGGAAGTTCTCTACTATGATGAGAACTTTGAAATGCTATAACAATATTCTTAAATATAGTTCTAAAGTTGGATGACATGCTATGATGGGACATATAGCATGCATACCATCAGGTGCGAGTATTAGTAAGCATATGAGACTTCCTCTCATGAATTTCTCACTTGGTAATCTCCAAGATAGTAGATTATGAGAACAGACCCACTAGTAAGAATTCTGCATGTTTTGGTGTCATCAGATATTTGTATCTGCGAGTGTGTGTAATGATCCTTAGACTTTAAGATTATCATTAATACATGTCACGACTTATGCTCTTTGATTTACTGACGAAAACTATCATACAGACAGTTGGTGGGAAGTAGTTTACATTGGATGTGTCACGAGTGGCATGTTATTAATGGATAATTCAAGGAATGATTTGTCCCTTCCATTTATGGAAGTTGATATCTCGGCCCTTTGATTAAAGTATAACTGTCGCGTGAAATACCATGACCATGGTGTAATGATGAGTTTATTTCAGGTAGTGAAAGAACGACATATCAAGCATAAAAGTTGATGACACAGTCATGAAACCTTCTTGATGAGATATTGCGACAAATGGATTATATTATATAGTGAGCGTTCGTATGTGGATGGCATTGTTGTGACTTTATGTTCTTTCTCTTGGGTGCCTTGACCCATTGCTAGATAGTACTCTTGGACTTTAGGCAATCCCACTTAATGCCAATGAGAAAAAATTCTAGAGGGTCACACACTAAGTTTTTTTGGTGGTCTCGGTTAAATTCTATTTGAATTTAATTAATGAAATAAATATTATTCTCAAGACTGTGGAATAATTTTATTCAAGTTAAAATGATCGCATAAATTAAATAAAATATATATTTTTATTTTATTGAACATTTAATAAATATTTATTTACTAGTTTTTAAATAAAATATTTATTTAAGAAAATAAATTATTTATTAATTTATTCAGGTGTTTAATAAATAGAAGTGGAGTTCAAGTGGACCAAGGTCGGTCCAGTAGTAAAATAATTATTTTCAAGATGATAAATAATTATTTAACTAGTTGGCACAAATTAAAATAACGCTGTTATTATTTTTTGATGCAGAATTTTATTTATAATTCTATTCTACGTGAGTTGGTGCACCATAAATAATGACGCGGTATTATTATTAAATGCATGGGTTTTATCTAAGTTCATGAATATATTTAATTGTAACTATGCAATTAAATATTGTAACTGAAATTCCATGTATATAAATAGTAAAGTACACCTATTGTGTCACACACCACACCACACGCCTGGTGAATTGAGAATTGTTGATCCAAAAAATTTCTCTCTTGAATACTCTTCTCTCCCCTCTCAAGAATGAGAGACGTTCTTCAAGGCCGAATAACAGGCAATCAAGAACGACCGACACAAGACACTCGATTCACCGTGCTAGCACCCAGAGAACGAGTGGTGTCGATCAGAGGCCATCGAAGCACATGTGGATCACTGCTAGAGGGATTCTAGTTTGGATCCTTAAAAGCACAATGAGATAATCTGGAAGGGTCATTACAGATGATCAACATCATCAACGAAGAAAAAAACCAAAGATCCAGGTATTATTTTTCTTTGTGAAATTGATTAAATTAATTATAAACATGATGTGCAAGATCATCTCTAAAGGTTTTGGGCCTCTTCTTTATCTAAATCTTTGATTATATTCCATGGAGACTGAGTTTCATCATCGTATTGATCCCGAAATAATCATTGATCATGGTAAAAATCAAAATTGGATGTCGTCCCAACCACGTTTCCACTGTGCTTGGAACCTTCAGATTAGGGATGGGATTCTTGAGGCTTTGGGACTAAATTGTGGGTGAGAAAGGCTTTTCTACCCCAGACAATGATCCAGGTAAAGAAATTTTTCGAGGTTTAAGATAACATTATTCGGGATTAAAAGTTAGCTTTGGTCCATAGTTGGGAGGAGCATCTATCATCTATTGAGTTTTCATAGAATAATAGCTACCAATCCACCATTGATGTAGCACTATTTAGGGCCATGTACAAGAGACCCTATAAGTCATCGTTGAACTGGTCGGAGCTCGTATGTGACAATGCTTATGGGCCTAGATTTGGTTCTACTGATGGTTTTAAAGGGGTTTAGTTCATCTAGAGGTGGATGAGGACTATCCCATAATGTTAGGGGTTCTTTAGAGATTTGAGACATCAACCTTTGGGTTTAATGAGGAGATCGTGTGTTCTGAGCACTCTCACCTCATTGAGGTTTTTAGAGATTTTTATAGTATAGTGGACTATCTCCAGGTTTCATAGACCCTTTTTTAGTTACTTTGTTTGGTTAGCAAGGTTGTGTACCTATAGACCTTGTGAACATAGTTAAATCGGGTGATTGGAATGTGTCGCAGTTGAGGAAACATGTGCATGACTTTTTGCACGATGTTGACTTGGATGAGATAGACACTGAGGTTGGAGTTACCTTTTCAAGTAGTTCAAGGAACCTGGTAGTGTTTGATTACTAACTAGAGAATACCCTTCAAGGGTAGTTGTTTCCCTTGGGTGCATGTTTTTTGACTACATGGTAACCTTTAGAAGATCTTGTGGGAGTGGGAAGCTCACCTGAGAGATCAATATCCTCCTTTATGAGTAGGATTTTTAATTTTTAGGGAATATTTTTAGAGCCAGGAATAGAGATGGAATGAGATTCTAAGGCTCGGTGATCCCATTATTGATATTATAAAAATATTAAATAAATTAATATCATGAATGCATAATTTTTATGAAATAGTATAATAACTCTAGAATGGAGGCTTGGATAGGATATATGAGGTCGTCATTGCGTTTAGAACATGGATTTTACCCTGAGCATGACATAAACCTTATGTGTGTTGGGTGTTTAGCTTGGGTGCCATTGTGGGTGGATAAATAATTAAATAAATTATTTATTTATTTACTTTTTCAATTAAATCCAAAATCCTAAGAATACATTATAAATATGTTGTTACGGACAATTATTAGGGTTAGTTGTATAACCATGATAATTGAGAGATAGTGTTTGAAGAGATCGTTGGAGGACTCTAAGGGTTCAGAAGATTGTATCAATATTGTAGGGATCGTCTATGCCAACATAGTTTTGGGATCTCGCTAATGACTACAACACATGATCATTCTTCATCATTGGATGATCTAAAATCATACTTGGGTGTTTTATTAATGTGAATTAATCCCATTTTAATGTTTCATGTTGTACACAGATCAATTCCGCTGACATGAATTGATTTTTGTATCGACGGTTGAATTACTTTACGATTGATTTTATTATTTGTTGGTAAATTCATTCATCATTCTAACAGAATTTGCTCGAGTCCAACCTGAATATAGATAAGGTTCATTCTGATATTGTGTTTCTTGTATTCCTCTTCTATTTATTCTCACATTCATCATTGGAAATTCTTTTGGCATACAATTTGACGAATACCTGGTATTCAATCACTGTGTGACCATTCTTCTACGCAACAGATGAATACCACGTGTGTGGTTCATGATCGAGGATGTGATCGTGGTGAGATGATGAAGAAGGAAGATCAGAGGTGGATCAGAACATATCATTAGTTCTAGTTCTTCTTAGTTTTATTCATGGTGATGATGTTCAATTTCTTAGTGGATCGAAGGCTAGAATCTAGCAACCAGTGATGGTGAGGCTTGGTCGAGGGATGATTTGGGGATCATGAGCATGATTAACTATAGGAGTGGAAGATCCTGTTAGGGATATATGATCGTACACATGAAGGAACCATGGAATCTAGATAATTATATGGTACAAGATGTGTAATTCAGAGATACACATCATGTGGGACCCCCTGGCTAGGTTTCTAGGGTTTCCTCGAAGAATTAAATATCACACATCATGTGAAACCTATCACACATTATGTGTCCCATGAATAGCAGCCGAGCTTGTACTCTAAGAGTACATATGCATGTACACAACCAATAACATGGGCATGGGTAGAGTACATGGGCACAAATCAGTACTCAAACATGGCCTTTTACATGGGCACAACTAGGTACATTGGCACAGATCATAGTATACGAGAACGACCAGATGTATACGGGCATGGGGAGGCGACACGATGAGTTCCTAACAGACATCTACACACCATATACCCCCTTGGGAAATTCCATGTATTTTTTAAAAATACATTATGTGTGGGAGCGAGACACAAGATGTGCCAGGATTAGTGAGACATGTCCTGTATCATCATATACACATTGTGTACACCATTTTGGGTAGGTTGGAGCCATCATTATTCTCAGTTCATTTCTAGTATAAGCTTGGATGTTTTCCCTTGGAATGTTTAGAGTAGAGTGACATCCCTCAGTCTATCCCTGTGAGGGCACAACATGGTATTACTTACTTAGCACAGGATTCTGATCCACTCTGTAGGATGAGTCTCGGATAGAGTTTATGGTGTCCCTCTGTATGACCAGGAGTGTGATCCTCTATCACTCCTTCATTTATACTGAGTATGGTTTGTGGAATCGGTGAGACCACTATGCATAGGGTTCTGATCCCCTAACTAGTAGGCCAACCCCATAAATGAGTTTCCGATGATGCCAAATACGTCGTTGCATCCAGGTATTTTGTTGAAACCATCCTCCTACTGCAATTGAAGATGACAACCAGTGGTATTAAGTCAAGGAGATCTGATTCCAACCAAGAAGAAGACTAGAATATGATCTGGCCGATGTTGAATGTTTTGGATTGGGGTTTTTTATCTAAGTTTAAGATGACTGATCAGTATTTCTATGTAAGTTCGGTTTTTCATATGTTTTGAATATGTATCTAAGTTTGAATCAGGGTTTTGATCTGAGCCGGCCAATTTTGAATCTATTGAATCGAGGGTGTTAATCCGAGTTCCTATGAGTAATCTAATTAAGTTCCTAAGGAGTTGAATAAGATGATCTCATATCGAAACATAAGTGAGGACAGTTGGGGGATGCAATTGTTCTATCTCAAGTGATGAAGAACATTAGGGGGGCACTCTGAAGATGTTTTTTGTTTTTTTCTATGAGGTTGAAGATGATGCGTTTTTTCATAATTTGACTAAAAATATATTTGGTCAATGATGATTTGGTTTGAATCGTGAAGAGTTTTGGTGTCTGATTTCTATTTTCAGATCACATTGTGCTGGTATGATAAATAAGGAAGATGATGGGGGTGAAGAATTTTATTTTTTTAGCTTGGTTTTCATCATTTGATGTATAATTTTGTAGGGTGAGTTTCTTAGATTTTTGTCAATAGTTACTTTTATAGTGTTAGAGATCAGTTCATATCATTTAATTGGGAAAATGACAGATGTATAGTGGTCATGATGACCAACAAGTGACCCTAAAAAATTTATTGGTTGTGAAAAATAGAGAAATAAAAGGGGGTAAACACTGAGAAATTTAAAGACTTCTTTATTTTGTTCGACACACATTTTCAAGAGTAAGAGCGAGAGACAAAAGGAAAGAACCAAGTGGTCGAAAACGAAGAATATTACTCAACATAGAATCTTATTTCCTTATTTATTTTCTTGTTTCTTTCTTGTTGTAATGGTTCATTCTAAAATTGAAATTCCAATTATGTTTTCTGGTTAAATATTTTAGGGAACTACATTGACTGGTTAAAACCTTTTATTTCATGCATAATTCTTTCTTCCTGGGTTGCTTCACTCTCAATCATTCTTGAAGACTTCATATATTTGATTATTCAATAATCAATTAAAATAATTGTTTTCGATTAAATTTGTGATGACACTGACCCCAGAATACCTAGAGCCGATGCCTTAGGATGTGATGTGAAATTTTTAACAACAACATGAACTGATAAGTTACACATCATGTCTCATACAAAGGATCGATTTGGTTCAGGTTCTGGGAAACCAACTACTTCTAAAATGCTTCTTCTGCTAAAAGCTGATACCTGAAAATTTTATTTCAAAAACATAGGGTGATCATACGAATGCCTAGTAAGGTGTTTCAAAATAACATATTATATCAAATACAACTTTTGAAAACATTCCTTAAGATTTTACATAAAACATTTTCTAAAGAAATATTGTAACACAAGTATCATAACATAACATTTGTCTAAGAATTAAAAGAGCACATTTCAAGGAATACTAACAGTGTAAAAAGGAAACATGATTCAATTTTAAGCATACTCATTCAAAATAATAAGTAAATTCATTCCAACTATAGAAGGCATAACGTGTAGAAATTCAAGTACAAAACTTGAAACTAAGAGTATCACATGATCATAGTTTCGTATAAAATACTAGTAACATAAATGTCATCCTTTTCTAACTATGAAAACATAAAATGGTCATTAATTCTCAAAGTACTGTATAAATAATATGCCATAAATTTTACTTCTTCTGATACTCATAAGTACTAACTCTTTACCATGGATATTCTACTAGTCGAATATCCACTTGATTAATTAATTATCAAAAACATAATGAGGGAATTTATAATGTGAGACAACATAACCATAATGTCAAGTCCTCGTGCCAAGACCATAAATACTCATTTTTTCAAGGGCTTGTGCCAAGACCGTAGTTTGTCTAATAAGACCTATCGATGCACCGAGGGGCTGTAGTGGGCCCCACCCAACACTTACTATGTCTAATACATTCCTCATATGCCAAGTTAGGTTGTATATTCAAAACACCTCATACCACTTTGAATATTTAATTTTCTAACTTCATATTATTCAAGGTGTCCCATACCACCTTGAATAATTTAATTCATAATTCCACAAAAGTCATAAGAGTTATAATTACTTTCATTATTATTTACATATATATAATGAATTAGTCAAGAAAGTATTAATTACAAAACTATCAACTATATGGATATGTCATTGCATGGTGAGCAGATTATGGAATAAGTGATGACAACTAACGTACAAAAGAAATACAAGTCTTGCCTCATAAAGTTATAGTCATAAATTCTAAGACTTCATAAATTAACACATATTGTAATTTCATCTGGATGCATAATCAATTATAAGATAAAGCAAATGTTTCTTGTGAGGTATTAAACTGACATATGAATTTAATATATAGGTCACATTAACTAACATGTGTCCATAAAACTTTAATTCATAATATAAATTTTAAAAGGGTTTATTTATTATACAATCTTACATAAATGTTTATGTGAACATATGCAACATACTTGTATAACCGGGTCATACACCAAAATTATTTGGCACTTTCTTATTTAAAAAAAATAAATTCATCACAAAATTTCAATGTTAAAAGACTTAAACTAGTCCGGAAGGTGAGTTATACAAACTATACCATTATATAAGATTGTGTATACTGTATATGAATATATATATGAAAATATAACAAAATTCTACCTCATCTTTGAAACCCAATGTATAGAGGACGTGGAACTGAACATCAAGGAGGTTCTTTTAAAACCGTGTTGTTATATATATATATATATATATTTATTTATTATTTATTTATTTATTTATATATATATAAGAGCATACATAATAGAGTATGTAAAGTATATAAAAGTTTTATAAAAAATATAATTCTTTGCATCTTGAAGTTCTTTATTAACTTTGAAGCACAAGTTTCAAAATCTTAAATCTGGATATAAGGGGTTTATGTAAAACTATAGGGTTGTAAATGTGTACATATATATTCAGGTATATAAGGTATAAATATATATATATGTATGTATATATATATATATGTGTGTGTGTGTGTGTGTATTGCATGAGGAAAGAAAATATTTCTTCAAGTTTGAAAAGATTGCATAACCCAAAATCCATATGACCCAGGGTTGGGTATTTGAGGGTTTTCACCCAAACCATATGTCTATACATGAATTCATATATTCATAAACCAAAAATGCATACAACCATATATATATATATATATATAACACATATTTATGTTTTCTATGCATTATGTATCCCTCAAGTTCATAATACTTCTTGGAATCAAATTTCAGGAGGCTTAGGTTCATTTTAAGAGAAGGTTCTAACTGAACTGTAGGGTTAAATATATATTTTTATGAGTTTACAATTATATACATATACACTCAAACAAAAAATACAAGGCAACAAATAAATTCCCTCACCTTGGTTTGAGGAGGAGGAGAACTCGAGGAAGACTGGATGAAGCTTGCTAGAGGTTTGAGTGTGGAAGAACTAAGGGGTTCTTGGGGTGCAATGGGTCTGTTTATATAAACTATATTACACTTACATGGAATATTTAATGCAAATTGCATAGGATCCAAGGCCTCTTCAGAATTTTTAACAGATAGGGGGAAGGTATTTGTGGAAAACATGTGAAAGGAGGGGGCCAGCGGGGTCACGGGTGTGGAAAACAAAGAGGGAGGGGAGTAGGGTACTGGTCTGGCTTAGGTAGGAGAGGAAGAAGATAGTGCGGGGGAAGAAATTCCATAGATGAATGGATGATCTGGATTCATTCTGGCCTTGATTCAATGGCTGGGGCACATCTGCGTGATTTTAAAAGGATGGGTGGCTCATATTAAATCCGAGTTTGATCGAATGACACACACCAAGAGCGGAGAATACCGTGGCTTTGAATTGAGCCCCAGATCTAGATGGACGGTCCTGATTGCTCGTGATATGATCCAACAACCCATATGTAATGACCCAAACTTTCCTTAATGGAAATCCATTTTGATCTAATTAAATGTCTCCTTATGTAAAATGTTTATATAAAATTTCAACTTCTTTGGTTTTATGTTTTTGGATTTTAAAATACTATTAAGAATTGTGACCATTGTTAATATAGCTGTTGAATAGTGATCACATGATTAGTATAAATATAGGGCTTTAAAAAATCCAATTTACCCAGAAAAAGAAAGCGATGGCATCATCCAGTAGAAGTGCCCCATACGAATCTCATTTGTCAGAGCTCATAAAGGAGGCTGCGTCTTTGGGCTTCTCTCTTGACCAAGCCCAAGATGAGCTTGAATATGTTAAGCTCTAGTGGAATTGCCTATGAGAGAAGTGGAAGTTGATAGAGATTACCACCTGAGCAATGTTATCCGAGCCACCCCAAGAGTCAGTCATCATCGCACACCTTACCCTTCGGTCTTATGCGGGTGTTATGAGGGGTTATGTAACAAGACATTAGCACTATAGTCATATACATTATTTTTGTATATAATAATGAATATACTTTCATTTTATTATTGTTACCTTGTAAATGGTTTTTAAAGAACAAATAGTATTTTTAGTTAATATTAAACTAAGAAATCTATTTTGATGAATTAATGGATTTTTGAATTAAATAATATTTTAGTAAAATATTATTATTATTATTAAATTAATTTTTATTAAATATAAATGATTTTTTAATTTTAGGAATGCAATCATAATTTTTATTAAGGTTTTAAAGCCATTTTTGTCAAAACCAATGAATTTTTTTTAAATGACGGTATTTATTTTAAAAGTTAAAATTAACATATTTATAAAATTATTTAGATAAAATAAATATTATTTCTAGAATCAGGATGTCAAAATTATCCAATGATGAATTTTTCATAATTTTTTGAGACAGTCAAATTTTTTGGTATAAATTTAATAGCGTTTAAATATATAATGTGTTTTATGACATCATAATGACCCAATAGTGATGTAATAAAATACTATATGCCTTATGTTCGGAAAATATTTGTTTTACCATTAAAATAATTTTATTTTGGGTTTTTTGACTTATTTTACAAAGAATTAATGGACCCTTCAAGACTTATTAAACATCTTGTCTTTTTAAATTGATTTCCTTGGGAGTGTGACTCACCTCCACATAAGTAAACCCATTATTTTAAGAAGTTATTACTTTGGCCTTATAAAATATTTTTTCCCAATTCCCTTTGAAAAATACCATGGGAAAAAATCATATGCTGGTTTTTGGTTTGGATTAGTTTAATGTGAGGTGTCCCAAACCTAAATAATAAAGAATTCCCTCACCTTTCCTATATAAACTCACCCAAGCTCCAACTTCCTCCTCACTAAAATACTTTGTAGTTCATATGACCTCTTACCTACTCTCTCTATAATCCTCCCAAGGTTCCCCAAGCTCCTAATAAGCCTCTCTCAAGCCTCTCTCAAGCCATTGGAAGCACACTTCCAAGTAATGGTTTTTCTTCCTTTCTCATTTTTTTCCAATATTCTTTAAATTTTTATGCCCTTTTAATTTCAATTATAAATGTTGGGGAATGGTTTCTCACCTCCCCCATACATCCCTCTTTTTGTTTGAATGATGGTATACCCTTTTCTCTCTCATTAAATTCCTCTCATGTACACCTCTTACTATGCTGAAATTCCGAAAGGAATTTCTCTCTCCGCAATTCTTTTGTATCATTAATATAAATTCCATTACATTTATTGGGACATGTATATATATTACCCCCTTACTATATATGTAATTTAAATATGATGATACACCCCTTTCTCTCTCATCACCCATTTTTATGAGTTCTTATGTCACGTCGTTATGCTGCCGAAATTGCACCGCACTTTTCCAAGCCAAAGTCATTGTGTAGTGAATACCATGCCCATTTCTCTATAAAGGGTATTCACCTTTATGAAAATTTACTAATTTTTTAAAGAGTTTCATGTATGTATTCCACATTCATTTATCGTGGAATAAAATGTCACATTGAATGATTCAGTGTTTTATGATCCATGTGGCACACTTATGCATGAAATGAAATGTTTAAGAAGGGTGTGCCCTTATAGAGCTTCAATGCATTGGGTAAAGTATAGTATCATGATACATCATGTGCAATGGGTGTTTACTCATGATAATTCCATTGAAATGAGTTTTTACTCGTGCTTCAAGTGCAATGAGGATTTACTCAAGCTCTATGTGCAATGAGCCTTCACTCATGCTAATTCCATGTTAAGAGTTGTTGCCACATTTCCATGTTATAATTATCCATCTTTATCATGACTTTATGTTTATGCTTCTCTGGTGCTCTATTGATATTCCTATTGTCTAACATGTATTGTATTCCTCATGTTATTCCATGATTATTTCCTTTCAGGGCTTTAAAACTCACCTTTTTCTTATGCATGTCCTCAGGTTATCCCATGTAATGATAAGTATGAGGGAATGTATTGGTCATGTAAAAGAAGTTTTTAATAAAGATGTTGTATTTCATATTTTAAGTTTTTATGTAATGATCCTAAGCCCTAAAGACACTGGACCACTCGATCTTCTATGTTGTATCAGCAAATTTTATTTAATAAATTATGTTTAATTGTGTAATAAAAGATCAGGGTTGTCATAGTTGGTATCAGAGGATAAGTTTAGTTATTTTTGGGATTAGGATTAGAAAACCCTAGTAAATCTTTATAGAAAAGACTAAGTATAATAAAAACTTCCCTAAGTTTTGGTGAGTATTGAGTAATTGTCTTATCATGAAAATACATCCCTATATGGATACGAGCAGGTAGAGGCGGCTCTAGCACAGATGTATCCAAGGGGTAAAACCTGAAAACACCGCTTTGAGCTAGACTCGAATGAGAACTGGTGCATGACAACGGGGCTTGCTGCACTCTTGGTTACAACACTCCTGGGGGATATGCTTTGGTAAATTCACAATCTTAGTATGAACCATTATTAAGGGAAAAAAAATTCTCTAAGAATATATGTTAGAAAGTAGATCATGGATAACATATATTGAATCCAATAGATTCATATGTTAAGGAAATAATAGTTATTTATAAGTCATCAGTTTTTTCCTTGTATTACCCTTTATGTATTACCCCTAACTTTCCTTTTATTCCAGCCAATGACTGGTAATATGAGGACTTATGCTAACAACCGATGTGAAGATCAATGTGATGATTGTACTAATGAGATGCCCAATCCAATGGGAGTGGGAATCATGAACTTTTTCATGCATCTCTCTAAGCTAACTAAAAATTTGAATAGAAACATGGGTCAGGAGGAACGTTCAACCCCCCCCCCCTCCCCCAAGAAATAACAAGTCGCTATCGAGAGATTCATGAGACAAATGCCTCCTACTTTTAATGGATCATCTGATCCCTCAATCGGTGAACAATGGATCAACTCCATCGAAAAGATCTTATCCATCCATCAATGTTTGGAATAAGGGAAGTTTATCCTAGCTTCTTATCATATGGAGGGTGAATCTGATCAATGGTGGATGTTGGTAAAAAATACGAAGCCTAAGGAGGAGGTCAAGGCATTGAAATGGAAGGATTTTCAGAAGATGTTTTTCGATAAATATTTTCTGTGCACCCTCTGGCTTAATATGGAAAGGTACTTACTTTCCCTCAAGAAAAAAGATGACGAATCTGTTGGAATGTATGAGGAAAAATTCACACAGCTTGCATGATACGCATCCACCTTTGTCTTTACCCTCGAATGCAAGGTTGACCGCTTCTTTGGTGGGTTGAAACCTAGCCTGCGGAAAGCACTGGCAATCCATGACTTCGACAGCTATGAGGAAATTGTCTGATGTTCCCTCAAGGTTGAAATGGAGATTGTAGAATCTCAGAGGTATCATGGGGATAATAAGCGTAAGGTGGACTTCAATGCTGGCAGTCTGATGGATAAATCCAATGGTGCTAAGAAGATCCAGCACCCCACTTGCCAAAGGTGGGGAAAGAAGCACCTCAGAAATTTCCTGAAGGGGACACGGAAATGTTTTAGGTGTGGAAGAGAAGGGCACCTATCTATTAATTACTGACAAGAAAAACTCGTGTCTACAACAGAGGATAGGAACTCTCTGTTCGAACCTCAACACATTGTTCACTGCTATAATTGAAAAGAACCGGAACATCTTGAAAATCAGTGCCCTATGCCAGGGGTTTTTGGAGGCAACCAACAACCTCCATGGCAGAAAGGGTGATCTTTTGCCATCATTACTACCGAAGTGAACCATGATAATGAAGTGGTGACAGGTACGCTAGTTATTCATTAAATAATAGCGAACGTACTTTTTGATTCAGTATCTACGCATTCTTTTATATCTTGAAAGTTTAGTAGAACAATCCTAGCACCACCAAAAATCATGGAAGTGAATGTAAGAACCCGGATCTTTGTTCAGGTATGTTTTTCCTTTTTCTGGAGTTTTTAGAAAAATGAAGTTTCTGGAAATTTTTGAAGTACACGCCGTGTACTTTCTGATTACACATCTTGTACTCTTCTCTGTATTGAAGCCATGTGTTGGCCATGCCCAGGCCACACACATGGTGTGTAGGGGTGACGTGGAGGCCGATATTGGCGGAGTATGGAAAAACCCACTACAAGTCGTGTACTTTTATTTTTTTCACTAAATGAATCGGGGTCACGCCTAACGCACAGAAACACCTCCTTCTAGGTTTTGTTCGTCCGAGAGCGACCCGTATGGCCGAATCTTCAACGAGCTTCCACCTCATCGTCTGTTCTCTGATTCGAGCACGGTCGATTTCATTGGAATCACAGTGGTGAGTTATTCCTTATTCTTTAGCCTTATTTATTGATTCCTCCTTGTTTCCAAGTTATCATGGGATGAACATTTTGTGCGTTTTCTCAGATCTTTGTAATTCTAAGGGGAATCTGTTGTTGAGGTTCACGTATATCGATCTCCTATGATCGAGGTAGGTGGTTTGTGCCTTTCTGTGGAAATTTGATGAGTATTTTGTGCAAATTCCACCAATACCCTTGACGTTGAGTGATTCCTCAGAGAGTCTGTAGTTCCTCGATGCGGGCCACAGAGGGAATAGACATTGAGTGCTTCCCCAGAGATCCTTTAGCACAATACGAGACTATAGGGGGAATTGACGGTGAGTGATTCCCTAGAGAGTATATTAATTACATAGTTGAACCAAAGGGGTGAGACTGTGTGTGCCTCCTAGAGGGTTGCTAGTACTTATAGGTTGAACCATACGGGTTAGGCTGTGAGAACTACCCAGGGGGTTACCTGTTTTCTTTATTGTTGCTGGCTGTTTACTTGTGTACTTTGTTTGTTAGAACTGTGGATTGTAGCTTCTTGTGATTTTCTGTTTACTGCTTCTTATTTTATTACTACCATGTATTCATTTACTGTTAGGCACAAATCATTGGGTGATTGCCTACTGGGATTGTATCTCACATCCTGTTTGGGCCATGATTTTGGGCCCAAATAGACTATGTTGCTGAAGGTATAGATAAGTGCAAGCGCCCTTCTACTTCAGGTTCTTGATTGCACTGGAGATGGAGAGCATGAGACTGAGCCGTGGCTCGTGATGCTGAGGATTTTACTTTGTTTTCATTTGCACTTGGTTTCAGTTTTTTTTCAGCACGTTGTTGTGTTTTCTGTTTTCCTTAGATACTTGTACCTGCTGCATCATTATCATCATTACTATATGTATTCATTGCTTCTGATGTCTGGTTTCTGTTGTTATGCATGTTTTTATTGCTTCCACTATTGACTGGTTTTTTTCTATTGTATACTTTACCGAATGAGGTCATAGTTTCCACACCGACTCACCAAGGCCCTCACTGATAGTCGGCAGCCTCTGGCATTTGGGTAAATGCGCTTGAGGTCATGTGGCGAACCGGGTATGGGGCACCAGTGGAGGGGCTCTGGATTCGGGTCATTACAAAGTGGTATCAGAGGAGTTTTTTTCTCTTGATTTACTTTTTGGAGACTATATCCAGGGATAGGATGGACTCGGTACTTGGTATTAAGTTGTGCCCGGTAGTAGCTAACCCGTGTACAGGGAAAATCCATACTACCTCGTTAATTGCAGTTTTGGTTTTGAGATTTTATGGTTGATTTGATTTCACCTAGAGTGATTGACATGACTTGTGATATTATTGTTTTGATATTTCGGTTCCATTTCTGTTGCAACCCGATGAGATGAGGGTATGCCATCTCATGCATCATATAGTCACTTGTATAAATCACATGCCATGCATTATTTCCATGCCATCTAGGGTGCATTAGTGATTGCATGCTGTTGTGATAGACTCTGTGTAGATTATGCATGTTGTGATGATAGATGATTGATATATTCTCTACTGTCAGGTTAGAAAACTGGTTTTTTTCTCTTTTCTTAAAAATTAACGCCAAATTTTGGTTCAAGAGGTGTTATGGGACCTCATTAATTGAAACTTGGTGGAACATGATCCTGACCTCTCTTGTATATAACTGTGGGAGATGCCAAGCTTTGATTTGTGGGGAGTATGGGCCCTCATGGATCGGAATTTGGCACCTCTTTCCCCTGTTTTTAGTGTTTTTGGGATTCTGTGTAGTTTTTGAGTTACTGCCTAGAAAAACCCAGAATACACGACGTGTAATTTTTGGATACACGTCGTGTAGTTTTCAGTCCATGTCACTGACCGTGTGGGCAGAAAATGGTGTCGTGAAAGTAACTTCGGGAACACGCTGTGTATGTTAGGTACACGCCGTGTGAGTGTCAAGCCGTGTACCCAGCCGTGTCACTAACAACACGGGTCGGGGAAGCTTGGGTAGAACATGCCGTGTCCAGAGGGAACACACTGTGTAGTTCTGTCCAGTTACCCGGCCATGTCACAAACAACACGTGTCGGCTTTACCTTCTTTTCCACACATCGTGTTTGTTCGGAACACACCGTGTAGTCTTGTACAGGTACTCGGCTATGTCACAAACAACACGAAATGGTGTCACCTTCATCTATACACGCCGTGTTTATTCAGATAACGTCATGTATGCTTCAGCCGTGTAGACGACCATGTACTTAACAAACACGGGCCATAGAAGCCTTTCCTAGTACACAGTGTGTTTGTTTCGAACACACTGTGTAGTCTCAGGTTGAGTCGGACCGTGTGGGTTATCCGTGTAAAGAGACTCGGTCAGGGGAATAGTTTTCAAGCACATGCCGTGTGTTGAGGTCCACACACCGTGTAGTTTGAGATGTACACGACTTGTAGGGTAGGAGTACATGCCCATGTCAGTGGATTAAGAAGACACGCCGTGTAGTTTTTATACACGCCATGTATTCATGTTTTGTAATCTTTTGTGTTTTCTTCCCCTCTTCCCGTTTAGTACTCTTGTGTTCTCTATCCTTGTTTTTCTGATCCAAGGTGTAATTTTGATCTTTCAGAGCTATGCCTTTGAGACGTCCTCCAGTCGTACGTCTGTCTTCAGGCAGTGATCAGACGCCAGACAGGGCTAATCAGGGACTTCCTGTCGATCCTCCAGTCGGGCCAGCCTTGGCACCGGCTGTTATACCAGTTTCAGGTGATGATGCGTAGTTCAGGGAAGGTTTCATGAGGATGATCCAGGCCTTCCAGGGAGCGCCGCCTCCTACCACGTCTATGGCAGACTTGATGCGGGTTTTCCAATAGCATCATCCTCCCACGTTCTTGGGGGAAGGAGGACCTCAGGCCACAGATTCATGGATGGAAGCCATGATGACTATCTTTGAGCATCTAGATATGCCTTCATAGAGGCGGGTCAAGCTCACCACCTACATGCTTCGAGAATCTTCCAAGAGGTGGTGGGACGTGATCTCACAGGCGGGTCAATAGCAGGCTATGTCTTGGGAGGAGTTCCAGCACGTGTTCTATTACTACTTCTACTCGGAGACCCTGAGGGCCGACCGAGACTAGGTGTTCATGAGCTTAGAGCAAGGTACTCTTTCTGTCATGGATTATTCCACTCGTTTCACCGAGCTGCAGCGCTTCACACCCCTCCGAGATGGGAGTGGGGTGTTCTTGGCAAGGAAGTTTGAGGATGGTCTCATGCGGGAGATCCGCTCGCAGGTGAATATCTTCCAGCATACTTCCACTACTTCCATTGTCAACCAAGAACTGATTGCGGAGCACAATCTGAGAGACTCTGGAGCTACAAACCAGGTTGGTTCTGCTTCCAGAGCTAGTTTTCCTCTAGATGACAGCAAGAAGCGTCGTAGAGAGCCTACACACGGTGATCCGAGGAAGCGAGATGCATCATCAGGCAGACAGGTGACATGCTACCAGTGTGGCCGGTCAGGGCACATGAGGCTGCAGTGCTAGAGGGACCCCGTGGAGTGCTGATCTTGCAGCAAGATGGGTCACCTTCAGCATTTCTGACAGGTTTTCTCACCATCAGCTGGTGGCCGGGGTTCTTCTAGGACTCCTCGTTCAGAAGAAGCACCACCAGTTTCTCACCAGTCGAGGAACTTGAGTTCTTCCGGCCATCCGGGCTGAGGTGGAGGTCGAGGTCGTGGCAGTCAGCTACCAGGTCCTCAGCACCAGAATGGAGGTTCAGCTTAGAGTGGTCAGCCAGGGGAGTAGGGCCATGGTACAGGCCAGTCTTTCGCCGTGGAGCAGACTTATCAGGAGTAGGATCCCAGCCCTTCTACTGTTCGAGGTACGAGTTTAGTAGCACTACTAGAAAAGGGGGCATTGGAGCCACCCAGACTCGGGCGACCGCCATTGGCGGTCGCTATAGCTCACCATTAGTGACCGCCAATGGCGGTCGCTAAGCTGCCTAAAAAATTTCGGGGGGTTTCTGCCCCCCCCCCCCCCCCCGCGCCCTCTCCCTCGATCTCCCTCGCCCTAACCCTCCCTCGCCGCCCTCCCTCGCGCCGCCCTCCCCTCCCCCGCCGCCCGGCCTCCCCCGCTGCCCGGCCTCCCCCGCCGCCCACCCTCCCCCGCCGCCTGGCCTCCCCCGCCGCCTGCCATCCGGCCTCTGGCCGCCGCCCTCCGCCCTCGGGCCTCCGGCCGCCGCCCTCCGGCCTCTCGGCCCTCCCCCCCCCCACCCCGGACGGCACCCGCACCCCGGACAGCCCCCGGCGCGCACTCCGGACCGCCCCCCGCACCCCGGACGCCTCCCCGCACCTCGGACAGCACCCCCCCGCGCACTTCGGACCGCCCCCCGCACCCCGGACGCCTCCCCGCACCCCAGACAGCCCCCCCCCCCCCCCCGCGCACTCCGGAACGCCCCCCGCACCCCGAACGCCTCCCCGCACCCCGGACAGCCCCCCTGCACTCGGACACCCCCCTCCGAACCCGGACAGCCCCCCGCACCCCGGAAAGCCCCCCCCCCCCCCCCCCCCCGCACTCGGACACCCCCCCTCCGAACCCGGACAGCCCCCCCCCCCCCCCCACACCCCGGACAGGCCCCCCGCACCCCGGACACCCCACCCCGCACCCCCGACAGCCCCCCTGCACCCCAGACAGCCCCCCCTCCCCCGCACCCCGGACACCCCCGCACCCCGAACACCCCTGCTCGCACCCCTAACAGGCCCCCGACACCCCGAACACCCCTCCCCGCACCTCGGACAGCCCCCCCCCCCCCCCCCGACCCCGGACACCCCCCCCCCCTCGTTGCCCGTCCCCCGTCCCCTCACCGCCTCCTCTCCTCCAGCTCCCCGCCGCCGCCGCCGCCCGTCCCCTCCCTTGCCGCACCGCCTTTGGCTCCGGCTCCCCTTCGCTGCCTCCTCTCCCTCGCAGCACCGCCTTCGGCTCCCCTCCCTTTCAGGTTTGTAGCTCAATCAGGTAACATGAGCTTTCAGTTACATTATTATTTTATCAATGGTTCATAAACAAATGGTTAATATTTATTTTGAATATAGTTGATTTGAAAAATGTAAATGTAATAAGTATTGTGTAAATGTTTGTTATACAGATATTATTATGGATAAGAGTTGGATTGATCTTCCAAATCGAACGTCTAGAGAATATTTCAATGGCATTATGCAGTTTATTGACTTCACGAGAGGATTTGAAAGTGACTATATTAGTTGTCCATGTAGAAAATGTGCTAACAGATATCAATTCACACGAGATACTGTGAGGGAGCACCTTTTCTTTAATGGATTTCTGAAAAATTATAAGAGTTGGACTCATCATGGAGAAGAATATGTTCGTTGTCAAAATACAAATGCAGCTCAGATGGATGTTGATGCAAGGATGACTGATCCAATGCATGAAATGCTTACTGAAATGGTACGTGGGTTTGATCCTGAAGGCATTGACATCCAGAATCTTGAGACCGGTGAGATAAATCTTCACTCTGGTGCAGATCGTGATTCAAGGAGGTTTTATGATGTACTTGATGATGCGAAAACAGAATTATATCCTGGATGTACTTCTTACAATAAACTGTCGTTCATCGTGGAGTTGTTGCATTTGAAGACTTTGAACAATTGGTCAGACACATCATTCGACATGCTTTTGGTTTTATTGAAAAAAGTTCTTCCTGTCGACGCTAATATTCCTGAGTCGTATTACTATGCTCGTAAGTTGACAGAGAACTTAGGTTTTACATATGAGACTATAGATGCATGTGCAAACAACTGTATGTTGTTTAGAAATGAAACTGCTCATTTGGATATCTTTACGGTTTGTGGCGCTTCCAGGTGGAAGGAGAACAGGGGAAATAAGACTCATCAAAGTCAGATTGCGATACAGGGGAAACCGATTGCCGTAAAGCAAATGCGTTACTTTCCCCTTAAACCGAGGTTGAAAAGATTTTTTATGTCATCTAAAGTTTCTAATTTAATGAGATGGCATGCAGAAAGAGTTCATGAAAGTGACATGTTAACCCACCCGGCAGACTCTCATGCATGGAAGGATTTTGATAAGAGACATCCCGACTTTGCTAAAGATGTTCGTAATGTCCGATTGGGATTGGCAGCAGATGGTTTCAATCCATTCAAGTCTATGGTTGGTGCAACTCATAGCACATGGCCCGTGGTGTTGGTTCCATATAATCTTCCTCTGTGGCTTTGTATGAAGCAACAATTTATATTACTTTCCACTCTTATTGATGGACCTAAAAGTCCGGGGGATAAGATTGATGTTTACCTTCAGCCATTGATTGATGAGTTGAATGAATTTTGGGGCAATGGTGTGATGACTTATGACTGCGAAACGAATGAAATGTTCAAACTGCATGCAGCTTTATTGTGGACAATCAATGACTTCCTAGCTTATGCAAATTTATCAGGCTGGAGTACGAAAGGGGAATTTGCTTGCCCTTGTTGCAATAAAAGTAAAAAATCTGTATGGCTTAAACATTCCAAAAAATGGGCATACATGGGTCACAGGCGTTTTCTCCCTCCCCAGCACAGGTTCAGAAAGGACAGAGTGGCATTTGATGGTTCTAGAGAGTTCAGCCCAGCACCAAAGATCATGACAGGAGTCGAAATGTTATCGCAGATTGAGGAAGAAAACATCCGCATGGTATATGAAATTCAGGATTTGGTGGCTCCTCCAGTACGTAATATTCGTGCTGCGGGTAGGCAGCGCAGTCACAATTGGAAAAAGAAAAGTATTTTTTATAGTCTTCCGTATTGGAAAACTAACATGTTGAGGCATAATTTGGATGTCATGCACATTGAAAAAAATGTTTGTGATAACATATTGTGGACCATTTTAGGTGTCAGTGGAAAGTCAAAGGACCATGTTAATGCACGCCGTGATTTGGAAGAAATGGGTTTAAGGAAACAGTTTCATTTACAGTTAGCTGAGGGAAACAAGGCATATATGCCTACTGCACAGTATTCGATGACTACAGAGGAGAAAGAGACATTTCTTTCCATTTTGAAGATAGTCAAGGTGCCTGATGGTTACTCTTCTAATATTTCAAAGTGTGTGAATCTGACGAGCAAGACATTGCAAGGGTTGAAAAGTCATGACAATCACATATTACTTCAGCAGTTGATTCCAATCGCAATTTGTGATTGTTTATCCCCCAATGTTGTTCATCCCTTGATTGATATGAGTAATTTTTTTAGACAGCTTTGTTTAAGAAATCAACGAATGAGTGATTTAAAAAGTTTGCAGGACCGAATTGTACTTACGCTTTGTCACTTTGAGAAACTTTTCCCCCCCTCATTTTTCGATGTTATGGTCCACTTAACAGTGCACCTAACTGATGAAGTAATGGCTGCTGGTCCAGTGCAATTCAGGTGGATGTATCCTATTGAACGGTATTTGAGTACATTGAAAAGATTTGTACGCAACAGAGCTCGTCCAGAGGCATCAATAGCCAATGGTTATTTGATGGACGAGTGTACTACCTTTTGTGCAGAATATCTTACGGATATTGAAACAAAATTAGATAAGCCCTCTCGGATTCATGATGGTCCAGTTGGAGAAGGAACCACATTTGATATGGAAAACATCGAGTGGATACAAGCACATCGATATATCTTGTTCAATACTCCATCAGTTGCACCATTAATGCAGTAAGTATCTTATCAATGTGCTTGTATAACTTTTACATGTTTTCTTTGCATAAGTTGATCTTTTAAACATCGCGTAATCATTTGCAGGAAACACATTAATGAGATAAAAGAAGAGATGCATCGTGCGACTGAGTTGCAAATTCAACAATCTCATTATGCGGCATTTCATGATTGGTTCAAGGATTATGTATGTATAAATTGATTTTCATTATGAGTGAAGTATTAAACTAATTCTTTCTGCATATATCAGTATTGATTTTTATAAATTATGTAGGTTCGTAAGCTGAGGGAGTTAGGGGACCCCACGTTACCTGAAGTATTTATCCAACTGGCTGAGGGTCCATCTATAACCGCTCGTCGTTATAAAGCTATTGATGCTAATGGTTTTCGATTTCGCATTAAAGATGTTGACGACAAACGAGCAACACAAAACAGTGGAATCGGTTGTCCCTTTGTCGATTCTGGTTATTACTATAGCCAATTGATAGACATCATTGAAGTTGTATACACACACGGTTTGAAGTACATATTGTTAAAGTGTAATTGGGTTGATCCATTGCGTGGATGTAAAGTCGATCAATATCAGTTTTCATTGGTGAATTTTAACTACATGTTATACAGAAATAATGAACGAGTTGAGAATGAACCTTTCATCTTGACATCACAAGCGGAACAAGTATTCTTCGTTACTTTGCCTTCGGATCCAAGTTGGCAAGTTGTTGTCAAAATGTCTCGGCGAGGAGTGTTTTTATTTGAAGAAGATGAACCCGAGACTGTTCCGTTTGTTTACCAACAACTTGATCAACATACCGTAGTTCAACGTGAAGAAGATATTTATTGGGTCAGAGTGGCTGTTGAAGGAGAAACGGTCGATTTGCATGCTTAATGAAAGGTATAATTGTTTTCCCGCTATTCAGTAGAATGTCCTAGGATATCATAAATTATCTAATCATTTTATAAATCCTTATAAGTTTTAATCCTCACTTTTGTAAGTTAATTCAGTCATAAATATTTAGGTTGATTAACTTTCTGATTTTTTAAAATTCATTCACAACTAATTATTCAATCCATTTTTTGTTTGATTAACAGTTGTACAAGTTTGATTTATTAAGAACAATCCAATTTATCTTTTAAACACTTTGGACTCATTACTGATATTTTGTATGATTGCAGACATGTCAGGGGAAGAGGCAGAAAATCCACATCATCCATCTGAGGCATCTACGTCTCAGGGTCGAGGTATGTTTGACAGTCATTATCTATATTATTTATGTAATTAACATATATATATATATATATAACATTTTTCAATTTATATATAAAATTGTTTTCAACAGGATCAGACTCGGCTGCTTCTTCCTCTCGCAGGAGAGGCCCTGGTCGTGGCATATTAGCATGGAATTCCGACACGACGATAGATGTTTCATTTGATGAGGTATTTCATCCCGTGGGACCGAATGCCCCGGCATTTATTCGTCAGCTGGGTCATATCATACGTGACCCACATCGATTTCCATTGACCACGCGTGATTGGGCTTCTATCCCTCAGGACACATTAGATCGTCTATGGAGGGAGGTTCAGGTAAGAAAATAATTTTACTTTATTTTCTATTTATAAATAATACTAATATGTTTGATTATTTTCAATATAGAAAAATTTGAAAGTATGCCCCGAAGAGTTTCGGCCCGTGTGTATGAGCAAATGCCGTAAGCTGTGGAAAGATTATAAAGGCAAAGTGAAGAGGGACCACTGGGTACCAAATGTGGGTGCCCCTGACATTTTGGAAAAAGTCCCGAGAGGTGTCCTCCCGGCTCAGTGGCGTGACTTGGTTGCATATTGGTCTACTGAGGGTGTTGCAGTTTGTATATTAATTATTTTGCTGTATATATATTTTCAAGAATATGTGATTTGTTTGAAATTTGAATGAATTGAATGTAGGAGGTGTCAACACGCCATTCGGAGAATCGAGCGTTGCAGGGACCAGCTCACAGGCTCGGGACTCGTCACGTGTCTCAGATCCGACATGAGGTATATATTATTCACTTTTTAATTTATTAATTAATATGGTTTTGTGTTTATATTCTTTTAATATACAGTTGCGAGGGCAAGGTGCAGCAAATACTAAAATGTCGGTGTGGATAAGGACTCATGATCGCAATGATCCAGAGGTTGCAGCATTGATAGTAAGTGTATGTACTTACCAATAATTACATAAATCTTTATATTAACATATATATATTTATATATATTTAAATATTTCACAGGATCAATTTGAAGCTGAGTTAGAACATCTGCCAGAGGACCAGCGACAGCTTCCCATGCGACGGGATGAGATCTTTCATCGCATTATTGGTCGGGACGGGCATGGCTATAGTTTGACCTATGGAGCAGGGATTCCTCGTTCTGTAGTGTCACGCGCTGCGGTTGTCGGTCCTGTTGTTGCTCATATGACACAGCAGATGTCAGATTTTGAGGCACGGCTGCGCGCTTCCGAGGAGACAAATGCGCAATTGACAGCTGAGGTTAGAGCACTGCGGGAATATGTGCGTCGAGCTGATGGTACAGGGGATCATACGACGCAGGTATATACTGTATTTATTTATTTAAATTAAATTATTTTTGTTATTAAAATATTTATAATGTTTATTTGTTGTAGGCACCTGGCCCACCAGAAGGAGGTAACAGTGATGGCAACGCGTGACGCACCATATATTCACGAGATATGTTTTTTGTTTTTACTGGTAGGGTTGACATTGATGTACTGTATTTATTCATTTAAGTAATTCATTATTACCATCCATGGTGGTCTTTTAAATATTTTATACACATATTGAGTTTTTGATAAGATAATCTTGAATGATTCTACATTTCAAAAAGTCGAACTAATTCCAACAGATCAATAAATCTGATATTATAGATTATGTATTATCCAATATATTTTTTATAAATTTTTGTATGGTATCGATAAAAGAAATATGTATTAATTAGATGTTATCACTTTTATTTTTCACTTTTGTAATCAATGGGATGACCTTTGCACCCCCGGAGAGCCCCCCGCACCGCCGTACAGCCCCCCGCACCCCCGTACAGCCACCCCCGCACCCCCGTACAGCCCCCCGCACCCCCGTACAGCCCCCCCGCACCCCCGTACAGCCCCCCCGCACCCCCGTACAGCCCCCCGCACCCCCGTACATCCCCCCGAACCCCCGTACTGCCCCCCGCACCCCCGTACAGCCACCCCTGCACCCCCGTACAGCCCCCCGCACCCCCGTGCATCCCCCCGAACCCCCGTACTGCCCCCCGTCACCCGCGTACAGCCCCCCCCCCCCCCCCCCCCCGCACCTCCATACAGCCCCCCGCACCCCCGTACAGCCCCCCCTCACCCCCGTACAACCCCCGCACCCCCGTACTGCCCACTGCACCCCCGTACAGCCCCCCGAACCCCCGTACAGCCCCTCGCCACCCCCGTACAGCCCCCTGCACCCCCGTACAGCCCCCCCCCCCCCCCCCCCCCCCGCACCCCCTTACAGCCCCCCGAACCCCCGTACAGCCCCCCGCCACCCCCGTACAGCCCCCCGCCACCCCGTACAGCCCCCCGCACCCCCGTACAGCCCCCCCCCCCCCCCCCCGTACAGGCCCCCGCCACCCCCATACAGCCCCCCGCACCCCCGTACAACCCCCCCCCCCCCCCCCCGCACCCCCGTACAGCCCCCCGAACCCCCGTACAGCCCCCCACCACCCCCGTACAGCCCCCCGCACCCCCGTACAGCTCCCCCCCCCCCCCCCCCGCACCCCCGTACAGCCCCCCGAACCCCCGTACAGCCCCCCGCCACCCCCGTACAGCCCCCCGCCACCCCGTACAGCCCCCCGCCACCCCCATACAGCCCCCCGCACCCCCGTACAGCCCCCCCCCCCCCCCCCACACCCCCGTACAGCCCCCCGAACCCCCGTACAGCCCCCCGCCACCCCCGTACAGCCCCCCGCACCCCTGTACAGCCCCCCCCCCCCCCCCCCCCGCACCCCCGTACAGCCCCCCGAACCCCCGTACAGCCCCCCGCCACCCCCGTACAGCCCCCCGCCACCCCGTACAGCCCCCCGCACGTCCGATTGTGTCGTTTTCAGCAGCGCGGCGCGCGCTGAAATGGCGCGTTGGGGGGTCAAAACCACACGAACGACCTCCGAATGCCACGAAACCGTACGACAACATCCGGGGCGTCAATTGTGAAATGGTCGGCCAGACGGCACCTCATTCGGAGGTGCCGTGTGACCGCAGCGGCCGGAAACGCGTTTCCGGCGCCGTTAAACACCAAAACGGCGTGCGGCGGTCCGATTCGGAGCAAACGTGCTCCGAACGACCTGAAACCGCACGGGAACGATAGGAATATTATTCCTGAGATGCAGGAGGAGGCCGCACGTCCATCGGACGTGCGGTGCGCGCGGCACGTCCGATTGTGTCGTTTTCAGCAGCGCGGCGCGCGCTGAAATGGCGCGTTGGGGGGTCAAAACCACCCGAACGACCTCCGAATGCCACGAAACCGTACGACAACATCCGGGGCGTCAATTGTGAAATGGTCGGCCAGACGGCACCTCATTCGGAGGTGCCGTGTGACCGCGGCGGCCGGAAACGCGTTTCTGGCGCCGTTAAACACCAAAACGGCGTGCGGCGGTCCGATTCGGAGCAAACGTGCTCCGAACGACCTGAAACCGCACGGGAACGATAGGAATATTATTCCTGAGATGCAGGAGGAGGCCGCACGACCATCGGACGTGCGGTGCGCGCGGCACGTCCGATTGTGTCGTTTTCAGCAGCGCGGCGCGCGCTGAAATGGCGCGTTGGGGGGTCAAAACCACCCGAACGACCTCCGAATGCCACGAAACCGTACGACAACATCCGGGGCGTCAATTGTGAAATGATCGGCCAGACGGCACCTCATTCGGAGGTGCCGTGTGACCGCGGCGGCCGGAAACGCGTTTCTGGCGCCGTTAAACACCAAAACGGCGTGCGGCGGTCCGATTCGGAGAAAACGTGCTCCGAACGACCTGAAACCGCACGGGAACGATATGAATATTATTCCTGAGATGCAGGAGGAGGTCGCACGTCCATCGGACATGCGGTGCGCGCGGCACGTCCGATTGTGTCGTTTTCAGCAGCGCGACACGCGCTGAAATGGCGCGTTGGGGGGTCAAAACCACCCGAACGACCTCCGAATGCCACGAAACCATACGACAACATCCGGGGCGTCAATTGTGAAATGGTCCGCCAGACGGCACCTCATTCGGAGGTGCCGTGTGACTGCGGCGGCCGGAAACGCGTTTCCGGCGCCGTTAAACACCAAAACGGCGTGCGACGGTCCGATTCGGAGCAAACGTGCTCCGAACGACCTGAAACCGCACAGGAACGATAGAAATATTATTCCTGAGATGCAGGAGGATGCCGCACGTCCATCGGACGTGCGGTGCGCGCGGCACGTCCGATTGTGTCGTTTTCAGCAGCGCGGCGCGCGCTGAAATGGCGCGTTGGGGGGTCAAAACCACCCGAACGACCTCCGAATGCCACGAAACCGTACGAAAACATCCGGGGCGTCAATTGTGAAATGGTCGGCCAGACGGCACCTCATTCGGAGGTGCCGTGTGACCGCGGCGGCCGGAAACCCGTTTCTGGCGCCGTTAAACACCAAAACGGCGTGCGGCGGTCCGATTCGGAGAAAACGTGCTCCGAACGACCTGAAACCGCACGGGAACGATAGGAATATTATTCCTGAGATGCAGGAGGAGGCCGCACGACCATCGGACATGCGGTGCGCGCGGCACGTCCGATTGTGTCGTTTTCAGCAGCGCTGCGCGCGCTGAAATGGCGCGTTGGGGGGTCAAAACCACCCGAACGACCTCCGAATGCCACGAAACCGTACGACAACATCCGGGGCGTCAATTGTGAAATGGTCGGCCAGACAGCACCTCATTCGGAGGTGCCGTGTGACCGCGGCGGCCGGAAACGCGTTTCCGGCGCCGTTAAACACCAAAACGGCGTGTGGCCGTCCGATTCGGAGAAAACGTGCTCCGAACGACCTGAAACCGCACGGGAACGATATGAATATTATTCCTGAGATGCAGGAGGAGGCCGCACGTCCATCGGACGTGCGGTGCGCGCGGCACGTCCGATTGTGTCGTTTTCAGCAGCGCGACGCGCGCTGAAATGGCGCGTTGGGGGGTCAAAACCACCCGAACGACCTCTGAATGCCACGAAACCATACGACAACATCCGGGGCGTCAATTGTGAAATGGTCCGCTAGACGGCACCTCATTCGGAGGTGCCGTGTGACTGCGGCGGCCAGAAACGCGTTTCCGGCGCCGTTAAACACCAAAACGGCGTGCGACGGTCCGATTCGGAGCAAACATGCTCCGAACGACCTGAAACCGCACGGGAACGATAGGAATATTATTCCTGAGATGCAGGAGGATGCCGCACGTCCATCGGACGTGCGGTGCGCGCGGCACGTCCGATTGTGTCGTTTTCAGCAGCGCGGCGCGCGCTGAAATGGCGCGTTGGGGGGTCAAAACCACCCGAACGACCTCCGAATGCCACGAAACCATACGACAACATCCGGGGCGTCAATTGTGAAATGGTCGGCCAGACGGCACCTCATTCGGAGGTGCCGTGTGACCGCGGCAGCCGGAAACCCGTTTCCGGCGCCGTTAAACACCAAAACGGCGTGCGGCGGTCCGATTCGGAGCAAACGTGCTCCGAACGACCTGAAACCGCACGAGAACGATAGGAATATTATTCCTGAGATGCAGGAGGAGGCCGCACGACCATCGGACATGCGGTGCGCGCGACACGTCCGATTGTGTCGTTTTCAGCAGCGCGGCGCGCGCTGAAATGGCGCGTTGGGGGGTCAAAACCACCCGAACGACCTCCGAATGCCACGAAACCGTAGAAAAACATCCGGGGCGTCAATTGTGAAATGGTCGGCCAGACGGAACCTCATTCGGAGGTGCCGTGTGACCGCGGCGGCCGGAAACGCGTTTCCGGCGCCGTTAAACACCAAAACGGCGTGCGGCGGTCCGATTCGGAGCAAACGTGCTCCGAACGACCTGAAACCGCACGGGAACGATAGGAATATTATTCCTGAGATGCAGGAGGAGGCCGCACGTCCATCGGACGTGCGGCGCGCGCGGCACGTCCGATTGTGTCATTTTCAGCAGCGCGGCGCGCGCTGAAATGGCGCGTTGGGGGGTCAAAACCACCCGAACGACCTCCGAATGCCACGAAACCATAGGACAACATCCGGGGAGTCAATTGTGAAATGGTCGGCCAGACGGCACCTCATTCGGAGGTGCCGTGTGACCGCGGCGGCCGGAAACGCGTTTCCGGCGCCGTTAAACACCAAAACGGCGTGCGGCGGTCCGATTCGGAGCAAACGTGCTCCGAACGACCTGAAACCGCACGGGAACGATAGGAATATTAATCCTGAGATGCAGGAGGAGGCCGCACGTCCATCGGACGTGCGGTGCGCGCGGCACATCCGATTGTGTCGTTTTCAGCAGCGCGGCGCGCGCTGAAATGGCGCGTTGGGGGGTCAAAACCACCCGAACGACCTCCGAATGCCACGAAACCGTACGACAACATCCGGGGCGTCAATTGTGAAATGGTCGGCCAGACGGCACCTCATTCGGAGATCCGTGTGACCGCGGCGGCCGGAAACGCGTTTCCGGCGCCGTTAAACCCCAAAACGGCGTGCGGCGGTCCGATTCGGAGCAAACATGCTCCGAACGACCTGAAACCGCACGGGAACGATAGGAATATTATTCCTGAGATGCAGGAGGAGGCCGCACGTCCATCGAACGTGCGGTGCGCGCGGCACGTCCGATTGTGTCGTTTTCAGCAGCGCGGCGCGCGCTGAAATGGCGCGTTGGGGGGTCAAAACCACCCAAACGACATCCGAATGCCACGAAACCGTACGACAACATCCGTGGCGTCAATTGTGAAATGGTCGGCCAGACGGAACCTCATTCAGAGGTGCCGTGTGACCGCGGCGGCCGGAAACGCGTTTCTGGCGCCGTTAAACACCAAAACGGCGTGCGGCGGTCCGATTCGGAGCAAACGTGCTCCGAACGACCTGAAACCGCACGGGAACGATAGGAATATTATTCCTGAGATGCAGGAGGAGGCGGCACGTCCATCGGACGTGCGGTGCGCGCGGCACGTCCGATTGTGTCGTTTTCAGCAGCGCGGCGCGCGCTGAAATGGCGCGTTGGGGGGTCAAAACCACCCGAACGACCTCCGAATGCCACGAAACCGTACGACAACATCCGGGGCGTCAATTGTAAAATGGTCGGCCAGACGGCACCTCATTCGGAGGTTCCGTGTGACCGCGGCGGCCGGAAACGCGTTTCCGGCGCCGTTAAACACCAAAACGGCGTGCGGCGGTCCGATTCGGAGCAAACGTGCTCCGAACGACCTGAAACCGCACGGGAACGATAGGAATATTATTCCTGAGATGCAGGAGGAGGCCGCACGACCATCGGACGTGCGGTGCGCGCGACACGTCCGATTGTGTCGTTTTCAGCAGCGCGGAGCGCGCTGAAATGGCGCGTTGGGGGGTCAAAACCACCCGAACGACCTCCGAATGCCACGAAACCATAGGACAACATCCGGGGCGTCAATTGTGAAATGGTCGGCCAGACGGCACCTCATTCGGAGGTGCCGTGTGACCGCGGCGGCCGGAAACGCGTTTCTGGCGCCGTTAAACACCAAAACGGCCTGCGGCGGTCCGATTCGGAGCAAACGTGCTCCGAACGACCTGAAACCGCACGGGAACGATAGGAATATTATTCCTGAGATGCAGGAGGAGGCCGCACGTCCATCGGACGTGCGGTGCGCACGGCACGTCCGATTGTGTCGTTTTCAGCAGCGCGACGCGCGCTGAAATGGCGCGTTGGGGGGTCAAAACCACCCGAACGACCTCCGAATGCCACGAAACCGTACGACAACATCCGGGGCGTCAATTGTGAAATGGTCGGCTAGACGGAACCTCATTCGGAGGTGCCGTGTGACTGCGGCGGCCGGAAACGCGTTTCCGGCGCCGTTAAACACCAAAACGGCGTGCGGCGGTCCGATTCGGAGCAAACGTGCTCCGAACGACCTGAAACCGCACAGGAACGATAGCAATATTATTCCTGAGATGCAGGAGGAGGCCGCACGTCCATCAGACGTGCGGTGCGCGCGGCACGTCCGATTGTGTCGTTTTCAGCAGCGCGGCGCGCGCTGAAATGGTGCGTTGGGGGGTCAAAACCACCCGAACGACCTCCGAATGCCACGAAACAGTACGAAAACATCCGGGGAGTCAATTGTGAAATGGTCGGCCAGACGGCACCTCATTCGGAGGTGCCGTGTGACCGCGGCGGCCGGAAACCCGTTTCTGGCGCCGTTAAACACCAAAACGGCGTGCGGCGGTCCGATTCGGAGCAAACGTGCTCCGAACGACCTGAAACCGCACGGGAACGATAGGAATATTATTCCTGAGATGCAGGAGGATGCCGCACGTCCATCGGACGTGCGGTGCACGCGGCACGTCCGATTGTGTCGTTTTCAGCAGCGCGGCGCGCGCTGAAATGGCGCGTTGGGGGGTCAAAACCACCCGAACGACCTCCGAATGCCACGAAACCGTAGGACAACATCCGGGGCGTCAATTGTGAAATGGTCGGCCAGACGGAACCTCATTCGGAGGTGCCGTGTGACCGCGGCGGCCGGAAACGCGTTTCCGGCGCCGTTAAACACCAAAACGGCGTGCGGCGGTCCGATTCGGAGCAAACGTGCTCCGAACGACCTGAAACCGCACGGAAATGATAGGAATATTATTCCTGAGATGCAGGAGGAGGCCGCACGTCCATCGGACGTGCGGTGCGCGCGGCACGTCCGATTGTGTCGTTTTCAGCAGCGCGGCGCACGCTGAAATGGCGCGTTGGGGGGTCAAAACCACCCGAACGACCTTTGAATGTCACGAAACTGTAGGACAACATCCGGGGCGTCAATTTTGAAATGGTCAGCCAGACGGAACCTCATTTGGAGGTGCCGTGTGACCGCGGCGGCCGGAAACGTGTTTCCGGCGCCGTTAAACACCAAAACGGCGTGCGGCGGTCCGATTCGGAGCAAACGTGCTCCGAACGACCTGAAATGAGATTATTTCTTGAATCGAAGTTTTTAAATTATTATAGCACAATGATTTGATATTATATATATATTAAATATATATTAAATATATATTAAAACATTTAAAATATATTATATATATATATATATATTTAAAATATTGTATTTAATAGTATATATATATATATATATTTATAGCACAATGATTTGTATTTAAAATATTGTATTTAATAGTATATATATATTATAGCACAATGATTTGTATTTAAAATATTGTATTTAATAGTATATATATATTATAGCACAATGATTTGATATTATATATATATTAAATATATATTAAATATATATTAAAACATTTAAAATATATTATATATATATATATTTATTTATATTCAATTCAATAAAAAAAAATTTAAAAAAATCTTTTTTTTAGAATAGCGACCGCCATTGGCGGTCGCTGCGCGGCCGCTAAAGCCCTTTAGCGACCGCCAATGGCGGTCGCTAATGGCCTTATTTATAGTAGTGTAGCCTCAGTTTTATCTTTATCCCTTTTGGATACTGGTTCCACACATAGCTTTATCTCCGTTTCTGTCGTGGAGACACTAGTGCAGAAATCATTTTTTATGTCACCATTTTTTACGTCGGTTATATATAACCGACGTAACAATGCGGTGAGTAGATTTTTCACGTCAGTTATTTTAATAACCGACGTTACAAATCGAGCCTGTTGTGTTTTTACGTCGGTTATCTTATAACGGACGTAAAAAACCAATGTGCGGGGGGTTTTTTACGTCGGTTATTTTGTAACCGACGTAAAAAACCCGATATCGACACGTTTTTTACGTCGGTTATCAAATAACCCACGTAAAAAACCAAAGCGCGGCGTTTTTTACGTCGGTTATTTTATAACCGACATAAAAAAACCCCCGGGGCTTTGGTTTTTTACGTCGGTTATTTGATAACTGACGTAAAAAACGCGTAGATATCGGGTTTTTTTATGTCGGTTATTTGGAAACCGACCTAAAAAACCCCGCGTTCATTGGTTTTTTACGTCGGTTATCTTATAACCGGCGTAAAAAACCAAAGCCCCGGGGGGTTTTTTACGTCGGTTTCCAAATAACCAACGTAAAAAAACCCGATATCTACGCGTTTTTTACGTCGGTTATAAAATAACCGACGTAAAAAACCAAAGTGCGGGAGCTTTTTTACGTCGGTTTTAAGATAACCGACGTAAAAAAGCTAAATAATAGTTTATAACATCGGTTATATAATAACCGACGTTATAAATCATTTAAAAAAATTAAAGCCCGTGTTCTGTCATTTATGATTTTTTCGATTGACAGTCGCCGGCTCGTCTCTCTCTCGCGCGGTAAACCCTAATCGGCTCGTCGATCACCTGCATTACACTCATTTTGGCTTCATTGTTTATCTTCTTCACTCCTCTCGGATCTATCATCTCAACTCGCAACATTCAAGTAAGCCTTCCACGAATTTATTTCGTTCGTTTTTGTTTCGATTCTTGATGTTCTTTTCGTTCGTTTTTGAATCTCGTGGAATTTTTTTTATTGCAAATGGTTATTATGTTCATTCAACTCGCAACATTCAAATCAAAAATGGTTATTAAAACATTGAGGATTAGCTTCAGCAAAATCTGAAAAATAATGGGTGGTACTGTAACGTTCCATTCTTCCAGCAACATTATTATTTCCTACTTAGCTGGAATGTGTCTTTCTTGATGAAGATTGGTAGTACTTATTTTCTTAAAATCATATTTTCAATATGATTGTCCAGAAAATTATTTTCATGAATGAAATTAGACCAAGTACAATCGGTAATACCTATCCTTAAAATTTCATTCAACATTCTTACATCATAATATTTTTTCAAAAAATTATGATTTTTAGAACTCCTAGATCAGAAAACCATCATTTGTTTTCATCTGCATTCATAAAAATATCAATTCATACCTATTACAATCAAATATTTCATTCTGGACTCATGGTGAGTCTGATAATACATTTCTTCTTTCAATCATCTCCTAAAAATGATGGACCTTTTCATGCAAAGTGTATCTGATTTCTTGAATACGATGGTATGTCCGATTTTCAACAAAACCAAGTGAGGTGATTTCTTTTATTATTAATAATTCATAAAAAAATTATAATAACGAAATATTATTATCATCCTTTTCAGATTTTTCATTATAAAAAAGGTAAAGGGTACTTTCTTTTCATTCTCAAGTTAAATTATATTTTTTATAAAGGTCTTTTCTATCTAGGTAGAAATAATTTAATGATAATTAGATTGAATTAGGTATATTATCTTATCTTACCATCCAAACACATTTGTATGTATTAATAATTATTATGTTTTGTAAAAACAATTATGACCTCCATTTCATTTTTGTTAGTTAATTGATCTATGAAAGTGTTATAAATGATTTGATGATCACGATTCACCCATATATATGGTTAGTCATTATGTGACATTTGGGTCCATAATATCCTTCTAATGAATTCGACAATGCATTATATATCATAGATCAATATGAGATACAGATGGTTATACCATGTCCAATGTGTTATGTGATGTGTCTGGTAAGAAATATTATAATAAATTATAGGAAAGGTGATTAACATATCCCAATATGAGGTGAATGAAACTATGTTTTCCCTTGACATATGTTATGACTTATATGATTATGTTTGTGCCACACTCTTATGTTATTCCACATACCAATGTTGTGATCTTGTGAATAAGGTTTTTTGAATAATGTTCCCACTATCATATAAATCATGTCTTATGTTATGCTAAAATTGTTATACTTGGACTCAGGTTTTATGATCTATGATTATATAGAACTGTTTCACTTATCTTTTTGATCATGTGCTTTGTGTATGCTCTTATACCCCCATGGATAAATTTTTATGAGATTAGATATTATATTTATATATATCATGTTTACCCATAATGAGTATCATAAATCAAAACTTTTATTATTTTCATTCCCTAAGTTATAAAAATAAGTATTATGTAGGATGATTCAAAAATTTAATCTGTGAGATGAGTTGTTTTATGTGTGAAACCCTGGCCAAACACATATGTATTTTTTTGTTGGTATTACATATATATAGTTCAACATATACTTTTTTTTACATTACCATGATATTAACATTACTTTTTCTAAAGAAATATTAATGTCCTTAGATTATATATCGGATCAAAAGGATATAGTAATTCTAATATATAATCAGAATGATCAGATAATATGACAATATTATTAAACATAAAAAAAATGGTCTATATTCATATTTTTAACATGACACTTACGATGTATAGCTATTTGGTGTTGGGTACTTATGAAAACTACTACTACTTTCAAGATTTGTTTTATATTTTAAATTGTTTTACATTCAAATTATGATTTTTTTCATATAAACATGTTTTGTTTTATCTTAAAAATATATATTTTTTGTTGATATTTGTTATAGGTAATAATGAGTCAAATTTGGATTACGGCACATCGAATGAGCAATGAATTTGAGGAAGGAGTTGATGCCTTTTTGGAATTTGCAAAACGAAATGTTCCAAGTAGTGACATTTTTTTCTGTCCATGCCCGAAATGTTTGAATATGAAGAAGTTGAAAAGTAGAGAGATAAAAGATCATCTGATATGTCATGGTTTTAATCTGAGTTACAGCCCTTGGATTTGGCATGGTGAAACTGGACGGAATGTCACTGATGATGATGATTCGCAAGATGGTAACTCCGATGGAATTGAAGAAATGATTCATGATATTGTAGCAGAACAAATTGAGATAGAACCGACAGTTTCACGTCTATATGGTGATGCTGAAAAACCATTATATCCCAGTTTTCTAGATTTTACGGTTCTGTCGGCGGTGTTAAGATTGATTAACCTGAAGGCGAAGCATGGATGGAGTGACAGAAGTTTTATAGAGCTGCTACAATTGATGAAAGACATTCTTCCAAAAGATAAAGATCTTCCAGATTCACATTACAAAGCCAAGAAAATATTATACCCGATGGGATTGGGATACAATAAAATACATGCCTGTCCGAATGAATGCATTATATATAGGAAGGAATATGAATTTCTGTCAGAGTGTCCAAAATGTGGGACATCACGGTATAAGGTGAAAGAAAAATCATAGGGTGATGTAGAGATTACAAAGCTCCTTTCAAAGGTATTTTGGTATCTTCCTATAATTAATCGTTTCAAACGTTTATTTGCTAATTCACATGATGCAAAAAGGTTAAGATGGCATGCTGAAGAGCGGGTATGTGATGGAAAAATACGTCATCCAGCTGATTGTCCACAATGGAAGAAAATTGATGCGCAGTACTCTACTTTTGGAAATGAAATAAGAAATCTCAGACTAGGGTTGTGCACAGATGGAATGAATCCATACCGAACACTCAGTAGCACACATAGTTCATGGCCTGTTTTATTGGTAATTTACAACCTCTCTCCTGAAGTTTGTATGAAGTGCAAATATGTCATGTTGAGTACAATGATCTCTGGTCCAAAGCAACCCGGTAATGATATTGATGTTTACTTGTCACCGTTGATTGATGATTTGAAACTGTTATGGGCTGATGGTATTAGGGTGTATGATTCTTATAAAATGGAATATTTTCAACTGCATGCAGTGCTTCTGTTCACTATAAATGACCTCCCAGCATATGGAAATTTGTCTGGATACAGTGTTAAAGGGCATAAAGCATGTCCAATTTGCGAACAACAGACGTCCTATTGTCAATTGCATCATGGGAGGAAAACAATGTACATGGGTCATCGAAAGTTTTTGCCTATGGAACACCCTTATAGAAGACTAAAAAAGGCATTTAATGGCTCACAAGAATTTGATACTGCTCCAAAACCTTTGTCCCATGATCTGTATTTTGAGAGGGTGAAAAACATTGACGTGACATTGGGAAAGACACAGAAATCTGGTAATGATAGAGATATTTGGAAGAAAAGGTCAATTTTTTTTGAGCTACCATATTGGAGGTATCATGAAGTTAAACATAATATTGATGTCATGAACGTGGAGAAGAATATATGTGATTCTTTTATTGGAACATTGTTAGATATTAAAGGAAAGACTAAAGATGGGTTGAATGCAAGATTAGACTTACTATCAAGGGGAATACGTTTGGAGTTAGCTCCCACTCCTAAAGGAAGACGAACATTTCTTCCCCCGGCTTGTCATACATTATCGAAGAGGGAGAAAATTAGCTTCTGTCAGTGTCTTCATGATACCAAAGTGCCTCAAGGTTATTCTTCTAATGTAAAAAATTTTGTCTCATTGAAGGACTTGAAGTTGATAGGTATGAAATCACATGATTGTCACATCATGATGCAACAAATTCTACCAGTTGCATTGCATGTAATATTGTCCATTCGTTTCAGAAAGACTATAATTAAGTTGTGTTATTTTTTCAATTCAATTTGTAACAAGGCGATTGATGTGAATGCTTTGAACATTTTGGAAAAGGATGCAATTTTTATACTTTGTCAATTGGAAATGTATTTTCCTCCAACTTTTTTTGATATAATGGTGCATTTAATGATTCATCTGGTTCGAGAAATAAAGCTTTGTGGGCCTGTATATCTTCGTTGGATGTATCCTTTTGAAAGGTATATGAAAATATTAAAGGGGTATGTTAAAAATCTATATCGACCTGAAGCCTCCATTATTGAAAAGTATATTTCTGAGGAGGTAGCAGAGTTTTGTATGAGCTACTTGGCTGCGGCGCAACACATAGGTTTGCCTCCATCTCGCCATGAACGAGTTAATAATGAGGGAAAGGGGATTCGCGGCTTGAAAGTCAAATCATTGTCAGCTGAACAGATGAAGAAGTTAGAATCATACATCTTGAATAACATAGCTGATGCTCAACCATATATCACATTTCATATTAATGAGTTGAAACAATGTCATCCAAAGAAGAAAGAAATGTGGATTTTGAATGAGCAAAACAAAACTTTTTTGTCATGGATTAAAAAGACTTTGCTTGGTAGATCAGATGTATCAGAGACATTAAAATGGATAGTGGGTGGTCCATGTTTAAATGTGATAACAAGGTCTGGTTATGACAGTAATGGTTATACATTTCATACAAAAGCTCAGGACAACAGAAGTGCAGTTCAGAATAGTGGTGTATTGGTGTTTGCAGAAGCAATGCATTTTTTGAGTGCTAAGGACAAAAACCCAATTTCTGCATCAAATGCATATTATGGAGTGATTGAAGACATATGGGAGGTTGATTACTTTAAAATTAAAGTTCCCGTTTTTAACTGTAAATGGTTTAACGGTAACAACAGTGTCAGACACGATGAATTTGGAATGACACTTGTTAATCTGAATAGATTGGAAGACACAGATGATTCTTTTATAATGGCAACACATGAAAAACAATTTTTTTATGTAGTAGATCAATCAGATATGTAGTGGGCTGTTGTTTTACAAGGGAAAAAACAATATGTTGGTGAGGATGAACTTGATGAATATGCTGATTTATGTGAGATCCCTACTTCAATGGAAATATTAACAGAACATAATGACGATCATGTTGAAGACATAGTTTGTGCCAAAAGGAACGATCATGACGAAGGAATTTGGGAAAACAATCCATCTGTACATTCCTAAAATTAAAGGTAACATATGTTTATTTCTTGTTTACATTTATTTTTTCCATAAATGTTAGATATTGTAAGTTTTTTATTTATTAAAACATGTTTTAAAATAAAATAAGTATATGTTATTGTTTGTTTTAAGTTTGTCTTGTTTACTTTATCATGTTTACAACCATTACATGAATTTTAAAATGCTTATTTTTGTTCACTGACAATTACTTTACCATGTTTACAATGTTTACCAAGTTTACCATTTTTACCATTTTTACCATCTTGACCATCTTGACCATCTTTGCCATCTTTACCATTGTTTAACATGCTTACCATATTACCAATGTTTACTATTATGTAACTTAGTACACTTTTCTATTTTTTGATTATAGTAGTATTAAAATATTTGAATTTGTATATTTTTTCACTGACAATTAATTTACCATGTTTACAATGTTTACCAGGTTTACCATTTTTTCCATTTTTTACCATCTTGACCATCTTGACCATCTTTTCCATCTTTACCATTGTTTAACATGCTTACCATATTACCAATGTTTACTATTATGTAACCTAGTACACTTTTCTATTTTCTGATTACAGTGTAGTATTAAAATATTTGAATTTATATATTTGTGAACTGACATTTGTTTTTTTGATTTGAAGGATAATGACAGATCATTCAGATGATCAACCACATGATTCTGGGGAGGAGCATATTGCTGGTCATACCTCTGGGGATGAACATTCCCATGCTCCTATTACGACAAAGAGTTCAAAGGTTGGTAAACGTGGTTGCACACGTTTACCAAAATTATCACTTGCCCGTACGCAGGATCAGAGGATAGTAGTTGAGTTTGATGATGATGATATTCCTAGAGGTCTGAATGCCAAATATTTTAAGAGTTTTGTTGCAACTCAGGCTAAGACCAAAGTAAGAATTCTGTATGATGATTGGAGAGGTGTGGATAAAGCGATTATCTCTCAGTTGTGGGAGACGATTTTGGTAAGATCTTTTGTCATTGTTTGACCATTCTTTTAATGTTTCTGGTATATATAATATGTTTAACCTCTTCTTTATCAGATGACATTTGATATTCCTGACACTGGAGGAGTCAGGAAGAAATGCTTATCATTGGCTGCCAGGAGATGGAGGGATTTCAAATCAACCCTCACATCTGATTTCATTTATGGTCATAGGAGTCATGAAAATCCATGTCGTATATATCCTTTTATAGATGAAGACACATGGAGACAGTTTTTTGAAAGTAGAAAAAAAGAGTCATTTCTGGTAAGGGCAATGTAAACTTTTATATACTATCTTATATAAATGATTTTATTAATGTTTTGTTAATGATTTCTTATTCTTAAATTACAGCAAACAAGGAAAGCTCATCAGGAGATCCAATCTAAAAATGTATACCCTCATAGTTTATCTCGGGGAGGGTATACATTATTGGAAGAAAAAATGATAGTGGAAAAATTTCAACAACTAAGAGCTGAGTCTTCAAGCTCTGGAGTGGTGGCCCCTCCATCCCCTCCATCTAGACATGAAAAATGGAAGAGAGCTCGGAAGGGAAAAAAAGGGCAATATCTTTCGGAAGAATCGAGAATCGTAGCTGAGAGGATTGTAAGATATCTATTTAATTTATTTAAGTTAACTTTTTTCTTCATATAAGTTTCAATCACTATAGAAATGTTCAATTAATTAATACAGGACTCTCTTGAGGAGCAGAGTTCAGAGAGGACATTTACAGCTACTGGGAGCGAAGATATTTTATTTGCAGCATTGGGAAGGCCCGAACATCCTGGTCGTGTAAGAGGATATCCGACAGGTGTATCGGTAAGAAAAGTGTTTCCACGTTCTTCAACTTCTAACATTGAGGGGGTTTATAAAAAAAATAGAATCCTTGGAGGCTGAAGTTCAAAATATTAATGCGACGATGGAAGACAATATTAGAGATTCGGTGCAGTCTATGTTTGCAGAAATGCAAAGACAATTTCAGACTGCAGCTCCCACTCCTCCACCTCCCCCTGCAGACCCCATTATTTATCCTCCACCTCCGCCAGTAGCTCCCACTCCCCCACCTCAGCCTGCGGACCCCATTTTTTATCCTACACCTCCACCGCAGCTTCCTACATATTGCGAGTTGTATGTTGATGATTCTCAACATCATATAGTAGCATACGGGTTGGTATATTGTATAGGAGATATAGTTCATCATCAACAATTAGAGGTAGAGAATCAGAGGGTCACTGTACAGGATATTATAGATAGATCAGCTAGGGTACAAATACCTACAGATGAGGTGGCGACAGTTGGACAGAGTATCGACCATTTTTTAGTTTGTCCATCCAGACTTCATCGACTCATTACCATAGAGGTATGAATGTTATATCTTTTATTTTATTTTTTTATTAAAGTTGTTTTATCATTTGAAAACTACTATAATTCTCAATTTTTTTTTCACAGGAATACTTCAAAGGTAAAGAAATACTGTATAGACAACAACAAAGACAACAGGCTATGACATCAGATACAGATTCCAGTGGTCTTGACAGATTGTCAAGATATTCACATTTGTTGTTAGATTTTTATGAGTTTCCAATGGAATCTCATGTTTTTGGATGTGAAATAAGTGTGGGGATTACAAAATCTGATATCATGGAGCTTGTTACTGGAGATAAGTTGGGCATCAACGTGGTGCAAATTTTTTCCATGTAAGTCTTAACATCTTTTCCCTGCGTTATAATTATTAAAAATGTATACTTATATATATTTTGTATTAGGTATCTTTATAAAATTTGTGAGAGGAATGAACTGACAGAAGTATATGGATTCATGGACCCGCAATTGATTTCCCCTGAAGCATGTGCATTGACTGAGGAACAAAGAATGTTTTATATTGCTGAAATATTTGAAAAGAATATAATCCAACAATGTTGGATGATGCCTTTTTGTAAGAGGTAGGAAACACATTTCTCTCAAAGAGTTAATTATCTTTTAACATAAAAAACCACTAACATTAAATTTCCTTTTATCAGTAATCATTGGATGTTAGGGATTTTTTGCCCAAGGGAGAAAGCTCTTTATTGGATATGCTCTGTTCATGGTGATGTGCGGGCAAGTTTTAAGAATATATTGGAAAAGTAAGTTTCAATTTCTCAATAGTTTTATATATTATAATGAATTTTAAATTTACCCCATTCGTATTATTTTCTAACAGTGCATGGGTCTACTTTCGAAAAAACACAAAGAAAAGAAATGCAAAGATCAAATATGTAAAGGCGAAGGTAAATTTCCTTTTATAATTTGTACTTTTTGATTTATTACATAAAAATAATATATTGAATTTACACTCATTCAAAACAGAATTGTCATGAACAACAAGGCCTCATTGAATGCGGATATTATATGTTAAGATTTGTGTATGAAATAATAACAACTGGGACAGTTGTGAATTTTGACCTGGTACGATTTCCTCTTAAACTTTGCCATCATATTTCAATTTGATTTATTCATTATACACGTTAACTATCTTATTTTTCATTTGTAGCTTTTTGATGACCCTCAACCCTATACTGCTGAAGACATCAAACACGTACAAGTGGAGTGGTCAAATTATTTTACAGGTTTGATTGAATTTTAGTTGTTTGTAATGTAAAATGTAATTTTGAATATTTTCATTTTAATTGTCTATTTGGTAGTTTTTTAGGTTTGATTTTGTTTTTTTTTTTGAATTTGATAGTGTAAGTTTTGAATGTTATATAAGTGAATGTTTAATTTTGCTCTACTTATTGTTTTGGTCTACTTTTGATGGTTCTTCTGGTATGGATTTGGGTCTGTGGGGGAGGGGTTCCCAAGGTGTGTGGGTGTGTTCAGTGGGGTTGGGGGTGTCCAGCGGTCTGGGAGGGATGTCCGGTGGGGTGGGGGGACAGTCTTGGGGGGTGGCAGGGATGTCCAGGGGTGTGGGAAGCCGGTCCAGGGGTGTGGGAGTGCTGTCCAGGGGTGGGGGGGTTGTCCAGGGGTGTGGTGGGGGCTGTCAAGTGGGGTGAGGGGGTTAGGAGGTACTGTTCAGTCAGGTGGGGGGTTGTCGAGGGGTGTTTGGGGGTGTCCGGGGGTCGGGGGGCAGTCCAGGAGTGTGGTGGGGGCTCCAATGGGGTGGGGGAGGGTTGTCCAAGGGGTATACATGAGGGTGGGATCTCCAATGGGGTGGGGGAGGGATTTCCAGGGGGTATACATGAGGGTGAGGGCTCCAACGGGGTGGGGGGGGGGGGCTGTCCATGGGGTATAAATGAGGGTGGATGCTTTCTAGTGGGTAAGTTTTATATGTTATCTATTTACATGCTTATTTTTGATGTACTTCTGTTTTTGTGGTATGATTTCTTGATTTATTTTCTAGTTGATTCTGGTGGAGAGAAGATCACTGCATTCTGTTTAAAAAAAATTGGGTTTATCACGTCGGTTATTTAATAACCGACGTGATAAAATGCCTAGAAAATAGTTTATCATGTCGGTTATTTAATAACCGACGTTATAAAAGGCCTGGAAAATAGTTTATAATGTCGGTTATTTAATAACCGACGTGATAAAAGGCCTTGAAAATGGTTTATCACATCGGTTATTTAATAACTGACATGATAAAAGGCCTGGAGAATGGTTTATCACATCGGTTATATAATAACCGACATGATAAAGGGCCTGGAGAATGGTTTAGCATGTCAGTTATTGAATAACTGACGTGCTAAACGGCCTGGACAATGGTTTATCACGTCGGTTATTGACTAACCGACGTGATAAACCCCCGCCCACCAGTTTATCACGGCGGTTATACAATAACCGACATGATAAACCCCCCTCCCCCGGTTTTTCACGTCGGTTTTATATGAACCGACGTGATAAACCACGCTCAGCCCAGTTTATCACGTCGGTTCTTATAGAACAGACGTGATAAACCACCCTCACCCCTGTTTATCACATCGGTTCTATATGAACCGACGTGATAAACCCCCTCACCCCTTGTTTATCACGTCGGTTGTTTAAGAACGGACGTGATAAACCATTGTCCAGGACGTTTATCACGTCGTTTCTTCGATAACCGACGTGATAAACCATTCTCCAGGCCTTTTATCACGTCTGTTCTAAAATAACCGACGTGATAAACCATTCTCCAGGCCCTTTATCATGTCGGTTCTAAAATAACTGACTTGATAAACTTTGCGATTTTATGTTTTTGACGTCGGTTTTTAAATAACCGATGTCAAAAACCTTATTTATAACATCGCACGTATTAACGTCGGCTAGAAACGGACGTAAAAAATTAAAAATAACCGACGTAAAAAATGTTTTCTGCACTAGTGAGAGCCTTGGGCTCTGCATCTTTTCTTCTACCGACTCATTGACACTAGACACACCTTTGGTAACAAGGACATCTAGTGTACGCCAGTGTAGAGAGTGACCTCTCGAGGTTGTAAGGTATCGCTTCTTATGGGATCTCTATGTCCTAGAGATGACAGGCTATGATGTCATCCTCAGCATGGATTGTTTGATTCCCTTTCAGGCAGTCATTGACTATTATCGCTGCAGAGTGAGTTTCGTCTCACCAGAGGGTGAATCTTTTCTTAATAGAGGCAAATGGGACGTTCGGGCGAGTCGGGTGGGACATGAGCATCTTGGGCTAGGAGGGGTGACAGCCTAGATTGCTAGTCTTTATCTGGATGATTAGGGGACTCCACAGTTCGACTTTCCTCTAGTGGTGGATGATTTTAGGTACATCTTTCGAGAGGACTTTTTAGGTTTGCCTCCGGAGCGTGAGGTGGACTTCTCTATTGAGCTCGCGCCAGGAGTGGCACCAATGTCCATTCCTCCCTATAGGATGGCCACACCTGAGTTGCAGGAGCTCAAGAAGCAGTTGGAGGAGCTACAGGATAAGGGTTTCATCCGACCCAGTACTTCTCTGTGGGGTTATCCTGTCCTGTTTGCGAAGAAGGCAGACGATACCCTTCGGATTTGTGTGGATTATTGGAAGTTGAACCAGTTGATGGTCAAGAACCGATATCCCTTGCCGAGGATCGATGACCTTTTTCATCAGCTTCAAGGAGACCAGGTGTTCTCTAAGATCGACTTGTGGTCTGGTTATCATCAGTTGCATGTTAGAACATCAGATATACCTCTAGAAGCCTTCAGGAGCAGGTATGGTCTATATGAGTATATAGTCATGTCGTTCGGTCTCACGAATGCACCTTCAGTTTTCATTGCACTAATAAACCGAGTGTTCCATCCTTACTTGGACTCTTTCATCGTGGTCTTCATAGACGATATCTTGGTGTACTCTCACACTCGACACGACCATGCCACACATCTTGAGATTGTTCTGAGTACACTGAGAGAGCATCGGCTTTATGATAAACTTTCGAAGTGCCACTTCTGGATGGATCAGATTCACTTCTTGGGTCACGTCATCTCTGAGGTAGGAGTATCAGTGGACCTAGAGAAAGTGAGAGCTATAGTTTCATGGGAGCAGCTGAAGAAAATCTTTGAGGTACGGAGTTTAGTAGGGCTAGTTGGATACTATAGACGCTTCATTCAGGACTTTTCTCATCTAGAATCATCCTTGACAGCTCTGACCAAGAAGGGGGAGAAGTTCTTATGGTCAGATTCTTGTGAGTCAGCCTTTCAGGAGCTGAAAGGGAGGTTGACATCAGCACCGATACTAGTCTGGCCAGAGCCAGGAAAGAGCTACATTGTTTACTATGATGCTTCAGGTATTGGGCTAGGAGTTGTGCTTATGCAGGGGGATGGAGTCGTTGCGTATGGGTCTTGGCAGTTGAGGCCACATGAGAGGAACTACCTAACACACGATCTGGAGTTGGCAGCTGTTGTTCATGCCTTACGTTGTTGGAGACACTATCTTCTGGGAGAACACTTTTTGGTCTTCACGGACCACAAGAGTCTCAAGTAGATCTTCAATCAGCGTGATCTGAATCTGAGGCAGTGCAGGTGGGTTGAGTATCTACAATCTTTTGACTTCGAGATCGCCTATACACCGGGTAACATCAATGCAGTGGCAGATGCGTTGAGAAGGAGAACTCAGGTTCAGGCAGTTCAGGAGGCCAGCAGTGAGTGGCAGCTTATGGCTCTATTCTCTGAGATGCATCTGGAGGTGCACAACAGACAGGGATAGACCTTACTATTTTCTATAGTTGTTACCCCTACACTACTTGATCGGTTATGAATGAGGCAACTATCAAACTCAGAAGGCTTAGTCCAGCGGGAGAGTGTGTCAGGAGGGGACCCTCTTCCTGGATGGATAGTGGGTGAGGATGAGATCTTGCATTTTCAGGAAGAGGTATGGGTGCCAGTAGACATACACGAGGAGCTGATGCGGTATTTTTATTCTATGTTTGGGCAGTTCATCCTGGCGTCACCAAGATGTATCGGGACCTTCATCGCCAATATTGGTGGCTAGGTATGAAGAAGGATGTTGCTGGTTTTGTCATGAGATGTTCTACTTGTCAACAGTTGAAAGGAGAGCATCAGTGACCAATGGGACTTTTGCAGCATTTACCCATTCCGGAGTGTAAGTGGAACAATGTTCAGATGGACTTCGTGACCGGGTTTCCAAGATCACCTCGGGGGAACGATGTTGTTTGGGTCGTCGTCGACAGGCTCACGAAGGTTTCCCACTTCTTACCGATCAAGGAGACCTTCAGTGTCGATGATCTGGTACGACTTTACATCACAGAGATTATTCATCTTCATGGATTTTCACGCTCTATTGTTTCGTACAGAGATGTGTTCTTTACCTCTTAGTTTTGGCAGGGACTTCAGAAGGCCTTGGGTACACAGGTACTTTTGAGTACAGCATACCATCCCCAGACTGATGATCAGTCCGAGGGCACGATCCAGGTGCTTGAGGATATGCTCCGGGCTGGCATCCTTGACTTTGGCGGTTCTTGGGAGAAACATATTCCTCTGGTGGAGTTCGACTACAACAACAGTTTCCAGGCGACCATTCAGATGGCACCATATGAGGCTTTGTATGGTAGGTCATGCCGATCACCCTTATGTTGGCCGGAGGCAGGAGAGGCAGCTTTGCTAGGATCTCATCTTGTTCAGGATACCTCAGAGCAGATAGAGAGGATTCAGAAGAGGATGGCTACAGCACAGTCTCGACAGAAGTCTTATGCTGATCAGCGGAGATGACCTCTGGAGTTCGAGGTCGGTGATCAGGTTTTCCTGTGTGTCGCACCAAGGTTGGGACACAAGAGGATTCAGAGACAGGGTAAGCTTTCACCACGGTACGTCGGGTCGTTTGAGGTCTTGGAGAGAGTTGGGTTGGTCGCCTATCAGTTGCAGCTACCTCAGAGGTATCGGGCCATGCATGACGTCTTCCACATCTCATAGCTCCGACATTACTTTTCAGACCCGTATCGCGTCTTTCAGCTCGAGGAAGTCGAGCTTGAAGCAGATGCATCATTCGAGGAGCATCCTATCCAGATTGTCGATCGTAGTATGAAGGTTCTCCGTGGGCGGTCTGTTCCTCTGGTACGGGTGCTATGGCAGCACAGGCAGGTACAGGAAGAGACCTGGGAGAGGGAGACCGATGTACGATCGCAGTGGCCGGAGCTGTTTGGGGTTTCTTCTTCTCCACCTCATTAAGGAAATTTGGGGACAAATTTCTTTAGGGGGGAACTTTGTAAGAACCCGGATCTTCTTTTAGGTATGTTTTTCCTTTTTCTGGAGTTTTTGAGAAAAATGAAGTTTTTCGAAATTTTTGAAGTACACGTCGTGTACTCTTCTCCGGCTTGAAGCTGTGTGATGGTCGTGCCCAGGCCAAACACACAGTGTGTAGGGGTGACGTGGAGGCCGATATTGGCGGAGTATGGAAAAACCCACTACACGTCGTGTACTTTTTCTTTTTTTCACAAAATGAACTGGGGTCATGCCTGACACACAAAAACACCTCCTTATAGGTTCCATTCGTCTGAGAGTGACCCTTATGGCTGAATCTTCGATGATCTTCCGCCTTGTCGTCCGTTCTCTGATTCGAGCACGGTCGATTGTGTTGAAATCACAGTGGTGAGTTCTTCCTTCTACTTTATCCTTGTTTCAGGATTCCTCCTCGTTCCCAAGTTATCATGGGATGAACATTTTGTGAGTTTTCTCATATCTTCATCGTTCTAAGGGGAATTTGTCAACGAGGTTCATGTATATAGATCTTCTAGGATCAAGGTAGGTTTTTTGTGCCTTTTTGTGGAAAGTTGGTGAGTATGTTTTGCAAATTCCACCAATACCCTTGAACGGGGTATTGCGTGTTACCTGCTTTTCTCTGTTGTTTGCCTGATTTGATTGATTGCTATAATAGAGGTTTATGCTTGTGAGTAGAGTAATTTATTTTGTGCTCAGGGAGCTTTTCCATGATTGTTCTTACTGTTTGGCATTTTTCCAGTTTCCCTGCCTAGTCATAGGATAATGGAACTGCTACTTTTTATGCTGTTGAGCTTTAGAATGATAGCCAAGTAGTTCTTGAGGTTTACTTTGACGATGTACATGCATGCTGAGCATTTTTTACCTTTCACTCAGGACTATGGGAACCTAGAGTAGTAGACCAAAGGGATAATTGACGGAAGGGATTCTCCAGAGTCTCTTTTAATTATGATGTGAGGCCATAGGGGGAATTGATGTTGAGTGATTCCTCAGAGAGTCTATCTTTCCTAGATGTGGGCCACAAGGGGAATATACATTGAGTGCTTCCCCAGAGATCTTTTATCATGATACGAGACTATAGGGGGAATTGACGGTGAGTGCTTCCCCAGAGAGTCTATTAATTACATAGTTGAACCAAAGGGGTGAGACTGTGTGTGCCTCCTAGAGGGTTTCTAGTACTTATAGGTTGAACCATAGGGGTTAGGCTGTGAGAAATACCCAGAGGGTTACCTGTTTTCTTTATTGTTGTTGGCTGTTTACTTGTGTACTTTGTTTGTTAGAACTGTGGATTGTAGCTGCTTGTGCTTTTCTGTTTACTGCTTCTTGTTTTATTACTGCCATGTATTCATTGACTGTTAGGCACAAATATTTGGGTGATTTCCTACTAGGATTGTATCTCACACCATGTTTAGGCCATGCTTTTGGGCCCAAACAGACTATGCTGCTGAAGGTATAGATAAGGGCAAGCGCTCTTCTACTTCAGGTTCTTGATTGCACTGGAGCTGGAGAGCATGGGACCGAGCAGTGGATCATGATGCTGAGGAGTTTACTTTGTTTTCATTTGCACTTGGTTTCAATTGTATTTCATCACGTTGTTGTGTTTGTTGTTTTTCTTAGATACTTGAATCTACTGCATCATTATCATCATTACTATATGTATTCATTACTTCCGTTGTCTGGTTTCTGTTGTTATGCATGTTGTTACTGCTTCTGCTATTGACTGTTGTTTTTCTGCTATATACTTTACTGAATGAGGCCATAGTTTCCCCACCGACTCACTAAGGCCCTCGCTGCTAGTCGGCAGCCTCTGGCATTTGGGGAAACACGCCTGAGTTCATGTGGTGAACCAGGTATGGGGCACTAGTGGAGGGGCTCCAGATTTGGGTCGTTATAGTGAAGATGGCAGTGAGTACGGAAAATGGGGCAATCATTGTATCCCATGAATATAAATCCTCCCCTGTCATAATCTATGGATTGAACTTCCCGATGAACCTCGTCATACTCCCTATGATGTAATTTGATGAAATTATTAGCATGGATTGTCTTTCCTTATATAGAGCCAACTTAAATTTCCATGAGAGAGAAATCACTCTCCTTGTGGAGAATCGATGCTCGATTATTTACAAGTGCAAGGAGGAAGATGAATCTTCATTAGCTCTATCATCTCAATTGTGGATATTAATTCCCCATGAGCACACGTATCTGGCTTAGATGATTGAGTCTAAGGAGGCAACCATCCTAGAAGACATTCCTATTGTGAGGGAATTCTATGAAGTGTTTCCCAAGGAATTTCTTGGTCTTCCTCCTAGAAGAGATGTTGAAATCTCAACTGATCTTATACCTGTGGCATTTCCAATATCAAAGACTCTGTATATAATGGTTGTTATGGAGATTGAGGAGCTGAAGAAACAACTACATGAGAATTTGGATAAAGGGTTTATACGCCCAAGTGCTTCACCATGGGGTGCACCAGTCCTCTTCGTTAAGAAGAAGGATGGGTCAATGCGCCTTTTCATAGATTATTGTGAGCTCAAAAAAATCCCAATAAAGAACAAGTGTCATATCCCATGAATTGATGCCTTTTTCGATCAACTGCGTGTAGCAAAATACTTCTCCAAGGTGTATTTGTGGTTGGGATATTATCAAGTAAGGGAGAAGAAGGAAGATATCCCCAAGACTGCTTTTCATACAAGATACAAGCACTATGAATTCATAGTAATGCCTTTCGGACTCACTAATGCTCCAGAAATCTTCATGGACTTGATGAATAGATTATTTAGATATTACCTCGACAAGTTTGTGGTATTCTTTATAGATGATATTCTGATATACTCCAAAACCAAGGAGGATCATGAGGAGCATCTGAGAACTGTACTAGAGACCTTGTGGAAGGAGAAGCTCTATGAAAATTACAGCAAGTGTGAGTTCTAGTTGAAGGAGGTCTCATTCTTGGGCCATATCATCAGAAGCAATGGGATATCTATGGATCACTCCAAAACAGATGCAATTGAGGGATGGATGAGTCCAAAAAATGATAACGGATATTCGTAGCTTCTTGGGGTTAGCTAGATATTATCGATGATTTGTGAGAAACTTCTCACGACTGTCCAACCCTCTTACCAAGAAAACTCGGAAGGGAGTAAAGTTTTCTTGGAGTGATGAATGCAAAAAAAATCTTCAAGGAGTTGAAAAGGAGGCTTATCACTGTGCCCGTTCTCACTTTACCCATAAGTGGAGGACTTTTGTGGTATTCAGTGATGCTTTGAAGAAGGGCATGGGATGTGTGTTGATGCAAAATGACAAATTCATTGCCTATGCATCAAGGTAATTTAAAGTTCATGAACAGAACTATCCAACACATAACCTCAAGTTGGCTGCAGTGATCTTCACTTTAAAAATTTGGTGGCATTATATCTTTGGGGATAAGTGTGAAATATATATGGACCACAAATGCCTCAAGTATATATTAACATAGAAAGAGTTGAACATGCACCAACGAAGATGGTTAGAGCTGATCAAAGACTATGACTTCTCAATCCATTACCACCCTGGGAAAGCGAAAAAGGTGGTGTATGCCCTAAGTAGAAAGGACCTAGTGATTCTATCATTCATGATAATTGAAAGGGATCCAATCTTCTTATATTTGATGATGATGGGAATGAGAATCATAAAGAAGGGGACATCATCAATCCTTTCACAAATGATTTCTCAACCGTCACTTTTGGAAAGGTTAAAGGATGATCAAAAGGATGATGTGGGAATTCAAGAAAAAGTGGAAGCTATCGGAAAATGGAAATCCTCAGAGTTTAATGTTAATAAAGAATGAATTGTGAGATTTGGGAAAATAATATGTGTTCCATCAAGTCTGGAGCTGAAGAAGGAACTTTTGGATGATGCACATAGTTAAAATTTATCCATTCACCCAGGAAACACAAAGATGTATCGAGATCTATGAGAGAATTATTGGTGGGATAATATGAAGAAGGAGATCGTTGAATATACATCAAAGTGCCTGGTGTGTTAGAAAGTGAAGGCAGAGAGGCAGAAGTCTAAGGGGATGATGCAACCATTGCCCATACCAAAATGGAAATGGGAGAACATCACCATGGACTTTGTCACTGGACTTCCAAAGACATCCAAAGGCAATAATGCAATCTGGGTTGTTTTGGATCGTCTTAAAAAGGTTTCACACTTCATTGCTATTCGAGAGGATTTTTTATTGGATCAACTGGCATAGATATATATCAGGGAAGTGGTAAGGCTGCATGGAGTTCCACTATCTATTGTGTCCGATCGAGATCCAAGATTCACCTCTAAGTTTTGGAAGAGTCTTCAACATGCTCTGAATACTGAACTGAACTTCAGTATGACCTATCATACTCAAACTGATGGCCAATCCGAGTGGACTATCCAAACAATTGAGGACATGTTGAGAGCGTTCTCAATGGACTTTAAAGTAAGATGTGATCAACATCTTCCTCTGGTTGAGTTCTCTTATAACAACAGTTTCCACTCAAGCATCAAAATGACACCAAATGAAGACCTTTATGGGAAAAGGTGTAGAACACCGGCGTGTTGGGATGTGGTCGGTGAGCGTAAGCTACTTGGACTATAAATGGTCGAAGAAATAGTGGAGAAGGTGAAAACCATTCAGCAGCATATCATGGTAGCCTAGAGTTGACAAAAGAGTTATGCAAATAACCGTCGATGAGACCTTGAGTTTAAAGATGGAGACATGGTATTTCTATGCATATTTATGTGTAATAAGGTCAAGATATTTGGTAAGAAAGGGAAGTTAATTCCAAGGTACATCGGCCCCTTCGATATTCTTGATCGTTTCAGAGCTGTGGCCTATCGAATAGCACTTCCACCTACTATAGCCAAAGTATATGATGTCTTTTATATATCCCTATTGAGGAAGTACATACCAGATTATTCACATGTACTCTCCTTAGAGGTGGTACAGTTAGAGGATGATCTTTCTTATGAGAAGAATCCAGGGAAGATCTTAGACCGTAGAGAAAAAGTTATAAGAAATAAGACAATGCCCCTCATCAAGGTGTTGTGGAAAAACCAGAAGTTTGAATAAGCGACGTGGGAATCAGAGGAAGTGATGAAGTAGAATTACCCGCATTTGTTTTAGTGTGGGAAAAGTAAATTTCAAGGGTGAAAGTTTTTAAGGGAGGAGATTGTAACAACCCAAACTTTCATTAATGGAAATCCCTCTTGATCTAATTAAATGTCTCTTTATGTAAAATGTTTATATAAAATTTCAACTTCTTTGGTTTTATTTTTTTGGATTTTAAAATACTGTTAATAATTTTGATCATTGCTAATATATTCTTTTAACAGTGATCACATGATTAGTATAAATATAAGGCTTTAACAAATCCAGTTTACTCCGACAAAGGAAGCGATGGCCTCATCCAGTAGATATGCCCCATACAAAGCCCATTTTTTCAGAGCTCGAAAAGGAAGTTGCATCTTTGGGATTCTCTCTTGACCAATCCCAAGATTATCTTGAATATGTTAAGCTCTAGTGGAACCACCTACGAGAGAAGTGGAAGTTGATAGAGATTACCACCCGAGCAATGTTATTCGAGCCACCCCAAGAGTCGGTCACCATCGCACACCTTACCCTTTGGTCTTATGCGGGTGTTATAAGGGGTTATGTAATAATAAAGTAGCACTATGGTCATGTATATTATTTTTTTATATAATAATGAATATACTTTCACTTTATTATTGTTACCTTGTAGATGGTTTTTAAAGTACAAATAGTATTTTTAGCTAATATTCAACTAAGAACTCTATTTTGATGAATTAATGGATTTTTTAATTAAATAATATTTTAATAAATTATTACTATTATTAAATTAATTTTTATTAAATATAAATTATTGTATAATTTTATGAATGCAATCATAATTTTTATTAAGGTTTGAAAGCCATTTTTGTCAAAACCCGTGAATTTTTTATAAATGTCTGTTTTTATTTTAAAAGTGAAAATTAACATATTTAGAAAATTATTTAGATAAAATAAATATTATTTCCAGAATCATTATATCTAAATTATCCAATGGTGAATTTTTTATAATTTTCTGAGACAGTCAAATTTTTGGGTAAAAATTAAATACCGTTTAAATATATAATGTGTTTTATGACATTATAATGACCCAATAGTGATGTAATAAAATACTATAAGCCTTATGTTCGGCCAATATATGTTTTAACATTAAAATAATGTGATTTTGGGTTTTTTTGACTTATTTTACAAAGCATTAATGGACCCTTCAATGCTTATTAAACATCTTGTCTTTTTAAATTGATTTCTTTTGGAGTGTGACTCACCTCCACATAAGCAACCCCATTATTTTAAAACGTTAGGACTTTGGCCATATAAAATATTGTTTTCTACTTCCCTTTTCCAAAAAACATGGGCAAAAACCATAGTCTGGTTTGTGGTTTGGATTAGTATAATGTGAGGTGTCCCAAACCTAAATAATAAAGAATTCTCTCACCTTTCCTTTATAAACCCACAAAAGATCCCACTTCCTCCTCACTCAAAGCATTTTAAATTCATCAAACCTCTACCCTACTCTTTCTATAATCTTCCCAAGTTTCCCCAAGCTCCCAATAATCCTCTCTCAAGCCTCTCTCAAGCCTTTGGAAGCACACTTCCAAGTAAGGGTTTTTCTTCCTTTCACATTTTTGTCCAATATTCTTTACATTTTTATGCCCTTTTAATTTCAAATATAAATTTTTGGGGTATGGTTTCACACCTCCCCCATACTTTCCTCTTTATGTTTTAATGATGGGATACCCCTTTCTCTCTCATTAAATGCCTCCCATGTACACCCATTACTATTCCAAAATTCTGAAAGGAATTTCTCTCTCAGCAATTCTTTTGTATCATGAATCTAAATTCCATTACATTTATTGGGAAATGTATATATATGACCCCATTACTGTCCATGTCATTTAAATATTATGATATACCCATTTCTATCTCATCAACAATTTTTATGAGTTCTTATGTCACGATGTTATGATGCCGAAATTGCACCGCGCTTTTCCAAGCCAAAGTCGTTGTGTAGTGAATATCATGCCCATTTCTCTATCAAGGGTATTCACCTTTATACACATTACTTATTGTCTAAATAGTTTCTATTATGTATTCCACATTCGTTTATCGTGGAATAAAAGATTACTTTGAATGATTCGATGTTTTATGATCCACGTGGCACACTTATGCATGAAATGAAATGTTTAAGAAGGGTGTGCCCTTATAGAGCTCCAATGAATTGGGTAAAGTATAGTATCATGATACATCATGGGAAATGAGTGTTTACTCATGATAATTCAAGTCCAACAAGTTTTTACTCATGATTCATGTGCAATAAGGATTTACTCATGCTCCATGTGCAATGAGTCTTGGCTCATGCTAATTCCATGTTAAGTGTTGTTTCCACATTTCCATGTATAATTATTGTGCTTTATCATACATGTATGTTTATGCTTCTATAGTGATCTATTTATATGAATATTGTCTAACATGTATTTTATTCCTCATGTTATTTCATGATTATTCCCTTACTGGGCTTTATAGCTCACCCTTTTCTTATGCATGTCCTCTGGTTATCCAATGCAATTCTAAGTACCAGGGAATGTAGTGGTCATGTAAAGGAAGTTTTCAATAAATATGTTTTATTTCATGTTTTAAGCTGTTATGTAATGATACTATTCCCCAAAGACACTAAACCTCTTGATCTTATATTTTGTATAAAGTGAAGTTTATGTAATAAATTATTTTTAATTGTTTAATAAAATATCATAGTTGTCGTACCAGATCTCGTTTCACCCGAAAATCCTCATCCCACATCGAAACTGCAAGACACTTGCGGCCTCTTTATAAGCCTAAGACTCCCGGATTATGTTCAGAAATCACAACACACATGAGGGGGACTTATACACTGTGGCGTGCTCAGATACCTCATGTGCTCCTACGTGCCCTTTGGGGAAACTATGCCCATGCTTGGTCCGACCTAAGTTGAGGCTGAGGGCTAGGCTCATCTTCCTAGCACGAGCTACCTCCCTTGGCCCAGCTAAAGGGCTGGCCCTAGTGGGCTTATTTTTTTAATAAAAGACAATATTTCAAAATTATAAAGTCATAGAGAAATTAGTACATTCATTTTAACTATATAGAAAATATCTTATAAAACATGACTTTTATTTAAACTTTTAAAGGTTAAAGAGTACAAATTAAATTATACTTTGTCTTAACTAAGAGTATTTCTAAAATTATTTATAAACACTAAAGGTTTAAAACCTAAGTTGTAACTTCAATTTATCCTCATGAAAACTTCTATACTATTATTATAGAAATCAAAACATATCTTAATTAAAATAAATAAAACATAGTTTAATTATAACATTGTTTAAGAATTAGTAGTGAAAACATTTACAACATATTTGAAATATTTGTAAGGTGTTTGAGATCCTCCTCTTATTTCAAAAAGTTTAATTCAAAATATTAAACCATTGTTCTTTTAAAGTTAATAATAAGAGGTAGTATTTCATTTTCATAACTTAAATGTTTGAAAAAACAATATTAAATATTTTTTTATTAAACCCCAAAAGGACCAACGACTATAATTATAGTCGTTAGAACTCAACAATCACAAGTGTCCCTAATAGTCATCTGAGGGGTAACGGTCGGGTAGATTATTTATAAAGTCAAACATTAGTGTGTTCCAAAACTCAAAACAATTAAATAATATGGTTCAAGTCATTCCATTGGTGATTAGTGTGGCCGCAGTGGCTTTTTCCATTCTAATGTTCATTATGAAGGATCCTAAGGATCCATATTATCTTCTTGGGATTCTTGTTTTTTTGGGTGGTCTCCCTGTAATTTTGATAGGGATTTTAATAAGAATTTTGGGGTAGAATGTTTTCTTGTGATCTTGGTGCATTGTAAACACTTCGGTGTCTTATTTAAATAAAAATTCATGTGTCCATTTTGTAAGTTTTATTCAGATTTCATAAAAATTAAATAATATAAAACCACATTATTACTATTACAAGATAAAATGTTTTGGGGAGATACATTATTCCCCCTTTAAAGAATTGTGTCCTCGTAATTCATTTCATACAACCAATCTAAAATAAAACTCTCTAGCGTTCTTTACCACATCCTCCATCGTGGAAGATCCTCAGGTGAGGCTAGATGAATACCCATGTTGGTGTTCAGATCTTCTGTTTCCATGACCCAAACACACTTCATACAGTATGGGTTAAACTCATTCCACATTCACTCGGGATTCCAGAGAGAGGATATAATGGTAGAGAGTTCAAAGATGTCCGAATGGATAAACTCTCTAAAAACTCATCGGACCATCTCTTGTTTGAGAAGGATGATGACATCGACATGATCATACAAACTGATACTCAGGATTTGGTACATGTATGCCACACATAATTCCCCTTCCAAGGCAGCCTCTTAAAACCTTATCTTGGCTGTGTAGTTACGAGATTGAGTGAAGAATATGAAAATACCTTCATGGTACTTTCTCTTTCGTCTATACTCAGAAATTTGAGCATTGGATATGTGGTGGTGAAGGTAGGCATTATCTTGAAAGGAAAGGAGAATGTTTGGGCTGTTTGATATTTTGTATAGTTTCTTGCACATTATTCATAGGTTTTGAAGGGAAGGTACTCTTCCTCGCAGGTTTTGACCAAGATGGTCTCTAGTATCTCGGTAGGGAGTGATAAGATGTCAGTATGTCCTTCCATCTGAAAAAATTTATGAAATTCCAATCAGTGAAACAAAAACACCAGAAATTTTGAAAGAGGAAGAAACAAAAAATTATTTTTTTCATTAAAAACTAGTATATAACATCTAGAACTAATGGTTTCCCCAGTTCCTAGTTACACGAATTCCCAAAACAAGTTTAAAACTTTCAATCTCCCTAAACCAAATGCAACCCGAGTAGTCTGGTTCGATCTTGTGTGTGCACTTATGGTGTCTCCAGAGCATGACATGAGGGGTGTAAAGTTAAAATACATCATTATGTACTTGATGTCTGTACACAAAATGGGAGGCTTCAAATTCAAGAATGTCAAAGTCCATTACATGACCAAAATGTCCATAGTACAAGACTTGGCACATATACGTTGCACGTAGGTCTTCCACTACTGCAACTTCTTTGAAATATATAAAGGAATAGATGTCTTCAAATATGGTGAATCATCTGAAAAGTAATTCTTAGTACTTTACTCAATGTGCGTAGGATGGAAATTGGGTTTTCATCATAAAGATGTAGTCCAAACTCGCTCCTCGGTGGAGTTGAAGTACACGGGGAGAGTTGGACACATCATAGATGTGTTTGCATGTCATACGGATATGGGTATAGTTTATAAAATTTTCATGGATAGATATGGAAATTATGGTTTCTAGGGCCTCATTAGGAAGAGAAAAAAGACTAGTACCTTCGTTTTCCATCTGAAAAAAACCCTCATATTTAGTAAGGCTTAAGTAAATTTTTATTTGTTTCAGTTCTGGTTTTCCAGAGTTATCTAAACTGAATCCTCTAACACCAATTGTGACGACCCCAACCCCAGAATACCTAGATTCAGTGCCTTATGATGTGATTTTCAATTTTTAACAACAACATGCACTGATAAGTTACACATCATGTCCCATATAGAGGATCTATTCGGTTCAGGTTATGGGAAACCAGCTACTTCTGAAATTCTTCTTCTGTTAAAAGCTGATACCTGAAAATTTTATTTCAAAAACGTAGGGTGAGCATAAGAATGCCCACTAAGGGGTTTTAAAATTACATACTATACAAAATACAACTTTTTAAAACATTCTTTAATATTTTCCATAAAACATTTTCTAAAGAAATATAGTAACACAAGTATCATAACATAACATTTTTCTATGAATTAAAAGAGCACATTTCAAGGAATACTAAGATTGTAAAAAAGAAACTTGATTCAATTTTAAGCATGATCATTCAGAATAATAAGTAAAGTCATTACAATTATAGAAGGAATAACGTGTGGAAATTAAATTACTATACTAGTAACTAAGAGTATCACAAGATTAGAGTTGCACATAAAATACTAGTAACTTAAATTTCATCCTTTTTAAATTGTGAAAGCATACACTGGTCATTAATTCTCAGAGAACTATATAAATAAGATGCCATAACTTTTACTTCTTCTGATACTCATAAGCACTGGCTCATAACCAAGGATATTCTACTAGTTTAATATTCACTTGGTTAATTAATTATCATAAACATAATTAGGGAATGTATAATGAAGGACAACATAACCATAATTTCAAGGCCTTGTGGAAAGACCATAAATACTCATTTTGTAAAGGCCTTGTGCCAAGACCGTAGTTTGTCTCATTAGACCTACTGATGCACCGGGGGGTTATAGCGGGACCCACCCAACACTTATTATGTCCAATACATTCCTCATATTCCAAGTCATTTCATATATTCAAAATGTCCCATACCACTTTGAATATTTAATTTTCTCACTTCATATTATTCAAGGTGTCACATACCACCTCAAATAATTTAATTCATAATTGCACAAAATTCATAAGTTATAAATATTTTCATTATTATTTACTTATATATAATAAATCAGGAAATAAAGTATTAATTACGAAACTATCAACTATATGGCTATGTAATTGCATAGTGAGAAGATTATGGCATAAGTGATGACAACTAATGTACACAAGAAATACAAGTCTTGCCTCATAAAGTGATAGTCTTAAATTCTAAGACTTCATAAATTAACATATATTGGAATTTCATCTGGATGCATAATCAATTAGAAGATAAAAAAATGTTTATTGTGATGTATTAAACTGACATATGACATTAATATATAGGTCACATTAACTAACATGAGTCCCTAAAACTTTAATTCATAATATAAATTTTAAAAGGGTTTATTTATTAAACAATATTAAATAAATGTTTATGTAAACATATGCAACATACATGCATAACCGGGTCATACACCAAAATTAGTTGGAACTTACTTATTTACCAAAAATATAAATTCATCACAAAAGTTCAATGTTAAAAGACTTAAACTGGTCCAGAAGGTGAGTTATACAAACTATACCATTATATAAGACTATGTATACTATATATGAATATATATATATATATAAATATAACAAAATTCTACCTCATCTTTGAAAACCAAAGTATAGAGGAAATGGAACTGAACATCAAGGAGGTTCTTTTAAAATTGTGTGGTTATATATATATATAAGAGCATACATAATCAGGTATGTAAAGTATATAAAAGTTTTATACAAAATATAATTCTTTGCATCTTGAAGTTATTTATTAACTTTGAAGCTCAAGTTTCGAAATTTTAAATCCAGACATAAGGGGTTTATGTAAAAATATAGGGTTATATATGTGTACATATATATTAGGATACATAAGGTATATATATATATATTTCATGAGGAAATAAAATATTTCTTCAAGTCTAAAAAGATTGCATAACCCAAAATCTGTAGGGCCTAAGGTCTGGTATTTGAGGGTTTTCACCGAAACCGTATGTCCATACAAGCATTCATATATCCATAAACTAAAAATTCATACAACAATATATATATATATATATATATATATATATATATATGTATTTCACATATTTATGTTTTTTATGTATTATGTAATCCTCAAGTTCATAATACTTATGGGACTCAAATTTCAAGAGGCTTAGGTTCGATTTAAGAGAAGGTTCTAACTAAACTGTAGGGTTAAATATATATTTTTATGAGTATACAAGTATGTGAATATACCCTCAAAAAATAAATATAAGGCAACAAATAAATTCCCTCACCTTGGTTCGAGCAGGAGGAGAACTCGAGGAAGACTAGCTGAATCTTGTTGGAGGTTTGAGTGTGGAAGACCCGAGGGGTTCTTGGGGTGCAATGGGTGTGTTTATATAAACTATATTACACTTACATGGAATATTTTAATTCCAATTGCATAGGATTTGAGGCCTCTTTGGTATTTTTAAAAGATCAAGGGAAGGTATTTGTGGAAAACATGTGAAAGTAGGGGGCCAGCGGGGTCACGGTCCTAAAAAACAAAGAGGGAGCAGGAGTAGGGTACTGGTCTGGCACAGGCGGGAGAGGAAGAAGACGGTACGGGGGAAGAAATTTCAGAGATGAATAGATGACCAAGATTCGTTTTGGCCTTGATCTGATGGATGGGGTGCATCTAAGAGATTTAAAAAGGATGTTTGGCTTAGATTAAATCCTAGTTTGATCAAACGACACACACCAAGTGCATAGAATATTGTGGCTTTGAATTGAGCCCCAGATTTAGATGGATGGTCCCAATTGCTCGTGATATGATCCCGTTTCACCCAAAAATCCTCATCCCACATTGAAATGGTGAGATTCTCACAACCTCTTTATAAGCCTAAGACTCCCGGATTATGTTCATAAATCATAGCACACATGAGGGGGCCTTATACATGGGCTCATGCTCCCCCCCCTATAGGCCTCGACCTACCCCTGTCTCGTCTTGGCCTTGTGCCCATGGTAGAATTCTCATATCCCTTGTTCTATATTGTGTTCCCTTCAAGGAAACTATTCCCATGCTCGGGCTAGCCTAAGCTGAGGCTGAGTGCTAGGCTCAGCCACCTAGTGCGAGCTGCCTCCCTTGGACTGGCTTAAGGGATGGCCCTAGTGGGCTTATTTTTTTTAATAAAATCCAATATTTCAAAATTATAAATTCATAAAGAAATTAATACATTAATTTTAACTATAAAGAAAATATATTATAAAACAAGACTTTTATTTAAATTTTGAAAGGTTAAAGAGAACAAATTAAATTATACTTTGTCTTAACTAAGTGTATTTCTAAAATTACTTTTAAACACTAATGTTTTAAGACATAAGTTATAACTTCAATTTATCCACATGAAAACTTATATACTAGTATTATAGAAATCAAAACATAGCTTAATTAAAAGAAATCAAACATGGTTTAATTAAAACATTGTTTAAGCATTAGTAATGAAAACATTTACAATATATTTGAAATATTTTTAAGGAGTTTGAGATCCTCCTGTCATTTCAAAAATTACCTAAGTGTAATTAAAAATATTAAACCATTGTTCTTTTATAGTTCATAATAGGAGGTTGTATTACATTTTCATAACTTAAATGTTTTGAAAAACTATATTAGATGTTTTTTTATTAAACCCTGAAAGGACCAACAACTATAATTATAGTCGTTAGAACTCAACAATCACAAACATTCCCAACGGTCATCTGAGGGGTAACGGTCGGGTAGATGCCTTATAAAATAAAAAATTAGTGTGTTCCAAAACTCAAAATAATTGAAGAAGATGGTTAATGTCATTCCATTACTGCTTAGTGTGGCCGAAATGGCTTTTTCCATTCTTATTTTCTTTATGGAGGATCCTAAGAATCCATATTATATTCTTGGGGTTCTTGTTGTTTTGGGTGGTCTCTCTCTAATTTTGATAGGGATTTTAATAGGTATTTTTGGGTAGAATTGTTTCTTGTGATTATGGTGAATTGTAAACACTTTAGTGTCTTATTTAAATAAAAATCCTTGTGTCCATTTTGTATGTTTATTTGGATTGCATAAAAATTAAATAAAATAAAACCACATTATTACTATTACAAGAGAAAAAGTTTTGGGACATTACAAAATTTATTCAAGAACTCCTTCAACATTTTAAATCTTTTAAATAGAGATTTTTTGAGTGAGAAGCATGACAAAATTAATTAACAAATTGATTTGTTGAAAACTATTAATCTTTTCATGAATGATTAATTTCAGAGTTTAAATATTGTGGAATTAATTTTTTTCATAGGTTGACTTGACGACTTGGCTTGTTTACGACTCAAATTTACAATTCTAGTGAAAGTTTTATGCACAAATGAAATAAACATCTATTAAATCAGTCAATATAGTTTGTTGTAATTAGTATTATTGTACTTATTACTTGTCTATCCACTACTAATTTAATCATGTTTTTTTAGTTTTTTTCTTGTTCGTTTTATTTTCTTTTCTTTGTCCAAACATTAAACCAACCTTCTTTGAGGTTCGACACCCTACACACAAACTATACTAGTTTCAATTAGGGTTTATAAACAGTTAATTTAATGCGTTATCAATGACAAAATGATCAAAGTTTTCCACTATTTCTGGGGAAGGTGTGCACTGAGTGACTTAGGGTTTTTTGAAAAATAATAATAATAATAATAATAACTTCAATAGAAAAACAAATAAAAAAATAAAATACTAAAAAAATAAAAAAAATCTGGTTGAGCTATCATGGAAAAATATTTTTTAAAAATCTTACTTGAAATGTTATAGTGGAGGAAGTGGTTTTACTATTGTTATAAGTCACCTCCATGAAAAATTTATTTTAATTTCAAATCAGTTCAATGAATTGGTTCAATAAAATATTCAGTGGATAGATTCTCAAGATGCTGAGTTAGAAGAAAATTTTCAAAATAGTGACCTTATGACCTATTTTTGTAGATACTCGATTATTTCACTATCTCATTAAAAACTTATAGAAATTGAATTCATGGAAATATAATTAAGGGAATATGGTCACTCTATTAAAATTCTCGAGTTTCATCCTATGCTCTTCAATGTTGAAGACTCACTCACACAAACAGTGGTGGAAAATGATTTTTGTGATTTTCTATTTGTGGAGTTCATTTTGATAGAGGTCGAATTTGATGTCTTTGATCATTTTTTGGCATACCTTTGCTAGTTGATTCTAGTAAAAGGGCTATTGATCATATTTCTATAGCTATAAATTACTCAGAAGAGGAAACTCTTGTGATTGATAATGGTTTTAATTCTTCATAGAACACATTTGATAAACCTCCCCCTAAACTTGTTAATGAAAACTCATATCCTTTCTCCCTTGTTTTTGATTGTTTATAGTTTGGAAGTGAATTTGAAAGCTATTAGAATATCTTCATACCTCTAGGATCACCTAGTTCACTGTTGTCCCTTTATAAAAATTCAAATTTTGCCGAATCTGAACCTAATCTAGAAGGAGACAGAACTACTGCAAAGTGTGATTTTTGTAAGAACACGGATCTTCTTCTTTAGGTTTGTTTTCCTTTTCTGGTCGTTTTTTAGAGAAAGAGGCATTTATGGAAATTTTTTAAGTACAAGCCATGTACTTTATGAGTACACATTATGTACTCAGTTACCACAGGTAGCCGTGAGCAAGCCATATAGAGTCCATACACACGGCCATGTGGGGGGTGACCTGGAGGCCGCCTAAAGCAGAGTACGGAAACAGAAATTACACACCGTGTACTTCCAAAGTACACGCCATGTATTTTATTTTTTTCATTAAATGCATCAGGGTCACGTCTAATCGCTAGAAACACCTTCTTCTAGGTCTGGTTCGGCTGAGAGCTCCCATACGACTATGTTCTTCCTCTGTGCCCCCGACTGAGCACCTGATCTCTGATTTGACCGCCGTTAATTTTGTTGGGATCACCTCATTAAGCTCTTCCTTCTGCTTGAGATGCGTTTCATGATTCCTCTTCTTTCTCAAGTTATCATCTGTTGAACGTTTTAGATGTTTTTATAGATATTTGGTGTTCTAAGGTGATTTAATCCCTGAGACTCAAGTATATTGATCTCCCAAAGTTGAGGTAGGTGTTTTTTGTCTTTACGTTGAAAGTATTTGAGTTATATGTGCAATTTTGGCCAATAACCTTAATCGAGGTATTGTGTGTTTGTCGTTTACCCCTGTTAATTTTCTTCCATGCTTGTATGCTTGAGAAGAGGTTATTTGGATATGAATAGGTTTGATTGCTATGTTTTGGATGTGTTTTCCCATGCATGTTCTGTTTATGACTGTTTGGTCCTGCTTAGCCTTTTTGGACACCTTGCCTATTTTCCCATGACTAGTGTTGTAGGGTGGAGTGTTTGTTTTCTGATATGCTTGATATGACGTAGACCGATTAGCCAAGTATTTCTTGAGGTTTACTTTGGCCGTATTGAATTCCTATTCTTGTTGACATAAATAGGGATGTGAGAACCTGTTGTAGTAGACTATAAGGGGAATAGACCAAGTGAACTTCTTCAGAGAGTCTTTGAACACTTTAGTCTATAAGGGGAATTGACCGAGTGAGCTTCCTCAGAGAGTCTTTGAACCATTTTAGACTGTAAGGGGAATTGACCGAGTGAGATTCCTTAGAGTGTCTTCGAACACTTGGGGATATAAGGGGAATTGACCGTGTGAGCTTCCTCAGAGAGTCTTGAATCAGTTTTGACTATAAGGGGAATTGACCGTGTGATCTTCCTTAGAGAGTCTTGAATCAATTTTGACAATAAGGGGGATTGGCTGTGAGTGCTTCCTTAGAGAGCCTTTATATATTCTTATGACTGAACTAGAGGGGATAGGTTGTGTGTACTTCCTAGAGGGTTACCTTTCTTGATTAGCTGCTTATTTGATATGTGGAACTGTTTATTGCTTATCACTTTCTTGTTTACTGCACTTTTTATTATTACCTTCCATATATATTCACTAATCGTTTGGCACAGATCTTTGGGGGGTTTCCTACTAGAATTTAGTCTCACACCCTATTTGGGTTATGCTTTTGGGCCCAAAAAGATTATATTATTGTAGGAATAGATAAGGTCAAGCACCCTTCTACTTCAGGTACTTTATTTTTTGTGGAGTTGGAGAGCATGGGACTAAGCTGAGGCTTGCGATGCTGAGGAGTTGTTTATATGTTTTATTTTGTACTTTGGATTGGTACTGTATTTCCATCATTGTGACTTGTTTGGTTGATTTCCTATACATATGTATCAGACATCATTTTATATATGTGCTCCTGTTTATTCTTCTAGTCTTCTACTGTTATTGTTATATGGTATGTTTACTGCTTCCACTATTGTATATGTTTTCTTCCACTATGTACTCTACCAATGAGGGCATAGTTTCCCCACTATCACACCCAAGGCCCTCGCTACTAGTCAGCAGCCTATGATGTTTTGGGAAATGCTCTTGAGGCCATGTGACCAACTGAGTATGGGGCGTCTCTAGGCGGATTCTGGAACTGGGACATTACAAAGTGGTATCTAAGGAATTCTTTTCTTCTTGAATTACTGTTTGGAGACTATAGCCAGGGATTGGATAGAATAGGTACTTGGTAATAAGTTGTGCCTAGAAGTAGCTAACCTGTGTACAAGGAAAATCCAATCTATCTCATTTATTGTAGTTTTTTTCAGGATTTTCAATTTTACAATTGATTTTATTTCACCGTTGGGTGATTCACATGTTTTGTGTTGTTACCATTGATTTTATTTAGGGTCTATTTCTATCAAAACTTGATGATATGAGGGTATGCCATCTCATGCATCATATAGGCTTTTGCTAGAAATCACATGTCATGTATTCTTACCATGATATCTAGGATCCATTAGCGATTACATGTTTTTGTGATAGATGTTGTGTAGAATATGCATGTTGTTGTGATAGATGCCTTGATAAAAATACCTGTTATTTGATAGGGTATTTTTGTGTAAGGTTTTGTTTAAATGAATTCCAAAATTTGGTTCTTGAGGTGTTATGGGGCCTCATGGATCATAATTTGGTGGATCATTGACTTTTTTACCTTGTTATAACATGTATAAGATGCCAATATTTGATTCATGGGGAGTATGGGCCCTCACAGATCAGAATTTGGCACTTTAAATGTTAGTTTCAGTGTTTTTCTGGGTTCTGGAGTAGTTTCTGAGGCTTACTGTCAGGAAAAACCCAGAATACACACCGTGTAATGTTAAGTACATTCCATGTGTTCTTATGTTCAGGTAGAAACTGTTTTTCTTAAGTACATTCCGTGTACTTTATGTACACACCATGTAGTCTCTAATCATGTCATAGGTCATGTGGGTAGAGACACGGGATAGTGAATCCCTTGTGGGAACACACCATGTGCCAGTTATACATGTCGTGTGGTGTTGACCCTATGTCTGCCTGTGTGACTAACGACACGAATGGATAAATCTATGGTTCTACATGTCGTGTCAGGCTTAAACACGCCGTGTAGTCTGATCCTGGTACATGGCTGTGTCACTAACAACACAGGTCGGAGCTATCCTTTCTCGTACATGCTGTGTCCAACTGGAACACGCCGTGTAGTGTCAGTCATGTAGCTCGTTATGTAACTAACAACACAGGCTTGTGAAGTCTTTCCTAGTACACACTGTGTCCCTATAGAACACACCGTGTAGTGTGAGCCATGTATCAAACTGTGCCTCTAACAACATGGGTTGGTGAAGAGCATCTAGAACACACTATTCCTATCAAAGTATAAGTCGTGTAGTCTTGTCTTAAGAGATCCGTGTGGCATAACCATGTATAAGGACTTGATTAGGGAAAGAGGATTCAAGTACATGTCGTGTGTTAGGACAACACGTTGTGTGTTGTGGGTGTTACACAGCCAGTTTTGGAAGAAATGCACACCCATGTGAATTACTTAAGGGAACACACCGTGTAGGGTTTATACAAGCCGTGTAGTCAAGTTTTGTAAAACTTTAATTCTTTCTTTCTCTTATTACCTTCTTACACTTCTATGTTTCAGTCCCTTTTAATCTTAATCTAAGGTGTGAGTTTGACCTTGTAGAGTCATGCCACTGTGACGTCCTCAAGTTGTACGCTAGTCACAAGGCAGTGATCAGACACCAGACATGGCTTATGAGGGACTTTCAATAGATCCTATAGTTATTCCAGTCTTGGCACCAGTCGTTATACCTAACACATGAGCTAATTCTAAGTTCAGAGAGGGATTTATGAGGATGATGTAGACTTTTCACGGAGTGACGCCTCCTACCCTGTCAATGGCAGAATTGACGAGGGTCTTTCAGAAGTAGCATCCTCACACCTTCTTAGGAGATGGAGGACCCCAGGATGCAGATTCATGGATAGAAGCCATGCTGACGATCTTCTAGCATCAGGAGATAACTCCAGAGAGGAGGGTGAATCTCGCTACGTACATTATTAAAGACTCCTCTAAGAGGTGGTGGGATGTGATCTCATAGGCGGGACACTAGAAGAATCTAGTTTGGGATGAGTTTCAACTCATCTTCTACGATTACTTCTATCTGGAGACCTTGAGGGCCAATCAAGCCTAAGAGTTCATGAGTTTAGAGTAGGGTACTCTTTCTGTTATAGAGTATTCCTCTCACTTCACAAAGTTGTAGCGTTTCACACCTATTCTAGGAGGTGATGAGTTGTTCCTTGCAAGGAAGTTTGAGGATAGTCTCATACACAACATCTGATTGCAGGTGAACATCTTCAGGTTGACTTTGATATCCTCTATAGTCAACTAGGTACTGATCACAGAGTGCAATTTGAGAGATTTTGGAGTAGTGGGCCAGGGAGGTTCAGCATCCAGGGTTAGTTCTTCTGCGACCGATAGCAGGAAGCACTGTAGGGAGACTGTACAAGGAGATAAAAGTAGGCGGGATGTATCTTCTGGTAGCTAGGTAGCGCTTCTGTTAGATATTTTTACCAGTAGCTGGTGACAGGGGTTCTTCTATGGCTCCTCATTCAGGAGAAGTACCACTGGTTTCTCACCAGTCTAGGAACTGGAGTTCTTCCAGTCGTTCAGGCCGAGGTGGAGGTCAAGGTCGTGGTAACCAGTTGCCCGTTTTTCAGCAACAACAGGATGGATCAGCTCAGAGTGGTCAGGAAGGGTCATAGGGCCGCGGTGTAGGCCAGACATTCGCAGTGGAGTAGACCCAGCAAGAAAAGGATCCCAGACCCTATACAGTTCGAGGTACGATCTCAATAGCCTCAGTTTTAGCTTCTAATATTTTCAATACAGGGTCTTCCCATATCTTTATATCTATTTCTATTGTGGAGAGCCTTGGGCTCTACATTTTTTCTTTTATTGATATCTTGACGCTAGAAAATCCATTGGGGACTAGAACAATGAGTTTACGTTAGTACAAGGAGTTCCCTCTAGAGGTAGGTGGGTGTCACTTCTTATGGGACCTCTATATCCTAGAGATGACAGGATATGATGTCATTCTCAGGATGGACTGGTTAGTTCCCTTCTAGGCATTCATCGACTATTATCGTCGTAGGGTGAGTTTCACGTCACCAGAGGGTGGATCTTTTCTTCACAAGGGAGAGTGGGATGTCCAAGTGAGAAGAGCTGGACCCGAGAATCATGGGTTGGGAGGTGTTACAACCCATATTTCTATTCTATATTTGGATGACCAGGGGACTTCACAGATGGAAATTCCTCCAATAGTGGATCATTTTAGAGATGTCATTCCAGATGACTTTTCAGGTTTGCCTCTAGAGCGAGAGGTATACTTTTCTATTGAGCTTGTTCCAGGAGTGGAACTGGTGTCCATTCCTCCTTATAGGATGGCTACACTAGAGTTATAGGAGCTCAAGAAGCAGTTGGAGGAGTTATAGGAAAAGGGTTTCATTTGAACCAATAATTCTCCTTGGAGTTTGCCGATCCTGTTTGCAAAGAAGGAAGAAGACACCCTTAGGCTTTGTGTGGACTATCGGAAGTTGAACTAGTTGATGGTCAAGAACTGATATCCCTTGCCCAGGATTGATGATCTCTTTGATCAGCTTCGAAGAGCTAGGGTGTCCTCGAAGATTTACTTGAGGTATGGTTACCATTAGTTTCACATTAGACCATCTGATATACTTCCTACAAGCTTCATAGCAGGTATTGTAGAGACCCGTATCCTGACGTACATGGACATTACATTACTTTTGCGGAATACTTAGTACATTACAAAAAACACACACACAAGGATCGTAATAGTTTAGTGTCTTTGGAAACTTGGAACGTAATCTCCTAATCGTGGTGAAAGATCTTCAATATCTCCCATAAAGATCTTCTTTTTTTTTACCTAAAAACCTTTCTTTATATCCTGGGGAAAAGAAAACATAAAAGGGTGAGCTCAAATGCTCAGTAAGGGTAAACAAAAGAAATATCAATCACATCATATTCATAAGAACATAACATTTTGGAAATCATAACCTGCAAAAGAGAGCATAATTTCATAACATGGGATAAATTATGGCAGTGAAATGTAATCACAATAATCATAACATAAAACATGGAACTTTGTGGCATACACACATAATCATAGAGAATCATTTCTTGTTAGTCATGACTCATTGCCAAGACTATCTTAGTGGACAAAGTCCCTTTCTGAATCGAGTAACCCTCGTTTCAGTCCTGTTTCACTGAACCGGTATAACCTACCATTCCAGCCATGTCTATCTCATGAGATATAAAATCTTTACCCAATGCATTGGAGGGAGATATAGGTCCCACCCATCTTATAATGAATCCTTTCTTATGTGTGCCACATAATCATAAATCTTACATCATCACATAACCCATGTAATAAAAAAGGGATTCTTAAACAACATGACATCATAAAACAATTCATATAAGATAAAGGAATTCATAAAAATAATTCCATCACAACATGATCAAATCAATTTAATAATAGGGATAAAAACAGAACCCTTTATTATCTTAGATGGAAAATAATTTTGATAAAACACTTGAACTCCATTCTTGAGGAAAATTTCCTTTCTTCTTCAAAAACATTTTTCCTTTCATAACATGTCATACAACTTTAAAATAAAAGAAGTTGATTAAAAATAAACTTGAAAACTTGTAAAGGAAGCTTCTTGGAAATAATGTTTTAAAAATCCATTCATGCCGTATAAGTTAAAAAAAACATTCTTCGTACTTTTGTCGGAAAAGTCAAAAAAGTACCTCGTACGAAAAACGACAAAAGATTCCTTTCATACATATTACTAAAAACTCAACGAAGGGTAAAAATGGATTTAAACAATTGTAGGTGGATGGAAATAATATTACATATTGATGAAACATGGATGTGGATGATAAAATACACCCCAGTAAATACTTACGAATAAACAATCTCGGATAAAAATGAGATTGTGATATTTCCCTTACCTTAGGTCCGACTTGCTTTGTAAGTGTCCGAACCTCCTGTATAATGATTTAAATCATGTTATTGACTTATTACAGAATCATATTCATTGTTATGATATCATATATGGTTCACTTATGACATTATATTACCCGTTCTTTTGTAAATTCCATGTTAAAGAAGCGTTTTGGGTAAAATCGTTTCATTTATCGTAGGTGTTTTGACTTGTTGTTCTTGACATCATTATTACTTATATCATGATTTACTTACTTCCAGAATATAAAACATGATTTATATATCATATATATTCAGTATATATATTTATAATAGATAGATAAATAAAATGAAAAACATCGTTCATGGAGACGGTAGTCCGTACGTACGCATGAACGCTGTTTTCCTTTCCTTATTGTCTTGAAATGGAAGTAAGTAGATGACATAAATATGTATATATATACATAAATCCAGTAGCTTTATAATGTCATATATTTCATTATTATTTCTTATATATACTTTATAATCATTCTTAAATGGTTAACATGGAGAATGAATCTCATCGCGTCGTGGAGACGGTAGTCCGTACGTACGCACGAGCGATGATATCATTTCTATAAATATTGAATTGAATTGGAGTGGATTATACAATATATCAGAATCAATATGATGTTGTAATAACTATGTATAGTTATTCTTTACACCATTATACCCATCCATGTAAGGTGGTGGTGGAAAATAGATTACACCACGGCGTGGAGACGGTATTCCGTACGTACGCACGCGCGGTGATTTCTTTTTCCGTAGGATGGATAGATGGTGAAATAGGGTTGTTTCATACTTATAATAACATATCAGTATATGAGTGATACTGATGTTATTACTTCATAATGAAACAACCTAAGAAGAAGAAGTGGAAGAAGAAATAAAGATGAAAGAATTGGTAACGGTAATTACCTCTTCTTTGAAGTGCCTCTTTGAGACCTCCTCTTAGGGCACTAGAATTGGTCTTTGAGGAAGACCAGAACCTCTAGGATGTTTCTAGGGAAGTGGAGAAGAGATTTTGGCAGGGGTTGGCCGAGCTTGAGTGCTCAAATTGGTGTGAGGAGGAGGGGGAGGAGGTGTCCTTTTATAGGGGAGGAGAGGGGCACCTTAGGAATATCTCAAAATATTATTTTATATTAAAGTCAAAATCGGTTTATAATGGTTCCAAAGGGTCTTATTTCGAAGATAAAGTGGGTATGGGTCGAAATCCTATCAACCAATAGAATTTAGACAAGTTTAGGATATTATTTTAACCTTATCAATTAGATTTAACTCTAAGTTAAATAATTTAACTTTTACCATGTCTTTTTGTTTTCTTTTACTATATGGTTAATAAACTTACTATAACATGCCAAACGAACCCCAAATTGTTTATTATTAATATATATATCCGTATCTAAGTCATTTGGCCGAACCTTAGATTTTTAGGAATACAATAACAATTAATAATATAATATTTGATTTAAAAACTATTTTGTGTCAATTTTCACACTATTTGACATATGATTTTTGTGAAAGTCATAACAGAATTAAATGTTCGAACCAAGTTGATCAAATAAACATTAATATATCATAGTAACCTAGAAAATTAGTGGAATTCATAAAAAATCTCAAATTACATTTATTTTGGTGTTTATAACATCAATTATGTCAATATTTCATTAATAAGATAATTACTGCATCATCATTGTGTCATAAATAAATTAAATTATTTTATGTCTAAAAATTACAAATAAAATACCATCATGTAGGAAATCTTTTTATCTTTCTAATGAATATTTACAATCGAATTTATCGTATGTATAACCCCATATTAAAAATGATTTACTTATTAAACTTTGATTTTAACTATTTTAACCCTTCTTTAAATAAATTAATAATAAATGTCCTAATCTAATCCAAGTGGGCCTAAATGGTCATATTTTATTCCTAAGTTTGTTTTTGGTCGAATTACACTTGTCCAATAGAATTAGGACACGTGTTAGGGTAATATTGATATCATATTTACCCTTAGTTACCCTATTTACTATTAACCGCGGTAAAAAAAAGTAAAAAGTTACTATTCACCAAAAAATTATTTTCATCTCATTGAACCACATTTTAGTCCTTGATATTAACCGTGTCTCTCGGATTTTCGAAATTCCATTCACAGAAGCGGCAAAATTAAGTTTTATGAAAAATTCAGTTTTTTTAACTACCACTTAGTAGTTTCACTATTCATCAAAAATTAATGTTTTTCAGAACAATGCCAAAATTTCATCCTAAGCTATATTTCATATTCCGAATTCAAAAATGAAATCTATTTTACCAAATTCATAACATAGAAGTTGCATTAATTAATTTTATAATTAAATCCCGCTGTTAAAATAAATAGCGTGTTTTTAGGAAACAATATATATCAAAAGATTGACACTTGATTATGTCTGGTTTAAATGTGAAATTACAACCAATGACCAACATTGTATTAAATTGTAAAAATATATTCTAAATATAATTTAAAACCACTCAAATTAATAATTTATCACTATTAATTATTTCGATTAAAAAAGTTGCTTTTAATTATAATTTAGTAATTTTTCACTATTCATCAGAATATGAAAGTTATCCGAAAAGTACCAAAATTTCACCTTAGGCTAAATTCGATACTCCGAATCCAATAATGAAGTTCATTTTGAAAAATAAGATTTACAGAATTTTAAAAAGTGGTTATTACTATTCATAACAGCTAGTTTTAATAATATTTTAATAGCACATCGTTGTTTAGTGAAACTCGGTATTGCGTATTACACACGCTATCGAGGAAGGTCGCGATTGCGTGTAATGCAAGGCAAGACAAGGATGCGTGTTGTGCAAGCTCCTTTTGGTGTAGCGTACAACACAAGACATTAATAAAATTAAAAAGATATATTTTTTTTATAAAATCTTGGGCTGTTACATTCTACCCCCCTTAAAATGAATTTCGCCCTCGAAATTCGTCGGGGTTATAAATGGTTTACTATTTGAAAGTTTCTTTGACAGAAACCCACATCGTAAAAAGGAATACCAAAACTTATCTTTAAAAACAAAAGTATGAAACTTAACGATTACCCAAATAAACTAATCACTGGGTTTCCACATAGGTGAAAATATGGATATGGAAGAGAAATCTAACCATCATGTTCTGATGGATAGTGGTAGAGGACATGGCTATGAAAAAGCCAACAATCACAAAGCCATAAATTTGTGATGATCTAGGGTACCATCTGATTCATCAGATATAAGATCACTAGGACAACATTTTTGGTTTTCAATATCATTTCCCTAAAGTTGAAAAATTTGAATTAGAAGAAATACTTACTTGATTTTGGTATAATCTCACTGTTGTTCGTGAATTGAACAATTTACACTTCTTCCCTTAAAGAAATGAAGTTGAATTTGTTATTCGTGATGTGTTAGCAGATCATGTGATAGAATGACAGGTCATTCCATCTGTCTCAAACAAAAGGTTAGCAAAACTTATATACATAAGTCGATCTATAGTGAGATTAATCATATATGGTTCCTAAAATGGACTTATACTTCATATATCATACTGCTTAATATAATAAAACTAGTTTCTACTAAACAGGGACTTCCTGTAGGTCAGTGGTAGGCGATAAAGGCCAGTCGCACTTCGGTTGTGGGTTCGATTCCTACAGCCTTGTCCGAAGCGATGGGCTGTCGCCCGTCCTGCAGGTTGTCCTTTTTCTAAAACTATATTACTATAACATCCTATCAATAATATCGAGAAAACTTCGATCCTTAAACAATACTAACTTATGTTCAACATAATCCATTCCAATCTTTAGGCTTATCCATAATACTGCAGTACACTCTCATAACATAGTAAAAACGATTACAAGAGATTTAACACCATCGTCGATCCCCATATATCATAAGATATGTTTTGTTGGTCACATTCCAAACATTCAAAGTCCTTAATCATGTATTCTCTTGAATACCTTAGTGAAAACATGAATGCAGTTAAAAGTTAACACTTTCCACATACCAAAATCCTCAAAATTCTATATACTCAAACCGTGATATCACTTAGTCCTTATATAAATCATGAGCTCATGAATACAATCAAACATCTCATTATCTTCTTATCCTTTCATTATGCACTTATCATCTACTTTCCAAAAGTATCTGAATAACCTTTCATGGTTACTGGTAACATTAATCAGACAACAATGTAACAATCCTTACATGTCTCTTTATTCCATAGTACCATGAGATTACTTATACAACATTACACATGATAAACATGTAATCATTCCACTACATTCTTAAACCATTAACCGAGCTTCAACAATTCTTTCATCTCACATATCATTTGTAGTCTCTTCATCATCATCCACATAAATACTACCCATACGGCCATACTGATTCTCTTCATGAGTCTTTCCCTTAGGACATTGGTTTGCATAATGCCCATACATTCCACATTTAAAACACTTAACCATTTTTGATGTCGTAGCAATACCATTATCCTCATCCATGGTGTTAACTGAACCTTTTCCTTTGCATTTACTTGCTTTGTGTCCTTCTTTTCCACACCCAAAGCATCTTCCAGTTCCTTTGAAACATTCTCCTTGATGCCTCTTCCCACATGATTTACATAGGGGGAATTGAACTTTCTTTCCTCTATGATCATCATGAAACTCCATCTTTCTCTTATTAGCCGAGTCAGGAAACTTACCACATTTTACTTTATTGATCATATTATGAGATTGCTGATTCGGCATAATAATGATCTTTGGACTTCCAAATCCCATTTCATTATGAAGAATATCATTCCATTGTCCATCATATCCTCCATTATCGTGAATCATCTTGTTTCCAGCCATTTTCTAAAACCCAAAAGAATAGTGTGAGAGGCAAAAATCATAATAAAGGGGGAGTAACTTCAATATCTAACATCTTAGGTTTAATTCTATGATCGTTAGCATAATTCTAGTACTATAACCTATACGTATACTTATCCCTAGGGACATCCCTAGACATACCTTAGAAATATCTCTAGGGATCTCACTAACGTTTTCGCATCCTAGCTTCCAAAGGTTGACTAAACCTTTCCTCTGATACCAACTGTAGAGACCCGTATCCTGACGTACATGGACATTACATTACTTTTGCGGAATACTTAGTACATTACAAAAAACACACACACAAGGATCGTAATAGTTTAGTGTCTTTGGAAACTTGGAACGTAATCTCCTAATCGTGGTGAAAGATCTTCAATATCTCCCATAAAGATCTTCTTTTTTTTTACCTAAAAACCTTTCTTTATATCCTGGGGAAAAGAAAACATAAAAGGGTGAGCTCAAATGCTCAGTAAGGGTAAACAAAAGAAATATCAATCACATCATATTCATAAGAACATAACATTTTGGAAATCATAACCTGCAAAAGAGAGCATAATTTCATAACATGGGATAAATTATGGCAGTGAAATGTAATCACAATAATCATAACATAAAACATGGAACTTTGTGGCATACACACATAATCATAGAGAATCATTTCTTGTTAGTCATGACTCATTGCCAAGACTATCTTAGTGGACAAAGTCCCTTTCTGAATCGAGTAACCCTCGTTTCAGTCCTGTTTCACTGAACCGGTATAACCTACCATTCCAGCCATGTCTATCTAATGAGATATAAAATCTTTACCCAATGCATTGGAGGGAGATATAGGTCCCACCCATCTTATAATGAATCCTTTCTTATGTGTGCCACATAATCATAAATCTTACATCATCACATAACCCATGTAATAAAAATGGGATTCTTAAACAACATGACATCATAAAACAATTCATATAAGATAAAGGAATTCATAAAAATAATTCCATCACAACATGATCAAATCAATTTAATAATAGGGATAAAAACAGAACCCTTTATTATCTTAGATGGAAAATAATTTTGATAAAACACTTGAACTCCATTCTTGAGGAAAATTTCCTTTCTTCTTCAAAAACATTTTTCCTTTCATAACATGTCATACAACTTTAAAATAAAAGAAGTTGATTAAAAATAAACTTGAAAACTTGTAAAGGAAGCTTCTTGGAAATAATGTTTTAAAAATCCATTCATGCCGTATAAGTTAAAAAAAACATTCTTCGTACTTTTGTCGGAAAAGTCAAAAAAGTACCTCGTACGAAAAACGACAAAAGATTCCTTTCATACATATTACTAAAAACTCAACGAAGGGTAAAAATGGATTTAAACAATTGTAGGTGGATGGAAATAATATTACATATTGATGAAACATGGATGTGGATGATAAAATACACCCCAGTAAATACTTACGAATAAACAATCTCGGATAAAAATGAGATTGTGATATTTCCCTTACCTTAGGTCCGACTTGCTTTGTAAGTGTCCGAACCTCCTGTATAATGATTTAAATCATGTTATTGACTTATTACAGAATCATATTCATTGTTATGATATCATATATGGTTCACTTATGACATTATATTACCCGTTCTTTTGTAAATTCCATGTTAAAGAAGCGTTTTGGGTAAAATCGTTTCATTTATCGTAGGTGTTTTGACTTGTTGTTCTTGACATCATTATTACTTATATCATGATTTACTTACTTCCAAAATATAAAACATGATTTATATATCATATATATTCAGTATATATATTTATAATAGATAGATAAATAAAATGAAAAACACCGTTCATGGAGACGGTAGTCCGTACGTACGCATGAACGCTGTTTTCCTTTCCTTATTGTCTTGAAATGGAAGTAAGTAGATGACATAAATATGTATATATATACATAAATCCAGTAGCTTTATAATGTAATATATTTCATTATTATTTCTTATATATACTTTATAATCATTCTTAAATGGTTAACATGGAGAATGAATCTCATCGCGTCGTGGAGACGGTAGTCCGTACGTACGCACGAGCGATGATATCATTTCTATAAATATTGAATTGAATTGGAGTGGATTATACAATATATCAGAATCAATATGATGTTGTAATAACTATGTATAGTTATTCTTTACACCATTATACCCATCCATGTAAGGTGGTGGTGGAAAATAGATTACACCACGGCGTGGAGACGGTATTCCGTACGTACGCACGCGCGGTGATTTCTTTTTCCGTAGGATGGATAGATGGTGAAATAGGGTTGTTTCATACTTATAATAACATATCAGTATATGAGTGATACTGATGTTATTACTTCATAATGAAACAACCTAAGAAGAAGAAGTGGAAGAAGAAATAAAGATGAAAGAATTGGTAACGGTAATTACCTCTTCTTTGAAGTGCCTCTTTGAGACCTCCTCTTAGGGCACTAGAATTGGTCTTTGAGGAAGACCAGAACCTCTAGGATGTTGCTAGTGAAGTGGAGAAGAGATTTTGGCAGGGGTTGGCCGAGCTTGAGTGCTCAAATTGGTGTGAGGAGGAGGGGGAGGAGGTGTCCTTTTATAGGGGAGGAGAGGGGCACCTTAGGAATATCTCAAAATATTATTTTATATTAAAGTCAAAATCGGTTTATAATGGTTCCAAAGGGTCTTATTTCGAAGATAAAGTGGGTATGGGTCGAAATCCTATCAACCAATAGAATTTAGACAAGTTTAGGATATTATTTTAACCTTATCAATTAGATTTAACTCTAAGTTAAATAATTTAACTTTTACCATGTCTTTTTGTTTTCTTTTACTATATGGTTAATAAACTTACTATAACATGCCAAACGAACCCCAAATTGTTTATTATTAATATATATATCCTTATCTAAGTCATTTGGCCGAACCTTAGATTTTTAGGAATACAATAACAATTAATAATATAATATTTGATTTAAAAACTATTTTGTGTCAATTTTCACACTATTTGACATATGATTTTTGTGAAAGTCATAACAGAATTAAATGTTCGAACCAAGTTGATCAAATAAACATTAATATATCATAGTAACCTAGAAAATTAGTGGAATTCATAAAAAATCTCAAATTACATTTATTTTGGTGTTTATAACATCAATTATGTCAATATTTCATTAATAAGATAATTACTGCATCATCATTGTGTCATAAATAAATTAAATTATTTTATGTCTAAAAATTACAAATAAAATACCATCATGTAGGAAATCTTTTTATCTTTCTAATGAATATTTACAATCGAATTTATCGTATGTATAACCCCATATTAAAAATGATTTACTTATTAAACTTTGATTTTAACTATTTTAACCCTTCTTTAAATAAATTAATAATAAATGTCCTAATCTAATCCAAGTGGGCCTAAATGGTCATATTTTATTCCTAAGTTTGTTTTTGGTCGAATTACACTTGTCCAATAGAATTAGGACACGTGTTAGGGTAATATTGATATCATATTTACCCTTAGTTACCCTATTTACTATTAACCGCGGTAAAAAAAAGTAAAAAGTTACTATTCACCAAAAAATTATTTTCATCTCATTGAACCACATTTTAGTCCTTGATATTAACCGTGTCTCTCGGATTTTCGAAATTCCATTCACAGAAGCGGCAAAATTAAGTTTTATGAAAAATTCAGTTTTTTTAACTACCACTTAGTAGTTTCACTATTCATCAAAAATTAATGTTTTTCAGAACAATGCCAAAATTTCATCCTAAGCTATATTTCATATTCCGAATTCAAAAATGAAATCTATTTTACCAAATTCATAACATAGAAGTTGCATTAATTAATTTTATAATTAAATCCCGCTGTTAAAATAAATAGCGTGTTTTTAGGAAACAATATATATCAAAAGATTGACACTTGATTATGTCTGGTTTAAATGTGAAATTACAACCAATGACCAACATTGTATTAAATTGTAAAAATATATTCTAAATATAATTTAAAACCACTCAAATTAATAATTTATCACTATTAATTATTTCGATTAAAAAAGTTGCTTTTAATTATAATTTAGTAATTTTTCACTATTCATCAGAATATGAAAGTTATCCGAAAAGTACCAAAATTTCACCTTAGGCTAAATTCGATACTCCGAATCCAATAATGAAGTTCATTTTGAAAAATAAGATTTACAGAATTTTAAAAAGTGGTTATTACTATTCATAACAGCTAGTTTTAATAATATATTAATAGCACATCGTTGTTTAGTGAAACTCGGTATTGCGTATTACACACGCTATCGAGGAAGGTCGCGATTGCGTGTAATGCAAGGCAAGACAAGGATGCGTGTTGTGCAAGCTCCTTTTGGTGTAGCGTACAACACAAGACATTAATAAAATTAAAAAGATATATTTTTTTTATAAAATCTTGGGCTGTTACAGGTATGGTCTATACGATTATATGGTTATACCGTTCGGTCTCGTGAACACACCTACAGTTTTCATGGAACTGATGAATCGAGTGGTCCATCCGTACTTGGATTCTTTTGTGGTTGTCTTTGTGGACGATATCTTGGTGTACTCTCACACTCAACACGACCATGCCAAACATCTTGAGATCATTTTGAGTACATTGAGAGAGCATCAATTATATGCTAAGCTCTCGAAATGCCAATTTTGGATGGATTAGATTCACTTCTTGGGTCACGTTATCTCAGAGATAGGAGTATCAGTAAACCCAGAGAAATTGAGAGCAGTAGTTTCCTGGGAGCAGCCGAAGAACTTCTTTGAGGTATAAAGTTTTCTAGGGCTGGTTGGATACTACAGAAGCTTCATACCGGACTTTTCAAGCTTAGCAGTTCTACTGACAGGCCTGACTAAGAAGGGTGTGAAGTTATTATGGTTAGATTTTTGTGAGTCAGCCATTCAAGAGCTGAAAGGGAGGTCGACTTTAGCAAAGATACTAGTTTTTCTAGATCCAGGTAAGAGCTATTCTATTTACTATGATGCTTCAAGTATTGGGCTAGGAGCTATGCTTATGTAGGGAGAAGGAGTCATTGTGTACGGGTCTCGGCAATTGAGGCCACATGAGAGGAATTACCCGACACACAATATCGAGTTGGTAGTAGTTGTTCATGCCTTACGCTGTTGGAGAAATTATATTATGGGAGTGTTTTTGTGGTTTTCACTGACCACTGGAGTCTCAAGTACATATTCACTCAGCATGATCTGAATTTGAGGCAGCGAAGGTGGGTTGAGTACCTTCAGTCCTTTGACTTTGATCTTGCCTATACATCGAGGAAAGGCAATGCAGTGGCCGATGCACTAAGCAAGAGAACTCAGATATAGGCAGTTCAGGAGGCCATTAGTGAGTGGCAGCTTATGACTCTATTCTTTGAGATGCATTTGGAGGTTCATGACAGATAGGGGAAGGCGTTTCTATCTTCTGTAGTTGTTACCTCTACTCTTCTTTATCAAGTGAGAATAAGGCAGCTATCAGATTTAGAAGTCCTAGTCATATGGGAGAACGTGTCAGGAGAGGACCCTATTCCTGGATGGACCATAGGTGAGGATGAGATCTTGCATTTCTAGGGGCGCATATGGGTTCCAGCGGACATATACGAGGAGCTAATGCGGGACTTTCATTCCTTAGTTTGGGAAGTTCATCCTGGTGTCACCAAGATGTATCGTGATCTACACTATTAGTATTGGTGGCCAGGTATGAAGAGAGTTTTTGCAGGTTTTTTCATGAGGTGTTCCACCTGTCCGCAGGTGAAGGCGGAGCATCAGCGACCAGCAGGGATTTTACAGCAGTTACCCATTCCCGAGTGGAAGTTGAATGATGTCGCGATGGATTTTGTGAATGGTTTGCCTGGGTCACCTAAAGGCAATGATGTAGTTTGGGTTGTCATTGAAAGACTCACAAAGGTTTCTCACTTCTTGCCGATCAAGGATACCTTCAGTGTTGATGAGCTGGGGCGACTGTACATATGAGAGATTGTGTGCTTACATGGAGTTCCACACTCCATTGTTTCAGACAGAGATGCACATTTTACTTCTCGGGTTTGGCAGGGGATTTAGAAGGCATTGGTTATACATGTACTTTTGAGTACAGCTTACCACCCCCAGACAGATGGCCAATCTGAGCATACGATTCAGGTGCTTGATAACATACTCCGAGCATGAATTCTGGATTTTGGAGGTTCTTGGGAGAAGCACATACCTCTTGTGGAGTTTGCCTACAATAATAATTTTCAAGAAACTATTCGGATGGCACCTCATGAGGCTTTGTATGGTAGGCCATGACAATAACCCTTATGCTGGCTGGAGGCAGGAGAGGCAGCTTTGCTGGGACCTTGTCTTGTTCAGGAGACCACAGAGTAGATAGAGTTGATTCGGAAGAGGATGGCTATGGAATAGTCTCGACAGAAGTCTTATGCTGATCAGCGGAGATGACCTCTGGAGTTTGAGGTCAGGGATCAGGTTTTCCTGCATGTCACACCAAGGTGGGACACAAGAGGATTAGAAGATAGGGTAATCTTTGATCGAGGTACATCAGGCCATTTGAGGTGATAGAGAGAGTTATGCTGGTTGCCTATCAGTTTCAGTTACCTCAGAGGTACCAGGCTATGAATGACATTTTCCATGTTTCTCAGCTTTGACGTTACTTATCATACCTGTATCATGTTTCCCAACCTGAGGAGGTTGAGTTTGAAGTGAATGCATCATTCGAGGAGCATCCTGTTCAAATTGTTGATCAAAGTACAAAGGTTCTCCGTGGTGAGTCAGTTCCTCTGTTACGGGTGTTATGGCAGCACGGGCGGGTACAGGATGAGACTTGGGAGAGGGAGGCCGATGTACGATTGCAGTGGCCGTGGCTGTTCGGGGTTTATTCTTCTACGCTGCCTTGCTAGAGAAATTTGGGGATTAATTTCTTTAAGGGGGGAATTTTAGAAGAACCTGGATCTTCTTCTTCATGTGTGTTTTCCTTTTTTGATCATTTTTTAGAAAAAGAGGAATTTATGGAAATTTTCATAGTACATGTCATGTACTTTTTGAGTACACACCGTGTACTCGGTTACTACAGTTAGGCATGAGCTGGACGTGTAGCAGCCATGCACATGGTCATGTGGGGGGTGACCTAGAGGCCACCTAAAGCGGAGTATGAAAACTGAAATTACATGTCATGTACTTCCAAAGTACATACCGTGTATTTTTTTCATTAAACGTACAGGGGTCATGTATAATCTCCAGAAACACCTTCTTCTAGGTCTGGTTCAGCCGAGAGCTCTCGTACAACTGCAATCTTCCTCTGATCCCCCGACTGATCATCCAATCTCCAATTCAACCTCTGTCGATTGCATTGGGATCGCTCAGTAAGCTCTTCATTATGTTTGAGCTTCGTTTCATGATTCCTATTCTTTATCAATTTATCCTCTATTGAACGTTTAGATGTTTTTGTAGATCTTCAATGTTCCAAGGTGATTTTAGCTCTGAGAATCAATTATATTGATCTCCCAACTCCAAGGTAGGTGGTTTGTGCCTTTCTATTGAAATTCTTTGAGTTATATGTGAAATTTTGTCCAATGCCCTTAATCAGGGTATTGTACATTTTTCGCTTACCCCTGTTAATTGTCTTCCATGCTTGTATGCTTGAGTAGAGGTTATTTGGATATGAATAGGGTTGATTTCTATGTTATGGATATTTTTGTCCATGCATTTTATATTTATGACTGTTTGGTCATGCATAGCCTTTTTGGATGCCTTTCCTGTTTTTCCCATGACTAGTGTTGTAGGGTGGAGTGTTTGTTTTCTGACATGATTGATATGACATAGACCGATTATCCAAGTAGTTCTTGAGGTTTAGTTTGGCAGTATTGCATTGATATGCTTGCTGACATACACAGGGTCTTGAGAACCTTTTTTAGTAGACTATAAGGGGAATTGACCAAGTGATATTCCTCAGAGAGTCTTTGATCACTTTAGGCTATAATGGGAATTGATCGAGTGAGCTTCCTCAGAGAGTCTTTGAAATATTTTAGACTATAAGGGGAATTTACCAAGTGATCTTCCTTAGAGTGTCTTTGACCACTTGGAGAAATAAGGGGAACTGACCATGTGAGCTTCCTTAGAGAGTCTTGAATCACTTTTTGACTATAAGGAGAATTGACTGTGTGAGCTTCCTCGGAGAGTCTTGAATCAGTTTTGACTATAAGGTGGACTGACTGTGAGTGCTTCCTCAGAGAGTATTTATATATTCTTATGAATAAACTAGAGGGGATAGTCTGCGTGTACTTTCCAGAGGGTTACCTCACTTGATTATCTGGTTATTTGATATGTGGAACTGTTTATTTCTTAGTACTTTCTTGTTTAATGAACTTTTGATTATTACCTTCCATATATATTCACTGACTATTAGGCATAGATCTTTGGGTGGTTTCCTACTAGGATTTAGTCTCACACCCTATTTGGGTCATGCTTTTAGGCCCAAACAGATTATATTGTTGCGGGTATAGATAAGGGCAAGCGCCCTTCTACTTCAGGTACTAGATTTTCTATGGAGATGGAGAGAATATGACCAAGATGAGGATTGCGATACTGAGGATTTGTTTATCTGTTTTCTTTTATACATTGGATTAGTATTGTATTTCCAGCATTGTGACTTGTTTGGCTTCTTTTCTAGACATATGTTTCATACTTCATTTTATATATGTGATCATGTTTATTCTTCTAATCTTCTCTTGTTATTGTTATATGGTATGTTTATTTCTTCCTATATTATATCTATTTACTTCCACTGTGTACTCTACCAATGAGGGCATAATTTCCCCACTATCACACCCAAGGCCCTCGCAGCTAGTCTACAACTTCTGGCATTTGGGGAAATGCGCTTGAGGCCATGTGACCAACCAGGTATGGGGTCTCTGGGAGAATTTTGGAACCGGGACATTAGAATTTTCATAATATTTTTTCTGTTGATGATCTTAAAATATTCTTTTCAGGGATTTATCAGCTCCTTATTTTTCACCCGAGCCTAAATGCCTTGAAAACACTAGGAAAGTAAGTTTGGGTGATATATTTTTTACTCTAATTGGATACATCTTTGAGAAATCTCTTAATATTTTTGGGTGTTTCCTAGGGAAATTTTCAACTATTAAGAGATTGAAGAGTGGTTTTGGAAGTCTAGATACCCTTGAAATAAAAAAAAATATGTTAAAAATTCAAGGGTGAAGCACATGTGGTGGTTCCTACTTCAGAAACCACATCCTCTTAGTGACTACGGTTAGTTACTAGGAAAGTCCAACTGAGCAATTTAAATCTAGTGCTGCATGGAAGGCAACCCATGATTGAATAAAAACTTTTTATTTTTTATTTTTTCTTTTATTTAGTATTAAATAATTCCTCATTATCCTTTTTGGTGAATTTTCACACTATTTTCCTACTCATTTGGCCCAATGCTTGATGCTGAACACTCTCACTTTTTCATGGTTTCATCTTTTTAATTTTCAATGTGTGGATTTAATGTTTCTTTTATTTTACCTTTGATGGTATCTTCATGGAAGAGGCCAAGTATCCTTTGAAATTATTAAGGAGAGTGATCTTTGATCCAATATATAAAATAAAAAAGCATCAATTTTTTAGGGAAGTTCTTTCTCTCATTTTTCTATTACAATAAATTTTTGAAAACAATGTCTGCTTCCTTAAAAAGTAGTTTTTAATATTAAATTTTGCTTTTAATTCATCTTTAATTGATAATTAAGTATGGGGTAATGTTTAATGCTAGGTTATTATTTTTTAAGTCTGTGTGAAAATATTGTGTGTTGAGCTTGCTTGTATCTTCTATGTTGAAAACTATATTGAAAAAAAATTGAGATCTTTTTTGACACCGCTTTAAATACCTTTGGACTCAACACTTTAATTCAAGTGAAATCACTATCTTACATGATACATGTTTTTTCTGATTTGAAAATATTTACTCTATTACAATGTCAAATCATGTACATTATTAAATTATTTTTTTCAAAATTGTATGATGTTGTGGAAAATGTTGTTTGACTTTTACTGTGATTCTTAAAACATATCATAATACTACTTAATTGAAAATCTATCTTGAATTGAAATGATTAATTGTTTTCTTCCACCTTTGAGTTCAACTTTGAGGAAAAAATTTAGTTTTAAATGCGGTGGTTACTGTCATATTTAATATGATAAACTTCACTTTAATTCAAATCCCACCAAAATCCCTTAAAATATTTCAAAATTGTGAGCTTCTTAAGCTTTTATTTTCATTTTCAATGGGAAATTTTTTTTCTTGAGTTTAAATATAGTGATTCCACTTTGAGGTGGTTAATTTTTATTACTCTATGGATTTAATTGATCACGTCAATTTTATTGTTCTCTTAAAAAAAATTTCCATTAAAATTTTAGGGGAATGTTTTAAAATTGTTATTCGATTAAAACTTTTTGGTTGGAATTAAACTCATAAAATATGAATTTAAAAAGATTATGAAATAAAAATCCTAATCTGTGTTGAGACAAAAAAAATTATTCTTTCATTATTTATTTATTTAAGCTGATGGACGGATTATTTATTATGCTTGTAATTATTAAAAATTCCCATACAAGTAGAGTGTATTTATTATGAATTTTAATTATGCATGTCGGCTCACCTGGAGGTAAAGAGAAGTTTGTACATCTAGTTGGATTAAATTGGAAATATGTTTAACTCTTTTCACAATTTTCAATTTCAATTACTTTTGTAAAATAGGAAAATGACTTTACACTAAATTTTCTTTATTTTAAGGGGAAATTACTTTTTCAACTTGAGAGAGCCCATGGAGAAAAATTAATTTGAAAGATAATTCTTGATGGAATTCCAATTTTTCACTCTTAATATTTTTTTTAATCCACTAAAATTGAATAATTAATTTCTTGAGGACAAGAAATGCTTAAGTGTGGAGGAATTTTATGTTTCATTAAATTCACATGTTTTTTTAGATCTATTTTGATAAATAATATATGATTTTAGTGTCTAATTGTTTATTTTTTGTGATAATTATAGTGTTAATATTTCTTTACTATCTAATATTAAATTTTTGGTTAATATGTTATAAATGTTTAAATTAATGAGTTTTTTATTCCTTGTTTGTTTAATTTTTTATTTCATAATTAATTTTGTTTCTAATATTAATTTTAAGTTTGATGTAATTTATTTATTTTTATTTCATTTTATTCCATAGTTTTTAAATATGATTTCAATGTTTCAGATTTTATTTTATTTATATTTTCTCAAAATTTTGATGTGCAGTATTAGAAAATTTAGTTTAAATATTTATTTTTCTTATTGCTACTTTTTATTCTTGATTTGTATTTCCTTGGTAGATGCTGAAAATATTTTTTGTCTGATGGAATTTCTTACACATTCAATCAAAATAAGATAAATACTTGGTTCTTTATTGAATATTTAATCATAAAAAAATTATATGCCTATGTGAAATATTTTGAACAAGGTGAGCGGAAGATAAAATTCACCATGTAAGATAATTACTGGTCGCGTAAGACAATTTATCTTATATGACCCATGGAGTATATGAGGTACCAAATTAAGATCATGAGGTATGGACCGAGATCACATGAATACCATTCAACTAGAGCATTGGACCGATGGTTTTTTGAACTTGATATTGAAGGGGAGGTCGGTTGATGCCACCATCTTGCCTGCTGATATCAGGTTCGACCAACACCGTGGATTAAATAATATCAAATCATTGGGGATCAATCTATATTCTTGTTGAGGTGACCTTCTTTAGTCCCGAAGAACATATCCCAGGTGACAAATAAGTTGAGTTCTGATGATTCCAAATACATTTTTTCTTCAAAATATATTGTTGAAACCATCCTCCGATCTCATTTGAAGATGAAGATTAGTGGTATTAAGATGAGGAGCACTGATTCCAACTGAGAAGAAGACTGGAATTCTATTCGGTCGATGTTGAATCTTTCAAATAAAGGGTTACAATCAAGGTTGAAGATGAACGATCATTGTTTCCATGTAAGGTTGTTTTTTCAGATCTGTTGAAGATGTACCTGAGTTTGAATCAGGGTTGTGATCTGACCCGACTAATATGGAATCTATTGAATCAAGGGTGTCAATACGACTTCCTGTGAGTAATATAATCGAGTTCATGATGAGTTGAATAATATGATCTCATATCAAACCATAATTTAGGATGATTTTGTGGATGTAGTTGAATTATCTTTACTGATGAAGATCCCAGGGGGACTGTGAAGATGATTTTTGATTTTTTTATATGAGTTTTAAGATGATTCATTTCTGTCATAATTTGACTGAGACTGACTTTGGTCGATAATGATTTGGATTGAATCATGAATATTTTTGTATTATAATTTCTATTTGAAAATCTAATTAGTTTGATAAGATCAATAAGGAAGATGATGAGGGTTTTGAATAATTTTATTGTTTCATCTTGGCTTGCATCGTTGGATGCAGAATTTTTTTGTTTGGGTTTTTGAGATTTTTTCAGAGTTACTTGTCATGGTGTTAGATAAAAGTTAATGTAGTTAATTTTTCCATTCATTTAATTGGGAAAATGACAGGTGTAAAATGGTAATAACACACAACAAGTGACCCTAAAAATTTAAGTCAGTGTGAAAAATAGAGAAATAAAAGGGGGAATACACTAAGAAACTTAAGGTCTTCATCATTTTTTTCGATGCAGATTTTGAGAGTGGGAGTGGGAGATGGAAGGAAAGAATCTGGCTGTCAAAGATGTATAAGATCCCTAACAGATAATCTTATTTCCTTCTTTATTTTTTTCTCAATTTTTGTAATGTTTCATTCCAAAATTGCAATTCTGATTATGTTTTCTAGATAAATCTTTTAGGGAACAAGATTTATTTATTAAAACATTCTATATCGTACATAATTATTTCTTTCTAGGCTGTTTAACTCTCAATAATTATTGAATTTTTCTTATATTTTTTTCTTCAATAATCAATTTAAAAAAAATGATTTAATTCATTTAATAACTACTTCAACATTTTCAATCTTTTTACAAGAGATTGTTTGAGTGATAAGCATGAAAAAATTAATTGATAAATTGATTTTTTGAAAACTATTAATATGTTCATGAATGATTAATTCCAAATTTGAATGATTATGGAATTAAATCATTCATAGGTTTACTTTCCGACTTGTCTTTTTTATAACTCAAATCTATAATTATAGTAAAAAATTTATACATAAATGAAAGAAACATTTATTAAATCATTCAATAGAGTTCAATGACATTAGTGTTGTTGCGCTTCTTTCCTATCTATCTGCTACTGCTTGAAGCCTATTTGTTTACTTGTTTTATTGTTCATTTTATTTTATTTTCTTGGTTCAAATGTTAAAAATAACTTCTTTGAGGTTCTACACCTAACACACAAACTATACTAGTTTCAATTAGAGTTTATAAATAGATAATTTGACACATTCTCAACGACATAACAGTCAATTCCCTACTTATTTGGTCATTCTAGTAGGGTTTGTGGGGTACCCCAGTGGTCCTATGTATGATCCCCTGTTTGGTTGTTGATATCTTTGAAGTTCTAGTGTGGGAATTCTATGGTGAGAACCAATGAGAAAAACCACTCAGGTGATTTCCATCAAGTGTTAGTATGGCCTGTATAGGGATTCTCCTGGACAAGCGTTACCTTGAAACCTCAAGTGAAATCTGGTGGATGACAGTTTGGTTGAGACATCTTTAATGATTGGAGTTTATCTTGAGTATATTTGGGTTAATTTTATTTATAATTATATCTCATATCTTGTTTGAGACACCTATGTATTGATGAGATGACTACTCTTGATGCTTTATTTTTTGTGAATTAAGGGTGTCTTACTGGGTATTTTTATAATCACCCTTGTATAAGATCTACCCACACATGTTGTTTATTATGTATATTAAATACCTTTATATGGAGTACTTCGAGGACCAGGAGTAGGTGGAGAATATTTTGGGATTGAAAGACTAAGTTTTATACCAGTGTTTCATTTAACTATGGTCTCCTCCATGTAAGAAAGTTTCACTTTATTTCTAGTTTTTCAAGGCCTTGTATTTGGACCTTATGCTTTACAGTACTTGTTATACTCTTATTATGGGATTCTAGATATATTCATGCATTGGTATTAGTTGTGTTATTTTTATTTTTTATCATTGTTTGGGCTTGAAGATGTGTGTGTCTGTGTGTTTGTACAAGTACATTAGAATAACTTATATCATATGTGTGATATGCCTACTTAACATTGGTCACCAACCCCTGGCCTATTGAAGGCATGCTTGGGGTAGTCACACTTGGATTATTATTGGTTAGGAGGTCCCCAGTGGTTCGGGTCGTAATACTCTCATCTCACTTCCATCCAGGTGGTCCCTAGTGGGTTGATCCATGATAGGATAAAACTACTGGTTTTAACTTCTCTACAAATTTTTAAACCTAAATTATTATTCTTATGTGGAATTTCATTCATATACTTTTTTATAATTATCTCATTATTTTAATTTTCCTCCTATAATGTGTCATTTGTGAATTATTTTCCATGCTTCTTTCTCTATGTAAAGACAATTCCACAGGTCTTCCACTCATTCTTTGTAGTAGTAATAATAAAACCATTTAAGTATGTCCTATTTTTTTCTCCTTAAATTTCCATAAAATCTAAATTATATTTATTTATCCTTGATAAAATTTTCTTCGAAAATCCATCAACTTTTTATTTGATGGAATCATACTTATTTTTTATCCATGCATGCTTCTTCTCTTTCTAGGATATTTGGTGTGACTAAATAACATTTTGTTCTTGATGCATTCTTTATTTCATTCCTTCATTACTATATTCCAAATACATAAATCTACTTTTGAGTAGAATATATTTTTCATTCTTCCATTCGTGTCTCCTTTATGTTATAGGATTGGGGGATCTCATCATAACACCTCTATTAATTTTTTTGTTGCATTACCATGCCAAATGACTAAGGTTTTCACAAATATAACATCTCCTGATGAAATATTCATATCTTTCAATAGACTTACATGGATGATATGCGTCAGCAGGTTACCTTTGATTTCCCATATCTAATTTCTCCTTACACACATCCATTATGTGTCCCAATCTTCCACAAAATTAGTATTGTAATGATGCCTTTCTTTGAGAAACATTACCATCATTCCTAGCATGATTTTTCTATTAGTTTAATGGTTCTATATTTTTATTCTTTATACTAGTAATTTAAGTCTCCATGTGAGAATCTCCAGTGTTTGACTTCTTCCTCATATCATGAAGCTCTCCCTCAAGATCCTTAACACTAAAATCCTTATCCTTCATTTTTCCTTAAAAATTATCAAGACAATAATTATTTTCATTATATAAAGTCTTCACATTCTATTTTAATGAAGACATTGATACTTCGTGGAGTTTCTCTTTTACCATGCTTAATTTCAACTCATGAACAATTTATTTAGGTATATCACTTTATTCATTCATTTTCTTATTAATTCTTGAAATGGACTCCATTTAATTCATATCTTCCTTTGTTAACTTTTTATTATCCACCTTTAGATATTCTATGTAACCATAGTTCTTTTCACCTACAGTATTTAAGAATTGAAATTCACTCCTCGTGACTTAAAGATTAACATGTTTTATGCATAAAAAATCACAAGATTTACCACATAATGTGGTTTACTCTTTTATATCATCATCCACTAACCATTATGGTGATGTATAATATATATCTTCTTATTTACAACAAAAATATCCTATAAAGTTAGATTTAGATATATGTAAGGAATCAATTTTGTTCACCTCAATGGGAATATGCAATTTCTTGATAGCCTTATTATTTTTCTTCTAAATATTCTTTATTTTAGAAAAATTACATTATCCTTTAATAGAATTCATATACATATCTTCAACATATTAATATCTTACAAAAGTAGAATAAAACTAGTTTTATTCTTTCAATATAGTTTCTTTACCATAAAACTCCACCAATTCCATCCATGTTTCCTTATATGGTTTTAATGATCTATCTACTTTGATGCACCCTCTTCAAAAGAATCCTTTAAGGATTCCTTGTCACAAGAATCAATCCCAAAATTTCTTTGATCCATCTCAAACACAATTACATATCAACATAGAAAAACAAATCCAATTAATAATATATCATGAGGGATTCCAACATGAAATTCTAAATATTATATGAACTCGTTATTTCTATTAGAAAAAATACTTCAATAAAATAGATTTTTTTTCACCATAGAAGGTGAATCCATCAAAAAATTAAGTTGAATTTGTTGATTTGAATCCATTTTAGAACCTATTGGATTTGATACCACTTATTCTAACTTGAGAGACACCCTAAGAGGGTGAATCAAGGTATTTCGCAAATTAATTTTTTATTTCACTCAATAATCCCCTTTTTATATATTTTTATCATGTTAAAAGGAGTTACTATTTAATATATTGAGAATTTACTTTCTCAAACTCTCTAAAAAATATCAATCATGAATACAAAAAATTAATGCCTATACAGGGCATGGGAATTTTACTTGGTTCACTAAAAAGGGCTAATACAGGGAGCATACATTGATATTGTGTCAACATAATAATAAGTAACAGTGATCATTGTAGTTTTTACAAATATTTAGGAAGAACACACCCCTTGTCACACTTCTTATGTGAAAGGAAAGTTTAGTTTATACATGATGGTCTCCTCAATAGTTTATTGGCTTCAATTTATCTTATAAATCAACATAGGTTGTTAAGAAACATTTTATACTCATTTATAAATAGATGGTTCATTAATCCCCTCTTTTTTGAACGTTATTTCTTAAATACTATATGAGATCAACTCCTCAATGTGATGACTAAGTTTTTATCTTCCAAAAACTCACAACAACTATTATTCCACTAGAGGTATACTATCCCACACTAGTATTATATTTTTTTGTGCTATAACCTCTTTAACACCAAAGTATATAAATAGAACTCCTTTTTATATATTGAGTATTATATATTGAATGAATCAGATATAGTGATGTAATTCCACTAGTGTCTCTCTTATTCTCTTTTGTGAACCAGATAAAACAAATACATTCTACATCTCTCTTTTTCTAACTCTTGGATCTTTAAGATAGATCCATCATCATGAGAACCTATATTCTTCTTATTTTATTCCTATAAATATTCATAGAACCATGTGAATATTAATTCCAAAAATATTTTTCACCATGATTTTCTCCATGATAACTACTCAGTAACTGCTCATAATTCTATACCATTTCTTCCTTGTGATCTTCCTTAATAATCATAGAGTGATTTGATTCATCAACCAAATCCAAATTCTATGGCCACATCCCATATTTAGATTCCTAAAACATCAGTCTAATATTTTCTAAAATATTCTCAAGTTTCAAACTAGTTGTGGTGTGAATGCCATCTTATCATAACTTAAATCCTCACATCATTCTGCCCAAAATTTATCTCACATAGTGTAGCCGCTATGTTGTAGTTTGATACTCCTTTTCTCTTAAAAGGTTGTACTGTGATCATTTTCCATAAAAAATGAAGGGTTTTCATGGCCTTAGATATATTACCATGTATAAATACATCGTGATGTGAAGCTCTAGGTCATGGAATAATAATTCTTCTCCTTCTCTCATTAGAAAATTATAAAACTTTCCTTTTCATTGATAGTATGTATGGGTCCCTATGTAGACTTTTATAAATTTAAATAGACTAAAATATATTTATGGAGATATTCCCTAGATCCTTATATGTATGTGATATATATAATTTATATCATATTACATGAAAATTATGGTTTTCATACTAGTGAAATTTACAATTGCAGTAAAATGATAGACTATTATTATTTAGTGGTCATCCAATGTTGGTTATCATTTAAACAAAAAATTTATAATATGAAAAATTTGAGAGGAGATTTATCCACACATGTGTTATTCATGAGTTGGTTGTAGCATTTATTCAAGTGTTATAACACATGAATAAATGAAATAGAACTTAGGAGTGTTTTTATGTATATATGAATAAATTTCATGCAACAACAGTAGATGTAAATTCTTTTTAAAACCTCCCTATAACTTGAAGATCTTTTTCCTATTACTCCTTTGATTTTTTGGGTGCTAGAATAGCATGGAGAAAAGGTGTATTCCATCAGAACATCAGATGATTAAATCATCCCATGGATACCTATGGAGGCGGGATGTCTTTTGGATTCTAATTCAATTCTATATGATGGTGTTCAAGATGATACGGTGGATTTTTTAGTGAATGGTATACATCTTATAGTATTTATTCATTTCACTTTATTGTGTAGGTTTCATATTTCTTACATGAGATATCTATATGTAAGGGATTTAATCACTTTTTTTATCTAATAATTTTTATTAGACCATAAAAAATTCCAGTTGTGGTATCAGAACCACCAATGTTCTTGGATCTATAAAATCTAGTTAAGAAATAAAGAAAACATGAAAATACAACATTGTGTTATGAATTCCTAGAAATTCTATATAAAAAAATTACCTTTATGAAAAAGTGTTTTGTGAAAAGATCATTGAAGATTATGCTTACAGAGAAGTGTTCTGTATAAGGGTATTCTCGAGCTATCATTACGCAGATGGGTCTACGTAAAGGTAATCAATGGATTTCTTTTACATAGTCAAGTTTTATAAAGGTGATAAATGTTGTACCTTTATGAAGCTGAGTTGCGTAAAGGTAACTACCACATTACCTTTACGTAGGGGACACTTGCTGTGTAAGAGTAAATAAAAGCTTAAAAATTATATTTTATTAAGTTTTCTTATAATTTATAAATTGTTTATAAATTATAATTAAATGTATTTTCTGAGAGATTAAAAAATTAATAAAATTTTAATTAATTAATTAATTAATTATGATGTATTTATAATTAATTAATAATTGTTTGTTAAACATTTATTATTAAATATTCCTTAATTATTAATAGTTAATATTTAAGATACCATTTAAATAAATTATATGGCATATATTATGATATATAAATAAAAGTTTTTATATATAAGTTATAATATTAATTTATAACGTGTTTTTAAATTATATTAATAAATCCTAAATATAAATATGTTTATATTTTATTTATGAATTGTTCATAGTTATAACACCCCAAACATTTTATGCAATGTTTCTCTTAAATACTTTCAATTCATTAGATAGCCTTTATTATATGAAGCACTGAGTATATATGAAACAAAATTTGGTTATTTATAGGATATAGTCATAACCTATACATTAAACTTAAATTTTCCACTTCTGTGTTTTGAATTTCAAAAAACAAACATACACGGTTACGATTAGGGTGCTATTTGGAGTTTGATAGGATCAACTTAATTTTTTGTGAATAGTAACTTACTCTTAGAAATAGTAACTTACCCTTATGAATGGAAACTTACCCTTAGGAATTTTAATATGACCCTTATGAATGGTAACCTTACCCACAAAAGTATAAATAAAATTTAGGCACCTTAAAAATGAAGATGAATATTTTAGGTGTTGGTATTTTTTGATTAAATGATGATTTTAATTAAAAAATAAATTTCTTATATTTTGAAAATTGTTTTTGAAAAATGGAGTTCATTTTAGGATTCTACACATCAAAAAATGGTTAGGGTTAATTTTTGGGATTTTTTTGAAATACTTGAATTTTTGGCGAATAGTAAAATACGGTAATTACGGTATAAATACATTATGAGATAAATACACTATTCCATGCTTCATAGATGACATAAGAAACCATTAGTTAGAAATCACATGTACGTATTACTATTTTTGGTCATGGAATTATCACTATTTTTTGTCTTAGGTAAAAATAATAAACTAATGATTAAAATAATAAGAAAACCCTCCTCCCATCCACTATATAAACCACCCATCACCCCCTCTTCCTATCACACCAATAAAACTTTTATAATTGCTTAATTTCTTCCAAATAAACTTCCCAATACCTCCCCCCACGTCCAAGACCTTCTGGTCTCACTAAAAGGCCAAAAAAAAGGGCTTAAGTAGATTCTCAAGGAGGAGTACTCAAGAGGTGAACCTCTCTTCCATTTTCTTTCAACTTCTTTTATAAGTTCCATTATTTTTTTGCCCTCTCCTCACCTCCCCTCATCCAAATAATATTATAATTACCTTACCTTACATTAACCATAATTTTATTATTCTAATAGAATATTTCATCATCATCTCTCTTTTCCCACTCCTCTTATACTAAAAATGAAAACACCATCCGAGATGTGTTAATTTATCACATTCAAGGATGACAAGTTTTTAATTTCTATTTACGTATTCAATTATGGTCATGAAACCATTTTTATGGTTTAAAAAAATCATTATATAAGAAATATATCCTATTTAATGTTCTGGAATCATTTTTTACATATGGTATTTAATTATAAAACAAAATGAGTTTGTGGTGATAAAAAACCATCAAAATAATCCAAGCGTTTAACATTAAAATTTTGTATAATGATTCATCCTCCCCAAAAATAACCAAAGAATTTATATGATCATTTAAAATTCTATATTATAATTAATAAATCATAACTTCAATTCTGGATTTCAATTTCCATTTTACACAAATTTCCACACTCTTATACAAGTAAACTGATCATGAAAACTAAGGAAGAAAATGCTTCCAAAACAATAAAATTTAACATATTAAACCCATCAAAAAGGATATTAATGAACCTAATAAGGTTATAATAAATCAATTACATGAATATTAGGTTCTTTAATTGTTAATTGATGATGCCAAATTTGATTATTCAGGTCATTAAGATCAACCGAAGAACGCATTCAATCATAAGGTAAGGGTTTTCTCATCTCACTTTTAGTTCCATGAGATTTTCGTTGTTCACCACTTATTTCTTACATCTAGTGTATGTGTACTGAAATTTGATATATAATATCACGATTCTTTTTATATTCATATTATTTTTTGATTCATTTGGTGATTATTAATTTTTGTTCATACAACTTGATTGATTACAACGTGGTAAGGGAATTTGTCTCAATTTCCATTTCATTAAGAATTACTTGGTATTGTGCACCTAATCATTATTATGTGGTGTATATACTACCCATTTGAGATAATTTTTCATTTTAAATTATAATTCTGGTAAATATCAATTTTCTTGTATCATGGATATGATTATTTCCTTAATTCTTATTCCATTTCACCTACGGTGTTTATTTTGAATGCCATTATAACTGGGAAAATATTGACGAATTTGTATCCTCTATTCAATACGGATGTTAAAAATCCATATTTTTCTTGTATTAAATATATTTTTAAGTAATTATTTGGATTGGTAGTGATGTGTGGGGCCCGTTATATCCCCTCAATGCATTGACAGGTCTCATGAGACAAATAAGTTGGCGGCAAACCCTTCAAGTTTCTTTCAAAAAATCAGACAGGTTTCTACCCACAGACTTAAACCGTATCGATGGTATAATGGTTCATGTTCTAGATACATGACATCTAAATAATAATCATTTTATTTATTCATTATTCAGTTATTATTATCCATGAGGTTTTCACTATGACAAAATCTATGTATGCATTTTTTTTATTCTCAGCTTATTGATGGCAAGTGTTTTTATTTATTCATCATGCCATATTAGTCATGTCTCATTGATTATGATTCACTTATTATTGATTCAAGATTACACTAAATGTTACCCTTACTGAGCATTTGATATCACCCATATTATGTTTCCTTTCCCCAGGTTATGAATAAAATAACCTTCAATAATCGTTCAAGGAGGTAGTTTATTTCAGTTTATTATGTATCATGTTGTATTTTTTATCTTTCCAAATTTAATTTGGGTATCATGTATGTAATTTGGTCTTCCAAAAATACTAAACTAATCATTACTTCAGGATTTATTTCTTATATTCCTTCCAATATAATGAAATAATGCACCGGCTCCAGGCTTCGGGGTTCGGAGCGTTACAGTTGGTATCAAAGAAAGTTTAGAAGCAACCTTGGAAACTATATTTAGGAAATGTAGTTTAGAGGACATACCCTAATATAGACTTTGAGGATAATCATAGAGTAAAATCATATAATTTTTGAAGGTAGATACTATGTGGGTCTTCCTAGAAAATACATCTCTGTCAGGATACTACAAGTGGACGTGGATCTAGCATAGATGTACCTATGAGTAACAACTAGGACAAGGAGTTTTGGGCTTGAACCGGGGTATCCTAGTACACGAAAATGGGCCTTACTGCACACCTAGTTTGACACACCTATGGGATATGCTTAGGATAATTCATATTTTCTTTACAAACCATTATGACTGGAAATTAATTTTTTATTAGAGAGCCAAAACACTTTTGAGGGAAAAGTGAGAAACCCAAAATCCAAATAACATGTTCAAGAAACCAAAATCCATAACCAAACAAGAGGAACCACCCCTCCCTATCCAATGAAGAATGATAGAAAAACCCTCACCCGTACCTGACCATTCAGCAAGTTGTCCCGTGTACTAATACACGGGCCCAGACCCGATGGCGTGGCCATACCCTCTCAATCTTCCCAATGGTATGCACAGGTGAAGGTTGTGCTTTGGTCCCCATCTGGAGTGACCCCTCAGGAATGCTTGTAGTACATCGCCAAGCCACTTGCAATACTATAATCTTCTCCAAAATTCACACATGCCAGACCAACATGCTTCCCAATCACTTAACAGGTTCCATACCTTACATCAGAATCGTTGAAGTAAAATTTGAGCTTACCTGTAACCAAATACCTAGACAACTTCTAATATATGGAGGATACCTGGGTGCTTGGGACAGATAACAACAGATTTTCAAGATCACAAGCTAGTTGGTCCCTAGTCTGTAAGTACTCCTCAAGACTGATCTTCCCTTTGTTGAAGCCTCCAACAAGAATTAAATCCTATTTATCAACCCATGTGTATTGTTCCTCATTGATTGACATATTTAACGGTCTCCCCATAATCTTAGTTGCCTCCTCTTATGACGCATTTAGAAACAAAACATGTTCGACCACCTCTTATTCTGAGCTTAGCAGTAATTCCAGATTTTGAGTATCACCAACCTCCGATTATGGTCTCATAGAATTTATCTTTTTTGCAGACCTTACAGACTGAGTCTCCGAAGGAGGAGGTAATGAGGAGCAATCCTTCTTACTTCTCCTCCTCCTATTTCTTTTGTTTCTACTCAGGCTTTCATCTTCACCAACCAAGAGAGAATGATCATTTCCCTTTGTTTCAACCAATTGTTCTCCATCAGCATCAATCAAGCTGTTGAATTCAGCAACAGGGCTAGCCTCTGTAAGTGATTTAAAACTATTAGACAGCATAACTAGATTGAGAGATCCTAAAGCCTCACCCCTTGTCCACTCAAAACTGACCTGCAAATCCAGATTTTGTTTCCCTTTATCTTCAGTATCCTTACCCGGCCTCAGGACCCCCACATAAGGATCAACTGGCTTATCCACCTCTCAACTTTCCTTCTGCTCTATAACAGGAAAATCCCCACCCGATGGTGCAGCCACATGAACAACCTCATACTGAACCAAAGCCTCCCCTACTCCTACACCCTCAAAAGAAATTGGTTCCTTACCACAAGAAGGATCTGTAAGATCCTGCAGTAGTTTTTTAGAAACTTCTAAAACCTTCGAATTGCCCCCCATTTCCAGTGTCTTCTCCCACAAAGTTGCACCTATATTAGCCTCCAAAATCCCCTTGGAAACCGCTAAATGATAGTCGAGTTCCTCCACCAACACTGGTGGAAATGTTGGAGACACAGCCACCCCATCCAAGTTGGAATTAGTGTCACCTCTCCTAATACCTTCCGAACCTCTAACCACCTGTGTCGGTAATTCAAACCCATCCTGGTTCTCTAGAACCATACCACTACTTTGTCCTCTCTTACAGAGAGGATCAAAATCACCTCAATGGAAATTAACTGTAGAATGGCTCAATCGATGATAGGTAGAGAAATAGTCTATACACGACTCATAGAGGACCTATTGTTTGTACCTGTAATCTTCCCCAATGGTAACCCAAACAAAATCGAACGGATTCCTTGAAAGATCCACTTCTACAAAAACCCATGGGTTGATGGGGTATCATACTTCTTCGGTTCAACTATCAGCACAGAGGAACCTACCCACAAGGTTACCAAGCATCCTAATGACAGATGGATTTTGAAACGGCAAAGGTAAATTTGGAAAACTCACCCAGACCGCAGCAGAAGGAGGGTCACGCTTCATATGGAAATCAAATGACCAATGAAATAAGATGAACTGAAATCCCTTGAAGAAGCGAGGAGAACTCAACCAGGCACGGATGAGGTCCTAATCTGATGAAAATCGAACCATGATGTGAAGACGATCCAGCAGGCCCACCATCTCCCTCTCCTATAAGTTTTATGAGTCGAAGATGAAATGATCAAAGGAATCAATCGGCGGCCGCCTCTGACTAAATCGGGCCACCAAGGTGAGGTTGAGAAGAGCTGAAGTTTCTGTGAACTATGATGTCAATAACTGAAGATTCGGTAACCCATCAACCAGATCTAGAACTTTAGGGCATAAATATGCCTTCGAGAAAGGTGGTAGAAAATCAGGGTTAGAAAAGGGCTTGAAGGCTGATCCGGCTCTCATGGCTAGCGTCGAAGGTTCCTCCCCCACCGGGAGGGGAGGAACCTGCCCGACTGTCACCGTCATCATGGAGGTATCATTATCGCCGCGCTTTGAGAGCTCTATCCATTCATAACCATTATGAAGGATTTAAAAGTAAATATAAATCATGTTTATAAATATGAGATTATATTTGCCTAAATTTTCAAATTATGTTAAGTGTTTGCTAGATATAAATTATAAAGTAAGGATTAATTTAGTGTATGCCATTGTTTAGTGATGGGGCCTAATGGAATAAAGTGAATCAATACCCATGTACAATGTAGGGATTTCCCCACTGAGCATTCCAACACATTCAATGTTGGAGAAGATTAGATCATGACCATATTGGGACAACTTACCCAGGATGTGACGAATAACCATGATACACCTATATTGGATCATTTCATACGATAGAATCCCCCATATTTTAGTGGAACTACCAATCCAGTGGTAGATTAGAAGTGAACCAAGTCTCTTGAAAATATATTTCGAGAATTAAGATGCAGTGAAAATGAAAAGATGGTACTGGAAGTATATTGCCTCAAGGGTGATGCTAATCAATGGTGGTCCTTGATCTAGAATACCATGGAGGAAGAATAAATATAAGATATATAATGAAGAACTTTTAAATAAATACTCTTTGAAAAATATTTCCCTCGTGAACAATGAACTAAAATGAAGAGGAAATTAATTAGCCTAAAGAAAAGGTAAGAAGAGAGTGTTGCGAAGTATGAGGCTACCTTCACAAGATTATCCAGGTAAGCTATAGATTACCTATGTGATTTTTAAGACAAGATTGATCATTTATTTGAAGGTCTTAAGACAAGTCTTATAAGGGCATTGTCTTGTAAAACATTTTCATCATATGATGAAATTGTATTAAGTTCCATCAAAATAGAGAATAAATTTTCTAGATCAAATTTGTTTAAGGGAAGCCAAGATAATAAGCGGTACTCTGATAACCATAGAAAATTTGAATCACCAAAGAAGGAGAATGGAATGAAGAAATTACCATTATAAGATAACTTTGTAAAGAATCATCCCGGTAAATGATTGAAAGGCATGGGATTCTTCTATAAGTGTGGAGAAAAGGGTAATCGATCTAATGAATGCAAGGGGAAGAAACAAGTCAATGAAATTCAATGCTAAAATTGTAGATAGATGGTACACTATGAAAATGAGTATCCTAAGTGAAAAAAAACTTGCCTCAGAAAATTCCATGAGAGAAAGGGAAAGCTTATGTGATTACAAATGCAGAGGTTGAAGTTCCTAACGATGTGGTGGCAGGTACTTTAATTGTTTCCTCAAACTTATCCAATGCTTTATTTGATTCTGGATCATTGCATTCATTTATATCTTCCTAGTTTTTCAATATAATTAGACATGTCCAATTTGATTTAATAAATAAGTTGTCATTCAAAACTCCTAGGGGATGTATAATTGCAACAAAGATGTGTTGATCAGTCCCCCTCAGGACACATAAACATGATTTAGTTGCTAACCCTATCATCATAACCATGATTGAATTTGATATAATCTTTGGTATGAGTTGGATTTCATGTTATCATGTGAATATATATTGAAAAAATAGGGAAGTTAAATTTTTTTAGAACAATGTTAAATCCCTTATCTTTAGAGTAGAAACCTCAACAGCTGATTTTTATCTAGATCCACCCCCAATAGCTCTACTAAATTCAATTATTGGGGAGTAAGGGAATGACATAACTATGGCTGAGGAATGGAATGTTCAAATAGAGGATGTACCTATTGTGTAAGAATATGTTGATGTGTTTCTGGAGGATTTACTTGGACATCCTCTAGAGCGGGAAGTTGAGTTCTCTATTGATTTAATTACCGATGCAAGACCTATATCAAAGACTCCTTATAGAATATACACTGTGGAATTAGTAGAAATCAATAAAAAACTAGAGTAAATGAGTGATAAAGGATTTATCTACCCTAGTTTTTCTCCATGGAGATTTCATCTTCTCTTTGTTAGGAAGAAAGATGTATCTATGAGGCTCTACATTGACTATAGGGAGATCAGTGCTATTTAAATAAAGAAAAATTAGCCTCTTCCTCGCATTGATGATTTATTTGATCAACTTAATGGAGACCAATATTTTTTCAAGATTGAACTTCGATCTGGATATCATCGGCTGCATGTGAGGAAGGAAGATATTACTAAGACAACATTTCGAGCCAGGTATGGGCATTACAAGTTTACAGTAATGCCTTTTAGACTGACTAATGCACCCTCGGTTTGATAGATCTAATGAATGGGGTATTCAAGGAATATCTTGATGACTTTGTTGTGGTATTTATTTATGATATCCTGGTATAATTCAAAATCTATGAATACCATGATAATTACTTGTAGGACATTATAAAAACTCTTAGAAGAAATGAATTATATGGGAAGTTTAGTAAGTGTGAATTTTGGATTCAATCAGTTTCTTTTCTTGGACATATTTTCTCTAAGGATAGAATCTTATCTGATCCTGTGAAGACAAAGTAAATCCAAGAATGGCCCATGCCAACAAACATAACTGAGGTATGTAGTGTTATTGGCTTAGCAAGTTACTATCGGTGTTTCATTCATAATGTTTCTCGACTGGATAACCCACTCACCAATATCACACGTAAAGGGGTTAAGTATGTATGGATGAAAGAATGTACAAAAATCTTTGAAGAATTGAAAAGAAGATTGGTCAATGCTCTAATTTTGACTCTTCCCTCTAGAAATGATGGATTTGTGATATACAATGATGCATCAAAGAATGGATTGGGTTGCGTCCTTCTACAAAATGATAAAGTTATTTCTTATACATCAAGGCAGTTTAAGACTCATGATCAAAATTATCCAACTCATGATATTGATTTAGCATCCATAATCTTTGCTCTAAAAATATGGATACACTATCTATATTGTGAGATATGTGAGATATATATAGATCACAAGAGTTTGAAATACATTTTTACACAAAAATAACTAAACATAAGGAAAAGGATATGGGTATAGTTACTCAAAGACTATGATTGTTCAATAAACTGCCACCCAGGAAAGGAAAATAATGTGGCAGATGCGTTAAGTAGGAAATATTATAGACTTCTGACCCAAATAAGGATTGAGATAGATCCTATATTCATGGATCTTCTAAATATAGATATCAGAATTATTAAGAAAGGGGAACATATTTGATCTTTCAAATGATTTTTAATCCATCTTTACTAGAGAAGATAAAAAGCTCTCAATCTAATGATGAGAATCAATAAAAGAAAATTAAATCTGTTAAGGATGGAAGACTGGCAGACTTTGTGTATGAGGATGGAGTTCTAAAATTTGGGAAGAGGTTATGTGTTACATTTATACCTGAGCTAAAAATGTAAATATTAGACGATTCCCATAGCTCACATTTCTCTATAAACCCTAGTATCACCAAGATGTATACAATTATGAAAGAACATTTTTGGTGGGATAACATGAAGCGATAAATTGTTGACTATGTGTAACATCCAAGATAAATGAAGAATATGACATTTTCATATTTATTAATATTTGTGAATTAAATATTAATTTTACTTTAAAGGTGTTTCTATGTTCGATAGTGTACCTGATACGCAACAACGAGTTTTTTTGAAATCTTACGTTACACACTATTAATATATTATTATTATTTTAAATGGTAGTTAACTCCTAGCTGTTGAATTGGTGGGAATGAAAAAAACTAATTAAAATATTATTATACATGTTTGTTAATTGTATTTACATTTATCTAATAAAATTTAGAGGCTTAAAATGTGAATAAATCTAATTTTAAGCATAATTTACATTATAAGGTTGATTTACCGCCTTTTAATGGAGAACCCTATTTAAATATAATCTTGGTCACTTTAATATATTTTATTTGACCAAATAAAATCCTTCTTTAGAATGGGGACATCAAAATTTACTTTGTGTAAATTTTTGGAATTTTTCCGATAAAGTTCATTATTTAATGAATAGTGAAAATATTGTATTTTAATTCAAAACTAGGTTTTAATATAATCTATTTATATGGTTAGATTATCTTTTTAATTTGGTTTAAAGTGTAATTATAATATATTTTTACCACTTAATCCAATTTTAGTCATTTGAATTAATTTCACATTGAAATTAGACATAAACAAGTATCAATCTTTTGATAGTTATTGTTTCTTAAAAACACGCTATTTGTTTTGATAATGGGAATTAATTTTAAAATTAATTAATTCCACTTCTATGTTTTGAATTTTATAAAATAGACATCATTTTTGAATTTGGAATATCAAATAAATCTTAGGCTGAATTTTTGGTATTTTTTGAAAAACTTCAATTTTTGATGAATAGTTAAACCACTTAGTGGTAGTTAAAAAATTGACTTTTTCATTTAAGTGAAATTTTACCACTTCTGTGAATTGAATTTCAAAAATCCTACATACATGTTTGTTATCAAGAAGTAAAATGTTGTTTAATAAGTTGAAAATAATTTTTTGTGAATAGTAACTTTGGACTTTTATTTACCACGGTTAAAGGTAAATATGTTAATTCAAGGTAAAAAGAATATTATAATAATTCCAAATTACCTTAACACTTGTCCAAACCATATTTTTTGAGTCATTAACTACCATGGTCATCTTTGGGTCGATTTTGGGACCCCATTGAGCCACTTGGGAGTGAAAATGACAATTAAGATTAATTAACTTAAAGTAAAGGCAAAAATGACAAAAGCAAATATATTTTAGTAAATTAATTTTTACAAGGGGTTATATAAATAATATTTTAGACTATAAATATTCATTATAAATATAAAAATATTTCCTACATCATGGTATTTTTTTATAATTTTTAGACATCAAATAAATTAAATTATTTATGACACAATAACATCATTAATAAATCATTTAAATAAATAATATTATAAATATTAAAATAACATCCAAAACATGTCCAATTCTTATTGGATGATTTTATTTCGGCCATGAGTCATCTTATATTTGACTCTAATGGTTTTTGAACCTTTTTAAATATCATTATATAATAAAATAATATTATCACACTTTCCTAATGAGCCCCTCCTCTCCCTTATAAAAAGAGACCACTTCTAACCAATTCCTCACACCTCTCAAGCAATTTGGCTCATCCGAACTCTACCCAATTAAGCTCTCTACATCCCTCTCCTCCTCCTAGAAGCCTTACCTTATGAAGAAGGCACTTAAAGAAGTCCTTTGGTTCAAACCAAAGGGAGTTACCCAAATTAAAGGTAACAGTTTCTCTTAAATTGTTTTCTTTTATTTTACTTCTCCAACACATAAACTCTTTTTATTCCTTTATTTTGTAACAAAATCAGTATCCTCAATATACTAGGATGTTTTTATGAGAATTATTAGAGCTACACTTACACACACCTCCATCTAATGGATGAAGAACATAGTGTTTTTGTGGATGGAAAACTAACGCCTCACGAAATGATGATTGTTCGATTATCTCTTACCACCTCTCATGGTGGCCATTATGATGGAAATATATTTATATATGATATATATTATGTTTAGTTTTTCTTTATTATTCTGTAATTTTCATTTATAGCATTCATTTATGGTTTCCATTATGGGTAAATGTGATAATCTCATTAGAGGAAGTGCAGACTACCACCCCCTCAAAGTGATATGACTCGTTCATACCATATGTGGTATGTATAAAGGATATATTTAATGATATTATATATGATAAAATACTATAATTATAATACTACCATGTATCATTATGTTTTAATTCTATTAAATATGAAATGGAAATGGAAGTAGCGTTCATGTGTACGTACGGCTTACCGTCTCCATGAACGGTGCATTTCATTTCTTACCTCTAAATGTTATGTACTATTATAAATACATGTATATAATGGATATATATTATATATATGATATCCAAATCATGAATATAATTCTGGATATAATGAACCTTTGACCACATGAACAACTTGTAATTATAAGAAGTCCATTTTTGACTCAAGTACCAAATATCGACAAAATGAACATTATTAACTTAAATGATTACATAATGTTTATAACATGGTAATAAGTGATATAAAAAGGAATAATAAACTTGAAAAATGTTATTAATCAAGTAGAAATAACTTTAGTTTATTATTCAGGAGATTAAAGAACGATCGAGTCAAGTCAGACATGAGGTAAGGAGAATTCTTATCTCACTTTTAATTCCGTGAGATTTCAATTGTTCGCCACTTATTTATTGTGTGTGGTGTATTATGTACTGCCATTTGTTATATATTATAATGATTATATTTATATTCATGGTATTCTATGATTCATTTTATTGTTATTAACTTTTGATCAAATGACTCAGTTGATTACAACGAGGTAAAGGGTTTCATCTCACTTTTATTCCCATGAGATTCATGCTATATTTTCCACTATTTTATTTTGTGTGGTGTATATACTAACCATGATTATAATCTTTGTGTTATACACTTTAATTTATTGGTATTTACATCTACATTTTATGGTCCTTATTTCATGTGGTGTATGTTTTGTAAGTTACCAAATCGGGAAGGGAACCTTTCACCCTCCTCTTTTTAAAAGACGTCTTTTTGTTATGTCTTTTAATTTACATCTTATTATGTTGGGATATGTTCTTCTAAATACTTATTGATGTAAATTTTATGTACAAGTGATGAGATACACTTTTTATCTCATCAACACATTTTCTGAATTTTAAAGTGGCGTCGTTAGGCTTTCAAATTTTTGTAAGGGAACTTCTTAACCCAATTTCAATTATTTGGGCTAAACTTGTACTTCTTGAATATGTCATCCTAAGAATATATGTGAATTAAGTCTGATTATTTTACACTTATTATATACTTATATTGGGTTTATTTATATTTTTCACGCATAATTATGTGATTGATTTATCCTTAATTTAAGGATACCATCTTTATAAGGGATTTCATTTCAATTTACATTTCTACTGAGACTTCATTGTTATTATACACCAACTCACTCTTATGTGGTGTATACAATGTCCTTTGACATATTATATCATTAATACCTTTATTTTCATGATATTATAAAGTTCTGATTAAAATCTATTCTTCAATTATTTGTATTCAAGCGTCTCTCTTTTTGTTAAAAAACTCTTTAACTAAAATATCATTTTAATTGTTTTAAAGATTTATTCTTCTAAATATTCCACATTAATTTCCATGTTTTAAAAATGGGTTTTAGGATTTATTTATATGGAAATTAATATTTTCAAATGATAATTCATTTAAATTCTTCAAAGTGGTATGGGACACTTTGATTCAAAAATATCTTTTTAAATGGTTTATGAAAATGGATTGATTATTTCAATATCTTGAAATTACTTCTTGTGATTGAAAAAGAAATATTATTAGAGAAATGTTTACATTTGCAATATTTTATGTTTTATGATGGTATATGGACATTTTATGGGTGGTTACGTGATAAACCATATGACGGTTTGTGCTGTGAATACCAGGATAGGTGGTTATGTTATAACCTCCAATGCATTGGGTATGGAAGTCGGTCGTATGGATATTCCATTTAGTGATATGTGTGGAAGTCGACCGTATGGTTATTCTATTTAAGTATGTTTATGTCCCAAGTTACCTTTATATGTTATGTGTTCTTTATATGGGTTTTATGGTAATCTTTTGGTTACAAAAGGGTAAGTAATGATCTTTTATTTAGTGAAGAGTATTTACTACTTCATAAAGGTGAAAAGTATTACTTATGTTAAAGTATTCATGGTTTACTTGTTGTTTTGAAAAACTAACAGTTTTACTTCTTTGTGTATCCCTTACTGAGCTTTTTATGCTCATCCCAAGTTTTTGAAATGTTTTTTTCACAGGACATAATGTGGAATAGGGTCAAGGATGGGATCAAGGAAAAGTCATGATATCTTAAACATGGAAGTATACATGACTTTTTTTAAGAGTTTTTATTTTATGAAAAAAATGGAAACTATGTAGAAGTGTCTACTTTGTAATCTTTTGAGATGTAATAGTTATGTCCTAATTATATAAAACTCTAAACCTGAAAAGATCCTCAATGTAAATTATTCATTTAATTCAATATTATGTAAGGTTTAAGGCCGGGTCCTTATACTATATGTCAAGGTGTCTAGATTTTCAATAAGTGAAGGTTGAGAGACAATATCCTAGAGGGGTCATGCAACCTCTACCTATTTCTATGTGGAAGTGGGATGACATTACGATGGAATTTGTCATAGGACTACCAAGGACACCTAGAAAGAATGATTTAATATGGGTAATTGTTGATCGTCTCACAAAATCATAACATTTCCTTGTTATAATAGAGGATTTACCACTTGAGCGCCTGGAAAGACTTTATATTAATGAAGTTTTAAGACTTCATGGTGCACCTCTATCGATTTTGTCTAATCAAGATCCCCGATTTACATAAAAATTATGGAAAATTATCCAGAAGTCTTTGGATACTGAGCTTCATATGAGTACTTCTTGTCACCCCCAAACCAACAGACAGCCTGAAAGGACTATTCAAACACTAGAAGGCATGTTGAGATCATGCTCCATTGAATTTCAAGGTATGTGGGATCAATACTTTCCTTTGTCGGAATTTTCCTACAATAATAGTCTCCATTCTATAATTTAAATGGTTCCATATGAATCATTATATGGTAAGAGGTGTTAAACTCCAACTTGTTGGGATGAAGTTGACGAGAGGAAACTTATAGGCCCAGAACTTATTGAAGAGACAACTACAAAGGTAAAGAAAATTCAAGCCCATATTAAAGTAGCCCAAATTAGGCAAAATATTTATTCTAACAACTAGAGAATAGATTTGGAATTTTAATTAGGATACCATGTCTTTATAAAATAATCTCTATGGAAGGGTGTCTTAAGGTTCAATAAGAAATGGAAAACTAAGCCCCAGGTATATCAGACCGTTTGAAATTCTAGAAAGAATTGGAGTTGTAGCTTACTGTTTATCAATTCCACCAAGTCTCTCCAAAGTTCATAATGTGTTCCATGTGTTGTTAAAGAAATAAATTCCATGCCCAATTCATGTACTCACATATGAAGAAATAGAGTTGGAACCTGATTTTTATTTATGTGAAGTTTCTATCGAGATTCTTGACACTAGAGAGAAAGTATTGAGAAATTGAACAACTCATCTGGTAAAGGTTCTTTGGAGAAACCATAAAATGGAGGAGGAAACATGAGAACCTGGGGATGTTATTAAGAGTAACCACCCACATATTATTAAAGGTATTTATACATGAGAAATTTTGAGAATGACATTTCTGAAGGTGGGAAGAATATAACACCCCAAACATTCTATGGTATGTTTCTCTTAAATACGTTTAGTTCATTAGATAGCCTATATTGCATGAAGAGATGAGTATCTATTAAAAAACACTTGGTTATTTATAGGATATAGTCATAACCTATCCATTATACTTAAATTTTCCACTTCTGTTTTTTGAATTTCGAAAAACAGACATACAAAGTTGCGATCAGGATGATATTTAGAGTCTGATAGAATCAACTTAATTTTTAGTGAATAGTAAATTAACCTTATGAATATTAACTTCCCATTATGAATATTAACTTACCCAATGAATAGAAATATTACCCTTATGAATGGTAATATTTCCCATGAAAGTATAAATAAAAATTAGGCACCTTAAAAATAAAGATGAATATTTTAGGTGTTGGTATTTTTCGATTAAATGATTATTTTAATTAAAAATTAAAATTTTCATATTTAAAAAATTATTTTTGAAAAATGGAGTTAATTTTTAGATTCTATACATCAAAAAATGGTTAGGGTTAATTTTTTGTATTTTTCTGAAATACTTGAATTTTTGTGAATAGTAATATATGGTAATTATAGTATAAATACATTATGAGATAAATACACTATTCCCTGCATCATGGATGATGTAAGAAACCATTAGTTTGAACTCACATGAACTTATTACTATTTTTGGTCATAAAATTACCACTATTTCTTGTCTTAGGTAAAAATAACAAACTAATGATTAAAATAACAAGAAAACCCTCCTCCCCTCCACTATTTAAACCACCCCTCACCCCCTCTTCCTCTCACAACACTCAAGCTTTGAGCCTTGCCTAAGTTCTACCAAATATACTTCCTAAGACCTCACCCCACGTCCAAGACCTACTGGTCTCACCAAAATGCCAAAAACAAAGTCCTTAAGAATATTCTCAAGGAGGATTACTCAAGAGGTGAACCTCTCTTCCTTTTTATTTCAACTTCTTTTAAAAGTTTCATTATTTTGTTTCTCTCTCATCACATCCCCTCATTCAAATGTTATGATAATTCTAGTATCTTACATGAACTAGAATTTTATTATACTAATGGAATATTTAATCATCATCTCTCTTTCCCCCCTCCTCTTATACTAAAAATGAAAACACCGCATGACATGTGTTAATTTATCACATTCAAGGACGATGGGTTTTCAATTTCTATTACCATATTAAATTATGGTCATCAAACCATTTTTATGGTTTAAACAGATCATTATATATTTAATATATCCTATTTAATTTTCTGTAATCATTTTTTACACATGCTATTTAATTATAAAACAAAATGATTTTGTGGTGATCAAAAAACCATCAAAATAATCCAAGTGTTTATCATTAAAATTTTGTATAATGATTCATTCTCTCCCAAAATAACCAAAAGATTTATATGATAATTTAACTTTATATATGAAAATTAATAACTCATAAATTCAATTCTATATTTAAATTTCCATTTTACAGGAACTTACATACTCATATACAAGAAAACTAAACATGAAAATCAGGGAAGAAAATGCTTCCAAAACAATAAAATTGAACCTCTTAAACCCATAAAAAAGGCATTTAATAGACCTAATAAGGATATAATAAATCAATTAAATGAAGATTAGGTTCTGGAATTATTAATTAATGAATCTAAATTTTATTATTCAGGTTATTAAGATCAACCAAAGAACACATTCGGGCATAAGGTAAGGGTTTTCTCTTCTCACTTTTAATTCTATGATATTTCCATTGTTCTCTACTTGTTTATTGAATTTGGTTTGTGTGTGCTATCATTTGATATATAATATCATTATTATATTTATATTCATGATATTATATGATTCATTTGGTGATTATTAATCTTTGGTCATGCAACTCGATTGATTACAACTTGGTAAGAGAATTTGTCTCAATTTCTTTTTCATTGAGACTTACTTGGTATTGTGCACCTAATATTTATTATGTGGAGTATATACTGCACATTTGAGATAATTTTTCATTTTAAATTATAATTATAATAAATATCCATTTTCTTGTATCATGGATATTATTATTTCCTTAAACTGTATGTCTCCAATGGCCCGAAGGCCTTCATTTTTTATTGATTTTTGATAATCCACCTTTCAAGGGGTGAGGTGGAACCCTTACAAGACCCGTAAGAGAAAGTATTACATGGACCATAGGCCTTAGAGGAATTAATTTCCCATAGGATTCAAACATTACATATAACCCAGAATAACTACTTGGAACTGTTCCTCCCTAGAATCTTTATTGTGAAATCAGCTCTCCACCTTCGCATGGTAGATCGGCTAGGCTTTCCCATGTATGCACAGGCTTGTCCCGATGGAAGGTTCCCTACACTCTCATTCTTGAAATCCATTTAGCTTTGCTCTGGTGTAAGCTCCTTACTCCTCCTCCTTCTGAAGCTTGTTCCTTGTAGGCTGTCTGGTTTGCATCTGCACTAAAGGTGGCCCAAAGTCCTTACTAACCTGACGGCCTGGGTGGCCCGAAGGCCTTAAAGAACTCGGGGACCAAATCGGTGGCCCAAAGGCCCAAACGGGGGAATATTCACGGCTACAATAGTGCCAAATAGTGTCTGCTACAGTTCCCACTGCAGTACCTACTACAGCTCTGCATAGTTCCTGCTATAGTACCTACTACAGTACTGCTACAGTACCTGGAAATTAGCCTCCACATGGATTTTATCCTAGGTCTCTTGGATGCACTTAAGGATTCCTCACCAACTGGACTGAGGCTCATGTGCAACCGTATGCCATTTCACATACGGAGTTTATTTTTAATGCTATTTTAATTGGGGGAATATTGATGAATATGTATACTCTATTCAATATGGATATCAAAAAGGAATATTGTTCTTATATTAAATCTATGTATAAATAATTATTTGGACTGGTAGTGATGGGTGGGTCCCACTATATCCCCTTGGTTCATCGACAAGTCTCATGAGAAAAATCATTTGGCGGCAAACCCTTCGAGTTTGTTTCCAAAAATCATACAGGTTTCTACCCACAGACTTAAACTGTATCAATGTTATAATGGTTCATGTGATATATACATCACATCCAAAAAATAAGAATTCTCTTTATTATTTATTCAGTTATTAATATCTATGAGGTTTTCACTATAACAAAATCTATGGATGTATATTTTTATTCTTAGCTTATTGATGGAAAGTGTTTTTATTTATTCATCATGACATATTAGTCATGTATAATTGATTATGATTCACTTATTATTGATTCATGATTCCACTATATGTAACCCTTACTGAGCATTTGATCTCACCATTATTATGTTTCTTTTCCCCTGGCTATGAAGAATAGAACCTTGAATAATATTTCAAGGAGGTAGTTTATTTCGGTTTATTATGTATCATGTGGTATTTTCTATCTTTCCAAATGTACTTTGGGTATCATGTATGTAATCTGGTCTTCCAAAACTACTAAACTAATCAGTCCTTTTGGATTGATTCCTTATATTCATGCCAATATAATGAAATAATGAACCGGCTCCGGGCTTCGGGGTTCAGGGCATTATAATAATTACTTAATTTGAATTATTCAAATTAAAGGGCCTTATTTGGTATATTATTTAAGACACATAAAAAATAATTCTGATGATTGACATGATCAAGGTTTAAATAATCATTAATTTTTTATATTTATATCATGTAAAATGTTTACATAATATTAATTGGTTTATCAATTATTTATGATTCATGATAATATCATATATTTAAAGTTTCATGTAATGAATAATATGAAAGAGCCCAAATTGAAATTGGATATATTGTTTTTAAATTTAAAATTATGGAATTTCTATAATATAAATATAAAATTTTTATATTTTTATAGTTAGGTTTTATTTTTGAATTGTTCATAAATGGTTCTATCATGTTTAAATACTTGAATTATTCATTTATTTAAAAGTTATTCCTTTTTTTCATATATGAAATTTTTTTATGAATATATATTATTTAGTTTAAGATGTTAAAATAATTCTATAGATTATCATACATGTATCTAGGTAGTTACATGCTAAGTGTGATAATGAATTTAGGCTTTCATCTACCATAACCTCGGGTTTGTATTTGAAGTTATAAAATTGAATTTAGTTATTGAATATATTTTATGCATATTAGGTTGTAGAGTTTTGGTGAATAAAATTCTATCTTGATTAAATTCTCCCATGGTAGTGGAACTTGGGTTCGGACTACCTACTAGCCTATAGTATTATGAATTTTCTAGAATGGTGAATGGGGTTGGATATCTCTCACTCTAGGCTTAATCATGCAGACAATATCAATTTCATATAACTCTAATTGTTTACATGAAATGTTTATATACCCTGTGTATATGATGAATTTATATATATATATATATATATATATATATATGAATTTACTTGAATTCTAATTTTGGGTAAGTAACAAAAACTATGGGTTGTATAAAGAGTTTCACATCAATATGATTTAAATAATTTTTTTGATGGAGATATTGGGATTTCAAACTAAATTACTAGAAGCATGCATATATAAAAGAGGATAACATGAGATAATATGGTAATAATAAAACCAATTTAAATACTAAGTGTTAAATTTATTCAAAAGTGACACCTTTCAATACCTCAATTATCCAACTAGATAGTTTTATGAAAAATTCAGGTTCCCTGTATTATATTGTGTAAGGCAAGAAAGTTTTAGTAACATTAGATAATCCTTGGGTAGTTTATTACTATTCTGGTACCTTTGTATTGTCTTTTATTAGCTTATTATTGGAATTTTCTTTGGGTTACACTAGCTAGGAAACCATAACGGTTAGGATATCATAGTAATGGAGTTGAATTTATCCATATGATCGATTGGATAAATATTTATCCACTCAAATATAAAAGAGTCACAACTATTGAGATAGAGATGTTCCTGAAATAATAATCATGGATTATTTATGTGAAAAAATTGGTGTAATTCATGGTTAAAGATGGATATTTTCCTACTAATGGATATGATGTTCTACAAAAGGGGTTGTCATTTTATTTAGGCCTTATTTAGTAAAATTAATTATTAAATATTTATAAAACATGAAACTCATCTGATAAATGCTTCTATTGTAGAAAAATAACATCATCATTATCATCAAACATTAATTTAAAATAAATCCTTATAAGGATTATATTGATGTAATAAACACTTTATACTGATAACTTAAAAAAAGTTCTCAACTATAAGAAATATTCTATATGTTAGAAAAATACCTGTTCCTAATCAATCAAGTGTTGAATTTTTTTTAACATATGAATCTAGATACTTATGGAATCATATAATGGTTCACTTAAGTTTTAAAAATCACTATATGAAAAATGAAAAAAGTAATATTAGTCCCCATGTATGTACTCAATATGACTGGGTGTGTCAATAATTAAAAAAATAGTCTCATATACTCAATATTATTGGGTATGCCAAATGATATTCAATATGAGTGAATATATTAATAAATTGACTTGAATAAAGGATTCATAAAAGATTTCTTGGTTATAGAATTCAATTATATTGTTTTAGAATATATTTGATATCAACTTTATTCTTTAAAAAGTTGAAAATATATAGAAGGATCGAAAGAGAAAACAATTAATGATTGGAGATTGAATTAATGGACTAAAGGAGTTGTTGAATTGATAACTTAGATGCTTCAGGATCAGGTAAACTAATCATTATATGTGTATTATATCATTTTTATCTTGATAAGAGAATGTAAATAATTTTTGTTTAATAAAACGATATGGGTGTTTTTAATACACATAGTTTATGATTTGTTTAATTCTATAACATTTTTAACTAAAATAATTTGTTATGATTAGGGAGTTCATTATAACATCTTGTTTCCCTATTTTATGTATTCATCGATCTTTTTATCTTATTTAATTTAGGTCTTATTTTGGGGTCATTCCAGGATAATTTGGAAAATTTTGGAATCCATTTGGTTTATGAATGTTTGGTGAAAGGTTACAGAAAACTGTATGATTTGGCCCAGCAAACCATGTGATTGGTTCAGATCCACTTGAAGGGGGAACATAGTTTTTCCAAACATTGTGGCCACCCATACAAATTTTTAACCACTTGGATAGTGGGGAATTCACATTTGGGTCACAGTTAGTTTAACCATGTTTCCAAACCATGCACCCCAAACATAAGACTAGAAGGGGCACACTGTTTGTCTAACCGTGTAGCCCTCCCCAAAAAACCATGCACTCAGGTTTAAATTTCTCTAAAATTTATTTTAAAAATCCTAAATCCCTTATTTAAGATTCTAATCACCCCAATTAAACCTTGACATATTTTTTGGCTCTTGTAGGCTCTTAAGAGGTAAAATTGACTCCACTAAACCCCTTTCTTAGTGGATCGAACAAGTATTTATCTCGATAGATCTCCTCCGGGTAATTAGATCTTATCTCATGCTTTTTAATTCAATATCCCTTTCTCTCCTCCTTATATTTTGAAATATCTTTTGGTACCAAGTTGGTTGGATGTTTTTTTGGATAATAGAAGAAGTTATTTTCTGAATGTTATGTATTTTTCTATCTTTACAAGAAATCAATTCACTTTTTTTTGTTCAAGTGAATAATTTTTGGACTCAGATGATTAGACATCATGAGAAGTTTTCTAATATGAATTTTTTTCATGGAGATCTTGTTTTTGAGACTCGCATGTTTTCTAGAATAGAGTATTTTGGAATGGAGTGGAAATATGTATCATGTGTAGAATGTCCTTACAGACATTCAATGCAAAATCTGATGATTCTTTTTTGTGAAAAAATTTATCAACATCATATGTTGACTAAAAACTTATGATCCATGATTTGTGAAAGAAAGGGGGAGACATATTTATATGATTCTATTTCGATCTCAATATTAAAAACATCATGAAGAATACATGATACAAGGCAAAGTTTTTGAAAGAAAGTGAAATGTGAATTTCAGGTGTTTCTATGAAGCTAAAGTTTTCCAGATGCAGATCATCGAATCAAGGTGCATCATACATAGAATTTTTTTGGAGACAATGAGCTTGAATGTAATGAATTCATAAGTTTTGAAAAAAATTGTTTATGGTCCATTCCATTGGATAGTTCGATCCATCGGTCAAACTAATTCATTAGATGAACCATAAATTTCTGTATTTTTGAAAGAAATAAGTTTACACACACTGGTCTATCATAAAAGTTCTGCCACTAATCTATCAGACGAGTGTATACACTGATCAATCAAATAAGTTTTGGCAATGATAGGACACCAGATTAATAGTCCCATCAGAAGAAGAACATCATAAAACCGAAATCATTTTGGATGGACCATAATTGCTATGTGATAATGATAAAAGAAGTTTTTGTTGTTGAACAATCAGTTCAGTTGTTGATATATATGAATTAGATAAGCTATAGAGATTGATCCATCAGATGGGGAATCTGAGACCGATCAATTATATAAAACACAATAATTTAGTCAATTGTTTTCTTATGATCTAAATCATAAAAGTGGGTTCTCAAGTTTATTTGTTTTAAATTGTTTCAAGACTCATTAGACAGGTTCTAACAATGATAAGTCATGATAGTCTATGTTTCATCAAACATAGTTCCATCTATCTCAGGAGATATTGAACAATTGAAGAAAATCTAAAAATATATTGAAGTTAACACTAAACTATTGTTGAAGGGTTTTGAGGTCTTTATATGTTTTAATGATTTTTATGTCAAAACAATTTTAGGTGTTCAGGGGAAATAGAGTGTGAGCTCTTGAAAAGTGAATCAGAATGATAAACAGTTTCAGAGTGAGTATTTATAGACTGAGTAGTTGATATGTTATTTTTCAAAAGAGGTTTATAAGTAAGAAGTTCTAGATAATTTAAGAAGATTTGAGAAGAATCTAGAAGAGTTTTAAAAACTTAAGAAATTATAAAAATAGAGATCAAATGAAAATGAAATTAGGGATTATAAAATTTCATTGAGTGGGAAAATATTTTTGGTTCCCATATTTTCTATTTTGGGAACACCTATATAAAGGGGTAAAATTACAATGTACTCTAAAATTTTTCACGTGTGGGAGAGAGAGAGAGCGCTAGAGTTTTGGTTTCCATAAATAATTTCTTGAGAACAATGTTTTAGATAGAAGAATTGTTCAGAAGAATATATGGTCATAATTTACCAGATCAGATTGACAAATCCGACTGATAGTTTCTAGGAAAAGAAAGAAATTAATCAAACTTGTTTCTAGAAAAGTGAATCAAACTAGAATCTAGACTGAAGAATTAGACAGAATAATTAGAGTGAGCGATCATACTGAGTTTTCTTATGAATCCTAGAGAATGTGTTCCTATAAACTACTAGTAAAGTAAGGGAAGAATTGTTTTCCTAAAGATTTAAAAAAGTGGAAGTTGTTGAAGTATCAGAATGACTTGTTTAGAACCAACTAGTCAAGGTTTCTAACCTTGTTACAAAATTGTATTTACATCATTCATGATAAAATAAGCACATAAAATATTCTAAAGATATTATTTATACACAAGGGTAAGGTAATTTCCTACTTTTGTATCAAAAGTATTATTTTCTAGTAGATTGTGTGGTATTTGATCATTTCCAAACCATGCCAAGGACTAGCTACTCTTATTTAGTAATGGAACTTATAAATACGTGTGTTATTGTGGATGTGTGAATTTATTGTTTTTAGTAAATTGATAAATCTTTAACAAGAGGTGAAGTTTGTTATATAAGAAAGATATCATAAATGAAAAAACATATCAATAATTCACCCCTCCCCCTCTCATTGATTACATTGATCCTGGTTGGGCCTTTTTAGTTAGTATCAGAGAAAATGATCCCTTATTTACTCTTTTCTGAAGTGTTTGAAGAGAATTTGTTATGAAGAATCTTAATTGTGTGAAAAGTAAAAGGATTATAGTTTTTTTATGAAAGAAATAACACATATTGAAATATATAATGTTTTTATATCTTATTTCTCTGATTTATACTATTTTGGAAGCTGTTATAGATGGATTTACTCCTCTTGTTGAAAAATTTCCTCTTAAATCTATTTATAAGAAAAATCTGGAGAATTAAGAGATAATAATGTTTTTCTTTAATCACTCTATGAAAGTTAATTTATTAAAGTGAAGGAGGTTGGAACTTCTAAAGTTATATGGGAAAAATTATAGAATATCTATGAAGGTGAAGAAAGAAAAGTTAAAAATGTAGAGGGTAAATTATAATGATCTCAAAATGGGTGAGTTTGAATATGTTGGTGACTTTTTTACAAGGGTGCATGATACTGTTTGCACTATAATATGTCTTAGTGAGAATATGGAAGATAAAACTATTGTTAAAAAGATCTTAAGAATTCTTTTATACAAGTTTGATGAAAAATATTCATCTTTGGAAGATAGATATACTAAAACTATATCTTTGGATGACTTTTACATTACTCTCATTACATATAAAATGATAAGGGGGAATGTTATGAAAATAAAATAAAATGTCGATTGAGAAGATTCCCTCAAATATTCCAGGAAATAAAAATATAAGAATATTATTAAAGTTAAAAAAGTTGGTAATTCCAAATCAAAAAATGTGTTTAGTAAAAAATTTGATGAATTACAAAGGGAATGTACCTCTAATTTTTTTGAATATGGAGTTTTTGGGAATTTTTCTGCAAATTTTACTTGAAGAAAAGATGAATTGGAATGTAATAAAGATTAAAAAGTAAAATAATATATTTTAATAAAGATATTTAAAAATTAAAATATTATTCCATGGGAAAGGATAAAAAGTTCTCCAAACCCAAAATGATAAGTTTTTGTCTAAGGATGATGAAGATGTTTATAGTGACATTTAAGATTAACACATCACTGATGTTGCTGTAGAAAACACAATTATTCATAAAGTTAATGATGAAGAATCTATTAGAAAAAGTCATTATAAAGAACAAAAGTCTCAGTTATAATTTCGTATGAAAATAGAGTTGAAATAATGTATTATAAGGATTATAATACTTGAAAGAGAAATCAAGAAGTTGAAAAAAGAAAGTTCTATAACAAACAATCAAGAATATTTTCTTGCAGATATAGGTAATTTGATGGAAGATAATGATCATTTGAAGAAATCTATTGAAAAAGAAAATAATTGGAATAAACATCTTGAAGTGAATATAAAATAAAATAAAGAAGATTTGGAACTTGCTCAACAAAAGTTCTCTAAAGCAAAGTAGAGTGTTACATGTTTCAAGAAATTTATCATTGAAGTTGGTGAATGTTCTAGAAAGTGTGAACCTGAGAAATATCAATAAAATTTATCTTCAAAGGTTGAAAATAAATTGAATATGTTCCTAAGAATAATAAATCTAATAAAATCATGTATATTTCCAAAACCAACAAATTTGAAAATTAATAAGTTTTTGAAATTTCATAGTCTAAATCAGATGTTGTTACTACTACTGATTCTTCCAAAGTTGTGAAGAAACATGAATTGAAGATCAAGGTTTATGGTGAAAAAATAATGTCTTCTTCTCAACCAAGTTCTGATGTGGAAGATTAGAAAGTTTTAGAAAACAATTTTATGAATCCAGATAATATAGTAGTTATAAAGTAAAATATTCTTTCTATGGTTACTACTAGTATTATAGTTGATTTTGGAATATAGAAAATATGTGTTGGTTAAACCAACAACACTATAATTATCCCATGAGTAACATGAAGAAAATTTTTAGGGTGATTCAATCCTCTCAAAGAAGGAACTCTAAGGAAGTTGTTTTCAAAGTTAAAAATATGTTTCAACCTCTTGAAATTATTTGTTATATATGTGAGAAACCTAGAAATCTTACTAAACAATGACTTGTTTTTCTACCAGTATAACAATGTGTTTATAAAAATTCTAAAAATATAAATTTGAAGGAATATAAAGGGAAATAAAATGATATTTTTGTAGAAACTACTATCAAATCTAAAAAAGGAGAATGATCCTAGATCTTGGATAGTGGTTTCTATTCACATATAAAAGGATATTTTAAGCTGTTAAAGAATGTGAAAGATTTAAAATATGGAACGATGATGTTTGGAAATAATTAATCTCTCATAATCAAATGTGTTGGATATGAAATTATTAGGGAGGAAAAACTGAAATCCAAAAAGGAATTTTTTTTTTATGGTCCGAAACAAAACTTATTAAGTGTTTCACAACATTGTGATGATGGTAATAAAGTTTTTTTCAGAAAATATTGTTTTTTAGTAAAAATAAAATAAGGTGTAAAATATTTTACAAGAGTCCAACATATAAATGGGAATTTGTTTCAATTTGGTGAAGTATATAATTCATGTTATCTAATAATGATTGAAGAAAATCAATTATGGTATAAATGGTTGGGCCATATGTGTCAAAGGAATATGAGTAATCTAAAAATGTGAGATAGTGTATGTGATATTCCTGTTATGACAAGAAGAAGAGATTGGTGCTGTTCAATTTATCATAAAGGAAATATTACAAATTCAGTGCATAATAATGTTGAAATTCATTAAATTAATCCCATGGGACTGATTTATTCTTATATTTTTGGTCCAATGAGTAAACAATAAACCTTTATAGATAAGTAACTCATTTCTTTAATTGATTATTTTACTCACATTGCCTATATTATGTAATTGAAACATAAATTATATGCTCTAATTTTTTTAAGAGTTTTAGGAGAAGAGAAGAAAATTAATGTGGGTATTCTGTGAAGAAGTTTTGAATATATAATGATGGTAAATAAAATAATAAAGAGTCTATAAGTTATCTTGAAAAAAATGGAATTTTTCAAGAGTTCGGTTCACTATAAACACCATAGAAAAATTATTTTTCTAAAAGGAATATTATAAGTTTAGTAGATATGGGGTGTATAATGTTGATTTAACATTTAATTTATCACTACTTCTGAAGGTAGGAAATGAGTAAAATAGTTTATATTCAAAATCAATGTTTATAAAGACCATGTTCTGATATGACTCCTTATGAAACTTTCTATAATGATATTCCATGTTTAAAAATTTTAAGGGTTTTTAGAAGTCCCTGCATCATAATGAACAAAGGATGAGATATTGAAAAATTTAATCAAAGAGTTGAAGATTTGATATTTCTTAGCTATGATTCAGATGGTAGAGGATATATATGTTTCAACAAAGAACCAAGAAGGATAATTGATTCTATTTATGTAAAAGTTATGGAAAAAATTGAATAATATGTTTCACAAATACATTCCAAAAAGTAAGATGAAATAGTTTTAGTTAAGAAACATGAAAAGGATTACAACAATTCTTTTTCTACATAGATGGAAGAATCAGACTCAGCTATTTTCAGTGATGGGGAATAATATCATACATCTCATCCTAGGATGAGTAAATAGGTGGAAATATAAAACATTATTTGTGATTAAAAAACAGTTCAGACAATAAGAACATCAAATTTGGTTGAACATACTTCTTTGTATTCAAAAGTTGAGCCAAAAGATGTTAATGAATATTTTGAGCATCAGGAGTGGATCCATGCTATGAATAAAGAACTAGACAAGATTGATAAGAATGATACTTGGGAACTTTTAACTAAACCAAATTATAAAAATATTATTGGTAAAGAGTGGGTGTCCTAAAAAAAGTTAAATAAATACAGTGAGGTGATAAGAAATAAATAATTGTTGGTTTTCAAAGGTTACTCACAAATTTAAGGCACTAACTTTGATGAGACTTTTTATCTAGTGGAAAGGTTAGAAATAATTGGAATCTTTCTTTAAATTGTTGTACAATAATGTTATAAAATTTTCAAATGGATGTGAAGTCAGCATTTCTCAATGGAGAACTAGATTAATAAGTTTATATTGAACAAACATGTGAATTTTTTATTAGAAAATATGAAATTTATGTGTGTAAGTTGAATAAATATTTGTATGGATTAAAGCGAGCTCTGATAGATTGGTATTCCAAAATGGATTCCTACTTAAGAAAGTTGAACATTATGAAAGGAATATTTGATAGTAATATATAAATAAAATAAAATCAATATATTTCCCTCATTATAATTGCGTATGTTGATGGTATTTTCTTTGATTGTAATGGTGAAAAAACTTGTGAAAATTTTGCTGGAGAGGTGAAGAAATTGTAAGAAATTTCCATGCTCAGTGAAATTAAATATTTTCTTATCTTACAAAACTCATAAGATAAGAATTATATTTTTATATCTCAAGAAAATTATGTTAAGTAACTTCTTAATAATTTTGGAATGGAAAGTTCATAACCTATTTCCACACCAATCTCAATGGGAAAGAAGTTGTATAAATATGAAGTAGAAAAATAATTGGATTATAAATAATTTTGGAAGTTTATTGAGAGTTTATTATATTAAAATACTACAAGACCATATACTGTATATGATATTACCTTATGTGAAAGATTAGAAATTTATCCAAATAAATATCATCTCTTAGCTGGAAAAAATTCTGAAATATATCATAGGCATAAAATATTTTGGAATCAAATATGAAATCATGGTAAGAATCTATTTGTTTGGTTATACATATGCTTATTGAGTAGGGAGTGTGGATGATATAATATCCACATCTGGTGGAGTTTTATTTCTAGGGGAATGTTGTGTAAGTTGGAATACTAAAAAATATAATTGAGAAAGTATTAGTATGACTAAAGCTAAATATGTTGCCTCTACTCAAGTTGAAACACAACTTATATGATTGAAGACTCAAAAGATTTACTTTTTGAAGTGAAGTTACCCCTTATCTTAGGTTTTTATAATCAGAGTTCTATGAATATCATAATAAATCTAGTGAAACATTATTATTAAAAACATATTGATATGAAATATCACTTCATAAAATAATATGTGAATAAGAATGAACTCAATTTGGAATATGTTCCAAAAAATGGAACAAGTTGTTGATATATTCACAAAACCTTTACTCAAGGAATATTTTTATAAACTGAGGTTGAACATGAGCATCCAAACTCTTTCTCTCCAAGGTTGAGGTAGGTTTTTCCCCTCTCTCATCTTTTCTTTGGATAGTGTTTTCAAGGGGGAGAAAATTATTTTTCATAAATATATCCATTTGTATGTGCTAAACATTTAATAGAAGCATGTATTTAGGGTGACTTTTGGGTATTTTTTGAAATCAGTGTGTGAATGTGGGAATTATTATAACAGTTTTTTGATGTTCTTGTAGGAAAATGTTTTTTATAGTAATGATAAATAAGTTGTGAGAGGTGGAATGTTTGAAGGTTCAAATGGACATCATGGTTTTTTTGTCATTTATTCTTGTATCCTACAATTATTTCACTCACATAGGATTATAATTATTGATTATTAATCCATATCTTGAGTTAAAAACTTTTAGTTATTTATAAATCTTGGTTGAAAACAAAATCCAAAGAGAGATATTGTTGGGACCAAGTTGGATGGAAGTTGTTTTTTAAATGTTGGAAGAAGTTTTTTAATGAAAGTTTTGTATTTTTTTGTATTTATAATAAATCACTTAAATTTTTTCATGTTTGGGTGAAGAATTTTTAGACTCATAAGATCAGATGTAGATTGTTTAAGAATGTCCATCATGATAAATTTTTTGTTCTAATTTTTTTTGGGAGAATTTGTTTTTTCAACTCACATGTTTTCCAAAATGTAGTTTTTCAGAAGGAAGTGGAAATATAAACTGGATATAGAATGTTTTTAGAGATGTTTAACACAAAATTTGATGAGGATTTACTGTGAAAAAAGTTCTCAATGTCATAATTTCTCTAAAAACTTGTGATTCAATCTTTTTGAAATAAAGGGCTAGACACATTCAGAAGATTCTAGGTAGATCTAAATATTATAAACATCATGAAGAAGTAATGATACCAAAAGGATATTGTGGAAGAAAATTTAAATTATGATTTCTAGTGTTTCTAAGAATATGATGTTTTCTGAACCCAAATCATCAGATCATAGAGCACCAGATACAGAAGTTGTTTGAAGACTAGGATTTTGAATGTGATGAATTCATAAGGTTTGGAAAAGTATTGATTGACCAATCCATTGGATGGGATAATATATCAGTTGAACTAATTCATCAGATGAACCATCAGTTTGTGTGTTTAAAAAAAAGAAAAAATATGTCACACACTAGTCCACCAGACAAGTTTTTTCACCGATCTATTAGATGAGTGCAGACAATGATCCATCAGACAAGTTTTGAAATTGATAGAACATTGAATGCAGATTTCTATAGGAGTAAGAACATTTAAAAACCCAAATATTATTAGAGAGACTAAAATTGTTATGTGATAATGAGTAGATAAGTTTTTTATGTTTAACAGTCGGTTGAGTTTCTGAAACAGGTGAATTAGTTAAGCTATAAAGATAAATCCATCAGATGGAGAATCAATGAATGATCAATTAGAAGAAATAAAACAATGTAGACAACTATTTTCATGTGATATGAATAATTATAGTGGGGTATCAAGTTTTTTTGCATTAAATTATGTAAAGAGTCATAAGAAAAGGTCTAACACTGATTATTCATCAGAGGATGAGTTTCATTAGACACAGTTCCATCAGTCTAAGAATTTATTGAACAATTTAGAAAATGGTTAAATCATATTTAAGATGACACTGAACTATTTTTAAGGGTTTTTAAGTTATTATAAGTTACAATGATGTTTATGGAATAAAAATGTTAGGTGTATTGTGACATTGGAGTGTGAAGTATTGAAAATTCAATATGAAAGACAAACAATTTCTGAGTGAGTATTTATGGACTGAGAAGTTAAGGTTTTATTTTTAAAAAGTGGTTTTTATAGATAATTTTAGGATATTAGAGAAGAATCCATAAGAGTTGAGAAACTGTGATAAGTAGTCAAAGTGGAGTTCAAATGAAAATTAAATTTGGGATTCTAAAATTTCATAGAACGGGAAAACTATTTTGGGTTATTTCCTTTTCTATTTTAGAAAACCTGTATAAAGAGCTCAAAGAAAAATATACTCTAAAACTATTCATGTGTAGGAGTGAGTGAGAGAACTAGATTTTTTGTTTTTAAAAAAAATCTTGAGAAACATTTTCTGGACAGGAGATGTGTTCAAAAGAAGTTGTGGTCAGAATTTACCAGATAGGACTCAGAAATCAGACTGATAGTTTTAGGGAAAAAAATAAGTGAATCATACTTTTTTCTGAATAATAGAATAATAATTATTTCTGTAATTAAGAATTAGACTAAATAATCTAAGTGAATGATCAGACTAAATTTTTTTATGAAGTACATAAAATTTTTTCCTGCCTATTGCTTGGTAAGAAAGTGAAGAATTTTTTTCCTAAAGATTCAAAAAAGTAGAAGTTGTTGAAGTAGCATAGTGACATATTCAGAACCAACTAGTTAAGGTTTAAAAACATTTTACAAAAACTTATTTAAATAATTTTTTCTATAATAATCATATTCACTATTATATTGATCATAGTGCTACACAAGTGTAATGGTATTTCCTACCTATTTTATCCACACAAAAATATTATTTTCTAGTGAATTGTGTGGTATTAGATCATTTAGAAACCATTCCAAGGACTAGATACTCTTATTTATTATTTAATCTTTTAAATAATTATGTTCTTATGGATGTGTAATTGTCTTGATTTTATAAAAGCGATAAATCTTTAATAAGAGGCAAAGGTTTTTATATAAGAACTATAACATAAAAGAAAAAGGTATCACTGATTAAACCCCTCACCCTCTTAGTGATTACATTGATCCAAGTTGGTAATTTTCAAGATCACCATGTAATTTATGGATCTAAACTATTTTTTTTATCTTGATTATATATTTCATTTTTAGATATTTTATGCCTTCATTCTTCATTGGTGAGACTCATTGTGGGTGTTAATTTCTAGATATTTGTTTAATGGTAGGTGGTTCTATAATTCTTTTTCCTATGATTTAAACCTTGAATTTATTGATTAAAATTAAATGAGTTTTTAATTGATTTAAAAACATGTATTTTTGATGATTTTATCTTTGATTTGAAATGGGCATGATATTTAAGAAAAAACCCAATTTCAATGGGATTGAAATTTTTTGTAGAATTTATAAAAAATTATGTATTGATTTGGAAATAATTTTGATGAATTGATTTGATTTTGATCTTCATAAAATGGTTTAAATTTAAAAGTTATTTTAAATGGCATGAAATGATGAAAACCTATGATTTGGTTTTGAAATGATAAGGCATGTTGGAAACTGAAATTGAGAAATTGTATTTTAAAATGTTTTAAAATGATTCATTTCCAATTTTATTGATTTATTAATTGATTAAAGAACATGGGATCCTAGGTAGTTAGTAGGTAGATGGGAAAATCAATCTGGGATCTTGATCATCTAGCACTAGACTTATTATGACAACACTAACAAAACCAATTTAGCTCATGATGATTATGATGAGTTCCCATTTGGGGTTTAGATTGATTTACCATAATGGGTTCCCCTATTAGGTTATTTATTTTTTATACACAATATTTATGATTTGTGATCATTGATGAGAGAGTAGTAGCCTTATCTCTTTGATATGGATATTTCTTGATAGGATTTCTAGGACATAAAGTTTTTATAGTGGGGGGGGGGTTGTCACATCTTGTTACCTTCTTTAAGGTATTCCTTAACTCTTGTTTTGATTTCCTTTAAGTCAGGTCTTGTTTTGGGGTCATTATGGTAGAATTTTTAAAATTTTGGATTCCCTTTGAGTTGTGCATGGAAGGCACAAGGTTAGGTCAAACCATGCAGTTTGGCGTAGAAAACTTTGTTTCTTATTGAGAGCCACTAGAAGGGGGAGCGCATTTTTTCTAAATCATACATCCACCCCTCTAAACCAAAAATCCCTTGGATAGTGGTGAATTCATGGTTGGTACATGGTTAGTTTAACTATTCTTCTAAACTGTTCACCCCAAAAAGAAGACTAGTAGGGGTGTATGGTTAAGGCACATAGTTTGTCTAACTATACAACCCTCCCTATAAAACTGTGTGCATGGTTTTTAATTCCTTAAAAATTCATTTTAAAAATCCCAAACTCCCTATTTAAGATGATAATCACCCCATTAGACCCTAACATATTTTTTTGGATCTTAAAAGCTCTCAAGAGATGAAATTGAATCCTTCAAACCCATTTCTTGGAAAATAAAATTGGTGTTGATCTCGATTGGTATCATCTGGGTAATTATATCTTCACTCGTGTCTTTACATTTGATATATCTTTATATCATCCTTATAGTTTAATAAATAATCATTTAATTGATAGATCTAACTTTTTTTGTTAGATCTTGATTTTAGGTTGTGTTCCTAGATATTTCGTACCTTTGTTATTCATTGGTGAGTCCTATTGTGGGTGTTGATTTTGAGATCTTTGATTAAAGGTAGGTGGTTCCATAATTATTTAACCTATAACTGAAACCTTGAATTGATTAATTAATTGAAATAAGTTTTTAATTTTTTTAAAAACTTCTACTTTTGATGATTTTATCTTTGATTTGATATGGGTATGCTATTTGAGAAAAAACCCAATTCCAATGAGATTTAAATTGTTAGGAGAATTTATGAAAAAATTATGGCTTGATTTGGAAATAATTTTTAGGAAATGATTTGATGTTTATCTTGAGAAAATGGATTAATTTGAAAAGTTAATTGAAATGGCATTAAATTATGAAAACTTGTGATTTGGTTTTAAAATGAGAAGGCATGTTGGAAACTGAAATTGGGAAATTGTATTTTAAATTGTTTTAAAATGATTTATTTCTAATTTGATTGATTTATTGATTGATTGGAGCACATGGGATCCTGGGTAGTTAGTAGGTGGTTGGGAAAATCATGTTGGGATCTTGATCCCCTAGAACTAGATTTTTTATAACAACACTAACTAAAATAAATCATCTTAGGACACTCATGATGATTTCCTCTAGTGGGGTATAGATTGATTACCTTTAATGGGTTCCTTTGTTAGGGTGTTGATTGTGTATACACGCTATTTATTATTTGTGATCACTGATGAGATGTGTGAGTGTCCTATATCCAGTATCTAATGTACCATAGGGCAATTGACCATGGTGCTATGATTTATTTGATTTTATGTACATCCCATTGGTTTTTGAATTTCTTATTCTAGGTCTGAACAAAGGGAAAGAATCACATAGAGGTGGTGGATGTTCTTGATCCTTTGGATAGTTGAGTAGTGATGGTGACTGCTGGAGATGTTTTCCACTTGTTTCATAGGGTTTTTGATAATTTTGTTTGGTTGATGTTATAGTTTTCTTTGTGATGTTTATCTTTCTATTGGGTACTATAATACCTAATAGTTTTTGGTACTTTCTCCTTTTTTATTTTTTAGCATACTAACTTGTAACATTTTATATTCTACTATTTTGTGTATTAAATTTTACCCCTCTTTGATCTTGTAGGATGTTAGATGCTATTCTCCAACCTATGGGGATTAGAAATACCCTTTATTCTATTCCAGTGTCAGCTGAGGTATCAGGGTACCAGGGTATCTGGGAAGGTTCATGACAAAGTTGTATCAAAGGTGAAGGTTAAGAACCTTTCCTTGATGTCATTATGTAGTTTGGGTTTTATTTTTACACAAGAGGTAGTATTTTTAGGAATTAAGAGGTATTTATGAGAGAATTCCTTGCCATTCGTCATCATAATGATCCTTAAGTTACTGTTGTTGTTTGGGTAAAGGCATCTTGAGTAATAGTTTGATCTGATTGTAGTATTTTCCTCACTTTTGATTTGGGTATGTTGAAATCCAAATCATGAAACATTATATGATGGGATAGATATTCTCTTTTCTCTTATTTTATTTATTGGTCTAAGTAATCTTAAGATATCTTTAGTGTTGTTTGTTGATGTTGTGTAGCATCATGCCTCTGAGAAGATGTTTGAATAGGCACTAAGAGGAAGTTGTTGGTTAACCACATTGAGTGGATCCTCCCATGAACTAGAATATTTTTGATATTGTTGTACATGTTGTATAATCTCTAGGAAAAGCACCTACACCTATTATTGTTCATGATCTGGTTTTGGAACCTCCAAGGGATAAATCATGGAATCTTTCTTAATATTTTCTTTACTATAATTCACCTTCTTTCCAAGGAATTAATGATACTCAAGTGTTTGAGGATTGTTTAAACAAGATAGATCACATTTTTGATCTCTTGTAAATTCTTTATTCAATTATGGTGAAGTGTGATACCTTTAATATGGAAGGGCCTAGTAGAAGATGGTGGGATTAAATAGTAATGGTGAGGAATCATGAGGGTTTGGAGTGGAAGGAGTTTTAAGTTCTTTTTACTGACCATTTATATCCAAGATATATGGTACTTTCTAAGTATGTGGATTTTTTTCAACCTCTAGCAGGCTGACAGGAGCATGATGGGGTATGAGAACCATTTTCTAAGCTTGTACATTTTTCACCTGAGATTTTATCGAATATAGAAATAAAGGCTTGATGGTTCGAAATGGGTCTCCAATCTAATATATGATCTTAGATTTTCTACTGAATCTCACTTCATATAACGATATACTAGATAGTGTGTTGATGTTTGAGCTTGATTTGGATAGTAATTAAGGGTTAATGGGAGTTCCATTTTCTCATAGTGTAAGATCTATGAGTTTCTCTAAATTAAAGATAAAAGGTGATGAGTTGCATAGTGGATATTGATAGAAGGTGTTTTTAAGAACTCTTATAGTTCCTAAAAAATTCCCTATGACTTGTATACATTATCCAAAGGTTGGGAATTTGAGACATTTCTTTACTGAGGAACTAAAGATATGTAGTTATTCTAGTCACTCAAGAAACCTACAAAAATTATGTTATTTATTTTCTTATTTGCATAGTGGAATAAGCCCATAATCACTTAAAAGTACTATGGTGTAATCATGTGCTTCATGAATGAAGGGGTTCTGGCCAAAGTAATCCAGAACAAAGCTTCTTCATGCAGTGTAAGAGTCTCTAGAGGAAGTAAATATAGCCCTAGTGACTATGATAGGTACCATAACTATAGATTTATCCTTAGTGACTTCTTTATTTTATACCGGTGAATCTCACTCATTTATATCGACACTTATTTCGAACCTACTAAATATTTATATGGATATTTTATCTTATGTGATGGATATTACTATACCCCTCAAAAAGAAGAGAGATTAGGGTCTCCATTCTCCTTCTTGTGTTTTCACTTTATCAAGAATCAAGCATAACTATAATTTTCTAGTTATTGACCTGAAACCTCTTGATTTCATTCTTCAGATGGGTTGTCTCATTGTTAAAAGGCCTAAATTTACTATTACCTTGGGAGGGTCACCTTTACTACCCCGAATGGGGTGTCCCATGTTTTTCAAGGGGAATGAGACCCTAGTCCTTGTAGATTCAGACCGTCTTATCCAGATTTTTGGAAAGTAGTATTAGGGTTTTCTTTTGATCTAGAGGGGGAGTCTTTGAGTGATGATCTCCCTCTAGTTTTTGTTGAGTTTCCCAACATGTTTCCTTCTAATTTATCAGGTTTGACACCGGTAAGAGAGGTAGTTTTTATATTGATTTAGTGTCTAGTACTCAACTAGTATCTATTATTTCTTACTGCATGGAACTAGATGAATAAAAATATTTGATGACTTAGTTGGATGATTTTTTCAGAGAAATTCTCTATATGCCCAAGTGTTTCACCTTAGGTGGAGCCTGTTTTCTTTACAAATAAAGTTGATGGAATACTTTTCGTATGTTTTTATTATTGAAAACTAAATCGAGTTACAGTGAATAACAAGTATCTGTTACAATGTCTTGATGATCTGTTTTACTAGTTGAAAGTGGAAAAGTGGTTCTTGAAGATTTTTCGTCGATATGGTTATCACCAGTTGAGAACAAAAGAACATAAAATTCAGAATACTACCTATCAAAGTAGGTATGTTCATTATGAGTATATTCTTATGACATTTATTTTAACCAATGATCCTAAAGTATTTATCTTGTTGATGAAATTAATCTTCCATAAGTATCTTGATATGTTTTTGGTGGTCTTTCTGAATGACATCCAAGTTTACCCTCAGTCTGAGGAGGATAATGTGTGTCATCAAAGAGAAGTTATAGAAATATTGGGAAACAATCAACTCTATTCCAAGATATTGAAATTTTATTTATGGATTTAGGAAGTGAAGTTCCTGGGACACTTAGTCTATGAACATGGTATTTCAGCTGATCCTGAGAAGGTGAAAGCCATTATGACATGAGAGAAACCGCAAAATTTTTTCAAGATTCGAATCTCCTTGGGTTTAGCAGGGTATTATCACCATTTTGTAAAGGATTTATCAAATTTGGATACTCAGATAACCTCTCTCACTTATAAGGGAGTGAATATTTTTTGGGATGAAAAATATCAAAGTTATTTTGTTGAGTTGAAACATATTTTGACATCTACATTAGTGTTAACTCTTCTAGATGCTGGGTAAGGCTATGTGGTATTTTTTAACACATCAGGTTTGGGTTTTGGTATCATTCTTATGCATGGTGATCACATGGTAGCCTATGGACCTTTATAGTTTATTCCACGTGAGAATAATTATCCAAACTGTGACCTTGAACTCATAGTCACGATACATGTGATTAAGATTTGGTATCATTAACTTTTCATAGAATGGATTACCATGTTTTCTGACCACAAGATTCTGAGTTATATATTCTCTAAAAAATATTTAAAACTTCTTAAGAGGAATTGGGTGGAGTACCTATAGTATTTTGAATTTGAAATTTTCTATACCTCAGTAAGAGAAATTTAATTGATGATTCTTTGAGTTGGAAACTTCAAACCTAGTCCATGAAAGAATCATTAGAAGAGCGGAACTTGTTAGATATTTTTGTACAATTATATTTAGGAGTTTTATAATAAGGAGTCAATATTGTTCTAAAAAGTATTTGATTGAACTCTACTCTTCTAGGGATGGTTCTTCAGGAATAGTATCTTGATGATGAATTCCATATAATTATGGACTCTCTTTATGGGGGGGGAGACCATTAGTTAATGGATGTTCTCTTATGGGTATGTCCTATGTTTTTGAAATTTTTTCTACCTTTGTTCATAAGGAATTTCATAATGGGGGATTTTTATAATTCCTACTTTTCAGTGCACCCTAGAACTACAAAGATATTTTATGACATGCGGTGATGATTCTAGTGGTTGGGTATGAGAAGAGACATTGCTAACTTTTTTCACATTTTTATTGTTGTCATCATATCAAATTTGACCACCAAAGAACATTAAGTTTACTTCATCCACTTTCAATACTGACTTAAAAGTGGAAAAAATATCTCTATAGACTTTTTGGTTGGGTTTCCACACACCTATTTGAAAAATAATTTGATATGGGTGGTGATTGATCTGTTTACAAAATTGGATCACTTTATACCCATTCATGATACAACCAAAGTTAGGGACTTGGGAAGTCTCTATGTGTAGGAAATTTTTAGATTTTGTGGTGTCCCTTACTCAATAATATTTTATAGGGATCCCAATTTTACCCCTCATTTTTTTAAAATACCTTTAGGATGTGATAGGATATCAAGTATATTTGAGCATGACATATCATTCACAAATGAATGGATAGATGGAATGAGCTATAAAGATTTATTAAGGACATTTTATGTTCTTATGTTCTCTATTTTGGTGGAGCTTGGGACATCCATTTTGTATTGGTTGAGTTTTCTTAATAATAGTTATCATTCTATAATTCAGATGGATCCTTTTGAGGCCTTCAATGGAAGGACTTTTAAATCTTTTTTGTGTTGGTTTGATATTGGTGAGATTTCTTTAGTTAGACCAAGTTTGGTCCAAGAGATGATGGAAAAGACTTAGATAATTTGTTAGATAATGTTGAAAGCATAGATTCATTATAAATATTATGTTGGCCATATTAGGAAACCTTTGGAGTTTTTAGTTGGTGACCTACTGTTTTTTTAAAGTTTAATCCTCTTTGGGTCATCAAAGTCTTCGGAAACAGGGGAAACTTAAACCATGGGTTGTGGGGCCTTTTGAGGTTGTTGAATATGGGGGAGGTGGATTTATGTTTAGAACATACACAGTGGTTTATTTAAATACATAATGTATTCCATGTATCACAGCTTCAAAATTACCTCTCTAAACCTTCTCATGTATTGATCTCGAAGGATATGGATGTTTAGCCAGATTTATCTATGATTGTGCATCCAGTCAAGATTATTCATTCTAAGACAAACGTACTTCATGGTAAGATGATACCTTTAGTTCATGTGATATGATAGTATATTTATGATTCACATATGTGGGAGCGTGAGTCACTTATGAGATATTAGTGGCCTCATCTCTTTGATATGGATCTTTCTTGACATGCTTTCTAGGGTTATAATGTTTTTATGATGGATAAGTCATAACATCCGATTACATTCTTTCCATTATTATTTGACTCTTTTTTTGTTCTCCTTTAAGTTGGATCTTATTTTTGGGTTATTTTGAGGGAATCTGAAAAAAAATTTAAACCTTTAGGTTATGCATGATTGGAACATGGTTAGGTAAAACCATTCGGTTTACCTGAGAAATCCGGGCACCTTATTGAGAGTCACTCGAAGGGGGGTCATGGTTTATCCAAACTATGTATTCACCCATAAAAACCATAAAAACAATATAAAATGGGGAATTCATGGTTGTTTCATGGTTATTTTAAACTTGTTTCCAAACTTTTCACCCCAAATAGAAGACTAGTAGGGGCACACGGTTGAGACGCATGATTTATCTAACTGTGCGACCCTCCTCAAAAAACTATGCGTGCAGTTTTTAATTCCTTTGATTTTTTTTAAAAACCCAAACCCCTAGTTTAATATTTTAATCACCCTCATTCGTTCCTAAAAGGTTTTTTTGGATCTTTGAGGACCTCAATAGATAATCCAAACCCTTTTCCTGACGGATCAAAGAAGTTTTGATCTTGATCAATCTCCTTAAGGTAAGTAGATCTTATATGATATGGTTTCATTAGATCTCTCTTTATATCCTACATAGATTTTTTTAGATCATTATGTAATTTATGGATCTAAACTTTTTTATCTTTTTTCTTGGTTGTGTTCCTAGAAATTTCATTCCTTCATTCTTCATTGGTGAGTCCTGTTGCGGGAGTTGATTTCTGGATCTTTGATTAAAGGTAAGTGGTTCCATAATTCTTTGATCTAAGATTGAAACCATGATTTTATTGATTAAGTTTAAATTAGTATTTAATTTATTTAAAAACATGAATTTTTTATGATTTTATATTTGATCTGAAATGGGTATGAGATTTGAGAAAAACACTGATTTCAATGGGATTGAAATTTTTGGGAGAATTAATGAAAAATTATGGATTGATTTGGAAATTATTTCGATGAAATGATTTGATGTTGATCTTCATAAAATGTCTTAAATTGAAAATTGATTTGAAATGGAATAAAATGATGAAAAAATATATTTTTTTGAAATGAGAACACATGTTGGAAATTGGAATTAGTAAATTGTATTTTAAAGTGTTTTAAAATGATTGATTTCCAGTATGATTTATTTATTGTTTGATTAAAGAACATGGGAGCCTGAGTAGTTAGTAGGTGGTTGGGACAATAATAATTTTATCTTGATCTCCTAGCACTATATTTACAATTAAAACACAAACTAAAATAAGTTGGCTCAAGATGCTCATGTTGAGTTTCCATATCGGGGTGTAGATTGATTTCCCATAATAGGTTCCCCTATTAGGGTGTTGATTATATTCACACACTATATTTGAGTTATGATCATTTATTAGATGTGTGAGTATCCTATATCTAATAACTAATGTACCATAAGGAATTTTACCATGATGTTATGAGTTATTTGATTTGATATGCATTTCATTGATTTGTTGAACTATTTTATTAATGCTAATTTATTTATATAAAATTATTTATAAAAATATTCATTTAAGACTTCTTGAAAATTATTTTGATATTTCTTCCATCAATTTGAATGAAATCATGTTTTTGTTCAAAATATGAAAATTTAATTCCATGCCTTTTTTATTTAAATTGATTGCATAAATGGTTAATTGTTATGGTATAGATTATGGAACACTTGGTGAGACCCTATTGAAATTTATAACTCACACCCAAAATTTTCCTTTGGTAATTTGTAGAATTTTTATGCTAGGTCTGAGAAAAGGGAAGCTGTTTCATGGAGTTGGTGGATGTTTTTGATCCTTTGGACTATAGAGTGGTAATGGTGACCAGTTTAGTTGTTTTCCTCTTATTACGCAGGTTTTCTAAGAATTTTTTCTGGTTGAAGTTGTAATTTCCTTTGTTATATTTATATTTATGTTGGGTACTATTATAACTGTTAGTTTCTGGTACTTTATATTTTTGGAGTGTTGATCATACTAACTTGTAATATTTTATCTTCCCCTATTTTTGTGAATAAAATTCATTCCCTATTTGATCTTTTATGATGCCAGGTTCTAGTCACTAACCTGTGGGATCGAGAATACCCTTTGAGATATACCAATGATGGATTGATTATCATGGTAAAAGTGTATATGGGATGCTTCTTGACATTAATCCTACATTAAATTATGTAAATGTTTTGAAAATGTGAATTAATTTAAGAAAATTTTACACGATGTTGTCAAAATTTTGGGAATAGATGAACTAGGAATATGATGTATGGATTTTGGTACTCTATGGATAAATCAAGTGGGTAAAAGTTCAAACTAGAAAAATAAAATTTAGTTGAAAATATAAAAATTGTTTCTCTATGGATTTGTTTGTAGTTATTGAAACCTAGGGTTTTCAAGAAAGAGGAGTAATATTTCCATGTGTTGGGATTATTTTGAATACCTGAAGGAGTCTAGGAAACTCTATAGAGTGTTCAAGTTAGGTAAAAGTTTTATATAAATTAATTCATCAATTTTGAAGGGTTTTTTATTATAAATATATATTTTAAAAGGTGTTTTAAATATATAAGAGTTTAAAATAAAAAGTATGAATTGATAGAACTTTTAGTTTTCATTAAAGTGATGAAATAAAAGTTGTTAAAACAATATTTTGAATATAAAGGAATGTATCAAGTGTAGATGAATCAATGAAAATTATGTGTATATTTATATTATTATGTTATATTATAATATAATTAGTGATCTAATAAATAGTTTTCATAGCTGACATAATATAATTTATTGAATACACATGGTTTATGAGTCATTATATTCTATAACAAGTTTTAAGAAGAAGATATGGTTAAGGTTGTTTTATCTAAGATAAAGTGTTTGTCCATATTTTTGTTAAAATATGAGGGAATTTTTCCCACCACCCATAGATGGTATATTTTAATTAAGTATTATTTCAAAGTAAAATGCTCCAAAAACATAGAATTCCATATATGATTTGGAATAATAGTTTATTTGTTAAATATTCATACTAAGAGGAAATAAATCATATTTCGTAACACAGAGGGTTTTTTGTTTATTAGAAATATATTTTTAAAATATTATAATTCTAAGAAGATAGTGGGAACTTGTTTGAACTTATAAAATTTCAAAGTTAACAAATAAAGTATTACACCCATATAAAATTAAATTGATTTCCACTTAATATACTGAAGTGTTTAGAATATGTTATGGCAAGTAAAAAATTTAAAGTATTTACTTTAGTTACCATTTATAAAGGGAATATCACAATTTCATAAAAGTATTATACTAGTATAATATTAAAGTGTTTTTCACTTAATGTCATAAATATTTTAGGATATATGATGATAAAGAAAAATATAAAGAGTTACATTAATTTATTGTGAATAAGATAATATCACATTTTCTTATAATATTGTACTATTAAAAAGATAAAGTGAATTACTATTGACATCCTATAAGGGTTTATGGTATTGAAGTAAATAGAAATATAAAAAATTTCATTAGTTACTATAATATAATAAATGTCACTTTATCATAAAAGAGTTTAGTTTGTGTTGGTAATACAAGGATTTCTAGGAAAAATTTAATGGAAAGGGTTGCAAGAATGATGATGATAAAGTACTAAAGAGTTATAAGTAGGCAATGGAAGCTGGCATCATAACATTTGATGTTGTGATGTTAATGAATTTTAATATGTTCAAGTTGTTGAGCATTTATAATATGATTCCTATGTCTCAAAATTATTCATTAAAAAATTCTTCATAGATGTTACTCATTAAAGAGTTAGTGGGAGGGTTTTATCAGATTTTCAAATAGAGATATAACAAGAATTACATATGATGTAATGAGTTAAACAAAACCCATGAAAGTGTCGCATACATAAGACTGATTTATAAGTTTATTATATAATATATGATAAATTTTTTCTTATGTTGGGCTTGTTAAATATTATTAAAATTGTTTAATAGTATAGAATGATCATATTATTTAAAAATAAATATTCACTATAAAATTATTTCACATTTTCTATATAAAATTTTATCTTGATATAAATTTTGTAAAGTGTGATGATAATTGACCTCTAAAAGTTTGAATTTGAGTTATCATTGATCGATGTTTGTCATGAAGTTAATAGGTTTTGATGAAATTTTAATGTTATCATGAGTAAGATTCTTATATATAGGTTTGGAATATACTTATGAGGCTTAAAAATGTGATTTTGTGCAGTGGATGGCCTATGAAGTATATCACATGGAATTTCATACAGAATGTATTTGGTATGAGAGGGGCGCATGAATCATATTTGGGTCCCCACTACCTATTTTTTGTGAGATAATTAACATCAAAACCATCATACTTTGATACCCCACTTATATAAGTTAACATGTTGAATTATCTAATCATGGGTTAGTTGAGTATATTTCTAATCATGTTATCGATTGAATCACAACTAGATATGATATTTTCCTCTCATATAACAAGTATCAAGTGTGGTCACACGATTGAGATAGAATTTTAAGTGTGCGATCACACCAAGAAAGTACATGTGACATTATTATCTATTTGGATGATTGAAATGTATGTGTTCATCCATGTAGATTAATTACATGTGATGTATTCATTAACCAAGTTGGCCAATACTGAAATAATCAAGAATATATGAGTTGGATATATGGTATTCATATACTACAAGTCCCACAATAACTCAATGTCTTATACAAATGGAAAATATGAGGGTTAATGTGTTCATATGATGCAGACTAGTGGAAATAGGTATAGATATACATGTGTTTAATATAGATCATGTCATATCCCTTTATATCTTGATTAGAATTTATTTTTTTAGAGGCCACTCTTTCATTTCATTTATGGATCTAGTGATTCATATTTATTTCCAATACTTTAAAGGCTCGTGGGGTCACACTTCGTGGTTCACTAAATGGGGATCAATTTTGATTCATAGAGATACTCTAAAAGTGTTTTAGAGTTAATCCAAAAAAAATGGGTGGGTATCCATAGGGTATTACATGTGATGTGATAAAAGGTGAGTTTAATAATAGATTTAAGAAAGTGTTTTGGATGATATCCAAAAGCGTTTAGGATATTATTTCACAAGTTATTTTATATGATACAATATAATGTGGAATGGGACATAATTCTTTGAGGCTTTAGTGTAAGTGGGATATTGAAGGAGATATACCCTAAATCCTTGTATGTTTGTGATACATAGAAGCTATATTGTATTTCATGAAAATTATAACTTGAATGCTCGTGAGATTTATGATTACAACAAAATAATAAACTATTGAATTTAGTAATTCTCTCACATAAGTTATCATTTAATCAACTATTTTATAAGATGAAACGTGTGGGTGGAGATTCATGCATGAGTTATAAATGAGTGAATTGTATCATGTATTCATTATTTTTAATGCATAAATAAATGTGATATCACCAAAGATTGTACTCATGGATATTTAAATCATCTTCATGTGATGTAAATAGATATAGATGCTTGGTCAAACCACCCTCTAACCCAAATATCTTATTCATCTTCTTTTTTAACAATTTTACTATACTAGAATTCCATGGATACATTTTGGATTCCATATGAACATCGAGTGATTTAGTTATCTTATATATAACTTTGAAGGTGGGATGTATTTTGGCTTCTATTTTAGTGATCTCTCTTAAGACCATGTGATGGATTTCAAGATGATACAGTGGCTTGTCTAGTGTAAATATGTGTTGTGTAGTATTTATTCATTATATTTTCTTATACATGTTTCATAAATATTTCATGGGAGATCCTTGGGAAATGGATTTAATAAATTTGATCTAATAATTTTTATTAGAACCTAATCAATCCACACATATATTACATTCCAAAATAAAATCCTTAATAATCCTTCATATTCCTTATGTATATACGGAAATATTAATACTTACAAAAATTTATATTAACTCCAAGTAATATCATATGTATCATTTAAGATATATTCCTTTACTAATTTTTAGTGTGATCTTAAAAAAATTATGTATATAAAATATCATATGCATTCCATGCCTTTTACAGATTTATAGGGAGACATATGGTAATTTTTTAATTTTCTGTGAAATATACTCACATTTTATTTTTATGTTCACATTAAGATTTGTTCCTATAATATATGAAACCTCTAGAAAATGCCTCCAATCTTCTTTTAGACTAACAAAAAACTTCCTCACAACCTTTAACTTATGAAACATATAACATTAAATTGAAACAACTTATATACATTTATTTCCATAGCTTCTTATATCTATAACTACCTATGATTGTTTAATCATCTTCTAAAACTCCAATTTTCATCCATACTTTAAAAAACTATCTCACCATAAAACTTACAGTTTTTTGATTTCAAATTTATTCCCCAAATTCTAAATCCATGTATGTTAGTATTATGAATTCAAAAACTCCAATACTTACTTCTAATAAATCAACAAAAAACCTATTGGTTGAAACACTTAAGTACATGATAAGGACTAAGGATTTATTATTAGTCTTTGGTGGTGAGGAAAATATTATTATAAAGGGTCACATTGATGATAGTTTCAAAAATAAAAAAGATGACATTAGATATTTATTAATGTTTTTTCCCTAAATGGTGTATTGGTGAGATGAAAAAGTTCCAAGAAACTGATAATTACTGATTTTATAATAAAATATGAATGTATCACAATATCTGATATGGTTGGAGAAGCTATTTGGATAAAAGAATTCCTTACCAGGATAGGGGTCATCCCAAGAATTATCCATCATATTAAACTCTACTATGATAACAGTGGAGCGGTTTCACAAGCTAAGGAACCTGGGTCTCACCATAGATATAAACATATTCTTCTCTAATTTCATATCATAAGAGAGATAATCAATGTAGCCAATATTGGTATGTGTTGAGTTCTTAAAAAGGATAATATTTCATATCCCCTAACAAATCCCCTTATGTAAAAAAAATCATGAAATCCACACAACTTCTCTTGGTATTAGATACATGGATGACTGGATTTAGTGAAAGTAGGAGATTGTTAGTATTTTTGAACAAAAGTTAGTCAAGATCTATTTAATATTAATGGATGATTTCCAAAAGAAGTTATAGAGACATATGATTTTATTTTGGAATTCAGGGATATATTTTCATCTTCTTATATGAAATTTTGGAATATATTTCTTGTTCTTAATGATGGAAAGTATGAAAATTTGAGTTACCAACCAAGAAAAGGAGTAATGAATACTATTCCAATAATTATTACAATGTTTATCATGTATCTATTAAATAACTCATGATAAATTAAAATGGAATGAAAGGAGAAAACTAGCCAAAATCCAATGAAAAGTATATTCTTTCAGGAAATAGATTTCATGTTCAAATTGAAGTAGATCACTATAATAAAATTTATTTTAATGGGAGGTCTAAATATTCAATTAAACAAAAATTTCTTGAAAATAAAAGAAGAATATTTGAAAAAGAGAAAAAAGGTTCACATACTATTGAAACTGATAACTCTCATGTGAAATAAGTATCCTAAGGCAAGGTATATATGGTGAAATAAAATAAAATTTATAGGGATAAAAAGGGAGTATGGAGGTTTGGAAAAGAAAGGTACAAATAGTTACATGTAAATAGATCCTTATTGGTAAGAGTAACCATAGAATAAAAAATTATGAATTGTGCCATTAATAAAATAATAAGACTAAAGAAGTTAAAGAGAAGTTAAAATATATCAAAACTAATTCAGATCTCAATATGGATTCGAAATTAAAGGATAAGGGAAAAGTGGCTGCCAGTAGTAACTCATTAACTTTATCAATTTGAGGAAACTAAAAGTTCCACTCTCCCCATTTATTTAAATTATATAAAAAATTTTGAATTGTTTAATATTTTAGAGGAGATGTGGTCTATGGGGAATTTTCATTGAAAGATACATGTGATATTGTTACATGTTTGAATATTCCAATTAATTATTAGAAGCATTGAAAGTGATATCTTTTTGAAGATATAATTTTGAGAACATGATGGTAATAAGAATTGTTTAAATAATAAAAATTGATGTCCCAAGTTGTATCATGGTATAATTAAGGTGTTGGTGTCAATAGAACATGTTATCAACCAGTTTTAGACCCTAAAGATAAAGAAGGACACCTCACTGGAATAACAACAACAAAATAATTTTAATGATTTATTTGTTTTAATCTAAAAATTAATATAGCATGTAATATCATTTGATTTATTTTAAGGTATTTAAGGCTGATAAAGGTAAATTAATTTCATGATGAATATTATTTCTATATTTAGTGATAAAGATAAGAAAATCTAGGGTTTTTTAGATGTTTATTATAGTGAACCAAGTCTTAAACACATAATTAGTGATGCAAAGCAGGCCCACGTCCCGCGGGCTTTGCGGGTATGGGGCGGATGTGGGGTAGGGCGGGCCTAAATATTTTGACCATTTAGAGTGCAGGCCAATGTGGGTTGAGCCCGCACAGGTGCAGACCAATGCGGGTTGAGCCCGCGCGGGTGTGGGCTTGCCCGCGGGCCTGATTTAAAAAAAATATTATTATTAAAATATATGTTTCTTTAACATTTTAGTTTTTTTAATAAAAAAATCATGGTTAAATGGTTAAATATGATTTCTCACATTAATGGTCATACTAATTCACCATTTATTAACATGTGAATTTTAAATAGGTCTATATTTATTGTTTAAATATGATATTATATTATTTATATAGTAATTATTAACCATATTCACATGGTGTGTCAACCCATCTCTCGAAAAATGGAACTCATCGCCCCTGCACATGGTTTCAATTCTATAAGAGTTATTATAATCATAATACTTTTTAGGTCGATTTAATTTTGTTATTATTTAATTTTATTTCGTTATTAAGAGAATAATATAGAACCTTTTGGAAACTCTAATAGCTTCCTATGAAACTGATCGTTACTTGGAGAGACTTCATCCATTCACAGGTTCTGTTATTCACATCAGCAAACAAACAACATTATCATTCATTGCCCTTCACTGATCACTCACCTACTTTCTATCACAACAGTTCGCTACCACATTGGCATCGTTGCATGCCACCACTAACCCACAAAAAAATGTTCCATTGCATCCCTTAAAACTCTAATTATTATTAATTCATACTTTTCCCCACAAATACATTTAAGAATGACAAAAAATACCATATTTAAATGATTATAAATAGTATTTTTTTTGTAAATCGGGGTAAGCCCGCGGGAAACCCGCGGGTTTATGTGGGGCTGGGCGGGCTTGAAATTTTTTGTTCGCATTATATGCGGGCTTTTGAAGAAAACCCCGCGCAGGCTCAAACCCGTATGGGTTTGGCCCGCCCCACCCCGGCCCGCCCGTTTCACATTACTAAACATAATATTTCATTATTTTATATATATAATTCTTCAATAAATATAAATAAAGGATAAAGAGGTATATTTTCTTTGGTGGAATTCATAAAAATAAGGAATTTTAACTAAAAAATATCTTTCTCATCAAATAAACATTTTTCCAATATGATAAGAATCAGTTATGTAAGATCCTGAACATCTAATGAGGTATTTACCCACTTAATTTTTGTTTTAAATCCTTTTATGTTGGTTAATTAAATGTTTATTAAGTCTATAAGGAGGTTCATAGGTACCCCGAGGGTTTAGGATATGAAAATGGGGAGGAAATGGTCATCTAGTGCATGTTGTACGGTTGTTTCATGGTTATTAGTAAATGGGTTCCCTAATCGTGCTTGCCTGGAGGTGGGGTGAATAGATTAAGAAACTATGCAATGGGGGAGGAAAAATTTTGTGGGATTAGATAGAGCCTTCCCACATGGTCGCTGCATGGTTATCTAAACCATGTGGGCTCCCCAAAAAGTGGTACGACCTAGCCCCCTCATGCATATAGGGTGGTGCACAGTTGGTGCACGGTTTGGCCAACCATGCACCCCATTAAAAATATGGGTTTTTAACATTTTTACCCTTTGGGATTTGATATTTTTTACATATATTTCCTTAACATTTCTTCTACATTATCAAAGGGTGATGAACCCTTCCTCCCAAACATCCCAAGGATCGATCTCCTTCATTTATAATCCATTTGGAGTACCATTGGGTGCAGAATGAAACTTTGGGTGAGTCTAATGTTTATATTTGATTCTTTTTATGGATTAGGGATTTTTTAGTTACTCTTATCTTTCTAAATTAATAAAAAAACTTTTTTCCAGTGGATTCATGGTTGGGTATTTAAAGGTAGTTTTTTCTAAATCAATGGCCAAGTTTAAGTGAGAGATCATCTTTAGAATCAAGGTAGGTGGTCTAAAAGTTGTATCCCATATTATTATGGTTAAATTTATGTTTATGTGGGTGTGTAATTATGTTTTTTTACTTTTATTCTAGTTTATATGGTATAAATGATGAAATAATTGGTAAAATGATGAATGTAACCCCCTCATGATCCCTATTGGATGCATTGAGGTTGATTATACTGGGTTAAGGGCTTCCCATGGGGTGTGTTGCTTTCTTGAACATGGAATTGAAATATTGTGTGTAAAGAAAATTAATTGTTATGAGATAGATCCCATGATAAATATGTTGACATGTTATCTTGATTTATGAAATAGAACTAATGGTAATTAAATTTTGTTTGACACATGGTATAAGGGGGGTTTGGTATAATGGTAAATGTGTCAAATGAATTATGGGTTTCAAATGATGAATGTATTGATGGGATAAGGTATGTAAGTGATAAATGAGTTAAATTATTTAAATCATGAAATTTGGGAAAGAATGTGATAATGGTCTAAGGCACATGAATGTTATATGTTTTAATTAATTATGAAATGTGAATGAAGTATGTGTTAAATGGGTTAAGACATGTGATTGGAAATTGTGTTAATGGGTTAAGGCATGAATATAGTTATGTGTTGAATGAAATATGGTTGTAAGTGGTAAATGTGTTCAATGAGTATTGTTTCTCATATGGTATATGTGTTCAATTGTTAAATAATCATGTGCACGTGGATTAGTGGTATATGGGGTATTGAATTGAGGATCCTCCCATGGGTCAGGTTGGACTGAGTCTCTAAACCCCACACCTCTATAATGAATGGTTTAGGGAGTCAGGATGAGTCTCTATGACCCTAATGAATGCATTGTATATGATTACCTAGACTAAGGCTCCAAGGTAGGTTGATGCACCTTGAATGAGGCTCCAGGGTGAGTTGATGTATATTATTTTGTGTGATGTTTTTACAAAGTGATGAAGGGATATTGATTCTTCATGTATGCATGTTTATATGACCTGCATAGGTTGATGTGTAATTTATGAAAATCCTCGAACCATGGGATGAATGGTGAAAGTGGTTAAAGTGAACCATGTTAACTAATGGAACTCAATTTACCTTTTGTTATCATGATGTTAATTATGCACCAACATACACTATCTGTTTAGATTGGATATTTTGTAGACACGGTTGGTGGTGGCCTACTGAGTTGTACTCACACCCTACTCAAGCCTTCATTGGATACCTGAGCAGACTTCATGGTAACATATCAGGACAAGGGAAAGGTCCCTATGATAGACGGTTGATTTGGGCATGGGATATGCATGTATGAGGGATCTAGAATTAGAGTTGAGACCCATTTTGGGGGTTCTTTAGCTTGTCATTAGTTTGGTTTTTCCTTACACTTGGCACTATATGACATGACATCAAATATTTAATATTTTTTTGTGGTATTGTACCCAATTTTGGGAAATGAATTGTGATCCATGTTATTTTTTGAGTGTTTGCTTTATTTTTTACTTTATCTAATATGGATTACTCTGATGAAGATATTATATTCTACCCACTTATTCTATTAGACTCTCACTATTAGTCAGCAACATCTGGCATAGAGGTGGGTGCACCTAAGGTCATGTGGTGACCCAGATCGGGGCACTGAATATAGTGGATCCTAGGATGGGGACATTACAAAGTGGTATCAAAATTTTTTTTATTTTCTGTTGTCTTACTATTTGGGAATGGAATATGGGGTACTAGTATGTGTTATGCCTCATAAATGTGCTCGTTCTTGTGAGTATCTAAACCATGTATGGGGGAAAACCCAAGTACCCAGGGTGGGATTGTTGTTCTTGAAATTTTTTGTTGTTGTCGTATAATATTTCACCTTGGGTGATGAACTTATTGTTTTATGTGACTATTTTATGATATTTTTCTCATGGAAAAAAACGGTATGAGCTTGTGTATACATGCATCATATTATTCACCTATGGATATAAGTTACATTCATCATGTTAGGAATACATGATAATGACATATGGGATGTGATGGATAAAATTCATTTCATTTTCTTTGAAAATTGAAATAAATGGTGTCCAATAAATAAGATGAAATCAGGTAAATGAAAAAAAACATGAAATAATGGTTAAAAATAATGTATAATAAAGACTCATAAATGCTTTAAAATTTGTTTTTGATGAGTTTTAAAGCAATAAAGTTACCAAAATGAGAAAGATTTATGTTTTGAAAGTTAAATAGTAAAAAAATAGGGTGTTGAATGAATGGATTGTGACTATATAAGATAGTTTAACCCTTATTAACCATGGATTGTGTCACATCCTAACTATTGAATTTTTTTAATTTTATTCTTTTCTTGGCCTTGGATATTCTGGTTGAGGTTTGGGTTGAACCCTAAGTTTAAATTTTTAATTTTTTATAGAAAAATTGAAGTTTTGGACTTGGCAGCAAGGGGAACGTGGCATGTGCACAGTTAAGGGAAACCATGAACCCTTTTCCAGGTGACTGTGTAGATTTTTCTAGAGTCTGGGGGTAATATGCATGGGTTAAACATGGTTTGGGAAAATGTGTGGCAACCATGTGTGAGGTTTTTTCCATTTTGATAGTAGAAACTGCATAGTTTGGGCATGGTTTGGAAAATCATGTGGCCAAACCATGCTAGCTAACCATATTTTTAAAATCTTGAAATTCCAAGTTTTCCCTCCCTTATTTTTATCCCCTTTCAATATTTCCACATCCTTGGCCATTTTTGGGGCATGAATTGATCCCCAAAGCCCTCTCCCTTTGGTTATCATCCCTCTATAGATGCATCTCCATGTTTCCAAGGTAAGTTTCTTAGGGTTCTGGCCATTTTTATCCTCTTTCTCTTCCCCTCTCTTGATTTCATAGTATTTCCATGGTGGGTTATCTCTTGGATGAATCGTAAAATCTAGGTTTTATGTGTTGAGTTGTTTTTCTTTTGATCTTGGGTGTGTAGATTGTTTGTTGGTCTTGGTTATTCCTTCCCTTTAAGTTTCACTACATCTACACTTTTTTGATGTTGGTGTTTCCATCCATTTCCATTCTGATGCATTCTATTTGATGCTTGGATGTTTCTAAATAATTTATGAATGTGTTTCGCATACTTATGATGTGTTTTCTTGATTTATTTTGGTTATTTAAATTTGGCATGTGTGGGTAAAAAATGGTTTTCAAAGGGTTTCTTTAAATATGATTATATATATGCGCTCAATGTGTTCGATTAAATGCCATGTAGCCATTTTTAGATAAAATTGAGTATTTGTAGCATGTTTTTAGCTTGGTTATGTTTTGATATCTTGGATTGATTGTGATATGAGCATTATCTGTGTATTGTGGTGACTTTTATAGTTTGGAACTTATGTATGGTTTGTTGTGTTGGTGTTAGAACATGTGTTGCTACTTTAAAAATGGATTTGATTAATTTCATGGATACTTGAAATGTGCCATTGGATGTGGTCACATACATGTGTTCATGGGGTTCACACATGGATGCATACACAAATTATAATGGTCTTAGATGAAATTTCTCAACTTAAAACCCCATATTTCAAAACACTTATCCCTCCTCATTCTTTCCTTCTTTCAAACTCTTGGTATTTCACTAAATTTCCCTTTGTCTCAAGTGACTAATGTTTTTTTAAATGTTGTGTTTAAAATTATGGATTAATTGGTAACTCAAAAAAGGTGGTTGGTTTCTAAATGACATGCAAGCCCATTTTTCATATTTATGTATGTTGTGTGGTTTCATTTTGGATTAAAAGTGGTGTTTCATAGTATTTAAACAATGATATGTATTTTTTTCAAATTAATTTAAAATGGGTATCATATATGGCCTGGTTGGCACTTTTTAATGTTTGGGAAATGATTATGGTTTTGGAAAAATAATTGGTAAGTTGGAAGCTTAGTGTGGTTTAAGAAAAGGTTTTGAAACTCATATGACATGTTGGCCTATTTGGAACTTTTGAATGGATTATTGTAATATGGAACCCCTATGGAGGATTTCCAAAGTGGTTTATTTCATAGGTGGTGTCAGTTCTTTGGGTAGGAAAGTGTAGTGGTGGTGGGTAAGGTGAGTCACGCATACAAGGGCCTCCTTCTTTCTCTATATAATATTACCATGTGTTTTATGGGTGTCATTTAGAAGGTTGAGTAATAGTTTCTTATCGGCCCTGATTAGACGGGTTGATACCCCTTGGATGTCTAGAGGCCAGGTGGGATTGTTCTACTAGATTGGTAGTTAGAATGACCAGTGAGATATTTACTATGGAGCTGCACCATATGCCAGAAGGTGAGTTATAACGGAGTATATTTAGAAATATTCCTAGGGATTTTTTAGAAATTCCCATGGTTTTCTATTCATGTATGTTTTTTTAAATTTTTTTACTTGGTTTCTTTTTTACACTACTTGTTTATTTTCTTCATAGCTTAGTATTTCTATGGTTGGACTTTGATTTGGGTTTTGGTTTTAAAATAGTAATCTGATTTAAAAATGGGGATGTGGTGTGCATTGTTTTAAAAAATGGAAATCTTTAATTGGTTAATAAAAAAATAAAACCCTATTTTTATATTTGTATTTTAAACTAGTGTTTGTGGATTGTTTTTGGAAATGAAGTGTATGGATTCTGTGGTGGTTTTCTACTGAGCTATTTAAGATCATACCCTACTTGTGCCACTTGGAATCAGTAAACCTGAGATGTTTTGTAGGTTCATGTTTCTATTTCATGTTCTCATAGTTGGAGTAGGTTGGTCCTGTGGTCAGTGGTGACCTTGAGGTCACATGGAGATTGAGTTGTCTTCAGTATGGTTTTAGTTTTGTTACTTTATAGGATTTAGTTATTCAGTTTCTATTTTATTTAGAAGTAGTATTTAGATTAGTTTTATATCATTATTTGATGTTCATTTGTTGGATTTTAATGTGTGTTCATTTTTTGAATTTTGATCTTGTTTTATTCTTGGGATAAATCATTCCCAGTAAATTATTTTGATGCCTGATACTAGTTTCCAACCTATGGGGATTAATAAGTCTCTTTGGTCCTTTACATAGACTGAGTTAGGTGTTAGGCTAGATGACACACCAGCTTGGTTCATGAGAAAATGGTATCATAGTAAGCCCTTGTTATTTGGGGTGTCAAGTAGTTAGAGACTAGGACTATCGAGGCTTGATAGGTAGGTATGGGAAGGGTGTCATGAGACCTTTCTCATTCTGATTCTCAAGTTTCCAGGGAAATTCTGGGATTTGAGTTTTTTATCTTTGTTTTGGATTGAGGAATGACAGTGGAGGCAATCTGGTGTCATGTTGGGATATCACATGGATTAGTGACCCATGTGGAGTTTGAGTGCATGGTTCAAGGTCCTCTTAGTTGTTGGTTCTTTCTTGGGGCATGGTCCACTAACTATTTCTCTAAGTTATGCATGACTACTAGTTCCTCATACTAGGTGTTTTTTATGATTTTTTTATTTGGATTGGTTTTATTTATGATAGTGGATCCCCAAATAGAAATTTTTTTTGTACAAAATGGTTTTCAAGAGAAAAATGGTTTTTTGAAAAATGGTTTTCAAATAGGAAATGATTTTTGGCATGAGTTTTGCTGTGAAAATGGAACTTTATATTTGAATTGGATTGTAATTGTGAAAGAATTAGGGAAAATATAGAGGAATAAGTGAATTGAGAAATTGGTAGATGGTTGGGTTTGATGATAAAGTGGCATGTGTGACCCTTGTTACTCCTTATGAATGTTCATATATGTGAGGGTGTGTATGGGGAGTGCATGTTGGCACTTGAGAATAGATGATATAAGATGAGGTGTATGAACACATATGTGATGGTTCATAGGATACCATGGGTGTGTGTGTTTGAAATTAAAGATTTGGTATGGTTTTCCAGAATAGATTTTGAAAGGGAAAATTATTTCAAGAATTGATTTTGTTTTTAAATATGGGTTTTTTTTTGGGAAAAGTGGGTTTTTTTATGAAAAATGGATTTCGATGATTGGATAGTGGCCTTTGAAGAAGGTGTTTTGAAATTGAAATGAAATTGGTAGTTTTTGAAAAGAGAGTTTTTGGTTGTGCTTGTATGTGTTTGGTTTGTGATTCTATTTTTTTCTTGAGATGTTCCTTCCTATCGTGTTTCGAATTATTGTTGATTTAGTTTTTGTGTTCCTTATTATATTCATAATATGCCACCCAGAAAATTACCCAATGTTTCTAGTGAGTCTTTCCCAGTTTCTAGTTATTGTCAGTTGTTACCTATCTTTTGGGGTGATTGAGGTCTGTTAGAGGAAGTGGAATGGATTAAAGAAGTTAAGTGTGTCTTCAGATCATTGGGAACTCTCAAATATGTGAGAGTACATACTTCTTTGTATTCAATTAAAGGTTCAAGTTTGGATCAGTGGGGAATGATTTTCCCATCATCGTTTCATGTTGGTATGACTAGAGAAATATTTAAGATCACTTTAATCTAAAGGTTCATACCTTAAGAGGTGAAATTGAGGAAGGTGGCAGAGCTGAGGGATGTTCGGTAGGGCCAACGGTCAATAAAATCTTATGTTGAACACTTTAAAGAGTTGATTTCCTTCTCTCTAGATATTGTTTCAGAGGATCAGTTAAAATCCCCTCTTTTCCTTTGGGGTCTTCATCCAAAGATAGCAGAAAATGTACTCTCATCTAGGGAAGTCTGTTTCGAGAAGTTAGTGGATGAGGCATTTTTAGTTGAGTTGGTTCTTGGGGTGAATCCAGTGGTGGTTGGATATCATGAAGTTTCCCCATCTGGCGAGAGGCATGTTCTAGAGGAACTTATTCCTAAGGAGTCTCCCTTGTTGGTTCCAGCTTCTCATTTGTTGGACTATTCACTTGTGTTCCACCAATGTGTCTAGTTTGGGCATTCAAAACCATCTTGTCATGATCCTATGAAGACTTGTCATTGTTGTGGCCATCTGGGTCATCTGGAGAGGTTTTTTAGGAATCATGGACGAAAGAAGAATTATTGATTGGAGAATATTAGTGCATGACTATGAGAAAGTGGGTTCTTTATTCATCAGGGATCGATCCACAGGACTTGGAGTGAAGCTCATACGTAATCAGAGAATCGATGGGGTGTGTGGGGATAACCTTGGTGTAGTTTTTGTCTCTCGTGTTGGGGTGGGAACGTTTAAAGTTTCTTTATTTTAGTTTTTCTAGTTTTGTATGTTCTTCTTTCCATTTTAAGAGTATAATGAACTTTTTATTTCATAGTTTGAGTGGTTATGTTTATCTGAATGTGGATCTTAAAGTGGTTATCCTTTCATGAATCAGTTCCTTGTTTTCAGTATTTGTTGTTTGCTAATATCTATTTTTGTGGAAATTATTGCTTGTGGATTGTGTTTGGGTTCACAAATTGGTTCAAGTTATTTTCATGGGTTTATCTCCTTGTGTTGGGGGTTTTTTATAGTGTGAGAAATTTTCAATTCTAGTGGTGTTGTTGTTCATCTTGTGTGGATAAGTTATGGGGTTTTGGCTCAAATTAGGAGTTCCAATTTAGTTGATGTTGTGTTGGGAGTTTAAATGTTAATTGTGTTAGTTAGGTTCTTGTGGTGGGGAGAACCCTCTCATGTTATCCTGATGTTCTTATGTTATGGCCTCCTCTAGAATGGTTGGATGTGACTTGTGAATTGAATATTCACCCAAAGTTCTGTAGCTTTTTTCGGTTCTGATCGAGCTTGAAATAGAGTTTTTTTACCTTTTGGTTGGATGACTTTCTAGGGGAATAAAGTTTTTGTGGTGGGGAGAATTTTCACACCCTGAACTTTAGAATTATTTTATTTTATTCTTTTATTGGCCTTGTATATTCTATTTGGGATTTAGGTTGATCCCCATTTTTAAATTTTTGAGTTTTTATTGAAAAATTGAAGTTATAGACTTGGAATCAAGGGGAGCATGAACAATGCATAGTTAAGGGAAACTGTGTGCCCTCACCTAGGTAACAGTGTGACTTGTTTTGGGGTCCAACGGTAATACGCATGGGTTTTGCACAGTTTGGGAAATTTTGTGGAAATCATCCATGAGGTTCTGTCCATTTGGATAGTGGTGACCGCATGCTTTGTGCTCGATTTGGAAAACCATGCGGCCAAACTGTGTGAACTACCCAAAATTTTAAAATCTTAAAATTCCAAGTTTTCTCTCCCCTATTTTTAGCCAATTTTGGGATTTCCTCCCCCTTTTTCATTTTTGGCACATGAAGGGAGCCCCCTATCCCTCTCCCTTTGGTTCCCCTCCCTCCATGGATGCATCTCGAAGTTTCTAAGGTATGTTTCTTAGGTTTTAAGCCATTTTATCATCATTCTATTCACCTCTCTTGCATGGTGTTTTCTCTCTTGGATGAACCCTAAAATATAAGGTTGATGTGTTGAGTTGTTTTTCTTTGGATCTAGGGAATGTGGATGGTCCATTAGGCTCGGTTCTTCCTTCCATTGAAGTTTTTTTGTATTTTCACTCTGTTGAGGTAGGCGTTTCAATCTTTTCCCTTTTCTATGCATTCCATTTGATGGCTAGATGTTTCCAAATAATTTAAGAATGTTTTTTCATACTTTTGATGTGTTTTCTTGATTTATTGTGGTTCTTTTATGTTTTTTAAGTGGTTAAAAAATGGTTTTCATAGGGATTCTTTAAATATGACTATATATATACGCTCAGTGTGTTCTATAAAATGACAAGTATCCCTTTTTAGATAAAATCGGGTATTTTTAGCATGTGTTTGGCGTGGTTTTGTTTTGATAGCATGTATTGATTGTGATATGAGCCTTATATGTGGAATGTGAGGACTTTTATTGTTTGGAATTTATTTATGGTTTGTTGTGTTGGTGGTAGAACTTGTATCTCTACTTTAAAAATGGATTTGGGTAATTTCATGGATACTTGTGGTGTTTCATTGGATGTGGGAACATCCATGTGTGCACGGGGTGCACACATGGATGCACACACAAATGATAATGGTCTTGGATGAACTTCTCAACTTAAAAACCCATATTTCAAAAAAATTATCCCTCCTCCTTTATTTCTTTCAAATTTTTGGTCTTTCACTAAATTCCCCTTTTTTCAAGTGTCACTAATGAGGTTTTAAATGTTGTGTTTAAAATTATGGCTTGTTTGGTACCTTGTAAAAGGTGTTTAGTTTCTAAATGACATGAAAGTACATTTGTAATCTTTAAGTATGTTGTGTGTTTTCATTTTGGCTTGAAAGTGTTGTTTTATAGTATTTCAATAATGATTTGTAAATGTTTTTCAAATTCATTTTAAATGGGTTTGATGCAAGTCTCAACTATCACTTTTTAATGTTTGGGAAATGATTGTGGTTTTGGAAATATAATTTCCCAATTGGAAGCTTGGTGTTTTTTGATAAAAGGTTTTGACAATCATATAATGTGTTAGCCTAGTTGGAACTTTTGAATCAATTATTTTAATATGGGAACCCCTATAGAGGATTTATCAAGAGTGGGTTATTGCATAGGTAGTTTCAATGTTTGGGGTGGGAAAGAGTGGTGGTGGCAAGTAAGGTGAGTCATCTATGTGAGGGCATCCTCCTTTCAAAATATACTATTAACTTGGGCTTCCTAGGTGTATTTTAGAGATTCGGGTGAAGGTTTCTTGTCGAACTCAATTAGACGGGTTGATATTGTAATGCCCCAACATTAGTTACCCAGAGTCGGTGCATTATTACATAACAGTGGCATGATTACAAGAGATCAAGTCTCGAAAGACCGATTAGTTTAGTATCCTTGGAAGTACTAGATACATACATAAGTTTTACATTACACCATGAAATAAATAAAAACAACATTGTGTCCCATTTGAATATACTCATATCCTTTATCCCATCCCTGCAGGTTAATCATAATATACTTCTTCACATCCTAGGAAAAAGAAAACATAAGAAAGCGGTGATCTCAAATGCTTAGTAGGGATAAAAATATAGTGGAAACTATCGTAAATAATCATAAACGTTTAAGGAAATTTATAAGACTAAAACACAAGCCATTTAAACTTAAACTTCAGCATAATATGGAAAAGATAAATCAAATAATGTCATTTAATTATTCACGTGGATATTATACTAGATGAATAATCACATGCAATATCAATATCTAATTTCATAATGATGGAATGCATAATGTCGGGCATCATAACTACATAGTCAAACCCTCGTTCCAAGAATACAAATAAGATTTTGTCAAGGCCTTGTGCCAAGACACTAGTTTGTCTCAAGAGACCTAACGATGTATCTAGGAGCTATAATGGGACCCACCTATCTCTTACTAAGTCCAATTAATTCTTCATATGAAAAGGTTGGAACATAATCCAAAAATTTGTATTAAAACTGGCATACGAAATGTCAATATTTTAACCATAAACCGTGAATGGTATAAAAATATAACATCCACAGTAAAACATAACTCATTCGATACAATATGGAATATTGTATTATAATAAATAAACCTCAATCAAGAATAATGAAGGATATTAACATAGATGAAAATAATTAGTAAAACTATTTGATAGAAATATCCCTTTTTTCTTGAAAACATTTAAAAGTATCACTGTTTATCAAGAAGATGTTTAAAAGATAATTTTGAATCAAAGTGCCCCATACCACATTGAAAATTTTGGAAGGAATTTTAATTTTAAAATATTCATTTCCATATAAATAAATCCTTAAAAACATTTTTAAAACATTGACATTAATGAGAAAGATTTAGAAGAATAAATCTTTAGAACATTTAAAATGATATTTTAGTTAGAGTTCCTAACCAAAATAAAGACACTTGAATAAAAATAATTGAGGTAATCAAAACCTTATAATATCATGAGAATACAGGGATTCATTATATACTATGTCAAAGTAAAATATATACACCATATAAAAGTGAATTGGTGCATAACAACAAAGAAGTAACTACTACAAATAGGGATTTTAAAAGTGCTAAAAACCGCCTTTAACAGCGCTAGAAAAGTGTTGTTAATCGCAGCAAAGATAAAGAGAGGGTCCCCTATATCAGCACTCAAAAGAGCGCTATAAAGGTCCCACTTTATCAGTGCTATTTTGAGTGCTGATAAAGGTCCCATTTATCAGCACTATTTTGAGAACTAATATAGGACATATTTATCAATGCTATTTTGAGCACTGATATAGGACACCTTTATCAGTGCTATTTTGAGTGCTAATATAGGACCAATTTATCATAACTTAATTAGCATTGATAAAGTCCAAGTTGCTGGAGCAAACCCAGCACCTGCACACCTAAGACAACACCTGAACACAGCACAAAATAGTTGCACAAAACAACACCTACACACAAACAAAGTATAGAAGAATGAAACAACACACACAAGAGTTTCAAAAACAATGCTATATACATTTACTTGAAATCATGAATACAAAAAAACACACTACTATATAAATTTCAAACAATGTTTTATATGGTTACAATTACAATTATCTAACAAACAGTTAAAAACTTTAATGTTTCATCCTTTTTTGCATCTATGATCCCCTCTCAAAAATCTTTGTCCATAGTATTAGTTTCCGAACAAAGCATCCAAACTCAAGAAAAAAATTTCACATATATAATAAAACAAATATTATTTTAATAATAAAATAATGAAATAAATTAAACATTAATATGAAAGAATAAATTAATAAAATGTCAATTGTTACCTGTTACAGCCTTTATATGTCCATATTTCCTTGGATTGAATTAATATTTTATAATATGCTCAACATGATTCATTGACTTATAAATATTTTTTTGTTAAGATTATATGGATGAGAAAATAAGAGGAAAAATTTTCAACAACAACATGGAATCCAAAAGGTTTCATTTATTGACAATAAAAAAAGGGAGGAATCTCCACAGTCTAGAGTCTCTCCCATAACTCCCCAAATATGGGGGGTAGTATAAAGTTATAATACTCAAAATAGTATTCTCTCAGAATACCCCCTCGACCTCTACTAGATAATGCTCTAGAGTAGGTCATGGATTATCACAAATGAGAAACTAATTTAGTTTCCACATCTACACCATGTTTTAGTGCCACTTCCCTGCTAGCAGCATCAAATCTGGACTTTTCTATCAGATTGATAAGATTATGCTACTCTATCACTATTTTGTCTACAAAATTGAGTATTTATTATAGGTGATACAATTCATGTTAGATGTTGTCTATATCATACCTCCCATCAATGACTAAATTTTTATGAGCTTCTACTTCTATTGTACACATGGATGCTTCATTCAAGTCCTCATTGTGATGTTGAATGTCTGAATTTTATTCCTCCACCATTGATACTCTCAGCTCGATGAACCTATTTTTCTCCCTCATGGTGACCACATCCTTCACACTAGCATGGAGTTCTTGATAATATAACTCACTATAACCAAGGGTTGTGAAGATGTATTGGAGGTGTCCAAACTAGTATTTTATCTCTTTGAAGGTTCCCTCCATGATTATATTCCAAATATCCCCCACACTTGTCACCGAAACTATTGATGAAATGTTGCGTGTTCTGAAACTCAACTTAGGACTAGTCCATAAATAGGAATATACTCCAAGTCCAAGTTTCTAAGTGAGGGACTCATACTCACATCCCTTTATGTGCTTGAAAAGGGAAAGACTCGTGCCCTAGTTATTATAGTGGGTAGAGATAAAAAGTGGAATGGTCTGGGACTTATGAGCTCTAAGGTGGAGTTAATTTGATAAAGTATATAAATATTATTAGTCAATATAAAAATAATTCCATCAGAAAATCAACATTCCTGATAATAATTGAGAATATACCTCTATCGGCCACATTATTAGCTACTTTCATCACCTCAACATTGAATTGGTTGGTGATAATGAAATATTACTATAAAAAATGACCTTGAGTCACATATAAAGTCCCTTCCATAAATACAAATTGTTATTCACCTTGAAGTGCTACAAGTGTAAATATAGATTATACAATATGAAACATACATGATCGTGTATTCAATTTCATAGGATTATTCAATTTTAGAATAAATTATAACACTTTCCTAGTGATACCACCATCCTAGATATGTTATAAACCTAATAGTTACATATATTAGGAGCCTCTAAGAGTGTACTCTCCCATACCAGGTCAAAGGGAATGAGTGCTAGCGTGTCTGCATCAGACATCGGGTCCAACCCTGCTTGGACCCTGACCACTTATGCCTCTCCAAGGACCCCATACAATATATAAGGTCCCATTGAAGGTATGGAAGGAATATATTTCTCATTTGTAGAGAGGTCCTGATGAGAACCTACATAATTAGATAGTACATGATCATATTGGTTCACTTTTCTTTTGATCTCATAGTTCTTTAGTGTGATTAGCCAGACCCCCTCCCTCCCCTCCTCAAGACAGCCCCCCCTGGACAACCCCCTCCCTACCCCTGGACAGTCCCCCCCCCCCCACTCCACCTAAAACCCCTTCCCACCCCTGGAAAACCCCCCTCACCCCTACAGCCCCCGCCCTTTCCCTAGACAACCCCTTCCCCATCCCACCCCCTGAACACCCCCCTACATAGCCCCCCCCCCCAGACAGCCCCCTTCCAACCCCCTGAATACCCCCCCCCCCACTTCTAGACACCCCTTGGACACCCCACCCCCCAATTCTGGACACCCCCTCCCTCCTGGACAACCCCTCCCTCCTGGACACCCCCTCCTTCTTGGACACCCCCACCAAAACTCCCACCTAGACACCCCCCACTCCTGGACACCCCCTCCCTCCTGGACACCCCCCACCCACCCTCCCACCTGGACACCCCCTCCCTCATGGATACCCCCTCCCTCCTGGACACCCCCTCCCTCCCCTCATGTACACCCCCCACTCATGGAAACCCCCCTAAACACCCCCTTTCTTTTGGACACCCCCCAATCCTGGACACCCCTCCCTCTTGGACACCCCCCCTCCTTCCTAGACATGCCCTCCCTTCTAGACACACCCCTCCCTACCCTTCTGAACACCCCCCACTCATGGAAACCCCCTCTCTTTTGGACACCCCCCCCACTCCTGGATACCCCCTGAACACCCCCCTCTCTCTTGGACACCACCGACTCCTAGACACCCCCTTGGACACCCCCCACTCCTAAACAACTCCCTCCCTCCTGGACACCACCTCCTTCCTGGACACCCCTACCCACCCTCCCACATGGACACCCCCTCCCTCCTAGACACCCCCTCCCTCCTGGACACCCCTCCCTTCTGGAAACACCCCCTCCCTCCCCTCCTGGACACCCCCCACTCATGGACACCCCCTAAACACCCCCTCCTTTTTGGACACGCCCTCCCTCCTAGACACCCCCTCCTTCCCGGACACCCCCACCCACCCTCCCACCTAGACACCCCCCACTCCTAGACACCCCCCCGTCTTGGACACCCCCCCCCCACTCCTGGACACCCCCTCCCTCCTGGACACCCCCTCCCATCTGGACACACCCCCTCCCTCCCTCCTAGACACCCCCTCCCTTTTGGACACCCCCCACTTCTGGACACCCCCTCCCTTCTAGGCACCCCTCCTTCCTGGACACCACCACCCACCCTCCCACCTAGACACCCTCTCCCTCCTGGACACCCCTCCCTCTTAGACACCTCCCCCACCTCCTGGACACCCCTCCCACTCCTGGACACCCCCTCCCTCCTGGACACCCCACCCAAATATAAGGGGAAATAATTATAAAATTGAAAATCCAAGATATTGGTTCCCATCAAGATTTTAAGATTCTCATGAGTAGACTGAATGACTATGCATTGGTCGACTTCCACACTATAGAAAATTGTAGTCTAATGAAATATATCCTCCTCATCTTCAATTCTTGAATTCATTTGTATCATAAGAAAGATAAAATTTCGATTAATTATGAAAATAGAGGATTTTGGATTAAAAAAATGGACTTGAGTAAGAAAGGGGCACCTGACTAATTAGAAATATCATATTAAGTGCATGACTTTTTCAAAGTCATGCGATCACATGACCATAATAGGATCACGTGATCAAATGAACCTAGGAAATTTATACGATTACATGACCCTTGAAGCTTTATATAATCATGTAAATAAGACAAGAATACACAAATCGTGGTTCAAGTGAATTACCTTAATTGATTATGTGATTTTTTTTTGTGATTTGATCATGTGATGAGATCACACGATCAGTTCACATGAATCATTCATACAAAGTAGCTTATGTGACACGATCACATGAATAAGATTATGTGAAGTAGATAAAAAACCTAAGATTTATTGTAGAGATATGAAATATTAATTCATTAGTGAAATAGATTTCCCATTACTCTCAGATATATAAGAAATTTCACGGAATACCAAGAGTATCTTAGAATACTAAAAAAAATATAAGCCCAAGGGAATCAGTCAGGTATTCACTTCCTTATAACAAAGTCCTTTTTTCTTCTTCTAGAATTTGTATGTGATGTGTGTATGCATCTAGGAATTGATGTGATGTAGGTTCTATATGAGGTGCATAGGCACCCAGATTTTGATGGGCATGAATATTTATATATGATGCAGGTTTATTTTAGCAGTTTTTGAGATACAAGATCTATGAACAATGATTTTACTATGTAAATATCAAGATTACCTCTATGATTGAGCAGACACAGTGTCATTTCTCTTCCTACAAATTCATGTCACATAGATAGAAATCTTCTAAAATAAACAAACCCTTCAAGGAATAATGAAAATAAAATCAAAGTTTTATTATATAATTTTTTGTTAAAATAGACATATTATATCCTAACATTACCTTTACATATTTCCAAATGGTTTCTTTGGTCCAGATATAAGCTAATAAAAAAACTAATGATTCTTTGTGCACTTTACTACTATTGGTTAACTACTACTTACCATAGCATCTGATCTGAACTTCCGATCTGGCATCCTCGTGATGCTCTCATTCAACACCATCTCTATGATATCATCATTCAGTGTTCACTTTTACTTCTCTTCCTACACCCATTTACCTAGTAAATGGGTGAAGGAAGAGAAGGAAAGTGAATTTTGAATGATGATATCATAGAGATGGTGTCGGATGAGAGCATCATGGGGATGTCGAATTAGAAGTTCAGATTAGATGTTATGATAAGCGGTAGTTAACCAACATTAATGGAGAATCCTTAGTTTTGTTATTAAATTTTTGAGTGATGCACAACCAATATTCTTCCAACACACTACATCAGTAGAAACAACTGCATAACCAAAATACAGAATATAAATGATCCATTCTATAATAGTTTAGGGCTAGTGCTTTTGGAAACATAGAAACATAAAGAACTAGTTCATAAGAGTCTCTCATTAAGTTATGATTTACTAAAAAGACAAATAATTTTTAAAACCATTATTCATAACCTAAGGATATAAAACATAATAAGGGGTGATCATATATTCTCAATAAGTCTAATAAATGGAGATATCAATGATCTTGTAAGTATAACATAAGTAGTAGGAATTCACCTTCATCCTATTTGTGTACAATCTTCCATCGGGTATATTTCCCATTAGTTTCTAAACACATCTATATCATCTTGTGAATATGTGTTTTTTAGACAATCATGGTAGTACTAAAAAAATATAAATACACAAAAGGATTAATAAATATTTTAAATTAACTTGTAATTATTTTTGAAAATACCTCTTCAGGGATGCTAGTTTGTTGATGAAATACAATCTATTTCATAAATTTACAAACATAATAACCACAGTCATTTCTGTTTTTTTTTTGGACACTGCAGAAACATTGAGAAAAATAAGTAATTTTTTTTATATGTGTTTGGATAGTGCAATATTATTAGATATACCATGAAACTTTTCTAGTTTTAGATCTTGTGGGCGTTCTTGTCCTTAGGCCCTGGATTCATTCCATGAAGTAGATGATATTGATGCACCACCCTATCATAATAGAATCCTCATTAAAAGATAATATAAATTATATAACTAGATGTTTAGTTCTAACATGTTGGATCTAGTGTATTACAAATTGACAAATTCCATCATGCGTGGTCAGTTTGTTGCATATTCATGCATTGAATCCAGAAAATAAATCTTTGGAGTATCCAAATTGACTGCAATCAGCATCTAATGCTTCCTAAAAACACAAAAAGGAATAAGTAATTAAAGAAATAAAAATATAGTTGATATGATTAAATTATATAATTTTACCCCTTCATCATTGGTATTAAAAATATTATGTCATTCGTAATTTTTTTTCAAATGATTTGAGTAGGGATGACATTATTTCATCCTCTTTAGCAGAATTTAATTCTTATTTTGAAGAGGTGATGTGAAGACTAACGAGTCCAAATTTATGTTCATGGGGAAATCCCTTCAATTGTTTTTCATATATACACCTGTGAAAAATATGAAATGTATTTATTCATAATTATCAAAGTATATCAGCTTTTGTAAAATCAAATCATGAAAACATACCTCATGTATACATTTAAAACTAAAGCATCTATCCATTCATACTTGAGTATTTCAGTTACATTTTCCGCACTAATGAAATCTGATTTTTCCTCTTCATACATATTTTTTTCAAAATCAACTTTTTGAGCATTGTCATCTATCAACTTTGTATACATATGAGCCTGCAATGATATTAAATGTGGATATAGAATGGGTGGGGTGAAGGTGCTCTCAGTAGATCGTTTAAATTGGTTGGTTGATCCTTGATATGATTTTGATCTGATCTTTTGTTTCACCCCCTTCTCTTTGTCATTTTGTAATAACATTCATTGGTTCAAACCATTTTTCATTAAATGTTAAAGTTTCATCTTGAAAAATAAATTGGAAATGGATACCTCCTTGTCGAAATGTTTTTTACAAGAATTGGCAGCCATGCGATGAATGTTCTAACAGCTTGTTCAACCATATAAATTTCGCCATCATCATTTGGAACAGATAGCTTAGAACTTGGCCCATTAGCTACATTAATTGACACTCTAGCATGATCTGTTGGAATTTTTCTATTGTGTAGCATGTCGTTCTGCATATTGAAAACTGTAGCCCTCACTACAAGGTGATAGGTGGGAGTTTATAGATATAAATCACAGTCATTTTCACCATGCAGAATATTAGTACAGGAAAGGTACCAGTGTCTATGTGATTCACATTTCACAGAAATAATTATTAGAACATCTATTACCTCATCTAAGTCAGGTTTTTTAGGGGAATGGCTCTCCTCAAAGCTAGTGGGGGTGGGGTGGGATCTTCACGCACAGGTTGTTGTTGAGTTATTTCTTCTCCTTGAATCCCTTTATAAAAATTCCTATCATCTCTTTATGGTATTGTAATTATTCTTGAAAAATAGCTAATTTTTCTTGCATCTTTTTTATTTCCTCATTTTTATCATCTTCTTGTTTTTGTTTCTGACAATATGTTTGGGGTGTCACCCCAAAACCCGCACCTTCAACACGGCCATACTGTTCTGGTTGCTTCAAGGTTGCTGAAAGTATGTCTGTATCTGGTGTGGGTGTTTTTGATTCCTTTGACTATGTCAGATATAAAATATAATAAAATAATTAGTCATTGTTATGTAATAGCAATTTAAAGCAAATAAAATTTATATTATGTCATACTTACACATGTTTCCCACACTTTTAGTGTTTTTTTCATCTATCAGTATCCCCTCTTTATTTACACAAGCCTCTTTCCATAACACATGGTGTGGGATGGATATGTATTTCGATTTTGATTCATCAATCTACATATAAATAGAGAAACATGGTTATGGTGTTGTTTTATTTCACATAAAATTATTACAGTAGATTTAAAATACACACTGATTTTTTCTCAAGTGAAGCGTACCCTATCCTTGCTTTTCAGTAGGGGTATGCTAGTTTTGTTTCCCATTCTTTATTTTCAGCACTTAGTTTCCATTTCATAAATACAAAACTATCAATTAAAGTGATGAATACAAGCAACATCAAACAACATATTACCAGACATAATGTACCTAACAAGTTTGCTCTGCACAACGGCTACTAAACGCATCCCATGTTCCTTGGGATATCAAGTGTGAATAAAGAGGAGGTTGGAGAAGCTTGATTTTTCCTTCAGCATATTTAAGATGACATTTTGTTAAAATTTTGTATAATCCTCTATGAATCCTTCCTGAAACTCTTAATACATATTTCTTGTGCGAGGAATCTACTATAAATTCACTCTATAATGGACAATGAAGAGTAAGTCAATGTTTTATTATTTTATTTTATTTTAATAAATTAAGGAAATGATATCATAATGTTACCATAATCTCTTCCCACATTAGTGTCTTAAGCCCAGTGACAACATGGTGCCACGACTCTAAATCAATCGGCATGTGTTACCAAGTGATGATTCCAATGTAGCTACTAAAGATAGCTTTGTTGAGGTTAACATTTTGGGCTCGCTTATTACATCCCACCTCAAGTTAATGACTTTTTCTTTTGCCTTAAGGATTTTGGCTAACACTTTCAAACTACGGTGCTCTTGTTTTTTTGCACTGTCAGGGTTTCATTTCCTACCATTTCCTCAGAAGCGTCATCATTATGTTCCTTCGGAGAACTAGCATCGACATTGGGACTAGCAATAATAGGTCGAGAAACCTATTGTACCTCAGCACTAGGACCATCAATAACAGGTTGAAAAACTTATTGTTGCTCTGCACTGGGACCAGCAGCAGTAGGTTGAGAGACCTATTGTGCCTTGGGATTGGGCGCATCAGCAGGTGAATAAGTTATTATCTACAGAAGTGGTTTAACGTTTAATTTAGATTACATAAAACCAATATCAAACATATAATAACATAACGTAACACAATTTATATTAAAATAAATAAATAATATGATTATTAAACTCTCTTTTTTTAAGGCTGAAGAGATTTGACCCCTCTATCGTCTATGTAAATCCCTTCATTGTGTTATCCTCTGACATACAAAATTCCATCTACATTGGGACCGATGCAAAATGATTTCAAAGTCCCAATGAAAGGGTCATCCTCTATTGAACTTTCATCTGACCCTTCAGTTGTTTTGGTCAATAACAGAACACTTGACCAGTTTCAGTTTGTGGGATCTAGAACATAAAATACTTTTACTACCTATGATTCCATTATAAAAAATTCTTCTCTCTTCCCTTCCTTACTAAAATCAAATTTGATGAATCACAATTCATATATTTTAACAGCACTCTTGTTATCAACCCACTTTCATTGAAAAATCAGAACATAGAATTTCATATAATCCAACTCCCATATTTGTTTGGTGATGCCAAAGTATGACATATTCACATATATTGGATTTTTATCCTTAGAACTGGAAACATGCATCGCTTCAGACACAAGTGTAACCCCACTGTTCTGCATGGTACTATCTTCATCATGTTCGTTGGTATAGAATGTATAACCATTAACTACATAAGCATTGTAAGATAATATATACACACTTGCTCCTCTATCTAGCCATCAAAGTCATTTTGAAATTGAGTCTAGATTTTCATCTAACTTCTTAAAAATATGGTTTTAAAACCATCTTATAAATTTTCTATTATGTGTATTTGATATCCATTTTTAATCCCCAAATGGATTAAATTCTTAAGAATTTCTTTGTGGGTTTGAACATATGGGTCAACGTTGAAACTGTTATGCAAAATGTAAAGGTGGGACTACTCCCGATCTGTAATATTGATTGTGAAAACCTCTCTTCCAAAAATTCCTTCACCCTCAAGCCACCCAGTGTGACGTGATTTTGGTAGGCCAATGTTTTTCACATTAGACAGGTATTCGGTACAAAATTCAATGACTTCCTCAACAATATATTACTCTACAAAACAATCATCTGGCCAACTTCGATTTTTGACACACCATTTCAAAATCTTTATATACCATTCAATGGGGTACATCCATCTATAATGTATAGGACCACATAGTCTAATCTCTCTCACCAAATGAACCATCAAATGAACCATCATATCAAAGAATGTCGGTGGGAAGAACATTTCCAATTCACATAATTTGATGGCAATTTATCTTTCCATAGTTGGAAATTTCTCTAGGTCTATAACTTTGTTGCATATTACATTGAATAATAAATAGAGATTTATTAATGTATGGCCGACATTATTGGAAAAAAAAATGCAACATAAAGCTATAGGAATTAGATCTTACATTAAAACATCGAAGTTATCTGATTTCAGACCCTTTAACTTTAAATATCCCATTGACACGATGTTATTAATATTTGATAAATACCCCTATAGAACATTTACATCATTCAAGAAGTTGCAAAACTGATATATCTCCTTCCTGGAAATAGTGTAAGCAATAAGAGGAATAAATGTTCACTTTTTACCCTTCACTAGTGCCAACTCTTCTCGTATTCTCATCTCAACCATGTCCAATATAGCCTTAATTCCATCCTTTTTTTTTCAGGTGCATTTAGAAACATGCTGATGACACTATCACATACATTTTTTTCAACATGCATAACATCAAGAAAATGTATGAATTACTGAAAATTATAGTATGGTAATTCAAAAAAACTGATCTCTTTTTTCAACTGGGTTTTGTAATATTTTTCAAAAACATTTTACCAAAAGTATTTTCTTCATATTTTAATTTATCAAAAAATGATCAATTATTAGTGGAGACGGTTTTGTACGTTCTTCTAAACATCTATCGAATGATGTCATCCAAGATCGGTACTTATTTCATCGGGGTAGAAATCTACAATGTCCTAGAAACACAGTTTTCGATTAATGTTTCAACCTAATTGATTGTGTACCATGTTCAGAAATGGGACACCCTTGAGTTACATTAATTATATATCCCAAAAAATTTCCATAATCAATAAATTCATTTATCATCCCATACAACATGGCTCTCGAAGTGAAATCTTCATTTTTGTAAGCATCATACCACGTAACACCTGAATCCCACAATAATTTCAAATCCTCGGTTAATGGATCCAAATAAAAATCAATATCATTACCTAGTTGTTTTGGTCCTGATATAAGCATAGATAACATGATGTATTTTCATTTCATGCATAACCATGGTGGTAAGTTATAATTTACCAATATAACCATCCATGTATTGTGACTACTACTTTAAAAACCAAAAGGATTCACCCCATCTATAGATAACGCAAGATGAAGTTTTTTCAGCTTGTTTCCAAATTCAGGATACTCATGATCGATTATCTTCCACTGAGGAGAGTCTGATAGGTGACATAGTTTCCCATATTTAATTCTTGTATATGCATTCCATGTCAATTTTCCTACAGTCTCCTCACTTCCATATAGGCACCTAAACCTTTATAGGACTGGATTCATATTTCTTGTATCGATAAACACCACACTTTGGGAATTCTTAATGTGATTTTTGGTCCTTACGAAACAATATATAGTCATTCGGGAAATCATGTATTCTTTTAGAGATCATACCCATCGAGTATAGCATTCATTTGGCATCGTATGTTCGGCTCGGGAGCTCATTATATTCTGGGAGAATGTCATTCAGGAGAGCAAGTAGTTCTGTAAAACTGTTGTCACTACACCCATTGCCTGTTTTCAAATTATACAGCTTCAGTACAGATGAAAATGTTGTATATTTAGTGCAACCATCATACAATGGTGTTTTTTCACAACTCTTTAACTTCTCAAACAATTTTGGGCAATCATGAAGTTCATCTTTAACTGTCATTATCATTTCCTCAATATGATCTTCATCATCATTTACATTTGTAATCACATCCTCCATACAATCTTATTCATTTTTCATGCTTTTAATCATATCAGATGATCCATAAAATGCAGTGTTATCCCAGTCACTCTCTACATTCATTTTTTCCTATGTTTATTCCAACATGTATAGCTTCGATCTATTCCATGACAGATCAGGTATTCTTCCAACTCCTCTGGACTAATTTATATTGAATAACAAAAGCATAAACACAGAAAAAGGATTTGATAAGGGTCACATGCATGATCTTTTACAAACTTGATAAACTCTTTCAGGCCATCTTCATACTCTTTTGTCAACCGATTGGTATTCATCCATTCTTTATTCATATTAATCCTATTTGATACAATAATATTAATATTTAAAAAAATAATTACACAACATATGTTCAACTATCTATGAGAATCCCTTGCACTAGAATGCTTTAGTATCCCACATGTGATCTATATGCATTGTTGTAAACCGGTTTTTTAGTGTTTCTCTGAAAACATAATGTATCTAGTCAAGAACTATGGTACTAAACTAATATATCGTATGATTTTCAATAGAGTTCTTGTGGGTGGAAGGATTTATTACATGTTTTGTTATGGTTATTTGACTAGGGTGTCCATAAAGTGTCTCATAGAGTCCTCTAGTGAAGTGGTTTTCTAAGATTCAGTGGAATTTCACTAGTAACAAATTGGTGGTGCCATTGAAATGGGTAAAGTTTGGATTGATATTCAATAGTGGAAGAACTACAACATGGAAAACAAATGGCATACCAATCATGCCAACAACTGCAACACCATACAAACACACAATCGTTCTCACAATCGCAACACCATACAAACAAAACAATCACTATTTCATATTTTACAAAGCATCCCTTATTCAATTCCATTTTTTAATTAAGGGGTTATCACAAAAGTTTTATCATCCTAGGGAATTAATTAATTATTCAAGTATATGTAAATTAGTAATTTTTATATTCAAATGTTCAAGAGGAACCAACTGACATGCAATTCATTTAGTGCGCAAACAAGTACCACTAACGACCACAATTTTCAGCAGGGCGTTTAGCCCATACATTTCACATTATAACCATAAATATAAAATAGTAATAACATGAAAACAAGAGGAAACCAGTGAATAAGAGGAGAAAACTCACTGTGAAGGTCTCGTTCAGTGCACGACATAGGTGCGTTCGCGGCAGAGGAGAGGCGTGCGGCAGAGGAGATTTCCAACTGAAAAGAAAACATAAAATGAGAACTCATATGTTATACCTATCCAAAATGGGTCCAATGAGATTTAGAAATGGGACATGTCTAGTTAAACAATTTTATTGGTCAATAGTGGGATTTTATTTTCTATCTATGATATCTGCTTCCTTTTTATTTATTTTTTGTGTATCTACTATTTTCCTAAATGTTCAACTTATGAATGGGACATGTCTACTTTTCAAGAGAAAGATACCTAGATCTTATCTAGCCAATGATTGATACCTAACATTAAGAAATAGGCTATTACATAAGAAGCTCATACATGACACATCCTAATAAGCCTCACTAAATGTATCCATCATTATCATATCTTATAGTTAAAAAATATATCATGATGATCCCAAGACCTATAGGTAATAATATATCAGCAAGAAATATCTTTATTCATATTTAGTTGCCAGCCTACACCACCCCATGTGTGGATTTCCCTACCCTTAAGGTCATAAGGAATCCACATTATCATTTCGACTAACATCATAATCAACCCCTTTCCATGTATTGTACCTATAAGGTTCTAAGGGAGATATCACAATTTCATATAGCCATGATAAATATTTTTTTGGGATAATCAATACAAACCATGTACTCAACAAGATATAAGATTTAAAATAATCCTTGATATATCTCACCCAACAACCTACCCACTGGTTATTCCATCACTAGTTCCCACCAAGGCATCCCCCCAATCACACTATGCAGTACTACCACAATAAGTGTTTCAGTATCAAACTTTTTTTCCCAAAATAGGCTTTAAACCCTTGTTTTCAAGTAAAACATAACATGATAGACTAAAAAATGTTTTCAAACCCATACACTTGTCTTAAAAAATACCAATTAACTTATTAGGAATTTTACCTTTCAAAACCCTTTTCAAAATATTGTTAGAACGAATTAACACAAAACACATAAAATGGGAGAGCAATCAGAATTATGAACCATGTGAGTAAAGGGAAGTGAAATGAATACAATAATAAAAAATGATTCATTAAGTCACATAATAAACTCAAGATATAGTGAAGGTAAATATTAATCCCCTAAAATGATCCTAAATAGGATCCTAGCATATTTTTATTCACCATATGAACCACATAATATAATTGAATATAGATAACATAGTTCATCACTAATTAATGTTCCATGTCCCTAAAAATACTCTCGAATGGTCGAGGTATAAATTTCTTAGAACACAAATACCATGGTACATAAGATTATATCTCCTTAACTTTCATGATCTAATGATCACTCTCTAATATATTATCTCACTCAGTCTAGTGGGCCACCCTCCAAATATTATAGATATCCTATACAATGGTTTCCACATATCCATATCAATACCTAGTCTCCTAAGAGTCCTGATACATCAAACAAGGTGATTAGAAATCAATTAATTCAATGCATCAAGAATCATCCAAATTGAATACATTTATAAATAAATGATCACCCAATCTCAAATTTCCTAGAAAGAAACATCACCTTTGTCTATAATAGGAACATCACATGTATAGAGAACCACCCATTAGTTAGAACAAAATAAAAATGGGAATAATTTGATTATAAGGATTTTATAAAAAAACCATTTCTCATAATGTCCCAAATGAACAAAAAAAATTTAGGGTGCGAATCCAAATAAAATGATTTAAAATATCTTCCAAATCAACTCTTAAGACCAATATTATGAATATAATTTTATAAACCCACATGGCATCCCAAAATGAAAAATAATAACATTTTAATAGTGAAAGACTATCACAATGTTTACAATATAACTCATATGGGTAAACACACCCTTGTAAAATCTAACAACCCCTTTAGGACACTTCAAGAACATTACACACCCCAAACACATTATTTAGAAATCAATAGGTGTAAAAATTCCATTTAAAAACCTTTATATAGTACTGAATTTGAATTTTTAAAATATTTTCATTTTTTAAAGGTCACTTGGGAATTTTTTTATACAATTGGTACTTAACCTATTCCATAATAAGGATTAAAAACCTCATATAAATCAAAATTATTCTATCATATGACACATACATATAAACAATTTTAGGATAGAATCATTTTATAACACACAAGCATTCTCTAAAATGTAATAAAAAGTTTATGAAAGGAAACACCTACCTTAATTCAATGAAAATCAAGATGGATGATTCTTCCTTCACTAAAAACTAGTAAACCAAGCCACAATATTTCCTTATAAACCACTAATAAATAAAACCCCCACAATTAAAGTCACCTTATCCATGATTTCAAGATCCATATATTCTAGGGTTCATGGGAGAAAAATAAAAAGGGAATTTAAAGGTCAAAAATATTGAAGGAATGAGAAGGAGGCTTCTTTGCAAAATGTTTTTTAAAAGAGGAACAAATACACCAAAATGATGAAGATGAAGAGAGAGAATCTCCCCACATACCATGTAGGGATTTACAAGATAGAGGGAAGGATGAGGGGGGTCTAAAGACTTATATGAAAAAGGGAATTATTGTAAACTAGAAAATTTTGAACTCCTTGGTAGATCATATAAATCAGCCAAACGGGTTTCCATGTTGCATCCTAGTAGTGTGGTAGCCAATGCTAAGGAAAATTCTCCCCCCACAGTTTCTCAAGTGAACATTCCACACTAGGAAATTCCATCATCCAGTCCTAGAAGATAGAACTATAAAATTATAGTGTGAACACATATGACTATTGCATGGTTTCTGTAAAAATACACAAGAATTGATCCATGACCCATAAGCACCAATGGTTCCAAATTGTTTTACCTAGGTTTCCCATATTTTGCACAGAATTGTGTGCTACTAGTAATGAATGACCTTATATAGATCAGAATGAACTAGAAATTCATATCTATAAGGGTTACCAAGTAGGAGGGATCGTTATAGTGGAGGGATCGCGGTGGAGGAGGGATTGCAGTGGAGGAGGAGGAGAAGGCAGCGGTGGAAAAGGAGGAGGAGCATAGTTGCGATGGAGGAGGAGGAAAAGGAAACAGCGGCAGAGGAGGAGGAGGAGGAGGAGGAGGAGGAGGGGTCGCGGCAGAGGAGGATTCACAAGTGTATGGTTCAACTTCCACGAAGGCTTGAACGAGTTCGAGGGAGGAGGGGCCTGTTAGGGTTATTTTATAAAAACCACTGGAACCTTTATCAGTGCTAGTTAAAAGCACTGATATAGTACCTATTTATCAGTGCTAAAATTATAGCTCTAATAAATAGGTGTTTTATCAATGCTTTTTTAGCGCTGATAAAACACCTATTTATCAGCACTACAATTATAGCACTCGTAAATACTTATTTTATAAAGGTATAATTTTAATAATTTATTTATATTCTTATATATTTATTTAAAATGATATATAGGATAAATATATATATTCATTAATAATTATAACTATAAATAGTATATATTTATAAATATTGGTATATAATTGTAAATATATATTAATAAAATTATAATTACAAATTTATTTGAAATGTATTTATATATATCATTAAAAATATAATAAAATATATTTATTCTTTAAATATATTTAATGTAATTTTATAAGTACATTTTTTAGAACATATATAGTTCATATGGGTAACATTATGAATTAATCAATATCTACCACATATTAATATACAAATGAACATTCATATACATATGATACATAACATATATATGCATATATTCATTGACCAAATTCATTGGAAAACACATATATATTAAATAAATTTAATTATAAATATATATATTAAAAAGTATTATATATTTATAAATAAAATAAATATATTAAATATATTAAATATAACAAATATAATCAATACAATTAATTAATATAATAAATCTCTAATAAATCTAATAAATCTAATAAATCTAATAAATTTAATAAATATATTTATTATTTAATGTAATTTATTATAATCTTATAATTATTTAATTATATATATATATAATATTAGAAATACTTTTTTCAACTAAATCATTTTATATATTTTTTTTAATTATTAAAAAATATATATTAAATATAAATAATTGTTTTTATTTAATTTATACAAATAAAAATTATTTTTGAACAAAAATATAATAATTTTATATAAATTAATAATAAAAACTTTTATCACCGCTAATAATAGAACTGATAAAGGTTACCTTTATCAGTGCTTTTATCTAGCTCTAATAAAGGACCACCCCTTTATCAGTGCTTTCTATTTAGCACTGATAAAGGGCAGTACTTCCCTTGCCTTGTTTTGTGGTAGTGAGTCTCAATGGAATGTAAATTGAGATGAAATCCCTTATAAAGATTGTATCCTTAGGTTAAGGATAAATCAATGACATAATTATGTGTGAAAAAATATAAATACACTCAATATGATTGGACATTTAGAGTAAATCAATCAAACTACATTCATATATATTCTTGTAAAAATAACACCAATGACTTGGATGTTTAACTCAATGAATGGAAATTGAGTTTAGATTACTTTTATCAAGTTCATATAGATGACTTGAGAATTTATCAATAGATTGATTATGTGTATCAAAAGTATATCCAAAAAAAGGGGAGTGGAAATTACTACATAAATAAATAAATAGTGATTTCACACATAATCTTGGAGTAAAATAATCAATGAAGTTTGGGTAAAACCCAATGAGTGGGAATTGAACTTAGAAATTCCCTTACCGATTTGTTAACTTATGAAACATACACCCCATGAAAGAAGGATCATACAATGAAGTTGTAAATATGCATAAATTGAATTATATTACACAAATAATACAATCATGGGTAGTACATACACCACAAAAAAGGAAATAGTGGCAAATATAGCATGAATCTCACGGGAATAAAAAGTGAGATGAAAACCCCTTACCTTGTAATTTTCATTAGTATAGGGTAGGTTAAACTCCTATATAATAGTGAAATAATTGTTGTTAAATTATAAAATAACAACATACATAAATATGATATCATATATGATCTTCTAATATTGCTTTGTTAATGATATTTCAGTAGTATCATTGTTTTGGGTGTTAACTGATTTGTTTTCTTTTATATGTTGTTTTGCATAATTCATGTTTATTAGGGATAGGATGTATTTGATTCATATATATAATGATATTAAGTTCTTAAACATTATTTTTAATCATAAAATTAAAATTATTCTTGAATGGTTACAATGGGGAATGAAATCTCATCACGTCAGGGAGACGGTAAGCTGTACATGCGCACGAGTGACAATATCATTCTATTAGTGGTGAAATAGTATGTAATTGGATGGTATATTATATATAAATAATCATTAAAATGTTATATTTATTATATACATAATTTATACTCATTATTATACCCATCCAAATAATGAAGTGTTGAATAATAAACTACACCACGACGTGGAGACGGTAAGTTGTACGTACGCACGTATGGTGAATTTGTCATTCATATGATGGATAGAATAATGAATATGGTTGTACCATATTTATAATAACATAAAAGTATATATAAGACACTAGAGTTATTATTTTGGTATGGAAACAATAATTAAAGAGGAAGTGGAAGAAGAAAAGAACTTTGAAAGAGGTGATGAAATTATTACCTCTTCTTCAGGTGCTTCCGTTTGATTTGATCAAAAGGGCTCCTTAAGTTGGATTTATGATCAAAGTAAGGCCTCTAGGTTAAATTTAGGGTAGTTGGGAGGATATTTGATCATGGTTTGGCTGATCCAAATGGCTTTGGATGTGTGATTTTGAGAGAAGGGTAAGTACTCTTTTATAAGAGAGGTGAGGGCCACTTTAGGAAAAACTTGAAATATTATTTTATTATAAAATCATTTTCGGTTTATAATGGATCCAAATGGATTTATTTATAGGATAAGGTGGTGATGGGTCAAAATCCTCTGAACCAATAGGTTTTAGACAAGTTTCTGTCACCATATTAACCTTATCTTTTAGATTTAATTCTTAGTTAAATAGTTTAACTTTTACAAAGTCTTCTTGTATTTTTATATTACATGGTTAATAAACTTACTATAAAATGCCAATAGAACCTAAAGTGGTTAATTAATGACATATCTATAATTATATAAGTTCTTGGGATGAAACTTATATTTTTACGAATGTTATATCATTTAATAACATAGTATTTTTTTTAAATACTCATTTATGTCAATTTTGACACCATTTAGTATTTGTTTTTTTAAGTCAACAAAACTTGATTAATTTTAAAAAAATACATTAAATAAACCCTAACATGTCATATTAATCTAGAAAATTATTTTAATGCATCAAAAGTCTCAATTTACATTTATTTTTATATTTATTATATCAATTATTTTAATCTTTCATTAATATGGTAATTACTGCATCACCATTATGTCATATATAAATTCAATTATTTAATGTATAAAAAGTATAAATAAAATACCATGATGTAGGAAATATTTTTATATTTCTAATGAATATTTATAGTTGAATTTATCTTATGTATAACCCTATATTAAAAATGGTTTAGTTATTAAACTTTGAATTTGACACTTTTAACTCTTCTTTAAATAAAATAATAATAAATGTCTTAATCTAATCCAAATAGGTCAAAAGGATCATATTTTATTCCTAAAATTAATCTTGGTCGAAATACACTTATCCAATAGAATTATGACATGTTTTAGGGTAATTATATTATCATGTTTACCTTTAATTGCCCTATTTACTTTTAACCGTGGTAATAATAAAATTCAAAAGTTACTATTCACCAAAATATATTTTCATCCTATTGAACCAAATTTTACTTAAGGATGTCAACCATGTATCTTGTATTTTTTAAATTCAATTCACATAAGTGGTAAAATTATATTTTATGCACATTTGCAAATGTTCCTAGAAGGTGAGTAAAAGATGGTAAAAAGTTCAATAAAATTTTATATATCTAATCTTATTATAAAATGACTTAAATGAAGAAATTGGAATAATATAGTTATTATGTATCTATTTCTACTTTAAAATAAATTTAAATTAAAAAAATTATTTAAATAAAAATTCATCTTTAAATAATAACGCAGTGTTTTTCACTATTCATCAAAAATTGAAAGTTTTTAGAAAAATACCAAAAATTCACCCAAAGATAATTTTGATATTCCAAATTCAAAAATCATGACAATTTTAAAAAATTAAAAACATAAAAGTTTTATTAATTAATTTTAAAAAATATTCTCGTTGTCAAAACCAGAAAGCATGTTTTTGAGAAGTAAAAACTATCAAAAGATTGATATGTGTTTATGTCCAATTTAAATGCAAAATTACTTCCAATGACCAACATTGGATTAAATGATAAAAATATAATATAATTATACTTCAAAACCATTAAAATGTATAATTTAACACTACAAATTATTTTGATAAAAAAAATTCAATTAAAGTTTAGTATTTTTCACTATTCATCAAATTATGAAAGTTGTAAGAAAAGCACCGAAAATTTATCCAAACTAAATTTTTATGTCCCTATTCTAAATAATAAGTTTATTTTGTCAAATTTAATATATTAGTGTCAAATATGGGATTTAAAGATGGTTCTCCATTAAAAGGTGGTAAAATTGCATTTTTTGCAAAATACTTCTTTTATCTAAAAAATTGAATTTGTTCTTATATTATGTCTAAGAAACACATAATATGGATGTTAAAATTATATGGAGTATATAAAATTCAAAATACAGTTAATACTATTTATAACCATTTTTTGAACGGCTAGTTTGATGAGTCGTGGTGTGCTCGAACTCGGTGTTGTGTGTAGCGCAAGCTATTAAATTACTTTAAATAAAATAACTTATTATAAAATCTTGGGGTGTTACATTATTCCCCCCAGTTTTGAAATTTCATCCCAACAATTTTAAAATTGGGCTTGGGAACTTCATTGAAAGTCCCACATCAGAAAATGAGTCAATAAAACTATCACCTTAAAAGAAAGTAAGAGAAGTACAAAGGCCTCCCGAGATAACCCATACTAGGATTCCATGTAGAAAAACATGGATATGGAAGATAAAATGCGTATCAAGTTCTGATGGAGAGTGATAGAAAACATGATTAGGAGAAAGTTAACAACAATAAAAAATGAAAACTGGTGATGGGTTAAAAAGTCATTAGTTTCCCAGTAGGAAAAGTAAATGGACAATGGTTTTTGTTTTAAGTTCCATTTCATAGAGTTGAGGAATTTATTTATGATATTGACTAAGAACATAAAGAGATATACTTAATTTTGAAGTATAGTTTCATTGTTTAATAAATTTATACCACTAACTCATCTTTTCTCCAAACGATGAGTATTTAAGATGACTTGGTTACACCTGTAGCGCTAGAATCAGCTTCTAGAGAATCACATAATCCACAAAGGATAAACTATATATTTTCCTTATACTTAGAGATTAACCAAAACCAAATGGTTAGTACAATATCATATGATCTCTAAAATGGATAATCCTTTATAGAAAGAAATACTAATCTTAATTTCTAAAATTAAACAAACAATACCCAAATTTCAATAAAGACCATTCAATAAACAATTATCCATAAAATCCTTCAATATAATCCAAACTAAGATTGAAACCCAAAACATAAAATAATTTAATCACATAGTATTTCATATTAAATCTTAACATTTATCTCCAAAAAACATCAACTACTCTTAAAGTCTCATACAGAACTGTAATTAACCAAATCACATATTCTCCATGATAGGTTAATCATTTCTATTAATAACCTAAATATCTTTAAAAAACATAGATTCTTCCAAAAAAAATCTACCATTACTTCTCAAATTAAATTCCATAGTATTCTATTTTCTTTAGTCATATAGTGTTCCCAACAGAGTGAACATCTTCCAAAATAACATTTACCACTTTATCACTAAATCATTTTCCTATACTAAGGATATCCATTTGATAAAACATAACATCCCAAATCAAATTATTATTGATCAGTAAAATCATTTAAATTAAAATAATTAGTCACACTAATCAGGGACTTCAGGTATTCTAGTGGTAGGTGATAAATCTCAGTTGCACTTTGGTTGTGGGTTCGATTCCCACAGCTTTGTCCGATGCGACGGGTTGACACACATCTTGCGTTTTTTCATTTTTCAAAAAATATATTTTATAACATTCCCAAAATTAGATAAATTCCTCAAAATAACCATAAAATAATTTAACCACAAATGTTATCTCATACCTCGCATTTTCATACCAAAAATTAATAACTTGTAATTGCCTCAAATTCAAGGATCATATATACCCAAATGGCTCTTTATAACTATATCCACAAAAGAAAAGATAATTCTTCCTCAAATAGAATTTTCACATAATAAACTGCAGGCTTACACATACAATAGAAATTTCTTCCAAAGTAATCCCATCAACAAAGAGAATTAATACTTTTAAACATTTTTCCATCCATTTATTTCTATATAGGTTCTTCCTTTACCTAGTGGTTATCCTATATAATAGGGAATTGACTCGGGTAATGCCTAGGTCCCCTACATTTACGAAAAATTATTGTAAATGGATTCTTAGGATCATTTTTATTTTCTTCTATAATACTCTTCATTTTTCTTCAGCAATTCTTTACTTTATGTCCTTTACTACGCATAAATAATTTCATTGTTCCATTGAGACAATTTCCTGGGTGTCTCCTTCCACATTGTTTGCATGATGGAAACTGATATTTCTTTTCTCCATGGTCTCCACTACTGGAGATCTTATCATTCTCTGTCTTTCTCTTCTTTGTTGATTTTGGGAGTTGGTTAATGTATATATTATTGATCATATTTTTGGAAACCTACTTCGGCATGAACACGAAATATTTTACGCCTATCAAAATTTCATTTAGTTTCTCATTTACACCATCATGTCCACATTTTACGTTATGTTCAATGTTAGTATGAATTCCTTGGAATCCATCCATTGACTAAAACCAGAAATCATAGTGTGAGTAACAATAGTCATAAAATCATTTATCGTATATCATGACACCTTATTTTCAATCTAAAACACCTTCGGATTAACCAAGGTTATTTATTATCATCTTATATTAAAATCTTTCAAATCGGTTTATAAAGAAAATGCATATTATCCTAAGCATATCCCCTAGGAGTGTCGTAACCAAGAGTGTAGTAAGGCCCATTTTCATGCACTAGATCTCATTTGATTCTAGCTCAAAGTAGTGTTTTTGGGTTTTACCCCTAAGTACATCTGTTCCAGAGCCGCCTCTACCAACTCGTATCTAGACAGGGATGTATTGCTTGGAAAACCCACATAATATTTACATTACCAAAATTTTTGGATGTTATTCTATGATAATCCTCAAAGTCTATCTTATGGTAGTGTTTTCTAATCAAAGTTTTTCCAAATATATCTTCCAAGGTTTGTACTAAACTTCCTCTGATGCCAACTGTAACGCCCTGACCCTAGTTACCTAGAGAAGGCGCATTACTACATAACAGTGGCATGATCACAAGAGATCAATTCTCAAAAGACCGATTAGTTTAGTATCCTTGGAAGTACTAGATACATACATCATTTTTACATTACATCATGAAATAAAGAAAAAAACATTTTGTCCCTTTTGAACACACTCATATCCTTTGGTCTATCCCTGTAGGTTAATTATAATATACTTCTTCACATCCTGAGAAAAAGAAAACATAATAAAGGGGTGATCTCAGATTCTCAGTAGGGATAACAATATAGCATAAACTATCATAAATAAGCATAAACATTTAAGGCAATGTGTAAGACTAAAACACAAGACTTTTAAACTTAAAATTCAGCATAATATGGAAAAGATAAATCAAATAATTTCATTAACTTATTCACATGGATATTCTACTAGTCTAATAATCGCATGTAATATAAATAGATAATTTTATAATGATGGAATGCATAATGTCGGACATCATAACCACATAGTCAAGGCCTTGCACCAAGACTACAAATAAGATTTTGTCAAGACCTTGTGCCAAGACACTAGTTTGTTGCATGAGACATACCGATGCATCGAGAAGATATAGTGGGATCCACCCTTCACATACTAAGTCCAATTAATTCCCCATATGAAAAGGTTGGAACGTATTCTAAAAATTCATATTAAAACTAGCATATGAAATGTCAATATTTTAACCTCAAACCATGAATGGTATAAAAATTGCACATCCACAGTCAAACATAAATCATTAAATACAATATAAAAGATTGTATTATAATAAATCAACCTCAATCAAGAATAATGAAGGATATTTACATATATGAAAATAATTAGTAAAATTATTTGAGAGAAATATCCTTTTTTTCTTGAAAACATTTAAAAGTATCATTATTTATCAAGAAGTCATTTAAAAGAGATTTTTTAATAAAAGTGTCCCATATAAATTTGAAACTTTTAAAAGGAATTTTAATTTTAAAACATTCATTTCCATATAAATAAATCCTTAAAAACATTTTTAAAACATGGACATTGATGAGAAAGATTTAGAAGAATACATCTTTAAAACATTTAAAATGATATTTTAGTTAGAGTTCCTAACCAAAAGAGAGATGCTTGAATACAAATAATTGAGCTAATAAAAACCTTATAATATCATGAGAATAAAGGGATTCAGGATATACTATGTCAAAGTACAGTATATACACCATATAAAAGTGAATTAGCGCATAACAACAAAGAAGGCTCAATGGAATGTAAATTGAGATGAAATCCCTTATAAAGGCCATATCTTAAGGTTAAGGATAAATCAATGGCATAATTATGTGTGAAAAATATAAATATAATAAATATGATTGGATATTCATTGTAAATAAATTAGAGTACATTCACACATATTCTTGTAAAAACAACATCAATGACTTGGATGTTTAACTCAATGAATGGAAATTAAATTAAGACTACTCTTATCAAGTTCATATCGATGACTTGAGAATTTATTAATGGAGTGATTATGTGTATCAAAATTATATCCCCACAAAGGGGAGTGTAAATTAATACATAAATAAATAAAAAGTGATTTCACACATAATCTTGGAGTAAAATAATCAATGAAGTTTGCGTAAAACCCAATGAGTGTGAATTAAACTTGGAAATTCCCTTACCGATTTAGTAACTTAAAACACATACACCCCCTGAAATAAGGATGATACAATGAAGTTGTAAATACCCATAAATTAAATTATATTACACAAATAATACAATCATGGGCAGTACATGCACCACACAAAAGGAAATAATGGAAAATATATCATGAATATCACGGGAATAAATAGTGAGATGAAAACCTATAACCTTGTACTTTTCCTTAGTATAGGGTAGGTTGACCTCCTTTATAATGGTGAAATAATTGTTATTAAATTATACAAGAACCACATACATAAATATGATATCATATATGATCTTCTAATATTGCTTTGTTAATGATATTTCAGTTGTTTTGGGTGTTAACTGATTCGTTTTCCTTTATATGTTTTGTTACGTAAGTAATGTTTGTTATGGATAGGATGTATTTGATTCATATACAGAATTATATTAAGTTCTTAAACATTATTTTTAATAATTAAATGAAAATTATTCTTGAATGGTTACTATGGAGAACGAAATCTCATCACGTCGTGGAGATGGTAATCCATACGTACGCACGAGTGACAATATCATTCTATTAGTGGTGAAATAGTATGTATTTGGATGTTATATTATATATATAGAATCATTAACATGTTATATTTATTATTTAAATAATTTATACTCATTATTATCCCCATAAAAATAATTAAGTGTTGAATAACAAACTACACCACGATGTGGAGACAGTAAGTCATGCGTACGCACGTATAGTGACTTTGTCATTCATATGATGGATAAAATAATGAATATGGTTGCACAATATTTATAATAACATCACGGTATGTATAAGGTACTGTAGTTATTATTTTGGTATGTAAAAAACAATGAAAGAGGAAGTGGAAGAAGAAAGGAACTTTGAAAGAGGTGATGAAATTATTACCTCTTCTTCGGGTGTTTCCTTTTGATTTGATCAAAAGGGCTCCTTAGTTGGGATTTATAATCAAAATAATGCCTCTACATTCAATTGAGGGTAGTTGGGAGGATATTTGATTAGGGTTTGGCCAAGACAAATGGGTTTGGAGGTGTGATTTTGAGATAAGGGGAAGTACCCTTTTATAAGAGAGGTGAGGGTCACTTTAGGAAAAACTCGAAATATTATTTTATTATAAAATTATTTTCAGTTTATAATGGCACTAAATGGATTTATTTAGAGGATAAGTTGGGGATGGTTCTAAATCCTCTCAACCAATAGGTTTTAGACAAGTTTAGGTCACCATATTAACCTTATCTTTTAGATTTAATTCTTAGTTAAATAGTTTAACTTTTACCATGTCTTCTTGTATTTTTATATTACATGGTTAATAAACTTACTATAAATTACCCAAATAACCTCAAGTGATTCATTAACGACATATATATCATTATATAGGTCCTTTTTATGAACCTTATACTTTATGAATATTATATCATTTAATAATATATTATTTGTTTTAAAAACTCATTTATGTCAATTTTGACACTATTTAGTATTTGGTTTTTTTGAAAGTCAACAAAACTTGATTACTTAGAAAAAATAAATTAAATCAACCCTAAAATTTCATATTAACCTATAAAATTAGTTTAATTCATCAAAATCCTCAATTTAAATTTATTTTTATATTTATAATATAAATTATTTTAAACTTTCATTAATAAGGTAATTACTGCATCATCATTGTGTCATATATAAATTTAATTATTTAATATACAAAAATTATAAATAAAATACCATGATGTAGGAAATACTTTTATCTTTCTAATTAATATTTATAGTTTAATTTATATTATGTATAACCTTATATTAAAAATGGTTTAGTTATTAAACATTTAATTTAACACTTTTAACTTTTCTTTAAATAAAATAATAATAAATGTACTAATCTAATACAAGTGTATTAAAAGGATCATATTTTATTCCTAAGGTTTATTTTGGTCTAAATACACTTATACAATAGAATTAGGACTTCTGTTAGGGTAATTATAAAATCATTTTTACCTTTAATTACCCTATTTACTTTTAACCGTGGTAAATAAAATTCAAAAGTTAATATTCACCGAAAATTATTTTCATCCTATTGAACCAAATTTTACTTAATTATGTCAACCGTGTCTCTCATATTTTTGAAATTCAACTCACAGAAGCGGTAAAATTATGTTTTATGCAAATTTGCAAATGTTCCTAGAAGGTGAGTAAAAGACGGTAAAAAGTTCAATAAAATTTTATATATATAATCTTATTATAAAATGAATTCAATGAATTAAATTGGACTAATATAGGTATTATGTATCTATTTATACTTTAAAATAAATTTAAATTAAAAATAATTATTTAAATAAAAAGTCGACTTTAAATAATAACGCAATGTTTTTCACTATTAATCAAAAATTGAATGTTTTTAGAAAAATACCAAAAATTCACCCAAAGATAATTTTGATATTCCAAATTAAAAAATGATTTCTATTTTACCAAATTAAAAAAAAAATAAGTTCTATTAATTAATTTAAAAAAATATTCCTGTTGTCAAAACCAGAAAGCGGGTTTTTGAGAAGTAAAAACTATTAAAAGATTGATATGTGTTTATGTCCAATTTAAATGTAAAACTACTTCCAATGACAAAAATTGGATTAAATGATAAAAATATAATCTAATTATACTTCAAAACCATTCAATTGTATAATTTAACACTATAAATTATTTTTATTAAAAAATTTGTTTTCAATTAAAGTTTAGTATTTTTCTCTATTCATCAAAATATGAAAGTTATTAGAAAAGTACCAAAAATTTATCCAAACTATATTTTTATGTTCAGATTCTAAAGAAGAAATTTATTTTGTCAAATTGAATATATAAAAGTTTCAAATATTGGATTTAAAAAAGGTTCGCCATTAAAAGGTGGTAAAATTACATTTTTTGAAAAATACTTCTTTTATCTAAAAAATTGAATTTGTTCTCATATTATGTCTAAGAAACACATAATATGGATGTTAAAATTATATGGAGTATATAAAATTCAAAATGTCATTAATAATATTCATAACCATTTTTTGAACGGCTAGTTTGATAAGTCGTGGTTCGCTAGAACTCGGTGTTGCATGTAGCGTAAGCTATTGAATTACTTTAAAGAAAATAACTTAATATAAAATCTTGGGGTGTTACAGATACCCATCGGATGTCTAGAGGTTGGGTGGGATTGTTGTTGGAGTTTGTACCCTAGAACCAAATTCTTGTGTACTTTATGATAAAATCATATTCATGGTTTTGAATATTAATAAACCCCTTATCACATCATGATTTTTCTTCTACATAACATCGTACGTGATATTGTATAAGAGTAGTTTTTGTACTAAAAGGTCATATAAGTTCCTCGCTATGATGAGAACTTGAAAGTGCTACGACACTATTCTTGAATTTATGTTTTATAGCGAGATGATATAATTTTAGGGAGACAAATGATACATGCTATCAAGGGTGGAGACTCATAGGACATTGAGGTACCTTCTCATGGTGTATGCCCTTGGTAATATTCAGTATGAATATTATGAGAATGAGACCCACCAGTAAGAAATACATATTTCTATGTTTCATTAGATCTTTATATCTGCAGATGTGTGTATTGGTCCTTAGACTTTAATATTATTATTAATTAGTATTATGAGTCGCACACTTATATGTATTGATGAAAACTATGATGATAGATGTTCATGGAGAAGTAGGATATGTTGGGTGCATCATGAGTAATATTGCATTAATGAATAATGAGAGAAATTATTTAACCCTTATGTTCATTAATGGAAGTTAATATCTTAGTCCCCTTTATGGAAATAATATATCCAAAACAAATCCATGGCCATAGTGTTCTATAGAAAAGTTCTATTTCTGAAAAGTCAAAGAAAGATATATCAAGTATATAGGTTGATGGTACCAGTATGAAACCTTATCAATTTGAGATATTGTGATAAAGGGATTATATTACATAGCAAGAATTCATATGACATGACATGTCATTGCGACATTAACTTCTTTCTTTATGGGTGCCTTGGCGTGTTGCTAGAAACTAACCTTGGACTTTTGGATACTTCGTCTAATGCCACTGAGAAAGAGGCCTAGAGGGTCACACAGTAAGTGTGTATATAATCTCAGTAAAAGAATATATTATTATTTACTATTTAACAAGTTGAATAAATATTATTCATGTACGTGGTTTAATAATTATTCATGTATGCTTGATTTCATCTATTATGTCGCTAATTATTTGAGAGAATATATTGTGAGAAGAATATTTAATAAAACTTTATTTTTCTATTTAGTTAATATAATATTTATTTATTTCTAGTGAATAATGTAGTGATATTTATTTAACAAATAAATATACATTATTCGAGGACCAATAAATATTGTGGAGGAATAGTGGACTGAGAATAATGGTCTAGTGAAAAATGATATTATTGAATATTATTTAATTGAATAATATTTAATTATAATTCAAAATTTCAGTGCATGTCAAGAAATAATAATATTACTATTATTATTTGACATGGGGTTTTTCTAAGATTAAATAAATAATAAGGGAACTTGTGCAAATATTTTATTTTAACCCTAGCAATACAAATACCCAATTATGTTATTTTCTGATGAGCCTATTTAGTTGTGAAAAAAATCTTGGAGAATACTCTAAATCCTAGAGAGCTCCCTTCTCCAAGAATGATCCTAATAATGGATAGAAATCCTCCTCCATCGGATCAAGGAGAATGCTTTGGAAGCGATTCTCAAGGCGATAAAGGTGGACGATGCAAGCACAAGGATCTTCCGTGCTAAAACCTAGAGACTCTTATAGTGACATCTGGAGATTCTTGAAACACATATGGATCACCACTAGAGGAAATATATACTTGGTTTCTATAATGTAATGATATTGCACTGTAGATATATCACTAGATTCATCAATTAAGAAAGAATTACTTAGAGGTAATTCTTAATCTAATTAAATTAATTATAAACAATATGTTTTTATCTCTTATCTCTCATTCTAGCATGATTAATGTTGTATATCTTTGATTCAATTCCATTGATCATGGTGATTAAACACCATATAGATCTTAGATTGATCATCAATTATGGAAAAAAGAAAAATTGGTCACCGCCCATCGCACGCTTCCATTGTGCCTGAAACTTACAAGTGGTATTAGAACAGCCACATAATTGTTTATAATTATTTAATATCATTGGTGTTTTACACATTTGTAATTTAGTTTTTCAATTCAAGATTAATCATTCTTTTAATCTGAATTGTTAGATCTGTTTCTTCCTCCTTCATTTCTCGTAGATCTAATTGAGATGTTTAATTTTATGATTAAAATAAAATTGAGGAACTCATCCGAAGGTTCCAAGGATTCTTCTTGGATAACACAACAGTAAACACTGTGTAACTGGAGTTACATGCCATGTATTTGTGTTCAATGCACTAGGAGTTAATTTGAAAATTACTCAATCTGTGTGCATTAATGACATGTGGTGTCATTAATTCTTACACTATGTTTTTACCAAGATATACTGACACACAATCAGTTGGACTACATGTTGTGTAGCCCGTTGGACATGGCGTATTTTCCCTTCGAGTTAGAAATGGGTTGTGTATTCAATTCATGGCCTACCCAACTAGTGACTATGTAACACAGAGTAAACACAGCATGTGGCCTATCATACACGTCATGTACTCCAATTTTTTGAGGTACGGAATACACGATGAGTCCCTAGGAATGTGTCTCGTATAGATGGTGAGAGGTGTACACACCATGTAGATCGAATCTACACATCGTGTACTTATACCAAGTTATAAAGATTTAAAATTTATTTATTTAATGTGTAAACCTTGAGACATGTACTTGTGTGTGTTCATAAAGATAGAACACTTCATGTGATAGGTTTTAATATACATAAATATTTAAATGATTAATTAATATTTTCACAATGTTCAGATTTTCATATCATGTATGAGTCGTATTACAAATTGTTACTATGTGTGCATCTAAGCTTAACACGTGACTGAAAAATCATGTAATTCATGTAATAATATATAAAGTAAACTATTTGAAAGTACGTGATAAGTCATGTATGTCATATGTCACAAGATTAAAATAGTATACGAGTATAATAAATATTGGGTAGAATCGGATGGGTATTCACCATGTTACCTCCAAAGTACAAGTTATGTACACTGCTAATTTTAAATGAATTTATTTAATTTTTAAAAAATTATAATGGATGTGAATCTCAAGGAAATTTAGATAAGACTTAAGATAAAAGGATTGATTAATTAAAGATAATAATTAATCGATTTGAGTGCAATTTATCTTAAATAAAAATGATTAAATAATTGAATGCTAGTTTCATTAAATACGTAATACGTTGCATGCATGTGGATGATCATGAGATAGACCATAACTTGTGTATGTGATTTGTTTCATTTAATTTATTAATAAATTAATTGTTTTTCATGCATGCCCTCTCTCCTCATTATTATGTAGGGTCAGGGTACCCATTGTTTATTTTATGTAACCCCCTTTTTCCCCTCACCTTCATGTGAGTAAAATTCATATGTAATGGATGGAGCTACCAAGATAATGGAGGCAATTTAATTTAGGAGTTGAGTCGAAACCAATCTGAGGAGATACAAAGGTGGACCGGTGGAAAGATGTAAACACGAACCTCAATTGGTTCAAGGTGTTTCTCCTCTAGTTTAATGGTTAGTTTATCAACCTATAAATAAACTAACCATGAGTATATGATCAAGATCATGAACTTTATTTTATTTATATAAGTTTCATGGTTATTTCATTATGGATGTATTGACTTGATCACATAATTAATAAATTAAAAATCATGTAAGATGGAACTAAAATAAATTGGATTATGTGTAAATATTATCTATGATATGGTTAATCTCTTAAGTGATCCTACTTAATATTAAAAATCATATAATAAAGATAATAATTTTAAGTTTATGTGTAAAATATAAAATCCATCAAAAAAATATTAAGTCGGTATATCCTTCTATTACTTCGGTTAGAATCAAACCACATTTCAAAGTGATTGACTATCCAAAGTTAGCATGCTTTAAATTGTTGGGGAATTATAACATGAAGTGATGGGTTGACTTAACTTGGTTCACATCAAGGGTTGACTGCCAAAGTAGGACTTGGTGTAACTGAGAGGAAAAGGTTGAGTAAATCTAAATTAATGATTTTAGGATTGGTGAGTCCACTCAGCAGATCAAGGAACTGTGAGTTAATACAGTTGGAATTTGGAATGCCTACCTAAAACCATTCGAGTTTCTTGACCAACCAATGTTGGGGTAATGAGAAGGGTAATATGGGTCCTTGACACTTTAATGCCCAAGAAACTGGATATTCTAAATCCAATGGTGAGGTTTATTAGGTTTTGATAAAATATTGGGAGACTAATAAATATAATATTTATTTATTTGTCTAAATTTATCAGATAAAGTACTAAAATTATGATTATCGTATTTTTTAGAAACAACAATAAAATAAAATCAAACATATCATTGTGATCCATACTAGATAAGGAAAACCTTCTCACCCACACAAATTTCTATGAGTGGGAAAGGAACCTATGGGTCATCCTTCACCATGAAAAGAAATTGTATATGCTAGAAGAATCTTTACCAGTTACACCTTGAAATGAACAAAGTAATGAAGAGATATCTCTCTATAAGAAAAATTTAAATGATGCTACTAATGTTCAATGCTTTATGTTTTCATCCATTTCCAATGATAATTTAAAGACACATGAGGATATGGATTCCTATAGCATGATGTCTCACGTTTAGGATCTCTATCAAGAGAATGAAATACAATAGAGGTACGAGATCTCTAATAATTTGTTTACAACTATGCTTAGAGAGTTTGCTCCAGCAGGGCCTCATGTAGTCAAGCTTATCAGTTGAATTGAAAGCCTCAACATCTTAGGGATTAAATTCCTGGATGAGTTGCATATAGATCTCATACTTTCATCACTGACTAAGACCTTCTCAAACTTTATTTTTAAATAAAATATGAGAAATAGTGAGAAGATTATTTCAGAACTTCTTACCTTGATTCACCAAGTGGATAAGGTCATGAGGCGTGATAAACCCATGGTCCTTATGGTGAACAAGAAAAGTAAGAACAAGTAAAAGGGTCCTAAGACTTATAAATAGTCTAAAGCTCCCAAGCACCGTCTTTCTAAGAAGAAGAAGATCCATAGGCAGGTTAAGGAAAAGGAGGAAGTGTGTTTTTCATGTGGAAAGTCAGGATACTAGAAGAGAAACTACACCTAGAAGAAAGGGTAATCTAAAGGTGTGTTTATTATCAAGTGAAATATTTCCATTTATACACATTGTGTATTAGATAAAGCTTGTGGTGCTCAAATATGTATCCAAATGTAGGAACGAAGTAGATTTCAAAAGGTTGTCAGATGAGAGGTGGATCTAAGAGATGCCAATGGAGTGAGGCTAGCTTCCCCAGCCATTGGTGACTACCACCTTTCATTTACAACATGAATGATTTTGGATTTAAGATATTGTTATTATGTACCTACAGTTACTAAGAACATAATTTCGGTTTCATGTTTAGATACAAATGGGTTTATTTTAAAATTTGGAAATAAAAGTTGTTTCTTTTATAAGTACAACATATGTTATGGTATGGTGAATTTAAATAATGGTCTTTATGTATTAAATTACAAAAACCAAGTTTTGGAAATTGATAATGAATCATGTTCACATGACTCATATAACACTCAGTTGTGGAATCATTGTCTTGGTCATGTAAATAATAAGAATTTGACAAAGATCTATCAATATGGTTATTTAGACTCTTTTGAGCTAAAACCAGTTAATAGATGTCATGATTTTTTACAATGAAAAATGAAAAAACCACCATTCGGTGGATAGGGTGAAAGGTCCATAGAGCTTCTTGGATTGATACACACTAATGTGTGTGGACCATTTCTAGTAGAATCTAGAGGTGGATATTCTTACTTCATAACTTTTACTGATGACTTGAGTATATATGGTTATGTATACTTAATGAGTTATAAGTCTAAGTCCTTTGATAAATTCAAGGAATTCAATAATGAAGTAGATAATAATCTTGGTAATAAGATAAAGAAGCTTTGATCAGATCAAGGTGGTGAATATCTTGACCAAGAATTCATCGACTTTCTATGGGAGTTTGGGATTCTATATCAACTCACTCCATATTATACACCATGGTGGGGTTGTGTTGGTGAAAGGAGGAACTATACCTTATTAGACATGGTAAGGTTGATGATGATTCATGAAGATATTCCATTATCCTTTTGGGTATATGCATTATAGACTACTACATACACATTAAACTAGGTACCAAAAAAGCAGAAAATGGAATTACCTTCGAGTTATGGAGTGGAAAGAAACTCTTTTTTTGGAATAAATTTGTATGGGTTTGTGAGGCCTTTTTTAAGGCCATATTAGGCAACAAACCGGCACCTCGGGGCATGAGGTGTATATTTTTAGGTTATCCCAAGGAAACAAAGAGATACTACCTATACAACCCCTCAAACAAGAAAGTTACAGTTGCTAGAAAATTTGTCTTTCTTGAGAGAGAGAACATCCTTAAAAAGATAGTGGGGTCAAGATTGAATTTGATTAAGTTGGTGCTCAATATACACAAGAGTTGGTATAGGAACAAATTCCACAAGTCCCCATGGAAAAAGTAGTTCCTAAAAAAAGTACTGCATAGGATTGTAAGAGAGGTAAGATAACTAGAGAGATATGGTTTTCTGGTCACTGAGGATAGTGACTCATTATTGGTTAACAATGATGAACCTATATCCTACAAGGAACTAGTATAGAGATCAGAATTTTTAGGATGGATATAATCTATGAATTCTGAGATGGATTCCATGTATCAGAACTATGTTTGGGTTCTGGTTGATGCACCAGTTGATGTAAAGCCTGTTGGATGAAAATGTGTATTCAAGAGGAAACTAGACATGGAATGTAAATTAAGTGCCTATAAATCAAGGCTAGTTTCTAAAGGGTTTAAACAGTGTCAAGGAATTGACTACGATGAATCCTTTTTTCCATTTTCCATGTTTAAATCCATCAAAATCATACTTGTTATAGCAGCTTACCGTGACTATGAGATTTTGAAGATGTATTTCAAAACTACATTTCTTAATGGGAACCTTCAGGAAGATGTCTATATGACACAACCATAAGGTTTTGTGACTCTAGGTGATTCAAAATGGATTTTCAAGTTGTAGAGATCCATTTATAGATTGAATCAAGAATCTAGGTCATGGAACATTCGATTCAATGAGACTATAAAATAATTTGGTTTAATTAAGAATAAATGTGACCCATGTGTTTACAATAGGTTTAAAAGTAATGGGGTCATTATTCTAGTAGTATATGTTGATGACATATTACTTATTAGAAACGATATACTAGTCATATAATCTTTTAAGGGAAGGTTGATCAAGTGCTTCTCCATGAAGTACTTAGGTAAAGAAGCCTATATTATAGGGATCAAGATCATTCATCATAGATCCAAGATTCCTCTTGGACTAAGTCAAAGAACATATATTGACTAGATACTAAAAAGATTTAGTATGGAATAATCCAAGAGGTGATTGGTTCTAGTGTCACATGGTTTAAATCATTCTAATAAAATGATTCCCTAGACACAACAACAGAAAGAGATAATGAGTAATATACCATATGCTTCAGCGATAGGATCAATCATATATGTCATGTTATGTACTAGAATTTATGTTTCCTATGCACTGAGAATTTTAGGAAGATATCAAGATCTAGGAGAATAAAATTGTACTGCTATTAAGGTCATCCTTAAGTATCTAAAAAGAACTAAGGATATGTTCTTGGTGTATGGAGGATACGATGAGCTAGTAATTAGAGATTATACTGATTATGGTTTTTAGATAGATAAAAATGATATGAATTCACAATCAAGATATGTTTTCTATCTTAACAAAGGAGTTGTGAGATAGAAGAGTTCAAAGTAGCTAGTTGTTGTTGATTCTATAGTGGAGTCTGAATATATCACGGCTTATGAAGTAGACAAGGAAACCATTTGGATTTATAATTTTAGCCAGGATATTGATGTGTTGATTAGCAATAAATATCAAATCACATTGTATTTTGATAATACTACTTCGGTGACTCTTGCAAAAGAGCCAAGGTCGCGCTAATGAACAAATCATATACTCTGGAAGTATCACCTCTTGAGGGATTTCTATAATATGGGTGAAGTTGTAGTAATTTTAGTACCCATAGAAGAGAACATGGTGGACCCCTTAACTAAATTAATATCTTAGAAAGGGCATGAGTATCACGTGAGAGCTAGCAGACTAAAGGTTGTTAGCAGTTGGCTCTAGTGTAAGTGGGATTCTGTTGGAGTTGGTGACCTAGAACCAACTTCTTGTGTATTTTATGATAAACTCATATTCATGGTTTTTAATATTAATAAACTCCATATCACATCATTATTTTCCATCTGGGTAATATAGTATGTGATAATGTTTTAAGAGTAGTTGTTACACTAAAAGGTCATAATAGTTCTCGGTTATGATGAAAACACAGAAGTGCTACAACACTATTCTTGAATATATGTTCTAAATTCGGACGATATCATTTGAGGGACACAAATGATACTGGATATTAGGGTTGTATACTCATAGGAATTTTAAGCACCTTCTCATGGTGTACACCCTTGGTAATATCTAGTATAGATATTATGAGAATGAGACCCGCCAGTAAAAAATCCACATTTCTATGTTTCATTGGATGTTCCAACCTGCCGATGTGTGTATTATTCCATATACTTTAAGATTATTATTAATGACTATTATGAGTCATGCACTTAGATGTATTGATGAAAACCGTGATGATAGATGTTCACGGTGAAGTAGGATATATTGGGTGTGTCACAAGTAATATTGCCTTAATGAATAATGTGAGAAAGGATTTAGCCCTTCTGTTCATTAATGGAAGTTAATATCTCATTCCCTTTGATGGAAATGATATATTCTAAATAAATCCATGGACATGGTGTTCTATAGGCAATTTCTATTTCTAGAAAGTCAAAGAAAGTGATATCGAGCATATAGGTTAATGACACTAGCATAAAACCTGCTCGATTTGAGATATTGTGATAAAGGGATTATATTACAGGGTAAGTGTTCATATAAGGTGACATTTCATTTCAACATTAAATTATTTCTCTATGGGTGCCTTGGCATATTTCTAGATGTTATCCTTGGACTTTTAGCTACTTCACCTAATGCCATTAAGAAAGAGGCCTAGAGGATCACACACTATGTGTGTCCAAAATCTTAGTTAAATATTATATTATTATTTATTATTTAACAAGTTCAATAAATATTATTCCTATATGTGGTTTAATAATTATTCATGTATTCTTGATCACATTTATTCCATCACTAGTTATTTGAGAAAATATATTATGAGCAGAATATTTAATAAATATCTATTTTTTATTTAGTGAATATAATATTTATTCATTTGTTAGAGAATAATGTAGTAATATTTATTTAATAAATAAATATACATTATTAAAGGCTTAATAAATGTTGAGGAGGAATGACGAACTAAGATTAATGGTCTAGTGAGAAATGATAATATTTAATATTACTTAATTATAATTCACAAGTTCAGCACATGTTAAGAAATAATAATATTACTATTAATATTTAACATGGGGTGTTTCTAGGATTAAATAAATAATAAGGTCACTTGTGAAATTATTTTATTTTAACCCTAAAAATAAAAATACCCAATTATGTTATTTTCTCATAAGCCTATTCAGTTTTTCACCACAATCCTAGAGAATCCTATCAAGCCTAGAGAGATCTATTCTCCAAGAACACTCCCAAGAATGGCGAGAAATCCTTCTCCATCAGATTGAGGAGAATACATTGGGAGTGATTCTCGAGGTGATCAAGGCAAATGATGCAAGCATAAGGATCTTCCATGCTAGCACCTAGAAACTCCTTCGGCAATGTCTGAAGATTCCTATAACATGTTTGGATCACCGCTAGAGGAAATATATGCCTGGTTTTTCACAACGTAATGATGGTGCACCACAGATTTGTCATCTGATTCATCAATGAAGAAAGAATTCCTTAGAGTTAATTCTTAATCTAATTAATTTAATTATAAAAAATATGTTTTGATCTCTTATCTTTGTTTCCATAATGATTAATGTTGTCTATATTTTATTTAATTCCATTGATCATGATGATTAAACATTGTATAGATCTTGGATTGATCATCGATTATGGTAAAAGGAAAAGTTGAGAACCACCCATCACACACTTCTGCTATGACCAGAACCTACAATTGTGATACTAGATTGGAAGTTAGAATGAGTAGTGAGTTATTGACTATAGAGCTACACCCTATTTTGGTAGGTTAGTCCAACCTGAGTACGTCTAGGGATCTCTCTAGGGATGTTTAGGTAATGACCATGATTTTCTATCTGTATGTGTTTGTTTATATTCTATTTCACTTAGTTTCATGTTTACACTACTTATTTATTTTCAATATATATTGGTATTCATATGGTTGGACTTTGGTTTGGGTTCTGGTTTTATAATGTTAATTTGATTTGAAAATGGGTGTGCGGTGTGCATTGTTTTAAAAAAGGTAAAGTTATACTTGTTTAATAAAATGATAAAAACCTATTTTCTTATTTTTATTTAAAACTAGTGTTTTTGTACTGTTTAGAGAAATGAAATGTATGGATTATATGGTGGTTGCCTACTAATATGTTTAAGCTCACACCCTACTTGTGTCACTCAACATTGGTATACCTGAGCTATTTCACAGGTTCAGGTTTCTGGTTTGTGTGCTTGCAGTTGGAGTAGGTTGGTCTTGTGGTCTGTGGTGATCTTGAGGTCATGTGGAGATTGAGTTGTCTTTGGTTTGGTTTAATTTTTTATTTTTAGACATTAGTTATTCATTTTCTATTTTGTTTAGTATTTGTATCCAAATCAATTTTATATCATTATTTGATATTCAATTGTTGGATTTTACTGTGTGTTCAGTTTTTTGTATTTGATCCTATTTTATTCTTGGGATAAATCATTCCCATTATATTATTTTGATTCCTGGAACTATTTTCCATCCTGTGGAGATTGGGAACCCCCTTCAGGCCTTACCATAGAAAGGTTTGAGTGTCGGGTTAGATGGCACTCCGTCTTGCTTTGTGATAGCCCGTGGTAGGGATGGTTGAGGGTAGTGAAAGAGATGTTACTATATTTGTTGGGTTGGGGTATGAAAAATGGGTTGTTTATGCCTAGTATAGATCCTTATTTTGTGTAAAATATAGTGGCTTTATATTATGTGTTTTGAGTTGTGTGTTTGGGATTGTAGATAGATACCCACCACCAAGATGTCTACCAATTGGGAGGTAAGAGGATATCATTGAGAATGATCCTCTAGTAGGGGATTAGGAAACCCTGTTGATCTAGGGTAATAGAGGGGAGGGGTGTTTTTGGAAGAAATTTTCTCATTTTATGTAGATGATGGAATGGGACCCATGGTGGTTTGTGTCGAGTATGTTTGAACTAACTAGAGAGTTTCAATTTCCACACCCTATGACATTTGTTGGAGAGAGTGGACCTAAGGGAGCCAAGATCTGGATAGATTCCATCCAGATGATTTTGGATCACTTTGAGACTCCTCCTGAGAAGAGAGTCAAGTTGGCAGGGTATATATTATGGGGACTAGAAAATACCTATTGGGATGTTTTGGTTCATACTAAGCAAAAAAATGGTATGTTATAGAAATATTTATAGGAAAAAAATTTAGAATATTTCTATCTAGAAACCATGAGGTAGTAGAAGGCCACCGAGTTTATGAGTTTGACCCAAGGGACTATGATAGTGATGGATTATTCTTGATGATTCACCAACATTAAATGCTTTATTCTAGAATTTTAAGGGAATGAGTAAGCTACGGAAAGACATTTTCATGATAGACTTAGACATGAGAGGTGGATGAGGCCCTTATTTCATAAGGGAACCTCAAAGAGGCTCCTGGTTATGGACATGTAGTTCTAGTTGGGTGATATTGTGTTAAGAATTATGATATTAAGAAGCACTATTTAGAGGGTTTCCACTATATTAGTGGTGGATAGAGTTGTTATAGAAGGGGACCGACCTCTCAGGAAAGTGATTGAGTATTTTGGTACAAGTGCGGAAGGTTGGGACACATGTGTAGTCAGTGTATTTGATCACCAGTTTAGTGAGGATCATGTAGTAAGATGTGGAATGTGCATATGTTTTGTAGGAACACTTGTTATATTCATAGTTATGGAGGTTTACGGATGATATAGAGTGTAGGTAGGGGTCAGTTTCCCTATAACTGGAAGGCAGTTGGAGTTCTACTGGTCGTATCAGTCAGGGTGGTAGATTTTGTACTTTGAGATAAGGGAACCCTTATCAGAATGGTAGTTTAGCACCAAGAACTCAAGCTAGAGCCCATAGTATTTGGATAAGTCTAATCCATGTAGTTTAGAATGCACCTGGAGGTGGTGATACTAGACCATCAACAGTTCAAGGTATGATTCTTGTAGATTCCATGCATGTTGGTGCTTTATTTGATACATGTGCCTTGCACTCTTTTATATGTACTCATTTTTTAATTGTGTTGGGTCTAGTTATGGAACACATGTGTGGGATTATGTATATTGATACACCATTAGGTGTATGGGTATAAAATATCTAGAAATGTAAGGATTCTACCCTCAAGGTTTGTGGGTACCATTTACTATGGGACTTGTTTTTACTTGATATGTTATGTTTTGATCTGATATTGGGGATGGATTGGATAGATTTGAATTAGGCATATATTGATTGTTACCACAAAAGTGTAATGTTCATATCCCTTGGGGATGTCTATTTTAACCATGGGGAATGGGATATCTAGTTAGGTCATGCAGGGATAGTTCTTTAGTAGTCGGTTGATCTCACAGACCAAGTGGCATTTCTTATGCTTGATGGTGGTGGAGTAGAGCACCATGTATTTCATCATGTGGTGGATCAGTTTCAAGATGTGTTTCCTGAGTACTTATTAGCTCTACCTACCAACAGATTTTTTGAGTTCATGATTTAGTTATTTCCTAGAGAAAAACCTATTTCTATCCCTCCATATATAATGGAATCAGAAGAGATTTAGGATCATAAAACTAAGATGGAGGAATTGGAGAATAAAGGGTTTATTCATCTGAGTACATCACATTAGGGATCTTTTGTTTTGTTTTCTAAAAAGTATAATGGAACATTCCAACTGAGTGTCAATTATCATATTCTAAATCAGATGAAAGCTAAGAACCAATATCCTATTTCATGAATCAATGATCTTTTTGACCAGTTGATAGGTTATTTTGTATTCTTAAAAATTGATTTGAGATTAGGGTATCATCATCTAAGGGTGAGACCTTTTGATATACCACAAACTACTTTCTGGAGCAGGTATGGTTTATATCAGTTCATTATGATGTTTTTTGTGTTGTATAATGTGATAACAGTGTTTATGGCTCTGATGAATAAAATATTTCACCCATACCTATATTAGTTTTTAGTTGTATTTGTGGATGACATCTTGGTTAACTGCAAGACTCATGATGATCATGAAAAAACTTTTAACATCATCCTGAGTACACTAAGGGAGAATATTCTATACATGAAGCTACCTAAATTTCATTTATGGATTGAAAATGTAAATTTCTTAGGTCACATCATCTCTAAGGAATGTATGTTAGAGTTCCTAGATAAATTGAATGTAGTTATATCTTGGGAGAAACCCAAGAATGTTTTTTATATCAGAATATTTTTAGGTTTGGTAGGATATTACCAATGGTTCATCAAAGGTTTTCCCTTTTGGGAACACCACCATCAGGATTTACCAATAATGGAATTAAATTTTAATGGTCTAGATAATGTGAGGATTCTTTCTCAGAGTTAAATAATCCATTTACTATGACACTAATTTTAATCCTATCTAGATCAAGTAAGGACTACACCTTGTTTTGCGATTAGTCTAGTGTTGGGCTTGGGGTGTTGTTGATGCAAGATGATTGGTTTTTAGCATATGGGTCATGGAATTTGATGCCTCATGAATGAAATTACCCCATGCATGATCTTGATTTGTCCATAGTGATTTATTATTTAAAGAGTTGGTGTGATTACTTGTTGGGGGAAAGGTTTGTTTTATATACTGATCGTAAAATCCTTAAGTACATATTATCCCAATGTGATTTGAATCTTTGGAAATAAAGATGGGTTGAATATATCCAATACTTTTATTTTGAGTTATTATACATGTCAGGAAAGTGAAAAAAATTTGTAGATGCTTTGAGTTAGAAGACTCAAAATCAGGCGGTTCAGGAATCTAATTCCAAGTGGAGGATGGTGGCATTGTTTTATGATATGCATCTAGAGGTTCATAATTGTCAAGGGAATATGACTATTTCATCCTTGGTGGTTGAGTCCACGCTTCTGATCTGGGTCAAGGAGAGGCAGTATGAGGATATAGAGTGTTTTCCTTGACAGGGAGTCTTGAAGGTGGAGAGTCACCTTCTGATTATACTATTGATGATGATTAGATTGTTCATGTTTTTTGCCATGTCATCATTCCTACTTATATATGGGAAGAGTTCATGCATGATTTTCATGCCTTGAATTGGGAGGTGCACCCTGGTTTTAACAAGATGTATCAGGATCTTTGTACATAGTATTGGTGTATAGGGATGAAGAAAGAGGTTATATATTTTTTAATGTGATTCTACACCTATCAAAAGGTGTAGACCTAGCACCAATGATTGGGTGGTTTTTTACAATAATTTCCCATTCTAGAATTGAAGTGGGACAACGTCATGATTTATATTGTGGTAGTTATTCCAAGGTTTCCTTGGAAGAATGATGTGATAAGGGTGGTGGTGGGTTGGTTGACCAAGGTGGCACATTTCTTATAGATATGAAAGACCTTAACCATTGACCAGTTGGGTGAGTTTCACATCTGAGAGATAGTGTGGTTTCACATGGTGTTGTGGACTATATTTTCGAATCATGAACTGTGTTTCACTTTGTACTTCTATAATAGGATACAAAAGTCACTTGTTACCTAGGTTTTTTTTAGTATGGATTTATACCCATAGATAGATAGGTAGAAAATCATACTATTTTAGTGATAGAGGACATGTTGAGGGAATGTTTTCTCAACTTTGATGGATATTTGGAAGGGTACTTAGTGCTTGTTGAGTTTGCCTATAATAACGACTACTAGGTGATGATTAGGTTAGCACTTTATGAGGTACTCTAGGGTATCCCATGTAGATATCTATTGTTTTGGATGGATATAAGGGAATCTGAGTTGTTGGGACCTAGTCTCATGTAGGAGACATTGGAGTAGGTTTAGTTGATTCAAAAACATATAGATAAAGCTCAGAGTAGGTATAATTTGTATGTTAATCAACATTATAGACCTATTGAGTTTATTGTGGGTGATTGTGTGTTCCTTCGAGCACCTCCAAAGTTGGTTCACTATTAGATTCAGAAACTGGGTAAATCGGCACCCAGGTACATGTGGCCATTTGAGATTATAGAGAGGATCATACTGGTGGTGTACTGATTGGATCTTCCAAAATGATATAGTGGCATGCATGATGCTCTTTATATGTCCTAACTTTGGAAGTATCACCCTAACATATCTCATGTGATTAATTTTAAGGGTGTTCATCTTGAGGATAATGCTTTATTTTAGGAGCATCTAGTTCATGTTTTTGGTCATAGTGATAAAGTATTAGGAGGAAAGGTTGTGTAATTGGTTCAAGTGTTATAGAAGCACGATAATGTTCAAAATAAAACTTGGGAGAGGGAGATAGATATGCGGGCTCGGTGGCATGATCACTTTACCTTGGAGACTTAGTGATCCTTAGAAGTGTATCTTGAGGATGATCCAATATAAGGTGGGGAGGTTCTAATATCCTAGACTTCTAATGAGTTATGCCCGTATTTAATTTTTGGTTTAAATTCATTTAAGTTGGTTAATGAAATGTTTCCCAAGTCAGTGATGAGGTTCAGGGGTACCCCAAGGGTTTGGGACACAAAATAGGGGAGTATAATTGTGTTTTCTTGGACAGAGCTATCTCGCATGATCACTACACGACTAGTCAAATCATGCATATAAAAACCCTAATCTTTATGACACATTAATTCCTAATTTATTACATAATATTGGACTTAATGAAACCTGAAAGATCAATAAGTCTAGTGTAATTTGGAATTATTTACATATTATAACATCTTGATCATGGGATACAATAACATTATTTAAAACTTCCTTTACATGATTCTAAAATTCCATGTATTTTTAAACAGCATAGGATAACTTGGGAAAAAACATAAGAAAGGGGTGATCTATAAATCTCAGTAAGTAAATAAACAATTCATAACATGAAGAAGATAATACATGGTATACAATAGTCATATCAATGGGGAATAAAATAAACATGAATAATAAGGCCTTATATAGCATGATAATCATAACATGGGAAACGTGGAAACATCTAAAAACACTACATCATAAACATAGGTCAAGGATAAACTGCCAATACATCATGGTGTTCCAATAAAGGAATCAAGTTTACTTCTTATCCCAATATTACGTATCATGATACTAAACATTACCCAATGAAATGGAGCGTTATATAATTCCAGGTTCACTTGTCACTTTCATTTCATTCTCATGCTTAAGTGTGCCACATGGATTATAAAACATGGATTCATTCATCATAATAATTTATTCCATGATCAAGGAGTGTATAATAATTATATGTAAGTCCCCAATAAAAACTTATATGTGAATAAATGTTAAAACCCTTGATAGGAAATGGGTATGGTATTCACTACACAATTGTTTTTGCAAGGAAAATCACGGTTAAATTTTGGCATCATAACAGCGTCACTTAAAGATTCATAAAAATGGGTTTGTGAGAGAGAATGGGTTATATAATCACATAGATATAAAATGGGAAGTAATAGTGATATGTAATAACATATCCCAACATTATAAATTGTAAATATGAGTTATAATTTAATAGAGGAACTTGAATAAAGAAAATAATCCTAACTATATTAAGGCATGGTCACAGGTGTACATAAAAGATCATGGGAGGCTTAATGAAAGTGAAAGGGGACTATCATAATTTATAAATTAAATTTAAATAAATGGGAATATTTAATAACATATTCTAACATAATCAAATGGAATTTAAGAGATATAACATAAAATAATTTCTTGAATTGTAATGAGAAGAGAGAAATCCCTTACAAAATTTCGGTATAGTAAGAGCTTAGGTAAAGATAAAAATGAGAGAGAATAAATTATAACCAAATAAAATAACATACATTGCAAATTAGGGGATGTTAATAAATAAATGAAATCATAAAAAAAATTAATTAAGAAGATAAATTTTAAAGGTGGTGCTTGAATTGAAATGAGGACATGAATGTGAGGATCTCATACTTGAGTGTGTGAATCCAAAAGCTTGGGAAAGGCTTATTAAGAGCTTGTAGGCACCTTGGGAGGACTATATAGAGTGAATGGAAGATTATTTACATTCTCTAAGAAGTTTTAGTGAAGCTAATTGGGATATTTGGTGGGTTTATATAGAAAATAAGGTGGATTTCTTTATTATTTAAGTTTTGGAATCTACATAATAAAATATTCAAAACCAAAAAAAATATCATGGTTTTTGCCCATGTTTTTTACCAAATGGGGTTTTTTTATTATTATTTAATAAGTACAAGGGCATAACTTATTAAAATAATTCCATTTATTATTTGAAGGTGTGTCGCACTCTTAAATAAATGATTTTAAAACAATAAAATATATTATAGGTTTTGGAGGATTCATAATGGCTTTACAAAATAAATAAAATAAACATAAAATAACATTATTTTAAAGTTAAAACATTTATTTGGTCTTATATCACTTTTATAGTAATTATTACATCACTTATGGGTCATTATGATGTCATAAAATACAAGGTATATTTATATGGTATTTAATTTTTACCCAAAAATTTGATTATCTCATAATATTATGAAAACTTAACCATTGGATAATTTTGAAATTATGATTAGAAAAATAATATTAATTTTACTTAAATAATTTTATAAATATGTGAATTTTTACTTTTAAACTAAAATTTACATTTATTAAGAAATGTTGGATTTTTGACAAAAACAGTTTTTTGAACCCCAATAAAAATTACATTTGACTTCATAAAAATCATATGATCATATATATTTAATAAAAATTATTTAATAATAATAATTTATTAAAATATGATTTTTTTAAATAAAATATTAATTAATCAAAATAAACATCTTAATTGAAATTGAATATTAATTAAAAATAAAATTTATGTTTTATTATTAAAAAATATAATTTTTATCAAACTGATTACTTAATATTTTATAAATTAAAAACATTAATGAATAAATATAATCATAATTTTAATGAAAATTAAATATAAATATTCATACTATTAGGTTTAATTTGTTTCTAATCTTTGTTAAATTATTTCTACCCTTAATTAACCTATTTTTCTTTTACCGAAGTAATTAATATTTACTACATTTACTATTCATATTTTACAAAAAATAAGTTGAAATTATTACCTAATATTAATTATGATGATTTAAAATATAGAATCCATTTTATAAAAATAAATTTATAGAGGTGGAAGAATTTAATTTAACATAAAACCCGCAAGCATAATGAAAAGAGTTTTTTCAAAAATACATTTTTTAAGGAAAAGATGATTGCACTTTAACTCTATAACTAGTAATCTTGATTATATGGATTTTAATTCATAAATATAGATATATAATATAAAAATTTAATTTATATCATTTATCATTATTATTCATTTTAATTTACTAAAATTGAGATACATTATGCATTTTAAAATCGTTTTCAAAAAAATACATTTTTTATCATGGAAATAAAATTGTATTAAAATCCGATATAAAGATGATTTAAATGAAATTAATTGAATTAAATATAAATAAATAATTCATATTTTACTATGAAATAAAATTAATATAATAATTGGATATTTAAATTAATTAATATATTAAAATAAATAAAAACTTTACATCAAAATGTTACTTTTAACTATTCACTGAAAAATCTATATTTTCTAAAAAATCCCAAATTTTTAACCTAAGTTAATTTTTATATGATGATATAAAAAATGGAGTTTTTTATCAAATAAATATTATAAATGTTTTATAAAATAATTATAATGTTAATAAGATGAATTAAAATTAATTTTTTTGGAGAAAACATATTCATTAGAATAAAAAGATATTATGAAAAATTGATTGATTATTTACTAAGAATTTATAAATAAATATAGGATATGAATATATATTTCATAAATTAGTTATTGCTAATCATATCTAAAATTAAATTGAAAGGTTAAAATGGTATTATTTAAACAATCATTGTTTTTCTGAGTTTCATGTTGTAAGTCATATACGCCATCGAACATAGTTTTTTCTTTTAGAAACTCAGGGTGTTATATTCTTCCCTACTTTAGTAAATTTCATCCTTGAAATTTAAATTTAATTTAGGTAATAGATTTTTTGAAACCTAAAAATATATTTTTATAAAACCCACATCATAAAAATAATTAATATAATATTCACTTGAAAAGAGAGAAAATGCTGTTTGAAGGTCATCACATAACTAGGTTTCTCAATAGGATAACTTTAGTGGAAAGTGAAAACATTAACATGGAAGAGAAAACTAACACCAAATAACTAACTGAGTATGACATGAATTATGGTCATTATAAATTCAATTATAACAAAACCATAAATCTATGATGGGTGATAAGACCATAAATTCACAAGAAATGATCATAAAGGGATAACTTATAAATAAAATGTGTTTCCTTAAATTATGAATTTTTAGGCTTCAATATATGTAATCTATGATCTATTCCTTAACATATATTCTTATGGAAATATTTTTTTCCCTTAATAATGGTTCATAATGATCTTATGAATTTACCAAAGAATATACCCTGAGAGTTTCAAACCAAGTGCACTGTAAGGCCCGTTGTTGTGTACCAAGTTACCCCGAGTTAGGCTTATGAAACCTTGTCAGAGTTAATATCCCTAGGTATATTTGTGCTAGAACCTCATCCAATTATAGTATCTATACATGGATGTATTTTTTTTGATAAACCACTTAATCTATAGTTACCAAAATTTAATTATGTTTTCTTATACTTAGTCTTATCCTAAATGATTTCACTATATTTTTCTAATCCTAATCCCAAAAATAACTAAACTTTTCCTCTGATACCAACTATAACAACCCTACTCTTTATTACACATTAATTCCTGATTTATTACATAATATTAAACTTAATAAAACTAAAAATATTGATAATTCTAGTGTATCTAGGAATTAGGTGCATGGAATAACATCTTTATCGTGGGATACAATAACATTATTGAAAACTTCCTTAACATGCTTGTAAAATTCCATGGATTTTAAAACATCACGGGATAACTTGGGGAGAAAAATAAAAAAGGGTGAACTATAAATCTAAGTAAGGGAATAAAAAAGGAATAACATGATGAATATAATACATTTTAGATAATAGGAATATCAATGGTCATAAAAGAAACATGAATAATAAGGATTGATATATCATGACAATCATAACATGGGAAATGTGGCAACATCTCAAAACATTGAATAATAAGCATAGTTCAAGGATAAACTATCAATACATCATGGTGGAAAAAGTCCCATAAAGGAATTAGATTCAATCCCTATCCCAACATGACGTATCAAGATACTAAATATTACCCAATTCATTGCAATGCTATATAATTTTGGGTGTGCCCCTCACTTTTATTCCATTCTCATACTTAAGTGTGTCGAATGGATCATACAAAATGGATTCATTAATTATAATAATTTATTCCATGATCAAGGAGTGTGAAATAAATATATTTAACTCCCCAATAAAAAAATATATGTTCATAAATGTGAACAAACTTGATAGAAAATGGGTATGGTATTCACTAAATAATTGTTTTGGCATGGAAAATCGCGGTGAAATTTTTGCAGCATAATGATGTCACTTAAAGATTTATAAAAAATGGTTTGATGAGAGATAATTGGGTCTCGTATCACATAGTCATAAAATTTTTATTAATAGGGATATGAAAAACATAACCCAACATTATAAATTAGAAATATAATCCATAAGTTAATGAAGAAACTTTAATAAAGAAAGGAATCCTAACTATATTTCAGCATGGTCAAGGGTATACATAAAGAATCATGGGAGGCTTAATGAGAGTGAAATGTGGATCTCATAATTTATATATTAAATGGACAGAAATGGGAATTTTTAAGAAAATATTTCAATATAATCAAATGGAATTTAAGAGACATAACATAAAAGAAGTTCTTGAATGGTATTGAGAAGTGAGAAATCCCTTACTAAATTTTGACATAATAACGACTTAGTTAAAGATAAAAATGAGAGATAATAAATTAAATCACATTAAAATAACATAAATTTTAAATTATTATATGTTTATAAATAAATTACAACATAAAAAATTTCAATTAAAAAGAAAAATTCCAAAGTAGGTTCTTGAAATAAAAGGAAGAGGAGAAGGTGAGGATCCCTTACTTGAGTGTGTGACTCCAAAAGCTTGGGAGGGGATTATTAAGAGCTTGGGGGAACCTTTTGAGGACTCTAGATAGTGTATGGTAGAGTATGTTCATTCTATAAGGAGTTTTAGTGAAGATAATTGGGAGCTTTAGTGGGTTTATATAGGAAATGAGGGGGATTTCTTTATTATTTAGGTTTTAGACTCTACATATTAAAATATCAAAAACCACAAACGATGCCATGGTTTTTTCCAATGGTTTCTAAAAAATCTGACTGTTTTTTATTATTTTATAAGGAAAAGGTTTGAACTTATTAAAATAATTCATTTTATTATTTGGAGGTGAGTCACACTCTTAAAGAAATGATTTTTAAAACCTTAAAATACATTATAGGTTTTGGAGGATTCATAATGGCTTTACAAAATAAATAAAATAAATTTAAAATAAAATTATTATAGGTAAAACATTTATTTTGTTGATGATACATTTTATAGTAATTATTACATCACTTTTTGATCATTATGATGTCATAAAACATAGGGTATATTTATATAGTATTTAATTTTTACCCGAAAATTCGACTGTCTCAAAAAATTATGAAAAAATCACCATTTTATAATTTAGAAATTATAATTAAAAACATAATATTCATTTCATCTAAATTTTTTTATAAATATTTTAATTTTTACTTTTAAAATAAAATTGATATTTATCAAGAAATGTGGGTTTTTTTGACAATAACAGTTTTTTGAACCCTTATAAAAATTATATTTGACTTCATAAAAATTATATGATCATATATATTTAATAAATATTATTTAATAATAATAATTTATTAAAATATAATTTATTTCAATAATATATTAATTTTTCAAAATAAACTTCTTAATTGAAATTGAATATTAATTAAAAATATAGTATATATTTTATGGTCAAAATTATATAATTTTTATCAAACTGATTACTTAATATTTTATAAAGTAAAAAGAAAAATTAATAAATATAATCATAATTTTAATGAAAATTAAAAATAAATATTAATATTATTAGTTTTACTTTGTTTCTAATATTTTTTAAATTATTTTTAACCTTAATTAACCTATTTTTCTTTTAACATGGTAATTAATATTTATTGCATTTACTATTCATATTATATAAAAATTAAGTTGAATTCCTTACCTAATATTAATTATGATGATTAAAAATATGGAATTAATTTTATCAAAATAAATTTACAAAGGTGTAATAATTTAATTTAATATAAAACCCGCAAGCATGATGAAAAGTGGTTTTTTGAAAAATATATTTTTTCTAAGGAAAAGATTATTTCACTTTAACTCTATAGCTAGTAACATTGATTATATGAATTGCAGTTCATAAAGATACATATGTAATATAAAACTTTAATTTAAATAATTTCTCATTAGGGGTTATTTTAATTAATTAAAATTGAGATACATTATGCATTTTAAAACAGTTTTTAGAAAAATGCATTTTTAATCCTAGAAATAAACTTGTATTAAAATCTAGTATAAATATGATTTAAATGAAATTAATTGAATTTAATGTAACTAAAGAATAAATATTTTACCATGAAATCAAATTAAAATAATAATTAGACATTTAAATTAATTAATCTATCAAAATAAATGAAAATTTTACATAAAAACGTTATTTTTCATTATTCACTAAAAAATCCATATTTTCTAAAAAAATCACTAAATTTTACCCTAATTTAATTTTGATATGGTGATATAAAAAATGGTGTTTATTTTATAAAATACATATTCTAAAATATGTATTTACTATGAAAACATATTTTTTAAGAAAACATATTTTTAAGAATGAAAATATATTATGAAAAAATGATTGATTATTTACTATGAATTTATCAATACATATAGATTATAAATATATATTTCATAAATTATTTAATCCTACTCATATTCACAATTCAATTGAAAGGTTAAAACTATCATATTTAAATAATCATTATTTTTTTGGGTTTCATGTTGCACATCACATGCACCATCGAACATAGTTTTCTCTTTTAGAGAATTAGGGAGTTATAATGTGGGATCTATAAGAATACATACAATATATCCCCCTCTTGTAAAAAAGGTGGAACATGGTTTGGCCAACTGTTTGACCAAACTATGCACCCCATTAAAAATGTTGGTTTTTACCATTAACCCCCCCCCCCCTTGAGATTGAAGATTTCTTACCCCGGTTTCCTTCTTATTTCTAATACAGTAGCCAAGGGTGATAAAACCTTCCTCCCAAATTTTCCAAGGATTGATATCCCTTGTTTCTAAGTCATTTTCAGTGTATTTGGGTGTGGATCAAAGCTCCAGATGAGTCTAACACTTCTCTTTGGTTATTTTTCTGGATTATGGCTTCTGTAGTTGCTCTTATCTTTCTGAATCCCTAAAACCCTATTTTTCATAAAATTGTAGGTTAGAGATTTAAAGGTTGTTTATTTATGAATCAAAAGACAAGTTTAAGTGAGAAATCATCTTCAAGATAAAAGTTAGGTGGTCTAAAATTTATATCCTATAGTCTTTTGGTTAAATTTATGTGTATGTGGGTGTGTACTTGTGTTATTGTGTTGTTTGTTTGGTTTTCATGGTAGAAATGATGAATTAATTGGTAAATTGATTAATTTAACACCTCATGATCCCTATGGGATTCAATGAGGTTGATTATACTAGGTTAAGGTTTACCCATGGGGATTTCTTCTTTCTTGAACATAGAATCAAGTTTTTGAGTGTAAAAAAAATTGAACTGTTATGAGATAGATCCCATGATAAATAAATTGACATGATAGATTGAGTTATGAAATGGTATTAATGGTAATTTTGTTAGTTTTACACATGTCATAAGTGGTTTTGGTACAATAATAAATTTGTTAGATGAATTATGTGTTGATGGTATCGGGTATGTAAATGATAAATGTGTTAAATGATTTAAAGAATAAAATTGGGGAAAGCGTGTGATAAGATAAAAAAAAGTTAATGGTATATGTATTAATGAAATATAAAATTTGAATAGAATATGTATTAAATGGATTAAGACATGTGATTGGAAATTTTGTTAATGGTTTAAGGCATGAATATAATTATATGTTGAATTAACTATGGTTTGCAAGTGGTAAATGTGTTTAATGAGTAATGGTTTTCATATGGTATATGTGTTGAATTGTTAAAGAATAATTTCCACGTGTCTAAGTGGTATGTAGGGTATTGTACTAAGGCTACTCCCAAGGTTCTAGCTGGACTAAGGCTCTAAACCCCACCCCTCTATAATTCATAGGTTAGGGAGTTGGACTGAGGCTATATGCCTCTAACAAATGCATGGTATATGATTACCTTGACTGAGGATCTAAGGTAAGTTTATGCACCTGGACTGAGGTTCTAGGGTGAGTTGATGTATATTGTTTTTTTTGGTTTTTTTCCTAGTGATTTAGGGGGATTTATTCTTCCTTTATGCATGGTAATATGAATGGTATAGTTCAATGTGTGATTGATTAAAATTCTTGAACCATGGAATTAATAGTGAAAGTGGTTAAAGTGAACCTTGTTAACTAATTTCACCTAGTTTACGTTATGTTATCATGTTGTTCATTATGTACCTAAATACACTATCTTTTTAGATTGGATATTTTGTAGACATCGTTGGTGGTGGCCTATTTATTTGTAATCACATCCTACTTGGGCCTCCATTGGGTACCCAAGCAGACTTCATGGTTGTAGGTCGGGACAAGGGCAAGGCCCCTGTGTTAGATAGTTGATTTGGGTGTGGGATGTGCATGGATGAGGGATCCATACTTGGAGTCAAGACCCATTTTTGGGATTCTTCATATTTTCCTTATTATGGGTTTTTATTATTCTTCGAACTGTATGAAATGACATGGCATATTTACTATTCAGTTGTGGGATTGTACCCATTTTTAGAAAATGGGTTGTGATGCATGTTATTATTTGATTGTTTCCTTTATTTTGTAATTTATCTAACGTGTCTTACTCTGATAAATAAGTTATATTCTCCACACTCATTCTATTAGACCCTTTCTGCTAGTTGGAAGGCTTTGGAATATGAGGAGGCATGCCTAAGGTCATGTAGAGACCCATCTTGGGGCACCAGATATAGTGGCTCTGGGCTAGGAAATTTACAGGTTAAACCATAATCGATATTCAATATATCCCATAAATTTTTGAAAGAATATAATATTCTATAGATACCATGTATATTACTTTCTATAATTACTTAGGGAATTGGAAATATAATAAGGGGGCAGATCAAACTCTCAGTAAGGTTAAGAATAAGCTGTAAGATCTTGATTTTTTTTGTGAATGTACATCCTTGTTAAATTTTTTAGTAAACTCTTATTTATAGTTAAATAAGTGTTTATTGAGTTCTTGAGAAGTTTTGAAAGTGTTCTAGGGGTGCAGAACATGAAAATAGGATAAAAGTGGTCAAAAGTGTATAATGCATAGTTGATGCATGGTTAGGGTAAACTGTGTGCCTAGCCTAGGAAATTCTGTGGTAGGGGAACCATTTTAGGCAGAGGCTAGCACATGGTTACTGCAAGGTTTTCCAAACTATTCGTGTAACCCTATAAAAATATGTGGCATGGATTCTCTTTGATAGAGGGAGCTGCATGATTGGCACACAGTTTGTAAACTGTGAAGCTCTTAAAAAGTGGTAAATTATCATTTTTCCCTTAAGAACCTATTTCTTTATCCCCTAATTTTTTCACCCATTTCACCCCCTACACCCTAGGTTATGAACCAATAACCCCTCTCCCTCTATGGATGATTATCCTTTGACTCTTGGGCATTTGGAGTGTGTTTTGGTGAAAATCAAAAAACCTGGTGAGTCTAACACGTGTCTTTGCTCTATTTTCCATATTAGGGCTTGTGGAATCTATCCTATTCTTCTGAAACCATAAAACCTTAAATTTTTTATAATATTATATATTGGGGATTTATCAAGTGTTTTATTTCTATTTAGGGGTGTAGATTAATCAAGATTTCATTGCCAGTCATGAGGTAGTCAGTCTTAAAGCTTTTTCTCATTATCTTGATGTGTTATATGTGTATGTGGTTGTTCGATTTTGCTTCTATGTTGCGTCTTGATGTCTCGGGTTATGAGATGGTATTTGGACCTTATAATAAGGTTTGAGAACCTTCATTAACCCCATTGGGTTTTTTTATGATGTTAGACCGAACCTAGGGCTACCCATGGGGTAATCCAAACCCTTGTAATTGGTGAACGAAATTAGTAAACCTTGAGATAGGGGTATTATGAGAGTGAATGGGTAGTTTAAATGTAACTTATATGTGGGTAAGGTTAATGGATTGATTTAAATAATAATTAATTTGTATTTTTAAATGATTTAAAGGTTTTGAAATGAGTTTGATGGTATGTTTGGTACTTTGGACTGATTTTAGATTTATTGATGGAAAACAATGTTTAAAGGTGAGAAATATTTTGAAAGAAGGTTTTAAACTCAAAGTGGTTCAAATGGGGGTTTTCTAAGAGATTCTAATTATTTTTGAAATGGTAACAAGGTTACCTTTTGTGAAAATGGTTTAATGGTTGTCTTTATTGGTTGAAAATGGAAATAAAAACTTTGGGGCATGTTTTAGTTTTTCAAAGGGGAAGACTCGTGATTTAAAGGGTGGTTTCAAAATCATTTCAATGGGTATTTTAAATTGTTTCTATTTGTATGATTTTGTTTATAAAGGTTATATATTACCATAGTAATTGAAGGGATGTAAGGTTTAGTGAGACGGAACCCACAAAAATTATGTTGGCATGTTAACATGATTATGAAATGAACCACATGATGAATGGGATTAGTTGATGATATAGTGTAAGGGGGTGTTTGGCATGATGTGAAAATGAGTTATATTGGATTAGTTTGAATGTTCCTAATGGATTGTGATTTGTACTTGAAATTCATAATTTTTTTAACATATATAATGGTTTAATATGTTAAATGCATTAAAGTATGGGAATTAGTGAATATGCTTAATGAGTTAGGCATAAGAAATGAGAATTGGGATAAATGGAAAGTTAATGAAAATGGAAATGTGTTAATGGGTTATTGAATAATATTTATTCCCATGGTGATTTTTATGTACTATGATTTCTATTTATACTGGGTTTTTTTTGTTGTGATATGGTATATGTGTGGTGAATGGATAAATAATAATGTGCACGTGGCTGGGTTGTGTGGGGTATTGACTGAGCTTCTACACCCATGGGTCCAGTTATACTAAGGCTCTAAACTCTAACCCATAATGCACGTGTTAGGGAAGTGTATGGATCTCTATTCCCTAGTGGTTTCATTCCACCTAGACTAAGGATTTGAGGTAAGGATAATGTGTTTGTTGTGATGTGTTTATCCCGAGTGAGATAGGTACTTAGTTTACTCTCTTATATATAGTAATTTACTAGATTAGTTTGTAGAGTAAATGATGTAAATTCCTAACTCATGGAACATGTGATGAAGATGAACTTTTTAATGAGGATAACATAAGTGATAAAATGGAAATAATGATGAGAATGGATTAAATGAATATTGTATTTGATGGGTATGTGGTGAATTTTTTTAGTTAAATCCCTTATGGTTTAATGTGTGTGTCACCCTTGTCCCTTTGCTTTGACTCTAAGTGTGACTTGATCTTGTTTTTTTGTAAAATATACGGAACTTAATGGGTAAAATGAATAATAGATAACTAATTAAATTTTTTCTCTGTTTCCTTTTTTATTTATTACACCTATTACCTACATAAAAAATTTTATAGAATAGATATTTATTTAGACTCCATTGGTGGTGTCCTACTAATTTGTAATCACACCCTTCTCGGGCCACCGTGGCACTTGGGTACCCTAGCATATGCTACTTTTTTTCAGGTATAGGTTTAGGACAAGGACCTAGAGTTTGGTTGTGCATGGGATGATGGGTTGGAGCATGGAGGTTAGGACTTGTTTGGGACTCGGATCTAGGTTCAGATTCTTTTGAGGGTTTTGGTCTTGGTTTACATTGTATTTATTCCTGACATATATAGTTTTTACTTAATCTTGATATATAATGTGTACTTGGTTACTTATTGGGTTTTGTTGCATGTTGTCCATTTTTTGTTCTTGTTAGTTATTTTATCTATTGATGTTACTTATGTTGAGGATTCAATTTGATATGTGGGTATAGTCTCCCCAAGTTTCTCTTTAGATCCGCACTACAAGTCAGCATCCTTTGGTGTATGGGGAGGCACACCTGAGGTCATGTGATGACCAGGTTTGTAGAACTAGTTTTAATGGATCCCGAGTTGGAGATGTTACAAAGTAGAATAAGAGGAGGTATTTTGGATTACTATTTAGGTTATGGTAGATAGGAGACTATGATATCATTGGGTCCTGGTAATGAGCTCATGTCTAAGTGCATGCAGCCTCACATACGAGGGAAAATCCAGGTTTCTAGGGGTGGGAATTGATGTTCGGATTTGTGCTTCTATATTTGATTGTTATTTCCACCTAGATTGGTTCACTTGGATGTGATGTTATTGATTTATGAGGTTTTATCTCTTATCTCGATGTGGAAAGAGAGGGTGTGTGAGTTCATGCATCATGATAGGCATATAGGATTGATAGGTCATCTGTATGTTGCCTATGATTGACTTGTGAATGACATGATGATGAACCATATGGGTATAAAAAGTAAATCTAAATGAAAAAATGGGTATTTAAAAGTGGTTTTAAAGTGTTTTGAGAAACTTAAATCCATGGGTTTGGAAAAGTGAAAATGTTCTGAAAATTGATTTTGAATATAACTCATATTTTTGAAAAGAGAGTATTGTAAAAAGGTTTTTGAAAATGTAAATGCTTGGGTTTTGAAAATGAAAAGTTTTGAGAAGTGAAATAGTGGGTTTAAATGGTAAAGTTTATTAAGTGGTAAAATGGAAAAATGATAGAACTTAGGGACACTTATGGTGGTTGTCCCTTGTGTTGGTTGTTAAACCCTTGTATGGGAGGTTTGGGCAGTGAGAGTGTCATAGTTTTGAGACCATGGGTTGCGGGATGTGATATCTTTTTGAGTTTGGTGTTCTGGTTAATGGGATGTTACTTATTTCATTTTCTATTAGGTTATGATTTTGAAGTTTTTCAATGGTGTATGTTAGTGTGAATGTGGTGAACCTTTTGGATTGAGGCCTTGTGAGTTGTGTTCTAGACCCTCGAGTGAGTGTTTGGCTCAAGGTTCTGTTGTATGTGTGCGAGTATCCTTAGTGTGGAACATATAGTAAATGATTGTTTGGTGAATTATATGCATTATGTTTGGAATTATGGTAGGATGACTACCATGAAAATCTAGTTGATTGATTTGGTGTGTGTGACTTAGAGATAGAGTCAGTGACCTTTTCTTGGTGTGACTCCAGTTTGGGGAGTTTGTATCATTAGACCTTTGAAGATAACCTATGAGAGAGGTTGGTCAGATTATCAGTGATTTTGAGTGTGTGTTGCATTGGTAGACATTCAGACCTTAATGTTGGCACACAGATAGTGTTGCCTAGTGTTGGATTGACCTAGAGGGCTAAGTGTAAAAGTTAATGGTTTTGGTAGATGTTTCTTGAGTTGTATCTATGAGTCGAAAAAATTGGGAAATAAAGGGTATCCTCAAGGGAGGTCATACCAGTGTTGCAGGTGCCTTGGTATTTGAAACACAAGTGGTTGCTTCATAGGTGGAATTGATGAATGGTGGGTGGTATTGGGTTTTGGTAAAGTTCATAGTTATGCCTTGCACTCACCTTAGGGAAAAATTTAGTTATTAGGTTTGGTTATAAGGACTGTTATGAAGGGATAGATCATTCAAATACCTGACACTATGGTGTTGATGGAGTTATATACAGAAGGAAATACTATCTTGGGATAGACATGGAAATGTTGATCAAATCATGGATATGAACTCTTGTTCTAGAGGACACCCTGGGTGAGGATGGTCATGAGGTTGGGCTATTGTGGGAGTTGTTTGTTTTTGATTGAGATGTTAATGAATCCTTGAGTTTGATGAAGCTGGCAGATTAGGTAACCTGATCAGTTGCGTGAGCATACATTGGGACTAGTTTGGGTGATTTACAACTCGTGTGAGCTAGAGATGGGGTTTGAGTGTGTGGTCACAGGAGTGTGCGATACCTCAATGGTTCTGATGAGTACCAGGTGATGGGAATGTGTTAGGGGTGTATAATGATTTTTGAATTTGTGTCAGGTGGTTTGGATGTAACTGCACTTTTTTTCATGAAATCAAGTTGGATAGGCCCTAGTAGTGCAAGAAATTGGTTGATTTTGGACTAGTGTAATGAATCATCACGCATCTATTGTTTTCAGTGGGGCTGCGCAAGGAGAACATAGGTGAGGTGATGATAGTGGTTTCAAAAGGAATGTCGGGTCATGACCTCTTGGCAGAGGGTCGTGAGGTAGCGGTGAGTTTGGTTAGAACTTCTAGTCGAGTTGTGGTGTATTAGTGTGGATGAGACATCGGCGGTCATGGAATCCTGAGGCCTCTATTAATTTGAGTAATCATCATGGTAAGAGGTGACAACAATGGTAAATAGTTTTTTACGGTGTTCATTGATAACTGCTTAGCATGATTTAACCAGAAACAATCATTCCCAATATCTTGACATTTTCCTAGGTGTGATAAGAAGGTAATGGATGTATTCCTAGTGGTTTGAGTGTGTTTTGGGATTGGAATGAAGCCTCTTAGAGGATACGCTCGAGAATTGGTATGTGTGTGGGAGTCGTATGGTGGGGAAGCACACCATCAACTGATCATTGAAGAGGTCCTCAGGATGGACTGAAGATCAGAAAATGTCATGGGTTTATTTCTTGAAATCTATGAACAATTAGTGGTTGATTTATATTTTGTTATTATAGTGGGATCAGGATGACTACGTCAAAGTTTTGGGGTTTATCTTGCTTTAAAGTTTGAATCCATAGAGGATGAAATTTCTTGATAAAATAAATGAAAATGATACTCCTAATGTGGGGAGCATCATGTTAAGTCATGGATGTGAAGATAAAGTTTAAAAGTGGATATGGTGGCATCAATATTCTAATGGGAAACCTATGAGGAGAATGTTTGGGTTCCTTGGTAGAAAACCGAGTTTCCTTGGATGTGATGGTCGATCGAGATGACCAATGGATTCAGTATCGGGGTGGTTTTAAAGGTAATTAGATTGTTCATGTAGGAGTTGTGTTGATGGATATTATAGAGCATGAAAATGGTTTGGAGGGTCATGAATATCATGACAGTAGAGTTTTCCTGGCATCAGGGATAACTTCAGTAGGTGTGTGTGGATGATGGTGGTATGATTTGAGTGAAAAAGACATCATCACCAGGTAAAGTGGTGACATTCCAATAGTAGAAGTTGATCACCAATAGAGTGAGTTAACTACGGATGGTCTGACTCAGCTGGGAAAAAGGAACAAATGTGGTGGGTTGTAAGCCACCTCTGGTTAACATTGGAAGGATAAGCATGTTTTGGTAATGGAAATGGTATCTAAGGAAGAACCAAGTAACCCTTAAATTAGTATGGATAGTGCGGGTTTCCAATCCATTTGGTGTCAATGAAAGAGATGAATGATAGTGTTGGATTATTCTTAAATGGGTATTTGGGTGTGGTTTGTTGGAAATCGTATTGGGTAAGTTGTTAAAGTTGAGTTAAAGTTTGGTTGGTCTCTTTTACAATCATGTAAGTGCTCAAAAGGGTGGTTATTGGTTAAATAATATGGTGGGGATCACCATAGTGGGAAAGTGGTCAATTGGTGATGTGATCAGTAGTATGGGTTGGTTGGTCTTGTATGAGTGTTTTGTTGATGTTTTGGCTTTGGTAAAAATCATTGGCTCGGGTTTTTACCTATTTAGTACCTATAGGTGAAGGTTATTCTTGGTTTGGGCCTTTCAGATGTTCAAGATGAATTGAGTTTGTTGGTCCTTGAGTTTTAGACTGGGACATATCATGAAATGTGGTTAAAAATTGGGGCATTTCCTTCAGTGGTGTCGATATTGAATCACCATTAGTGATTTGAATGACTATGTGTGAGATGGTGCCAAGATATTTGGGTCATGAATTGTGAAGTAAAAAGTTGAGAGTTATCTAGTTGGTTCTTTCAGGGTAGTATAGTGCCTAGTAGGTATTATTTCATATGGCAGTCTCATGGAATTGACTATACCTTTCTCTTTTTCTTGGTGTTTCTAATGATGAGTTTAGGTAGATGTTACCTCATGGATAATCATATTGGTGATTGTAGAACTCGGTGGGGGAGTTTCTTTGGGGTAGGATTGTTTCCTAGGTCCGAGTGATATGAATTTGTGGTTGTTCTCATGATATAATTTGGGTATAGGTGGGAACCATGGACAAAACTTTGGTCTTGAAGGATCAGCAAGTCTCAGAAGTACGGCTCAAGGATAAGCTGTTATAAGGTGGGGAGGTTATAAGATACTGATTTTTTTCATTTAGGTATGTCCTTGTTAAAATTATTATTAAACTCTCCTTTATGGTTAAATAAGTTAATATAGAGTGATTGAGATGTTTTGTGAGTGTTCTAGGGGTGTGAGACATAAAAATAAGGTAAAAGTGTTCAATAGTGCATAGTGCACAGTTGATGCATGATTAGTGTAAATCGTGTGCCTGGCCTAGGAAACTATGTAGCAAGGGAACCATTTTAGACAGAGGCTAGTGTACAGTTACCTCATATTTTTCCAAACCATGTGTGTGCCCCCAGTAAATCATGTGGCATGTATCCTCTTAGACAGAGGGATCCACATGGTTAGTGCATAGTTTGTAAATCGTGTGACCCTTAAAATGTGGGAAATTCCCTTTTTTCCATTACAAACCTATTTTTTTCTCCACTAATTTTTACTCTCATTCAACCCCATCTACCCCAAGTGACAAAACATCATCCCCCTCTCCCTCCAAGGATTATTATCCTTTAATTATTTGGTGTTTGGAGTCCATTTGCGTGTGAATTGAGGATCAGGGTAAGTCTAACACACCCATTAGCTCTATTTTCCAGATTAGATCTTGTGGAATATCTCCTCTTATTTTGAATCCCTAAACCTTTCAATTTTCTAGAAAATTATAGTTTGAGACTTAATTGGGTGTTTGAGTTCAAATTAAGGGTATATATTAAGAAAGTGTTCATCAATGGTCATGAAGTAGGCGGTCTTAAAGCCTTTTCACATAGTCTTAATGTGTTATATGTGTATGTGGTAGTTCTATTTTACTACTATGTTGTGTCTTGATGTCTTAGTTTATGGAATGGGGTTGGGACCTTATACTAAGGTGATAGAACCTTCAAAAACCTTTTTGGGTGCGTATATGATGTGAGACTGAACCTAGGGATACCCAAGGGATAAGCCAAACCCTTGTAATTAGTGAAAAAAATAGTAAACCTTGAGATAGGGGTATTATGGGAGCGAATGGGTAGTGAAAATTTAATTGAAACATGGATAAAGTAGATGGATTGATAAAAAAAATTATTAAGTTGGATTTTTTAAATTATTGAAATTTTTTGAAATGAGTTTGATGGTATGTTTGGGGATTTGAACCGATTTTATATTTATTTATGGAAAATGATGTTTGAAAGTTAGAAATGTTTTGAAAGGAGGTGTCGACCTAAAATTGGTTCAAAAGGGGGTTTCAAAGAGATTAAAATGGTTTTTAAAATGGAAAAAAGGTTCCCTTTTTTGAAAATGGTTTAATGGTTGTCTTGATTGGTTAAAATGAAAATAAAATCCTTGGGTCCTGTTTTAGTTTTTCAAAGGGGAAGACCCATATTTTAAAGGGTGGTTTCAAAATTATTTCAATGTGTATTTTGAATTGTGTTTAATTCCATGATGTATTCTATAAAGGTCTGATGAGACCATGGTAATTTAAGGTACGTAAGTGTTAGTGAGATAGATCCCACAACAATTATGTTGGCATGTTAACATGATTATGAAATGAACCACATGAAGAATGGGATTAGTTGATGATATAGCATAAGGGGGTGTTTGGAATGATGTGACAATGGGTTGAATGGGATTAGTTTGAATATTCCCAATGGATTTTGATTTGTACTTGAAATTCATAAGTGTGTTAACATATAGAATGGTTGAATATGTTAAATGGCGTAAAGTATGGGAATTAGTGAATATTCTTAATGAGTTAGGCATAAAAAATGAGAATTAGGCTAAATAGAAAGGTAATTAAAATGGAAATGTGTTAATGGGTTATGGAATAATATTTATTCCCATGATGATTATTTTGAACTATGACTGTTATTTTTATTGGTTGTGTTTGGTTGTGATATGGTATATGTGTGGTGAATGGATAAATAAGCATGTGCACATAGCTTGGTAGTGTGGGGTATTGACTGAGGTTATATTACCATGGTTTAATTTATACTAAGGCTCTAAACTCCACCCCATAATTAATGGGTTAGGGTAGGGGATATAACTCTATTCCCCTAACAGTTTCATTCTACCCGGATTAAGGCTTCGATTTGAGAATAATGTGTTTGCTTTATTTATCCCTAGTGAGATAGGGACTTTGTTTACTCCCTTATTCATGTTAATTGTTCAGCTTAGGTCGTAGATTAAATGATGTAAATTCCTAACACATGGAACATGTGATGAATATGAATTCTGTAATGTGGATAGCAAAAGTGATGAAATGTAAATAATGATGAGAATGGATTAAATGAATATTGTAGTTGAGGGTTATGTGTTCATTTGTGTTTAGTTAAATCCCTTATGGTTAAATGGGCATGTCACCCTTGTGTCTTGTCTTAGACTTCCAGTGTGACTTGAGTTAGTTTTTGTTTGGTTAACTCTAGAGAACCTAATGGGTAAAATGAATAATAGATAACTATTTAAATTTTTTCCCTATTTCCTTATTTATTTATTACACTTGTTATATACATATACTTTTGTAAATATTTTATATTGATTTAGACACTGTTGGTGATATCCTACTGAGTTTTACTCTCACCCTGCTTGGGTCATCATGGCGCTTGGGTACTCAAGAAGATGCTAATTATTTTTAGGTACTGCTTCAGGATAGGGACCTAGAGATTGGTTGTGCGTGGGATGATAGGTTAGATCATGGAGGTCAGGATCGGGTTGGGACTCAAGTCCAGGATCAGAGTATTTTGAGGGTTTTAGTCTTGGTTCACATTTTATGTCTTCTTGACATTTATATTATTCACTTAATTTGGTTATAGCATGTGTACTTTGTTATTTATTAGGCTTTGTTACATGCTTTCCATTTTTTGTTTTTATTGGTTATTTTATCTATTGGTGTTAATTTTGTTTTGTATTTACTCTGATAAGTTGTTATAGTGTCCCCAAGTTCCTCTTTAGACCCATGATGCTAGTCAACAGCCTTTGGTGTATGGGGAGGCATGCCTAAGGTTTTGTGATGACCTAGCTCGGGGCACCGATTTTAATGAATCCCATGTCGGGGATGTTACGTAAGTGATAAAAATCAAGATCATAAGTGATCATAAGATGAACATATTGGTATGATAATGTAAACAAGGAACATGAACATAATATATCAAATTCATACCCAATAAAACATGTATCATACTATTATAATCATTGAATGGGATTTAGTATAAAGAAACTCATATTAAATGATCTTGGAATCATGATATTGTGACCACAACATAATTCATGACATCATTAGCATAGGTCAAGGTTTACTCCAAAGACCATCATCACATACTAGTTAGAGTCCAATAGTGGATTAGGTTCACTCTCTAATACCAAGCATAACATATCATGGGATATAAGGCCTTACCCAATACATTGGAGGGTTATATAATTTTGGGCCCACATGTCATCTCATAATGGACAGAGCCCCATTGGGGATTAAGTTCATTCTCTATTCCCATAACATCACATGAAATATAAATCATTACCTAATTAATTAGAGGGATATATAAGTCTAAGCCTGTCAATCATCACATAATAGACATATTCCCATAGTGGATTACGTTCACTCTATAATTACATAACATCTCATGAGATATAAATATTTACCCAGGGCTATATAATTTCGATCCCACCCATCACATCATATTATGTACATGCATAAGTGTACCATATAGAAAAAAATAAAAAATATCATCAAAGAATCATTAACCAAATAAAGAAATGGATTTCATGATAATTAACACAAAACATGACCATAAACATCCATATAAATAATTTGAATGGTTTAAAAAGATAATATACTCAGTTAAAAAACTTAGAAGGATGTTTACATAGATATAAAAATGCATTTGCAAAAATAAGGCTTCAAATGGTACCACGTAAGAAGAGATCAAGAATTGTATTGTTTGATTCCATGAGTTTAATACACCAAAGGATAAATATAAATAGTGTTTAAACTACGAAACATAAATCCCAAGAAGGTAAATCCTTTTTATAATGAAAATGAATATGGACAAAATAGTTAAATAGTTTTAGGAAACATTAACATTGTCACACAAGAAAATATTATGGGTAAATTTTTAAAAGTCCTTTACAAATTTATAAATTTTTATATTTAAATACTTTTAATTTGTAAATAAAATATTATAATGGATCATTGAAAAATATATAAATTTATCCAAAGGAAATATGGTATTGAAGATAAAACATTTGATGATGGATGGAAAAAACTTTTGATATTATTAAAAATACGTTGGTTGAAACCCCATAACATAAAAAGATATAGTAAAAATTATTTTTGAAAATGAGTAAAATGAAATATGATAGTAATAAGATTTAATACATAATAGTCTTTCAAAATATTATAGGAGAACATTGATTATAATAGCAAAACATGGACATGGTTGATAAACAATCATTTAAAAGGATGGGAATTATTATATAGAAAGTTTCATTTTAAATAAGGAAGAGAATTCCTCAATAATTAGTATTTAAATCAAAATTGATCTACTAAGATAGAAATTATGTATACCATATGAAATGAAACATGAAGATCATGTTGAAATATTATAACTCAATAAATTATATTAAGTTATGAAAAACCATAATATTTGAGAGAAGATATTAATCATAGTCCCAAGAAAGGAAGTGTATGAATGTAAGTGAAGTTTCCAAGATAAAAAATAATTTAAAAATATTATATTTCAAGAGGATTTAATTACACTATAGAAAATAATACTAGTTTATAATATCAAAACATTCCTTGATTAATAGTGATATAGATGGAATCCCTTACAGCATTGCAATATTTAAAATTGAAAATCCATGGAAGGTATAACATGAGATGGATTTATAAATAAATTTTATTTAACAAAATTTATGAAAAAATGAAATACATTTCAAATAAATATACCATAAAAAAGAATAAAAATTTTCTAACATGAATTATATCTCAATAAAAAAAATTGATATCAAAAAACCCTTACCATTTATCTTAATTTAATCCAAAATTCTCTAACCACATATATAATAAACATAACTATCTTAATTACCTTTTTAGGAACCTTATATATACTTATTAACCTTTATAATCTTGATTTATAATAGATTTGGGTATTTACAACATGAAAATGTTTCATTGAAAATCAATGAGTGATTTTGACAACATGATGGGTATACAAAAGGGATTGTGGAATGGATTTATTGAGAGAGAGAAGAGTAATATTTCATTAAAAGGGAATCATTTGGAAATTAAAGGGTTAATTATGAACACATGGGATCATAATAACATGGAAAAAATATCTTATAACAAAGGAAGTGCTTGAATTTAAAAGAGGAGGAAGTGAATCAAGGTGTGATTTCTACAGCATGGAGGCTATAGAAAAAGTATTAAGGAATGGGTTTTATGAGAGATAAAGGTAGTATATCATAAATATTGAATGATTAGTATAGTAATTTATTGATTGTGAATACACGTAATCATAATTAATTGAAAACCAAAGGGCTTATCACACAATAAGTACTTGAATCAAAAGGAAGAGGAGGAGAACCCTTACCTTTATAAGTGGCTTCTTAACACTTGGGAGGACTCCTTATAACCTTAGGAACTACTTGGTAGGTATTTATAGAGGTTTATGGAAAATAAATTCAAGATAAATTCAATTAGGGTATTGAGGTATGATATAATGGGTGTGATTGAGCTCCTTTTATAGGTGAAAAGGGGGGTTTTCATGGAAACTAAAGTTGGGTAAGGGGTAAGAATTGTACGACATGAGGATTAGGTAGGTTTGGTGAGTTAGGTGAATTAGGTGGGGAAATTTTGTTGAGACATGTAGGAATAAATTTTCAACCTAACAAAGTTATTATATAAATTTTAAGTGTTAAATTGATTTAGTAAAATTTAAGCCACATGAGATTACTTATTTTAACGCTCATTGATCTTGATTAAAATTTAACCATGGTAATTATTTTATTACTAAAAATATAAGATTACCATTATTAAAAAATATTTAAATTTTTAATTTAAATTTATACCATATTTAATCCAATTTAATTTCTTAATATAAGAAAATAAATTTTTTAATTAAAACATATGATGTGTTGAAAAAACTGTTTTTATAGAAAAAATTCATTTTAATCATTAAGTATTAATCATATTTAACATTAATTACCAATTAAATTAGTGTTCATTTAATTTTATATATGATTATACATAAAATTATATTATTTATTTTAAAATACATCCATTTAATTAAAAAATAAAAAATATTTAGAAAAGAATCTTTCTTTGAAAAATAATTTTTTTTACTATGATAGCTAGTTTGTACCTAAGTAAATCATTTTTATGAATAAAAAAAACTTATTAAATAATTAGTACCTATTTATTTTAAATATTAAATCCATTTTATCATATAAAATTCATATGTGTAATAAAAATCAATTTTAACATTAACTCATGTAACCTGTAAAAACCCATTTTCAGAAAAGGTGTATTTTTAGACATACAATTTATGTGTAGGATAAAATTATAAATTATTTCTATTTTTATGATAAAAATAATATTATTATAAAAATATAAAATTCTTTTAGGTTTTATATCAATAAAAAATAGAATTTTACCAATAAAATATTTAAAGAAAAAACCAAAAACAGTTTCATTTCTTGAAAAAATATTAAAAATGGTAAACCCAGGTTTCATAAATTTAGAATAGTATTTAAAAATGTATATTTTCTCATATTTTATCAATTAAAATTTTTTATAAGCTTTTAATTCTTTCTTATATAACAAAAGTTACAGTTTTGGTAAAAACTATATTTTTCACTATTAACTTAAAAATCAATTATTTGAGAAAATCACAAAAAGATTAATCCAAAAGTTATATTGATATGATTAATTTTAAAATTAAGTCCATTTAATCAAATTAAAATTTTATAATTTATAAATTTATCATTTAAATATAATATATAAAGAAAAACTATTTTTATAGAAAATAAACTTTCTTTTTCTTTAAAAGTTAAAATGTGAAATATGTAAAATGTATGTGATAAATAACCTATTAAATTGATAATTATAAGGTTATATCTTCCTAATTTATAGTTATATAAATCCTAAGGATATCTATGTAATATCTAAGTATAATTTATGCTCTGGTGGCATTCAATATGGTTATTCCACTAGCATAGGTCTCATGGGAATTTCCACAAGCTTGAATTTTTCTCACATACGATTTTGTTCATACCATTATTATTCAAGTTTGGTTTGGGATTGGTCTAAAGAAAACCCTAGTGATTAAACCTTTTTACCAAACTCGGATAAATGAGATTCATTATGGAGACCTCCACTACTAGATGTCATTTCTTTCCTTTGAATATTTCATAATATGGTTACTTCCTTTTATACCTGCTAATTGAACGGCTATATTATAATGATCAAATTTTCATTTTAACATGTCACAGTTTTATTTAAGTTCATATTTTCATATATAATAATATATTAAAATAAGATTTATTTAAGGAAAATACTTAGTGAAATTTCAAGTCATTGAATTCTCCCCCCTTAAATAAATAATGTTCACTCCATTTTAATTGATACTCACTAATGAAAATAATAAAGGGAATCTAAAAGAAATATATGAATAAAGATTTTATTTTAAGTGAATTTTATTCCTTAATATCTTAAGTTGTACTAGAAAACTCATAATTTCCCTTATAATAGTAATATAACTAACATTGAGTTTTTATCTAACCATTTATGACAAATACCCCAATATAATAGGAATAATTTTCATAGGGAGTATATAATTAACCTTGTTCCAATAGGTGGTCATGGGTTGATTTAGGATTTTAAATATGTTTTTATTATCATATAAATTATTATGGTCTCTATTTAGATAGGTCTAATACCTTCCTAATATCACATCAAATTTGACGAAAGGAAGGATAAAAGGATTTCATAGGAATCACATTCCTATAAACATCTATTAGAGAGGATTTATATACTTCAGATAAAATAATCATTCCAATAGAATTTTTTATTAACAAATAAACATATATTTATCAAGGTGAAAATTTTATATACTTATAAAAAAATTTAGGTACAATGAATTGGGTTGAATACGATACAAATACAATACTCACGGTTCTTGAGTGAATGATCGGTGTTCCTCACCCCATGTCATTTTCAGAACTTACTTCAGTAGTTGTGGTTTTATAGGCTTTCCCTTATTCTATAATACTTATAATTTATGGATTCCTATCATTATTTTTAGACCTTATACTAGGTAATTGTCTTGGATAATGATAAAATTCCCCATATTTAAGACATTTAATTATTAGTGGTACCACGGGGAGAACTCTTTTTCTTTTCATCATGACCATTGAGCTCTTCATTTTTACTTAGAAATTAGTTTCTCTTTGCCCACCTTACCATATATAAAACATCTTCTAGTTTCTTTGATACATTCCCTTGGGTGCATCTTCCTATAGTATTTACATGAAGGAAATTTAACACTCTTTCCTTTATCATCTTTGTCACCCAAACTTCCATGAGTCTCAATCCTTATCTTTGTTGATTTGTTTGGGATTCAAACTATGATCACATTGTTAATCGTAATTATTGATATAAGGTTTCGCATAATCATAATATTTCTTACTTGATATCATATCCCATTAGGTTTCTCATTTGTATAATCTCTTAATTGTCCATTGAATTCATTTTTAAGTTAGTTTCTTCAAGATTAAACCATTACTAAAACCAAAAATGGTTAACATCATTGATAAATCATAACAGAATTATCATAAAATATCACATGAAAAATCAAACTCAAAATTTATTTCTATTTAAACCCATAAAATTAGAATTTAGTTCAGCACAAATCACTCTCGGTTCAATCTAGGTTTCTTTAGTTTTTTTCTCTCATACTTTTTATCATAATTCCTTAACATAATAAATCTGTCATAATTTCATGTAAAGTAAAGGTGATTAACAAAAGAATATCCCCCATGATTGTAAAACTATGTGTGAAGTTAGGCCTATTTATTTCACTAGGATATTATTGAGTTAATACCCAATACTCCCATTTTTAGGGTTATTACCCCTAGGTACATTTGTGAAAAATCATGCATCCACTTATAGTATCAAGACGAGGATGTTATTTCCATGAGAACCACGCAATCTATACTTTACCAAAACTCTGGGAAGTTATCATATAATTATAATTATTCATAAGGTTTTCTCTAATTTTATCTCATCCTAATCCCCAAAAATAACTAGACCTTCCTCTAATACCAACTATATCAACCCAAGACTTAAATACATGATATTACATTATTTTACAAATAAAATTACTTAATGAATATAAAACAATGGTCAAGTGGTATAGTTTATTTAGATGAATTAGTAATAATAAGAAAATTTAACTAATAAAAACCAATTTATTTCTTATATAATGGAAATTTTTTCACTATACTAAGAACTAGTTAAACCATAACCAGTCTTTAATATCTCCCACAACTTTTCTACACAAGATAATCTTTTATACTTACCATATATATTACATTATAGAATTACCCTGGGAAATGGAAACATAATAAGGGGTAAGATAAATCTCTCAATAAGTTTAATTATAATTGATAGAAATCAAGATCATAAGTGAGTATAACTTGAACATATGGTTATGATAATATAAACAAGGAACATGAACATAATATATATATTTTATACCCAATAAAACTTGGATCATAAGACAGGAATCATAAAATGAGGATTTATTATAAATAAATTGATATCAAAGGAACTTTCCATCATGATATTGTGAAAAAAAATTAATTCATGAAATCAATAGGTCAAGGTTCACTCCCAAGACCATCATCACATAGTGAAAAAAACCATAGTGGATTAGGTTAACTCTATAATATCATACATAACATGTCATGAGATAAAAAGCTTTACCAAATACATTATAGGGATATATAATTATAGGAACAACCATCATAACATAATAGAAAAAGTCCCATAATGGATTAGTTTCACTCCCTAATCTCATAACATCTCATGAGATATAATGCTTTACCCAATGGAATAGGGGGATATATAATTTTAGGTCTACCTATCATCACATAATGGAAAGTGTCCCATAATGGATTAGGTTTAATTCATAATACCATAAAATATCATGATATATAAATCTTTAACCAATTCATTTAATGGGTATATAATTTCCCTACCACCCGTCACATCATAATATGTGCATGCATAAGTGTTCCACATAGAATAAAAACATGAAAAATCTTATCAAAGCATCATTAACCTAAGAAATAAAAATATTTCATGACTATTTCCAAAAAACATGAACATAAACTATCCATAGAAATTATTTGGATGGTTTTAAAAGAACATGTACCCAGTTAAAAAATAAGATTAGAAGGATTTTGACATAGATAGAAAAAAAAACTTCACAAAAAGAATGATTCAAATGGTACCACGTAAGAAGGGATAAATAATTGGATTGTTTGATACCATAAGTTAAATATCCCAAATGATAAATATAAATAGTAGTTAAATCATGAAACTTAAATCCTAATAAACTAAATGATTTTGAAAATGAAAAGAAAAATGGAAATGAAGTCATAAAAGAGTTTTATAAAAAATAACATTGTCATACAAGGCAATATTAGGGGTCACTTTTGAAAGTAATTTACAAAATTGTGAAGTAAAAACATTGAAAAATATTAGTTTGAAAATAATAACCAATAATGGATCGTTGAAAAAGATATAAATTTATCCAAAGGAAATTTTGTCTAAAAAATAAAACATTTGATCATGGAAAGAAAAACCTTTTGCTATTTTTAAAATACAGTTGTTAAAAACCCACATCATAATAAGAGGTAATAAAAGATTATTTTTTAAAAGGGTTAAAAGGAAATACTATATTTATAAGATTCAATACATAATAGGGTTTCAAAATACTATAATATAATATTTTTGGGAAGAGGAGAACGTGGACATGGGTGATAAACCATCGTTTAAGAGAATGTGAATTATTATTTATATATTTTCATTTTCAAGAAAGAAGAGAATTAATAAATAAGTATGATTTTAATCACAAGTGATCTACTAGTATAGAAATGTGGTATACCATATTAAATAAAGTAAAAATATCATGGTGAAACATTATAACTCAAGAAATCATATTGAGTTATAAAAAACCCCTTATATTTTAGGGAAGATATCCATAATTATCCCAAAAAAGAAAAACCATGAATGGAAGTGAATTTTACAAGAACAATAAAAATTTAATATATTATAATTAAATGTGTAATAGTGACACTATAGAAAATAATATTGGTGCAAAATATAAATTCATGCCTCAATGAAGGGTTATATATATAGAAACCCTTATAGCATCACAATATTTCGAATTAAAAATCCATGGAAGGTATGGCATGGGATGAATTTTTAAATACCTTTAATTTAATTTAATTTATTAAAAAATTAAATCCATTTAAAATATATTAACCACAAAAAAATTGGTGAACGTGAATCATATCTCAATGAAACAAAATTGAGATCCCAAATCCCTTACCTTTTACTTGATTTCCTCAAATGCACTCTAACCTCTTGTATAATAAACATAAATATATTAATTAATTATTTTTGAAAGTTATTCATACTTATTACCCCTTATATTCATGAATGATATTATATTTTTTTATTTAAAATATAAAAATATGACATAGAAAATAATGGAGTGATTTTGGCAGCATGATGAGTATATAAAAGAGATTATGAAATGGGTTTATTTAGAGAGAAAGGTAATATATCATCAATAGAAGATAATTTGAATAGTAAATTTCTTTATTATGAACACATTTAATCATAAAAATATGGAATAAAATGTCTTATAACAAAGTTATTTCTTGAATTGAAAAGAGGAGGAAGAGAATCAAGGAGTGATTTTGGCAGCATGAAGGTTATAAAAAAGTATTATGGAGTGTTTTTAATGAGATATAAGGGTAATATATCATCAATATGGATTAATTTGGATGTTAAAGGATTTATTATGAATACATGTAAGAATAATCAATTGAAAATCAAAGGGATTATCACAAAATAAGTAATTGAATCAAAATGGGGAGGAGGAGAACCCTTCCCTTACTGAGTATCTTCTTAAAGATTTAGAGGACTCCTTAGAACCTTAAAACTCATTAGGAGGTATTTATAGAGGTGTAGAGAAGTTATATTCATGACCAATGTATTTGTGGCGTATATAGATGAGAAAATTGGTGGGAGTGAGAACCTTTTATAGGTGAAAAGGAGGGGTGTTTCATTGAAATAAAAGTTAGGTTAGGGGTAAGAATGGTATCACATTGGGGTTAAGTGGGATTGGTGAGTTAGAAGAATTAGAAGGGTAAATTTTTTTGAGACATGTATGTATTAATTTACAACCTGAAAAGGTATTATATAAGGAATAAGTGTCAAATTTATTTAGTATAATTCAAGCCACAATAGTTTTCTCATTTAACACTTATTCATCTTGGTTAAAATTTAACAATAGAAATTATTTTATTACTAAAAATATAATATGGACCTCATTAAAAAATTGAAACATGTTTTCCATTTAATCTAATTAAATTTTTAAATATAAGAAAAATAACTTTTAAATTAAAATATATAATGTTTTAAAAAACTGTTTTTGTAGAAGATTATCGTTTTAATCATTAAGTCTTGATCTTATTTAATGTTTATTACCAATTAAATGTGTGTTGATATATTTTTATATATATTTAAACATAATACTAGATTATTTATTTTAAAATATATTCAATTTATTAAATTAATAAACAATATTTAGAAAAGTGTCTTTCTTTGAAAAATAATATTGTTATCATGGTGACAGTTTTTTACCTAAGTAAATAATTTTTTATGCATAAAAATAAAATTTTCCTTTTTAAATAATCTATAAAAACTGATTAAAATATTAAATACATTTTATTATATAAAATTTATATATATAATAAAAATTAATTTTAACCTTAATGCATGTAACATGTAAAAACTTGTTTTCAAAAAAAGTATATTTTTAAGCATAAAATTTATGTTTAGGATAGAATTATTAATTATTTTTATTTTTATGATATAAATTAGTTTATTAGAAAATAAATAAAAGTTATGTATCTTTAAAATTAATCCAAAACTTAATTTTATCAATATAATATTTAAATAAAATTCCAAAAATAGTTTCATTTATTGAAAAATATTAAAAATATTAATCCTATATTTTATAAATTTAAATAGTATTTCAAATGTATAGTTTCACATATTTTGTAAATTAAAAGGCTCTATAAACTTCTTGGTATTTCTAATATAATAAAATTTATGCTTTTACTAAAAACTATATTTTTCACTATTCCCCTAAAAATAAATTATTAAAGAAAAATCAAAAAAAACCAAAGTTTATATAGAAATGATTAATCATAAAATAAAGTTAATTTTATAAAAATAAAATTCCAAAATTTATAAATTTATATTTTAAATATGAAATATAGAGAAAGACAATTTTTATAGAAAATAAACTTTCTTTTCCTTTAAAAGTCAAAATGTGAAATATATAAAATATATGTGATAAATAATTTATTACATTAGTAATTAGATGTTTATATCATCCTAATTCTTAGTTATATAACCTCTAAAGATCTCTATGTAAGATTGAATCATAAGTTATGCTCTTGTGGCAGTTGAGGGTGATGATTCCACTAGCATAGATCTCATAACAATTTATGTGATCCTGGATTTCTCTCATATATGATATTGATCATACTATAATTTTTTGAGTTTATATTGTTATTAGTCTATAAAAAACACTAACAAAGCTACATAATTCCCAATCTTGGATAAATGATCTTCATAAGGGATGACTCCTCTACTTGATGTCATTTATTTCCTTCATTTACTTCATAATATGCTTTCTTCCTTTTATACCAACTAATTTAATAACTATATTATAATGGTCAAATTTTTATTTTATCATATCACAGTTTAATTTTAGTTCAATGTTTCGTGTAAAATAATATATTAATATAATATTTATTTATGGAAAATATATAGAGAAATTTTGGTATATCCAATGTTTGTATCCCCATCAACCAGGTAAAGACACTCGATGGATTAAAGTAAAAAATCTATTTTGTCAATTGATATTAGTTTTTAAAAAAATATCATAATTGGTGTTTAGAGATTATCTATAAAGTTGAAATATACTATGAATCACATGCTTTTAAATTATTATTTATTCACTAATTTTCTTGTAAAAGTGTGATTTAGTTCATAGGTAGAGTTCCTTGGTAAAATTTAAAAGGTTTGACTACTTGTATCATATAGAATTTGGTGGTTATATTGGAAAGTAGTGGTGTTATTAGTTTAATATCATATTTTCTATGTTAGGTTTTAACTCAATAAGCTTGTAAGTTTCATTTATGGGTCATTAATAAGTGGTAAGATCACTCACTAATGGTATTTTAGAGTGAAACCATAGTTAAAGGAGTTTCTATAGCTTGAAATTCAAATCTAAATTTATGTTGAAAAAGTGAAGTAAGATTTGAATTTATTATAGTCTTAAAGTGTATTCAAATATAGATATCCTATTGTCTCTAATATGGTGCAAGAATTATGTTATAAAATGGGGATAAGATATATTTATACATTCCCCTATGCTCATATGAGATAAAGGAGAATAAGTCCATAAAAATCTGTGGTATTTAACTATAACACCCACCCCCTTCTTGAGGTGAATTTCCAATTAATTTATCAGTTAAACCTCTTGTTTTAGGTTTATTTAAGAATTTTTTAGACGTTTAAAGGGTGTAAAGAGAAAAAAAGGGTTATTGGCCAGGATCAAGTATTGTAATATGTTTCTTCAGTCCCACTGGCTAGCTGGTGGAAAACCATTAGCCCTATAGGGACTAATGAGCCCACTAACTAGCTGGTGGAGGCCATCCACTAGTTGATGCTCTCTTGGTTTCTTTTTTTATTTAAAATTTTTTTGTAATATTTACATTTTTCCATTTAAATGATTAATTTGTATTTTGGCACTAATTTGACCAGCATATCCTCTCCAATGTTCCTTTCTTTTTATCCTCTTCTAATTTGAAGCTCCCTTGATCCTTTTTCACCTAGAGTGTCATCAATTGTGATTTGAAGCTATAGGTAAGGCTACAAGTCTAATTCTTCCCTTTATTATTTTGTTTAAATTTATAATGATCAATCACCATTTTATTTGATATGCCCTATTTTTCAAGTCTTTTTTGCCTCATTCTCTCTTAGTTTAGGCCAAATAAAATATGGGTTTTTGGTTTCTAGACTCCTCTTGGACTAAGGTAGGTGGTCCCTATTTTTTACCATAGTTGTATCCTTATTTCCAAGTGATTGTGTTGTACTTCACACCATTATTCTATATGTGACACCTAATTATTAATTAAATTCCTTATATTGATTTTTTCCATGCTATTTACCCTCTTTTAGATTATAATTTTCAATGGATAAGTGACTCAATGGGAATACCTTACCTTGAGATAATAACACTATAAATTGGTTGATAAAATGATAATTTTAGATATTACATGGGATTTTTATTTCTTAAATGGTATTTCAAAAATGTTACTTGAAAAAATGGGAATTAGTAATTAAAATTTGTAAATGGTTTTTGAAATTAAAATGAAAAATGGTATTTATGACATGTTTTTGAAGTTGTATTCTTTTATCTGAAGTGGTGATTATTGGTTTTTAAATTTGTCGATAAATCTATAAAGTGGAAGCCTTGAAAAATGGGAACTATTATATTATTAATTGGATGGAAAAATACTCATAGGGTTGGTTTATACTACTTTACTAGCTAATAAAACACTCATATGGATTATTTGTGTTACTTTGTATTAGCTTAGAAAAAACCTATAGTGGTGGTTCCTGATAACTTTGAAACAATCATAAGGGTGGTCATGATATTATGGTTTTCATGATCCCCACAATGTGCTTAGAGACACCCCATCACTACACAAAGTAGGTATGGTTTATTGGGGTCTTGGACCTTAGGATCGATGGTGGTTTCCTTTTATTTACATACCTTATAAATTGAATTGTTAAATTTTAAATTACAGCACTTATGCATATACTTCCTTCATATAGGATTTTTTTATGGATATTGTTAGGGGTGGACTACTAAGTTGTACTCAAACCCTACTTGAGAAACTATTTGGTACTTCAGTAGAATTTATGGTTGCAAGTTCGAATAAGGGGAGAAGCCTAATTCTTGATACTTGAATCTTGGATAGTTTAGTTCTTTGGAGTTGGTCATTGAGCTACATATTGAGCCACTTTTGAGAGTTATGTAGTTTTAGTTTTTTTTTATTTTGTTCACTTTTGGTACCTGTTGTATGTGACAATTGATATGTATAAGTATTGGTTATTTTATAGCATTATTTTGGATATTGCAGGGTTTATGTTTAGTGTTTTTCTTTTGTCTTAATGTTCGCCTATGGTGTGTCACGAACCAAGCCGGGTAGCCATCCGACCTGGCACCCGACCCGATCCACGATAAGTCCCGAAGGTCATTCCCGATCCCCATGGGCTGGCATAAGTTCCCAGGTATCAAAACTAACACATGGGAATGATTTACACGAAATAGTAAACACAAAACAACTGATAAGATAAATAAATTGAAACTGAAAATAGACAACCAAAAAAGGCCTTAAACTAAAAACAAATTTAAAGGTTTACAACTAGAACCAACATCAAAAAATAAACTACAACAAAAGAAACTAAAACTCTAACTAAAACCTCCAAGAAACAAGAGAGGCGCAACATACACATGCCACAAACACCAACCTACACGAGAAGACCATCACTGACCAAAACCACCATCCATGAGCACGATGTCACAACCTGGAACACGCAAGAAACAAAGTCTACATACTCCCAAAGGTGTATATAGGGTGTGATCCAAGAGCCCAGTAGGACATCACCCAACAAAAAGGTTCCATGTGTAAACATTAAATGACAGATACATTTGCAGGCTTAATAAAAGAAAGGACACCAAATCTTGAACAACTTTAAAATAAAAGTTTCTATAAATAAAACACTTTCAAAGAAAACAACTTAAATAAAAAAAATAAAACACCCTTGTAGTTAAGAAAAATCAAACCTTCAATAGAACCCAAATGCTACATTGTATGCCGACAGTGAGTGTATCATAGTCTAGGAGCACAAAAAGTGGGAGAGGCCCTATAGGTACTAGTAAAAAGAATGGGACCCTAGAACATTGTGTATCGGTGAACAGTAGTACAGGAAACACAACAAAATATGTTCTCGTGCACGAGCCACTAGTAGGGAAACACATCCATAACCTAGTGGTCTCCAATCATCATACAATGTTTAGTTAGTGTTGTAATCGTCAAACCATCTAAGTTAAACCGGGCCAAAGCCGCTTCTGTATCACGAGCACGCTAGATTTAGTCCACCCACCTAGTACCCAAGCTTCCCCTTTTGTGCTAAATATGTTCCAATTTCACATTTCATGTCAAACTCAAATGAATAAAATAGACAGGGTGTTACCTTAACCCAACGCCACACTTTCACACACACAAAAATCCATTTGAAATAGTATGCACACCAAAAGACTTTACCCAACTCAATTAAAACAATTTCTACATTGTTAATAATTATTTATTAAAATATATTAAATTCTTTGTCAAAAAATTATTTAAAAAGAAACATAACATGACTTAACACAAAAGAAACAACTCAGCCCTCCTTCATGATCAAACACACCCAACACCATGTCAAAAACACAAACACCACAACTCACATCATTTAATAACCCAACCGCGTGGTTAAAAGAAAACTTTCCTGATTAAACAAGACACTATAAATTTTATTAATAAATTTCAGAATATGACACATGACTTTAAATACCAAAAGTACACTCAAACCCTCTTTTTGGAAAAAATTCATATGAACACTACACCAGAACATAAACCGTGCACTTTGCAAATTTTCAAAAAAAAACAAACACATACTTTCTAAAACACTAGTAGACAGCTCAACTGATATTTTCACAGCAACAACCTACTCAACCCACACAATACCCTCACTTATGACCAAGTACATGCAGCACCATTTCAAAAACACGAGTAACATCACTCGCACAAAAATAAAAAAAACTAACTGCACATATTAATAAAAAACAATTGAATAAATAAAAGTTTTCAACCAAATAACGCACTCACACCACATGAACATGCTACCAAAGAAAACTAACATATGGAAAACTTTAATAAAACCAAATCTGAACCCAAAATAATTAATCAAAGAGCATTATAAATTAATTAAGCAAGTAAATAATTCATTAAATAATGTTTAAATGCGGAACCACCTACCTCGGGTGAATAATTTCCCAAAATTGGTTGAATTCTTCAATCGAACCTAATGTGCGCCATAAAAGAACCAAAGGTGAAACCTAAAACAAGAATCGGACCAAAGATAACATCAAAACTAGACTGAAAACCACATAAACCCTAACCATACCACATTAAATTGAAAGAAAGTCACTAGAACGACAAAGGAGATTTACCCAAGGTGTTGGATTCTAGAAGGAGGAGGTTCGGTTCGTCAAACCGAGGTCGTCTGAGGGGAGAAGGGGGCAGTGCAATGTGAGGGAGGTGGCCAGAGTGGTGCTGGTCGGCTGGGGGGTGAATTCGGGCTTGGTGCGCGTGAAAGTAAGGAATAGGGGAGGGTGCGCTGGGCTAGGAGAAGGAACAGGGGTGACGTCATAGGAGGCCAAGGGGATAAGGGGGAATTTGGCGGGATTCCAAGAAGGTAGCAGGGGGTGCGGTGTGATTTCGAGTAGGAGAAATGGGTGTGGCGCATTTTTGAGCAGGATGCAAGAGGTGTGACACATTTCCTAGTAGAAGGCAGGGGGTGCAGCGTGGTTCCAATCAGGAGGCAGGGGGTGCGGTGCATCTGGGATGGCTAGGAGGGAGGTGCGGCATGAGCAGCTCACTGAGAGGGAGGTGGCAGCGCAACCGGGAGAGGGAGGGAGCAGGGCGGCGACCAGCAGCGCATAGGCAGTAGGCCTTGTAGGCGTGATGTGAAGAGGGGGGGTGCTAACCAACCCTATAAGAAAAAAAAAGTAAAAGATGTAAAAAAAGGAATAAAAAAAGAATAAAAAAAATAACACCTATAATAATAAAATAAGGATAATAATAATAATAATAATCATATTAATAATTATAATAACTTAACATGATATTAATAAACATAATACACTTGAAAAAATTTAATTAAAAAGTTAATAATAATAACTTAATGATAATAACTCATATATTAATAAATACGATGAGCATAATAATAATAATAATAATAACTACTAAAAAAAGAGTAATAATAATAAATAAAATAACTTAATTGTAATCACTAATATAAATAATAATAATTAATAATATTAGTATTATTACCATTAAAACAATTCAATAATTTAATTACATTTTTTATTTTATTTTTATTTTCACTTTATTATTCACTTGATTTTATTTCTTTATTATTAATTCATTTTATTTAATTAATTGGACATTGGCAGGTCACCCGGTGGACCAGGCGAGGCTGCGCGGTTTCAAAATCGTGTCTCGCCCAAGTCATGCCTCGCCCAAGGCCGTGCGGTATCAATTTTTATTGTGTTATCATTTTATTATTTGTCGCATATTTTTCATCTTCCTTAAACATCAGGCAGGTCGTGCAGTGAGTTGGGTGAGGTCGCGTGGTGACCTAGGTAAGGCTGTGCGGCTTCAACCGCGGTGCGCTGGATGCAACCAAGAGCGAAACATTCGTTTCTAAATAAGAGCTCTGAAATTTTAAGTCGGGCCTCGACCTGAACTATCTGATGGCTAATAAAAATAATAAAATAAATAATATAAAAAAGGATGGGTGTGACATGGTGTTATGTGATGTATTTTATTTTCCTTATTTTTTTGTTCCACTATGACCAGAGGGTATAGTCTCCCTAAGTAATATTCTTTTACTATCACCATTATTCTAAAGACTCTAGTGCATAGGGATATGTGCTTGTGGCCATGTAGCCAACCGTTCCAGCTAATTTTCATAGTGATTTAGGGAAAGATGTTACAGAACCTTTTTAGGACTACATGAATAATTGAAAAGTAGTTTCATTTTGAGCTTTTAGTATCCTAAAATTTGGTATCAATTGTTACCCCTAATAACCTCACAAAAGGTTTCAAAGGAATTGAAGGTTGTGTTATCTGACATCAAGAAGAATGGGGATAATAATATTAAAGTTGACTGGTAAGGCCCCTATCTCCAAAGGTAAAATATTTATCAAATATTATATATATTTTGATTTTGTATGAGGTTTTTTCTTTGGATTTAATGTTAAAGGGGGAGTATAAAGGATCATGAATTGATGAATATTCTTATCCATCAAAGAGGGAGTAGAAAGCATCATGATGATATGATGCAATTTTAGATTTTTAATAGTTTTTAAAAAAAATATGAAGGGGGTATAATTAACATCCAATTGAGATTTAGTGTTAGATAGTATTGGATTTATTATCAAGTGTTGTTAGATTTGTTGTGTTGGGTCTATTGTTAACACAAATTGGTTTTTTCTATAGGATTTATTCTGGAAAAATAATTTGGTGCTCCAAAAATACTTTTGTTATGAAAGTATAAGTAAACTAGTATGAAAGTTCTCCAGGATAGGGTATGATGTTTCAAAATTTAGGAGAAAGTTATGGTTTTGGGAGTTATTTTTGAAGTATTATCAGTTATAAAATATAATTTATAATGATTCTCTAGTTACAGAAAGGAACATGGCCTATAAATCATTAAAACAATTGATATTATTCTATAAATGTAGTTGTTATGTAATTTTATGTTCTAAATGTTATTTGGAATTGATGTTCCAGAATTAAATTGGAGTTTCCTGGAGTTCACATAAAAATGATGAAGTCTTAAATCTCTTTATATACGTAAAGGTTACTAGATAAATATGTAAGAGTAAGTTCAAGAGGATTTGTCGATAATTGGTAAATTCCTAGAGAATCTTCACCCTATATAAAAAAAGTCACAAAATAAATATAGAAAAGTGACCAGGCCATACTCTAAAAGAAATAAAAAATGTATTAAGATTCTCTGTATATGTGAGATTCATTATCTTCTAGAATGTAGAAATACAACATAAATTCTTAGAGATTCTCCCTGAATACATAACATTTATTAGACTAATATATATAAGTAAATAGGATAAGAGGTAGAGGAATTATTACAAAGGGAAAAACACTATAGGATACATAAGTTTCATTTCTACAAGGATATTAAAAATTTGGTAAAGGTATGGAATATTTTAGGTTCATTTCTTCTATAAGAATAAAAATATAAAAAATGCATAAACATGCACTGTGATATGTAAGGATCATTAATCTGATACATAAGAGTCATTCCATGATAGAATTCAATATGTAAGGGGAATATATGTGACTCAAAGGTAAAGAATAAGAGTCATTTAATCCTCACAAGGAGATATGTAAGGGTTATTACTTTTTCTATTTTAAGTGAACAATTGATCATTTATAGATTAAGATATGAATTATCAATCATAATATATGATTGATAATATGACCAGTCATCGAAGTGTTCAGATTGTGAGAGAGATAGTTATTCCATGAATAATATTGTGAAATTTTCAATGGTTATATCCATTTAATAGTGTTCATTCCATGTTGAATAATGTCATACCATAATGAGAATGAAGATTGTAAAGTCTTATAAAATCACACCTTGATATTAAAAGGAATTAAATATAATATACCACACAGATTTCATGTATCTGTTGTTGATTAAGTATCATTTCATAAATAGTGACTTTCTGAAATATCAAGGATATTTATTTAGAATTTAATACTAGATAAAATAGTCTTTACCAAGATGAAATGAATAGAAAAAATTTATGGGGATTTAAAGGAGGAAATAATACTACTTATTTTTTAGAGTTCCATGTTTAAATATAAAAAAAATATCTCATGTGATTATTTTTTGAATGTAAAAAAGAATAGGAGATTTTTTGATATATTTTCCCATCATATTCTTAAAGAATAAAAGATATTTAATATGGGAAATATCAAGAATCTTTCTTGATGTAAAGAAAATGAAATTCTAAAAATAATTATAAATATATATGTCTATATAAAGAATGGATATTTTTTGTTGCGTAGAACATAACCAAATATTGATATATGTAATATAAAAGATGAAACACATGGAGTTGAATGATATATCATAGAGTAATTCTAGAAAGAAGAATAAAAATAATATAGGACTAACATTATTTAAAGAAATTTCTGAAGAAGAATAAAATGTAGTTTCTATGATGTCTCATTGAAAGATGAGGAAGATTTTCATGTAGATTTTCATGTCCAGTCTACAAAAGGAACAACATGGAGATCAAAGGAACCTTTTTATATCTAGTGCATCATCAGAAAAAATGAAGCTGCTTATATTGGATTGCATGCCATATTGGTAATCTTTCTTCAAGTAGTGGGTAAGAGAAAGGATTGAAGGGATAATTACTTTGGTGGTAATGAGTCATCTCTAAAATGTTTAAGAGGAGTGACCCCAGGTCTAGGATTTACTCATACTAAACCCACCACCAAATAGTAAATTTAGTGAATTTCAGTGAATTAATGCATTGCTAATTGCATGATCCTTAGATTATCCCGGTATGAGTGAACCAAGTAAAATACTTGTGTATTGTGTGTTAATTTAATTATATTTTTCAAGACATAATTTTTTATTAAGGGTTAAGAAATTATTGATTTAATATATTAAAGAGATAGATATAATAGGTATAAAAAATAGATCATCACTATCAGAAAAACTAAAGTGTGACCTGTAATGTTCCAGATTTTCTCAAAGGCATGGACCTTTTTTTCTTTAATTCCTTAGTTTAGACCTTTTAACATTACCTAATAGATCTTTTGAGGTCACAAGGGTGTTCAAGGCTTGTTCAGATCCCAGAGCCCCATGTATTGGAAAATAATATTGGGTCTTACGGTTAGGAGAAACCATTCAGCCCAACCCACATGATTTCCCTAACCGTGCAGGAGTGTGACAGAAGGGGGCAGGGGGTCGTATGGTTGTTTGCAAACATGAGAGACTAGGAACATGCCCGTATGGGTTTTAGATGGTGTTTGGATAGTGGAATATGCATGGCTTGCACATGGTTATCCAAATCGTGTGCCTAGCCCATGCGAGGTCCCTCCTTAAGAAAAATAGGGTGCACAATTGTCACATGGTTTGGCCAGTCGTGTGGCCAAACTATATGGCTCAGTAAATGAGGAGTAAATTTCCTTTTAACCCCGTAAATTTTTTAATACCCTAATTCTTCTTCTCCTCCCTTGTTTTCTCCTCCAACAGTCGTGTGATCTCCCTCCTCAAGCCAACTTAGGATTTTTTTTCTTTATCCCTCATCTGAACTCCAAATAATTTATCATCAGATGCATTGGAAATATTGAGGTATGATACATACTCTTATTTATTCCATTATTAATTTCTTTTATTTCTTGTTGTTCTATTTAGGGGCAACCTAATTTTGCCCTATTTTCAGGGTGTTATACTATTTCTTAGATATCTTCTATTAAAACTCTATTTGAGGACCGAACATGGATGACTTGTCTTCTACAAACCTAATGTCGGTGTTTTAGTTCTTTATTTAAATTTTTGTCACTTTTTATATGGTATTTGATTCACACTCAAATTTACCCAAAAGAAGAAGGTTGGACGGTCCTTGTAGTCTAGCTTGGTTTGTCAAATCCTTAGAGACCTAAGAAGTACCTACAGACACATACATTCTATGGATTGTTTTTTTCTATAAAGTGTCCAAATTGGGTTGATTTTAGATGGTTTTAAGGTATCACTAATATTTTTAAGTTAATTCAAATTAAGTTAATGAGTTTATTCTAGGTTATCGCTCGGGGTGGATTGGATGAAATTCTTTTTCAACTATTTCAATTTCTAATATTTGAGATGGGTTCATTTAAGAAGATAAAACAACATCCTCACTTGCTAGTTTAATACCTACACACTTTAATACTAATCACCTATACACTTGAAGGATCAAAGTTTTTAGCACTTCAAGGTAAAGGTTCGTATTATCACTTGAAGTGTGTGGCCTTAAATTCAACAAGGATGATGGAGTTTAAAAATCATCAAATAAAAATCTCAATTAAATGAAGTGATTAGAGATTAATAGGGTGATAAATAACATCCAATACAACCCCTTTATACTCCCTTGGATCAACCCATAAGTGGGTTAGCCCTCCATTAATTCTATGGTTTCAATGGAAGTGAAAAGTAGACTCATGAGGGAGGAAATGGAGAAGTAAAGAAAACAAAAAAAATAAAATGATCACTCCACCGTTGTGTGAATAATTTCACAAGATTTGGTGTGAATAAATTCACACCTTGAGGAAACGGTATCAAAGTGATATGGATAACAACAGAATAAGAGGAAAAGAACTTTTATTAAGAAACTAGGATTAATTAAAACAACTTACATGTGAATGAATAATGTTACAAAGACAAATTGGCAGCATAACATTAAGATGAAAACAAAGCTCAAATATCCTCAACTCCGCCACCACCACTACCTTAAATAGGTATTTTGGGAGCCTTGGGTCGAACCTACAGTAGTAAAAAGCATCCCACTTGATTATGGTAGGTTATAGGTGGGTGGAAAGTTGAGGAATAGTTTATTTTTTTCAGCCTTGACCCGACGTGGCAGCCATCTTTCATCCACCGAACAGACACGCTTGGAAGACCTTCTAGATGGCCGAATCAAAGTGGGCCATAGAAGAAGAAAATGGATCACAGGATTTCTTCTAACCTCCTGTAAAATATGGGCCCATTTAAATTGTGGATTTCAAGATATGATCATATTGGTAGGATTTTTTTCTGGGCTGCAGAATCTGGCCCAGAATTTTATCTCTAACTTGGTCTGCCTTAATGACCACCATAGAGGCCGAATTAGCATTGGATCGTGCAGATTGATTTGTTCCTATACATTTCTTATAGCAGCCCATGAAATTTGGGATTCATTGGGCCTGTATGTTGGGCCCCAAATTCTCATTAGTGGGCTGGTGTCCAATCTGACACCTCCAGAATTGTTTCCTTTCATCACACAATATCCCCATCTTCTTCCACGAATTATCCATTGATCCCTAAATTGAACATGTTCATATTTAAGTGTAGATAAATTTCCCAAAATATCAAGGTAAAATATGTAAAATTATATTCCTTAAAATCAAATGAATCATTGGGTACTTTAAATGATGTTCAAAAATGTACCACATAATAATGCATTTTAAGAAGGAATTACAATCATAATGTGAAATTATGTTCAAAGTGTAAAATGAACTAAAATGGTGTTTATGAATAATAAAGAACAGGAATATTATATATATTAACAATAAATATTAGCCTTATTTAGTGTATAATCACACCCCCCAGCTTGAGTTTTGCTAGTCCCGAGCAAAATGTATCTCAACAAGATGAAATTCGAATTCCCTTTTCCAAAAATATTTCAATACACAATGATCACCAAAATCCCTTATACCAAAAAATCATGAAACCCATCAAAATATTTTAATAAAAGATTGTTTCATAAGCAGATCCCAATCCCAATCCCGTTCCATTGTTCAAATTCATTGTCATATTTCATCCAATATCAATTAAGTATGAGGATGTGTTGTGTATCACAATAGACATGGGGGTTCATCTTTATTCAAGGGGGAAATGAAGGAAGAGCTAGGTGGAATCACATTTCAATATTAAGATGAGTATTCAAAAAAATATTGTATTTTTTTGTATTTTTTTTTTCATTTTTTTTTTTGCAATTTTGCCATGGTAATTGTAGTTACACTCAAAAGAGTCAACCCCTGTAGCGAGACTTTGTCAATGACTCCCGGGCTCAAAGACCTTAGGGCACCAAGTGAAACCCACATACTCGGGCATCATCTTGAGTTAACTCAGTCAAAAACAAATTCAATATACCAAAAAGAGAGATAAAATTACTAACTCTGGGCTAGACAACTATGGATTCATGATCCCTAAGTGCCAAAAGCCACGCATTAGGTCATTTCATTTCTCTACGCGCAAATTTATTGTTTTTTATTTAATACTCATATTAAAACTAAAATTATCACCAAACCAATGCTATTTATTTGGGGGACCCCATGAACTCAAACTAATACCCCATTATCTAAAGGACGTGCATTGTGATTCTTTTTTTATTTGGATAAAAATATAAACAATGAAATATCACATTGGACAGCCACACTTTCCAAAATCTATGCTCATGAAATTATACAAGGATTAAAATCATAATCGGGGTGTGCTAAATTATTTGATATTCAGTTTCAAAGTGTGCAATGTGTATTACCATTTCAAAGTTAAAGGATTTTTTCCTTCCATTTACACACTTTTTTTTTCAAATCATTTTCATTTTTTTGACACAAAAGCATTTTTTTTATTTCATCTCCCTCCCCAACTTAAAACAACATTGTCCCCAGTGTTTTAAGAAATGAAAATTTAGAAGGATTAGAGGCAGATAAGGGAATTTCAAAAAGGAAATTGAAATATGAGGATCATGGAATGAAGTCACCTGGTGGTTGAAGTTGTAGGTCTTGGTGATTCAAATTAGTCCTTTGATATCCATGTCACTTATAGAGTTCCCTAGTAGAAAAAGGAAAAACAAAACAATAAAACAAAACAAAACAATATATATATATATATAATGAATAAATTAAAATATAATTATATATATAAAAATTATAGAATAAGGAAGCACAAAAAGTCGTAGGTCATTGGTAAGCGTGCGCCCCTATCTCCCTTCGGTCCCGGGTTCGAATCCTCGCGGCTTCGCCGGTTGTGACGGGGTTTGCCCCACGACCTATGATGTGTCCCTTTTTATTATTATTATTATATTTTTATTTATTTATTTATTTTTATTTTTATTTTAACCTACAAAAATCAATAAAATAAACTGATGATACATTGTCTTTTCTTTTTAAATTTCTGGGTAAGGTATTACTCAAGGATCACACCACGTGACACGGATGAATATGGTGCTCCCCTTTCATAGCCATCCATACTCATAATGGAAGAACAGGTCAGTAGTATATTTTTTTATTTTTAAATATCAAAATGATTCATTAATCCTATTTAAAATATAAAGTTGATTAAAACCAAGAAATGATTGGAAACTTGAAAACCATGAGTTGCCTCCCATGCAACAATTTGTTTAGTGTCATTAGATCGACTTGAACCCCCCAACTTACCCAATACCAAATTTCAACATTTTAAGGACCACATGTTTCACCACTTCTACTAGGTTGAGATTTATTCTATTTTTATAATTTGTTTCATGCACAAACCTATGTTCTAAAATGAGTGGTAAAATCCATGAAATATCAGAAATGGTTGATCTAGTTTCCTCTATAGTCTTTCCTAAGACATCAATGATAATTCCAACTTTTTTGGTTTCAAGAGAAAAATGAATTACAATTGAAATGTCATGATTATACCTTATGAAGGGATTATTTAGCAGGGAGGGAAGGACAATAATTTTGAGCTCGGGTTGGATAGGACATTTAGACACAAGTTGATATTTTGAATCCAACTCAATTTCATTTTCCAAATTTCTCAAAAAAAATTGGTTCTTTTTTAATATAATATTTAACCACTAAATTGGAAAGATCAGTTTTAGGAATGGTTATGGACTCAAAGTTTGTGATTTCTCTTAATGGTTCAGTGATTTGTATTTTTGAAAAATCATCAATGGAGTTATATTCATGAGACTCCATCAATGATGTCAAATTTCCCTCTAGTGAATATAAAAAATAAGTTTTCTCTTGATTTAAACACCCATCAACAATTATTTTATCCTCTTCATCTATCCCAAATCTAAAGGTTTCCTCTTCAGTAAATTCATGAGTAGTTTGTGGGAAACTAGACACTTCACATAGGGTTATGAAAGGGGCAGTTGGTGTAGGCATGTGTTCCTCATAAGTTTTAATGCTTTGTAGTTCTAATCTCAAATACGAAACCTCAAAATTCATTTTCTCCATTTTTTGACATAGTTTTTCAAGTAATGGATGTGGATCAGGATGGATAAGGGGTTGAAACAGATGGTCTATTTCAAAAGGATAACTATGTTGTTGGAATCCCATAGGAGGATATTCAGATTGGATTTGTTGGGATTGGAACTCATAAAAGGTTGGAATGTTTTGTGGAGAATAGGAGTTAAAACATTTTGTCTCAATCGATTATTATTTATCCCACAAGTAGAAACTAGGATGATCATTGTACATCACACTTGGTATGGGGTGATCAATGAAGGGAGAAGTTCCCCGTGTTTGGGTTTGTTCAAAAGGAATTTCCATTGGAGAGAAGGGGTGAGAACAGAGAAGAGGGATGAAAAAAAGGATGATAATGTCTAATATAACTTAATTAGGTCCCCAAAAATGGCACCAAAATTTGATTCACGCTCAAATTTACCCAAAAGAAGAAGGTAGAATGATCCTTGTAGTCTAGCTTGGGTTGTTGAATCCTCAGAGACCTAAGAAGTACCTACAGACACGTACATTCTATGGATTGTTTTTGGATATAAAGTGGCCAACTTGGGTTGATTTTAGATGGTTTTAAGGTATCACTAATAGTTTTAAGTTAATTCAAATTAAGGTAATGAGTTGATCCTAGGTTATCGCTCGGGGTGGATTGGATGAAATTCTTTTTCAACTATTTCAATTTCTAATATTTGAGACGGGTTAATTTAAGAAGATAAAAAAACATCCTCACTTACTGTTTTAATACCTACACACTTTAATACTAATCACCTATACACTTGAAGGATCAAATTTTTGATCACTTCAAGGTAAAGGTTCATATTAGCACTTGAAGTGTGTGGCCTTAAATTCAACAAGGACAATGGAGTTTAAAAATCATCAAATAAAAATCTCAATTAAAAAAAGTGATTAGACATTAAAGGGCTGATAAATAACATCCAATCCATCCCCTTTCTACTCCCTTGGATCAACCCATAAGTGGGTTATCCCTCCATTTATTCTATGGTTTCAATGGAAGCGGAAAATAGACTCATGATGGAGGAAATGGAGAATTAAAGAAAACAATAAAAATAAAATGATCACTCCACCGTTGTGTAAATAATTTTACAAGATTTGGTGTGAATAAATCCACACCTTGAGGCAAAGGTATCAAAGTGAGATGTAGAACCATAGAATAATAGGAGAAGAAGAACTTTTATTAAGAAACTAGGATGAATTAAAACAACTTACATGTGAATGAAGAATGTTACAAAGACAAATTGGCAGCATAACATTAAGATGAAAACAAAGCTCAAAGATCCTAAACTCCTCCACTACCACTGCCTTAAATAGGAATTTTGTGAGCCTTGGGTCGATCCTATGATAGTACAAAGAATCACAATTGATTATGGTAGGATATAGGTGGGTGGAAAGTTGAGGAAGAGTTGATTTTTTCACCCTTGACCTGAGGTGGAAGCCATCTTTCATCCACTGAACAGACACGCTTGTAAGACCTTCCAGATCTCCGAATCAGAGTGGTCCATAGAAGAAGAAAATGGATCCCCTGATTTATTCTAACCTCCTGTAAAATTTGGTCCCATTTGGAGTTGTTAATTTAGAGATATGATCATATTGGTAGGATTTGATTTCTGGGCCTCAGAATCTGGCCCAGAATTTTATCTCTAACTTGGTCCACCTTAATGACCACCATGGAGGCCGAATTAGCATTGAATCATGAATAGTGATTTGTTCCTATACATTTATTATATCATCTCAAGAAATTTTGGATTCATTGGGCTTGTATTTTGGGCCCCAAATTCTCATCGGTGGGCTAGTGTCCAATCTGACTCCTTCAGAATTGTTTCCTTTCATCACACAATATCCTCATCTTCTTCCATGAATTCTCTATTGATCCATGAATAGAACATGTTCATATTTAATTCTATATCAATTTCCCAAAATATAAAATTAAAATATGTATAATCATATTTCTTAAAATCAGATGAATCATTGGGTACTTTAAATGATGTTCAAAAATGTACCACATAATAGTGCATTTTAAGAAGGAATTACAATCATAATGTGAAATGATGTTCAAAGTGTAAAATGAACTAAAATAGTGTTTATGAATAATAAAGAACATGAATATTATATATATTAACAATAAATATTATCCTCATTTAGTGGCTAATCACACCCCCCAGCTTGAGTTTTTATAGTCTCGAGCAAAATGTATCTCAACAATATGAAATTCGAATTCCCTTTTCCAAAAACATTTTAATACACAATGATCACCAAAAACCCTTATACAAAAAAATCATGAAACCCATCAAAATATTTTAATACAAGATAGTTTCATAGGCATATCCCAATCCCAGTCCCCTTCCTTTGTTCAAATTCATTGCCATATTTCATCCAATATCAATTAAGTATGAGGATGTGTTGTGTATCACAATAGACATGGGGGTTCATAATTATTAAAGGGGGAAATGATAGAAGTGCTATTTGGAATCACATTTCAATATTAAGACGAGTATTCAAAATAAAATTTATATTTTATTTTATTTTTATTTTGTTTTTGTTCTTTTTTTCAATTTTTCCATGGTAATTAAAGTTGCACTCAAAAGAGTCAACCCCTGTAGCAAGACTTTGTCGATGACTCCCAGGCTCAAAGACCTTAGGGCACCAAGTGAAACCCACATACTTGGGCATCATCTTGAGTTAACTCAGTAAAAAACAAATTCAAATTACCAAAAATAGAGATAAAATTACTAACTCTGGGCCAGACAACTACGGAGTCACGATCCCCAAGTGTTGAAAGCCACGCATTAGGTCATTTCATTGATTTACGTGCAAATTTATTGTTTTTTTATTGAATACTCATATTAAAACTAAAACGATCACCAAACCTATGCTATTTATTTGGGGGACCCCATGAACTCAAAATAATACCCCATTATCCAAAGGACGTGCATTGTGATTATTTTTTTATTTGGATGAAAATATAAACAATGAAATATCACATTGGACAGCCACACTTTCCAAAATCTATGCCCATAAAATTATACAAGGATTAAAATCAGAATTGGGGCATGCTAAATTATTTGATATTCAGTTTCAAAGTGTGCAATGTGTATTACCATTTTAAAGTTAAAGGAATTTTTCCTTCCATTTACACACATTTATTTTTCAAATCATTTTCATTTTTTTTTGACACAAAAGCATTTTTTTTATTTTATCTCCCCCCCAACATAAAACCACATTGTCCCCAGTGTTTCAAGAAATGAAAATTTAGAAGTAGTAGAGGAAAATAAGGGAATTTCAAAAAGGAAATTGAAATATGAGGATAATGGAATGAAGTCACCTGGTGCTTGAAGTTGTAGGTCTTGCTGCTCCAAATTAGTCCTTTGATGTCCATGTCACTTGTAGAGTTCCCTAGTAAAACAAAACAAAACAACAAAACAAAACATAATAATATATATATATATATATAATGAAGAAATTAAAATAAAAGTATATATATATAAAATATAGAATAAGGAAGCACAAAAAGCCGCAGGTCAGTGGTAAGTGCGTGCCCCTATCTCCCTTTGGTCCCGGGTTTGAATCCCCACAGCTTAACTGGTTGTGAAGGGTTTTTCCCCATGACCTATGATGTGTCCCTTTTTATTATTATTATTATATTTTTTTATTTTTTTTATTTTTTTTAACCTACAAAAACAATAAAATAATCTGATGATACATTGTCTTATCTTTTTAAATTTTTGGGTAAGGTATTACTCAAGGATCACACCACGTGACACGAATAAATATGGTGCTCCCCTTTCATACCCATCCAAACTCAGAATGGAAGAACAGTTCAATAGTCTATTTTTTTATTTTTAAATATCAAAATGATTCATAAATCCTATTTAAAATATAAAGTTGATTAAAACAAAAAAAATGATTAGAAACTTGAAAACCATGGGTTTCCTCCCATATAGCACTTTTTTTAATGCCATTAGCTCTACTTGAACCCCCCAAACTTACCCAATACCAAATTTCAACATTTTAAGGACCACATGTTTCCCCACTTCTACTAGGTTGAGATTTATTCTATTTTTATAATTTGTTTCATGCACAATCCAATGTTCTAAAATGAGTGGTAAAATCCATGAAATATCAGAAATGGTTGATCCAGTTTCCTCTATAGTCTTTCCTAAGACATCAATGATCATTCCAAATTTTTTGGTTTCAAGAGAAAAATGAATTCCAATTGAAAGGTCATTATTATACCTTATGAAGGGATTCTTTATCAGGGAGGGAAGGTCAATAATTTTGAGCTCGGGTTGGATAGGACATTTAGACACAAGTTGATATTTTGAATCTAAATCAATTTCATTTTCCAAATTTCTCAACAAAATTGGATCTTTTTTAATATAAGATTTAACCACTAAATTGGAAAGATCAGTTTCAGGAATCATTATGGACTCAAAGTTTGTGATTTATCTTAATGGTTCAGTGATTTGTGTTTTTGAAAAATCATCAATGGAGTTATATTCATGATAATCCATCCATGATATCAGATTTCCCTCTAGTGAATATAAAAAATCAGTTTCCTCTTGATTTAAACACCCATCAATAATTCCTTTATCCTCTTCATCTATCCCAAATCTAAAGGTTGTCTCTTCAGTAAATTCATGATTAGTTTGTGGGAAACTAGACACTTCACATAAGGTTATGAAAGGGGCAGTTGGTGTAGGCATGTGTTCCTCATAAGTTTTAATGCTTTTTAGTTCTAATATCAAATATGAAACCTCAAAATTCATTTTCACCATTTTTTGACATAGTTTTTCAAGTAATGTATGTGGATCAATATGGATAAGGGGTTGAGACAGATGGTCTATTCCAAAAGGATAACTATGTTGTTGGAATTCCATAGGAGGATGTTCAGATTGGATTTGTTGGGATTGGAACTCATAAAAGGTTGGAATGTTTTGTGGAGAATAGGAGTTAAAACATTTTGTCTCAATATATTGTTGGTTATCCCACCAGTATAAACTAGGATGATCATTGTATATCACACTTGGTGTGGGGTGATCAATGAAGGGAGAAGTTCCCCATGTTTGGGTTTGTTCAAAAGGAATTTCCATTGGAGTGAAGGGGTGAGAACAGAGAAGAGGGATGAAAAAAAGGATGATAATGTATAATATAACTTACTTAGGTCCCCAGAAACAGTGCCAAAATTTGATTCACGCTCAAATTTACCCAAAAGAAGAAGTTAGGACGGTCCTTGTAGTCTAGCTTGGGTCGTCGAATCCTCAAAGACCTAAGAAGTACCTACAGACACGTACATTCTATGGATTGTTTTTGGATATGAAGTGGCCAAATTGGGTTGATTTTATATGTTTTTAAGGTATCACTAATAGTTTTAAGTTAATTCAAATTATGGTAATGATTTGATCCTAGGTTATCGCTCGGGGTGGATTGGATGAAATTCTTTTTCAACTATTTCAATTTCTAATATTTGAGATGGGTTCATTTAAGAAGATCAAACAACATCCTCACTTACCAGTTTAATACCTACACACTTTAATACTAATCACCTATACACTTGAAGGATCAAAGTTTTGATCACTTCAAGGTAAAGGTTCATATTAGAACTTGAAGTGTGTGGCCTTAAATTCAACAAGGACAATAGAGTTTAAAAATCATCAAATAAAAATCTCAATTAAAAGAAGTGATTAGACATTAATGGGGTTATAAATAACATCCAATACAGCCCCTTTATAATCCCTTGGATCAACCCATAAGTGGGTTATCCCTCCATTGATTCTATGGTTTCAATGGAAGTGGAAAGTACACTCATGAGGGAGGAAATGGAGAAGTAAAGAAAACAATAAAAATAAAATGATCACTCCACCGTTGTGTGAATAATTCCACAAGATTTGGTGTGAATAAATTCACACCTTGAGGCAACGGTATCAAAGTGAGATGGAGAACAACAGAATGGAGGAGAATAAGAACTTTTATTAAGAAACTAGGATGAATTAAAACAACTTACATGTGAATGAAGAACGTTACAAAGACAAATTGGCAGCATAACATTAAGATGAAAAAAAAGCTCAATGATCCTTAACTATTCCACCACCACTGCCTTAAATAGGAATTTTTGGAGCCTTTGGTCGATCCTAAAATATTAAAAAGCATCCCACTTGATTATGGTGGGATATATGTGGGTGTAAAGTTGAGGAAGAGTTGATTTTTTCACCCTTGACCCGAGGTGGCATCCATCTTTCATCCACCGAACAGACGCCCTTGGAAGACCTTCTAGATGGCCGAATTAGAGTGGTCCATAGAATAAGAAAATGGATCTCCAGATGTATTCTAACCTCATGTAAAATTTGGGACTATTTGGAGTTGTTTATTTCAATATATGATCATATTGGTAGGATTTGTTTCTGGTCCTCAGAATCTGGACCAGAATTTTATCTCTAACTTGGTCCACCTTAATGACCACCATGGAGGATGAATTAGCATTAGATCATGAAGATTTATTTTTTACTATACATTTATTATATAATCCCACGAAATTTGGGATTCATTGGGCCTGTTTTTTGGGCCCCACATTCTCATCAGTGGGCTGGTGTCCAATCTGACTCCTCCAGAATTGTTTCCTTTCATCACACAATATCCCCATCTTCTTCCATGAATTCTCCATTGATCCCTAAATGAAACATTTTCATACTTAAGTGTAGATAAATTTACCAAAATATCAACTTAAAATATGTATAATTATATTCCTTAAAATCAGATGAATCATTGGGTACTTTAAATGATGTTCAAAAATGTACCACATAATAGTGCATTTTAAGAATAAATTACAATCATAATGTGAAATGATGTTCACAGTGTAAAATGCACTAAAATGGTGTTTATAAATAATAAAGAACATGAATATTATATATAATAACAATAAATATTAGCCTCATTTAGTGGCTAATCAGTATTCAATTGTGCCACATGATAAAACCTTCCAGTGAAGCCTATAAATTTTTAAATAAATTATGTTGGTTGCCTTACCATATCTGGTACGACCTCAGTGAGATGAAAATAAACCCTTTGGTTGGTCTCCTTGACTTTATCTACTCTGATGGGTGTGATTCCTCCTTCTAGGCCTAATTTCATTTAACTCGAGTTGTTTAAACACCTTTAAGGTGTCTATCACCTATAATAAATGACTTAAATTATAATTTTTATTGAAATAAGGATTTAACGATTATGAATTAGGACCCTTTGTATATTCCCTATGCTTCATTCTTAATGTTTATGCCTCATTCTGTATACCTTATGTCATTTCTTATGCATTATACTTTATGCCTCACTCCTTATGATCAAATTCTTATGCCCCACACCATGTGAAATATACATTATGCTTTTTTCTTAGTGATTGGTGTTTATTTCTTTATTCCATGGTTGTTTGTCTTGAATTAAATGAATTGTCTATCTTTCTTAACTTTTTGTACATGTTATGCCTTGTTTATGATAAGTTTTTTTCAATTCTATATCTTATCTACTTACAAGCTGGGAGAAAACACGGGTCCTAACTTAAGGATGTCATGGATGGACTCGTCGTGATTGGTATTGGTACTACTTGAAAAGCTGGGAGATACATTTGGATTTCCTTGTATGGGATATCCAAGCATATTATTATACCCAAAAGTGACACTAGTTCCATAGGGTAGGCACCATGGATAGGCCCATTGGAAAGTTTTTATATCATACCTCGAGTGATACTCAGTCCCCTATGTGAGATACCTGGGATGGGCTCAGTAGTTATGCTTACACCATGCTAAGAGTGATACAAGGGGAACCTTTATGGGTCACCTTGGATGGGATCTATGGTATTGGTTATTTCATAATATCTTGAAGAAACCCTTTGTATTCATTTATGGGTCACCATGGATGGGCTTAGGATGACACATTATATTTTACATATGCTTTCTTGGTTTACATGTGATGCCTTGTTATTAAAGTATGAAACTACTTGATTGATTCCAATGGGATGCATCCTCAAAGACAAATCACATTATTAGGTTTGTTCCATACTTTATGACCTATTTATGATGACCCATGTACACACCTTGTCACTATTTTATAGTTTCCTTGGTTCAGAAATCTATATTAAGGAAAAGAAGGTAGTAGTGGATAGGTATCCAAGTGAAACTAAAACTATCATGTTTTATTTATTTATTACCTTATATTCACTTGTATTGTCACACAGTTCATTTTATATTGCCTGAACTGGATTGATCTATACACCATTGGTGGTGGCCTACTGAGTATATCTCACACCCTGGTTAGGCCACCTTTGGTGCCCAAGAATACTTCATGATTGCAGGTATAGATAAATGGATGTGGTCTGTTTTGATGCTTGATTTACTTCTCAAGAATATAGTATGGGGTAGAGGATTAATCCTATTTTCTTGATGACAGTAGTAACTATTTTTTCTTGTTTTTGTATATTTTGATAGCATGTGGTATATACGTGTATATCATGATCCATGTGTACTCATCTTGTATAGTAACATGACATTATGACCATTATATTTTGTATCTATTTTTTTCATCTTACACCTGTTGTTTGTTTATCTTGGATGTTATTAATTTATTATTTCCAATACTATATGTTTCTCATTCCTTTTTCTGATACGGTGAGTTAATGGTCTTATTTTTTTAGTGTCTACTTCCATTGTTTCCTATTTTATATTTATATTACACTCTACTCCACTCTAATAATGAGATCATAGTCTCCCCAAAGACACACCCTAGGCCCTCACTGCTAGTCAGAAGCCTGTGTCATGTGGGGAGGTGCGCTTGAGGTCTTGTAGCCCACCATCTTGGGTCACCGCTAAGTGGCATCCAAGGAATGACGCTACATGACCCTAATAACTATGAGGTTAAAATAAGTTAGGGAAGTCAAAAAAATCATAATTGGTTAAGTTACAATAAATTTTATGCCCCAATTCACCCCCCCCCCCCCCCCCTCAGGGTATCTCTCACTAAAGACCCTTGTGGGCCTAATAATTGGTATCAGATTATAAGTTCCTTTTTGTTAGATATTTTTATCTAGATTGATCTAGTTGGTTCTTGTAGTTTAGACTTATTATTCCTTTGCATTATTTTAGTGACATGGAAAAGGGAAATAATATAAAGAATAATCAAAACTCTAAGGTAATTCCATATAGTGGGATAGTTTTCAGAAAAATTATGGAATATTATAGAGACTTTTATAAGAATGGTGTGAATAATTTTGATTATGAATTTATTGAATAACTTAATGATGATACAGGATTATTTGATGAGCTTAATATCCCATGAAAATTTTAATATTCTAATATTTATGAGATAATAGGAATTATAAAGGTATAATATGTCCACTTATTAAAGGATCATGATCAACTACTGAAAGAATAAGTTTTTTAAGTTGGGAGGGGACAATAAGACTCAAAAGTTTTAGGTTGGAGTACTAAAGGCTGAAATTGAAAAATTGAAATCCTGATCAAAATACTGATTGAGATGGCTATTATTCTAAAGAAAAATAATGATTCCAATTTTTAGAATTTAAAGTAGATTTCTTTAAAAGTACAGAATCTCAAAGTTGGTTCCAAGGATAAGGGACATGGATCAAAAGAAGTTCAATACTTGAATGCCAACAAGGATGATATTTTTGTGTATGTGTTAAAATTAGTCATGGGGAAACAAAGGATAAAATAATAAAAATGAATCCTTAAGGATTCCATTACTTAGATGAACAACAAGAAAAAAGAACAAAGTGACATGTTGGATAACCTTTCCCATGCATTGGAGGATGAAAATTCTAAGGGAAATATTCTCAAGGAATATATGAATTATCAACTTTAGAAAAATATCAAAGAGATATAATAACTTGAATTAGAGTTTATCTTTATAAAAAAGAAACTATAATAATCAAATTTCAAGGGTAATATTGTTATAAAATATTATTTTAATTTTTTATTTCATTATCACTCAACATGTGATGGTTAAAATAAAAACAATTATTCTATATCAAAGTATAATCATAAAAGGATAATTTTATTATAAAGGTCGCACACCATGGTAAAACTCAACCATGGCTACAATGGATCCTCTCTCAAGCATGAAATAAATAGAACTATGGGTATTTCCAAGAAAAAATAAAATAGTGTAGGTTATAGAAACATACTCAAGAAGGTAACTATAATAATTAAGAACAAAAATATGAGTTTTATATAAAGGTATGTAGATAATTTCTTTTACTATAGAATTTATAGACATATTTTTAGATTTTTCTATGAAGTATTGGATTTTTTTAAAGTTGAAGTAAAGTTTAAAAAAATAGATTTACCAACCATATTATATGAGGTGTGAATATTATTCAAATAATTCTTACCAAGATAATAATGAATCCTATAAATAATATGGGAGAAGTTTGGATAGAATGAAAGGATAAAACTGACATACATCTAATGATAATATAATTATTTTAAGAAATATATTTCATGGGATGAAGAAGAGTATCACCATGCTAAAATTGGTTAAATAGGAGTTCCAAATATATTTTTGAACAAAAAATGTCTTATAAAAACAAGAAATAATATTTGTAAAAGGGGAAAAATTTAACATTCTACTAAAAATGATAAGTCTCATGTGAGTGAAATATCCCAAGGCAAGGTATATTTTGATAAATCTTATAAAATTGTAGGTAAAGATAAGGGAGCTATAAGGTTTGTAAAATAATAGTCCTGATATTACATGTGAATAGATTATTTCTGGTAAGAGTACCCAAGGAAGAAAAACTTTTGAATTGGGACATGAATAAAAGAATAATCCCAAAGAAGTTAAATAGAATTTGGACTCTATAAAAACTAATACATATCTCAAGATAGGTTCCAAATTAAAGGATTAAAGAAATTTTGTGGTCTATAGTGAATCTCCATTTTCCTTAACTTGAGGAAAGTAGAATTTCCCATATTTCCATGTATTTAAATGTTATAATTATTGTTAAAGTGTTATAGTTTTTTAGGTAGATACAATCCATAGTGTGTTTTCATTAAAATATTCAAGTGATATTGTAACATGTTCTAAAATTCCAATTGATGATTAGAATAATTACAAGTGGTGTCTTTTTGAATATATAATTGCAAAGACATGAATGAAATAAGTAGATTTAGAGAAATAACAAGTGACATCACAAGTGGTATCATAGTACAATTGAAGTGTTTGTGTTAAGAGAACATATTATGAATTATTATCTAACCTTGAAGGTGAAGGAGGAAACTTTTATGGAATATAAAAAATAAAATAATTTTCATGATTTATTTATTTTAATATAAAATTAATTTAGCATATGATATTATCTAACTATTTATAAGGCATAAAAATTTGTTAAAGGTGAATGAATTTCAGGATAAATATTATTTTTATGTTAATAAATTAAGATGATAAATTCAGGGGGAGTTTAGGGATGTAGATCCAAATGTGGTATCCCTATCAACCAAGGAAATACACCTAGTGGATGAAAGTACAAAATTGATTTTACAAATGATATCAGTTTTAAAAATTGGTGTCATAATTAGTGTTTATATATGATTAAATCAATTATGATTCCCACACTTTATAATTCACACTTATTCAATAATAGTCTTTTGAAAGTTTGATTGAGTTCACAGGGGTATTTCCTTGGTAAAAGTTGAAATTTTTGACTAATTATACCTTATTTAAGTAGGTGAGTGTAATAGAAATTAGTGGTTTTATTATTTTAATATCATATTTACTACTATGACTTTTTACTATGTAGAATTATAGGTTTTTTATGGATCATTTCTAAGTGATAAGATCAAAAAATGAAAGTATTTTGGAAAAAATCTATAGTTGAAGGAGTTTTTGGAGCTTTAAAGTCAAATATAAAATTGTGTTGATCAATTAAATAATGTTCCAAAATTGTAGAATTATTGAAGCATATCGAAATAGGGTAATCCTAGTCTCTATAATATAATTAAAGGATTATATTTGAAAAATATAGAAGATCTATTTATAGATTCTTCTATGATCGCTAGAGTTAAAGGAGAATAATTTTATATAAATAGTGGTATTGAAACTTGCTTACCATTGCTGGAATAATTGATAATTTGTATAATTTTGTGCTTTCAGCATCCTAACAAGTGGTATAAACTGTTTCTATAGAGACTTTATTTTTCATACATGATTATTACGTAATTTTTAATATAAATAACATAAAAATAATATAATATAGAATCGAATGGTTTAATGACTTAGAGAAATTAACTTTATAAAACATGATTGCATATGAAATTTTAAATATTATTTAAATCTTTTAGCATGGACCTCATAAAATATTTCATAATCCTCTTAATACTCATAATCACTTTAGGTAATAAATCAAATAAAGGGTGATCTAAAATCCTAGTAAGGGGGGAATAATGGAGAAGGTTCATGGGATATAAATAAATATAGTACTTAGATGAGCATAATCATCATCATCATATAATAGATAAAGGATCACAATCATAATAATGAGGGAATAATATAAAAGCAACATGGAATGTGGAATATTAATAATAATGAAACATCATAATATTGTGGTCAGATCCAACACATAAATTGTGAACAAAGATAGGTTGATGTTCATGCATAACATATGTGTAAAAATCATCACTTAATAAATTGAGAACAAATCTAGCATCATATTCATGAATAATACACATAATATCATGATATATACTACATTACCTAACAAATTTTTTCAATATATAATTATGTACCTACTAATCGCATCATAATATGATCAAAATCATGTGTGCCACATGGAAAGAAAAACTTTCATCAATATTAAACATAATATGAACCCATGAGAAAAGAATAAGTTCCACAATGATCTCATATAATATGTCAAATAATATACTTGGTTCTAAAAAGATAAATATAATATGTTATTTTCATTATTAAAAGGATGAATTAGTAAAGAAGATATCATATTTATTAGTGAGAAGATGAAATAAACATTTGAAGAATCAATAGAGATTTCAAAAATAATGTTCTTTATAAAAAATAATAAATGTGGATAAGAAATAAATTAAATGAAGTACAACCATTAATATCCCTAGAAGAAAAAAAGTGAAATAAAATTGAAATACAATTAAATAAAATTTTTAGAAAAATTATGGTGAAAAGATATAACAAAAGAAGATAACCCCAAAATAAGAGTTGAGTCTGAGAGTCCTCTTACCTTAGGTCCCATTTTGTTTCATATTATTTAATCCTCCTATATAATAAACTTATGTTTATTAAAATAGTAATATAGAATTTTATTATATTATTTTATATAATTATTGATCAATTATAACTATTAAATTATGTCTATTGATCTTTTTTAGTTAATGATGATATGGATTTATTGATAAGTTTCTTTAACTCATACTATTTTTATTTTGGTTTCATTATTTTGATTCATTTTAATTTATATTTGTTATCAAATTACATCTGAAATATTATAATACATTAAAATTAATTTACAAATATAATATATTTTCAACAAAAACTTTCTATAAATGTGGTGATAAGTAAAGAATTGATAATGTCCTCATTGGAAGATACAACTGGTCATTAGCGGGATGTATCAAAAAAGGGGTTAGATAGATTATATGTACATTAAATGAATTAAAATAGTTATGCCATATCAAAATAAAATTAATATAGTATATAATTAAAAATTCGATAGTTTAAGAAGGTATGAAAGTAAATTAAATTGGTATAGTAGAAATAAGAATAGAAAAAAATGAAAAGAGGTTATCATGAGATTACCACTTCATCGAAGATTACTCCATTAATATGGGACTTAAGTCTTGAGTTCTTAGGGTTTAATAGAAAAATATCATCCCTAAGGAAACGTATATTCTTGGTAGGGGAATTATTTATAGCTTTAAGTTTATGGAAAGTTATTTCCCAAGGGAAGGGAGAGAGGTATTTATACTTGAGGGGAGGTTTTTTGGGTTCAAATATTGAATAAATTATTATCTCTAAAGTAAAACAAGAAATAGTGTTATTCTTAAAATTATAAACCATATTTTATTTTATATATATATATATATATTCAGGACTTTAAAACTATTTATACATATAATTTATTAGTTTATACAAAAGGAAAAAAGAAAAAAGAAAACTGTTTTTTAGTGGAATACTTTACTTTTTTAAACTTTGTAAATTACATTTTATTTTTGAAAATTATGTTTTTTGTTTTTAAATTATTCATTTGTTTTATTAAGTCTTCCTTGGTTCATGATAATCATTTTAGTATTTATTAAGGCATTATTACATCAATATTACATTGTAAAACATCAGTATTTTCAAAAACTGCATTTTTATTATTCACCTAAAAAAATTATATTTTACAAAAAAATACCAAATATTCACACATAGACAATTTCAAAATTTTTATTCCAAAAAAGAAATTTATTTTATCAAAAAAAATTAATTGGGTTAATTTTATTTATTAACATAAAAATTATGGTTTTCTTACAAAATATGTTAAAATACACTATCAAAAAATGTACTTGTACTTTCTTTGAGTTTCTAATTTGAATATTTAGTTTATGGTATAATAATATTTATATTTATTTAATGTATTCATATTAAATATTATTTTTATTTCATTTTACTTTTTTATTGGTTAAGTTACGATTCTAATGGTTAGATTGCAATTTTAATGCTCAGGTTACTGCTCCTAACGGTCTGGTTATTATTCTAATGGTCATATTGGTTTTATACTTCTTATAAATACCTATTATTTCCTTAATTAATCATTCACTTCAATTCATATCAAGGTTATATATTTTTTGTTTTCAAATTTTCTAATGTAATATTAATGTTTTGTTTCTTTTTTTACAGTATTTTTTATGATTGTGATATTTCTAATATATCAAAATAATACAAATTTTCCCATTCTAGTTATTATATTATTATTTTTTATTATCTCATTGTAATACTTTCAATTTTATTAGGTATATTTATTATCTAAATTAAATGTTCTAAATTATTTAAATAAATTATTGTTGGGTTTTTATTATGTGGTGCATGTGTTTTATACTATAATATATTTCTAAATGTGAAATGTTGTTTATTCAAAAGGAAAATTACATTTATAAATGTTTGGGTTGTTTTATTCTTAACCCCTTTATAAATTTTTCACTTTAAATTTTAACTCGTATAATCAGTTGGTGATATATGAATGTACTTATGTTTCAATTCATCCTCAAGTTCCCATGACTTCTCTTCATACTTATAGTTTCATTGAAGTGATTTGACAGGGTGAGTTCTCTTATTGCATGGAACTTTGTCTCTATTGTCCAAGATCTTCACTAGTTTCTCTCCATAAAAGATGTCATTCTTTGGTTGTACCACTTCCAGAATCAGTACATGTGAGGGTTCTAGAATGTACATAGAATACAATATGAACCAGTTCTAGGTTTAGTGGAAGTTTTGGTCGATAAGACACAACTCCTATGAGATAAAACATCTCAAAGGGCCCAATTTACCTAGGGTTAATCTTTACCTTATTTCCAAACCTCATGAATATATTATAGGGTGATATTTGAAGATATAAGTTGATGCTAACTTCAAACTCCAAGTCCCTTTGATGATTTTCAGCATAGATATTTTATTATCTTTGAGTATATTTAATGTGTTGTTGAATTTATTGAGCCTTTTATATCATCTCTTATACATTTTTGGGTTTAAAAATCTTCCTTTAAATTGAATCATCCCAACATGTAGGAGTTATATGTCTCTTACCATATAAATATTCATATGGTTCTATCTAAATACTTTAGTGGAAACTATTTTTGTATGATAACTCAACCATGAAAGGTGTTGAACCCATCCTTCTTTTAAGTACACCATGAAAGATATCAATATATCTTCAGGTGTTTTAAATGTATTTTTAGATTTTCCATCAGTATGGGGGTGATAGACCATACTGAAGTTCAACTCAGTATTTAGGGCATGTTGAAGACTCCTCCAGAAATTAGAGGTAATCCTTGGATCTCGATCAAATAAAATCAAAAGTGGTACCACATGTAACCTCAACACTTAATTTATGTATATAATATAAATTTTATTAAGTTATAAATATTCCTAAATAGCAATTATGTGGTTATTATTAGTGAATAAACCCACAAAAATCAATAAGAATTGTTTTCTTTAGATATCTTAAGAAGGCCTGTCACAAAGTCCATAATGATTTTCTCCCATTTCCATGTTAGTATGGGCAGTGGTTTTATCATCCCTTTTGGACTTATGATGTTATTATTTGACTTATAAACATTCCAATCACATTTAATTTTACTTAGAATATACTTATTCATATTTTCCCACTAGAAATTATCCTAAAGATCTTGGTACATCTTGGTACTTACAGGGTTGATGGAGAAAGATAAATTATATGCATCATCCAATGGATCTTTCTTTATCTCAGGAAATAGTGAAAAAAATTAGTTTTAAATATAATACTACCATATTTTTTATGTTAAATTCAACAAGATTCCCTTCATTTGTTTATCTCGCCTTATTTTGAAGTTTGAAATCATCCCTTTATGCCTCCTTGATTTTCTATTAGATAGATGGTTGAGTAATCATTTTTGGAAAGGTAGGATTTATTCCCTATATTTATGATTTCTAGATCCATCCATTACATATCCATGAATATTGGGTCTTTCTCAATACTCATAATGGATAAAGTAGTATGTTATTTATTGTTGTGAGAACCTACTACCTAATTCATCATTTTAGGATGGTAGTGAATTGAGTAATCATATTTCTTGATTAACTCTAACCATATTTTTTATTCATATTCAACTCCTTATCTGTGAATATATTCTTTAAACTCTTATTATTAGTATATATGTCACACTTATATCTATAGATGTATTGTCTCCAAATATTCAATATAAATATCACAACTGCTAACTCTAAATCATGTGTCGGGTTATTCTACTCATGGATCTTCAATTTTCATGAGGCATAGGATATCACATTATCATTTTTCATGAGTAAAAAACCCAATTATATCTTTTTAATAACATTATATTTCAAAAAATCTTATCAACTAAAGGTGAGTGTGAGTATAGATGTAGTTATTATCCTCTTTCTATGATCCTTTAAGTTTTCCTTTCATTCTTCTATCAAAACAAACTTTACCCCTTTCTATGTTAACTTAGTTATTGGGCTATAAAATCATGATAGGTTTCTACCAAGCCATCAGTAATACCCTTATAATCCAAGAAAAATATGGATATCGATAATTATTGTGGGATTGAACCATTCCTAAATTTCTTTTATCATATAATCATCCATATAAATTTCTTCACTCATGATCACACGTCCTAATTATGTGACTTGTTTCATCCAAAAGTCATAATTTTTGAACTTAATGTACAACTTAACCTTCCTTAACCTCTTCAAAAAAATCCTTAGATTCTCTTAATATTCATATTTTCTCTTGGATTATATAATAAAATCATCAATAAATATCACCATAAATTATCAAAGTAATCTCTAAATACTCTATTCATCAAGTCCAACAATATTTTTTGGGATGTTTTTATGTCCAAATAAAAATACTATGAATTCATATTGTTGATATATTGTATGAAAAGATTTATTTTGAATATATTATCTCCTCGCCAATAGCTTTCATTATCAAGAATAAATATATACCATTTAAAAGTATTTATCTCTTCAAATCTAGTTGAATAAGTCATTAATTATTGGTAGTGGATGATAGTTCTTTATGGTGATATTGTTGAGCTATTGGTAGTTGATAAAAAGATACATGGGCCCATATTTCTTCTCGAAAATGAGCACCAGTTCACCCCAAGGTGATGCACTATGGTTCATAAAACCACTACATAAATTTTCTTGTATTTTCTTCTTTAACTCCTTCAATTCTATCAGGGTTATTATATAGAGGCTATGGGATATTAGTTTGGCTATGAGTATAGGTTTTAAATATAACTCTACCTCATGATCTGAGGGAAGGCTAGGAAATTCATCATTGAATACATAAATATATCACTTTACAATGGAAGTGTTCATAAGGTTGTTTTTTTCATTTTTCTTGATCATTTGAGTAATATATACTTCTTTATTAGGTATCAACACCCACACCATTGAGGGATTTGATATAAGGGGGTTCATAATATTCCTTTCATTTATATGGAAACAAAGGATGATTTAGGATATTAAATAATATTTCCTTTTCTAAATTATTTATGTGATCACTATATAATGATATATGATCTATTCCTAGTATAACATCGAATTCTACCAAAGGATTATGGGATTTTTTTGGAGGAATCTTCTCATAGATGCAAACTTGGGAAAATTCCAACACTTATTTTGTAATGATTTCACTACTAGGTGTTTTCACATATATCTATACTTTATTTTATCAAGGATGGGATTTAATATTACTAGAATAATTGAAATATATAAAGTAATTCATAGAAACTAAATCAAATAAAAATTTCTCCATTATTGAGTAAATAGTAAGTTTACCTTATACTACTTAATTTTTTTTCTCCACATAAGTGGTCGTGATGGAGTAATATTTATATTGATCCCTCATATTAGGTGGTTGTTTAAATTTATTACCCTCACTGACCCTTGGTTTGGTGGATTTTCCTGAATAGTGTCCAAGTTCCTTACTATTGAAGCATTGGACCATGTGTGGTGCATTGGGTGGTTCCTTATTTTTATCCATTATATTGATAGACTTATTCATTTCTCTTTGAAATTCATGAACATGATGAGCTTGTATTCTACACTTGAAGTATTTACTCATTCCATTGAGTAAATTTTTATGGTTTTTATTTCTACATTTTTAACATTTCAATAGTTGGATCTTCTTTACACCTTTATCATTTTATACTTTAGTTTAAAATCCATCCTTTATTTATTATCTCCATGTCCATGGTAACATTATACAAACTCTATCACTACTTTGAGAGCACACCAAACCACTTCTTCATAACTCCCAAAGTCTTAGATATTTATATATTTTTAGAGATGTGTCTTTAAACCAATAATGAATATATCTATTTCATTATCATTATTTATAAAAAAACTTGAGGTATACCTTTAAATCCTTATAAAATTCTCCTAATAAGTTGTGATAGATATAGTCTCCTTCCACTTAAACTCTATAAATTATATCTCCATCTTGGTGTGAAGAGTTTTAAGAAAATACTTGTTAATGAATATTTTATTAAAGTATTCTCACTCAATAACTTCAACTTTGTCCTTTGGATGTTTATTATTGATCAATATACACCCTTAACTAGATTCACCTTCTAAATGGTATAAAACCAGAGTGACTTCCTTTTTCTTAAAATAATAAAGCATGAAAAAGATATTTTACATGTATTTAAATCATTTTTTTGCATCAATTATATTGAAAAGGTCCACTAAATGTCAGTGTCCATTGGTGTATAAAGGACAGGGTGGCTAATTGATCCTTCTTGGGTAAATTAGAACATTAAACATGGTTTAAGTTATTATTAATAACCTGGTACAAGTATTTAATTACATCCTTGAGTTTTTTAAATCCATATTTCATTGAATTATCAATTTCGTTCAAACAATAATTATATTTTCTATAACATGGGTTATTGGAATGTTTTCTCTTAGTTCCTACCATTTTCTAAAATAGAAAATGTTGTAACAAAACATAATTCAATAAAGCATATACAAATATATTATTCACATTTTTAAATCAATTCTAAAGTATTCACCTATGGTATCCCTAAGTTTACCCTAGGTTATCTTTTAATAACCTAATTCCTAAATTAACTAAACCTCACTTTGATACCAACTATAGCAACCTCTCTTTTTCATGAATGATTATTACATTATTTTTAAGATATATAACATAACAATTAAACAATTTATAATTTAAAGGTTTAGTTTCTTGGTAAAATTAGGGTTATACAATATGATTACATATGAAATTTTAAATATTATTTAAATCCTTTATCATGATCCTCCTTATATAGCCCAAGGACTAGTTAAGTACCACTAAGAGGTGAGGTGAATCATTAGTACAAAATTTTCATGAATTATACTAATTCAACCTCTTAAACTTGTTAATTTCATCAATACACTTAGTATAATCTCATAGACTTACTTTGTGTAAAGAATTCATAAGAGACGGATAGAGTAGCACGCATTGTTTACAAGGTTCGGCTAGAATAGACTACTCCTTTGTATGTTTGGTTATTCCCCCACAAACATGTATTATTCCACTATATTAATAATTATCTATAATTAAACATAGAATTCAATATGCTCCTATGAAAATAAGAATCCACTTGAAGAAACTATAACTCTTTAATAGATGATACAACAAAGGAAGACCTTGTCCTACTCTTGGTGATCTCTACACCAATAGATGTTGGCCCTCCTCTTCAAGAAGATGGATCAACATTTCTATATATGTAATCCCTAAATAACTTCATCAACACTACTAGTCATGAGAATTCCAATATATATTTAGTGATATGGATCTTACTCAGCCTTCATGAATACTCAAGTGCATAGCAGGTTGCCTTTCTCTTCAAAGCTCTGACTCCTTATCTCTCATTATGATAATATATATGGATCTCAGTTAATCTCAAGGATCAATAAAATTATTCATCACCTATATTTTTGTTTTATATTCACAATAAACATCTTGAATATTATCTTCTGTATTTAAAATATGAAACCATCACAATCATAAGATGCTAGTGTGATCTCCACATTTAAACTGGTCAATGATATTCCCTATTTATTTCCTCATTAAAACACTTTTAAATTCATATTAAAATCTTCCTTTTAAATATTCTGAACACTCAATCTATTTCCTTATTTTAGATATCCATAATATCTTATTCTTAAAATTCATTAAAAATATCCACATGCATGGAATCATGCATCTCTAACATGTGGAATTTTCTCTTCTAGTGTGTATCTCATCTTGGAACTTTATTCATCTCTACAGTTATATCAAAATACTCTAGGTCTTGAAGGCTTATGTTTAAGTCTTATTATAAAGGATTAAAACAATTTTCAAATACTTAGGATACAAATACTTTTTATGCCTCAAAGTCTAACAATTGAAAAAGGCTTACAATCTTCAGAAAATTCCTTTGATTAGCATAAAAGGTTTCAGATGGGAAAGACTTACATTCATGCATTTTTCATTCTCAATCAAAGGACTTCAAAAAAGGGACACCATAAATATACTACGTTATATTACATTCCATTTTAATCATTACCCCTTATTTCATTTGAGACACCATGGGAACCAAAATGACCACTAAAATATCACTATGGTGTGGTACTATTATCAGCTTCGTCCTTACACAACAATAACTTGATCTTCATATTGTGAAGGATCATCATTTGATATTAGCTTGAATCATACTGATTCTTTTTTATTATGATATAAATTCATTAAATATCAATACCAAATAATTGTATGAATTATACTTCTTTATAATATATAAATTTTTTGAACTCATATTTTCACCCAATAGACAACCGACTATATATACAACTCAATGGATCAACCATGTGGATCAACCATGGATTGACCATATGAAGTGAATTAACAATTTTTATTAACTATATTTACAAATCACCGAACATGAAAATTGATCATGATAATCATATGGTCAATTATAGTAATGGATTGACCACATGGTCAAATAATTGATCATGTTGATCGACTTCATTTACAACCTTTAGGAAACTTCATAATTTTCTTTAGATTATTTTAGAATTTAATGTCCTTATGCCTTCCTTATTCACTCCTAAGGCCTTCCATATTCCAAGATATTATATATAGTGTTTCTACATCCACCAATTCTTACCTTTAGTTTCCTTTAAGATCAGTACATCAATCTTCACATTTAGAATCTTTAGGATGTTATCCATGAAAATCCTCCAAGTATCACCTATCTCCATATCTAAACACATATTTACATAATGAAAACAAATGTAATAAAAAAAATTTATGATAAAAACTCCCCCTTTTATTATCAATACATCCAAAAACTTATTTTAATATTCGAGTTTCTCTTTCTACCCCTTACTGACAATAAATGCAAAGGGGCAATGGGGACTCCTCATCTCATCAATGTCATCTTTTAACGACATACTCTTCTCCTCTTATTATTTTAAAATCATACCTTGAACCAATTAATATATAATGATGATATCAAATGGTTCCGTTATTAAATATCCTTTAGTTAATCAACACTAAGTCTGCATGGGAAAGATTGGTATATAAAACAAGAGAGATATGACCAAGATTATCAAGGCTATACATAAAATTATATATATTTTATACCATGATCAAAATATAATTTAATTGTTTGATTATATAAATTCATTAAGAAATAAATTTTAGTCTACACACATATCATTCATTAGATTTCATGGGGTTATCCAGTAATTCCACATCATATGTAATACATGGTTTTTGAAAGCATCCTCATATTTTCTCCCACTTAAGGGATATACTCAACTCTTCTACTTAATGGTAGTTGAATCAAAATGAAATCAACATTATTTATGCATAGTAGTGATATCTTAATGCCTATCCTTTAATTACTTTTAGTTTAGCACAAATAAACAAGAATAATAGGGAATAAGGAGAAACCTTTTTGTTCCTCAGAGGATACATTGGGGTTGAGAGTTTATTCTCACCCTTGACTTCTATTTTATTATAAACTCACTATGGGAGGATTTTTATATTGCTTCGGGTTTATAAAACCCTTGACATTGTGTTTTTATGAGGTATGGAGGTTCCAATGGGGTTTTTGAGTTCTTTTTCCCTTTTAATGTTTGTTCTCATGGTTGGTTGACTGACTGTGTGGTCAGTCAGCTTGGTTGTGTGATCACTTGGTTTTTTATTATAATAATTTAGTCTATTCATTTAGTCACTTAGTTTGGTAATGTGGTATCTTGGTTTATTCTTGTGGTAAGTTGGTTTTTTATATAGTCATTTGGGTTGGTCATGCAGTCAATTAGTTTCTTCATGTGGTTAGTTGGTTCCTTCATGTGGCAGATTGTTTCCTCCATGCATTAAATTAGTTTCTAATTATGTTCAATTGGTTCTTCCATATATTATTATGGTTCCTTTTTGTGGTCATTTATTTACTCCTTGTGGTTGGTTGGTTTCTTCTTGCGTCCATTTAGTTCCATTATATGGCCAGTTAGTTCCATTGGACGATTGGTTGTTTCCTTCATATGGTGTGTTAGTTTCTTATTGAGGTCATTTGGTTTCATATTTCGGTCAACTAGATCCTTAATTTGGTCAATTTATTCCTTCATGCGGGCGGTCCCTTCTCAAGTATAGTTCAATAGTTTTTCAAATTTTCCAGTTTTTCAAACTACCTATATTTTTCTAGAATGATGTGAAAATGATTTTAATGTAAAATGTGGTATTTAAAGCATAAATATTTTTTTTAAATCCTTTTTATGGAGATTAAATATGGTATTTTAATTAATTAAATATCATGGTTTTAAATGAGTTTTTCTAGATGTTTTAAATGAAACTGAATTAAATAACAACTAAAAAGGAAGGTTGACCGTGTTAATATTCAAATTTATTTCAAGATCTATATATGGTATCTTAAAGTATGGGGATTTATTGAATTTGAGTATTTTATTATTTTATTTAAGTCTAAATGAATCAAAATATTATTATTGATCCTTGAGAGTTGTCTTCTTTCACCCAGATCCTTCCTTCTTTTGATTCCAAACATGTCTGATATCTCTGTTCCATCTCTATTTTCTACAGTGGTGTGTCACATTTGTTTAACCAATTTATTTATAATTCATATTCCTCCATTATCTTTAAGTGTGGTATGATTAGTCAAGACCTTACCTTTATTATATCTATTTGGTGACATCATCTTATTTCCCCCTATTTTTGGGGCAGTGTTTTTTGGAACCTCTTTTCTAGGAAGGGGGTCCTTATTCTCCTCTTATTTTGGTACATATATGGAATTAGAATGATTTTATTTTATATTAGGTGGGTGCAATTGATTAACTAAAAAATAAAATAAACCTGATTAAATTAAATTAGAAGTGAAGGGGTTCAATCTTATGTGTTTAACTATTACTCTATTATTATCGGTTGTTTTCTCTTGAAACATATAACCTGTTGTGATATGTATGTTGTGGATATTATTAATTGTAAACATTTGTTGTGTATTAAGATACTTTTATGTGTTAAACCCACTATTAATAAAAGTATTAATATGTATATTCAGCAAAGAATTGGTTTCCCCAATAAATCCAGAACTGTGTGAAAATACTTACACACAATAAGAGGATATAATGTAAAGGCCCCCTATAAATGAATTATGGTAAAATATGTGGTTTTCAAATCTATTTTTATGTGTTTATAGTATGTTTTTCATTTTCCTTGTGGTTTTATATCCTTTTTTTCTTGTTTTATAATGATGGTGGTGCCTGATTTAGATGCAGGATATGTTGTGGGTAGTGGATGTTTGGTGGTAGATATGTGGTTGTTGTATTAATATGATGGGTTGTTGTGTAATTACTTGTTTTAGTATCTCGATAGCGATGGAATATGAAATTGGTAATTATGAAGGGTAAATGGTGTGGGATATAATTTACATGTGATAACTGGTTTAGTGAATTGAATAATTATGAATGGGATTAACTTATATGAAAATTAAATGTGGGAATTGTCTTTAGTGTTAATCTTAAAATATGAAGTTAAATGGTTGTTAATTTAATAATCTAGAAATATTCTTGAAACTATAATTTAAAGAAAAAATATATGGTTTGTGTGTGGTTTCCCTATGTAGTAGGTTGCATCTATTTAGTTGTAGAATGTTGTAACATTCGTATGGTATTGATGGTAAGGTGAAGGTGATAGAGTATTGATATGAAAACTTTAGGTCAGACTTTTTTACTATCTATGAATATATTTGTGTATATATATGTATACTTGTACTTTTATGTTAATTTTATATTATCCCCACCTGCATGAGTACTACGTACCAACACCCGAATTTTTTGGGGGTGTTTTCCCCAATATCTAGATAGTGAGGAATATATGGATGATTTCCCCCTCATCCACACTCTTCATTTAGAAGCATTACATGGTAGCAGTACCCAGTTGGTGGTGAGTATTGATTGATGATGTTACAGTTGGTGGAGATTCCCAATGATGAGATGATGTGATATGTTGTGGGGTCATGAATGGTAGGAGTAGGGCATGAGGTTGGTTTTCTTCACATTCATGATACCTTACTTCTCTATTTGTGTTGTTGTTGATGGATGTGTAATGATGTGTATTTGGAATAATATATTTTCATGATGAAATTGATGCCAACACGGGATGTTGTTCCATGTGGTAGGTTGTGATAGGTATGATTTTAACCCAACCCACATTAGAAATGGATGAATATGTGGTGGTGAGGTGTCATGGAAAGGATGGGACCATAAGACATTTGACGTTGGGGGTGAGAGTGGAAACTCAATGGAAAAGTGGATCTGGGGTAACTTTATTGATTTTATAATGTTATTATTATCTTACTACTTTCTTATATTATTTTTTGAGTGATTCATGGTGAGGTTACGATGGATAGATGACTTATCTGGGTGCTTGTTGGTTCTGTTGTTTATTCAGTGGTGCATTAGTATGTTATTTTCACATTTTCATGGGAAACCATGGGTATAAACCTATGAAGTATACATGTTATGATCACTCTATATACATAAAATATTTTTTAGGTTTATAGGAGGGTTTTTGGGACTGATATGAACATTAATATCTTGGAGTTCGGAGCTGTTGTGGGGTTTTTATTGTAGGTTTTCCATTGGATTCACTTTGGAGACTTTATTTTTATTATATAACATACATGGTGGGATGGTTTGGTTTCTTTTATATTATGATACATATATTTTTTGTTTTTTTATCATTTATATTAATCATATTAATATATATGAGGGTAATTCCTCTCATTTTAGTGTTATATACACTCAATGTTGGTCTCCAACACAGGGCCTATTGGAGGTGGAAATCAGGGGCCATGCCATCTCTTCACTTCTATCCTAGGATGGGTAAAAATTTAGGGGTCATGAAATAGTGTCAAAAAGGGTTTAAATTAAGATATATTATATATTTTGGTGTTATGAACTAGTTAGTCTTGCATGAGAATGGTAGGGAAATTGTGATTGTCGAACCTAGTATGTGATTAAGCAAAGAATACTGGATAGGACACCGGTGTTTAGGGCCCCCTATGATTAAACACAAATACCTTAAGCTTATTAAACATTCTAGGAGTGATGATGTTAATTTAAGGGTAGATATTTAAGGGAGGTGCATGAATCATGCTTTTTTTCATTTGTGATTAAACATGCAATTTTTTGGAAATAAAGATGAATTTTTTTAATTAATATAAATATATTAAATCCTACTAGGTTTCAGATTACTTACCTTATGTTTTTAAATAGATTGGTCCTGGTTTTTATCCACATGCATTTTATGAGTTATAGGTTTAGTTGACTGATTTAATTAATCATTAAATTACTAATTCAACAAAGGATGATGATATGTGGTAGAGGTTGTTGTGTGATTTCCAGTGTTAGATTCTAGAAAAATACAATAAGAGTGTCTTAGATATTGAGATAGGTCATTGGATGAATGATCCTGAAATTTCCTTTAGTCTAATTCATTATTGAGTTGAGTAATAGGTTTCATAATAATTTAGTCTGAATCAAGGGGTGATGTGTCAGTAGTGGATGTTGTATCTTAGAGAACAGAATGAATATGATGTTTCTTGGGCCGACTTTCAGAAGGAGATTCATTTTGAGTTCTTGATGTTGAGGATGAAATTAGAAAAGATATAGGATATTATCTCCCTTAATTAGGGGATACTAATCATATGATAACTCAAAATTTGGTTTAAGGACCACCTACATTTTTCTCCCGATATCTTTCCAGACAAGGAGATTAGATCATTGCATCTTAAAGAAGAACTACATCTAGTGATTAGATATACAGTCACCCCTTTTACACTTCCTATGCATCTAATAGTGAATAATAAGGTTGAATTTATTGAGATTAATCACTCATGGGTAGTATTTCCGCGAGAGGGAGTTCATTAGATATTCTCAAGGAGTAGTGATTTAGGCAAGGTATCATGGATGTCTAGTTTATCAAGGTTTTGACCAATATGGAGTCGGTTGATAAATTTTTATTCACACTTTTATAGGGTTTTTAGTTCATAAATTGGGACTTTCCATTTATGTGTTATGCCTATGGTGGTTATGGTCACTATCAGGCTCAATACCCAAATACTTAGGGAGGTCAGTTTGGTTTGGGTGGTCAAGCCCCTTTCTAGATGTAGTAATAGCAAATTTTGTCGGTGTTTTTCCAATATATAAGAGGATATGGAGGTGTTACAGGTTAACCTTAGGATATTCATCATCCTTAGGGACCCAGACTAGATCTTGGCCATAGATTTCTTCAGTAGTGAGGCAGATAATTAGGGAACGAGCATGTGTGTGCAATAGAGGTGCCATTTCTAGAGGGACTGGAAGTTATTCAGGGTACAATCACTTTATCATCTATATTAGTTTATACTTTGATTCATTATATAGATTCACGTTCCTTTTTTACACTATATCTAGTATTCTCATTAGGACTAGAGCTTGAGAGGCTTTTCGTTCCCCTGGTGTTATTCAAAAAAGTTGGAGGTTAGGATTTATTGTTTGATGTGTGTCAGGGATGTAAACTGGTGATAGGGAAACTTCAATCGATGGGGAGTTTCTTCTTATTACATATACATCCCTATAGTTTCATCCTTAACATTTATTAGTTGTACTTTATACTTGAAACTATTGAGTATTTCTGATGTAGATTCATGTTTTCTTATATTTAGGTCCATTGAGTGGTGTTTATTTGTGAATGGAACTATCAAATGGGTAATAGGAATGTAGGGCCTATTATATCTCAGTTATATGAGTTATCTATGAAGACCCAACTAGTGGATACCCCTGGTTTTTTTAAGGAGATTCTTCGGATGAGGTTTTGGAGCTACACCCTTGATACAATTCTAAGTTTGTGATTGAGTTACAACTGTGTGTCTCTCTGATTTTGATAGCCCCTTATCATATGGAATCCATGGATATGCATGAGTTAAGACTCTAAATCAATGATATATTATATAAGGGCTTAATCCAACCTATTTTTTCTCCTTGGGGTGCTCCAGTATGGTTTTTTAAGAAGATGGATGATAGTCTGAGGTTTTTCATGGACTATCAGAAGTTGAATCAGGTGATGGTGAAGAAATATTACCCCCTTCTAAGAATATAAAATTGGTTCAACTAGCTGATGGGGATTAGTTGGTTTTTTAATATTTATCTATGGTGTGGATATCACTAAATTAGGGTGTATAAGGAAGATATCTCGAACAATACCTTTTGGCGTAGATATGGATACATCAAGTTTGTGGTCATGTTATTCGGTGTCACAAATGAACTAGTTGTGTTCATAGGGCTTGTGAACTCTATATTTTATGAGTTCCTAGATCAATTCATAGTCATTTTCATTGATGAAATCCTTATATACTTGAGGTTATAGGAGGGGCATGTTGAGTATCTCAGAGTTTTCCTAAAGTTTCTTCGACACCATCAACTTTGTGTAAATCTATCCAAGTTAATATTATGGAAAATAAAGGTAAATTTACATAGAAATGTGGTGTCTTAAAAGGTTTTGGTCATGGACCCATCAAAGATTTAGATGGTTGTTTCTAGGGAATAACCCAAGAATATGGCACAGTTTTGCATCTTCTTTGGTTGTGTAGGCTATTACCAAAGGCTTTTTTCTAAATTATCACATATTGTAACCTTTTTTATATCTTTTACAAGGAATAAAAATTATTTAATTTGTTTAAAGAAATGTCAGATGTATTTTGACTACCTAAATTTGAGTTTGATCGGTTCCTATGTTCTTTGGTTGCTGGAGGAAGGGGAGATTTTTGAGGTATTTTTTGGAACTTCTCTACTAGGCTTATGATATGTCTTAATTTAGAAAAGGTAAGTGATCACTTATAGGTCTAACTAGTTTCATCCCCATGAATGTAAATATGCCCCTCGTGACCTGGAGTTGATGATGGTAGTGTTTTCCCTGAAGCTATGGAAACATTACTCATTGGTGAGTTCTTTGTGGTCTTCACTGACTATAAGATTTTGAGGTATATCTTCTCTCAGTGAGATATGAACCTACATTAGTGAAGTTAGAAATAGTTTCTATAGGATTATGATTTTTATATTTTCTATGCCCTAATAAAGGGGAATGAAATCACTTATGCACTGAGCTAGAATTCATGAGGAGATGTTGTTTGGGAGTATGAGGATGTATAGAAAGGTATATAAGATATTATAGTTATGTATTTCAATTTAGAGAAAGTTAGTGATATATTTTTTCTCTATCAGATGATAATTGAATTGTATCTAGTGTTGAAGGTGGAGTCTTAGTGGGGAGATGCAGAGGTAGAGGTGATGAGAGACTATTCCATTCTCTGTTGTGTTGGACTGAGGTTGGGGATTTATTTGTCCTTAGTTATAATGTGGTGCAGATCACAAAAGAAAATATCCAGGTGGTTCATGAGGGGATGAAGGTGTTGTAGGACCACTATAAGTCCTACATATATTTTAGGTTGGTTCCCTTTTATTTTAAGGTTTGATACTATGTATTATTAAAGGTTTCCCCTTATTGAAAGTAGTGGAGGTTTGAATGAGGGAGTAAGCTTTATCCTAGATTCATTGGGCCTCACAAGGTATTAGAGAACATTATTAAGGTTTCTTATTAGTTTTCACTCCAACCACGTCTTTAATGAGTTCACAACATATTCCATGTGTCCTATCTTCATCGTTATCTTCATGATTACTCTCATGTCATTGATTAGGAAGATTTGGATATTAAGTATGACACAATATTTTTAGATCTATTGGTTGAGAACCAAGATCATCGGGTGAAGGTGTTTCATGAAAAATTTATCCCCTTGGTTTGTGTGTTGTGGAGGAATGGTGGAGTAGAGAAGAGTACTTGGGAGTGGGAGTCGTAAATGTGTTCCCAATACCTCGAGTTAATTCATGGTTGATCATTCCAGTTTTACTACTTCACTTGTTTCCATTTGGTGAGATTATTTATTTAACCTCATTCTTAATATGAGTTTAACTTTCTCCCTTGGTTGATAATGTCACATGGAAATGTGATTCACTCCTCCGATGTGTGGTTGTATTCTTTTTATAGCGAGATCCTTGAGAGATATATTTGGGTGATAATTTAAATTTCATTTCCTTTTCCTTCTAAGTTTTTTTTATTCTTGAGGATGAAATTTTTTATAAATTTATATAATGTAATTATCTAGGTTTATAAAACCCTTCCCTTTGTGTTTTTTAAGGTGTGTGTGTGTAAAGGGGGGGTGTTTATGGACTTTATCCCTCTCAAATTTCCAAGGTTGTTCTCATGGTTAGTTAACTGACCATATAGTCAGTCAGGTTGGTCATGTGGTCACTTAGTTTATTCTTGTGGTAGGTCTTTTTTTTTGAGTGATCACTTGATTTGTTCATGTAGTCATATGGTTTTTTATTCTGGTTGGTCGATTTTTTCATGTAGTTGTTTGGTTGGTTATCTAATCAGTTGGTTTCTTCATGTGGTTAGTTGGTTCCTTTATGTGGTTGATTATTTCTTTCATGTAGTTGGGTAGTTTATTATTATGTTCAATTGGTTTATTCATTTATTTAGTTAATTTCTTCATGTATTCATTTGTTTCCTTTATGCGGTCAGTTGGTTTCTTCTTACGGTTTGTTAGTTCCTTCATGCAGTCATTTGGTTCCATCTTGTAGTTGGTTGTTTCCTTCATGTGGCCAGATGGTTTATTCTTATAGTTAGTTGGTTTCTTCTTGAGTTTAATCAGTTCCTTCATGTGTTCATTTGTTTCCTTTATGTGTTCATTTGGTTTTTTAACAAGTTTGTTCCCTTCTCATGGTTGGTTCAATAGTTTTCCAAATTTCCCAATTTTTTAAAATACCCTAATTTTTTCAAAAGGATATGAAAATGATTTTAATATAAATTTTAGGATTAAAATATTAAATAAATGTTTTTAAAATCTATTTTTTTGTGATTTAATATAGTATTCTAATTCCCAAAATAATGTACTTTTAAATGCGTCATTACATGTGTTTAAAATGAAACCGAATTAAATAACAATTAAAAATGAAGGTTGGATTTATTAATATTTGGAGTTATTTTAGGATATATATCTGGAATCTTAAAGTATAGGGATTTCATCCATTCATGTATTTTCTTGTCTCCTTTGAGTCTAGACAAACTATAACCTTATTCTTGATCCTTTCTATTTGTATACTTTCACCCAAAGCCTTCCTTCTTGTGATTCTTGGTGTGTTCAATGTCTCAGTTACCTCTCTATTTTCTATATTAGTTTTTCACGTTTGAGGTAGGATTTTGTTTCTTTTTTTTTCCTCTGTTCTCTATAATTTTTATATAATTGATTTATCACTTTAATTTTTTATATCTAGGTGGTGACATTATCTTATTTTTCCCTAATTTTTGGTGTAGGATGTTTTAGAACTTTTTTCCAAGTAGGTGATTCTTATTCTCCACTTATTTTGGTGTATCTATGAAATTAAAATACTATAATTTTCCAATGGGTGGGTGGTACCGATTAACTAACAAATATAATGAACTAATTTAAATTAAATTTGAAGGTAAGGGGTGAAATTTCATGCATTTAACTATTTTCATACTATATCTCGTTATTTTCTATTGAAACATATAATCTATTATGATGTGTATGTTTTGGATACTATGAATTGTAAACCTTTATTATTGATTGATAATATTTTTTGTTTTAAATATTCTATTCATAAAATTATTAATATGTATATTTGAATAAGAATTTTTTAATCATGTAAAGATAGACATGTGTGAAAATACCTATGCATGAGAAAAGGATTTAATGTGAATTCCCCATGTAAAGGAATTGTGGTGAAATATGTGGTTTTTAAATATTATTTTGTGTTATGATAATATGTTTTTTATTGGCCTTGTTGTTGTGTGACCTTTTTAAGAATTTTCAGATGATGGTGGTGAACAGTTCATATCTAGGATATGTTGTGAATAGTGGATGTGTGGTGTTATATATATGGTTGTTGTAGTAATATGATGGGTTTTTGTATGATTCCTTGTTGTATTATCCTAGTAGCGATGGAATATAAAATTAGTAATGATGAATGGGTAATGGTGTGGGATTGAATTTACATGTAATAATTGGTTTAACAAATTGAATAATTATAAACAAGCTAAACTTAGATGGAAATTAAATAATGGTGTTGGATTTAGTGGTTTTCTTAAAATATTATATTAAATAGTTGTTAATGTAATAATCAAGAAAGATTCTTGAAACTGCAATTGAAATAAATGACATTATTAAATGGTTGTTAATGTAATAATCAAGAAAGATTCTTGAAACTGCAATTGAAATAAATGACATTGTGGGTTGTTTGTGGTTTCTTTGTGTGGTAGGTATCATCTAGTTTATGGAATAATGTGGTAACATTAGTATGGTATTTATGATAAGGAAAAGGTGATGAAGTGTTTATGTGAAAATTTTAGGTTGGGATTGTGTGTTGTGTGTGTGTGTGTGTGCGTTTGTATAATTTTACTTTCATATTAATTTTATATGAACCCCACCCATGTTGAGTATTATATACCAACACCCAGATGTTTTGGGGTGTTTTTCCCCAATATCTATATGGTGAGTAATGGATGGTTGATTCCCCCCTCTTTCATGATCTTACTTCAGTGATATTACATGGAATAGGTACTCAGTTGGCGGCAAGTACTAATCGATGATGTCACATTTGGTGGTGATACCCAATGATGAGAGGATTTGATATGTAATGGAGGTCAAGCATGGTAAGAGGAGGGCATGAGGTTGATGTACTTCATTTTCATGATTCCATACTACCTTGGTTGTGATGTTGTGGATGGATGTGTAAGGATGCGGTAGTGGAATGAGATATGTGAATTATGAAATTAATGCTATCATGGGATATTGGGCCCTACAAGATGTTGGGGTAGGTATGGTTTTGACCCGACACACATCAAAGATAGTTGGATATGTGGCGATGAGATGGCATGCAAGGGATGGGAGTACATGATGGTTGACATTGGGTGTGATAGTAGAAACTCAGTGGGGAAGTGGTGTGGGAACCTTTATTGGTGTTCTCTTGTTATTATTATCTTACTATTTTATTGGGTTATTTAATTAGTGATCCATGGTGACATTATGGCAGTTAGATAACATGTATAGGATCTTTTTGGTTCTTCTGTTTGTTCACTAGTTCATTAGTATTATGTTTTAACATTTATATGGGATATTATAGGTATAATCCTAGAGTATACATTTTATACTCACCCAACATATATAAACTATTATTTAAGTTTCCATGAGTGTTTTGAGGATTGAGATATAAATTAATATCTTGGAGGTCATATCTATTGTGGGGTTGTTGTTGTAGGTTCCCCTTTGGTTTTACTTTGGAAAGTTTAATTCTATTACCAAACTTACATGGTGGGATAGTTTTGGTTTCTTTTATATTATGAGACAAATTTTTTTGGTGGTTTTTTATCTTCTCTCCGGATCCTTTTCATATACATGAGGGTAATGCCTCCCATTTGAGTTTTCTATACCCTCAGTTCTAGTCTCTAACTCGGGTCCTTCTAGAGGTGGGACTTGGGGTTCATACCTTCTCTTCAATACCGACCTAGGAGGGGTACCACTGGATGGGGTTCATGATAATTTTTTTCACTCATTTTAATATTTTAAGCTTTAATGGATTTATTGTCTTCTTTCTTCCTTTGAACTTATTCTTTATAGGGACTAATTCTCTCTAACTCAATTACCAATTCAACCTCATTTACTCTTTCTTGCATCTCCCTTTTCATACTCCCCTCTTGGGCTAGTATTATTTTCATGAAATCCATTATTCCATTCCTAGTTTTTTCACACCTATTGCACAAATTTCCTTGAATTTTCAGATCCCCATTTGTGTAAAATATCTCATTAGATTCGGTATCATCACTAAAAATAATTTTCTTTCCTTTAACTTAAAAAATCACTTATTCTTTTTTTTCATTTGTTTGGCATGGACACTTGTTCAAGCCACACTATCAATCACCCCTTATTGACATCCTTAGTTTCTTTAGTATTCTCATTTAGCTTCTTGGTAGACTTAATAGTGTATTAATTCTCTTTGACATCATAGAAAACTTTTTCAAGAGTCTAGTTATGTATACCTTAGAATAGTGACCTTTTCCATATGTACCACACTCTTCTTTAAAAGATCTATGTTATTTTGTTGGAATAATTTAGTTCATTCCTGAAACTATCAAGATTATACTTTAAATTATTTCTTGAATACTCACCCAAGCTCCCTCTTAGTTATTAAATTGTATATAATAATAACATATTAAATCAACGAGTGAAGGTTTTGTATTTATACCTTCTAAAACACATATAAAAACCTCTGAAATTGGATCTTCCACTTCGATAAGAGATCTGTCCAGAATTCTTATATTTTTTTCCTGCTACAAACCAAGACTCTTTATGCCTAGGGGTAGTGGGTTTCTTGAATTTTTCACTTCCTTCAATAGGTAATAGTGTCTATCATCATCCTTCTTGGTCTAACACCTCTCAGAATCCTTTTTTTCTCTTGTACTATAATAAATTCATGGCTTATATTGAGAGATATTATGTTTAGATTTCACTTGCCTACCAGAGCCCATATTATCACTAAATTGGGAAGATTCACCTTTAACCTCATTAATCTTGTTGAATTATTATTTAAATTTTTCCATATCATTTTGAACAATGAGACATATTTATTATGTGTCTCTCATGTCTTCTTCTCTTATAGTCATCTTATCCTCAAATTTACTGATAATATTCTCTTGTTCAGCTTATCTAAGCCTGTTCTTCTTGATCTTATCAACATAGGTTGATTCTTTATTGATAAAATACTATTTTTCTTCATCCTAATTATATTTCTTCTTAAATATATTCCTTTTTCTTTATTAATTTATGTCATCCAATCAATACAAGGTTCCAATTTTCTTTTTAGTTCCTACTCAAGTTATATCATTTCTTCTTCATCATCATCACTCATTGATGAGTCAAATCATTTATCAACATGAGAAAATAAAGTGACTTCATTATAAAAAATTATAGATGATCCACCCTTCTATTTATTGCTCATAAAAATTATTCTTTTGATTATTTAATGCTTATTTTTGTTTCGTACACTTTCTTTTTTGTGTATTCTAATATTCCTCATCTGATTTAGATTCTTAAACCTGCTTATTTGGAAAATATTTTTCAATATAACTAATATCATCACAATTATAACATCTAAGTAATTTATTGCCTTTTGCTTTTTATTTTCACTTCTTAAATTTATTTGATAAAATAAAAAAAATTAGTTTAATTCTTCCTTATCCTCGTCATCATCTGGATCACTTAGTCTATAAATATCTTCCTCATTAAATTTTCCTTTTATCATGTCTTCATGGGATATCTCATATTTTTCTTTCTTTTTGAAGGATTGATCCTTTCTAAGTTCATAATAAATTATTTTATTATATAACTCATAAATTATTAGATATTATCTATCTTCCAGAGCTAATACTTTTGGATCAAACTAGTTTAGAAAATTCCTCATTGGTTTTTTGAAAACTATGGACTCTTTTAGTTTCTATCTAAACCTTAAAATATTATTGAATATCTCATTTACTTAGTTGAAATAACTATCAATATATTCCTAATAATCTATTTAAATATCATTAAACTTTTTAAGGATCATTACCTTTGTAAATATATTCTCTGATAGGTATATCAAGATGCAATTTTGAGCCTTTCAATCTAACTCCAAATTTATCTTATCGACTTGACTCATAGAAGAACCTTTATAAATTGTCTAAAAACCCTCTATGGTGTTATCTCTAACTTTTATGCCAAGTGAAAGGAGGTATATCAGCATCATATTCCTCCAATTGTGGTAGTTTGTACCATCAAAGCTGGGTACTTCTCAATTATTTATAGGATTTAAATTCTCCATTTCTCAATAATATATTCCCTAGATGTTTATAGGGAACATAGATTCTTTGATACCAATTATAGTGCCCAAAAACCTTTTAGGTTCCATTGAGATTTGGGTTGAGTCACTAGCGTACATTTTTCATGAATTCTCTTAATATAACCTTTTAAACTTTAGGGTTTTTGATCAAATAAGTAAAATCTCATATCCTCACCATGTGTGCTGAAGTAAAAGAGAGAGAGAGAGAGAGAGAATCACACTATATTTACAAGATTTGACAATAATTACCTATGTATTTTCATGTTTGGTTATTCCCCATAAACATGGATTCATCCTCTATTTTTAATAATTTTATAAAACCAAACATAGAATCAACTATAAGAAACTAAAACTCTTTAAAATATGGTCTATTAAAGAAATACCATAGCTTAATCCTAGTGATCTCTACACCACTGGATGTTGATCATCCTTCATGACTTTATAGATCGACAAGTCTACATGTGCACTCCCTCAATAACTTTAGTATCATTGCTAATCTTGAGAATTACTATAGATATTATGTGACTTGGATCATCCTCAACCTTTATGAACACTCAGGTTCACAAAAAATCACCATCCTCTTTAATGGATCTCACCTTCAACTCCTTCTCTCTCCTTGATAATAATGTATCAGACTCTTAGTTAATATAAAGGCTTGAACATGTTCTTTATCACTTTTAAAGACTTGAGATATTTTATTCTTTTAAATATACATGAAATACACTACTTTAAACTCATTCAAAATCTCCAAATACATGGAATCATGAATCTATTCCATATGGACCTTTCTCTTATAATGTGAATTGAATATCGACACTTTCTTCATCTCTATAGTTATCTCAAAATACTATAAGCCTTGAAGTATTATGATAAAGTCTTATAGCCATTTCTAAAGACTTATGATGAAAATACATAAGATGGATCAAAGTATGAAAATTGATAAATGCTTATAGTTTTTTGTGAATTATTACAATCAACATCAAAAGGTAATAATGGGAAAGATTTATGTTCATGAATTTTCCATTCTCAATCATAAAACTTTACAAAAAGGACATCATGGATGGACTAAAATTTGGTCCATACCATTTTTTCCATTACTAATTATTATTTCATCTGAGATACCATGGGATCCAAAACACCCACTAAATTATTACTACTACACGGTGCTCTTATTAGCTTCATCCTTACACAACAATAGCTCAATCTTCATTATGTGAAGTCTCCTCATTTGATCTTAACTTAAATAAAAATAATTCTTATTTATTGTGATAAAAATTCATTGAAGACCAGTACTAAATCATCATATAAATAAAAATTATTTAGAATATAAAAATTCAAGAAACTCATTTTTTTCATCCATAAGATAAGCGACTGCATGTACAACTCAATGGATCAGCTTCGAGGATTGATTATATGAAGCAAGTTCCAATTGGTCAACTGCATGAAGTGGTTGCACCATCTAGATCAACCACATGTACAAATCATTGATCATGTAGATCGACTGTTCTAATTAGAAAATCAACCATATTAATGGATTGACCACATGAAAAAATAATCTACTTTTTCAATTGACCACATGTACAACCTTTATGAAGCTTCACAACTTTCCTCAGAACCTTTATGTAGTTCATTACCTTAAGCCTTCTTCAGTCACTTGCAAGGCCTTTCATCTTCAAATATATTGTAGATATCATCTCTACATCCACCAAAACTAGATATTAATTCTGTGAATATCAATACATCAATAAATATATTTAGAATCTTAAGGGTGTGATCCATAAAAAATCTCTTAGGCATCACCTTTATCCATCACAAAACACATATCGAAATTTTGAATACAAATGAAATAAAACACTTTGGGAATAAAACTCATAAAATATTTAAAAATAATCTTAATAAGTATAATCACCTAAGGAAATTCATCAAAGAAACAGTGATTCAAAATCCTAGTAAGGGGAGGAATAATAGGGAAGGTATATGAGACATGAATCAATATAGTATATGGGTGATCATAATCATTATCATCACATCATGGGTAAAGGATCATCATTATAAAAATGAGGTAATCATGTTAAAGGGACATGAAATATTTCATATTCATAATAATGAAGCATAATTACATTATTTCCAAATCCTACACATAAATTATGAACAAATATAGCATCATTTACATGCATAACATGTGTAAAAATCATCACTTCATAAATTGTGGAAAAAGATAACTTCATATTCACACATAATATAAATAATCTCATGATATATATCTCAATGCATAATTAATTATAGTCATATATAATTTCTATCCAACCACTCACATCATAATATACTCATAATCATTCATATCACATAGAAAGGAAAACATCCATTAATCTTAAACATGATATAAACCTATGAGAAAAGAATAAGTTCAATAGTTCAGTCATAAATCATATATCAGAGAATATACTTATAGGTTCACAAAAGAGGAAGAGGAAACATTATTCTCATCATAAAATTGAAACATTATTCAAGAATATATCATGTCTTTTGGTGATAAGAATAAATAAACATAAGAAGAATTAATGGGAGATTTTTTTAAAAAGGCCCTAATCAAAAATCATGAAATAGAATGAGAAATAATTTCAATAAAGTAGAATCATGAATATCCCTTGAATAAAAAAAATGGAAATAAAAGTGATATAAATTTAGAATAAAAATTTTAGTATAATCATGGTGAAAATATATAATAATATAAGATAATCTCAAAAGATGGGTTGGGTTCAAGAGTCCTCTTACCTTGGGTCCTATTTTATTTCTTCTTGTTTAAGCCTCATGTATAATAAACTTATGTTTATTACAAAACTAATAAATAAGTGTATTATATTAATTTATGTTATTCTTTTTCAATTAAAACCATTAAAATTATTGATATTTTTTAGTTAATGATGAATGGATTGTCTGGTAAGTTTCTTTAAATTATCTCGTTTTCATTTAGGTTTCATTATTTTGATTCTTTATTATTTACATTTTTATAAATTTACATCCATAAGATTAGAATAAATTAAAATAAATTTATAAATATAATATATAGTTTATACTAACCAACCATCAAGGCGGTGATAAGTAAATCATTGAAAAATTCCTCATAGGCAATGAAATTGAAAGTTAACGGGGTAAGTGGGTGGAGAGAGAGTATATATACTTTAAATGAGTTAAAATAGTTATAATATATCATAATAATAATATTTTGTTTACATAAAAATTAAATAGTTTAATAATATATAAAATGAAAAGAGATTGGTAGAGTGGAAATAATAAAATGAAAAAATGAAAATAGAGGATTGTGAGATTATCTCTTCATTGAAGTGTACTCCTTTATTATGACACTTCAGACTTGAAGGCTTGGGGTGGAATGGAAAAAAAATACCCCTAAGGATACTAGTAGTATTATAAGAACTAAAATGGGTATATAGTGGGAATTTAGAAGTGAATGGGAAGTAACTTCCCAAGGTGAGGGAGAGGGGGTATTTATACTTGAGGGGAGGGGTATTTTTAGGATAAAATATTGAATAAATTATTATTTTCAAAGTAAAACTTATAACAGTGGTATTGTTAAAATTATGAACTATATTTTATTAATAATATAAATTTTTATGACATTAAAATCAGTTATATAGTGAATTTATTATTTTATATGAAAGGAAAGAAGAAAAATGAAAATTGTTTTTTAATAGAGTACTATACATTTTTAAACATTGGAAATTAATAATTAGGTTTTTAAACTATGTTTAATGTTTTTAAATAAATAATTTATCTTATTAATACAATTTTGGGTCTATATAAGTATTTAATTATTTATTAATTCATTATTACATCAATATTATATTGTAAAACATCAGTATTTTCAAAAACTGTATTTATACTATTCACTTAAAAATTCATATTTTTCAGAAAATTTCCAAAAAATAACCCTTAGACGATTTAGATATTTTGATTCCATAAATGAAATTTATTTTATCAAAATAATTTTATAACTTATTTAATTATAAAATTAACATAAAAATATGGGTTTTTTACAAAATAAGTTAAAATACACTTTATTAAAAAAAGTGCACTTATACTTTCTTTGAGTTTATAATTTGAGTATTTATATTTTGGAATTATAATATATTATATTACATTAATGGGGGTACAATATATTTTGGAATTATAATATTTATATTTACTTAATTTATTCATAGTAAATATTATTTACATTTTATTTTACTATTTTATTAGTTAAGTTACTATTCTAACAATCAGATTGCTAGTCTAACAGTCGGGTTTCCATTCCTAATGGTTAGATTAATTATTCAACAGTAATATTGATTTTATAATTCTTATAAATACCTATTATTTCCTTTATTTATCATTCATTTCAATTCATCTCAAGGTTTTATATTCTTTATTTTTCAAATGTTGATTTCATTACCAATGTTTTGTTTATTTTTTACAATATTCTTCACGAGTGTGATATTTATAGAGGATTAAAATGATCCAAATTTTCTTATTATAGTTATTTTTTATGTTTATTATCCCATTGTACTACTTTCAGTTTTATTAGGTATATTTATTCTCTAAATTTAATGTTCTAAATTATAATGAAATAAATTATTATTGGTTTTTTATTATATATTTCATTTGTTTTATACTATATCATATTTATAAATGGGACACATTGTTTATTAATAAGGTTAATTACATATATAAAAGTATGAATCCTTACAGTTTCCCCCAAGATACTCAAAAAGGGTATCAAATGAAGTAAATATTTTGTTGTTTGACATCAGGAAGATGATGGGAGGATGTCATTAAAGCTGACTAGTAAGACCCTTGTCTCCCAAGGTAAAGGTTTTATTAAAGATTTCACATTTTTTAATTTTGGATGAGGTTTTTTTAGAATTTATGTTTAATAGGGAATAGAAAGCATCATGAATCCATGAATATTATCATCACTCAAAGGGGGAGTAGGAAGCTAGGGAGTGGGAAGCATCATGAATCTATAAATCTGACCATCCCATAAAGGGGGTATGAAGTGGGGAAGTATGAATCAACATGATGATGTGAATGAATTTTGGATTCATGATAGTGTTCCCAAAAAAACAAAATGGATATATTGTTAGTATTCAAATGATTTTTGGTGTTGGATGGTATTTTTAATAACTTCAACTCTAATAACCTAGAGTCAGTGTTTATTTTATTACATTAGCATAGATACAAATGATCTAATCCCAAATGATCAATAAGTTTAGTATTCTTATAGAACTAGAAACATACATGAAACCCATTTTAAATTGGAGATAAAATATAAAACATGGAAAATTTAAATTCTCAAAATCCTTGAAACTCATTCAAATAATTCATTTTAATATCCTAGAAAATGAATAAAAAATAATGTTGATTTAAAATGATCATTAAGGGTTTTGTACAGCGGAATCTATCACATGAAAATAAGATATAATCAATATATAAAGGTAAATAACTAAAAACACATGTCATTTAAGTAATAACATGAGTATGAAATGCATCCATGGAAAATATTAATGAGGTAATCTCATGGATAATAAAAAATAAATTCATAATGAAGGAAATGCATAATATTGGATGTTGTAACATCTTGGATTTTCTTAAAGGTATGGTCCAGGGATCGTTTAAAGACAGAATCCCCAAAATGGGAAGAGGTAGATTGGGCCACACAGTTATATGAAACCATTCTTCCCATCCTGTATGGTTTCACTAAACTATGTGGTTGCATACATTAGGGTGCAAAGGGCTGCACAGTTTGTTTGTAACTATGCAACCCATGGTGCACGACCGTGTGACCACCTATAGGTTTTAGATAGAGATGTTTCACATGGTTTATATATTATTAAATAAATTTTTCACCTAATCATGCAATGTTCCCATTTGAAGTAGTGAATGACATGCATTTAGTGCATGGTTTGTCCAACCGTGCGGCCAAACTGTGCGCAGTGTGTTTGGGGGTGAAACTACCATCCTACCACTATTTAATGATTTAAACCTCCATATTTTCTTTTCTCTTCTTCCTCTAGAAGTTTTGTCTTCTCCATTTGGTGCATGGTTCTCCTCCTCCTCAAGAACTAGGTATCAACCCTATACCCTAATTTCTCCTCTGAATTTCTCACCATCAAAATCATTGGATCCTTATTGGTAAGCTCCATCTTCCTCTCTAATCTAATTCAAGATTCCTCATCCATCTGATGCACTATTTTTGTGTGATGGATTTTTACTTATTTTTGGGGTATTTGAAAAATATTTTGATTCCTTCTATTCTAGTTCGATTCAAGCCTCGATAATAGACAAGCTGAGTTCTACTATGTTGAGGTAGGTGATCTAGGTCCTTTTTGCTGGTTTCGTCACATTTTAAATAATGTTTCATTGTACCGCATGATAGATCCTCCCAACGATGCTCCATTATTACTTAATAAATCAATTAAAATGGTTTTCTATGTTTTTTTACACTACCATGTGAAAAAAACCCATTTGTGGGGTTTTTCGCCTTGTTTTTGGTCACCCCTTTGGGTGTTACACCTTAAATGAACAATTTCCCAATAACTTGAGTTGTGAACTACCATGTATGTGTGAGTTTCCCATTTTTTAAATGAATTAAATCTATAAGGGAACTGTGGTATTTTGGTGGGATTTCTATGATTATTGACTTATGAAATTTCTTTCCATTTATACAATGCTAGGTACTTTATACCTCGAACTCATTACTTATGCTAAAATTAGGTGGTTTTGAATTGAATGGTATGTTTAGTAAATATTATTAGCATGGGATATTGAATTGACATTGATGAAATGTGATTGTAACTATACTAGGCCTTGTTTCCTATTCCTCATGCCATGCATTTCTCATATTTAATGCCTTGAACCTTTACCATATAAATTGTTCCATGTTTTTTTGGAATTAATTTCTTAGTTTAGTTAATTTGTGAGCATGTGATATTAAGATGCTTCATTTATGGCATGCTATTATATAAATCTTATGCCTTGTGATATGTGCTTGGTTACCATGTCTCACTTTCTATGGGATGGGAGAGAAAATGGGTCCTAATTTTAGGACGCCATGGATGTGTTCGGATGGTTTTACTTGATGCACTAGGAGACATGTATTTTCCTGCCATGTATAGACTCTCCATGAAGATTTTATACATACTCATGAGTGACATGGTTCCCTGGGGGGGAATCAAGGATAGAACCATGGGAAAGATAGCTACACCATGCACCAGGTGATACCTGACCCCCTATGTGAGATACTTGGTATAGGCTCAGAGTCACCATACCTCGAGTGATACAAGGGACACTGTATGGATTGCCTTAGACAGAATCAGAGGTATTGGTTATGTCAGATACACCTATAGAAACCCTTTAGATTCTAATTATATCACCTTAGACAGGCTTGGGACTCCATCAATAGATTTTATGGATTGATTGATTACGTGTTCACATGTGATGTATCTCCTTATATCATGAGCATGCTTATATTATGACATGGAAATGTGACCTCAAAGATAAAGCATAGGCTTGGGGTATTATTCTACATTGGTTGATTATTTTGTATTGTCCCTTATATACATATTATGACTTGCATAGGTACCTCTTCAGACATATAGCTTAGGCTAAAGCAGGTGGTATCAGTCAGGTGTCCATTTAGGAACCCGGGCCAAGGTGTTTATTATTTAAATGTCTATTTCTTGAAATTTATTATTATGGAACACTATCATTTATTTACTGCATGAAATGGATCAACCTAAACATCGTGTGTTCTGGTCTACTGAGATTGTATCTCACACCCTTATTAGGATGCCCTTGGCACCCAAGCAGATTTTATGATCATAGGTATGGATAAAGGGAAGGTTGTGACTTACAATGCTTGATTGCTTTATAGATTTAGGATGGATCACAGGGCAGAGGACTAAGCCTATTCTCTATATACTTATAGTATAAATTTTTTCTATTTGTATATTTTTTCCAATATGTAGTATATACTTGTATCCCCAGCTCCCCATACTCACATCTATGTATAAACACATGAAATATCATCTTCATCATTGTATCTATTATTGATATTCAGTTTCTACCAGTGGTATATTTCTCTTGCACGGTCTACTTATTAATTCTTATACTAATGTACATTTATAATTATGCTTCCACTATTTATTACCTATAGTTTATTATTTTGTATGCTCTGATATATGAGGGAATGGTCTCCCCACAGACACACCCTAGTCCCTTGCTGCTAGTCAATAGCCTATGGCATTTAGGGAGAAGTGCTTGAGGTATTTTGGCCCACCACCTCAGGGCACTATTGCGTGACACCTGGTGTGGGATGCTACAAAGTGGTATCATAGGTTTTTTTCCTTTTTTCTTACTGTTTTGATTTAGATGGGAGACTAGAATGTTGGGATTTAAAAATGACCATGTGCTTGGATGCAGCTAAGCCACGTTTAAGGAAAACCCAAATTACCTGGGATGGGAAATTACAGTTATTGATTATGCCCTTTATATTTGATACAACTTCACTATTGGGTGACACACTTATTTTATGATGATATTATATTAGTATTACCAGGATGGTGATTTCACTATTTTGGCCTGATGATATGAGGGAAAATGTAATAATGCATCATACTAGGCACCATAGGATTAGATGGCATGAATTAGGCCATGATATGTCTATTTTTTTCATGTATTTCCTATTTTCATTTGATTGATGTTTTTGCCTTGGTTATTGTTCCTTTTGGTGCCTAATTTTTTAAATTTATAGGAATGTTCCAACCCTTCTTTTAGAAACATGTTATGATTTGGATTAAGTGGACACCCAATTTCAATTCATAAGGTGTATAGGAACTTATGAATTGGAATGGTGATCCACCTAATTAAACTAAATTAAAAAGTTGATTAAATCCTTAAATTAATTAAAATGAAAACCTCCTTTAAAATGAAATGGTCGTTATAAAATCTTTCTTGAGGAGTGTGCTTGGAAATTATAGAGTTATGCCACCGCGATATCCTCATTATGTATTCCAAGAGAGTGGTGATGAGCATACTTCAGAGGTGTTGGGCCCTAATCCACCTATTATACCTCATGTAGCACCACATGAGGTACCTTTTATTGATCTTCCATTTGGCGTCGACACCCAATTCTATGAGAGATTTGTCAATTTTATGCAGTATGTTCAAGGTGCTCCCTAGCTTTCCCCTATTATGGTAGAGTTAACTCAGGACTTTCAAAAATACCATATTCTCACATTCTTGAAGGATGGAGGACCTTGTGCTATAGATTCATGGTTATAATCCATGGTTTTTATCTTCAACCATACTGAAACGCCTCCAAAGAGGATGGTTAGGCTCACTACCTACATTTTACATGACTCCAACAAGCTCTGGTGGGACTTCATATCTCAGTATGAGCATCATTGAGGTATGGTCTAGGAAGACATTCAGATGGCCTTATATGATCACTTATTCCTATAGACTATAATGGTGGACCAATATAGGGAGTTCATGCATCATTAGTAGGGATCTATGACTATATTAGAGTATTCTTGTGGTTTTATCGAGCTCTAGTGTTTCACTCCTTCGCTGAGTTATGACGAGTTTATGACTGTGATGTGCTTTGAGGATGGTTTTGGGCATGTTGTCTACTCATAAGTGAACATATTTCATTTGATTACCATTACATAGATAGTGAAATAGGCCCTAATAACATAATGTAATCTCAAAGAAGCTGACAGTGTGAGCCAGAGCAGTTCAGTTCTGAGATAGAGTGACGGTTATTTTGGAAGTTGAAATCATCGTTTTGAGGGTACATGTGGGGGTAGTGCTATCCAAGTGACATAAATTGAATCTATTGTGTGTCTCTAGTGATTTAGGCTAGACAATAAGAATCCCCAATGCACGAGGAACCAAATTGAGTACTGATATTGTGGTAGGATTGGTCATCTTCAGTGCTTCTTTCATTCCTTCATGCCAGTATCCAGTGAGAGGAGATATGTATCTACACCTATATAAAGTAATGGATCCACGAAACTATGTTATTATAGGAGTTTCACTTATACTATTTGATCAGGATAAGGTATTAGTGGTCATGGTTGAGGCAGTAAGGCCCTATATCTTCAGTGTCATAAGAGTGGATCTGCTTAGGCTAGTCTAGCAGTATCTCAGGGCCGCGGATCGAGCCATATGTATGCAGTGTATCCAAAACCAAAGGAGTAGAGTCTAGGGACATCTATGTTTATAGGTACTATTCTTGTGACCTCTACTTTAGTTTCATCCCTTTTTGATATAGATACATCACACTCTTTCATATCTTTTGTAGTTGTAGAAAGCATTGGTCTTGAAATAGAGTACTTATGTGGCATCGTGTCTCTCGAAACACTATTAGGAATTAAAATAGTGGTAATATGATAGTTTTAGGAGTTCCCCCTTAAAATAGATGGGTGTCATTTATTTTGGAGTTTCTTTATCCTCGAAATGACCATCTTTGACGTCATTCTTGGTATGGATTGGCTTGTTCCCTACCTTTCCTAAGTGGATTGTTATCATCACCGAGGGTCCTTCACATCACCTAAGGGGAAAAAATATATCCATATAGGTTAATGGGATATACAGGAAAGACAAGATGGACCCAAACTTATGGGGATAAGAAGAGTGACTATCTAGCTGGCTAGTCTCTTTATGGGCAATCAAGGAATGAAATTAGTAGAATCCCCTCCTATTGTAGATCATTTTAGGGATGTCTTCCCTGATTATTTTTTCAACTTTCCTCTTCATAGAGAGGTTTATTTCACCATAGAACTAGTTCTAGGTGCTTCACTAGTGTCCATTACTCTATATAGGATGGCACTAACAGAGCTCTAGGAACTCAAAAGGTACCTTGAAAACCTGAAGGCTACGGGTTTTATCAGACCCAACCCATATTCATGGGGTTCACCGGTCCTTTTTTTCAAGAAGTCAGATAGTACACTTTAATTTTTCATATATTACCACTGATTAAACTAGATTAATGTGAAGAATAAGTATCCACTACCTCATATAGATGACCTCTTAGACCATATCTAGGGAGCAACTGTTTTCACCAAGATCTATTTGAGGTTTTTCTACCATCAGGTTCATGTGACTCCTCAGATATACAATGTACAATGTTTCGAAGCAATTATAGCATGTACAAGTATTTGGTTATGTTGTTCGATTTGAATAATGTGCTGGAAGACTTTATGGATCTGATGAATCTGTTTTTTTACCCGTATCTTGATTCCTTCATGATAGTCTTAGTAAACAGAATCTTAGTGTATTCACGTACTAGACATGACCATACCAACCATCTTGATATCATGATTAGTACACTAAGAGAGCACTGACTATATGGAAATATCAATAAATGTCACTTTTGTATTAGTGACGTTCACTTTTTAGATCACGTCATATCTGAGGCAGGCGTATCTGTTGACCCAGAGAAGGTGAGTGTCATGGTTTCCTATGATCAGCCCAAGAATGTGTTCGATATATGAAGCTTCTTGGGGCTAGCTGGAAATTACAGGTGATTCATCCAGGACTTCTCCTACTTAGAAGTTCCTATTACAGACCTGACTAATAAGGGGGTGTAGTTCTTATGGTCTAAATCTTGTGAGACAACTTTTCAGGAATTAAAGGGAATACTCACTGTGGTGCTGATCATGATTCTACTAGATTTGGGTAGTAGTTATACAATCTATTTTGATACTTCAGGATTTGAGATTAGTGTAGTTATAATGTAGGTTGATCGAGCTATGGCATATGGGTCCAAAAAACTAAGGCCTTATGAGTAGAATTACCTAACACATGATCTTGAGCTAGAATCTTTGGTCCATGATCTACACTGTTATAGGCACTACCTATTGGGTGAGTGATTCATTGTCTACATGATTTATAAAAGTCTAAAATACATCTCCACACAGCGAGACTTGCATCTAAGGTAACACAGGTGGGTGTAATACCTATAGTAATTCAACTTTGAGCTGTCTTAACACATAGAAAGATTAATTTCATAGTTAATGCCTTGAGCTGGAAGAATCGGATGCAAGCCATCAAGTCAGCCAGTAGTGAGTGGCAGCTGATGGCTCTATTTTCTGAGATGCACCTAGAGGTTCATGAATAATACAAGAAACCAATTATGTAATCTCTAGTAGTGACATCCACTATTCTGGAGTGATTCTAAATGAGATAGTTATCTAATTATGATGGCCTCAATTGAAGGAGAGTGTCATAGGAGAAAACCCGCCTCCTGGTTGGGTTGTGGATGGAAGTGAGACCTTTCTCTTCCCTGGGCATGTATGGGTGCCTTCAGATATATGGTAAGATCTGATGAGGGAATCACATGCCTATATTTGGTAAGTTCATCCTAGGATTACCAAGATGTGCATCGATATACGTCGCCAGTATTGGTGTCTAGGTATAAATATGAATATATAAGTTTTCATTACTCGATGCTCTACCAGTCAGTAGGTGAAGGTAGAGAACTAGTGAACTTCTAGACTTATGCAGCCTCTCTCCATTCCTAAGTGTAAATGGAATGAATTTACCATGGATTTTATGACAGGATTACTGAGATCCCATCAAGGCGGTGATGCGGTATGGGTGATCATCAACAGGCTGACCAAGTTCGCACACCTCTTATCAATATGGGAAACCTTATCTATTAATGATTTAGGTAGGATTTACATCCGAGAGATAGTGTGACTTCATGATGTACCTCGTTCTATCATTTTGGACGGAGATGCCTAGTTTACTTTGTAGTTCTAGAAAGGGTTACAAAAGGAACTGGGTTCACAAGTGATTTTGAGTACAGCATATCACCCTCAGACTGATGGGTAGTCTGAGTGGACCATATGGGTGTTATAGGATGTGTTATGGGCCTATATCCTTGATTTTATAGGTTTTAGGGAAATAAAATTCCTCTGGTAGACCGATTCATTCACCTATATGCTGGATAAAGGCAGGTGAGGTAGCTCTACTGGGAACCCATCTCATTTAGGAGACTTTAGAGAAAGTCTAGTTGATTAAAAAGCATATGGATATAGCTCAGTCCATGCATAAGTCTTATACCGATCATCACCATAGAAATTTTGAGTTTGAGGTGGGACATCAGGTCTTTCTTTGTGTATCACCTAAATTGGGTTAGAGATTAATCAAGAGACAGGGAAAGCCATCGCCTTGATATTTCAATCCTTTATAGATAGTGGAGAGAGTTAGTTTGGTATTATATTAGTTGTTTCTACCTTAGAGGTATCATTTCATACACGTCATCTTCCACATATCTCAGATTCGACAGCATCATCTGGACACATCTCTTTAGTTTGATCCTAAGGATATTGATCTATAAGTGGATGCATCCTTCAAGGAGAATTTGATATATATCGTTGATCATATCACAATGGTTCTTTGATGTAGGTTAGTTCCTCTAGTCCATGTATTATAGTAGCATAGACATGTACAGGATGAAACTTTGGAACAAGAGGCTGATATACGTGTATAGTGGCTAGAACTCTTCTCAGATGACGTTGTACCACCCTCATAAGGGAAACTCAAGGATGATTTGTCTTAATGAGTGGATGTTGTAACATATTATATTTTATCAAAGGTATATACTGTTAAATTTTGGTTATAATTCCTTTAAACAACCCTAAGAAAGTTTTCTAAAAGTTTCAAGGAGGGATCAGGTGCATATAGGACTCGTTCGAATCTTGAAGCCCCAAAATGGGAAGAGGAAAATTGGGCCACACTGTTAGAGGAAATCGTGCAGTTTCAAATAGTGGGTTGCAGAGGTCCGCACGGTTTGTTTGTAACTATGTGACCTAGGGTGCATGATCATGAAACCACCTGTAGGTTTTGTAAAGAGATTTTTCTCATGGTTTTCACATGGTAAGATAAACTGTGAGACTAACCATGTGATGTGCCCCTTTAAAGTAGTGAATAGCACATGGTTGGTGCATATTTTGGCCAACCATGGGTCCAAACCATGTATAGTGTGTTTGGGGGTAAAATTACCATCCCACTCCTCTTTAATGATTTAAACATCCCTCTTTTATTTTCTCTTCTTCCTCCAATGGGTTTCTCTAATCCCTTTGGTGCATATAGATCCTCCTCCTCAAGAACTAGGGATCAACCCTCCTCCCTCATTTCTCCTCTAAATCACTCAACATAAAAATCATTTGATCTATCTCAGTAAGCTTCATCTTCTTCTCTAATATATTTCAAGGTTCCTCTCACATCTGTTGTGCTATTTTGGTGCAATGACTTTTACCCTATTTTTGGGGAATTTGAAAAATCATTTGATTCTTTCCATTCTAGGTCAATTCAATCCTTTATAATGGATGAGTGGAGCACTACTACATTAAGGTAGGTGTTCTCGGTCCTTTATATTTATTTCATCCCATTTTATATGATGTTTCATTGTGTCGTGCATAGGATCCTCTTGGAAACACTCTGTTTTTGCTTAATAAATTAATTAAAATGGTTTTCCATGTTCTTTTTGACCCTATCATGCATTGAAACCCATTAGTGGTGTTTTTTCACCTTGTTTTTGGTCACCCCTTTGGGTGTGCCACCATAAATGGACAATTTCCCAATACTGTGAATTGTGAACCACTATGTATGTGTGATTTTCCCATTAGTTAAATGAATTAAATCTATAAGTGAATTGTGGTATTTTTGTGGGATTTCTATGCTTACTGACTTATGACATTTCTTTCCATTTATTCCATGATAGGTACTTTATACCTTGAACTCATCACTTATTCCATAATTTAGTGTTTTAAATTTAATTCTATGTTTGGTTAAGCTTGATAGCTTGGGATATTGAATTTTCATTGATGACATGTGATTATAACTATGCTAGGTCTCATTTCTTATGCCTCATGCCATGCCTTTCTCGAATTTAATTCCTTGATCCTTTACCATATAAATTGTGCCAAGTTTTTTTGTCTTTAATTTCTTAGTTTGGTTAATTTTTTATCATATAATATTGAGATTATTCATTAATGGTATGTGATTATATAAATTTTATTCTTTGTGATAATTTCTTGGTTACCATGGATCACTTACTATGGACTGGGAGAGAACATGTGTCTCAATTTAAGGATTCCATGGATGGACCCACTATGTTTGGATGGTTTTACTTGATGTGCTGAGATTGATGCATCGGCTTTCCATGTATGGGCTCATCGGGTGGATTTTATACATACTCATGAGTGACATTGGTTCCATAGGGAAGAATCTGAGGATGGACCCATGGGAAATATGTCTACCCTATTCATCAGGTGATACCCAGTCCCCTATGTGAGATACTTGGTATGGGCTCAGAGTCACCATACCTCGAATGATACATGGGACGTCATATGGGTTTCCTTGGGTGGAATTGGAGGTATTGGTTATATCAGAGACACCTATATAAACCCTTGGGATTCTTATTAGATCACCTTGGATGGGCTTGAGACTCCACCAATGGATTTGATGGATTGATTGATTTCTTGTTCACATGTGATGTCTCTCCTTATATTATGAGCATGTTTATATGATGACATGGCAATGTGACCTCCAAGATAAAGTGCAATCTTGGGTTCTTCCACTATGATGGTTGCTTATTTTGTATTAGTCCTTGTATACATATTATGACTTTCATAGTTACCTCTTCAAACATCCGGATTAGGTCAAAGCAGGTGGTATTGGTTGGGTGTCCATTTTGAAACCTGGGATGAGGTGTTTATTATTTAAATGTTTATTTCTCTATATTTATTATTATAGAACAGTTTCATTTATTTACTAAATAAAATGGATTGTCCTAGAAACTGTGGGTGTCGGCCTACTGAGATTTTATCTCACACCCTTCTTGGGTCTCCCTTGGCCCCCAAACAGATTTTATGATTATAGGTATAGATAAAGGGAAGCGTATAGATTCTGATGCTTAATTGTTTTAAAAATTTAAGATGGAGCATGGGGAAGAGGACCAGTCCTATGCTCAAGATACTTGTATTAATAGTTTTTTCCTTTTTATATATTTTTCCATTATGTGGTATATTCATGTATCCCCAGCTCCCCATACTCATATTTCTATATAAACACATGACATATCATCTTCATCATTGTATATATTATTGATATTCAGATTCCTCCAATTGTCTATTTCTCTTCCATGGTCTAATTCTTATTCTTCCACTTTTGTCTATTTATAATTATGATTCCTCTATTTATTACCTATAGTTTAATATTGTGCATACTCTGATCTATGAGGGAATAGTCTCCCCACAGACACACCCTAGTCCCTCAATGCTAGTCAGAAGCCTCTGGTGTTTGGGGATATGCACATGAGGTCTTTTGGCCCACTATCTCAGGGCGCTATTGAGTGGCACCTAGGGTGGGATGCTAAAAATTTCATGATCTTGGACATCATGATATTTATACCATCAATATCTTTCACTAATATGGTTTAATTTATGGATAGGTATACACCAAAACCCATTTATTTTGGCCAACCAATTTTTCTCATGAGACCTGTTGATGCATCTAAGGTTTATTTATAACTGAGTCTCTCCTATCACTGTTTTTCCAATACGTTCCTCATATATTGAATAATTAATTCAATTTATAAATCATATGACTTATCAAAAAATATTTATATTGAGTAAAGAATATAGATTTATCAATAATTCCCCATTCAATCAATTACTTTAAAATTATAACACTGCATATAGAAATGTTATATGTTTTAGGAAATAATCTTATCCATGATATAAAGAATATGTATATTTAAGAGAAATGTAATATATAATTATCATAATAAAGTGAATGTTTCAAAATTTTGGTATCATTACGATATATCCTTAGTGGTAAATAATTAAAATAAATGGTTTTTGTAATTTCAGAATAAAAATACCATAAAAGGGACATTAAAACATTCTTGAAAAAAATATCATTTTCACTTTAAAAATTTACTTTTAGAAACTAAATATTTCTCAAATATTAAGGAAAACGGTTTATTTGAAAATAAAATTATTAACTTGTAAATAAAGATTCAAAAAATGAGTGATCATGATGGTGGTAAATTATGTTCATTCCATATAATTTTAAAAAATATTTGTTTCTCACTTTTTAAAGAAAAGAACCACATTTGGAAAATGATAGGAATATTCCTTTTAAACCATATGTAAATACTCAAACATGGGTAAAAATGTCATTTGATAAATCATTGTAGAATAGTAAAAATAATCTTTAAAAAGTTTCAAAGAAAATATATACATCAAAGAAAAATATACCCAATCAAAGAGGAATATGATTAGTTTTTCTTTTAACCATTTATTTGCGTGATTCAAGTTTCAAAGAGAGAAAAATATGGAAGAAAATATAGAAAATTATTTAAAAATTGAACATGAAATGAAACATTGATCATAATTAATAAATATATATTCATGTTAAATACCTAAAATGGTTAGTATACACAAAACATAAAAATAAATAGGTGCATAATACCAAATATGTCTCAGTAGAGTGGAATTTGAGACGAAATATCTTACCCATGATTCCCTTTAGTTTAACATGATTTAATCTCCTTTATAATGGTTTTAAACATGTTATTGATTTATAATAAAACCATATTCATATTTATAATATCATATATGATCCTATTAAAATATATCATTATCCATTTGTCAATAATATTTCATTATTACTATCATTTTGGGTGTTAACTGTTTCATTTTCTCATTTGTGTTTTATTATAGAAATTTTAAATATTATGAATAAGATATAGTTCCATAATATATGTAATGATATTAATGTTATAAATATCATTTTTATTAATTAGATATATTTTTTATAATTATTCTTGAAAGTTGGATATGGAAAATGATTTGCATCGCTTCTTGGAGACGGTAGGTCGTACGTACGCACGAGCGACGTTATTATTTCCTTAATGGTGAAAGGGTGAGGAATTATATTATAAATTAATTTTATAGAATCAATATATTCTAATTAGTATTATATATATTCATTGGTTCTATAATTATGATTATACATGTGATTCGGTGATGGAAAACAAATTCCATCAGATCGTAAGGCAATAGTTCACTATACACACGAGCTATTATTTTGATTCACATTTGATGGATAAGAAGATGGATAAATATTATAAAATCACAATAATAAAATATAATTATATGATATATAATATTTTTATTTTGTTTTATTTTTTATTATATAATTGAATGTGGTGAAAGAATAAGTAAAATGAAAGAGATTTTTTAAGATAATTACCTTCTCTTAGAGATACCTCCTTTTTATCTCTTTTTAAGGGTGTTAGGACTAGTATTTTGGGAATAAAATAATATATATAATTTTTATTAGTATATTTTGGATTGATTTTTTCATGTTTCGATCAATATATATGGCTAAAATTGGTGTCAAGAAGAGAGGGAAGGGGTGTACTTTTATAAGTGGGGGAGAGGACACACTTGGAATTTTCAAAAAGAATAAAATATATTAATGTCATACTCAATACAAATAGATAAAAAAGGACTATTTTAGGATATTAGATGATACATTGTATAAATATGTCAAAAACATAGAATTTAGATAGGTTTTTAGGTCATTTTATCCCTTATCTCTTTAGTTTAACCCCCGGTAAACTTGTTTTAACCATAACCTAAGGTGACTAATTTTTTTACACTTTTCACTATTCATTATGGAAAAAATGAATGTATCATAATTAATAAATTTTTACATGATGATTAAAAATATCTAATAAATTTTATCAAATTCAAACCATAGAAGTGATAGAATTTAATTTAAAGTTAAACCTGCAAAAGGCAATGAAGAACAATTTTTTAGAAAAATTTATTTTAAAGTATAAAAATATTTTTGTAATAAATTTAAGTATAAAATTAATTATAAAGACCATAATAATATTATTATTAATATAATTTAATATATATTTATTTTAAACCATTTTAAAACTAAATATAACTTTATAAATTCTTGAAATGAAAAGATGATTTTCAATAAAAATTATTATTTTTCACTATTCATTGAAAAATCAAACCTTTATAAAAAAACTAAAAAAATATCACTAAGATAATTTTTATATGATAATTTCAAAAAATAATTTAATTTTATCAAATAAATTTTCTAAAAATGGAAAAAAAAGATTTATATTATTTTCCCACAAAAAGTAATAAAAACATTTTTGAAGAAAATATGTTTTTCAAGAATAAAATGACATTATAAATAATTGAGTGTTTATCTCATAAGTAGTAATCAATAAATTTTTATTGAACATTAACTTAATATATATTTTATAATATGGTTATTCCTATTCACACCTTCCAATTCAATTATTAGTTTATAACGTGTTGTAATAGTTGGTGCCCTAGACCCAACTATGCAGTACTTTTGATAATCATATCGTGTATACAGTTAGTTATACATGATGTATTCTTACCATTATAGTGTATAATTTTATACATCTAATATTTAATGATAATGTCAATATATTAAATTTCATATCAAAAGGTTATAGCATATCTCAGGCTATAATGAGAACCTCGAGATACTATGACATTAATATTAAACATATGTCCTATGGTCTAGATACAAATTACTAACCGGGCATGGTAGATGTTTGACTATCAAGTGTTTGGGGATCATAATAATTGTGACATATTCTCGTGAATTTCTCACTTGGTGATCTCTAGTGGTGAGATCATGATAACATACCCACCAATAAGAATAGCACATTTTTTGGGTGTCATTGGTTATTCCTATATACAAATATGTGTAATGGTCTCCTGACTTGAGATCATTGCCAATGTGTGCCATTTGATCACATACTTTGATGCAAGTAAAAAACCATGATAATGAAATCATGGAGAGGTATCTTGTGTTGAGTTCATTATTAGTTGTATGAAATTGGTTGGATGGTTAAGAAATGATTTTTCGCTTCCAAGTTAAGGAAGTAATATATCTCTGGACTTGTTGATCAGAATGGTAGTACCTTCATAAGATCATGGACATGGCAGTCGAGGGTAAATATGTCCAATTATATTAAAAAATAATAAAACAAGAAATGATGATGACACGGGTATGCATCCTTCTTTATGAGATGTTAAAGAAAAAGAGATTATATTATATAGTGCGGGTTTGTAGATTGGTTGTCGCTGTTGCGACTATCATTTTCTCTATAGGGGCCATGATGGGTTACTAGATCCCACCCTTGGTTTGTGAATAATATTCACTACTATCTAGATAAGGGACCAAAGGGTCACACACAATAGCATATTCATGAATCTGACCTATTCATATTGAAAAGGTATGTTAGACATGGTGGATCCCACCACTAGGGTCTGGGTTTTGTCTAAGGAAATATGATCACTAATGGAATAAATAAATTCATATTATTCAAGTCAAGAATAATTTGAATTTAATTTATTTATTGAATTTATTTATAATATTTAAAGTAAATACATTAAAATATTAATTTAATGAATATTAGTTTAAAATATTCAAAGTTCATTTAATATTTGTGGGAATGGAGAGTTGAGTTAATGGCTCAATTATGATCATGTAATATATTTATCATATTACAGGAAAGTGATAATAATATTCATTACTCATTACATTAGTCATAATATGTTGTTTATAGCATATTAATTATTCGGGGGTTGGGGAGGAAATACTGGATAATCACTTAACACCCTATAAATAGAGGAGGAGAGGGGTTTTCTATACACTATTCCTAGACTCTCTCTCTCTCTACATCTCTCTCCCAAACTATATAGAGAGAGGCTCTGGATCCAATATCTTATATTGAGTCATCTCTCGCGCATCACAAGTAAGGAAATGTAGTGATCATCGGAGCGTCGAACGCATCACTGAAATTCCTCTCTAGCACCTAGATTTTGATGATCGTTGATCCCATAGATTTTTCAAGCGCATTTGGACAATATAGAGAAATTCATATTCAGATTCTTCAAGAAGTGATCACCAATGAAGAGAAGACGTAAAGCATGGATTCAAATCTAAACTAGGTATTTTATGGATTTATTTTTGTGCTTAATATTCTTCACGCGAGATCATCGGATTATACCAGGCATCAATTCACCAACATCGATGAGTTCATGTCCATAGTTAGTGAAAAATTTTAAAATATAATTGTTGGAACTTCCGTCTGGATTTGTGCTGGATGGCTCCTCTCAGGTATAGCATCGAACAACTCCAGCCGACCACCCCTGGACCGATAGTGCCACCCCTCCATGCAGGTTGCCTGCTTCACCAAAGTGGTGGGCCACCTTGGTTGAGCCACCCCGCCAAGCCCACAGATCCTCCCCTTCATTTTCACTCCTCACAGGATGGAACTCCCCTTCGACCGCCACCTATGGTCTACTCTACCATGCACCACCTGGGTAGAGACCCAGCTCCCTTGTCGTCGTCTTGTTCGCATGGCGCCGCCACCATCATTCCATGGGCAAGGAGATTATTGGCTCCCCCTCTCCACCATTGTGAGGTCCGCACACCTCTGCTACTTTGATCGAGGATGATCTGCCATGATCTGGTGAGCTAAATCTAGATCTATCCCTAGCCATCTTGATCTAATGTTGGTTATCCTTGATGTCTCATGTGCCCACGATTCTCTATTGCCTTACCATCGATCCCGCCATCGGTTTTTCCCTCTCTACAGGTCATACCAAGTTCGGCCTCCCACTAAGTCATATGTCGGCTGCCCCCCCCCCCCCCATGCATCATGTCATATCCGGCCAAGTTGTGGCCCCCTCCAACTGCCTAAGGTACCTCCACAAATACATGATCTAACCTAAAATGTCCTTGGGTAGGTTTTCCTAACCAGGTACAGGTCGGGAAGGACCTACTTGGCCTAGAAAACCTTTGCACGGGGTCTGTACCAGCCCAAAAGGGCCTGCGTAGGTTTTTCTCAACCCTCATTGGCTCTTCTTGGAGTTTTTGGGTCCTGACTATTTATTAAACAATCAAAAATTAATTAATTTAATTTTGATTCTAAATTAAATTAATTGAATATAAATTTTTGGTTTAAATTCTAATTCTTAGAATAAAATTAATTTAATTAAGTGTTAAATTATATTAATTTATTAATTTAATTTTTAGTTTTAAAATTAAATTAATAACCAGATTGTACAATGAAAATTATTAAATTGAAATCAGAGTGATTTTTAATTCAATAAAATTCCCTTGAAAATATTTTAATGCAGGTTTAATTTTATTTCTATATTTACTTTAATACACAAGTTTAAAGTGTATTAGACTTATTTTGAGCCATTGATTGACCAATATATGTATGGTGCTTGTTTTATTTAATTATTTAATTATTTATTGTAATGGGTATTTGTAATAAGTAGTTTAAATAAATGAAGATCTACGAATCAGCAGTGTCATTATATGTATAAGGGTCTGCATGTCCAACTCAAAGTTATATTTTATACTCCCAATACTCCCTCTTCTATGTGTGAGTAATTTTTTATAATGATGAGACAAGCATAGATGCACTTTGTGCCAAGTTATGGAAACACACCAGAAGAGATCTTTGACACATTGGATGGGCAGGCACTACAACTCAAGTCGCAAGCGACGCGGATTAAGGTAATACCCCTAGGGTCTAGGTTGATCCATTATTCACTCAATGGATTAACCGGTAGTATTGACTTATGATTAGGTCATCATTTTATTTTTTTCATGGTTTGATATTTTGTGAATGGGTAGTTTAAGTGCGATCACATAGAATAATAGACAAGCATGCTAGATAAAATGAACATGTGACATAGTGGATATTTTCTATTTCATGGTCAATTGTGAGTGTGATCATATATTACATGCTTAGAATACAGAAAATGGTTTATTTCATTACATAAAAATAATAAAACTCTCAAATAAATATTAATTCATAACCACCTTCAATCATTCAAATTTGAATAAAACTGGGTGTTCGGGTTGCTCGTCATGCCAAAGCTGAGGGTGCCTATTACTACCGATGAGTTCTTATAAGAGTGGTGGGTTGACTTAACTAAAGTGGTAGTAATGATTATCTAAATCTAACTTTATATCATTTTATATGCAAGCATTGAGTAAATCAAGTTATGATTTTAGAGGCTGAGACTTCACTTAATAGATCAAGGAACTGTGAGTTAATGCGGTTGGCCAATCAAACGCCTACCTTGAACCCTCTAAGTAGTAAATTATCAAAATATTATAGATTATGAGGTGGGTTTAGGGATACTTTCCACTAGAATACTCAAATGATAGAGTATTATGATTATAGTACAGAGGGATTCTATAATTCTATAAAATAGTGGGAGACATTTGATGATTTAATTAATTAATAAAAATGTCTAAATCGATAATCAAGATAAAAATACTAATCTGCCTAAATATATTTTTAAAAATGGAAAGTAATACCAAAAAATAAAAACTAAAATAAATAATGGACAAATTAAATGTCCACACTGGTATGAATATCCAATAGTAGTGCAGGCACTTGCGCAAAATACTATGATATTAGAAACTCCAGGCACCAGTGTCCCCAATACCAGTTAAACTACCTCAGGAAGTGATGGTGAGAAATATTCTTATATAAGACTCATGTGTTAAGTATATGATGGTTATTTCATAACGTTATCACCAACATTCAATGCTATTTGCATTCACTACATTAGGACATGGGTAATATAACATGTAGTCTCATCTTCAGTAAGTATGCAAGGATAAAGTGAAGCAAGATATGAATAAGGTGATGATTACATCGGCATATGTAAATTGAAAGATCAATCATGATCTTTAAATGGATCCCTTTCTCATATCATTTTCAACTATTTAATCAAGTTTTGTTTTAGTTTACAAAGATAATAGTACTGATTAAATGCTTCATTGCCTATTTAGGTAAGGTTCTCCAAGTAAATAAGAATATAAAAGACAGTTTGATCTTAATTATTATGGAGAAAAAATTAAAAGGAAAGGTGAAAAGTCCAATGTAACATAATTTCAAAAGCACATTTGCAATGTCATTTAATTAAAGAGCTATTAATAGGAGGTTATTTGCATTGGATATCATGGAATAGGACTATGGATGTTTAAAGGAAATAAAATGAATTGAATAAGAAAGTAACCACTTATTATTTAGGTATATTAATAAATATAAAAGTAATATTTGAATCCTAATTCTTGGATATTAAATATAGTATTCCTTCCACATATGTGTATTTAAATATAGTAACTAGGTAAGTATATAAACATTACTATAAGTAAGGTTCATTCTCCAATTGGATGAGAAAGGGTGATTCCTAAGTTAGCGATGAGAAGTATATGAATTCTATATTTCCAATTGAATGATTATTGTATAACTATTATTGATTATAACCAAAAAAAATTATCCCACATGTCATTTGGACACAAGGAGACGTTCTTCCAGGATCAGGAATGAATGTTGTTTATGGTATCTAATACTCAACCAACAGTTCGCTAATACTTGAATTATAGGAAATACCTGATGAATATAAAATGTAAGACTTTTATACCCAGTTGTGGAAAGATAATTATTTTTCAAGTAAGAATAAAATTAGACATAAATTATATAACAAGTTTGGTATTGTGGATTGGTAAATTTAAACACCTTTAGTATTATCTATGTCTTTAGTTTGGACAAAGAAACCTTTATAAATAAAGTTATGCTGTAAAGCTTTCAGAATTGGTTCAACTAGAGAGTTTGAACTATTCCAAGGGTAATATAGATGTATATATACTTCATAAGATTCATTTTAGTAATTAATTAATGGTAAAGTAAAGTATTTTCATGGTTAAAATATATGAGTTGCTTCGAGCCAGCATGCCAAATAATATCTTAAAGAAGCAATCGTCGATCAATATAATGTAGTGTGGAGTAATACCTAAACTCACATTACCTTATCTACATAAAAACATTGATTTTAATGAGGAGGATTGATTGTGAAGTATTACATTTTAACATTGATCAACTAAATGTAGTGTGGATCAATTACTAAATGAACATTTTATACATTAGAGTTATGATGTAAGAAGTATCAATGTTGCAAATTGTAGAAACAACCATTATATTTCAAGAAAGGCTTAACAAATAATAGTATTAACCCATAAATGTGGTGAGTTGAAATCCATATTGAGTAGTTTTACTCATGGAGATGAGGATATTAACGTGGTTACACTGAGTACATTGCAGCTTCTAAGGCAACTAAGAAGCAGTTAAATGCAATGATTTTTTTTTGGTTCTTGGAATCAAACTTAGTAAGTAAACCATAATCATAATGTAAATTATGATATTCTTACTAGCAAAGATTTCAATTTATGATAGTAGAAAAAATGGATATACTCAGGGATAACATCTCTTGAGAAGTTTTACTCAAGGAGATGAGGTCATAAATTGTATAATTTCCATGCGGTGGAAATGTGGTGGACCCAAAAACTAAAGTCATGACTCAGCAGAAACATGGTCTTAATCATGTGAGAGCTAACAAGTTTGGTTAGAAATTTGGATCTAGTGCAAGTGGGAGTGTTGTAATAGTGGTTTCCCTAGACCCAACTATACAGTAATTTTGATTATCATATCATCTATAATGTTAGTTATACATGATGTATTCTTACCATTATAGTGTAGACTTTTCTACGTCTACTATTTAATGTTAATTTCCATAGATTAAATGTCATATCAAAAGTTTATAGTAGATCCTGGGCTATAATGATAACCTTGAGATACTATGACATTAATCTTAAACATAAATCATATGGTCTAGATATAACTTACTGAATGGGTATAGTAGATGTTTTACTATCAGGTATTGGGGGCTCATAAGCATTGAGATTTCTTATCATTAATTTTGCACTTGGAGATCTCTAGTAGTGAGATAATGAGGATAGACCTGTCAATAGAAACACCACATGTTTTGGGTGTCATTGGTTATTCCTATATACGAACATGTGTAATGGCCTCCTGACTTGAGATCATTTCCAATGTGTTCCATTTGATTATGTACTTTTATTTAAGGAAAAATATGTGATAATGAAATCATGGAGAGGTAGCTTGTGTTGGGTGTGTCATTGGTGGTATGAAATTGGTGGAATGGTCAAGAAATGATTTGTATCTTACAATTTAAGGAAGTAATATATCTCATGCCTCATTGATCAGGATGGTAGTACCTTCATAATACAATGTCCATGGCAGTAGAGTTTAAATTTTTCCAGTTAGATCAAAAAATAATAAAGCAAGAAAGTACAATGACATGTGTGTGTGTCCTACTTTATGAGATATTAAAGACAAAGAGATTATATTACACAATGCATGTTCATAGGTTGTTTGTCACTATTGTGACTATCCTTTTCTCTTTAGGGGCCATGATAGATTGCTAGATCTCACTCTTGGTCTTTGAATAGTATTCACTGCTATCGAGATAAGGGCCTAGAGGTTCATACACAATAGTGTATTCAATAATCTACCCTATTCATATTGAATAGGTATATTGGACATGGTGGACCCCACCACTAGGGTCTGATTTTTGTGTAAGGAAATACGATCACCAATGGAATAAATAAAATCATATTATTCAAGTTAATAATAATTTGCATTGAATTTATTTATTGAAATTATTTAAAAGGTTTAAAGTAAATACATTAAAATATTAATTGAATGAATATTAGTTTAAAATATTCAAAGTTTATTTAATATTTTTAGGAATTATTATTCAAGTTAATGGCTCAATTATTATCACATAATATATTTAATAGATTATAAAAAAAAGTGATAATAATATTTATGACTCAGTACATTAGTCATAATATTTCATTTATAGCATGTTAATTATTTTGGGGTCGGGTATGAAATACCGGATAATCACTTAACACCCTATAAACAAAGGAGGGGAGGTATTTTCCATACAATATTCATAGCCTCTCTCTATATATATTAAATCTCTCTCTTGTATTCTAGAGTGAGAGGCCCTGGATACAAAATCATGAATTGAGTCATATCTCGTGCATCAAAAGTAAGGTGATGCAGTGATCGTTAGAGCATTGAAGGCATCACCAAAATTATGCAAAAGCACTTGGATTTATATAATTGGTTCTCCCATATATTTTTAAAGCATGTGTGGATGATATAGAGGAATTCATCTTCAGATTATTTGATCATCGATCGCCAATGATGAGCAGACATCGAGTGCATATTTAGATCCAAAATAGGTATTTATGGATTTATTTTTGTGTTTAATCATCTTCACATGATATCATAAAATTATATCAAGCAGAAATTCATTGATATTGAATATTTCATGTCGATCATCAGTGAAAAGGTTTAAAACCCTATTATTGGGGCTTCTATTGCATGCCCAGTACCTTCATAATGGTCATATTTAAATAATAATATTTTTTGGTTCGTTTAAGCTTGGTGCTGTGTTTTGTATACACTATTGACTATAGGTTTATTTAAAATTATTGGGATATTACATTATTACCTCCTAAAAAATCACCCTTAAAATTTTCATGATTATTTCCTTTTAAAAAAATGAGGTTTATTCCTCTCCATGAAATTGTATGGTTCTGTAGCACCCTCAATTTCAGGTAATTAACCCTTTATTTATGTATTTAAGTATATAAAGTTTTTATTTTAAGTTTTGTGAGGTTTAGAGGAGTTTTTAAACGTTTTTGAGGCTTTTCTAGAGGCTTACGGTTTAAGTATAGTTAGTAGAAACCATGAAGCACCTCCTAGGAAACTGTGCAACTAAAACAGTGTAGATGAACGGTTTGGAAAAACTATGTGGCCACCCAAGAGAAACTGTGTGATGTTGGAAAGAGGGGTTTAGCATGGTTGGAGCATGGTTTGTCTAATCATATGATCCAACTATGTGTGGGGTGTTTGGAGGTAGTGGCTAACATACAGTTAGCGCGTGGTTTTCCAAACTATGTGCCCTAACCATACGATGTTAAAAGCAAGATCTAGATTTTGTATATCTAACTCAGTTTAGACACTTAATGAATATCTTTTCTCTAATATTAATCTAAATCAAATTACACTCCTTTAAAAGGCTTTTGAGACCCTTCCTCTTGATATAGGAGCAATCCTTTGGTGATTTTTTTTCATTGGAGGCTCGGATTCCTTGGTAAGTGGTCATTCTTTTTTGTTTTCATTATTTTTCAACTTCTTCCCTCTCTTGGATTCATGAATCTAGTCTTTTGGGGATATATTCATGTTTTTTTATTCTGATCATGATTATATATGGTTTTTTGTTTAAGTGTAACAATATCTAAGGACATTTTATGGAGTTTCAATCTAGTTTGTTGAAGAAATTGTGTCACTATTCATTTTCACTTAAGTTTGTGTGGTAGGTGGCTTCACTCTCGACTCCTCTTAGTTATAACATAAAGGATTTATTTAAAATTGATTTGTTTTCTTAATTTTAATTTTTAAATTGGTGTAAAATTCTTGTTGGAAAACCTCTTTAGTGGTGGTTTTGTGATATTGTAAAATTGGATGGTTTTGTGAAAATTGTTTTGGTTCATGATTTTAAAATTATGGTTCAGTTTTAAATGTATGGAAAAATGTGTGTGGGATTTTTTTTCAATAAAAGGAATGTTTTATTAAAATTTATAAGAATGTTTTTTTGGCATATATGTTTTTTTTGAGTTCATTTCGTTGATGTGACCCTGAATAAGGGGTGCGTAGCATTGGGGTATAATGACGTGACCATGTAGAAGGGGCATCTTCCATTGGGGGAATTGAGATATGGTTACCTTGTGATGACTTGGTAGATTGAAAAGAGAATTATCATGAGTATGTAATTTTCACCAGGGCATGTATGTGTGGATATGTGTAATGGAATGGTTTATTCTAAAATGGAAATTGATAAATGATTTTAAAGGTTTGTTTGGTTACTTTCCATGGAAATTTTTTTCTTGGAAATGGTTTGGATTTGTTATAAACTACTTTAAATTGTTGTAAACTACTTTATATAAATTTTATAACTTATTATATCCTAATTTCATAATTTTGGAAGTCATTAGGGAAATCCTACTAAGCTTTATACTCACCCCCTTCTTGGGAACTTTGGGGAATTTATAGATATTGTATACAGAGACATGGGTAAAGGAAAGGTATATCATTTATTTAGTGATGCACCTTGATACCATGGCATGGCTTGTAGTGTGGATCTTGGAGTAGGTTGGGAGTTTCTGAGTTAGTGTCTTTGGATTTTTTGAGTTTTATTGGTTTTGTTTCCTCTTGTACTCTAATATTGTTGTTGGTTTGGTTACTTTTGAGTTGTATTACATTGTACTCATGCATCATATAGTGGTTTGTTTGGTTATGGTTAATTTTTTTGGTTATTTTATTTTAAAAATTGGAAATCATCCCCCAATTGTTGATGAAGCCCTTGGAATTTATTTCTAACCTTTGGTGTCTTGGGGATGTCACCTAAGGCCTAGTAGAACCTCTGCCTCTTCTTAATCCAATGAGGAGGGAAGGGATGTTATAAATGGTATCAGTCTTGGTCATCCCATCTTTTATTTTGGGACAAATGGTTTCTGTTTGTTAGGTCTTAGATTTGGAAAATAATTATTGTTTAGTCCTTTAGTTGGATTGGTAGTAAAGAGTAGGATCATCAGAACTTGAAATGTAGAGGATAAAGAGGCATATATAACCTATTTATGTGGAACATCAAGTTACCATGGAGTTGGGTACATAAGTGTTCTAAGACACTTCTAAAAGTTGTAACCTAATATTCAAGGGTTTAGTTTATGAGAATATCAAGACATTATTTGGTAGAAATCGCTTCCCACTAAGAGTTCATATTTCATTTTGAGTAATGATTTATGATTTGATGAAAAGGTGTTGATTTTTGAAAATTATTTTATTTTCATAGAGAATGGTAGAATTTAAAAAAAATGGTTTGAAAATGGAAAGTGTTGAATTTTGGAAAGCCTTGTTGTGATATGTGTGATGTGTTAAATTTAAAACTGATAAGCCTTCAGTTTCTTGGGAGTGAGACTAAATGGAATTTTCTTTTGGTTATAGAAAATGGTATCAGTTAGGCATAGAAGAAACCAACTAGAATAAACTATTAAGAATGTGGTTGTACCTGAGCCACCGATGAACCAACTACTGGTTTAAAGTATTATCCAAGCTTTTCAAGCTTTGGATAGAGGGAACCAAAGGGATAAACCAAGGTAAATGGATCATTTCCTTTAGTTCCAAAAGTAGAATACACCCATATTTCAGGGTGATTTAGAACCAGAAAAGGTAGAGGTGTGGCTAAATATGATGAATTAGTTCTTTGATTTCCTAAGCATACTTGCAAATATAAAAGTTAAGTTAGAAACGTACATGTTAGAGGATCTAGTATTCCAATGGTGGGATTTTGTAGTTCAGGTTAAATTTGACCAAGTCATTGCATGGGAAGATTTTGAAGAATTATTCAAGAAACTATTCTATCCTCATTTATTCATAATTATAAGAATGACATAATTTTTTATCTTGAAGTAGGATAATCTCTCAGTGGTAGAGCATGAAGCTAAATCTATGAATTTCATTCACTTTGCACCCGAATTTTCTACAAGTACATCCTTGAAGGCATATATTTTTTAATAGGGATTAAGGATAGATATTTGATCAAATATTTTCATGATTTTTATAATAGATTATACAGTTATAGTCAATAGAGAAATTTTGGAAGAAAGGGACATCTCAGGAACTATGGGTGGAGGAAGCATGTTGATAGCTACAGGAAATGGTGGGAACTATAATGCTATAAATAAGTAGAATAGGGACACCTATTTCCAAGGAAGTGGTATCACTAAAAGTCAAACAGTAGGATCGGTGAGTATTCCTACTAAACCAAAGATTAAGATTGTATGTTTTCAATGTGGTTATTTTGACCACAATAAGAGAGATTGTTCAGTACAAACCAGAGCATTCCATAATTGCAACCAGATGGGTGATATTTAGCATTATTATTGTAGTACTCCAAGGTAAGGTGATAGGTATACATCTCATGTTTCATATACATTTTATGATTAGATAGTATAATTGTATTAGAATAATTATTATTAGTAGAATCAATAAATCCATGGTGATTCTAGGAATACCATGACTCCTCAACCAGTACAATCTCAATATGGTAATAAAGAGAAAAATGCAGTGAGTAGACAATTATATGGAGCTGAGAAAATTATCATGGATTATCAATCTAGATCTTGTATGGTGAGAGGTATAATTCTTTTGAATTATATCCTTATGAAATCTTTGTTTTATATAGGTTCATCCTATTTGTTTATTTTTTCTCATGCTTTTGATCTTATGGGTTTTCATGTTGAGATGATTTTTTTTTAACTTTAAACTCCTCTTTAAAAAAGACAATGTTGATCCTTTATGTGCAAATCATGTTCTATAACCATTGATGGGGCAGAATTAATTTGGTATTTCTCTATGCTTGATATTGATGTATATGAATTAATCATGGGTATGGATTGTTTAACAATTTTTAATGCTCATGTTGACTGTTATACCTGAAGGGTTAGTTTTACAATTGATGATGGAATCGAGTATCACTTTAGAGGAGTTTGGAATATAAAGGATGATGAAATGCACTTTTTGGCACCATTGGTTAGACTACCTCATACCAGTTGGTATAATTGACCCTGGAATCAGTGGATGAGATTAGTAATATCAGTTTTCCAACAATTTTTTATCATTTTCTTAATGTTTTTTCCTGATAATTTCTTGGGGTTTCCACTTGAAATAGAAGTGGAGTTTATGATTGATCTTTTAATAGGTATTAGTCTCATCTCACTTCTTTCTTATAGGATAGAACAAAAATAATTAAGGGATTGAAATTCCAATTGGAATATCTAGAAAGTAAAGGGTTCATTTGTCCTAAAACATCTCTATGGGAATCACTGGTTTTCTTTGTGAAAAAGGTGGATAGAACTCTAAGTATTTGTGTGGATTATCATAAGCTTAACCAAGTTATGATGGAGAATCAGTATCCTCTTCCAAAAATTGATGATATTTTTTATCAATTAAGGGGATCCCATTGGTTCTCTAAAATTGAATTGAATTTGGGATATCACCAATTTTGAGTTTATAAGGAATATATTCCAAAGATATTTTTTAGGAGTAGATATGTCCATTGTGAGTATGTGGTTATGCCTTTTGGTCTTAGGAATGAACCATCCATATTCATGGAATTTATGAATAAGATATTTCAAAGGTATTTATATTCTTTTGTGGTGTTTTTTTTTGGATGACATACTGGTGTATTCTATTACACAGTTTGATCATGAGAAACATTTGGATATAATGTTGGTTATTTTGTGGGATCAAAATTTTTATGATAAACTTTAAAAGTGTGATTTTTGGAAAAAGAGGTAAATTTCATTTTCTATGTTATCTATTAAAGAGTTGTTTTAGTGGATCCATAAAATAGAGGCTTTAATCACTTAGAAACCGCCAAATAATGTCTTTGGAATACACAATTTCCTTGGTATGGATGTTTATTACCGATGTTTTGTTCGTGACTTTTCACGACTATCTTCACTAATTATATCTTTTAAAATGACAAATGTTTCATTCCAATGGAATGATGAATGTCATAAGTCTTTTCAAGATATTAAATTTCACCTTACATTGGCACCGATCATGATATTTCTAGAATCGAGACAAGGGTATATTGTGTATTGCGATACTTCAAGATATGGGTTGGGGTGTTTTCTCATACAGGGAGATCATGTTGTTGCTTATGGTTTATAGTAGTAATGGTTTCATGAGAATAACTACCCAACACATGATTTTTAATTAGTTTTTTGTAGTCCATTCTTTGAATACTTGGCAGCATTACAGCTTTGGTGAGAAATTTATGGTGTTTACAGATCATAAGAGTTTGAAACGCATTTTCTCATAAATAGGTTTTAATCTAAAACAAATAATATTGATGGAGTATCTCTAAATTTTCGAATTCATATTAATTTATACATCGAATAAATACAATTAGGTAGAATATTCATTAAGCATAAATTCATATAATCAGTTGGTGAAAGAGGGTTCATGTCAATGAAAGTTGATGTCGGTGATAAAAATCATGCACTTGGATTGTGAATACTAAGGTAGTGTTTCATTTTTATTTCTAGTTTCTTTTGTTCCTAATTTAGTTGAGAAGGTTAAACAGGCACATGAATTCGATTCTAAATGTGTTGTTATGAGTTTGAAACTCAATGGTGAGGAGACAATTGAGGGATGGAAGTTGGATGAGAAATTAGTTTTGTGTTTTATAGATCATATAGTCATACCATTGGCTTTACAAGAACAACTCATTCATTATTATCACCATTCCAAATGGGTTGTTCATCCTAGAATAAAAAAGATTTATAAGGAACTGAAAGTGTAATTTTGGTTGTTTTTTATGAAAAAGAAAGTTGTTAAATTTATTATGATCTGAAAAACTTGTCAGCAGGTTAAGGTAGAGTACCAGTGACCAATGGGTATGTTGTAGTCTTTACCAGTTTCCATGTGGAAATGAGATCAGATAGTTGTGTATTTCGTGGCATTTCTCCCAAGGATGGTTTGGAAACATGATGTTATATGCATAATTGTGGATCAACTCAAAAATTTAGTTCATTTTATCCCTATTCATGAATCTTATACAATGGAGGAATTGTCAAAAATATATATCCAAGAAGTGATAAAGATTCGTGGAATAATAGCTTCTATTATATCAGATAGAGACATCGGGTTTACATCTCATTTTTGGAAATCCTTACAGCAATCCCTTGGGACTCAAATGATTATGAGAAAGGTGCATCATCCTCAAATGGATGAATAATATGAAAGGATAGTGCAAATGTTGGAATATATTCTTAGGTCTTATGCAATGGATTTTGGCGGCTCATGGGAGGAGAGCATACCATTAGTTGAGTTCTCATATAACAACAGTTATCAAGCCTCGATACATATGGATCCTTTTGAATCATTTTATTGAGGACCTTGTCATTATCCACTTTGTTGGGTGGAAACATGTGATACATCACTAGTTAGATCAAGCCCTATCCAAGAGATAGTGGAGAAGATACAATTGATTTAAAAGAGGATGGAGATGGCTTAGAGTTGTAAAAAATCATATTTGAATCATCATAGATAGTCATTTTCATTTGAATTGACTGATCATGTGTTCTTGAGAATATTTACAAGGATTTGGCATCATTATGTTGGGAAATAGGGAAAGTTATATCCTTAATACATAGTACCTTTTGAGATACTTGAATGGGTGGGTGAGGTGGCATATCAGTTGGCATTATCACCAATGTTCAGTTCAGTGTATAATGTGTTTCATGTATCTCAATTAAAGGAGTATCAACCTGATCTAAACCATGTGGTTTGATGGGATAACATTGAGCTATAGTTAGATGTTATGTTGGTTCATGTGCCAGTGCAGATTATGGATAGGCAAGATAAATTCTTGTCTGGGAAAAGCATTGGTCTAGTGTGGGTTTTATGGTATCATGATCGGATTCAGGAAGAAACTTGGGAATTAGAGAGGGAAATGGTCGAGCAATGGACCAAAATATTTTAGAAAATTGGTGGTTTTCAACATTTTATCGATGGAAAGACCAATTTTAGGATAATTTATCTCCCTCGATTTCAAGTAATTAACCGTTTATTCATTTATTTTATGTATATAAAGTTATTGGGTTATGCTATGGGAGGTTTGAAAGAGTTTTGAAAAGTTTTTGAAAATTTTATAGAGGTGTGAAGTTTGATCATGGTTAGTAGAAACCATGTAGCACCTCTCAAGAAATTGTAAAATTGAAATAGTGGGCTTTGGGTAGACACACGATTAGGCGCATGGTTTTTTCAAACCATGCGGCCACCCAGGATAAACCATGTGATGTTGTACAAAGGGTTTTAGCATAGTTGTAACATGGATTCCAACCATGTGAGGGGTATTTGGAGGCATTTCCTAACGCATGGTTAGTGCAAATCTTGCCTAAACATGTTCCCTAATCATACGACATTAAAAACATGATACAGATTTTGTGGATCAAGCTCGGTTTATCCCCTTAATGAATCTTTTCCCCCTAATACGACCCTAAAATGAATTCCACTCCTTCCAAAGGTTAGAGAGACCCTTCCACTTGATATGGTAGCAATCCTTTGGTGATTCTTTATGCATTGGAGGCCTGGAATCCTTGGTAAGTGATTGATCTTGGTTGTTTTTCTTAGTTTTCATCTTCTTACCTTATTAGATTCATGAATATAGTCCATTGGGTATAGATTCATGTTGTGTGGTTCCAATAATTATTATATATGGTTTTTTGTTTAAGGTTAACAATATCTAAGGATGTTTTATGGAGTTTCAATCTGGTTTTTTGAAGAAATTGCATCATTCTTTGTTTTCACATAAGTTTGTGAGGTAGGTGGCTTCACTCTTGATTCCTATTAGTTATAACTTAAATTATTGATTTAAAATTGATTGGTTTTATTGATTTAAATTGTGAAATTTATGTGAAATGCTTGGTGGAAATCATATTTAGTGATGGTTTTGTGATATTGTGAAATTGGATGGTTTAATGGAAACTACTTTTGTTTGTGATCTTAAAATGATGATTTTAAAATTATTGTTTGGTTATAAATTCATGTGAAAACGTTTTTTGAATTTTTTTCAATAAAAGGAATGTTTATTGAAATAGATTAGCATGGGTTTTTGTAATATATGGTTGGTGTGAGTTCATTTTATTGATGTGAACTTGAATAAGGGGCGTCTACCATTGGGGTAAATGATGTGAACATGTAGAATGGGTGTGTTCCATTAGGGCACTTGAGATATGGTTACCTTGTGATGACTTGGTAGATCGATGAGATACTTCTCATGAGTATGCAACTGTTTCCTAGTCATACATGTGTGGATGTGTAGAATGGAATGGTTTGTGCCAAAAATGGAAATTCATAAATGGTTTTAAAGGTTTTTTAGGTTGCTTTACATGGAAAAATATTTTTCATGGAAATGGTTTGGATTTGATATAAACTAATTTAAATTGTTTTAAACTATTTTATATAAATGTTCTGACTTGTTCTGTCTAAGTGGATTGAGTTGAGAAGTCATTGGGGAAATCCAATTGAGTTTTATACTCACCCCCTACTTGGGCACTTTGGTGCTGTTGCAGATATTGTATATTGAGAAACAGGTAAATTCAAAGTATCTCATTTCTTTAGTTATGAATCTTGATGCCATGGCATGGCTTATGGAGTTAGAGCTTGTAGTAGTTTGGGAGTTGCTGAGTTGGTGTCTTTTGAATCTTTGAGTTTTGTTAGTTTTTTTTTCACTTGTACTTTGATATTGTTATTGGTTTGGATACTTTTGATTTGTATTACATTGTACTCATGCATCATATAGTGGTGGTTTTTTGTTAAGGTTAATTGGTTTGGTTGTTTTATTTTAAAAAATGGTAAAGTGTCCCCCAATTTTTGATGAAGTCCTTTTAATTTATTACCAGTCTTTGGTGTCTTGGAGATGTCACTTAAGGCCTAGTAGCACCTCTTCCTTTTATTAATCCAATGATGAGGGGTCATATGTTATAGGTTCCCATGTTTCTTCCTACATTTTATGATTTCTCTGAAGTACCTTTACCAGTCGAGTCATCCAATTTCTCAACACTTATTCTCTAGTGTCAAGAATATGGATAGGATATTCACATTAAGATAGATCAAGTTTTAGTTCTATTTCTTTATAGGTGAGAATATGTGTTGGGTATAACATTTACTTCCTTAATGAAGATATATGGAACACATCATGTACTTTAGAGAGGATTAGTGGCATTTAAAAATGGAAGGCCACAACTCTAATTCTTTCGAGAATTTAAAAAGGTATTATGTACCTGGGGATGAGTTTTCTCTTCTTAACAAATCTTATAACACCCTTCCATGGAGAAACTTTCAAGAAAATATGTTCCTCACTTGAAATTAAAAATCTTTCCACTGGTTATCAACATAACACTTTTTCATGATTTGAGATACTTTAATATGAGTCGTCATAGTATTTACCTTTTCCATTGTCTCCTTAAAAATTTATGGGCCAACGATCTTCCTTTAAATAATTTTATCCTAACAAGTTGAAGTACGATATCTCTTTCCATATAATGCTTCATATATTCCATTTGAATACTTTAATAGAACCTATTATTATAGGAAAACTCTACCAAAGGTAAATAACAAACCCGCATACCTTGAAAATCAAGTGATAATGATCCCAACATGTCTTCTAATGTTTAAATAGTCCTTTTAGACTATCCATCGATTTTTGGATAGTAAGCAGTGTTCAAATGATGGTCAGTATCAAGATCCTTATAAAGACTTTTCCATAATTTCTATATTAAATGGGGATCATGATCAGACATAATTAAATATGGTTCACCATTAAGTCTTACAACATCATTAATATAGATCTGTTCAAGGTGATTAAGAGGTAAATATTCTCTTATAATAAGGAAATGTCTATATTAGGTGAGGTGGTCAATGATAAACCATATTACATCATTCTTCCTAGGAGTATTTGGTAGTCTAGTGATAAATTCCATAGTAATGTCATCCCATTTTCACCTAGAAATAGGTAGAGTTTGAATGAATTCTCTAGGATTTTGTCTCTCAGCCTTCACTTGTTGAAACACTAAGAATCTTGACAAATAGTCCATAATTTATTATTTATATTATTTCATAAAAAATATTCCTTCAAATATCTATACACCTTGGTGCTAGCAAGGTGTATAGAGGAATTTTATCTATGATCATCATCCAATAATTCTGTTTTTAGATCAGGTATATATGGAACACACATCCTCTTTCCAAATTTCATAACTCTATCTTCATATACAAAGTCTTCCAATTTCCCATCATTCAATGCTTTAAATTTCTTTTGAAAATTTTCATCATCAGGCTCAAAAAAATTATCTTTTCAAATAAAGATGGATTAGTCATCATTTTAAAAAATTAATGATTTTCCCCTTCCATAATAATTATCATATCTATCTTTACTAGATCCATGAAAATAGGATCCATGTCAATCCTCATTTTGGCTAGAACCCCGTGATCTTTTCTACCCAATGCATCCACTACCTTATTTTCCTTCCCTGGTTAGTAGTGTATTGAGAAATCATAATCCTTTAGTATCTTAATCCATATTCTTTTCCTCATATTGATATCTTTTTATGAAAATATATATTTTAGACTCTTATCATCTATGTATATCTCGCACCTTTTTCCATGGAGATAATGTCTTAATATCTTCAAAGAAAAGAATACAGTTGCTAACTCAAGATAATGAGGTTGATAGTTTTGTTCATGGTTATTTAAATATCTAGATACATATGTAATAACTTTATCATCCTGCATAAGGATACAACCAAGTTCCTTCTTAGATGCATTACTATTTATAACAAATCCATCATTTCCTGATAGTAAAATAAAAATCAGAGCATTGAACAATATCCTCTTCAATTCTTCAAAAAATTCTTCACATTACTTTTTCTGTATAAACATAACCCCTTTACATGTAATCTTGGTTAATGGGTTAGTTAATTGGGAAAAATTTTAAAAAAACATTGATAGTAACCTACCAAACTAATGAAACTATCTACCTCATTTATGTTCATTGGTGTAGGTCATTCTTTGACTATCTTTCTCTTTATAGGATCAAATCAGATTCAATCATTGGAGATAATATGTCCAAGAAAAGAAACTTTCTTAATCCAAAAATCACACTTGGAAAATTTTCTATATAACTCTTTTCTTAAAAGGGTCATAAGAATAATCTTCAAGTGATTCTCATGGTCCTCGTTGCTTTTAGAATGCACTAGGATTCCATTAATAAATACAATAAAAAATTATCAAGATATTCCTTGAATACTTTTATCATTATATCCATAAAAACATAGGTTGCATTATTCAATCCAAATAAAATTACTATAATTCGTAATGTTCACACCTTGTTTGAAATTTTTTATTCGGAATATCATCCTTCTTTACTTGCAATTGATGATACCCAGAATGAAGATCAATTTTTAAAACAATTATCCCCATGAAGTTGATCAAATAAGTCATTAATGTGAGGCAAAAGATATTTGTTCTTTATCGTAATAGCATTGATTTCCCTATAGTAAATTCATAGACAAATAGATATATATTTATTCTTAACAAAAAGAATGGGTGATCCCCATGGTGAAACACTAGGCCATATAAATCCCTTACCACTCAACTCTTCTAGTTTTTTTCTTCAACTCCACTAACTCCACAATGGTCATTATATAGTGAGTCTTTGATACAAGCCTTGCATAATAGATTAAATCAATGGAAAAATCAAATTTCCTCTTTGGTGGATATCCAAGTAATTCATCAATAAATACATCAATTTATTCTTGTACAATAGGTACATACTCAATTTGAAGATTAAATTTTTCATACATTGGTTGTGTTTACTCTTATTCTCCAAGGATCTCATTCATAAGATCTACTAGAGGTGGATCTAGACATAACCTAGATGGAGTCTCCCCTCTAAATATAAGTAATTCCATATCTTCATCATGGATCATAATTTTCTTCTCTTTATAATAAATTTTTTTATAATATTTTTAAAGACATTCAATACTAAGGATTATATCAAATTTAACCATAGGTATGATAATAAAGTCATCAAATAGGGCATGTTTATGTGTTATAATGGGAGATACCTGACACATAATTGTTTCAATGAGGTTTACACTATGATTTTTTATTGAAAACTCCCTTATTAAGGTGAAAGGGAAATAAATAATTTTCTTGGTTAATAGTGTAGATATAAAGGAGTGTGAGGATCTAGAATCAAATAATTCATTAGCTAAATTTGAAGATATGATTAAAGTACTTGGTACCAGATCTTTAGGAACTTCCACTTTGGTTGTAGTGATCACATAATCTTAGCCTTCTCCCTTTTCCTCTTTTGTGGTAGGTTCCCTTGATGCTTGGGATATTTTTTTGAGTAATGCCCCATTTCATTATAGTTGAATCACTATATAGTAGTGGTCTCTTTATTTCCATTACATTAATGATCCATATGACCCTTGTCACTACACTTGTAATACACTCTGATTCCCTTCAAGAAATTTCTAGGATGTTTCTTTCCCCAATTTTCACAAGATGGAAATAGTTTAACCTTATTCTTCTTTTTTGCATTCCCTTTTACTTGTTGTTCAGAAGACCTCTTATTTTCTTGATTTCCATTGAATATATAGGGTTGAGATAACTTATTCTCTGTTTTGATGGAACATAAAACTATTTCATCATATGATGAAAAAGTTTGAGAAACCAGTGCCCTTTAGAGACTTATATTAATCCCTTAAAATAAATGTTAAATATTACTTTACCTATTACATATGTAATCTGTAACATACCTCTCTAGTCTCATAAATGTACCCTTATACTCTACAATACCTTCTTCCTCCTTTTTCATTAAGATGAGAAACTTTATCTTTATTTCATTTTGTTTCTCATAATGGAAATATTTATCAAAGAATATTACATTAAAATTCCTCCATTACATAAATTTGATTTCATCTTACTCCCTGGTATTTTGGATCAACAACCACCATTGTTCGGAAAGACCTCTAAGGAAATATACTACCGGTATAATTTTTTTCCCTTTCATTTTATCCCAAATCTAAAAATATATTCTCAAGAGACTTAATCCATTACTCATCTATCGCATAATTTGTAGTTACAATAAATATGGAGGATTATGTTGCATGAAACAGTCCAACATAGGTGAATCATGATATTGAAAAACAAGTTTCTCTATTTGGGAAAGCTTATTTGCCATAACCTGAGTAAGCTACCCTAGGATGGTCATGATCTTCTTAGCTCCAACACCATTTTTATTGGTTTGCTCAGTAGAGGGATTTCTATATTAGCTATGAGTATTGATACCATTATTATTTCTAAGTTCCATTTCTAAACAATTTCATATACTAAATTATCTTATATAATTATGAATAATAATAATTCTAAATCTGATGTAACACTTAATATAAATTGAAAATGTATTCATTATTAATATCAGAATTATAAACTTTGTTTCTATGGGAACATTTTCAAATCCTTCATTATGGTTTGTAAAGAAAATGAGAAATAACCAAAGTATATCCCATGGTAGTGTAAAACCATGTTCATAGTAAGGGTACACTCACCATGCACCAAAATTATGGCTGATATATAATCAACTAACTCTTTTTGGGGTAATTACCCCTAGATATAATTGCAGCAAAACAACATCCACTTGCAGTATCTAGATAGGGATGTGTTTCTAGAAAAAAACATGATCTCTACTTTATAAAAACATAAGGATGTTATTATATACTTAAACTTATCCATAATGTCTTCCGTAGGGTTATGTTTCCTAATCTATGTTTTCCTAAATCTAATTATCAAGGTTTCTATTGAACTTTCTTTGATGCCAAATGTAACAACCCTAACTCTAGTAACCCAGAGTCGGTGTCTATTTTATTATATTAGCATAGATACAAAGGATCTAATACCAAAGGACTAATAATTTTAGTGGTTTTTAGAAATAGACACATATATAAAACCCATTTTACATTGGGGATAAAATATAAAACATAAAAAATTAAATTCCCATCATCCTTTAAAATGGTTCAAATAATTCATCTTCATATCCTAGGAAAGGAAATAAAATAAGGGTGATCTAAAATGATCAGTAAGGGTTACCTACAATAGAATATATCATGAGTAAATAAGGCATAATCAATATGTAAAGGTAAATAACTAAAAACACATGTCATTTAAATAATAACTTGATCTTGAAATGAATAAATGGATAATGTCAATGCAGTTATCTCATTGATAATAAAAACTTAGTTCTCAATGAAGGAAATGAATAATATTGGACATCGTGATCTTAGATATCATGATATATATAACTTTAAGACCTTGATCCAAGACAATTTAATTTATGGGTAGTTATACACCAAAATCCATTTAATTTTCTCATGAGACATGTTGATGCATTTAGGGGATATCTATAACCATTCCCCACCGATCACTATATGTCCAACACATTCATCATATATTGAATGAGCAATTAAATTCAAAAACAATATTACTTATCAAAAAATATCTATATTGAGTAAATAATACATATTTATCAATAATTCCCCAATCAATTAAATACATTCAAATTATAACATCGTACATAGAAATGGTATATGGTGTAGGTAATAATCATATCCATAATGAAAATAATATGGATAATTAAGAGAAATGTAATATCTAGTGATCAAAAGAAAGAGAATGTTTAAAAATTTTGGTATCATTATAATATATCCTCAATGGTGAATAAGTAAAATAATAGGTTGTTTTCATTGATGAATAAAAATACCATAAAAATATCATTAAGAAATTCTTGATGAAAATATCATTTTCACTTTTAAACTCACTTTTAAAAACTTAAAATTTCACAAATATTAAGGAAAGAATTTTATTTTAAAATAACTTTATAAACTTGTAAAGGAATATAAAAAACAATGAGTTTTAATGATGGAAGGGAATTTAATTCATGTTGTATAAGTAAAAAAACATTCCTTTTAAGCTTTTTAAAGAAAAGAACATTGTTTGGAAAACGATGGGAAGATTCCTTTTAAATCATTTGTAAAATGTCGAACATTGGTAAAAATTTCATTTGAAAAATCATTATACAATAGTGAAAATATTATTGAAAATATTTTAAATAAAATATGGACATGGAAGAAAAATATACCTAGACAAATAGTAATAAGATTGGTTTTTATTTTAAACATTTATTTGCTTGATTCAATTTTTGAAGATAGAAAAAGATGGAAAAAAATATAGAAACTAATTAAAATATTGAAATTAAAATGAAACTTTAATCATATTGAATAAATATATATTCATGTTAAATACCTCAAAGTGTAATTATATACACCACATAAAAATAAAAAGGTGCATAATACCAAATATGTCTCAATGGAGTAGAATTTGAGACGAAATCCATTACCATACGATTCCCTTTAGTTGAATGTGATTTAATCTCCTGTATAATGATTTTAAAAATGTTATTTATTATAAAATAACCATATTCATATATGATAATACTTTAACATCTTATTACTCGTTTTTTAATAATATTTTATTATTACCATTATTTCGGGTGTTAACTATTTCTTTTTCTCAGACAAGTTTTATCATTGAAATTCCGATTCTTGTGAATAGTATATAGTTCCATAATATAAAAAATTATATAAATGTTATAAATATAATTTTTATTCATTAGATACATTTTTATAATCATTCTTAAATGTTGGACATGGAAAATGAATCGCATCACTTCATGGAGGTGGTAGGTTGTACGCACGCATGAGCCACATTATCATTTCCTTAATGGAGAAAGGGTAAGGAAGTAGATGGTATATTAATTTTAAAGAATAAATATCATGTCTTGAGTATTATATATATTCATTGGTTCCATCATTAAAACTATACATGTGATTTGGTGAAGGAAAAAATGGCATCGGATCGTGAGGTGGTGGTCTACCGTACATACGAGCGATGGTTTTGTTTCTCATTTGATGGAGAAAGAGATGGATAAATATTATTCCATAAACATAATAACATCTCATTATATGGGATATATTTATATTATTATATTTTAATTTTTATTACATAATTTATGGTGGTAAAACAAGAAGTAAAATTAAAGAGCTTCATTAAGTCGATTACCTTCTCATAGAGATACCTCATTTGTATCTCTTCTTAAGGGCCTTGGGATTAGTCTTTTGGGAATACCAGAAGATATATAACATGAATAATAATTATTAGAAGATATTTTTTTAGGTTTTTTTCAATATTTATGGCTAAAAGTAGTGTAAATAAGAGAGGTGAGGGTGTCCTTTTATAAGTGGGATATAGGACACATTTGGAATTTTTAAAAAGAATAAAATATATTAATATCTTACTCGAGAAAAATGGAACCAAAATGGACTAATTTAAAAAATTAGATTATATAAGGTTTAAATATGGAAAATAAATATAAATTATATAAGATTTTAGGCCATTTAACCCTTATCTATTTAGTTTAACCCTCAGTAAACATGTTTTAACCTTAGCCTATGGTTATTTTTTTTACTATTTTTACTATTCATTATAGACAAAAAAGAAAGTGGACTCATTAATAAATTTTTAAATGTTAATTCCAAATATGGGATTCATTTTATCTAATTCTACTGGCATAAGTGGTAGAATTTAATTTAAAGTTAAACACATAAAATGTGATAAAAATAGTTTTTCATAAAAAATGTATTTTTAACTATAAAAATGTTTTTATACTAAATTCAAGTATAAAATTAATTATAAAGACAATAATTTTATTATTAGTAATATCATTGAATAATTTTTTTTAAACCATTTTAAAAAAAATGTAACTTTGTAAATTCTTGAAATGAAAAGATAGCTTTCAATAAAAATCAGTAGTTTTCACTATTCATTGAAAAAACAAACTTTTCAAAAAAATCCTAAATATTCACCATAAGATAATTTTGATATGATGATTCCATAAATTAATTTAATTTTATCAAATAAATTTTCTAAAATTGTTAATAATTAATTATTTTATTTTATCATAAAAATAAATAAAAACATTTTTGAAGTTTTTGAAGAATAAAATGACATTACAAATAATTGAGTATTTATCTCTTAAACATTAATCAATAAATTTTTATTTAATATAACCTTAATATATATTTCATAATGTTTTTATTCTTATTCATATCCTCCAATTCAATAGCTGGGTTATAGCAGTCATATTTAAATTATAATATTCCATAGTTTGTTTAAGATCAGTGTTGCTTGTTGTATATGCTATTGAATATAATGTTATTTTAGAATATTATGATATTATAGTATTGTATTTTTTTCAACATGTTTTATATTTTTTAAGTTTGATTTATTGTTAACATGGGTTGATTTTTGGTGTTGGAGTTATTCTGAAAATTATTTTTGAATAAGAAGTTGTTGTTCCAGAATTATTGTTGTTCCAAAAGTAGAAGTGGGTCTAGTCTGAATGTTATCTAGGATAATGCATGATTATTTGAAAGTTATGATTAATTTTTGGTATCAATATTTATTTTATAAGGCTTTTGAATCATAAAATATGATTTATAATGGTTCGATAGTTACATAAAGAAACCAGACTTATCGATCATAAAATATAATTGATAAAATTATATAATTAGATTTATTTTAGATATTGATATTCTATAGATTATTTTTAGTTAATGTTATAAAATTAAATTGGAGTTTCCATGAGTTTATAGAAAAAATAACAAATCCATGAAACTCCCTATATACGTAAAGGTCACCAGACCAATACATAAGAGTAAGTTCGAGAGGACTGGCATAGAATTGTAAAATTCATGGGGAAGCTTCACCCTATATACATAAAGGCCACTAGATAAATACATAAAAGTAACTGGGCCATAATCTTAAAGAAACAAAAAATTCATGAAGTTTCCCTATATATGTTAGATTCATTATTTTTCAAAATTAGGAAATTAAATAAATACTTGGAGATGATTACTATATATTAAATAGTCACTAGATTGATATGTAAGAGTGACTAGGGCGGGAGTTAGAGGGATTTTGGAAAATGAAAAAACCCTATAATATGTAAGGGTAATTTCTTCTGAATGATTGAAAATATAGAAAATTTGTGGAATATATGAGGTTCTTTTTTCCCATAATATTGAAGATATATAAAAGGAAATAACATGCACTATGATACATAAGGTTCATCAACTTAATATGTAAGTTTCATTTCCATGATAAAAGGAAACGTGTAAGGGTCATGTATGTGACTCAAAAGAAATGTGAAGGGGCTATTATTTCTTTACTGGGTGATATGTAAGGTTTATTTCATTTTCTATTTGAGGTGAAGAATTATCCAGTCATGGATTATTATATGCATTATCATCCATAATATATGATTTATAATTTGAGTAGTTGTGAAATAGTTTATATCGTAGGAGAGATAACCATATCATAAAGAAACTCAAGCAGATTTCAGTGATGTTATCCATTTTAAGGTGTTCACATCAAAAAAAATAAGACTATTCCATAATAAGAATGAAGATTGTGAATACTTAGAGAATGATTCCTTGATATATAGAGGACTTTAATATAAGATACCATGTAGATTTCATGGATTTGGTACTGACTGTGTATCATGTCATGAAGAGAATTTTATAGAATTTCTAGGAGATTTGGTTAGCATTTCATATCATAGATTACTATCTTTTTCTAGATAAAATGAATACCAATGTTTATAAGAAGTTGGATGATAAAATCATGAATGACTCTAGTTAGTCCTCAGATACCTGGGGGTCTGGATCACCCTGAAACCTAGGAGGTTGCTGCCTCTAGAACTCATACAGTGTACTCAACCTACACACATCCTCAGCAGGTACTATCGATGTTAACTGCTACTCTACAGGTGGTGGCGTAACTAGAAAACCACTCATAGTTACTACCTCTTATACAGACCCCTGTACTACATCATCATCACTTGATAGATCATCCTCATGATCACATAGTGGAAACCTAGTTATCTTTCTCTACAAAGGCATCCTAAAATAAACAAGATGCACCACAGTCAATGGGTATATTTGAGGAGATGACTCAAGAGGGACATGGAAACCACAGCTCATTTATATATGATGCATGTACCAATTGTTTTTCTTAAAATCAGTGTCAACATAAACCAAGTCAATAAGAAGTTTATCAAATTCTTGTTTAATGGATATGTCGGTCATCACACCAACATTGGAGTCCCTAGCCTGAAAGGTGAACTTGAAATACTTTAACACTATTGTCATAGATCCCAAACCAATACTCACAACTAGAAAAAAATCTATGTTATGATCCTAAGGTAGAACCACACTCTAATGCAACTCTGTCATGACCTGACCCACTGAGGCCCACCTAGTCAGCAACAAACCAAGTGTGACTACTCTCAAGCCTACCTCCAATAGGCCATAGGTGGAAGACCAGTACTGAGTAGGCATATCCCACACAAGGGAGGAATTAGACTAATTTAGTTTTACACATGAACACATATCCAATCCCATATAATGTTGAAATGTAAAAAAACTAGTATCAATGCATTCATATATTTATAATCCCAAAATTAGAGTATGAAAATAAGGTACTGAAAGTGATAAGGTCCAAAAACAATCCCACCAAAACTGGAGAAGAATCCCAGCTACTTAGAAGTTAGGGAATATTGTCAAGTCTATCTAGCCCAGATATAATCTTTTCCTACTCTTGGCCCTCTTAGGACTCCATAAAAAGTTCTCTCATCTGCATAATACATGAGACATGTGGGAAAATCTCATGCAAGAATGAGTATAATAATACCCAGTAGGACACCCCGAAATCACTACACATAAAGCATCAATAGAATTCGGCTCAACACAAGATATTTCAATAGGATAAGAGACATAAACATCCATATATGATCATAATATACAACCGACCTCGTGTGGTCTCAACTAATACTACCATATATAGGTTACTGCTCGAGGCATAAAGGTACTTGTTCCAGGATTAATCACTGCAACTATGTTATCACAGATGATGCTCTTTATAGAGGTCATGATCATCAAGACTCACCTAATAAGTACTCACTGGATCTCTGAATATATCATCATCCAAGTAAGGGATCACACCCAAGGCTATTTTGGGACATAAAAAACCCTACTAGATCACCTACTAGATAAAGTATTGATGCCCTATGCATGGTGTTCATGCCGATACCATGAACCCCACATAGTAATGATAGAAGATCCCACATTGGTCTTATAGGGGGATGCACCAAACTCTATCTAAATGATGAACTCATATAGGGGATCATAATCATATGTTGAGGATGTAATGTCACATTGTATCCTCGTGGGAAGGGACCTATTAATCACACTCAACTGATCCTAGTATAAACTAAGGAAATGAAGGGTTTTAAACATCTCCATAATGAGTACACGACATGTAATAGGGGTACACAGCGTGTCTTTCCAACCACTAGTCAACCTATGTGTCACAGTCTCACATAAAATGTAGACCACCATATACACAAAATGTACCATAGGTTATGTGACATGTGGATGTCAGTTGTCACCCTACCCATGTCATCTTTTTGTGCATGTGTACTTTGTTTCATGATCGTGTACACCTAGTCATTTCTGAGTACACGGCTCAACCTGTGTACTCTATCCATGTCTGAGTACATAGCATAGATCATATACTTTAGTCATGCCCATGTACCCAAAAGTACACAAAAAGTCATTGAGTCGGGTCACATGGCGTGTGACATGTGTCACACCTCCTGTGATCTTTTCTTCTCCACATAAACCCCAACACCACAGCTAAGGGGTCCCACATAGTGTTTACTCCCATATTACAAACTGTGTACTATAGGACTTTACAGATCCCATGGATCCTTCATGCATTTTCTGTTTTCACCTTTTTCACTTCCAATTTAACCGAGAAAAATGGATATAGGTTCAGCTGACCCTCACTATCACCGTTAGTTAGACACCGAGCTTCGATCTACTCATAAATCGCCATGTTTAGTTGTACCATCTCCACACAATGTTGATGTCATACATCAATCGGGAAAATGGAAATCGTAGGTCTAGTCCTGATCCCTATCCAATTTTCCTCCATCTTCACACCTCGATCATACCCTTAGTCGCGAACTACACCTATGGTATTGATATGTTATGCCAAAGAACAATCACACAAAGATCAAATATTGGGTATTCTTCAAACCACAGGCCAAAGGAATTGATCGTGATGAATGTGCGAAGAAATGGGAGAGAAATCCATAAAACTCCAAAGAGTAATAAACCTTAGCCGTATTCAGGTTTTCCTCGATCCATTTCCATTAGAACAGAGAACAAATTATTCAATAAAGAATCAATAAATCATAAAATAAAGTGATCATCAATGCAAAAATTAATTATTGTTTGTGGAATTGATTCATGATTGATGTGGGATAAAAGAGAGGGATGAATCCATATAAATCAAATGTCCTACTTTAAGTTAGGATCATTCACTGACAAAGAATGATCTTGCATCATTTTCATTAGTGAAATCCATGAACTTAGTTGGCATAGATGATGCCTTCAGAATCAATTTGCTCCTCTGATCTGTTTTCATCCACTAATGATCTCTTCCAAAATCTCCTCTTAGTTCTCAGGGTTATGCGACTAACCCAGTGAATTGGATATAATGAGGTTTAAATAGGATAGGGCTAGATATTTGCACCAACACATAACAAAATAAATAAATTTAATTTATTTATTTATCTATTTTATTATTTTCGTCTACAGTGACACTTTGCCAAAATGTCTGATGTTGACAAATGTTATATTGCACCAAGGGTAAAACCAACATTTTGAAATCAATGGTTGACTCAAATTTATAATATGAGTTTTTGTTCAAGATTTATTACACTTTTTTAGGAAAACTACACATGTGTGATATTGATATATTAAATATTTTTAAAATATAAATTTTGTACTCATTGGGATGCAGAATCTCATGTTGTATCAACGACTAGCTCCAAAAATATCACTAGTATATTTCAAAGATTTATATGGAAAAATTGAGACATTACACCCCATTTCACATCTTGTAATTAGTTCATGGTGTGAATTCCTTGTGAATTATACATATTTCCATCTTCCTCCAAATTTCACATCATCTCAGCTAGAATTAATTGCATGTTGTGAATCACTTTCATGAAGTGAATTTGTTTCATGGATTTCCTCCACCTCTACACACAAACCATGAAACCAACCATCTACATAAGCTGTGAACTACCAACTCAAAATGTGAATCTAGTTCACATCATGAACCACCTACTACAGCACTCCTGTAGCTTCAAACTCCACTAAACCCTCCAAGACTTCCTCCAAACACTATCCAACCACCAAAACTGGTGAAGTAAATAGCTGGTAAGGAACATACCATTACACATATGATAGTGAATGAACTCGTTATCTCACCTTTATGGATTAATAATGAAAAATGAAATAAAAAAATAAAAAAATAAATGTGATATAGATTAATAAAATTAAATAATTATAAATTTGAACATGATCACTATGATACCACTTGGAGGTTCCAGTTACAACAAAAGTTTCAGTCAAGCTCATGCCTAACATGGATTTTTTTAGATTCAATGAATAATCTATAAGAACGTGATGAAGAATCATGTTTAATGAATATATCTAGATAAACTTGACAAAGAATCCTAAAACCAAGAAGAGAGGATATTTCATGTTAAATTTATGATTAATTTAATAACAAGAAAATACATCAATCTTGAAATATTTATTCGATGTAGATGTTGAACGATCAGACTCCATTCAAGTTATATCATAGTTGTGCTAAGAGGATACAAAGTAGAATTCTTTTAGCAGTATCCACATGTTATCCATAATATACAAATGACATCGATGGAACTTTTGGTTCTAATAATGTTGATACAATCACCTTACATTTTTATTTATGATAGCAAATCAGTCCTTCAAGTTCAGAGGATTACCTCTATTTCTATCTCAATATTGTGATGGGGGGGAGGTGGAATCTTATATTGACCTTGAGATAAACCCTAGTGGTGTTCTTCACCCTTGAGAGAACTCTATATGGAGAATAGATTTTGGGTACAACCATAAAATGAATTCATCTCAAGGAAATGTGATATAACATAGGAATATATACCTGAGGTTTATTGTTGATAATTGCACAAAGTCCCTTCATTAAATGATAAATTCAATATATTCCCCATTCTATGTAATAATAATAATAATATATTATTATTTCATCATGGCATGCATTGGCATGGGAAAACTAAATATCATTTTTAATTAAATAAATAATTCGTTATTAATTTAAATGATATTTATAATTATATCGTTTTCATCACCATACCTTTAACTCACCTCACCCACCTTCCTCATCATTTATCAAACCTAAAATAATAAATATTATTCACTCAATAAATAAATAAATATTCTATTCATGATCATGAAAATAAATATTTATTAAATATTCATCTAAAATATATATAGTGACTGAATATTTGCGATTAGTAAATTATAAGTATATATTATTATATGGTCTTGAGAATAACATTTATCCTAACTATTAAATTCTAATTTATTTTAAATAAGATCTATGAATACACTTAGTATGTAACCCTCCAGACCACTTTCTTGATGACATTAGGTGGACTTGTCTAAATTCCAAAATCAATGTCTAGTAATACATCAAGTCATCCATAGAGAAAAAAGTTAATGTCATAATTTAAAAAACCACATATGAATGCTCATTGCATAATATAATCTCTGTTTCTCGATATCTCATCAAGTAGGTTGTATACACATGTCGTCAACTTATAAGTTTGATATGTCTTTCTTTGACTTCCTTAAATGAACTTTTCAATCACCATGACCATGGAATTTAGTTCAACAGTTCCATTTTAATCAAAGGGACTGATATATCATCTTTCATTCTTGGAAGAGACAAATGTTTTCTAGACTTATTCATTAATGGAATATCATTTTTGATGACCCCAACGTACCCTACTTTTACATAGACATATGGAATCACATTTTTTGATAATAAATCAATGTACATGACTCATGATATGTAATTATAATAATCTTAATTCAAATTACCAATGAACATACTCACATATAATAATGTACAATGACATGTAAACATGTGTAATTTACATTGGTGGGTCTGTCCTCATAATCTCTCATCTTAGAGATTATCAAGAATGAACTTCATGAGATGAAGTCTCATCCGCTTATGAGAATCCAACACCTAATAGTTTGTATCATCTATGTCTCATCAGATGATGTTATTCAACCATATGACATATATATTCTAGAATATTATCATATCACTTCAATGTTATCATCATATTAGGGAACTAATATGACCTTTAGATGTGAAAAATACTCAAAGGACATTATCAAACTGATTCTACTTAGGAGAACAATCAATACGTGATAAGATATTTATCAATATTCAAGCCTTAAAATATATATGTAATCTAAAGTACAAAGTAGTTGGTTTCAGGGCACCAACACCAAAAAAATACTATTGAGATTTAGCATTCTAATGCCACTCTTACTATTGACTAGTAGAATTAACTTAAACTTTACCATTAGTTTTTCTCTATTGAGGGCTCCTTTATTTCTCATAGTTAAAATGCTACATAATATGATTGAGTGATTCAAATTAAAATTTCTTCCATGTACCAATGAATAAAAAATGAATTATAATATATTTTTAATCCTTTAATTTAAGATTTGGTATTATTTATATCAATTATTATAGGGGACCTCCTCTCTTACTTCCTCAATAGAGTCTTAGATTGTTGATTTTGGTGGAAAATATCGTAAATGGTTGTTTTTCATTTACAGTACATGACTAAGATGTTAAATTTCAATTTTATTAAATAAATCTAATTTAAATCCACTTGAGATTAATGAATTCAATGACTTATTTATTAAATTATCTTTAAATTTTATTTCTTCAAAAGTTATTTATGAATCAAACTATTTTTTTTTTCTTGTCTTAAATGTGAAGTGGGTTAAATTTTCAATTTAGTTTTGTTAAATCTCATGAATTAAATTAGTGTAAATGAATTTATAACATTCTTTACATTATACTACAAAGGTATTTTTTTGCAATTTTTTATGCTAAATACAATTATTTAATCAGGGAAAATTATATTCTTCCATAACGTTCTTTAAGTATAAGAAGTTTTTTGTGACACTTTTAGAATGAATCAAGATTTTATACATAGATATTACATTTAAATAGATGAATATTAATTATATAACAAAAGAAAACCATACCATAACCGTATAGGGTTAGTGTCTTTGGAAACTTGGAAACATAAACAACTATTTCATAAAATATCTAAATCATCTTTTGCTTATTCCTTCACAACTAAAACCATTTTTGACATATCATCCTTAATACATTTCTTCATATCCTAGGTAAAAAACATAAGAAAATAAAGATATTAGATGCTCAATAAGGGTAAACAATGGAGATATAAATCATAAAATGATTATGAGGGTATAATAACATGAACATAAAATTTTAAAATTATACCCTGCATATCAAAAGTCATAATCTAGAGTCATGAATAAATTTTTTGCAGTCTATAAGACATAAATCATAAAAGAACATGAACCATGAGAGAATACCATAAGACTTGGAATTATAGCATACACATAAGCATAGAAAATCATTTCCTTAGTAGTCAAGGATATTTTACAAGACTATAATAGTGGAATGGGTTCACTTACCATACCATCAAAGTAGTCAATGTTCACTCCCAAGACTATCATAGAAAAAAAATTCTCTTACTAAACTGAGTTCACTCCCCATTCCAGTTCTGTATATCTCATGAGATATAAATCATTACCCAATGCATTTGAGGGTGATATAGGTCACACCCATCACATAATGAAAACCATACATATGTGTTCTAAAAGAACATAAATAATTCATTATATCATATCCCATGGAAATAAATGGGTTTCATAAAACATTCCTCATATTAGAACCCATGAAAATAAATGGTTTTCAGGGACATTTCATCATAATATAACCTAAGGAAAACAAATGGGTTTCATAAAAAATTAATCATAAAAATAAACCATACAGAGAAAGAATAAATATGGTATTATTGGATAATATCTCTAGTAAATCAAAAGTAACATCAAATAATGTCATCTTAGAAGGAAAATAAATTTAAAAGATCAATTGGAATAATTCTCGAGGGAAATATTTTTTTTAAACAACTTCTCTTTGCGTACTTAAAAATGAAAATGATTTATTTGAAAATAAAATTGTAAAATTGTATAGGAATATTAAAAGAGTTCAGGTTCCATGAAAAAATTGAAATCTCTTCATACTGTATAAGTTAAAAAATCATTCCTTTTGTATTTTTGTCAGAAAAGTCACAAAGAACCTCATTTAGAAAATAACAAAAAGATTCCTTCAAAAAAGTAAAATAAGGGTGAAAATGATTTCAAATAAATGTAGGATAATATTAAAAACATTTTTAGAAAACATTTTTAGAAAACATGTATATGGAAGATAAATATTCCCCAGTGGAGACTTAACTATAAATAATCCCGAATAATGATGAGATTATGAAATAAACCCTTACCACAAGTATTGCATTTACTCGTTATCATTCAAACCTATTTTATAATAAATATGGATTTATTATAAATTTATTATATAACCATATATCTATAATACCATGTATGATTTATTTATATCATCTTATCAACTATTTAGTAATAATTTGTTATTAAAATCACTATTTTGGGTGATAGCTACTTCGTTTTCTGATCATGTTTTGGTTTGGTAGTCCTAGTCCTTATACTTTGATCATGGTCCCATAATTTACAAAAATTTAATAATAATATAAACATTATATATATTAATTACATAAATTTTTATAATCATTCATAAAAATTAGATATATAAAATGAATTACACCATTTATGGAGAATGTAGGTCGTACGTACGCATGAACGTTATTTCCATTTTTCAACTAATGGAGTGAAATAAAGGTAAATAATAACTTAAACTTTAAATAATAATAATTATTTAATATATATAATATATATTCATAAAAGTAATCCTTATTACCATTATTTTGAAATATAAATGAGAAACGAATCACATTGCATCATGGAGATGATAGACCATACGTATGCATGAGTGATACTTTCACTTCTTGTTTGATTGGAAAAAGGGTTTATAATGATGTTTTCATAATAATAATAATATTTCATCATATTTAGGATAATTAATTTATTATTTTATTATATATATAATATATTTATAGGAGGTAAAGAATAGTAGAAAAAGAAAGTGATCTGTTAGAGCGATTACATATTCTTTGAAACGACTCCTTTAGATCTTCTCTAAAAGGCTCTTGGGTTGGTCTTTTGGGAAGTTCAACACCTATAGAATGTGGGTAGAGAAGTGGATAAGATAATTTGGTAGAGTATGTTAAAGATAGAAATCTAAAATTTGTGAAATTAAGTGAGGGAGGAGATATCCTTTTATAATGGAGGTGAGGGGCACTTTAGGAATTTCTCAAAAGATTAAGATATATCAAGACTATTCTAGAAAAAAATGATTTAAAATATCATATAATTTAATATGGGTTGAAATTTTAGTCCATATATTATACCATTTGTGCTTATTTAATACTTTTATTATTTTTAAACAATTTAATAAAATATTATTCCTATAAAATATCATTATTGTCAATGTTGATATTATTCATTACTATAACTTTAAAAACATCAAGAAAATAAGTAAAATTAGAAAAAAAAACCATTTTATTATATCTTAAACATGTCAAGGTAATATATAGAATTATTTAATCACCTTAAATATCTCAAATTATATTTATTCTAATACTTTTAATATTATTTATTTGATTTTTCAATAAATTTAATGACTATTACATCATCGTTATGTAAGAATTTAAAGTAATTATTTCTTTTATAAAAATTAAAAATAAATTAAAATGATGAATATAAATCCTTTATATTTTAAAATAATATTTATGGTTGAAAATATCTTCTGGATAACCATATATTTAAAAAAAATATACTTATTAAAAACAATAGTGTGACGCCTTTGACTTTTCATTAAATAAAATACAATAAGGGTCTTAATGTCAACCATGTGTCTCCAAAAGGTCATAAATTATACTTTTGAATTATTATGGTCTAAATTTACTCATCTATTAGAATTTTGGAAAATATTAGGGTCATTTTATAATCCTTATATTATTTTTATCTATAATTACCCGATTTACTCTTAATTGTGGTAACAAAAATTACTAAAGATATTATTCATATTGACCAAAAATAAAAGGGGTATATTTAATAAATAAGTACCTGCTAATTAAAAATATATAATCCATTTTTCAACATTCAAAATTCATGAGTGGTATAATTTCATTTGAAATTAAACCATTAAAATGCAACGAAAACAATTTTTTTGAAAAATGGCCTTTTTAAGTATAAAATGTTTTTATACTAAATTCATGTATAAAATTCATTTCAAATACAAAAATTAGATTAAAATAATCTAATTATATTTTAAAAGTAATCCAAAATAGAATTTATTTTGTAAATTATTTAAAATAAAATACATTCTTCAATGGAAATCAAACCTATTCATTAAAAATTCAAACTTTTCAAAAATTTCTAAAAAAGTCATACTAAGTTAATTTTGACATGATAAATTAAAAAAATGAAGTTTATTTTACAAAATAAATTCTCTAAAAGTTTCAAAATTAATTATATTTTTTTCAGATAAAAATCATTTTTTTTTGAATAATACATATTTTTGAATAATAACATGACTTTACTGGAAAAAAATAAGTGTTTATTTCCTAATAATTAATAAATAAATTTGTATTAAATATAAAATTCACATGTATTGTAATAACCTGGTTCTTCCTTTGAGTTATGGGTCTCTTTTTTCATTTCTAGGTTGTTTTTGAGAAAAACAGGTGAAAACTGTTCAAGTACTAAAATTTTTGGGTTACACGCCATGTATGTCTTGGCCATGTAACAGCCATACAAGGTGTGTGGGGTTGTCAGAAAGGGTGAGAGACTTTACAATGTATACACTTTTTACTACCTAGTATACACTATATAGTCAAGTCGGTAAGACCTGGGAAAATTCGGTCGCCATATGAACAGTAAATGAACCTACATGGCATGTAGTCCCAAGTATACACTGTGTATTTTATTTTTTTCATTAAATTGGGAAGTAGCCTTGTTTTGAGGAATATGGAAGAGGGGATCATCTGGGTTCATGAACAAGTAGTTTCAGGACTCATTTTTGCTCATGATCGTCCATCTGAACTCTGATTCGAACACTGTCAGATCCATTGAAACCCAATCGGTAAGCCCTTGATTTTTCTTAAGTTGTTCTTCTTGATTTCTCCTCTCAACCAAGTTATTTAGGGTTGATAATTTTTTATTGTTTTGTATATATATCCTGTTATATACCAAATTATAGTCCAATAATGGACAGGAAACATCGTACGAGTATGAGGTAGGTGGTGCATACCTTATTTTGTGTTTTCATGAAAATTTTGGGGTTGCTGCTTTTAGAGAAATGGTGGGTTTTTGAGAGGATACCTATTATTAGATTTTAATTTTATTATTAAACCTTGTGGGATGTTTTTGGGTATTACCTTACCTATTATTCTTGAGAGAGGTCGGGCGAGAGGTCGTTTCTCATCGGGTTATTTTGGTTGGGGTGCTAAAATGGTTTTAAATTAATTGTCTTGATTTATATTGATATATCTAAATTGTTTAAGCTTGACTAAACTATTTAGAGTTATTCAATACCTCCATGTCATATTATGATAATTGTTTAAAGTGTGAAATTCAATCTTCTAAATTTAATTACTTGATGATAATTTGTTGTTTAAATTGTATGTATATATGTAATTGTTGAATTGCATGTGTTGGAACCCTTGGGGTTGTGTTGGGCATGGGCTAGATTTTCTTGAGTGATGTTGATCACAGGTTAGGCATGGATTGGATTTCATTGGGTGGTTTGACCATGGGATTGGATATCATGGACATCAGTTAGAGGCAGTCTCACTATCAGATTGGGCATGGCCTAGAATACTCGGATGGCATGGCCATTGTATTTGAGCGACATGGTTGTAGGGACACGAGGTGTCAGAGATGGTGTGTCTTGGGTTCTTTTTGGTGATTTTCACTCACTCGTAATGGCCAAAGCAACAATTTGAGTCATTTTCACATAGGTAGACTCCGTGTTGAGGTGGTTTTGACCACTAGTGTGGGTAAAGGCCCCCAATAGTTGTGGTTTAGGTATTATCGATTTGGGGGTGCTTGTCGTAGGAAGCCAAGTGTAAGGTGAGGATCCTTCAGGGGATAATAGTGTGGCTATCAGGTTGGGGGTTGAGGCTTGCCGTGATTGAGGCAGTGGGCCTAAATATATATTTGAGGACATACATAATTGTCCCTATTTTTATTATTTGAGGAAAGGCATCGTTGTTCTTCCAGTTGTCATGCCAAGAGCATGAGCTTTCGAGTAGGATTCCATGGGACCAGGTTATTATTATTTGGGCATGCCTTCGGGACTTTGATACTTTGATACAAGCGGTTTCAAGAGGCACATGGTGTCGGGTTATATGATTGAGGTGGAACCTAAGGGTTCACCGGGACTTTGTGACTATAGGGTTACTTTGGGCCAGGGGCCAAGGACTATCTTTGCTGATGAGATTTCGGCATTGGTCGAAGCAGGTGACACTCCCCAGTGGATACTGAACACCAGTGGAGGTTGTGTTTGTTTATTAGATCACACTGTTTACTTTATTTAGAGATATATGTCTTCTTAAACACTTATACTAGGTATGAAATATTGGGTGGTATCCTACTGAGATTTGTCTCACACCCTACATGGTCCCTTTTAGACACATGTAGACTTTATGGTTTTATGTACATGTAAAGGATCAACTTCAGGAGTTGGATCATTGTACTGTTTGGAATTGAGATAGGTATGGACCTTGAGGTCATGCTTAGCTGGATTTTATTTTTATTTAGCTTTCATTACTGCATCAACATGCTTAATCTTATATGTACCTGTTATTGGTTATCCATGGGAACCTTTGTACTTTGACATGCATGACCTGATATGGATGCATGAATTATTTGTTTGGTAGTAGTTTTAAGTGGTAGTCAAACTGTTGTTCTGTTTAATTCCCATTGATTTTGTTTCTATACTTCTTGCACTATTTATTTTTATTGGATGTGCTTCTGTTTTGCGGGTCTAGTTCGAGTTTATTGAGTCATTTAAATTTCACTGCATGTTATATTATTATACTCGAACCAGTTCCACTTCCTATTCCTAGAGGGTATAGCATCTGATTAGTCACTGAAAGTGGCTACTATTCATTGTTAATATCTTTATATTCATTGTTTTAAATTCCATAAACATTTTTTTAATGCATTACATAAATAGAACTTCATTTCTCATCTTAAATGCAATTCATGTTTAAAATGCAAATTTGGGCCCAATCATTCAATTGTTTGTGGACAACATTATATTCATTTTATGAATTTGAAATTTTTGGATATGATTGATCACTTTGTTTGGAACATTTTATCTTTTAGGTCCAATGGATGAATCCCAAGTTAAGATGGAGAATTTTTCACCTGAATGCAGAAATTTGCTGGAGAAAGCATAATGGGCCTAAGGCCCATCAAACAAATGTGGGGCCCACAAACCAAGCCCAATGAAGCTCAAATTTTTACAGTAGAAAGAGAAAAATATATGGATCATTTTATTCAACTGTGGTCAGAGCTAATTCAGAATATTTCAATGAGATACAAGGGGATGAATTTTAGAATTAAAATGGTGGGCTATAGCAGCATTCTCATAAAAACAGCCCACAATTTTGAACATAACTCCAAAACGGCTGCACCAAATTACCTGAAATTTTGAGAAATTCTAGAAGACACATGGAAGAAGATATTTTTTATTTATTATACCTTTGGATTCTGCCGTATGAAGTGTCAAACGCACATGTCAAAATGGAGGATGAATCTGGCTGGTTTTGTGGTCAACTTTGTAACGTTAATTTCTTTTTGATTCTTCACCCTCCTTTTGACTCTCTTAATTGTTGGGGGTGAATTTATTGTTGGGGGTGGACCTAAGGCTCCTAATATGCCTATATAAGGAGCTGTTGGTGAAGGGAATAATCATCTAACATTTTACTTTGAATCCAAGTTTTTCTTTGAATTGTAATTTCCCGCTTTCGTTTTGTAATGGCATCGTCAATTTCTCTAATGTAATTTTTTCATTCACGTTTAGTATTTTAATAAAATTTCTTCCTCTTCAATTTTTGTTTTCCTTTTTTTCACATTTTTATACTGTTGAATCGAAGTGTGAATTTATTCACACCCGTACTTGTGAATTCATCACACAATAGTGGAGTGTTCATTTTGATTAATGTTTTTCTTCTTCAATCCCACTTCTTTAAGTCAACTACCCGCTTCCATTGATAGAATTACAACAATGGAGGGATAAACTTTTATGGGTTGATCCTAGGGAGTTGCATGGGCTGGATTTAATGTTATTTTATATTCTTAAATTCTTAAATTTGTTCTTTATTTTAAGAGTTCCTTTCTTTGATTTATCTTCTTCTTTGTCTTCACCGACTTTAATGATGACACATTTTGAGTGCTAGTACGATCCAATTCCTTGGAGTGCTCATTTAATTGATCCTCTAAGTGAATTGGTGATTAGCCTTGAAATTGTGTATGTATTAAATTGGATAATGATATTGGGGAATTATTTCATTTAATGGACACCTCTTGAACCGATGAACAGAAAATCAAATGAAAAACAAATACATCTAATCAACCCCAAGAGACAACCTAGGATCAACTCACCTTAATTAGTTGTTTTAATTCAAGTAATTTTATTGGTTTTGTTCTTTAAATTAAATAAATATTTCTTCAAATCAATCAACAGCATAGTTGGCCACTTCATAGCCAATTTCGCATCTAATCAAAGTGTCTCAAGGTTTCTTCTTCGGTCCCTGTGGATTCGACCCCTACCTGTACTACAACGACTGCATACCTGTAGGGTAAATTTGGGCGCAACCAAATTTTGGCGCCGTTGTCGGGGACCCAAGTAAGTTTTATTAGACACCACTTTTCTATTCTCCCTCATTTCTCTTTTCTCATCCCCATTTATCTTCTCTTTTCCCCTTTCTATTTTTTTGACTCCTGAAAATCATGATTCCAAATTTATAAATGAATCCAATGGAGTATAATCAACAATATCCCTTCACAAACTTAGGATGGAATCAATTAGAAAATTCAAATTGGGAATCACCAACTTTTTTTAATTATTTGGATCAACCTTTGAATGAATACCCCACACCTGATAACATGAACTATATTTGTAATGATGAATGTTTAAAAGATTAATTTCCATACCTATCAAGAATGATTGAAATGATAAATAATGAGGAAGTCCAAGATGTTAAAACTACTTTCCAACCTAATCCTAAAAAAATCATTGTGAAATTGTATCAGCAAATGGATATAATGACTTCTGAGGTTTCATCCTTAAGAGTAGAAATTAAAAGCATTGAAATGGTTGTGGAACCCATTCCCACTGATTTTGTCTCTTCCTCATCACTAATACAAGAATATTGTCTTCCAAAAACCTCACATGAATTTATTGAAGAAAAAACCATTGGATTTGGGATAGTTTAAGATAATAAAGGAATTGTTAATGGGTGCTTAAATCAAGAGGAAATTAATTTTATAGATTCACAAGGGGAAAATTTGTCTTCATGGATTGAGTGTTTAGAATATTTCTCCAATAACAATTTTTTAGAATCACCGATCATTGAACCATTGGGAGATATAACGAATATTTTGTCTATACCCACCCATGAAATTCAAATGGAAAATTTTGTGGATGAATCATCTTTTCAAAAGGAACCAATTATTTCAAATGTTTTTAAAGAAGAAACAATTTTTTATTCAAATTATCATTCTTCTTTAGGAAAATTCAATCAAACTGAACTCGATGTTTTAATACTTCCTTCCCTACTCAATAATCCCTCTATTTATGATAACCAAGACCATTCAATTATCATCAATTTTCATCAAGAATCTCACCAAGTAGGAATGAACCTTGGAATCTTAGGAAATATTCCAGATAAAACACGATCAACCATTTTAGATATTCCTTGGATTTTACCAATCATTGTAGAAAATATGATTTCATATGAAACAAATTTCAAAAAAAACAATCAATCTCAATCTTGTTGAAGTGGAGAAAGATGGGTTAATTAAAATTTTGAAAGTTGGAATTGGATAATTTGGGGGGTTCAAGTCGAGCTAACGATGTTAAACAAAAGTGTTGCATGGGAGGCAACCCATGGTTTTCATGTTTTCTAATTATTTTGAATCATTTTATTTTTCATATAATAAATTACCATAGACTGTTGACATGCTCTTCTTTTATGAGTAAGTATGGGTATGAAAGGGGAGTGCCATATTCATCTGTGTCACGTGGTGTGATCTCTGAGTAATACCTTACCCAGAAATCTAAAAAGAAGACAATGTATCATCAGTTTATTTTGTTTTTTTTATTATTATGTTTTTATAGGTTAAAAAAATAAAAGGACATGTTGTAAGTCATAAGGAAAATCCATTCACCACCATCCAAGCCATTGAGACTCAAATCCAAGATTGAAGGGAGACTATGGCATGCACTATCATCATCAACCACCAGGTGACTTCATTCCATGATTATCATTTAAAATTTACTCTTTGAAATCCCCCCCATACCCCCTTCTATGTTTTCTTTAAACACTGGGGACAGTGTTATTCTATGTTGGGGGGAGATGAAATAAAAAATGATTTTTTTTATGTGAATAAGAACATGAATGAAAAGAAAAATTCCATTAACCTTGAACATGATAACACACATTGCAAACTCTAAAATTGGATATCAAATAATTTTATATGCCTTGATTCTGATTTTAATGCAAGTTTAAGTTCATGAGCATAGTTTTTGGAAAGTGCGGTTGTCTAATGTGATTTTTCAAATTTTACATTTTCATCCTTTTAATAAAAATGCCACAATACACGTCTACTGGATCGTGGGTTTAAATTTGAGTTCTTGGGTCCCTTTTATTATAGCATAGGGTTCTGGGGTCACTTTTAGTTTAATTTGAGTATCCAAAAAAAACAAAAAAACAAAAAACAAAAAAAAACAAAAACAAAAAAAAATTGAAAAAATAATGACCACATAGAGCAATGTTTTGTCCAAATGTGTGGCATCCGGCACTTGGGGATCGCGACTCCATAGTTGTCTTTCCCAAAGTTTGGCTTTATATCTCGATTGTAGAGCATGAAATTGACAATATGTGTGGCGTCCGGCACTTGGGGATCGTGACTCCATAGTTGTCTTGCCCAGAGTTAGTCTTTTCATATCTATTGTGGTAAAAAATAGATACTCATCTTAAGGTTTAATGTGATTACCACCTAGCATTTCCATTTTTCCCCTTGAACAATAAAATGGGCCTCATATCTTTTACGATGCACAACACTTTATCATACTTAATTAAAAATTGGATGAAATGTGGCGATGAATTTGAACAAAATAATGGGCTTGGGCTTGGGATATGCTTATGGACCTAGCTTGTTTTAAATGATTTTGATGGGTTTCATAATTTTTTTTGGTATGAGGTCTTTGGGTGATCAATGTTAATTAAAATGTTTTTGGAAAAGGGGATTTGAATTTCATATTTGTAATTTATTTTGTTCGGGACTAGAAAAACTCAAGTTGGGGGTGTGATTAGTCACTGAAAGTGGCTACTATTCATTTTTAATATCTTTATATTCATTTTTCCAAAGTCCATAAACATTTTTTTTAATGCATTGCATAAATAGAACTTCATTTCTCATCTTAAATGCAATTCATGTTTAAAATGAAAATTTGGGCCCAATCATTCAATTGTTTGTGGACAACATTATATTCATTTTATGAATTTGAAATTTTGGGATATGATTTATCACTTTGTTTGGAACATTTTATCTTTTATGTTCGATGGATGAATCCCAAGGGAAGATGGAGAATTTTGCACCTGAATGCAGAAATTTGCTGGAGAAAGCATAATGGGCCTAAGGCCCATCAAACAAATGTGGGGCTCACAAACCAAGCCCAATGAAGCTAAAATTTTTACAGTAGAAATAGAAAAATATATGGATAATTTTATTCAACTGTGGTCAGAGCTAATTCATAATATTTCAATGAGATACAAGGGGATGAAATTTTGAATTAAAATGGTGGGCCATAGAAGAATTCTCATAAAAACAGCCCACCATTTTGAACATAACTCCAAAAATGTTGCACCAAATCACCTGAAATTTTGAGAGCTTCTAGAAGACACATTGAAGAAGATATTTTTTATTTATGACACCTTCGGATTCGGCCGTATGAAGTGTCAAACTCACACGTCAAAATGGAGGATGAATCTGGATGGTTTTGTGGTCAACTTTGTAACGTTAATTTCCTTTTGATTCTTCACCCTCCTTTTGACTCTATTAATTGTTGGGGGTGAATTTATTGTTGGGGGTGGACCTAAGGCTCCTAATATGCCTATATAAGGAGCTGGTGGTGAAGGCAATAATCATCTAACATTTTACTTTGAATCCAAGTTGTTCTTTCAATTGTAATTTCCCGCTTTCGTTTTGTAATGGCATCGTCAATTTCTCTAATGTAAGTTTTTCATTCACGTTTAGTATTTTAATAAAATTTCTTCCTCTTCACTTTTTATTTTAATTTTTTTCACACATTGATACCGTTGAATTGAATTGTTGATTTATTCACACCCGCACTTGGGAATTCATCACACAACGGTGGAGTGTTCATTTTGATTAATGTTTTTCTTCTTCAATCCCGCTTCTTTAAGTCAACTACCTGATTCCATTGATAGAATTACAACAATGGAGGGCTAAACTTTTATGGGTTGATCCTAGGGAGTTGCATGGGCTGGATTGAATGTTATTTTATGTTCTTAAATTCTTAAATTTGTTCTTTATTTTAAGAGTTCCTTTCTTTGATTTATCTTCTTCTTTGTCTTCACCGACTTTAATGATGACACATTTTGAGTGCTAATACGATCCAATTCCTTGGAGTGCTCATTTAATTGATCCTCTAAATGAATTGGTGATTAGCCTTGAAATTTTTTATGGATTAAATCAGAGAATGATATTGAGGAATTATTTCATTTAATGGATACCTCTTGAACCGATGAACAGAAAATCAAATGAAAAAAAAATACATATAATCAAGCCCAAGAGACAACCTAGGATCAACTCACCTTAATTAGTTGTTTTAATTCAAGTAATTTTATTGGTTTTGTTCTTTAAATTAAATAAATATTTCTTCAAATCAATCAACACCATAGTTGGCCACTTCATAGCCAATTCCGCATCTAATCAAAGTGTCTCAAGGTTTCTTCTTCGGTCCCTGTGGATTCGACCCCTACCTGTACTACAACGACCGCATACCTATAGGGTAAATTTGGGCACAACCAACCTCCCCAATACATCTTATTACACCCTCACTGCTAGTCGGTAGCCTTTGGTGTTCAGGAAGGTACACCTAATGTCAGTAACACTCGACCCGTTCATCACTGTTCAGGTGGTTATTCGGGTTGGGACATTACAAAGTGGTATCAGAGGAGCTCTTGACAAGGATTTATTAGTAGATCCTGACTTTCTACTGATGAGATCGAGACTTCATGTTATTTTATGTTGGTTTACTATTTGGGATATGGTAGACTGGAGATCAGTTTGTTGTTGGAACTGGGTTTCTAGCTTGTGCTTGGGTGCTTACAGCCCCAGGTACGAGGGATGGACCAAGTTACCTTGGGTGGGGATTATTGTTTTTCTTTTGCTCATATTATAGTTTATATGGTTTCCACCTTGGTGGATCACTTTAATTGTAATGTTATTGGTTGTGATATGTGACCCATAACCCAATGTGGTAAGGGAAGAATTGGACCTTGGCCCGGTATGGTAAGGTTTGGTTGCTTGGATTTTAATAGGAACATTTTTAGGGTATTTCAATTTCATATATTCATGTATGCTATTTGAAGTGATAATTACATGTGAATAATATCAAATACCAAGATGTGATAGAATTTCTTATTTTATGAAATTTGATCTACCATTATTTATATATTTGTATAATTGCATGTGGCAGAGGATTTTGGCCTACCTCCAATACGAGCAGGCAGGTTTTATGGTTGAGGTGATGTTGATCACCAGGATTGGGTGACTCGGTCATCGGTTTGAGGCAACGATGGTTGTCAAGACAGGTGTGGCCCGAGGTACTTTTGATACTTGGATCTATTAAGGGTGGGTAAGTAGGCCATAAGGCTAGGATGTTATGGAGCATGGTTGTGATGGGGGAGAGTAAGAGTAGTTGTTATGCGCTACCTCTTTACTACTTTCCATATCTGTGTTATATATATTGTTATATATGTGGGCTATCTGACCATTTATGATATTCATTGAGTTCCTTCTATAGGTTCCGGGCATAGCGGAAGCGCATTGGTGGGTTTGCCCAACTTTAATTTTAACATTAAACAACGTTCAATCTGAGATCCTTCATGATGTAAAACGCCAAATCTTCAGAATAAAACGAGGAACTAAAAACTTAATAGGGAATCCCAGAACCATAGAGATAGGATCATCATATGTTGATTATAATTAATTTAATTAATTCACAAGAATTACCTTGGTGGAATTATTTCTTCGTTGATGTCACTAGTCACAATCCTATGATCCATCATTTTGTCATAGAATCCAAGTGTAGGATTCCTCTAGCGGTGATCCACATGTGTGCCACGTATCTTCGGATGTCGCCGAAGGGATCTCCAGGTGCTAGCGCAGAAGAACCTTCGCTTGCGATGTCTGCCTTCGATTGCCTTGGTCTCTCGGTCTTGAGAGCGTTCTTGGAGGAAGGAGTTCTTTATGCCTTGAAAGAATTCTCCAGAGTTGTTGTGCACAATGATTCTCTTGTGAAAAAGTGTTGAGCTTGTGAGGATATTTATAATCAGGTTTGAGGTTATAGAGTTATGAAAATAAATAAACGCGTTATGCGTTTTATTTATTTCATTAACTCTTATTTAAAACTCCCATGTCGAATTATTAATTCCTTGACATTCGAACATGCTGATTATAATAAATATCATTTAATAAAACAATACTATATCCTCAAAATCCTGACTGGAAAAACTACACGGCGTGTAATCATTAATACACGGCGTGTACTCATTTTCCATAAAACTACACGGCGTGTATATTTAATATACATGGCATGTACTTTTATTTTTCACTTTTCTTTATTTCCTCCACCGCATTTATTAGACCTTGAGTAATGGATATTTATTTCTTAAATAAATATAACTGAATCACTCGCTAATAAATATTATTTCATCCACAATATATTCTCTTGAATAACTAGTGTCGAAATAAATGCGATCAGGCATCCTTAAATAATTATCAAACCACAGTCAGGAATAATATTTATTTAACTTGTTAAATTAATATTTAACTGAGATACATGGACACACTTAGTGTGTGACCCTCTAGGCCTCTTTCTTAATGGCATTAGGTGGAGCCTGCCTAAATTCCAAGGTTAGCATCTAGAAACATACCAAGGCACCCATAGAGAAAGAAGTTAATGTCGCAATGACGTGTCACCTCCTACGAACGCTTACTATGTAATATAATCCCTTTGTCACAATATCTCGAATCAAGCGGGTTGCATGCTAGTGCCATAAACCCATGTGCTCGATTATTCTTTCTTTGAATTTTTGAAATTGAACTCGCCCATTCCTTACCATGTCCATGAATTTATTTAGGCTATATCAATTCCATCAAAGGACCTGAGATATCTACTTCCATTATGGAACGGAAGGGATAAATCCTTTCTCGTATTATCTATTAATGTGGTATTACTCATGACGCACCCAACGTATCCTACCTCGTTGCGAACAGTGTGTCGTCACAGTTTTCATCAATACATCTAAGTGCGTGAGTTGTAATACCCATTAATAATAATCTTAAATTCTAAGGACCAATACACACATCCGCGGATAAGAACATCCAATGACACTATGAAATGTGGATTTCCTACTGGTGGGTCTCATTCTCATAATATCCTCCTAGATATTACCAAGGGAGCACACTATGAGAAGGTGCCTCAAAGTTTTATGAGCCCTCACCCCTAATGAACTGTATTATTTGTGTCCCTCAAATAATATCATCCGGCCATAGAACATATATTCAAGAACAGTGTTATGGCACTTCTGGGTTCTCATCATAGCAGGGATCTGCTATGACCCTTTAATGCAACAGTTGTTCTTAGGACATTATCACATGCATTGTCACGCAGAAGAACAATCAAGATGTTATAAGGATTTTATCAATGAATAAAGTAAAAAGTAGTTGTTTCTAGGACACCAACTCCAACAGACTCCCACTTGGACTAGATCTAACTGCTAACAACTTTTAACCCGCTAGCTCTCACATGATATTCATGCTTCTACTGAGATAGGCCTTTAGTCATGGGGTCCTCCACATTCTCTTTCATGGACACTCTTCTCACTGCAACTTCACCCCTTTGATAGAAATACCTCAATAGGTGATGCTTATGGAGTATGTGATTTTTCTGTTGATGTAACCTTGGTTCTTTTTCAAGAGCCACCGCTGTAGTATTATCACAGTACAACGTGATAGGATCTTTACTGTTAGGCACCACATAAAGCTCCTGGACAAAGTTCCGAATCCAGATGGCTTCCTTGGATGCATCAGAAGCCGCTATATATTCAGACTCTGCTGTAGAATTGGCAACAACTGGCTACTTTGAACTCTTCCAGCTCACAGCTCCTCCATTGAGACAGAAAACATATCCAGATTGTGACTTCAGATCATTCATATCTGTCTGAAAACCAGCATCAGTATACCCTCTGATAACAAGCTCCTCATCTCCTCCATACACCAGGAACATATCCTTAGTTATTATCAGATACTTAAGGATGTTCTTAACAACATTCCAATGTTGTTCTCCTGGATCTACTTGATATCTGCCTACCATGCTCAGCACATAGGCAACATCAAGCCTAGTACATAATATGGCATACATGATGGATCTTATAGTCAAAGAGTATGATATCTTACTCATTTTATCTTTCTCTTGTTGTGTCTGAGGACAAATTTTCTTAGAAAGGTGTAGGCCATGTGACACTGGAACTAATCTTCTCTTGGATTGTTCCATACTAAATCTCTTTAGTATCTGGTCAATGTATGTATCCTGACTTAGTCCAAACAGCCTCTTGGATCTATCACGAATGATCTTGATCCCTAGAATGTAGGATGCTTTACCCAGGTCCTTCATGGAGAAACACTTGTTCAACCAGTCCTTAACTGACTGTAAGACTGGTACATCATTTCCAATAAGCAATATGTCGTCAACATATACTACTAGGATAACGATCGCATTCCCATTAAACCGCTTATAAACACATGGCTCGCATTTGTTCTTAATGAACCCAAATTCCTTTATGGCTTCATCAAATTGAATGTTCCATGACCTGGATGCTTGCTTTAATCCATAAATGGATTTTTGCAACTTGAAAACCCGTTTGGCTTCACCTAGTGTCACAAACCCTTCTGGTTGTGTCATATAGACATCTTCCTAAAGGTTCCCATTAAGGAATGATGTTTTGACATCCATCTGTCAAACCTCGTAGTCATGGTAAGCTGCTATGGAAATTATGATTCTTATGGATTTAAATATGGAAATTGGCAAAAAGGTTTTATCATAGTCAATTCCTTGATGCTATCTGAACCCTTTAGCCACTATCCTTGCTTTATAAGTGCTAACTTGACCTTCCATGTCCAGCTTTCTCTTGAATACCCATTTTCATCCAATATGCTTTACATCAACTGGATCATCGACCAGAACCCAGAATTGGTTCTGATACATGGAATCCATCTTAGAATTCATATCTTCTAGCCATCTTGAATCTTCTGAGCTTTCTACTACTTCCTTGTAGGAGAATGGTTCATCATTGTCCAACAATAATGATTCACCATCCTCGGTGACTAGGAAACCAAATCTCTCTAGTTCCCTTACCTCTCTTGAGCTCCTACGCAGTACTTGTGGTTTTAGAACCTCTTCCACGGGGACCTATGGAACTTGTTCCTGTACCAACTCCTGTGTATCTTGAGTATCAACTTCATCGAAGTCAATCTTGCTCCCACTATCCTTCTTGAGGATGTGCTCCCTCTCAAGAAAGATGGCTTGTCTGGCGACAGTCACTTTCTTGTCTGAAGGGTTATATAGGTAATATCCTTTTATTTCCTTGGGATATCCTATAAAGATACACCTCGTGACCCGGGGTGCTAGTTTGTTGCCTGAGGAGGCCTTAACAAACGCCTCGCATCTCCATACACGTGTGTGTGACAAAATGGGTTTCTTTCCATTTCATAGCTCGGAGGGAATTCCATTTGCCACCTTAGTTGGTACTCGGTTTAATGTGTATGCTGTAGTTTGTAATGCATATCCCCAAAAGGATAATGGAAGATCTGCATGACTCATAATCGACCTCACCATGTCCACCAAGGTGTGGTTCCTCCTTTCAATAACACCATTCCACTATGGTGTATAAGGAGGAGTGAGCTGAGATAGAATCCCAGACTCCCGTATAAGATCGATGAACTCTTGGTTCAGATATTCTCCACCTCAATCCGATCAAAGCTTCTTTATCTTTTTACCAAGCTGATTCTCTACTTCATTCTTGAATTCCTTAAATTTCTCTAAGGCCTCTGACTTATACCTCATTAAGTAGACATAGTCATATCTACTCAAATCATCAGTAAAAGTAATGAAGTAAGAATAAACACCTCTAGCTTCTACTAGAAATGGTCCACACACATCTGTGTGTACCAATCCTAGAAGCTCTGTGGCCCTTTCATCCTGTCCACCAAAAGGCAGCTTGGTCATTTTTCCTTGTAAACAAGTGTGACATCTATCAAGTGGTTTTAGCTCAGTAGAGTCTAAATATCCATCTTGGTAGAGCTTTGTCAAGCGCTTCTCGTTCACATGACCGAGATAGTGATGCCATAACTGGGTGATGTATGAGTCATGCGAGTTTGTTTCATTATCGATTTCCAACACTTGGTTTTTGTAATTTAATACATACAAACCATTATTTAAATATGTCATACCATAACATACATTGTTATTATAAAAGAGACAACCCTTATTTACAAATTTGAAAATAAATCCATCCATATCCAAACAATATATAGAAATTATGTTCTTGGTAACACTAGGCACATAATAATAGTTATGTAAAACCAAAATCATTCCAGTCGGCAATGAGAGGTGGTAATCGCCAATAGCCAATGCAGCCAGCCTTGCACCATTGGTAGCTCGAAGATCCACCTCTCCTCTGGCAATCTTTCTAAATCTACTTGGTTCCTACATTTGAATACAGATGTGAGCCCCACAAGCTATATCTAATACCCAATGTGTATAAATGGAAAGATTACACTCGATAACGAACGCACCTTTAGCATCCCCATGCTTCTGGGTGCATTTCCTCTTCTAGTGGCCCTGCTTGCCACATGCAAAACACACTACCTCACGTTCCTTGCCCTGCCTCTGGATCTTCCCCTTCTTGGAGGGTCGGTGCTCGGAGGATTCAGACCATTTATAAGTCTTTGGCCCCTTTGCTTTGTCCTTCCTTTTCTTTTTCACCATAAGGACTGCGGGTTTGTCACGCCCCATGTCCTTGTCTACCTAGAGAATCAAGTTTAGAAGCTCCAATAGACTTTTCTCATTGTCGCTCATGTTATAATTGACAATGAATCTAGAGAAGGTCTTGGGCAGTTATGATAGGATGATATCTGTATGCAACTCATCTGTGAATTTAATCCCTAAGATGTCCAGGCATTCAATATAGCCAATAATCTTGACTACATGACGCCCAGGTGGCGCAAACTCTCCAATATTAGTTGTAAACAAAGCATTGGAGATCTCATACCTCTCCTGTCTCGCCTTCTCTTGGTAGAGATCCTTAAGGTGAGACATCATGCTATACGCATCCATGTTTTCATGTTGCTTTAAGAGATCATTAGACATGGCCAATAGCATGAAACACTGGACATCTATGGCATCATCCATGTGTTTCATATAGAGAGATAATTCCTCATCACTGGCCTCTTTCCCAGGTGCAACTGGAATAGGCTCTTCCATCGCATAAAATTTCCTTTCGTGGCGAAGGATGACGCGTAAACGCCTCTGCCACTATTGGAAATTGGTGTCGGTGAGAAGGTTTTCCTTCTCGAGTATGGTTCGCAATGATATGTTTAAAGTCATTTTCTTGTCGTCTCTACAAATTAATATGAGCAAAGGTTTATTACTTTATTACAAAACTGTGACAAATAAATAAATTAATACTTATTAGTCTCCCACTATTTTATCGAAATCCAATAGCCTTCACCATTAACTTCAGAATATTTTGTTGCCTGAATATTCTAGTGGAAAGGATCCATATTTCCATTCACATTACCCCAACTAGGGTTGGTCAAGAAACTTGAAGGGTCTTAGGTAGGCATTCCAAATGCCAACTGCATTAACTCACAGCTCCTTGATCCGCTGAGTGGAATCCCCAATCCTGAAATCCTTTTATTTTGGATTTCCTCAACCTTTGCCTCTTGGTCACACCAAGTCCTATTGTGGCAGTCAACCCTTGATGCGAACCAAGTCAAGTCAACCCAAAACCTTGAATTAGAATTCCTCGATAATTGAAATCACCCCAACTAGGGTTGGTCAAGCACTTTGACTATGGTTCGATTTTAACCAAGATTATGGAAGGCTATACCGACTTAATATTTCTTTTGAGGCATTTTATCCTTATACGTAAATTTCCATTTTATTATCTTTGATTATATACTTGTTAATATTAAGTGGGATATACTTAAGTAATTAACCGTGTCCAAGATAATATTTACGTATAATCCAGTTTTATTTTAGTTCTATCTTGCATGCTCGTTTAATTCATTAATTGTGTGATAGTGAAAACACACCCACAATAAATAAACCATGAAACTGATAGAAATAAAATAAATGGTATGATCATGAGCTTTTTCTATTGGTTAGTTTATCTAGCAGTTGATAAACTAACCCAAGACCTAGGGGAGAAACACCTTGAACCTTTCAGGTTCGTGTTTAGAGCTTTCCACTTGTCCACCTTTGTATCTCCTTGGATTGGTTTCACCTTGGCTCCTGACTTGAGCCGCCTCCACTAGCTTGGGAGCTCCATCCATTACATATGCATTTATCTCACATGCAGGTGAGGGGTAAAAGGGGGTTTTTACATAAAATAATCCTCGGGCGCACAGGACCTACATATTAATGAGGAGATGGATCGCAGGCCAAAAAATTTAATTTAAATTAATTAATTAAAAGAAACCATTCACATACAAAGGTCTCGGTCTAGCTCATGATCATCCATACATGCAATGATATTTACGCATAAATAAAACTAGCATTCAATTCTTTAATTGTTCTTGTTTAAGATAAATCACGCTAGAATCAATTAATTATCTTTAATTAATCAATCCTTTTATCTTAAACCCTTTTCTAAACTTCCTTGAGATTCTCATCCATCGTAATTTTAAACAAATAAATTCATTTAAAATTATCCTTGTACATAACTTGTACCTTGGAGGTAACCTGGTGAATTCTCATTCATTACGCAGATGTTAAATTAAACACATATATATAAAACACCTATCATGTGTTGTGCCTCAACTTTACGCCTGCACCATGGTACACGTCTCAAGGGTTTGTATAATATAATAATAAATTTTAATAAATCTGCATAATTTGGGTGAGTACACGGCATGTAGTTCCGACTACACGGCATGTAATTTTCTTCATCATCCATCTGAAGTACACGCCCGGGGATAGGGCGTGTTAATGTACTTCGGAAATTTTCGGAGTACACGATGTGTTCGGTGGGACACATGCCATGTAGTTTCCATGTTACATGCTTTCCATTCGGTCATGTCGTGCACAAGGTACATGGTCTAACCTGAACCCGAAGGGACTAGAAGTCGTGTTCAGTTGGACCACACGACGTGGAATCCAGAAACCATGTGCCACTTTTTCCTGGTCAACACACGGTGTCATAAATGACATAGGTATACTCCAATACATGGCCTGATTTGGCGGATCAGTCAATGCATTGAACCTAGAATACATGGCGTATACTTCCGAATACACGTCGTGTATTCTGGTGTTGTACGGCTAGAAATGTTTGGCTCCTTCGAATGAGTTCCTCTATTTTATTTTAATCAAAATTAAAAAGAAAAATTCGTTTCTGTGAGGTGAATGAGAAACGAGGGAGGAGGAACAGATCTCGAGATTCATATTTCCAGAACTATTAAACTTGAATTGAAATAACAAAATTATTAAATGCGTAAAACATCAACAAAAAACTAAATAATTATAATCAATGATATGACCCCTCTGATACCACTTGTAGGTTCCGGGTACAGCAGAAGCGCGTTGGTGGGTTTGCCCAACTTTAATTTTAACGTTAAACAACGTTCAATCTGAGATCTATCACGATGTAAAACACTGAATATTTGGAATAGAACAAGGAACAAAAAACTTAAGAGGGAATACCAGAACCATAGAGATAGGATCATCATATGTTGGTTATAATTAATTTAATTAATTCACAATAATTACCTTGGTGGAATTATTTCTTCATTGATGTCTCCGGTCACGATCCTGTGATCCGTCGTTGTGTCATAGAATCCAAGTGTAGGATTCCTCTAGCGGTGATCCACATGTGTACCACATATCTCCGGACATCGCCGAAGGGATCTCTGGGTGCTAGCATGGAAGAACCTTCTCTTACGATGTCCACCTTCGATCGCCTTGGTCTCTCGGTCTTGAGAGCGTTCTTGGAGGAAGGAGTTCTTTCGGCCTTGAAAGAATTCTTCAGAGTTGTTGTGCACAACGATTCTCTTATGAAAAAGTGTTGAGGTTGTGAGGATATTTATAATCGGGTTTGATGTTATAGAGTTATGACAATAAATAAATGTTTTATGCATTTTATTTATTACATTAACTCTTATTTAAAACCCCCATGTCGAATTATTAATTCCTTGACATTCGACCACACTGATTATAATAAATATCATTTAATAAAACAATATTATATCCTCAAAATCCTGACTGGAAAAACTACACGGCGTGTAATCATTAATACACGGTGTGTACTCATTTTCCATAAAACTACACGGCGTGTATATTTAATATACATGGCGTGTACTTTTATTTTTCACTTTCCTTTATTTCCTCCACCGCATTTATTAGACCTTGAGTAATGGATATTTATTTCTTAAATAAATATAACTGAATCACTCGCTAATAAATATTATTTCTTCCACAATATATTCTCTCGAATAACTAGTGTAAAAATAAATGCGATCAGGCATCCTTAAATAATTATTAAACCACATTCGGGAATAATCTTTATTTAACTTGTTAAATTAATATTTAACTGAGATACATGGACACACTTAGTATGTGACCCTCTAGGACTCTTTCTCAGTGGCATTAGGCAGAGCCTGCCTAAAGTCCAAGGTTAGTGCCTAGCAACATGCCAAGGCACCCATATAGAAAGAAGTTAATGCCGAAATGATGTGTCACCTACTACGAACGCTTACTGTGTAATATAATCCCTTTGTCACGATATCTCGAATCAAGCGGGTTGCATGCTAGTGCCATCAACCCATGTGCTCGATTATTCTTTCTTTGACTTTCCGAAATTGAACTCGCCCATTCCTTACCATGGCCATGGATTTATTTAAGCTATATTAATTCCATCAAAGGGCCTGAGATATCTACTTCCATTATGAAACAGAAGGGACAAATCTTTTCTCGCATTATCTATTAATGCGGTATTACTCATGACGCACCCAACGTATCCTACCTCACTGCAAATAGTGTGTCTTCACAGTTTTCATCAATACATCTAAGTGCGCGAGTTTTAATAACCATTAATAATAATCTTAAAGTCTAAGGATCAATAAACACGTCCGTAGATAGGAACATACAATGACACTATAAAATGTGGATTTCCTACTGGTGGGTCTCGTTCTCATAATATCCTCCTAGATATTACCAAGGGTGCACACCATGAGAAGGTGCCTCAAAGTTTTATGAGTCCTCACCCCTAATGACCTGTATTATTTGTGTCCCTCAAATAATATCATCCGGCCATATAACATATATTCAAGAACAGTGTTATGGAACTTCCGGGTTCTCATCATAGCAGGGATCCGCTATGACCCTTTAATGCAACAGTTGTCCTTAGGGCATTATCACATGCATTGTCATGCAGAAGAACAATCAATATGTGATAAGGCTTTTATCAATTAATAAAGTACAAAGTAGTTGGTTCTAGGCCACCAACTCCAACACCTTCAAGACAGCTCAATGGAACGTCAGGTGGGTGATGGTACAGTTCCATAGGAGCACGATCATGTTAAAACCCTTGAGGGGCAGGTAGATCATGAGTCGTAAGTATAGGCTCAGGGACTAGAATAGGTTCAAGATCCATTATAGGCAGAGCAGCAGCTAATTTTGATAGTGTTTGAGTCGTGGCTCAATGAGCATCTATGATCTATTCTGGTGTGTGTTTTGTAGGGGATCGATAGAGGCGCACAGGGAATGGATCCCTCTATGGATTACCTTACTCGGGAGTTCCAATCGCATCACCCACCTCTTTTTTAGGGTGAGGGTGGTCTTCAGGTGACTGAGAAATGGATATAGATCATGCAGATGATCTTCGAGAAACTTGAGACACCTCTAGTGTAGAGGGTAAAGCCGACGATGTACATGCTGAGAAGACCAGCAAAGTGTTGGTGGGATGTGCTGGTTCAGGCTTGCAGACATGAGGGACTATCCTGAAAGGACTTTGAGGGCAGATTCTTCAAGCACTTTTTCCTGAATATACTGAGGGCATAGAGAGCTTGAGAGTTCTTGAGCCTTCAGTGGGGTGACATGTCTGTAACGTCCCAAAATTTTGAATAAATATTATTTCCTAATTTCATGTGTTATTTTATTTTATTTTTATACTCAACAAAAATGTCTTATTTGATAAACATGATTATAATTAAAATGAGACCATTGGGTTTTGACTGTTATATGACCATCGGTCAATATGACCGCTATGAACAAAATGTTTTGATTATTGTCTCTAAATATAAGTAATCTTGCTTGATTATTATAGAAAGAAGATTCAATGGCCTCACCTAGTAGTCTTGGACCGATCGAAGCCCATCTAACCGAGCTTGGGAAGGAGGTAGCACCATTGGGCTTTGCTCTGGACCAAACCCAAGCCGAACTTCATCATGTGAAGCTAGAACGGAATCGCCTTTGTGAGAAGTTCAAACTGATAGAAATTACTACTCGGGCAATGTTGACTGAGCCGCCCCAAGATTCTATCACCCTAGCACACCTTACTCGTAGGTCCTATGTTGGTATTATAAGGGGCTATGTAACGAGACTGTAACTGCCTTGTGTAATCCTTGTTTTAAATAAAAATTGGGATTTCTTCTTATGATGAAGTTTATGAATTTTCAAATGACCGGATAAAAATAGTATGCATATTTTTGATGAATTTTCAAAAGGATATTTTGAAAAAATGTTTATGTAAACCTTAAATAATTTAAAATGTGTAATGATTTTCAAAAAATGGGCTTCTACAATTATGTTCAGTACGAAATTTGGAGTCTAATAAGATCAACTTGATTTTTGATGAATAGTAAATTATGAATAGTGATTTTATGATTAGGATTAGTAATATGACCAAATGTATTAGTAATCTCACTTAAAGAAAGTTTTAAAATAATCTAGGCACCTTGATTAAGTAATGTGGTCCAATAAAATGGTTAAATAACGGTTTCATAAATTATTATTCAAGTATTAGTTTTTTCGGGTGAATAGTGTTTTTTAATTAAAAATTAAATTAAAAATATTTAGAAAATTATTTTTATAAAATGGATTTCATTTTTGAACTCAGAGCACCGATATTATGTTATGGTAATTTTTGGGGTTTTTTCTGAAAAAATGAATTTTCGGTGAATAGTGTATTTATTTAAAAATAAATTTAAAAATATTTAGAAAATTATTTTTATAAAATGGAGTTCATTTTTGAAATCAGAGCATTGATATTTGGTTAATGTGAAATTTTGGGATTTTTTCTGAGAAAGTTGAATTTTCAGTGAATAGTAAAAATGCAGTTTTAGGGTTTCGGTATGTTTAATGACATCATAGCTATGTCATGATGATGTCATGAGATATTTTAAGGGTTGGCCGGCCAAGGGTGATGAATTATTGTATTGGGGGGGCCATGTGGCCTAACTTAATGGGAAATATCAAGGGAGAGCACATGGGTTTGAGAAAAGCACATGTGAGGTATCACTTGGCCATTAATGCCTTGTCCCCTCACTTTCCCTATAAATACCAAGCCCTCCTCTCATCCATTCGACTCCCCACTGTTCCCCAACAAAGTTCTGGTCTCATTACCTCCCAAGGAGTCCTCCCAAGGTGCCCCCAATCCCTCAAGGTCCCAACCTTTGAGGTTTAAGAGTTACATTTTAAGGTAAGGGATCCGACCCCTCTCTTTCTTTTCAAGTGATCTCTTTTATGTAATTCCTTTTATGATCCATGTTCTTATGTTGGAGGATGTTCTTTTATACTCCTCTTACTGCCCTTTTTATGTTCATATAATGAGAGATCCCCTCTTACTCTCATTATTTCGTTTTATGAAGTTTTACGTGGCGCCGTTAGGCTGAGAAATTTTTGTAACGGATTCTTTCTCCCTTCTCATTTTTCAAGATCTATTTTCATGTAAAGTATTTCATGTTCCTTTTTATTATGTTGTGGTATTATCTCTAAATTTATCATACTGATATTTTATGATCATATGATGAGAGACCCCATTTGATCTCTTCAATTCAGTATTTTGAAGTTTTAAGTGGCGCTGTTAGGCTGCCGAATTTTTAAGTGGTCCTTCACCATTCTCATTTTGAAGTTCTACTTTCATGTCAATTCTTTTGAGTTCCTTTTTTTATGTTGGGTAATGATCTCTATATCTATCATACTGATCTTTTATGACCATATGATGAGAGACCCCATTTGATCTCTTCAATTCAATATTTTGAAGTTTTAAGTGGCGCTGTTAGGCTGCCGAATTTTTAAGTGGTTCTTCACCCTTCTCGTTCTGAAGTTCTACTTTCATGTCAATTCTTTCAAGTTATTTTCTATTATGTTGGGGTATAATCTATATATCTATCATACTATACTCTTATGTTCATATGATGAGAGACCCTATTTGACCTTGTCAATTCAATTTTGTTGCAGTTTAAGTGACGTCATTAGGCTGCCGAATTCTCACAAGAGAAATCTTATTTTTTCTTCCTTTCATATGGTATATTTTCAAATTTCATTACCATGTCCTTAAATCCCTTATATTTTGTCCCTCTACTGTTTTATGGGTCATTTATGAATGTTTGACCCATGTCCCCTCTCTTCTCAATGTTTTCTAAAACCCCGAAACATAGCCGTTATGCTGCAGAATTTTCGTCTCAAAGTGCCTCTCTCTCTTTTCTCAAAATTATTTTACGTTATAAAGTGAATACTCAAAGCTCTTATTTCTATAGGGGTATTCACATATATATCAAAATGTTCTATTTTAAATTCTGGGATTTACATACATGAGACCCGCTTTCCCTTTCCGTGGGTTTAAAGTGACGTAAAGATCATGTCTTTAAAGCAGTTTTTAAAACATTATGATTATGAAATGAAACCCATTTATTTTATGCTATATGGGTTATTTATGAAATGTTTGATGATGACATATGTGGCTAACACTATAATAAAAGAAAATTTAAGGGTGCGCCCGGATAGCACCCCATTGCATTGGATAATGATGTAACCACAAGAGATTACAGTTTAAGGGTGCGCCCAGATAGCGCTCTAATGCATTGGGTAAAGACTTAATCTCTAGAGATGACCATTTTTAACGAATCCATGGTGAATAACCTTGGTAATTTTTAACGACACCTTGGGGATGGACCTTGGTGAAATGAAACGATTTCCAATATTAAATGTTGCAGCCACATCTTCAAGTTATGAAAAAAGTTATTTTTATTATGATATGCCTCATGATTTCATTCTCATGCCTTAAAGTTCTTTTCATGACTTTATTGATGTATCTCAAGTTCATATGTAAAATGTTTCGCATGTTTCCCTTACTGGGCCTTCTGCTCACCCTTTCTTTTTATGTATATCCCCAGGTTATGAGATGCAGTAATGAACCTAGGATGAACTTAAGGAGAAGCCTTTCAAGTGTTTAAAAAGAATGTTTTATGTTGTTTTCATGTATTATGTTCCTGGTTTCCAAGACACTAAACCTTAAAGATCCTCAGTTTTGTGTAATGTAATGAAAATTTATGTTATAAAAAGGCGGGATGCTATAGTTGGTATCAAAGGATGGTTTAGTTATTTGTGGAAATTAGGATATGAAAACTTTAGGAAGAACCCTATAGAAAAGTTTAAATATAGGAAATCTTCCTGGTATTTTGGTGAGTATTGAGTAAGGGGTTTCCAAGCAAATACATCCCTGTCTGGGTCAGAGCAGGTAGAGGTGGCTCTGGCACAGATGTACATAGGGGTAAAACCTGAAAACATCGCTTTGAGCTAGACTCGAACGGGAACTGGTACACGACAATGGGCCTTGCTGCACTCTTGGTTACGACACTCCCGGGGGATATGCTTTGGTAAATTCATAAGCTTAGTATGAACCATTGTTAAAGGAACAAAGATTCACATAAGAATATATGATCATGGATAACCTAGATTGGAACCTAGGGGATCACAAGTTAGGGAATACTTTTCTTCTACAAGTTATCCTTATATGCTTTAAGCTCATTTGCATGATTATTGGTTAAGTATTTAAGCCTCTAATTATAATTTCTCTTCTTAGTTAATGGTGTGATATGGAAGAACATGTCCCAATAACCAATGTTATAGGAAATGCAACGATTTCCATATTAATATGAAAGAGATTATTAGGGGATTAAAAGCTGATTATTATTTTGGAAGACGTTCATTATTTTTTGGGAACCATATTTGATCGAGGTAAATAGATTACTACGGTATTTTCATTGAGGAGTAAGGTTGACTTATATTTTGAAGAATCGATGAATTTAAGGTGGACTTATAGTAATTTAGGTTACTTACGGGAATGATTAACCTATCTTGGGTAAAATATGTTTAGGTTAGCTACTTATTTTATAAGATGTTAGGAGTGGTTGATGTTGTTTGGAGATGAACAATGAAGTTTATTTTGGAAGACTATGTTATCAAATCTTTCTTGTATTTGGGTTTCAATCTTAGTTTGGTTTATTTTGAGGAATCTTAAGGACCATTATTTATGGAATGGTCTATGATGAATTTTAGATAGTACCATGGAACTTTGAAGATTTAAAAGTAGTTTCCATTCCTATGGGATTATTTTTGAAGAGTTGTTTTACCTAACCCATTCTATTTTTGGGATAATGTTTAAATATAGAAGAAATAGATAGTTGATCTTTTGTGGATTATGTGATTCTCTAGAAGATGATTCTTGTGTTTTGATGAGACCAAGTAGTTTTCAATGCTCATCGTTTGGAGAAAATAATAGTTTTGGTAGAAACTTATTAATGTATGAAACTCTACATGAAGGTAGATATATTTCCTTATGTTTTTGTTCTATGTTGTAAATGAATTCCTCAAAGTTATTAAAAGGAACGTAAAACAAAAACGTTGTTGGTTTACGTTTCCTACTAGGTAATCAAAGACCGCTTACACACATCATAATTTTGTGATTTTCTGGTGGTTAACTTCCTCCTAATAATGTTTTCTATCACTCTCCATTAGAACGTGAACCTTTGTTTTCTCCTCCATGTCCATGTTTCCTACATGGAATCCTAGTATGAGTAAACTCGGGTGGCCTTTGTACTTCCTTTTCTTTCTTTTAAAGTTATGGTGTTACTGACTCTTTTTCCGATGTGGGACTTTCAATGAAATTTCAAAACCCAATTTTAAAAATTGCGAGGATGCAATTTCTTAAGGGGGGAAGATTGTAATGGCCCGAAATTTTGAATAAATCTTGTTTCCTAATTTCACGTGTTATTTTATTTTATTTTTATACTCAACAAAAATGTTTTATTTGATAAACATGATTATAATTAAAATGAGACCATTGGGTTTTGACTGTTATATGACCATCGGTCAATATGACCGCTGTGAACAAAATGTTTTGCTTATTGTCTCTAAATATAAGTAATCTTGGTTGATTATTATAGAAAGAAGATTCAATGGCCTCACCTAGTAGTCTTGGACTGATTGAAGCCCATCTAACCGAGCTTGGGAAGGAGGTAGCACCATTGGGCTTTGCTCTGGACCAAACCCAAGATGAACTTCATCATGTGAAGCTAGAACGGAATCGCCTTCGCGAGAAGTTCAAACTGATAGAAATTACTACCCGGTCAATGTTGACCGAGCCCCCCCAAGATTCTATCACCCTAGCACACTTTACTCGTAGGTCCTATGTTGGTATTATAAGGGGCTATGTAACGAGACCGTAACTGCCTTGTGTAATCCTTGTTTTAAATAAAAATTGGGATTACTTCTTATGATGAAGTTTATGAATTTTCAAATGACTGGATAAAAATAGTATGCATATTTTTGATGAATTTTCAAAAGGATATTTTGAAAAAATGTTTATGTAGACCTTAAATAATTTAAAATGTGCAATGATTTTCAAAAAATGGTCTTCTACAATTATGTTCAGTATGAAATTTGTAGTCTAATAAGATCAACTTGATTTTTTATGAATAGTAAATTATGAATAGTGATTTTATGATTAGGATTAGTAATATGACCAAATGGATTAGTAATCTCACTTAAAGAAAGTTTTAAAATAATCTAGGCACCTTGATTAAGTAATGTGATCCAATAAAATGGTTAAATAACGGTTTCATAAATTATTATTCAAGTATTAGTTTTTTCGGGTGAATAGTGTTTTTTAATTAAAAATTAAATTAAAAATATTTAGAAAATTATTTTTATAAAATGGATTTCATTTTTGAACTCAGCGCACCGATATTATGTTATGGTAATTTTTGCGGTTTTTTCTGAAAAAATGAATTTTTGGTGAATAGTGTATTTATTTAAAAATAAATTTAAAAATATTTAGAAAATTATTTTTATAAAATGGATTTCATTTTTGAAATTAGAGCATTGATATTTGGTTAGTGTGAAATTTTTGGATTTTTTCTGAGAAAGTTGAATTTTCGGTGAATAGTAAAAATGCAGTTTTAGGGTTTCGGTTTGTTTAATGACCTCATAGCTGTGTCATGATGATTTCATGAGATATTTTAAGGGTTGGCCGGCCAAGGGTGATGAATTATTGTATTGGGGGCCCCATTTGGCCTAACTTAATGGGAAATATCAAGGGAGAGCACATGGGTTTGAGAAAAGCACATGTGAGGTGTCCCTTGGCCATTAATGCCTTGTCCCCTCACTTTTCCTATAAATACCAAGCCCTCCTCTCAACCATTCGACTCCCCACTCTTCCCCAACGAAGTTATGGTCTCATTACCTCTCAAGGAGTCATCCCAAGGTGCCCCCAAGCCCTCAAGGTCCCAACCTTTGAGGTTTAAGAGTTACATTTTAAGGTAAGGGATCTGACCTCTCTCTTTCTTTTCAAGTGATCTCTTTTATGTCATTCCTTTTATGCTCCATGTTCTTATGTTGGAGGATATTATTTTATACTCCTCTTACTTCCCTTTTTATGTTCATATAATGATAGATCCCCTCTTACTCTCATTATTTAGTTTTATGAAGTTTTAAGTGGCGCCGTTAGGCTGCCGAAATTTTTGTAACGGATTCTTTCTCCCTTCTCATTTTTCAAGATCTATTTTCATGTAAAGTATTTCATGTTCCTTTTTATTATGTTGGGGTATGATCTCTAAATTTATCATACTGATCTTTTATGATCATATGATGATAGACCCAATTTGATCTCTTCAATTCAGTATTTTGAAGTTGTAAGTGGCCCAGTTAGGCTGCCGAATTTTTAAGTGGTCCTTCACCATTCTCATTTTGAAGTTCTACTTTCATGTCAATTCTTTCAAGTTCCTTTTTGTTATGTTGGGGTATGATCTCTATATCTATAATACTTATCTTTTATGACCGTATGATTAGAGACCCCATTTGATCTCTTCAATTCAGTATTTTGAAGTTTTAAGTGGCGCTGTTAGGCTGCCGAATTTTTAAGTGGTTCTTCACCCTTCTCGTTCTGAAGTTCTACTTTCATGTCAATTATTCCAAGTTCCTTTCTATTATGTTGGGGTATTATCTCTATATCTATCATACTAGACTCTTATGTTCATATGATGAGATACCCTATTTGACCTTGTCAATTCAATTTTGTTGAAGTTTAAGTGACGTCGTTAGGCTGCCGAATTCTCACAAGAGAAATCTTATTTTTTCTTCCTTTCATATGGTATATTTTCAAATTTCATTACCATGTCCTTAAATCCCTTATATTTTGTCCCTCTACTTTTTTATGGGTCATTTATGAATGTTTGACCCATGTCCCCTCTCTTCTCAATGTTTTCTAAAACCCCGAAACATAGCCGTTATGCTGCAGAATTTTCGTCTCAAAGTGCCTCTCTCTCTTTTCTCAAAATTATTTTACGTTTTAAAGTTAATACTCAAAGATCTTATTTCTATAGGGTCATTCACATATATATCAAAATTTTCTATTTTAAATTCTGGGATTTACATACATGAGACCCGCTTTCCCTTTCCGTGGGTTTAAAGTGACGTAAAGATCATGTCTTTAAAGCAGTTTTTAAAACATTATGATTATGAAATGAAACCCATTTATTTTATGCTATATAGGTTATTTATGAAATGTTTGATGATGATATATGTGGCTCACATGATAATAAAGTCAAATTTAAGGGTGCGCCCTGATAGCGCCCCATTGCATTGGATAATGATGTAACCACAAGAGATTACAGTTTAAGGGTGCGCCCAGATAGCGCTCTAATGCATTGGGTAAAGACTTAATCTCTAGAGATAACCATTTTTAATGACGCCATGGTGAATAACCTTGGTAATTTTTAACGACACCTTGGGGATGGACCTTGGTGAAACGAAACGATTGTCAATATTAAATGTTGCAGCCACATCTTCAAGTTATGAAAAATGTTATTTTTATTATGATATGCCTCATGATTTCATTCTCATGCCTTAAAGCTCTTTTCATGACTTTATTGATGTATCTCAAGTTCATATGTAAAATGTTTCTCATTTTTCTCTTATTGGGACTTCTGCTCATCCTTTCTTTTGATGTATGTCCCCAGGTTATGAGATGCAGTAATGAACCTAGGATGAACTTAAGGAGAAGCCTTTCAAGTGTTTAAAAAGAATGTTTTATGTTGTTTTCATGTATTATGTTCCTGGTTTCCAAGACACTAAACCTTAACGATCCTCAGTTTTGTGTAATGTAATGAAAGTTTATGTTATAAAAAGGCGGGATGCTATAGTTGGTATCAAAGGATGGTTTAGTTATTTGTGGAAATTAGGATATGAAAACTTTAGGAAGAACCCTATAGAAAAGTTTAAATATAGGAAATCTTCCTGGTATTTTGGTGAGTATTGAGTAAGGGGTTTCCAAGAAAATACATCCCTGTTTAGGTACGAGCAGGTAGAGGTGGCTCTGGCACAGATGTACATAGGGGTAAAACCTGAAAACACCGCTTTGAGCTAGACTCGAACGGGAACTGGTACACGACAACGGGCCTTGCTGCACTCCTGGTTACGACACTCCCAGGGGATATGCTTTGGTAAATTCATAAGCTTAGTATGAACCATTGTTAAAGGAACAAAGATTCACATAACAATATATGATCATGGATAACCTAGATTGGAACCTAGGGGATCACAAGTTAGGGTATACTTTTCTTCTACAAGTTATCCTTATATGCTTTAAGCTCTTTTGCATGATTATTGGTTAAGTATTTAAACCTCTAATTATAATTTCTCTTATTAGTTAATGGTGGGAGATGGAATAACATGTCCCAATAACCAATGTTATAGGAAATGAAAAGATTTCCATATTAATATGAAAGAGATGATTAGGGGATTAAAAGCTGAATATTATTTTGGAAGACATTCATTATTTTTTGGGAACCATATTTGATCGAGGTAAATAGATTACTACGGTATTTTCATTGAGGAGTAAGGTTGACTTATATTTTGAAGAATCGATGAATTTAAGGTGGACTTATAGTAATTTAGGTTACTTACGGGAATGATTAACCTATATTGGGTAAAATGTGTTTTGGTTAGCTACTTTTGTTATAAGATGTTAGGAGTGGTTGATGTTGTTTGGAGATGAACAATGAAGTTTATTTTGGAAGACTATGTTATCAAATATTTCTTGTATTTGGGTTTCAATCTTAGTTTGGTTTATTTTGAGGAATCTTAAGGACCATTATTTACAGAATGGTCTATGATGAACTTTGGGTAGTACCATGGAACTTTAAAGATTTAAAAGTAGTTTCCATTCCTATGGGATTATTTTTGAAGAGTTGTTTTACCTTACCCATTCTATTTTTGGGATAATGTTTAAAGATAGAAGAAATAGATAGTTGATCTTTTGTGGATTATGTGATTCTCTAGAAGATGATTCTTGTGTTTTGATGAGACCAAGTAGTTTTGAATGCTCATCGTTTGGAGAAAAGATTAGTTTTGGTAGAAACTTATTAATGTATGAAACTCTACATGAAGGTAGATATATTTCCTTATGTTTTTGTTTTATGTTTTAAATGAATTCCTCAAAGTTATTAAAAGGAATGTAAAAAAAACGTTGTTGGTTTACGTTTCCTACTAGGTAATCAAAGACCTCTTACAGACATCATAATTTTGGGATTTTCTGGTGGTTAACTTCCTCCTAATAATGTTTTCTATCACTCTCCTTTAGAACGTGACCCTTTGTTTTCTCCTCCATGTCCATGTCCTACATGGAATCCTAGTATGAGTAAACTCGGGTGGCCTTTGTACTTACTTTTCTTTCTTTTAAAGTAATGGTGTTACTGACTCTTTTTCCGATGTGGGACTTTTAATGAAATTTTAAAACCCAATTTTTAAAATTGTGAGGACCCAATTTCTTAAGGGGGGAAGATTGTAACGGCCAGAAATTTTGAATAAATCTTGTTTCCTAATTTCATGTGTTATTTTATTTTATTTTTATACTCAACAAAAATGTTTTATTTGATAAACATGATTATAATTAAAATGAGACCATTGGGTTTTGACTGTTATATGACCATCGGTCAATATGACCGCTGTGAACAAAATGTTTTGATTATTGTCTCTAAATATAATTAATCTTGGTTGATTATTATAGAAAGAAGATTCGATGGCCTCACCTAGTAGTCTTGGACTGATCGAAGCCCATCTAACCGAGCTTGGGAAGGAGGTAGCACCATTGGGCTTTTCTCTGGACCAAACCCAAGCCGAACATCATCATTTGAAGCTAGAACGGAATCGCCTTCGCGAGAAGTTCAAACTGATAGAAATTACTACTCGGGCAATGTTGACCGAGCCGCCCCAAGATTCTATCACCCTAGTACACCATACTCTTAGGTCCTATGTTGGTATTATAAGGGGCTTTGTAACTAGACCGTAACTGCCTTGTGTAATCCTTGTTTTAAATAAAAATTGGGATTTCTTCTTATGATGAATTTTATGAATTTTCAAATGACCGGATAAAAATAGTATGCATATTTTTGATGAATTTTCAAAAGGATATTTTGAAAAAATGTTTATGTAAACCTTAAATAATTTAAAATGTGTAATGATTTTCAAAAAATGGTCTTCTACAATTATGTTCAGTACGAAATTTGGAGACTAATAAGATCAACTTGATTTTTGATGAATAGTAAATTATGAATAGTGATTTTATGATTAGTATTAGTAATATGACCAAATGGATTAGTAATCTCACTTAAAGAAAGTTTTAAAATAATCTAGGCAACTTGATTAAGTAATGTGATCCAATAAAATGGTTAAATAACGGTTTCATAAATTATTATTCAAGTATTAGTTTTTTCGAGTGAATAGTGTTTTTTAATTAAAAATTAAATTAAAAATATTTAGAAAATTATTTTTATAAAATGGATTTCATTTTTGAACTCAGAGCACCGATATTATGTTATGGTAATTTTTGGGGTTTTTTCTGAAAAAATGAATTTTTGGTGAATAGTGTATTTATTTAAAAATAAATTTAAAAATATTTAGAAAATTATTTTTATAAAATGGATTTCATTTTTGAAATCAGAGCATTGATATTTGGTTAGTGTGAAATTTTGGGATTTTTTCTGAGAAAGTTGAATTTTCAGTGAATAGTAAAAATGCAGTTTTAGGGTTTCGGTATGTTTAATGACATCATAGCTATGTCATGATGATGTCATGAGATATTTTAAGGGTTGGCCGGCCAAGGATGATGAATTATTGTATTGGGGGCCCCATGTGTCCTAACTTAATGGGAAATATCAAGGGAGAGCACCTGGGTTTGAGAAAAGCACATGTGAGGTGTCCCTTGGCCATTAATGCCTTGTCCCCTCACTTTCCCTATAAATACCAAGCCCTCCTCTCATCCATTCGACTCCCCACTCTTCCCCAACAAGTTCTGGTCTCATTACCTCCCAAGGATTCCTCCCAAGGTTCCCCCAAGCCCTCAAGGTCCCAACCTTTGAGGTTTAAGAGTTACATTTTAAGGTAAGGGATCTGACCCCTCTCTTTTCAAGTGATCTCTTTTATGTCATCCCTTTTATGCTCCATGTTCTTATGTTAGAGGATGTTATTTTATACTCCTCTTACTGCCCTTTTTATGTTCATATAATGAGAGATCCCCTCTTACTCTCATTATTTCGTTTTATGAAGTTCTAAGTGGCGCCGTTAGGCTGCCGAAATTTTTGTAACGGATTCTTTCTCCCTTCTCATTTTTCAAGATCTATTTTCATGTAAAGTATTTCATGTTACTTTTTATTATGTTGGGGTACGATCTATAAATTTATCATACTGATCTTTTATGATCATATGATGAGAGACCCCATTTGATCTCTTCAATTCAGTATTTTGAAGTTTTAAGTGGCGCCGTTAGGCTGCCGAATTTTTAAGTGGTCCTTCACCATTCTCATTTTGAAGTTCTACTTTCATGTCAATTCTTTCAAGTTCCTTTTTTTTATGTTGGGGTATGATCTATATATCTATCATACTGATATTTTATTACCATATGATGAGACACCCCATTTGATCTCTTCAATTCAGTATTTTGAAGTTTTAAGTGGCGTTGTTAGGCTGCCGAATTTTTAAGTGGTTCTTCACCCTTCTCATTCTGAAGTTCTACTTTCATGTCAATTATTTCAAGTTCCTTTCTATTATGTTGGGGTATGATCTCTATATATATCATACTAGACTCTTATGTTCATATTATGATATACCCTATTTGACCTTGTCAATTCAATTTTGTTGAAGTTTAATTGACGTCGTTAGGCTGCCGAATTCTCACAAGAGAAATCTTATTTTTTCTTCCTTTCATATGGTATATTTTCAAATTTCATTACCATGTCCTTAAATCCCTTATATTTTGTCCCTCTATTGTTTGATGGTTCATTTATGAATGTTTGACCTATGTCCCCTCTCTTCTCAATGTTTTCTAAAACCCCGAAACATAGCCGTTATGCTGCAGAATTTTCGTCTCAAAGTGCCTCTCTCTCTTTTCTCAAAATTATTTTACGTTATAAAGTGAATAATCAAAGCTATTATTTCTACAGGGGTATTCACATATATATCAAAATGTTCTATTTTAAATTCTGGGATTTACATACATGAGACCCGCTTTCCCTTTCCGTGGGTTTAAAGTGACGTAAAGATCATGTCTTTAAAGCAGTTTTTAAAACATTATGATTATGAAATGAAACCCATTTATTTTATGCTATATGGGTTATTTATGAAATGTTTGATAATGATATATGTGTCTCACATGATAATAAAGGAAAATTTAAGGGTGCGCCCTGATATCGCCCCATTGCATTGGATAATGAAGTAACCACAAGAGATTACAGTTTAAGGGTGCACCCAGATAGCGCTCTAATGCATTGGGTAAAGACTTAATATCTAGAGATGACCATTTTTAACGACGCCATGGTGAATAACCTTGGTAATTTTTAATGACACCTTGGGGATGCACCTTGGTGAAACGAAACGATTGTCAATATTAAATGTTGCAGCCACATCTTCAAGTTATGAAAAATGTTATTTTTATTATGATATGCCTCATGATTTCATTCTCATGCCTTAAAGTTCTTTTCATGAATTTATTGATGTATCTCAAGTTCATATGTAAAATGTTTCGCATGTTTCCCTTACTGGGCCTTCTGCTCACCCTTTCTTTTGATGTACATCCCCAGGTTATGAGATGCAGTAATGAACCTAGGATGAACTTAAGGAGAAGCCTTTCAAGTGTTTAAAAAAAATGTTTTATGTTGTTTTCATGTATTATGTTCCTGGTTTCCAAGACACTAAACCTTAAAGATCCTCAGTTTTGTGTAATGTAATGAAATTTTATGTTATAAAAAGGCGGGATGCTATAGTTGGTATCAAATGATGGTTTAGTTATTTTTGGAAATTTGGATATGAAAACATTAGGAAGAAACCTATAGAAAAGTTTAAATATAGGAAATCTTCTTGGTATTTTGGTGAGTATTGAGTAAGGGGTTTCCAAGCAAATAAATCCCTGTCTGGGTATGAGCAGGTAGAGGTGGCTCTGGCACAGATGTATATAGGGGTAAAACCTGAAAACACCGCTTTGAGCTAGACTCGAACGGGAACTGGTACACGACAACGGGCCTTGATGCACTCTTGGTTACGACACTCCCGGGGGATATGTTTTGGTAAATTCATAAGCTTAGTATGAACCATTTTTAAAGGAACAAAGATTCACATAGGAATATATGATCATGGATAACCTATATTGGAACATATGGGATCACAAGTTAGGGTATACTTTTCTTCTACAAGTTATCCTTATATGTTTTAAGCTCTTTTGCATGATTATTGGATAAGTATTTAAGCCTCTAATTATAATTTCTCTTCTTAGTTAATGGTGGGAGATGGAAGAACATGTCCCAATAACCAATGTTATAGTAAATGCAACGATTACTATATTAATATGAAAGAGATGATTAGGGGATTAAAAGCTTATTATTATTTTGGAAGACGTTCATTATTTTTTGGGAACCATATTTGATCGAGGTAAATAGATTACTACGGTATTTTCATTGAGGAGTAAGGTTGACTTATATTTTGAAGAATTGATGAATTTAAGGTGGACTTATAGTAATTTTGGTTACTTACGGGAATGATTAACCTATCTTGGGTAAAATATGTTTAGGTTAGCTACTTTAATTATAAGATGTTAGGAGTGGTTGATGCTGTTCGGAGATGAACAATGAAGTTTATTTTGGAAGACTATATTATCAAATCTTTCTTGTATTTGGGTTTCAATCTTAATTTGGTTTATTTTGAGGAATCTTAAGGACCATTATTTACGGAATGGTCTATGATGAACTTTGGGTAGTACCATGGAACTTTGAAGATTTAAAAGTAGTTTCCATTCCTATGGGATTCTTTTTGAAGAGTTGTTTTACCTAACCCATTCTATTTTTGGGATAATGTTTAAAGATAGAAGAAATAGATAGTTGATATTTTGTGGATTATGTGATTCTCTAGAAGATGATTCTTGTGTTTTGATGAGACCAAGTAGTTTTGAATGCTCATCGTTTGGAGAAAAGATTAGTTTTGGTAGAAACTTATTAATGTATGAAACTCTACAAGAAGGTAGATATATTTCCTTATGTTTTTGTTCTATGTTGTAAATGAATTCCTCAAAGTTATTAAAAGGAACGTAAAACAAAAACGTTGTTGGTTTACGTTTCCTACAAGGTAATCAAAGACCGCTTACACACATCATAATTTTGGGATTTTCTGGTGGTTAACTTCCTCCTAATAATGTTTTCTATCACTCTCCTTTAGAACGTGACCCTTTGTTTTCTCCTCCATGTCCATGTTTCCTACATGGAATCCTAGTATGAGTAAACTCGGGTGGCCTTTGTACTTCCTTTTCTTTCTTTTAAATTAATGGTGTTACTGACTCTTTTTCTGATGTGGGACTTTCAATGAAATTTCAAAACCCAATTTTAAAAATTGCAAGGACGCAATTTCTTAAGGGGGGAAGATTGTAACGGCCCAAAATTTTGAATAAATCTTGTTTCCTAATTTCATGTGTTATTTTATTTTATTTTTATACTCAACAAAAATGTTTTATTTGATAAACATGATTATAATTAAAATGAGACCATTGGGTTTTGACTGTTATATGACCATTGGTCAATATGACCACTGTGAACAAAATGTTTTGATTATTGTCTCTAAATATAAGTAATCTTGGTTGATTATTATAGAAAGAAGATTCGATGGCCTCACCTAGTAGTCTTGGACCGATCGAAGCCCATCTAACCGAGCTTGGAAAGGAGGTAGCACCATTGGGCTTTGCTCTGGACCAAACCCAAGCTGAACTTCATCATGTGAAGCTAGAACATAATCGCCTTCGCGAGAAGTTCAAACTGATAGAAATTACTACTCGGGAAATGTTGACCGAGCCGCCCCAAGATTCTATCACCCTAGCACACCTTACTCTTAGGTCCTATGCTGGTATTATAAGGGGCTATGTAACGAGACCGTAACTGCCTTGTATAATCCTTGTTTTAAATAAAAATTGGGATTTCTTCTTATGATGAAGTTTATGAATCTTCAAATGACCAGATAAAAATAGTATGCATATTTTTGATGAATTTTCAAAAGGATATTTTGAAAAAATGTTTATGTAAACCTTAAATAATTTAAAATGTGTAATGATTTTCAAAAAATGGTCTTCTACAATTATGTTCAGTACAAAATTTGGAGTCTAATAAGACCAACTTGATTTTTGATGAATAGTAAATTATGAATAGTGATTTTATGATTAGGATTAGTAATATGACCAAATGGATTAGTAATCTCACTTAAAGAAAGTTTTAAAATAATCTAGGCACCTTGATTAAGTAATGTGATCTAATAAAATGGTTAAATAACGGTTTCATAAATTATTATTCAAGTATTAGTTTTTTCGGGTGAATAGTTTTTTTTAATTAAAAATTAAATTAAAAATATTTAGAAAATTATTTTTATAAATTGGATTTCATTTTTGAACTCAGACCACTGATATTATGTTATTGTAATTTTTTGGGTTTTTTCTGAAAAAATGAATTTTCGGTGAATAGTGTATTTATTTAAAAATAAATTTAAAAATATTTAGAAAATTATTTTTATAAAATGGAGTTCATTTTTGAAATCAGAGAATTGATATTTGGTTAGTCTGAAATTTTGGGATTTTTCTGAGAAAGTTGAATTTTCAGTGAATAGTAAAAATGTAGTTTTAGGGTTTCGGTATGTTTAATGACATCATAGCTGTGTCATGATGATGTCATGAGATATTTTAAGGGTTTGCCGGCCAAGGGTGATGAATTATTGTATTGGGGTCCCCATGTGGCCTAACTTAATGGTAAATATCAAGGGAGAGCACATGGGTTTGAGAAAAGCACATGTGAGGTGTCCCTTGGCCATTAAGGGCTTGTCCCCTCACTTTCCCTATAAATACCAAGCCCTCCTCTCATCCATTCGACTCCCCACTCTTCCCCAACTAAGTTCTGGTCTCATTACCTCCCAAGGAGTCTTCCTAAGGTGCCCCCAAGCCCTCAAGGTCCCAACCTTTGAGGTTTAAGAGTTACATTTTAAGGTAAGGGATCCGACCCCTCTCTTTCTTTTCAAGTGATCTCTTTTATGTCATTCCTTTTATGATCCATGTTATTATGTTAGAGGATGTTCTTTTATACTCCTATTACTGACCCTTTTATGTTTATATAATGAGAGATCCCCTCTTACTCTCTTTATTTCGTTTTATGAAGTTTTAAGTGGCGCCGTTAGGCTGCCGAAATTTTTGTAACGGATTCTTTCTCCCTTCTCATTTTTCAAGATCTATTTTCATGTAAAGTATTTCATGTTCCTTTTTATTATGTTGGGGTATGATCTCTAAATTTATCATACTGATCTTTTATGATCATATGATGAGAGACCCCATTTGATCTCTTCAATTCAGTATTTTGAAGTTTTAAGTGGCGCCGTTAGGCTGCCGAATTTTTAAGTGGTCCTTCACCATTCTCATTTTGAAGTTCTACTTTCATGTCAATTCTTTAAAGTTCCTTTTTGTTATGTTGGGGTATGATCTCTATATCTATCATACTGATCTTTTATGACCATATGATGAGAGACCCCATTTTATCTCTTCAATTCAGTATTTTGAATTTTTAAGTGGCGTTGTTAGGCTGCCGAATTTTTAAGTGGTTCTTCACCCTTCTCGTTCTGAAGTTCTACTTTCATGTCAATTATTTCAAGTTCATTTCTATTATGTTGGGGTATTATCTCTATATCTATCATACTATACTCTTATGTTCATATGATGAGATACCCTATTTGACATTGTCAATTCAATTTTGTTGAAGTTTAAGTGACGTCGTTAGGCTGCCGAATTCTCACAAGAGAAATCTTATTTTTTCTTCCTTTCATATGGTATATTTTCAAATTTCATTAACATGTCCTTAAATCACTTATATTTTGTCCCTCTACTGTTTTATGGGTCATTTATGAATGTTTTACCCATGTCCCCTCTCTTCTCAATGTTTTCTAAAACCCCGAAACATAGCCGTTATGCTGCAGAATTTTCGTCTCAAAGTGCCTCTCTCTCTTTTCTCAAAATTATTTTACGTTATAAAGTTAATACTCAAAGCTCTTATTTCTATAGGGGTATTCACATATATATCAAAATGTTCTATTTTAAATTCTGGTATTTACATACATGAGACCCGCTTTCCCTTTCCGTGGGTTTAAAGTGACGTAAAGATCATGTCTTTAAAGCAGTTTTTAAAACATTATGATTATGAAATGAAACCCATTTATTTTATTCTATATGGGTTATTTATGAAATTTTTGATGATGATATATGTGGCTCACATGATAATAAAGTCAAATTTAAGGGTGCGCCCTGATAGCGCCCCATTGCATTGGATAATGATGTAACCACAAGAGATTACAGTTTAAGGGTGCGCCCAGATAGCGCTCTAATGCATTGGGTAAAGACTTAATCTCTAGAGATAACTATTTTTAACGACGCCATGGTGAATAACCTTGGTAATTTTTAACGACACCTTAGGGATGGACCTTGGTGAAACGAAACGATTGTCAATATTAAATGTTGCAGCCACATCTTCAAGTAATTAAAAATGTTATTTTTATTATGATATGCCTCATGATTTAATTCTCATGCCTTAAAGTTCTTTTCATTACTTTATTGATGTATCTCAAGTTCATATGTAAAATGTTTCTCATGTTTCCCTTATTGGGCCTTCTGCTCATCCTTTCTTTTGATGTATGTCCCCAGGTTATGAGATGCACTAATGAACCTAGGATGAACTTAAGGAGAAGCCTTTCAAGTGTTTAAAAAGAATGTTTTATGTTGTTTTCATGTATTATGTTCCTGGTTTCCAAGACACTAAACCTTAAAGATCCTCAGTTTTGTGTAATGTAATGAAATTTTATGTTATAAAAAGGCGGGATTCTATAGTTGGTATCAAAGGATGGTTTAGTTATTTGTGGAAATTAGGATATGAAAACTTTAGGAAGAACCCTATAGAAAAGTTTAAATATAGGAAATCTTCCTGGTATTTTTGTGAGTATTGAGTAAGGGGTTTCCAAGCAAATACATCCCTGTCTAGGTACGAGCAGGTAGAGGTGGCTCTGGCACAGATGTACATAGGGGTAAAACCTGAAAACACCGCTTTGAGCTAGACTCGAACGGGAATTGGTACACGACAACGGGCCTTGCTGTACTCTTGGTTACGACACTCCCAAGGGATATGCTTTGGTAAATTCATAAGCTTAGTATGAACCATTGTTAAAGGAACAAAGATTCACATAAGAATATATGATCATGGATAACCTAGATTGGAACCTAGGGGATCACAAGTTAGGGTATACTTTTCTTCTACAAGTTATCCTTATATGCTTTAAGCTCTTTTTCATGATTATTGGTTAAGTATTTAAACCTCTAATTATAATTTCTCTTCTTAGTTAATGGTGGGAGATGGAATAACATGTCCCAATAACCAATGTTATAGGAAATGCAACGATTTCCATATTAATATGAAAGAGATGATTAGGGGATTAAAAGCTGAATATTATTTTGGAAGACATTCATTATTTTTTGGGAACCATATTTGATCGAGGTAAATAGATTACTACGGTATTTTCATTGAGGAGTAAGGTTGACTTATATTTTGAAGAATCGATGAATTTAAGGTGGACTTATAGTAATTTAGGTTACTTACGGGAATGATTAACCTATATTGGGTAAAATATGTTTAGGTTAGCTACTTTTGTTATAAGATGTTAGGAGTGGTTGATGTTGTTTGGAGATGAACAATGAAGTTTATTTTGGAAGACTATGTTATCAAATCTTTATTGTATTTGGGTTTCAATCTTAGTTTGGTTTATTTTGAGGAATCTTAAGGACCAATATTTACAGAATGGTCTATGATGAACTTTGGGTAGTACCATGGAACTTTAAAGATTTAAAAGTAGTTTCCATTCCTATGGGATTATTTTTGAAGAGTTGTTTTACCTTACCCATTCTATTTTTGGGATAATGTTTAAAGATATAAGAAATAGATAGTTGATCTTTTGTGGATTATGTGATTCTCTAGAAGATGATTCTTGTGTTTTGATGAGACCAAGTAGTTTTGAATGCTCATCGTTTGGAGAAAAGATTAATTTTGGTAGAAACTTATTAATGTATGAAACTCTATATGAAGGTAGATATATTTCCTTATGTTTTTGTTCTATGTTGTAAATGAATTCCTCAAAGTTAATAAAAGGAACGTAAAACAAAAACGTTGTTGGTTTACGTTTCCTACTAGGTAATCAAAGACCTCTTACAGACATCATAATTTTAGGATTTTCTGGTGGTTAACTTCCTCCTAATAATGTTTTCTATCACTCTCCTTTAGAACGTGACCCTTTGTTTTCTCCTCCATGTCCATGTTTCCTACATGGAATCCTAGTATGAGTAAACTCGGGTGGCCTTTGTACTTACTTTTCTTTCTTTTAAAGTAATGGTGTTACTGACTCTTTTTCCAATGTGGGACTTTCAATGAAATTTTAAAACCCAATTTTAAAAATTGCGAGGACACAATTTCTTAAGGGGGGAAGATTGTAACGGCCAGAAATTTTGAATAAATCTTGTTTCCTAATTTCATGTGTTATTTTATTTTATTTTTATACTCAACAAAAATGTTTTATTTGATAAACATGATTATAATTAAAATGAGACCATTAGGTTTTGACTGTTATATGACCATCGGTCAATATGACCGCTGTGAACAAAATGTTTTGATTATTGTCTCTAAATATAATAAATTTTGGTTGATTATTATAGAAAGAAGATTCGATGGACTCACCTAGTAGTCTTGGACCGATCGAAGCCCATCTAACCGAGCTTGGGAAGGAGGTAGCACCATTGGGCTTTGCTCTGGACCAAACCCAAGCCGAACTTCATCATGTGAAGCTAGAACGGAATCGCCTTCGCGAGAAGTTCAAACTGATAGAAATTACTACTCGGGCAATGTTGACCGAGCCGCCCCAAGATTCTATCACCCTAGCACACCTTACTCTTAGGTCCTATGTTGGTATTATAAGGGGCTATGTAACGAGACCGTAACTGCCTTGTGTAATCCTTGTTTTAAATAAAAATTTGGATTTCTTCTTATGATGAAGTTTATGAATTTTCAAATGACCGGATAAAAATAGTATGCATATTTTTGATGAATTTTCAAAAGGATATTTTGAAAAAATGTTTATGTAAACCTTAAATAATTTAAAATGTGTAATGATTTTCAAAAAATGGTCTTCTACAATTATGTTCAGTACGAAATTTGGAGTCTAATAAGATCAACTTGATTTTTGATGAATAGTAAATTATGAATAGTGATTTTATGATTAGGATTAGTAATATGACCAAATGGATTAGTAATCTCACTTAAAGAAAGTTTTAAAATAATCTAGGCACCTTGATTAAGTAATGTGATCCAATAAAATGGTTAAATAACGGTTTCATAAATTATTATTCAAGTATTAGTTTTTTTGGGTGAATAGTGTTTTTTAATTAAAATTTAAATTAAAAATATTTAGAAAATTATTTTTATAAAATTGATTTCATTTTTGAACTCAGAGCACCGATATTATGTTATGGTAATTTTTGGGGTTTTTTCTGAAAAAATGAATTTTCAGTGAATAGTGTATTTATTTAAAAATAAATTTAAAAATATTTAGAAAATTATTTTTATAAAATGGAGTTCATTTTTGAAATCAGAGCATTGATATTTGGTTAGTGTGAAATTTTGGGATTTTTTCTGAGAAAGTTGAATTTTCAGTGAATAGTAAAAATGCAGTTTTAGGGTTTCGGTATGTTTAATGACATCATAGCTGTGTCATGATGATGTCATGAGATATTTTAAGGGTTGGCCGGACAAGGGTGATGAATTATTGTATTTGGGGCCCCATGTGGCCTAACTTAATGGGAAATATCAAGGGAGAGCACATGGGTTTGAGAAAAGCACATGTGAGGTGTCCCTTGGCCATTAATGCCTTGTCCCCTCACTTTCCCTATAAATACCAAGCCCTCCTCTCATCCATTAGACTCCCCACTCTTCCCCAACAAAGTTCTGGTCTCATTACCTCCCAAGGAGTCTTCCCAAGGTGCCCCCAAGCCCTCAAGATCCCAACCTTTGAGGTTTAAGAGTTACATTTTAAGGTAAGGGATCCGACCCCTCTCTTTCTTTTCAAGTGATCTCTTTTATGTCATTCCTTTTATGATCCATGTTCTTATGTTGGAGGATGTTCTTTTATAATCCTCTTGCTGCCCTGTTTATGTTCATATAATGAGATATCCCCTCTTACTCTCATTATTTCGTTTTATGAAGTTTTAAGTGGCGCCGTTAGGCTGCCGAAATTTTTGTAACGGATTCTTTCTCCCTTCTCATTTTTCAAGATCTATTTTCATGTAAAGTATTTCATGTTCCTTTTTATTATGTTGGGGTATGATCTCTAAATTTATCATACTGATCTTTTATGATCATATGATGAGATACCCCATTTTATATCTTCAATTCAGTATTTTGAAGTTTTAAGTGGCGTTGTTAGGCTGCCGAATTTTTAAGTAGTCCTTCACCATTCTCATTTTGAAGTTCTACTTTCATGTCAATTATTTCAAGTTCCTTTTTGTTATGCTGGGGTATGATCTCTATATCTATCATACTGATCTTTTATGACCATATGATGAGAGACCCCATTTGATCTCTTCAATTCAGTATTTTGAAGTTTTAAGTGGCGCTGTTAGGCTGCCGAATTTTTAAGTGGTTCTTCACCCTTCTCGTTCTGAAGTTCTACTTTCATGTCAATTCTTTAAAGTTTATTTCTATTATGTTGTGGTATGATCTCTATATCTATCATACTAGACTCTTATGTTCATATGATGAGAGACCCTATTTTACCTTGTCAATTCAATTTTGTTGAAGTTTAAGTGACGTCATTAGGCTGTTGAATTCTCACAAGAGAAATCTTATTTTTTCTTCCTTTCATATGGTATATTTTCAAATTTCATTATCATGTCCTTAAATCCCTTATATTTTGTCCCTCTACTGTTTGATGGGTCATTTATGAATTTTTGTCCCATGTCCCCTCTCTTCTCAATGTTTTCTAAAACCCCGAAACATAGCCGTTATGCTGCAGAATTTTCGTCTCAAAGTGCCTCTCTCTCTTTTCTCAAAATTATTTTATGTTATAAAGTGAATACTCAAAGCTCTTATTTCTACAGGGGTATTCACATATATATCAAAATGTTCTATTTTAAATTCTGTGATTTACTTACATGAGACCCGCTTTCCCTTTCCGTGGGTTTAAAGTGACGTAAAGATCATGTCTTTAAAGCAGTTTTTAAAACATTATGATTATGAAATAAAACCCATTTATTTTATGCTATATGGGTTATTTATGAAATGTTTGATGATGATATATGTGGCTCACATGATAATAAAGGCAAATTTAAGGGTGCGCCCTGATAGTGCCCCATTGCATTGGATAATGATGTAACCACAAGAGATTACAGTTTAAGGGTGCGCCCAAATAGCGCTCTAATGCATTGGGTAAATACTTAATCTCTAGAGATGACCATTTTTAACGACACCATGGTGAATAACCTTGGTAAATTTTTAATGACACCTTGGGGATGGAGCTTAGTGAAACGAAACGATTGTCAATATTAAATGTTGCAGCCACATCTTCAAGTTATGAAAAATGTTATTTTTATTATGATATGCCTCATGATTTCATTCTCATGCCTTAAAGTTCTTTTCATGACTTTATTGGTGTATCTCAAGTTCATATGTAAAATGTTTCTCATGTTTCCCTTACTAGGCCTTCTTCTCACCCTTTATTTTGATGTATGTCCCCAGGTTATGAGATGTAGTAATGAACCTAGGATGAACTTAAGGAGAAGCCTTTCAAGTGTTTAAAAAAAAAAATTTATGTTGTTTTCATGTATTATGTTCCTGGTTTCTAAGACACTAAACCTTAAAGATCCTCAGTTTTGTGTAATGTAATGAAATTTTATGTTATAAAAAGGCGGGATGCTATAATTTCTATCATGGACTATGTAGCTACTTTCACTCAGTTGCCTTCATTCGCACCTGGTATGGTGAGCGATGACACCTCAAGGGTGAGGTGCTTAGAGGATGGCTTAGAACACGCCATTCGGGTGTAGGTGAGCATCTTTAGGCTGACCTCATTCTCAGAGGCAGTGAATCAGGTGCTCGTAGCTGAGGGAAACCTGACAGATAAGTCTCACTTGAGTCAGGAGGTGGCTTCAAGTGATGGTTCATATGGCAAGAAATGAGGTCGAGATGAGTTCCAGTAAGGCGGACAGGCCAAGGATTCAGCTAGAACACCTCGTGGTAGTTCAACAATGGTTTTCTTTCAGTGTGGGAAGCTAGGGAATGTTCGGACTCAGTGCGATAGGCCTCCAAAGGAGTGTTAGGCATATTAATAGGTCATGAATCTTGAGAGGTTTTGCAGGCAACCTTCTCAGACATCCGGTAGGTAGGGACTGAGGTAGGATCAAGCTTTAGAGGTTGATTCAGGATTGGTACCAGGTGAGGGTAGCTGAGGCTTAGCTTCACTTGGAGGACATGGCAGAGACAGTGGGACCCAGCTGAGGGGTTAGTGGTCAGTGATTAGTGTAGTACCATAGGGAGGAAAAGCTTTAGGCTACCGTGTGTCAAGCCAGGTGCATCCTATGGAGGTGTCAAGGGCTTAGCATAATGGTGATCTATTGACGGTCAGAGGTATGCCACGGGTGTGGCCGTAGTTGTTTTTACTTTTTTTGGGATGGTCTGTTGAGGCATGCCTATTTTGAGTGCACGAGGTGCGCATGATGTTTTCGAACTGACTATACGTTGGTTAGTGAGTTGGAACCACTTTAGGTGTGTAATTATATGTATGTATGTATGTATGTATGTATGTATGTATGTATGTATGTATGTATGTATGTATGTATGTATGTATGTATGTATGTATGTATGTATGTATGTATGTATGTATGTATGTATGTATGTATGTATGTATGTATGTATGTATGTATGTATGTATGTATGTATGTATGTATGTATGTATGTATGTATGTATGTATGTATGTATGTATGTATGTATGTATGTATGTATGTATGTATGTATGTATGTATGTATGTCTGTCTGTATGTCTGTCTGTCTGTATGTCTGTCTGTATGTATGTATGTATGTATGTATGTATGTATGTATGTATGTATGTATGTATGTATGTATGTATGTATGTATGTATGTATGTATGTATGTATGTATGTATGTATGTATGTATGTATGTATGTATGTATGTATGTATGTATGTATGTATGTATGTATGTATGTATGTATGTATGTATGTATGTATGTATGTATGTATGTATGTATGTATGTATGTATGTATGTATGTATGTATGTATGTATGTATGTATGTATGTATGTATGTATGTATGTATGTATGTATGTATGAGATGCTTGGCATCAGGAGCATCGTAGGATGCATGTTTGTATGTATGTATGTATGTATGTATGTATGTATGTATGTATGTATGTATGTATGTATGTATGTATGTATGTATGTATGTATGTATGTATGTATGTATGTATGTATGTATGTATGTATGTATGTATGTATGTATGTATGTATGTATGTATGTATGTATGTATGTATGTATGTATGTATGAGATGCTTGGCATCAGGAGCATCGTAGGATGCATGTTTTTAGGTGCCTTGGGCATCAGTGCATCCATGGGATGCGGGTTACTTGAGGTGCCTTGGGCATCGAGGCATCGAGAATGCAGTTTTGATTGAGGTGCAAGGCACCAAGTTGTTTTGAGCATCCATGGGATGCGGGATATCTTTGTGCCATGAGTTTCATGGGCTCGAGGCGGGAAACAATATGGTGCGGGATGTTATTGGGTGTTGGAAGCGACATGGGAGCACCTAATGAGGTGCAGGGGTGATGAAGCATCAAGAAAGGACCATGGGTTCAGAAACAAGTCTTTGGAACTTTGTTTGATTTGAGCTTTGGGCCGGAGTTATTCCGGAGTGTTTTCTTCACCGCCCTTGGAAAGGCAATTCAGAGACAAATTGTTTTAAGGGGGGGAGTTTGTAAGAACTTGGTTCTTCCTTTAAGGTACGTGTCTCTTTTTTTCATTTCTGGGTTGCTTTTGAAAAAAATAGGGGAAAACTGGGCAAGTACTAGAATTTTTGGGTTACACATCGTGTACTCCGAGTACACGCCATGTATGTCTTGGTCGTGTAACGGCCATACATGGTGTGTGGTGTTGTCGGCAAGGGTGAGAGGCTTTACCATGTACACATCGTGTACTACCTAGTACACCCTATGTAGTCAAGTCGGCAAGACCTGGGAAAATTCGGCCATTAAATGAACAGTAAAAGAACCTACACGGTGTGTAGTCCCAAGTACACGTAGTGTATTTTATTTTTTCCATTAAATCGAGCAGTAGCATCATTTTGAAGTAGAGGTCAGAGGGATTTGTCTAGGTTCATGAACAAGCAACACCAGAACTTTTTTTCTCTTAATTATCCATCCTAACTTCAATTCAAATGCCATTATATTCATTGGAACCCAATCGGTAATCCCTCGATTCCTCTTGAGACGTTCTTCTTAATTTCTCCTCTTGTCCAAGTTATCGAGGGTTGGGCATTTTTTATCATTTTTGTGGATATATCACATTCTAGACTGAATTAAATGTCGATACTGGATGAGGAACATCGTACGAGTATGTGGTAGGGGTACATACCTTTTTTTGTGCTTTCGTGGAAATTTGTGGGTTGAAGCTTTTAGCGAAATGGTGGATTTTTTAGAGGAATCCTATTATTTAATTTTAATTTGATTGTTAAACCTTGTGGGATACCTTTGGGTATTCCCTTACCTATTATGCTTGAGTGAGTCCAAATGAGAGGTCGTTGCTCATTGGTTTATTTTGGTCGGGGGTACTAAAATGGTTTTAAATGAATTTTCTTGATTTATATTGATATGTCTAAATTGTTTAAGCTTGATTAAACTATTTAGATGCATTCAAGACCTCCATATCATGTTATGATGATCATTTAAAGTGTGTAATTCAATCTTCTAAATTGAATTTCTTGATTATAATGTGTTGTTTAAATTGTATGTATATATGTAATTGTTGAATTGCATGTGTTGGAACCCTTGGAGTTGTGTTGGGCATGGCTTGGATTTTATTGAGTGATGTTGATCACAGGTTGGGCATAGACTAGATTGCATCGGGTGGTTTAACCATGGGATTGGGCATCATGGACATCGGTTTGAGGTAGTGTGACTGTCAGGTTGGGCATGGCCCGATATACTTGGATGGCATGACCATCGGATTTGAGCGACATGGTCGCATGGACACGAGGTGTTAGAGATGGTGTGTCTTGGGTTCTTTTTGGTGATTGTCGCTCACTAGTGATGGCCAAAACACCGATTTGAGTCATGTGCACACAGGTAGACTCTATGATGAGGTGGTTTTGACTGCTCAAGTGGGTAGAGTCCCCCAATAGTTGTAGTTTAGGTATTATCAGTTTGGGGGTGCTTGTCGTAGGAAGCAACATGGAAGGTGATTAACCTTCAGGAGATAGTGGTGAGGCTATTCGGTTGGGGGCTGAGGCTCGTCATGATTGAAGCTGTGGGATTGGATATTTATTTGAGGACAAACATCACTATTCCTCCGGTTATTATTTGAGAACAAGCATCTTTGTTCCTCCAGTTGTCATGCCAAGGGTGTGAGATTTTGAGGAGGGGTCCATGGGACCGGGTTAATTTTTTTTGGAGTGCCTTTGGGATATCAGTAATTTGAGACACAGGATATCAGGAGGCACATGGTGTGAAGACCCAGCCCCAGAACACCCAGATCCAGTGCCTTCAGAACATGATGTGTCATTTTAAACAAAAACATGCACTGATAAACTACACATCATGTCCCCTATAGATAATCAAATTCGGTTCAGGTTCTGAGAAACCAACCACTTCTGTCATACTTCTTTAACTCAAACTGATACCTGAAAAATTTTAATCACAGATGTAGGGTGAGCATGGGAATGCCCAGTAAGGGGTTTTAAAAAAATAAACCAATACAGATTTTGAAAATATTCTTTAAAACTTACCATAAAACATTTATCTTAAAGTAAAGTTGTAACACATGTAACATATCATAAGAGTTCTCAATTAAGAACATACCAACAGAATTACAAGGATACATGATTCAATTATAGGTATGCTCATTTGGAGTAATAATTAAAAGATGTTCTAAACATGTACGACATATGAACACTTAAGCACAAATTGAACAGCTAAGAGTAATGATTAATTAGAGTTGTACGTAAAGGAAACAACTTCAAATTCATGCAATGAATACTAATTCAATGAGTTCTAAACATGATTCATGCCATAAGATTTAACTTTTATGATACTCATAAGTACTGGCTCTTAACCATGGATATTCTACTAGTCGAATATCCATTAGGTTAATTAATTATCATAAGCATAATGAGGGAATGTATAATGTCAGACTTTTGTGTCAAGTCCTCGTGCTAAGACCTAGGGCTAACTGTGACCGGACCCCAACCCGAAGAGTATTTGTAACCGGACTCCAACCCGGAGGGCTTACTTTTACCGGTCTCCAACCCAAAGGGCTTACTTTTACCAGTCCCCAATCAGGAACATACTAGTCCAATACATTCCTCATATTCCAAATCAGGACATATTTTCAAAATGGCATATACCACTTGAATAGTTACTTACACATCACATATTATTCAAGTTATCCCATACCACCTTGAATAATTAAATCTTATTTCATATTACTCAAGGTGTCCCATACCACTTTGAGTAATTTGATTTCTCATTAAGTTGTGCCACATGTATGCATCATTGAGTGAATTTATAAATAAAAAGGAAAAAATGGAATCACTTAATCCAAAAGTACGTAACATGATAGATAACATTGAAAATATGGTAGTAAGAGTTTATCTAAGGCATACATGGTTCATTACACATTCTTTGCACAAGATACAATTACTAAGCACACCAAATAGTGGGTGAGGATGGGTTTTCCATATGAGATGTTAAAATGATAACTATTTAATTTAAAATCCTTATTCCATGAATGAAAATACATGTTATTTAATATGCTTCTAAGAGGTGTCAGTGATCAAACAATTAAATTATATCACGACTCAAATAACAACAATCACCGCAGTTGACAAAACATTATGTGAGCTTAACATGATCTCATGGTTTAACACAACTTTTGATCCTTTAAAAATATTTTCGTAAAAATAAAAGTTTATCTTCTTTTTAATCGTAAAACATGACAAGGTTAATTGTATAACACCTGTGAAACATGGAATTATAAAAAGGCTAATAATATTAAAAGTTATTTAACTAAAAAAAGTTTGACATACTTTATAGATTAGGACATACATGTTTACATAAATACCTATTGGTTTGGCTTACATGAGACTGGTGTTCATTAAAGTCCTACAAGAATTAATTACATCAATTAATTAATTAAATTCTAATAATCCATTCATAAAATTAGGGTGTTGGAAACTATAGTTGTATATATATACTAAGTATATATATGAGTTTCCAATATTAAACTAAGTTTAATAATTTCTCATTAGTAATGGATCCTTAAAATATATTTATTACACCATTATTGAAAACCAAACCATTTTAGGTTATAACATATGTGACATTATATACATATATAATTATAAAAGGTATTCATATATGTATATTGCATGAGGAAAGGAATTGTTTCTTCAAGTTTGCATAACCCGAAGATCTGAAGGGCCTAGAATCGGGTATTTGAGGATTTATACCCAATCTATATGACTATACATGCATTCACACATTTATAAACTAAATTTAAAACAAACACATGTACATACATATAGTACATAATTATGTTTTACTTGTATTAAAATACTCTCCTGTGTTTGTACAACCTCTTGGACTCAACCAAAAGATTTAGATTCGATTTAAGGAGAGGTTTTAACTAAATTGTAGGAATATATATATTTATATATATATATGAGTATATGTGTATGTGCACATATTCTCAAGAAAAAAAGACAAAGCAAGGAAAAAATGATTTCCCTTACATCCTTTATACCCTTTTGAACTTGAAAATCCGAAGGCCCAGGTTCAGCACAGAAGAACCTTTAAACTCAACCAAAATGTTATAAATACATTTTTATGAGCATATATGTATATATATATTCTCAAGGAAATAATAAAAGGTAGAATTAAAACCCTTACATTGGTCCAAGGAGGAGGAGAACTCAAGGAAAACTAGTTGAAGCATGCTATAGGTTTGAGAGGAGAAGATCTGAGAGGTTTATTAGGTGAAACCGATTAACTTATAAACTATATAAAATATAGAAAGAACTTAATACAATTGTTGAGAAAACTGAGTCCAACTGGTTCATTAATTGGTCGGGGAAGACTTATAGAAAAGGGAGAACAAAGAGGGTCCACCCGGCTGTCATAGTTGAAGAAAAAAAATGGTGCAAAGGGGTGTAGGGTTCCGGTGCAGTGCACGCCGTGGGGAAGAAGAAGACAACACAAAAGGGAGAAGCTGGGAGAAAGACGGATGGTCAGGATCAAGTCTGAACTTGATCCGATGGTTGGGGCACATCCACGGTTTTAAAAAAAAATGGGCGGCTCAGATTGGTCTGTGGCAAGATCGGGTGGTTCATGGATGACGCAGCATTTTAAAAATCTCATACGGTTGAGATTCAATCTTGAGGTTGATCGAACAGTCCAAGATCGTGGTGGTTTTCCGCAGTTGCTGAAGGTCGAACGCGGGATCAGGATCAACGGACCAGATTGTGCATGATGTGATCTAATGGACCAGATCACGTTTTTCCCGAAAATCCTTGTCCTGTGTCGAATCAGCAAGGGTTTTTGCAACTCTTTATAAGACTAAGACTATGAACAACAGCTCGGAACAAAACACGACACACACATAGGGATTCTTATACATGGGATCCCTCCCTATAGGCCTTGGCCTACCCATGCTGCACCGCGACCTTGTGCCCATGGTGTGTGCTTCAAACCCCTGTGCGCTCCTGTGAGTCCTTAGAGGAACCTATTCCCATGCTCGGGCCAGCCTTATCTTGGGCTGAGGACTAGGCTCAGCCACCATGCGTGCACTGCCTCCCTTGGCCCAGCTAGCTATAAAGGGCTGGCCCTAGCGAACCCATTTTTTATACAAAATAACTTACCAAAAATTATAAAGTCTTAAGGAAAATATTATATTTATTAAAACCATATAAAAATTATCTCTTTAAACATGGATTTTATTTAAACATTAAAAGGTCAAAGAAAACAAATTAGACTTTTTCTTAATTAAAAGTAAATCTAAAATTATTTATAAACACTAAACCTTTAACATAAAATTTATAAGTTGAGATTTAACAAACCTACATGGTAATTCTTATACTAGTATTATAGAAAACATAGTTTAATCAAAAACATAATTTAATTTGAAGAATTTAAACATAGTTTATAACACTATTTAAGAAATGAAAAATCTTTACAATATAGCTGAAAATATTTGCAAAGTGTTTTGAATTCCTTATTATATTTCAAAGCCACTTAAGTGTAATTCAAAACATTATACCATAGTTAGAGGTAACCTTATAATTTTCAATTCATAACGTAAATTTTGGAAAACTAAATTGTACTTAATTGCTTTTAGTTAAATCACCACAAGGCCAATAGCTATAATTATAGTCGTTGGGATTCAACAATCAACCACGGAAATGGTCAGGTTGATGCCTTATAAAACCTTGTCTTAGGATGTTATAAACTCAAGAAAAAGAAGAAGATGGTGCTTGCCATACCGTTAATGCTCATCATGGTTTACATGATCATGGTGGTGTTCTTTATTTTAACTAACCCAAAGGATCTCCTTTATTTACTGTGTCTTGTTGTATTTGTAGGGGGCCTTCTCGTAGTTCTGATAGGGTTTTTATTAGGCATTTTTTGGTAGGATGGTTCCTTGTGATCTTGACACATTGTAAACACTTCGGTGTCTTGTTTAAATAAAAGGTTTATGTATATATTTTACATTTGTTTTGGTTACAAGAAGTTTTAAACAAAATAAAGGCATAAAATTATCATTATATGAGATACAAGTTTTTTTTTGGTGTTACATTATCCCCCTCTTCAAAGAATTGCATCCTCACAATTCCTTTCACATAACCTTGCTAAAATACTCCCTTATAACTTCACCATAACCTCCATCATGAAGGATCCTCGGGTAAGGCTAGATAAATACCCAAGTTAGTGTTCAGTTCTTCTGTTTATCTGGCCCAAACACACTTTAGACAGTACAGGTTAAACTCATGTTGTGTTCACTCGGGCTTCCAAAGAAAGGATCCAAAGGTGGAGAGTTCAGAAATGTCTGAATGTACAATTTCTCTGAGAACTTTTCGGGTTGACTCCTGTATGAAAATGTTAATGACCTTGACATGGTCATACATACTGATTCTCAGGATCTAGTACATGTAAGCTGCGTGTAGGTCCCCTTCCAAGGCAGCATCTTAAAACCTCATCCTGGCCATGAAGTTTTGGGATTGGGTGAAACATAGGAAAATACCTTCATGGTACTTTCCCCTTCGTCTATACTCAGAATGTTGGGAATTAGCTATATGATGGTAAATATAGGCATTCTCTTAATAGGGACGGAGAATGTTTGGACTGTTTGACACTTTGTAAAGTTGCTTGCACATTTTTCGTAAGTTTGTGAAAGGTAGGTACTCTTCCTCACATGCTTTGACCAAGATGGTCTCTAGTATCTCGGTAGGGAGTGATAAGATGTGGGTCCGTCCTCCCATCTGAAAAAATTAGGAAAATCCTCATATTTAGTAATACCTAAGTAAATTTCTCTTTGTTTAAGTTCTGTTTTTTCATATTTATCTAAACTGAATCCTCTGATACCAAATATGAAGACCCGGACCCAGAACACCTAGAGTCAATGCCTTCAGAACATGATGTGTCATTTTAAACAAAAACATGTACTGATAAACAACACATCATTTCCCCTGCAGAGAATCGAATTTAGTTTAGGTTCTAAGAAACCAGCCACTTATGTCATACTTATTTAACTCAAACTAATACCTGAAAAATTTTAATCATGGACGTAGGGTGAGCATGGGAATACTCAGTAAGGGGTTTTAAAAAAATAAACCAATATATCTTTTAAAAACATTCTTTAAAACTTACCATAAAATTTTTCTCTTAATGTAAAGATGTAACACATGTAACATATCATAAGAGTGCTCGATTAAGAAAATACCAACAGAATTATAAGGATACATGATTCAATTATAGGCATGCTCATTTGGAGTAATAATTAAAAGACATTCTAAACATGTATGACATAAGAACATTTAAGCACAAATTGAATAGCTAAGAGAAATGATTAATCAGAGTTGTGTGTAAAGGAAACAACTTCAAATTCATGCAATGAATACTAATTCATTGAGTTCTAAACATGATTCATGCCATAAGCTTTAACTTTTCTGATACTCATAAGTAATGGATCTTAACCACAGATATTTTTCTAGTCAAATATCCATTAGGTTAATTAATTATCATAAGAATAATGAGGGAATGTATAATTTTGGACTTCTGTGTCAAGGCCTCGTGATAAGACCTAGGTCTAACTATGACCAGACCCCAACCCGAAGAGTATCTGTAACTTGACTCCAACTTGAAGAGCTTACTTTTACCAGTCCCCAACCCGGAGGGCTTAATTTTACCGGTCCCCAACCCAGAACATACTAGTCCAATACATTCCTCATATGCCAAATCGAGGTGTATTTTCAAAATTTCATAAACCACTTGAATAGTTACTTACACATTAAATATTATTCAAGGTGTCTCATACCACCTTGAATAATTAAATCTTATTTCATATTACTCAAGATGTCCCATACCACTTTGAGTAATTTTATTTCTTATTAAGTTATGCCACATGTATGCATCATTGAGTGCATTTATAAATAAAAAGGAAAAATGGAATCACTTAATCCAAAAGTATATAACATGATAGATAACATTGAAAATATGGCAGTAAGAGTTTATCGAAGACATACATGGTTCATTACACATTCTTTGCACAAGAGACAATTACTAAGCATGTCAAATAGTGGGTGAGGAGGGATTTTCCATATGATATGTTAAAATGATAACTATTTAATTTAAAATCCTTATTCCATGAATGAAAATACATGTTATTTAAAATGATGTTAAGAGGTGTCAGTGATCAAACAATTAAATTATATCATGACTCAACTAACAACAATCACCACAGTTGACAAAACATTAGGTGAGCTTAACATGATCGCATGGTTTAACACAACTTTTGATCATTTAAAAATATTTTGGTCAAGAAAAAGTTTACCTTCTTTTTAATCGTAAAACATGACAAGGTTGATCATATAACACCTATGAAACATGGAATTATAACAAGGATAATATTATTAAAAGTTCTTTAACTAAAATAAGTTTGACATGCTTTATGGATTAGGACATACATGTTTACATAAATACCTACTGGTTTGGATTACACAAGACTGATGTTCATTAAAGTCCTACAAGAATTAATTACATCAATTAATTAATTAAATTCTAATAATACATTCATAAAATTAGGGTGTTGAAAATTATAGTCATATATATATACTAAGTATATAAATGAGTTTCCAATATTAATATAAGTTTAATAATTTCTCATTAGTAATGGATACTTAAAATATATTTATTACACCATTATTGAAAACCAAACCATGTTAGGTTATAACATGTGACCGTATATACATATATAATTATAAAAGGTATTCATATATATATTGCATGAGGAAAGGAATTGTCTCTTCAAGTTTGCATAACCCGAAGATCTGAAGGGCCTAGAATCGGGTATTTGAGGATTTCTACCCAATCTATATGAATATACATGCATTCATACATTTATAAACTAAATTTACAACAAACGCATGTACATATATATTGTACATAATTATGTTTTGCTTGTATTAAAATACTCTCCTGTGTTTGTACAACCTCTTGGACTCAACCAAAAGATTTATATTCGGTTTAATGAGAGGTTTTAACTAAACTGTAGGAATATATATATATATATTTATGAGTATATGTGTATGTGCACATATTCTCAAGAAACAAAGATAAAGCAAGGCAAAAATTATTTCCCTTACATCCTTTATACCCTTTTGAACCGAAAAATCCAAAGGCCCGGTTTCAGCATAGAATAACCTTTAAACTAAACCACAATGTTATAAATATATTTTTATGAGCATATATTTATACATATATATATATATATTCTCAATGAAATGAGAAAAGGCAGAATTAAAACCCTTATATTGGTCCAAGGAGGAGGAGAACTCGAGGAAAACTAGCTGAAGCTTGCTAGAGGTTCGAGAGCAGAAGATCTGAGAGGTTTCTTGGGTGAAATCGGTTAACTTGTAAACTATATAAAATATAAAAAGCACTTAATACAACTTTTGATAAAACCAAGTCCAACCGGTTCATTAATTGGCCGGGGAAGACTTATGGAAAAGGGAGAACAGGGAGGGTCCACTCGGCTATCATGGTTGAAGAAGAAAAATGGTGCAAAGGGGTGTAGGGTTCTGGTGTAGTGCATGCCACGGGGAAGAAGAAGATGACACCGTAGGGAAAAACCGGGAGAAAGACAGATGGTCAGGATCAATTTTGACCTTGATCCGATAGCTGGGGCATATCTGCGGTTTTTAAAAAGAAATGGGCAGCTCAAATTGGTAAGTGTCAAGATCGGGTGGTTCATGGATGATGCAGTGTTTTAAAAATCTTGGACGGTTGAGATTCAATTTTGAGGTTGATCGAACGGTCCAAGATCGTGGTGGTGTTCCGCGGTTGCTGAAGGTCAAACGCGGGATTGGGATCGACAGCCCAGATCACGTGTGATGCAATCCAATGGCCCAGATCGCATTTTTCCCAAAAATCCTTGTCCCACATCGAATTAGAAAGGGTTTCCGCAACTCTTTATAATCCTAAGCCTCTGAACAATGGCTCAAAACAAAACACGACACACACATAGGGAGCCTTATACACGGGCTCCCGCCCCCGCAGGCCTCGACCTACCCATGCTGCACTGCGGCCTTGTGCCCACGGTGCACGCTCCAAACCCTAGTGCGCTCCTGTGAGTCCTTCAGGGAATATATACCCACACTCGGGCCGGCCTTAGCTTGGGTTGTGGGCTCAACCACCATGCGTGCGTTGCCTCCCTTGGCCCAACTAGCTATAAAGGGATGGCCCTAGTGGGCCCATTTTTTAGACAAACTAACTTACCAAAAATAATAAAGTCTTAAGGAAAATATTACATTTATTAAAACCATATAAAAATTATCTCTTTAAACATGGATTTTATTTAAACATTAAAAGGTCAAAGAAAACACATTAGAATTTTTCTTAATTAAAATTATTTCTAAAATTATTTATAAACACTAAAACTCTAACGTAAAAGTTATAAATTGAGATTTAATAAACCTACATGGTAATTCTTATACTAGTATTATAGAAAACTTAGTTTAATCAAAAACATAATTTAATTTGAATAATTTAAACATAGTTTATAACATTGTTTAAGAAATGAAAAATCTTTACAATATAGTTGAAAATATTTGCAAAGTGTTTTGAATTCCTTATTATATTTCAAAATAACTTAAGCGTAATTAAAAACATTATACCATAGTTAGAGGTTACCTTATAATTTTCAATTCATAACGTAAATTTTGGAAAACTAAATTGTACTTCATTTTTTTTAGTTAAATCACCACAAGGCCAATAGCTATAATTATATCCATTGGGATTCAATAGTCAACCACAGAAACGGTTGGGTTGATGCCTTATAAAACCTTGTCTTAGGGTGTTTTAAACTCAAGAAAAAGAAGAAGATGGTGCTTGCCATACCCTTGATGCTCAGCACGATTTACATGATCATGGTGGTGTTGTTCTTCATTTTAACTGACCCAAAGGATCACATTTATTTACCGTGTCTTGTTGTCTTTGTAGGGGGTCTTCCCATAGTTCTGATAGGGTTTTTATTAGTAATTTTGGGTAGGTTGGTTCCTTGTGATCTTGTCACCTTGTAAACACTTCGGTGTCTTGTTTAAATAAAATCCTTATGTTTATCTTTTACATTTGTTTCGGTTACAAGAAGTTTTAAACAAAATAAAGGCATAAAATTATCATTATATGAGATACAAGTTTTTTTGGGGTGTTACACATGGTGCCAATTTATATGATTGAGGTGGAACTTGAGGGTTTACCGAGACTTTGTGACTATAGGGGTACCTTGGTCTAGGGGCTAAGGACTCTCATTGGTAATGAGATTATGGCATTGGCCGAAGTAGGTGACACTCCCTTGTGGCTACTGAGCACCAGTGGAGGTTGTGTTTCTTTATTACATCGCATTGTTTACTTTATTTAGATATGTATAGATTCTTAAACACTTATACTTGGTATGAACCATTGGGTGGTATCCTACTAAGATTCATCTCACACCCTACACGGGCCCTTTGGGACATGTGTGGACTTTATGGTTTTACGTATAAGTAAAGGATCAGCTTCAGGAGATGGATCATAGTACTATTTGTCATGGAGACTGGTATGGACCTTTTGGTCATTCCTAGATAGAGTTTATTTCTGTTTAGCTTTCATTACTATATCAGTATGCTCACTCTTATATATACCTACTATTGGTTAGCCATGGGTGCCTTTTTACTTTGACGTGCATGGCCTACTATGGATGCATGACTTTTTTGTTTGGTAGTAGTTTAAAGTGGTAGTCAGCATGTTGTTTTGTTTACTTTCCACTATTTTTGTTTCTATAATACTTCCAATGTTTATTGTTATTGGATGTTCTTCCGCTTTGCGGGTCTGGTTCAAGTCTGTTGAGTCATTTGAATTCTACTGCATGTTATATTATTATACTCAGACAAGTACCATTTCTTATTTCCAAAGGGTATATCCTCCCCACTACACCTGATTACACCATCGCTTCTAGTTGGCAGCCTTTGGCATTCGGGGAGGTGCACCTAAGGTCAGTAACACCCGGCCCATTTAGCACTGTTCAGGTGGATTTTCATGTTGGGATGTTACATATATTTCATAATATGGTTATTCTTATTCATACCCACTAATTCAAAAGCTGGGTAATAATAGTCATGTTAAAATAATAATATTTTAATAGTATATAATGGTTCATTTAAACTCAGTGTCGCATGCAATGAAATCTATAAAATAACTCAAAACATTTAAAGAGAAATATTTAATAAAAATCTCAAGGAATTACATTCTACCCCCCTTAAAATTAATTTTTTCCTCAAGATGTTTCACTCAGATACAAACAAATGAGGATGTATCTACCTCATCACATCCTCAGGTTTCCACATAGCTTCCTCAAACTGGTGGTTTCACCATAAAACTTTAACTAGGTGAGTGGTCTTGTTTTATATAACTTTATCTCTATGATCTGAAATCTATACCAATTGTTTTTTATAAGAAATATCTTTCTCCAGTGTGAAGACCTCAGAGTTTAGTACATTTGAAGGATCAGATATGTATTTCCTCAAGAGAGATACATGGAACACATCATAAACTTATGAGAGATTCGGTGGAAGTGATGATTGATAAGATACCATCCCAATATAATCAATAATTTCAAAAGTACCAATATACATAGGTCTTAGCTTTACCTTATTTCAAAATATCATTACTCTCTTCTAGGGAGATATTCATAGAAATACTTCATCATCCAATTCAAACTCTATATCTTTCTGATGATTTTCAATACAAACTTTTAGTTGACTCTGAGCTTCTATTATTTGTTTTTGAATGGATATAAACTTCTTTTCTATCTCCAAAACTAGATCAAGTCCTGGTAGATTTATTTCCCCAACTTCATCCTAGCATATTGGAATTATGCACTTCTTACCGTAGAGGGATTTATAAGGATCCATCTAAATGCTTGAATGAAATCTATTGTTGTAAGAAAATTATTTCGATGGAAAGTGTTGATCCCAAAAACCTTTGAAATCCATAGAGTAAGATCTCAACATTTTTTCTATATTTTGAATGGTTCTCTTAGACTAACCATCCGTCTGAGGATGATAAGCAGTGTTGAAACTTAACTCTGTATCTAGATCCTATTAAAAACTTCACTAAAACTTTGAGGTAAACCTCATATCCTGATAAAATACAATAGAAAGTGTTACTCCATGTAATCTTGACACTTCCTTAATATATATTCTAGAAAACTGATCAAGATAAAAATATTCTTTGATATCAATGAAGTGTTATAACTTCATAAGGTGATCAACTATAACCCATATAGAATTATGGCCTTTAGATTTTTTGGGGAGTCCGATGAAAAAATCCATGATGATGTTTTCCCATTTCTATTTAGGTATGGTTAATTGTTGTAACACCCCCTTATACTTCTATCTATCATCCTTAACTTGCTGAAAAACCAAACTCCAAGAAACATAATTTTCAATTTCTATCTTAATTCCATCCCACTATAAATACTCTTTTAGGTCTCTATACATCTTTATACTTACCATATGAATAGAGAATTATAAACTATGAGCCTCATCCAATAGATCCTTCTTCAAATTCAGTATGGTAAGAACACATATATGGTTCTGGAACCTTATTATTCTATAACTATCAAGATTAAACTTAGGAAAATTTCTCACCTTCTTGTATAGCTCTACATATTCCTCCTATGCCTCTTTAATCTTCACTTGGATAGATAGTTGAACATTCATTTAATCCAGATAAGATTTATCCCCTTCCTTTAATATTTCCAAGTCTATCCTTTGTAAATCCATAAATATTAGATCTTTTTTATCCTTATCATAGGTAATATAGCATGACCCTTTTAACTCAAAGCATATTCCACCTTGTTCGCTCTCCCATAGTGGTAATGTATAGAGAAATAATAATCTTTAATCATATCCAACCATATTCTTTGGATCATGTTCAGATATTTTTAAGTTAAAATATACTTTAAACTTTTGTGATCGGTATATATGTCTCACCATTCTCCATATAGATAATGTCTCCATGTATTTAATGAAAAAATTATCACATCTAACTCTAAATCATGAGTTGGGTAATTTTTCTCATATAACTTTAATTGTAATGAAGCATAAGTGATCACTATATCATTTTTCATAAGAACACATCCCAATACCTTATTTGATTCATCACTATAGAACACAAATATTTATCCACTATAGGGTAGTGTGAGCATAGGTGCACTGACCAAACTTCTTTTCATCTCCCTGAAATTCTCTTCACATTCCTCCATCCATATGAACTTAACTTCTTTTTAAGTCATCTTAGAGAGTAGGTTACATAATCATGAGAAATATTTCACAAAACATCAATGATATCCATCTAAACAAATAAAACTATGTATTTATATTTTCATGGTTGGTCTAGACTATTTCTCAATAGCTTATGTCTTTAAAGGATATGCTAATATACCCTCACTTGAGATTATATGACCCAAAAATGAAAATTTTTAAATCCAAAATTCACACTTGGTAAAATTTTCATAATTTTTCTCCTTCCTCATGGTCTTCAGCACAATACTCAAGTGATATTCATGTTCTTCCTTAATCTTTGAATATATATAAGAATATCATCTATAAATAATACCACAAACTAATCAAGATAGTCTATAAAGACTATATTCATTAAATCCATGAAGATAGTGGGGGGAATTAGTAAGACCAAAAAGTATCACTATAAATTCATAGTGTTTATACCTTGTATGGAATGTCATATTGGGTATATCCTCCTTCTTGAATCTCAATTGATGATATCCATAATGTAGGTCAATCTTGGAAAAGTATTGATCTCTACATAGTTGATTAATAAGTCATAAATATGAGGGAGAGGATACTTATTCTTGATAATGATCTTATTAAGTTCTTGATAATTAATGTAGAGTTGTATTGATCCATATTTCTTCTTAACAAATAGAGAAGTTTCACCCCAAGGTGATGCACTGGGGAATATGAATCCCTTATAAAGATTCTCCGGGAGTTGTTTCTTCAATTCTTGTAACTCAATTGAGTCCATTATATAAGGAGTATTTTAAATAATCATAGCACCAAGTATGAGTTCTATTGAAAAATTAACTTCATGATTCGATGGAAGACCAAGTAATTCTTCCAAAAAGGCATAAAAACTCTCATATAATACGTGAATCCTTAATGTTCAGTTTCACCACAACCATCTTAGATAGATAATCTTTATTTATAGAAATTAATACCCACAAGATGGAAGAAATTTCCATTGTAAGTTCATATTCATCCTTGAATTGATAAATAGTTATGGGTTCATTCAAAAATGAAATGTGACTTCCCTTCCTCAAAAATTAATATGATCCCCATATAGAAAAATTCAATCTATGCTAATAATCACATCAAATTCAACTAAAGGGAGAATCACAAGATTTATAATAATCACTTTCCCACAAACTTCAATTGGAGAAGAATTATAAACTTGAGATGCATACATTGTAACATTGGGAATTTACAAAGCTAACTCAGCATCTAATTATTGAGGTGATATGGTAATACCCTTAGAAAAAAAATTTAGAAATAAAAGAGTGTGTGGATCCATAATCAAATAAGACATTAATTGTTCTAGAGTGGATGATAAGTGTATCTTTCACCATGTCATTCTTATAACCCACTTTAACAATCGTGATATCATGAGATTTACCTTTGTATTTGGCCTTAAGATATTATTGATACTAATCATAAAAAATCTTTAGATTTGTTAACTGATTAGAATAATTCCCATACTCCTTTCATTTATAGCATTGGAGTGTGGGTGGTGCATTCTGTGGAGTTTTTTCTCTATTCGAGTCATTAGATAACTTATTCCCATCACTTTGGATTTTTTTTGCTCGATGACCCTGCTTTCCACACTTGAAACATTTACCAGTCACCTTAAGAAAATTTCCCCCATGTTTCCTTTCACACTTCGAGCAAAAAAGAAAATATCATCGTCTTTTCTCCATGGTTTTTAGAATTACCTTTTGATTACACTTTTCTTTTCTTATCAAAACCATGAGATTGATAGGTAACTCTAATATCCATCTCAACCTTGAGAGCACATCCAACAATTTATTCATAGCTACTGAAGTCCCTTATGGTTAATTACCTTTGGAGACTTGGTTTTAATCCACCGAAGAATCAATCAACCTTACTTTCAGGTTGGATAATAATGCCAGAAACATACCTTGCAAGTCTTGTAAAATTTGTTTCATAGGTTCTACTAGATTCATTATCCTTTTGATTTAACTCAAGGAATTCCTTCTCCATTTTTGTATGAAGATTATGAGGAAATTACTTATTGAAAAATAAGTTCTTGAACTTATTTAAATTCATGGAGTCAATTTCATCTTATTGAATCATATTCTTGATAAGATACCACCATTGATCTGTTTCACATTCCAAATGATAGACAGTCAAAATGACTTTCTCAGGTTTTGAACATTGGAGAACAATAAATATATTTTTAGTGGTACTTATCCATTTCTCAACCACTAGTGGATCAGAAGACCCACTAAAATAAGGTGGGCATTGCCTCATGAAAAACTCAATAGAATGTTGTTCCCTCCTTTGCTCATTTGGAAGTCCAACATGATTCGTAGCTAGAGAAAGTTTTATTATCATAGTAATAAGGTTTTTCATTCCAACTCCCATGATATTTGGTTTCTCAGGAGGACAATTGTTGCATTGCCTGTCATATTCAGCATTAACACGGTTTCTTCAGGTTCTATCCATTGACTAAAATAAAAAATCATAGTGTGAGAAACACTAATCATAGTGGTAAAAACACATAATCAAGGGGAATTACTTATAAATTTCAATCTATGACACCTTAGGTTTAACATTAGTTATTCATGATCATTACCAAAACTCTAGGATTGCAACCTATACTTAGACTTACCCTTAGGGTTCTTAATAAGGTTTTCTTATCCTAGTTTCCAAAGGTTAACTAAACCTTGTTATGATACCAACTATAATGAATCGAGTGTTTCATACATAGATATTACATCTAAATAGAAAAATAATAATTACATAACATAACAACACCATGCCAGAACCTTATAGGTTTAGTGTCTTTAGAAACTTGGAAACGTAAACAATTGGTTCATAAAATATCTAAGTCATCTCCTGTTTATTCCTTCATAACTAGAACCATTTATGAAATATCATACCTAATACATTTCTTCATATCTTGAGGAAAAGAAACATAAGAAAAGGGTGAACTCGGATGCTCAGTAAGGGTAAATAAGGGATATATAAATCATAAAATAAGAATGAGAGTATAAGAACATGAACATGACATTTGAAAATTATACCCTGCATATCAAAATCATAATCTAGAGTCATGGAATAAATCTTGGTAGTTCATGTCACGAACCAACCTGGGTACCCTGGTAACCCGATAACCGAGTCAGTCCTGACATAACCTGAAGGGCGTTCCTGATCTCTATGGGCTGGTAACTAGCACCTAGCATCATACAACATACAAGTGGAAACGATTTCTACCATAAGAACACAGAAGCAAAGATAAAAGACATTATTCATATCAATAAGAAAACTCCACTATGAGTAAAAGTACTAGAACACAAAGAGTCGTAAAAGCCAAAGTACTACAACCTAGAGTACTAAATAGGAAAACATCTCCAAGGTCCCTAAGGACACAACTCACCACGTCCAAAGCTCAACAGTTGGATCCCCCTCCAAGATATCCATTCCCTTTGCTCGAGCCTGAAAGAAGGAAGTATACAAACACCCAAAGGAAAAAAGTATCACTGCTGGAATTTTAGGTATTTGTGATGGGCTATTTGCGATGGGATCCCGTCACAAATGATCTTTTGCAATGGGGGTCCCGTTATAAATAGTTCGTTGTAGAAAATGGTGTTGCAAATAGTTCTCTAATTATATATATATATAAACATGTTGCGACGGTCCCGTCGCAAAAAGGTATTTGTGATGGTTATGTCTGTCTGTCACTAATAGTTTTCTGATTATATATATTATATATATATAAACCTGTTGCGGAAGGCCTGTCATAAAAAAACTATTTGTGGCGAGCTCGGTTTTCCCATCGCAAATAGTTGTTTAAAAAATATATAAACTATTTGCGACGGGTTCCTGTCGCAAAAGGACCTGTTGCAAATACTTAATAAAATAAAAAAATACTCAATAAAATTATGATAAATTAATATTAGAAAATAATATTATTATTAATACTATTAATATAAATAATATTATATTATATAATAATAATTCTAATATTAATAATATAAAAAATTATATTATTATAATCTTAATAATAAAATAATACTAATAATATAATAATGTTATTATTATTATTATTATTTATGAAAAAAAATATTAATATTATTAAAATAATAAAAAAATTATAAAATATTAAAATTCTCAATATTTGCAAAAAATATAAAAAAATAATAAAATATTATTATTAGTGGTAGTAAAATAAACAAAAATTAAAAAATATAATAATAATAATAAATATTAAAATATTAAAATATTAAAAATAAAAAAAATTAAATTATGCAATATTCGCACCAATATAAAAGACAGAAATTGTAAATAGTTAATATTACAACAGACTTTGAATCAAAATGTTTTTAACATTAAAAAAAGTCACTTGAGGGATAGTCTTTTAGAGGAGGTGGATGAGATGGATGATATGGTAGAGGAAACTTCATCCCTAAACTACGAGTCAGACGGTGCATGTGCTCCATCTGCTCGTGATGTTGCTGCTGTCATCAACGTGTCTCCTCCTTGTACTGTTGTTGCTGCTGACGCATCTCTTCCTACTGCTTACACAAACTCTCTATAAGCTCACTCTGATCTTGCATCTGCTCCTAATACTATGATACAGAAGATGATGCCTCTCCAAGAGCTCATCTCGATCTAGATGTCAACATCGCAGCAGTACCATAATAAGTCTCAAGAGTCAAATGAGAGTTGATACCAACTACTTGGCCCTTCTCGAATCCATATTGGGTCGCCTGCATTCATGTCGCCTCATCAAAATAGTGGGCACTAGTCTGGTCAGTCATCTCGGTCTGACTCTCAACCTGTGTCTAAGAGGTCGCGGCCTCATTTGACTCCTTCAATTCCAATTTAAAATTAAAATAATGAAAATATTATATGTAGTTAATTTTCAAACTGAAAAAGAAATAATATTAACTACAATCTGACATTGGCAATCACCTCAATTCTCTCTAGTGGATAGATCACTGTACATCCTACGATAAACATCTTACCATGTAATATCTAGCTGCCCGACTTCCTATATGAATATAAAATAAACTGTTTATATTTAAAGTTATATAAAATATTTAAAAGGGTACTTACCAGATGCTCTCTATACATACTGAATGTACGACTACCAGCTTGATGAGTCACCTCTAGTCTCCCCCAGTTCTGTCAACCCAATGAAGATCTCCTGTAAAATCCACCACTCAACCAGTGTGAACATAATCCATCCCAAACGTGAGATGAAATGTACTTTGGTCAATGGGATCTACATGACTCGTCAAATATTATCACTCCTACTTTCGTTATGGTTTTCCCTCTCAAATTGTACAAAAAACTGACGGAAACAGTCATGCATAGACACCTCTCATGTCGCGTGGATAACGTCATACATATTATCATCGATGAGATACCATAAACCCTAAAAATAATTTATAATATCAAGTTATTAATAAAATAAATTTCAAAATAAATATTGTTTATTTACGTACCAGCCAATGATTGAACATGTTGAGCTGCACATCAATAGGAATTTGTTCCCATGTGATCCATGGCTGAAAAAAATAATTACACAAGATAGCGCTCCCCTATCCAACAACTATATGTTCAAAACTATTTAAAAAGAACAAATAATCAAGCAATTAGTATATAAATAAATTAATGAAAGCTAACTAAAATAAATATTTTATCATACCTCTATGTGCATGGATTGAAGCTAAGACGTGGATGTTGCTCAGGGATAGGGTTAAGAATCATCAATCGCGTAAGATCGCACCCCCTCCACGTACCCTCTGAACTGCCAGTTGGTTGAGGGTTAGATGATCCCAAATCCTCCTCAGCCAAAGGTAGCTCAACCTCCTGCAACTCATGAAATAGATCATCATCCATCTGAAACACAATATGATTGTTGTTAGAAAATAGCTGAAAATAACTATTATATATAGATATATATTAGTTATGATTATAACTGGAATTTAACTGTGTTAATGTTCACCTTCATCATCATCTTCATATCTGACGATGTCAATGTCTTCATATTCCTCCTCAACATCATCAATATCCATATAAGTTTCAGTTTCATCATCTCTTGTCATTTCAAATTCATTTATAACATCATTAACATCATCATTAACATCGACCCTTAATTGTGGGGTGTCATCATTGATATTCATGTCTCCTTGTGAAAAAGATGTATTTTGAGTAATCTCTTGAATAATTTCAATTCCTTGCACTTCAGTGGAACCACATTCAATTTGAGTAAACTGATTTTCCTGAGATTTCATTTTTATTATGCTCCACCAATCACTCAGGTCTATTAAATTAGCACAGTACTCTGTGTAATAAATTTGATATGCTTGTTGATCCAGTAAAAATGGTTTATTTACTACAAGAAGACTTTTATATTTAATATCAATGATTCCATGAGTCAAATGAATACTCAAGCCTCTCTCAGTATCTAACCATCTACATTTAAACATCATTATGTAATTTTTTTCCTAGATAACACAGTTAAATAATTTCATCCAGCATGCCATAAAAATTATCTTCAGTTTCTCTATGATGAGATCCTCTCAAGAAAACTCCATTATTCATTTTTTTTATTCCCTATATGCACGTGTATGAAATTTAAAACCATTCATCATATATGTATTATATTATTTAACCATTTTGGATGGTGGTTTACTCAATATACACAGTTTCTTATCAATTTTATTAGCATGTTGAGACACCACATGTGTTTTTTCTGAAATGAGATTTGTTCCTCCGAAAAGGATGATCAGTTGGAAGAAATTTGTAATGAGAGTAAAAATAGCATGGTTTTTTTCCATTGACGAGAATAAATGTTTTGTTGTCTTTAATACAGTAAGGAAATGATTTCAGACCATGTTTACTCTAGCCAGATAACATATCATATGTTGGGAAGTCACTAATTTTCCACATCAATGCATCTTTTAGTAGAAAATTTTGTTTCGCAGCAACATCATATGTACTAACACCATTACTCCACAACGAAATTAACTCATCAATCAATGGTTTCAAATAAACATAAATATTCTTTTTTGGATGTCCTGGGATTAATAAGGTCAAAAAGATATAAGGGTCCTTCATCAACATCCATGGAGGTAAATTGTATGGAGTTATAAAGAAGGGACAACATGAATACTGACTACCATAAGAACCAAATGGACAGAAACCGTTAGTAGAAAGACTAAATTGCATGTTTCGGGCTTCTAAAGAAAAGGACGGATGCACTCGGTCAAAATGTTTCCATGAATCACTATCAGATGGATGATTCAAGCTTTTACCAGTTGAAATCTTGGTTTTTTGCAATGACATCATTGTCACTGTGTTCTGAGACATAAATAAATGCTACAACCTGTATGTAAGCGGGAAATATCTCAATTGTTTTACAGGAATCGATCCAGACTTCCCTGGTTGAGCTTCCTTATACCTCGATTGTCCACATGTGGGACAACTATCCAATGACTCATTTTCACCAAAATATAAGATACAATCATTTTCACATGCATGAATCTTTTGATAACTAAGACCTAGATTATGAACTAGTCTCTTTCTCTCATAGTAATTTTCAGGCAACACATTTCCTTCAGGTAACAGTGTTTTAACCAAAGAAAATATCTGATCAAAATAGTTTTTTGACATTCCATTATCTTATTTAATAGCCATAAATTTTGCAACCACTTCTAATTTTATTATCTTTCAACCAAGATATAATACATCCTCAACAGACCTCAACAACTCATAAAATTTAGATGGTGCCAACTTAGGAGTTAAATCAATATCATCCTGAGTCTCAGTTTATTGAACAGATGGACCTGCAACATCATGTACTAAATTTTGAAACTGTGATGGATCTGAAATCAAATTATTAGTATCTTCTCTGGAACTGCATTCACCATGTTGATACCAAAAAACATAATCTGATTGAAAACCAAAACACAAGAGATGCCCCCCAACATTGTCAAATGTGTCAAATGCTCTCAGAGCACATTTTTTACAAGGAAACTTAATTGTGCCTTCTGAAATAAATTCTGGTTTTGATGATGTAAATGATAAGAATGCTTCAACACCCTCAATATATATAGGATTTAAACCAGAACCGTTTGGATTTATATGTTGATTTATCCAAGCGTGGTCATCTAATAATGACTGTTGTCGACTTCCTTGTTCCATATTTTTCTACAAAATATAAAATCATTACTGTTTTTAAATAATTTGAAATAAGAAAAACACTATCCAAAAAAGAGAAGATAAATAATTACAACTACTTCTTACTAATTTCCACTAATTATTGTTGACATAATTTCCAGTGGATTGGCGGCTACTCTTTTGTGTGACGGCTCATTTACTTGCAACTTTCTCACACTAAAATCACAATGAAGAATCTGCTCGGAGGTATGCATATCCATTCTCATGCATATGATAATGCATAAGCGTACCTCTGACCAGATTCTTCATTGTGTTTTTAGTGTGATAAAGATGCAAGTAAATGAGTCATTGGACAAAAGATCCCCCTTTTCGTCGATGAATCATCTTCTTGCAATTGTCACCGCCTGAAAACATTATGAAAAATGTGGTCCTATGAATGCATATCCAAACTCATACATACGAAATTGGATATGCATACATAGAAGCATGTTTTTTATAATGTTTTGAGTCGGTGAGAGTTGAAAGGAGAAGATTCATCGAGTAAAAGGAGTGTCGTCAATCCACTGAAAATTATGCCAAGTTCTTACAATTTATTACAATTTATTCATAATTATTCCTAATTATTCCTAATTATTCCTAAGTATTGCTAAGTATTGCTAGTTATTGCTAATTATTGCTAATTATTGTTAATTATTGCTAATTATTTCTAATTATTTCTAATTATTGGTAATTATTCCTAATTATTCATAATTATTCCTAATTATTCCTAATTATTCCTAATTATTCCAAATTATTTCTAATTATTGGTAATTATTGTTAATTATTACTAATTATTGCTATTTATTTCTAATTATTGTTATTTATTATTATTTATTGTTGTTTATTGCTAATTATTGCTAATTATTCCTATTTATTCCTATTTATTCCTATTTATTCCTATTTATTCCTATTTATTCCTATTTATTCCTATCTTTCCTATTTATTCCTATTTATTCCTATTTATTCCTATCTTTCCTATTTATTCCTATATTTTTTATTTATTACTATTTATTACTATTTATTACTATTTATTACTATTTATTACTATTTATTACTATTTATTACTATTTATTGCTATTTATTGTTATTTATTAGTATTTATTACTATTTATTACTATTTATTACTATTTATTGGTATTTATTACTAATTATTACTAATTATTACTAATTATTAGTATTTATAACTATTTATTAGTATTTATTACTAATTATTGGTATTTATTACTAATTATTAGTATTTATTACTATTTATTACTATTTATTAGGATTTATTACAATTTATTACAATTTATTACGATTTATTACGATTTATTACAATTTATTATGATTTATTACGGTTTATTATGATTTATTACAATTTATTACGATTTATTGCGATTTATTGTGATTTATTACGATTTATTGCGATTTATTACGATTTATTGCGATTTATTATGATTTATTACCATTTATTACTATTTATTACAATTTATTACTAATTATTACTATTTATTATTATTTATCACTAATTATTACTATTTATTAATAATTATTACTAATTATTACTATTTATTACTATTTATTACTATTTATTACTATTTATTACTATTTATTACTAATTATTACTAATTTATTAGTATTTATTAGTATTTATTACTAATAAATACTAATTATTACTAATTATTACTAATTATTACTAATTATTACTAATTATTACTAATTATTACTAATTATTACTAATTATTAGTATTTATTACTAATTTTTACTAATTATTAGTAATTATTAGAATTTATTAGTATTTATTTCTAATTATTAGTATTTATTACTAATTATTACTATTTATTACTAATTATTACTAATTATTACTAATTATTACTATTTATTACTACTTTATTACTATTTATTAGTATTTATTACTAATTATTGCTAATTATTACTAATTATTAGTATTTATTACTAATTATTAGTATTTATTACTAATTATTACGATTTATTACCATTTATTACCATTTATTACCATTTATTACCATTTATTACAAATTATTAGCATTTATTACCATTTATTACTATTTATTACTAATTATTACTATTTATAACTATTTATAACTATTTATTACTAATTATTACTAATTATTACTATTTATTACTAATTATTACCAATTATTACTAATTATTACTAATTATTACTAATTATTGCTATTTTTTCCTAATTATTACTATTTACTGCCAATTATTACTAATGACCGCTAATTATTAATAATTAGCGTTAATTACTATTAATTACTACAAATTACAGGTACTAATTACTAATTACTGCTAATTATTTATAATCATTACTAATTATCGTTAATAATTCTTAATTACTACTAATTACTTATAATTAGTACTAATTATTTCAATTTATTATTACAAATAGATACTGATGACAAAATAATCTAAATCTAATTTAATTACAACTAATTAACAATAATTAAAATTAATATAAAAATGAAATAAATATTAAATTAAATAAAACATAAATACCTTTAAACTTGATCTTTTATAGGTGTAGACGAATTCAAAACTTGTTCACAAAAAAAAATCAACTCATAGAAATTTTAACTCTAAAATTAGAGTTTGGAATGATAAAGAAAGTAGGAGTTGAGAGGAAGAATGAAAAAAACGAATAGGAGTATATATATGTTAAATTATTCGCGACGGTATTATTTGCGATGGGACTCCCGTTGCAAATAGTGACTTACCGACACACTATTTGCGACGGGGGCAGATTCTGTCGCAAATAGTATTTACCACCGTTGGGTATTTGCGACGGGGAGGCCCCCCCGTCACAAATACTCTTCCCGCAGTTTGACGCGCAATCCGCGCCAAACCTTTTGTGATGAGACCCCTAATCTCGTCGCAAAAAAACTAATTATTTGCGACAGGATTAGGGGTTCATCGCAAATAATCTTTTCGACGGACTATTTGCGATGAGATCTATTCTCGTCGCAAATAACCCGTCGCAAATAACCCGTCGCAAAATGTCATTTTTCCCGTAGTGTAGGGTTTGAGCCTAAGCCCAGTAGGATACCACCAAAAATTCTATAACAAATGCCAAATATATATTATTCAAATAAAAGCTTTCAATTTTTCAGAATAAACAGGTTTGGCAATTCAAAAGCATATTTATACAAAACATGCTATACATTTTCAAAATGATGGAAAATACATTCAAAGCACATGTTTTACTTTACAATAGATGGAATATATCTAAAACAATGGCTTAAGTAAAACATTTATATAAAACAGTTTATACAAATTCAACAAGCATGTAAAGCAGTTCAAACAAACATTGGCATACATTTATATCTTAAATATAAATAAACAAGCGAGCAACATGGTCATCTTCCAAAAGGTATGATAGTATTAACCAGCTATAGGATTCTGCACTCTCTATATGAACTCAGTAAAATGTGTATACACCCGTCCCTATGACATTGGTCAAAGGGGACTCATCACCAACCTGTTAGGGATGTGACCCGTTGCTTGTATGTTTTAGAATGTTGTAATAGCGTAGAGTGTATCCAAATAACTCACTAACTACCTAAGGCTTGCATGCACTCTTATATGATGGGAAAACTATTTTAAAAGTGCTTAAAATATGATCAATCCCATTCTCCCATTTCAAAAATACCAATTTCTTTTCATTTAAAACCAAAACAAGTTTTATAAAAAACATGCCTTTTTCACAAGATAAAACCATTGGGTTTCTATCAAATCATTTTAAGCCATCATCATGAGTTTGAAATCCATTCAAAACTAATTTCATCTTTCTTGCAATTAATTTCCACAATTAAATTCAAATTTTTAATTGAAAACATTTCCATCAAATCAATAATTTAAATTCAACAATTTAAATCATCCAATTTCCATAAACTTGCCCCAATTCAATGGAATCAGAGGTTTTCAAAGTTTCCATGCCAAAACCATTCCAAATCTCCCAATTCAACAGAATTGGGTTTTATCAAAGTAATTGAAAGCAAAATTAAGCAATTGAGTTTAAATCAGTAATTAAAATAAAACAAGCAATTCAAGGATAATCAATTTAGCTAATTGAGACGGAATCACCTACCTCTTTCCCAAAGAACGACACTCGCAACGACACCTGTCAATGAGAACGAAGGTGAAGGAGTCCTTTAAACTCTACCTAGTATCAAGATCCAACACCATAAGACATGGATCCATCAATCCCAAGATGATCCATTGAAAACCCAAGAGGAGAGAAGGAGAGAACCTCGTAGAACGAGGGAGAACCCTTACCTAGGAATCACACCGCAGATGCAATGAAGATCCGAAGCCGATCGGATCGAATATGAAGGTGGGGCACCACTGAAAAATGCCTAGGGATAGTCTAAGGTCGATATCTAAGAGGTATGGGAATAATAGATCGAGCAGCACTGCCAAACACATTACTTAAGGATGGGCGCGGGTCGAGTCACGATGTGTACCAAAGGGTCACGATGTGTAGGTCATGTTGGATAAGTATGCTGAAAAATCCATCGTCTCAGGTTTAAAAAGTGATATTTAATCCCTTCACGATGTGTACCTCAGGTACACAATGTGTACTAGCTCATGACATGATCTCCCCATTCACAATGTGATCTCCCAATCCACGACATGCAAGCAGCACCAAGTACACGACGTGTACTTTAGGTACATGACCTGTACCTATTCTGCAGTCTGCAGTAAACCTAGAAAAATCACATAAAAGGATTTTTAACCAAATGAGAACTTAGAAAAGGTGGAAAATTACCTGATCAAGGTAATGGGATGTTACAACCTCCCCACCATAAAAACTTTCTGCCCCGAGAAATCCTATGACGAAGCTTCCATGTGAAAGAGATGAGGCCAATGATCTCTCATCAGTGCCTCGTGTTCCCACATCTCGTGATTATCAGCATCATGCTGTCATAGCACCCAAACCAAAGGTATCTTCCTCCCATGTAGTGCCTTAGTCTCAAAATCAACTATCTTGGTTGGTTGCTCAGTCAAAGATAAATTAGGCTCAATCTCAAGATCACTCCAGCTCAAAATGTGAGATGGATCAGATAAATACTTTCTCAACTATGATACATGGAACACGTTATGTATCGACGTCAGCTGCGATGGTAGTTCTAATCAGTACACAACTTTCCCCACCTTCTCAACAACCGCAAAAGGTCCCACAAAGTGAGAATCAAACTTCCCTTGCCACTCATGTTGTCGATGACCCAATCGGGGTGAAACTTTCAAAAACACCTGGTCACTAACTGAAAACTCCAAAGGTCTACGACGTCGATCATCATAAGACTTATATCATATTTGTGTTGTCAACATCCTCTGATGTATTAGATGAATATTTGTTGTTGTCTCATGCACTGAGATTGGTCTAACCAAAGAACTTTCACCGACCTCCGACCAACACAATGAGGATTTACAAGGTCGGCCATACAAGGACTCGAAAGGTGCCATTCTGATCATGGAATGGTAACTGTTGTTATAAGAGAACTCAACCATCCCCAAGTGATCATCCCAAGCCCCACTGAAGTCGAGGACACAGGTGTGAAACATATCCTCAATAATCTGTATAGCTCTTTCTATCTGTCCATCTGACTATGGATGGTAGGTCGTGCTCAAATGAACCTGATATCCCAATGCCCCCTGAAGGCATATCCAAAAGCAAGAAGTGAACCAAGGATCCCTATTAGAGACTATAGAAGATGGAACTCTGTGTAAACAAACAATCTCTTTCACGTAGAGATTGCCTAACTCCTCAAATTTAGTTGTATCATGAATGGGTATAAAGTGAGCCGACTTGGTCAGCCTATCGATCACAGCCCATATTGCATTATTCTTTCTCTGGGTACGAGTAAACCCAACCAAAAAGTCTATAGAGATATCATCCCACTTTCAAGTAGGGACTAGAAGTGGTTGTAGTAAACCCGAAGGTTTATGGTGCTCGACTTTCACCTATTGGCATCTATAGCAATTAGAGACAAACATAGTAATGTATCATCTCATACCTAGACACCAGAACTATTGCCTCATGTCATGGAACATATTAGTGGTTCTCAAATGCACAATCCATTGAGAATTATGGAAATCCCCCATCACTACCTTTCTTGCTGCTAACGAAACAACGAAGCGGTTCTGGTAGCATAAAACACCCTCTTTGGAGAACGACCATTGGGAAACTGTCTCCCCACCATAAAGGGATTATCTAGTGCTAAAGAACTAATTATCAAGCTCTTGATCTCGAATAATCATCTTGATAAGAGAAGACGTCAACTACACACTGTCTAAATAAACATCATCCCCTTCCTCCTGAACTCCAATATGCAACTGTGCAAAGAGAGCCATTAAATTCCACTCTTCTGAATATTATTTCACTTCCTAGGTTGGAAGTTTCCTACTCAAATCATTAGCAATGACATTCCCTTTTCTCGAGGTATAAGTGATTCCAAAGTTGAAAAACTATTGGTAATCCACTCAACGCCTCTACTAAAGATTCAAATCTTTTTGGGATAAGATACAACTTAGGATTTTGTGGTCTGAATACACCATAAAACTTTCACAAAAAAGGTAGTGCCGCCAACTTTTAAGTGCATGAATCATAGTTACAAGTTCCATATCGAGGGTAGGATAATTCTTCTCGTGTGGTCTAATTTGATGAGATCCATATGCTACAACATGATCACCCTGCATAAGAATGCAACCCAAGCCAGAACCTGATGCATCACAAAAGACCACATAACCCTACTCGTCTTCTTGAAGGGTTAACATCAGCATAGTAGTCAATAGACGTTTCAACTCAACAAAAGAACTTTTACATTTATCATCCCACACAAACTTCACCCCCTTCTGGGTCAGAGCAGTCACTGGAGAAACCAAATTTGAGAAGTCCTTCACGAACCTGCGGTAATATCCGACTAAGCCCAAGAATATTTGGATCTCAAAGACATTTTGGGGTTTCTCCCAAGTAATAACAACCTTCACCTTCTTAGGATCAACTGATACACCTTGTTTAGACACCATGTGTCCAAATAATTTCACTTTCCAAATCTATAAATCACACTTTTAAATCTTATCATAAAGACGGTGATTTCTTAGCAGATTCAGAACTATTCTAAGATGTTGCACATGATCCTCCTAGAACTTGGAGTAAACAAGAATTTCATCGACAAAGACTACCACAAACTATCCATATACTTGTGGAAAATCTTGTTAATTGAATCCATGAAAACTGTAGGAGAATTTTTCAGGCCAAAGGGAATAACAAGGTACTCAAAGTGCTCTTACCTACTTCTAAAGGTGGTCTTCTGAATGTCAAATTATTTTATCCTCAACTGATGGTAGCCAGATCAAATGTTGATATTTGAAAACTAATTTTCCCCTTTCAGTTGATCAAATAGATCATTAATCTATGGAAACATATATTTTTTCTTTATCATAACTTGATTGAGATTTCGATAATCAACACATAAGTGAATAGAACCATCAACCTTATTAGAAAAAAGAACCAGCACTACCCAAGGTGACACACTTGGACGGATAAATCCTTTCTCAATAAGATCATTCAACTGAGAATTCAACTCTTTCATCTCAATTAGATCCATTCGGTAAGAGGGGATATATACAGGTTGAGTTCCAGGCATTAAGTCAATAGAAAACTCAACCTCTCTCACCTATAGCAGACCAGAGAAATCTGAAGGGAACACGTCAAAAAACTCGACGACGACTGGAGGAAGATCACCACCCATTGAATCTCACTCCAGGTCAAAATCAAACACTGATATCACTTTCCGAAACTCTAGATAAGAAGGTCCAGCTATACTAGGCTTTGGGTCCCATTCTCCTTGAAAAATAAGAGTTGCACCACTGGGTGTAGTAAAGTAGACTCGTCAAAGATAACAATCAATTTGGGATTTGTTGGAAATGAGCCAATACATCCTCAATATGACTTCAAGATATTTCATATCAAGAACCAGAAAACTCCAAGCTAGCTTGAAATCAGATAGAGAGAATACACATGCAAGACTATGGAGGCCCTACTCTCTCTTTGTACCAAGTGGTGTTGTAATATCCAATGCACAAGATAGTTGCTCCATAGGAAGATTAAGAAGGTTAAAAATATGGGTTGAAATAAAATATTTAGATTCACCAGTATCAAAAAGAGTAGTCACTAATGACGAATCAATGGTAATAGTACCTCTCACAGTCATTGGACCCGTGTCTACTTCCTCTGGAGACTCTTCCATTGTGTGAAGAAGTTTCGTTCTGGATGCCTGTAGCTGGAACCCTTTTGAACGTGAAGCATTTTATTGCCCCACAGTGTTAAGAATAGCTGAGATCGTGAACCACTACATGAAGTATAGAAGTGATGGTAGAACCTATGTAAGTGTCTTGAATGTCTGTAGGAGCTACAGTTCTTGGGTGCCTTAGTGTAAACCCTCCTAGAATTTTCAAGCTTTCCAGACTAGTAGCAAGTCAAAGAACTTCCTCTTGGAGTTGTAGGATGTTTGGAATGACTTTTATATTGAGAACTTCCATGAGGATCATTATGCTTACATTTTGCTTTAAAAGAACCAACACTGCCACTGGGAGAATAAGGAACTCCCATCAACCCTGACTTTTCAGCCAAGTCCATCTTAACCATCATCGCCCTATTCAGCACATCAAAATACATGGGCAGCTTCAGTAAGAAAACCTAAGAATCGATATTTGATCGAAGTCCCAACTCAAACCGTTGAGCCTTCATCCTCTCATTAGATACTATCTCAAGTGAAAACTACACTAGCTCAGCAAAGTGATTTGAATACTTAGTCACAATTTTGTCAGTCTTCTCAAGCTTGAAAAACTCCACAGCCTTAGCCAACACCAATGAATCTGGATAGAACTGATTGTTCAAAAGAACCTTGAAGTCCTTCCACTCTAATCCCTCATGTTTCCCTATCATCACCATCGTGTCCCACCATATTTTACTCGGTCCCTCCAGCACAAAGGTGGAACACTTCACCCCAATCACTTTTAGTATTTCAAAAAACTTTAACATATGTTTTATCTTTCCCAATCATTCCTCAGCATGTTGAGGATCAGTGGAGCATTTGAAGACTAGTGGCCTCTGGTGAAGGAACTCTTGAGAATGATTTTGAAGAACATCCCCCCGAGGATCCATAGCTGAAGCCTAAGTGGGAATTGAATGTGGTGTTTTTCCCAGAGCTTGGACAATGCGCACAATCACCTCAACCAGATTCAGATCAACAACATGATTTGTTTTCTAAGGTTCAGCAGTATCCTTTTCCTACATCTGATTTGTGCATCTTCTAAAAGGAATGATACTACACAATGTGATCAGATAAAAGGAGAACATTAGATTAACACTCAAAATGAGTATAAAGAGAAAATATTCTCAACATAAGGGAAAAACAAGATTTAGATTTTAAACTATCCAAATCTCTATAGGGAAAAGACTAGAACCAATCCATAAGATGTATTTCCCTAACCAAACCTGATGACTTAAGGTTCATTATGGAAAGATCTGGCCATGAACTCAATCTCAAATACCTCCTAAGTCCTGAAAAAAATCTCAAAAATGCATACTGAATTAAAGTAAAAGGATCAACAGCCTCCTCTGATACCAATTTGTCACGAACCAATCGGGGTACCCTGGTAACCCTATAACTGAGTCGGTCATAACATAACTTGAAGGGTGTTCTCGATCCCCATGGGATGATAACTAGAACCTGACATCGTACAACACACAAGTGGGAACGATTTATGCTATAAGAACATAAAAGAAAATATAAAAGACAATATTCATATCAATAGGAAAACTCTATTGGGAGTAAAAGTACCATAACAAAAAGAGTCATAAAAGTAAAAGTACTACAACCCAAAGTACTAAACAGGAAAACAACCCCAAGGTTTCTAAGGACACAACTCACCATGTCTAAGCTCAATAGTTGGATCCCCCTCCAAGATATCCCTTCCCTTTGCTCAAGCCTAGAAGAAGAAAGTCTATAAACACCCGAAGGCAAAAGTAGGGTGTGAGCCTAAGCCCAGTAGGATACCACCAAAGATTCCATAACAGATGTAAAATATAGATTATCCAAATAAAATCTTTCATTTTTTCAGAATAAATAGTTTTGGAAATTCAAAATCATATTTATAAAAAACATGTTATACATTTTCAAAATGATGGAAAATACATTCAAAGAACGAGATTTAATTTATAAGAGATGGAATATTTATAAAAAAATGGATTAAGTAAAACATTTAAATAAAACATTTTATATAAATTCAGCATGCATGTAAAGCAGTTCAAACAAACATTGGTATATATTTATATCTCAAATATAAATAAACAAGTGAGCAACATGGTCATCTGCCAAAAGGTACGATAGTATTAACCAGCTATAGGATTCCACACTCTTTATGTGAACTCATCAAAATGTGTATACACATGTCCCTATGAAATTTTCCAAATGAGACTCATCACCAACCTTTCGGGGATGTGACCCACTGCCTATATGTTTTATAACATTGCAATAGCATAGAGTTTATCCAAATAACTCACTAACTACCTAAGGATTGCATGCACTCTTATATAATGGATGAACTATTTTAAGACTGCTTAAAATATGATCAATCTCATTCTTCCATTTCAAAAATATCAATTTATTTCCATTTAAAACCAATATAGGTTTTATTAAAAAAACATGTCTTTTTCACAAGATAAAACCACTAGGTTTCTATCAAGTCATTTTAAGCCATTATCATGAGTTTGAAATCCATTCAAAACCAATTCCATCCTTCTTGCAATTAATTTCCACAATTAAATTCAATAATTTAACTGAAAACATTTCTATAAAATACATAATTTAAATTTAACAATTTAAATCATCCAATTTCCATAAAATCACCCCAATTCAATGGAATCAGGGGTTTCTAAGTTTCCATTCTAAAACTATTCCAAATCTCCCAATTCAATGGAATTGGGTTTTATCAAAGAAATTGAAAGAAATATCAAGCAATTGAATTTAAATCAGCAATTGAAATAAAACAAGTAATTCAAGGATAATCAATTTGGCTAATCGGGACAGAACCACCTACCTATTTCCCGAATAACAACACTCGCAACGACACCCGTCAATGAGAATGAGGGTGAAGGAGTCCTCTAAACTCTACCTAGTAGCAAGATCCACCACCATAAGACATGGATCCATCAATCCCAAGTTGATCCATTGAAAACCCAAGAGAAGAAAAGGAGAGAACCTCGAAGAACGAGGGAGAACCCTTACCTGTGAATCACACCATAGATGCAACGAAGATTTGAAGCCAATCAGATCAAATAGGAAGGTGGGGCGCCACTGAAAAATGCCTAGGGAGAGTATAGGGTTGAGATCCAAGAGGTATGAGAATAATAGATCGAACGATACAACCAAACACATTACTTAAGGATAGGTGTAGGCCGAGTCACGCCGTGTACCAATGGCACTAGTACAAAAACTTTTTTTACGTCGTTTTTTTTTTGCTTTTTAACGTCGGTTTTTAGGCGACGTTATTGCGAGCGACGTTAAAAATATGATTTTTTACATCAGTCATTTAATAACCAACGTAAAAATGGGTTTTTATGGTTTTTAACGTTGGTTTTTAAAAAACCGATGTGAAATACATTCTGGAAATGGCGTTAAGAAGCCATTTTTACGTCGGTTTTTGAAAAAATCGACGTTAAAACCCCATTTTTTACGTCGGTTATTTAATAACCAATGTTAAAAGTTATTTTTAACGTCAGTTATTAAACAAACGACATAAATATTTTTTACCATCTTGTATAAAATTTCATAATCTTTCATTTGGCAGGTCATAGAGCTGAAACAGAGTTACAAATTAAAAGTTATGACCATCAGAAGTTTGATATTTTTTTTGAGGAAAGATTGAATGAGCCAACCGTAGCTTCATCTTAGAAAGAATTTTTGAATTCGTAGGGGGATTCATTGTTTTACCATGATATAAAGAATAATCCATCATTATAATAAATTAATAATCATTAAATGGTATATCAATTAAGAAAATTACTCATAGAAAATATAAATCATGGGAAAATAATTACAAATACCATGACGAGGTCGCGGAAATAAGAAATCGTTGATTCAAGTGGAAGATCAAACAAGTTGATTCGGTGGAACGATGATGGTTGAATGAAATGATAGTAAAATGGTATATCAATTAAGAAAACAAATCATAAAAACCCAAAAATCATGGATATATGATTAAACATACCTTGACGAGATCGCGGAAAGAAGAAATAATTGATTCATGTTGAAGATCAAAAGATTCGATTTGGGGGAATGATAATGGTTGAAATAAATGATCGTTAAATTAATATATTTGTATAATGGAAACATATAATTAAGATGCTAAGAGAAAACGTGGTATTAAAAATTTTAGGTGGTAATTCAAAATTTGGATGCCGCGATATAAAAAAATTGAAATTTCGCATTCACGGGATATTAAAATTATCTTTCACGTCAGTTTTATGATAACCGATGTGAAAAGATATTAAAATTTTCACTTATTTTTCACATTTTTTATTATAAAACCGATGTGAAAAATCAATCTTCATCACTTTTTCATGTCGGTTATTTAATAACCGATGTTAAAAAGAATTTTTCACGTCGGTTATTTAATAACCAACGTGAAAAATGTTTAAAAAAATGTAGTTAATTTCCTAATATTTAATTTGATAGGTCACGAAGCTCAAACAGAGTTATAGATTAAAAGTTACGGCCTTCAGAAGTTGATTATCTCTAAACTATGTCTTAGGGAAGGCAAACTTCTGAAGGCCATAACTTTTAATCTGTAACTCTGTTTGAGCTCCGTGACCTTTCAAATTAAAACCTGGAAAATGAACTACATTTTTGTAAACTTTTTTCATGTCGGTTATTAAATAACCGATGTGAAAAATACCTTTTACCATTGATTATTAAATAACCTACGTGAAAAACTCATGAAAATCGATTTTTCATGTCAGTTTTATAATAACCGACGTGAAAAATAAGTGAAAATTTTAATATATTTTCATGGAAATGGATTTTTCACGTTGGTTATTAAATAACTGATGTGGAAAAGTGATGAACATGGATTTTTTACATCGGTTATTATATAACTGACGTGAAAAATCAACGAAAATGTATTTCCACGTCAGTTATATAATAACCAACGTGAAAAATCGATTTTCAGATATTTTCACGTCGGTTCTCAAAAACCGACGTGAAAAAGTGCGACGTAAAAAAAGGTTTTTGTACTAGTGTGGGTCATGATGTGTAGGCCACGCTGGATAAGTATGCCAAAAAACCCATCGTCTCAGGTTGAAAAATTGATATTTAATCCCTTCATGATGTGTACCTCAGGTACACAATGTGGACCATCTCGCGGTGTGATATACCCATTCACGACATGATCTCCCAATCCACGACATGCAACCAGCACCAAGTACACGACGTGTACTTTAGGTACATGACATGTACCTATTCTTCAGTCTACAGTAAACCTAGAAAAATCACATAAAAGGATTTTTAACCAAAAAAAACTTAGAAAAGGTGTAAAATTACTTGATTAAGGTAATGGGATGTTACAACCTCCCCACCATAAAAACTTTCTACCCTCAGAAAGACTATGAAAAAGCTTCCATGCGAAAGTGATGAGGCCACTGCTCTCTCATCAGTGCCTCGTGTTCCCACGTCTCATGATTATCAGCACCATGCTATCATAACACCCGAACCAAAGGTATCTTCCTCCCATGAAGTACCTTGGTCTCAGAATCAACTATCCTGGTTGGTTGCTCAATCAAAGATAAATCAGGATCAATCTCAAGATCACTCCAGCTCAAAATGTGAGATGGATCAGATAGATACTTTCTCAACAGTGATACATTGAACATGTTATGTATCGACATCAGCTTCGGTGGTAATTCTAACCGATACGCAACTTTCCCCACCTGCTCAAAAACCTCAAAAGGTCCTACAAAGTGAGGAGCAAACTTCTCTTGCCTCTCAAGTCGTCGATGACCCAATCGGGGTGAAACTTTCAAGAACACTCGGTCACCAACTGAAAACTCCAAAGTTTTACAGTGTCGGTCATCATAAGACTTATATAATCTTTTTGTTGTCAACATCCTATGATGTATTATCTGAATATTTGTTTCCGTATCCTGTACCAATCTTGGTCCAACCAAAGAACTTTCACTGACCTCCGACCAACATAATGAAAATTTACAAGGATGACCATACAAGGCCTTGAAAGGTGTCATTATGATCGAGGATAGGTAAAAGTTGTTATAAGAGAACTCAACCATCCCCGAGTGATCATCCTAATCCCCACCGAAGTTGAGGACACAGGCACGAAGCATATCCTCAGGAATCTATATATCTCTTTTTGTCTGGTCATCTGACTGTGGATGGTAGGTCATGCTCAAATGAACCTGAGATCCCAATGCCTCCTGAAGGACTATCCAAAAGTGATAAGTGAACCAAGGATCCCTATTAGATACTATAGCATATGGAACTCTGTGAAAATGAACAATCTCTTTCATATAGAGATTGCCTAACTCCTCAAATTTGGTTGTATCACGAATGGGTATAAAGTGAGCCAACTTGGTCAGCCTATCAATCACAACCCATATTGCATTATTCTTTATCTGGGTATGAGGAAACCCAACCAAAAATTTCATAGAGATCTCATCCCACTTCCAAGTAGGGTCTAGAAGTGGTTGTAGTAAACCCAAAGGTTTTTGGTGCTCGACTTTCACCTGTTGGCATGTATAGCAATGAGAGACAAACTCAAAAATGTATCATCTCATACCTGGACACCAAAACTGTTGCCTCGTGTCATGGAACATATTAGTGGTTCTCGGGTGCACATCCCATTGATAATTATGGAAATCCCCCATCACTACCTTTATTTCTACTAACGGCACAACGAAGCGGTTCTGATAGCATAGAACACCCTCTTTAGAGAACAACCATTGGGAAACTATCTCTCCACTATAAATGGATTCTCTAGTGCTACAGAACTCATTATCAAGCTCTTGATCTTGAAGAATCATCTTGATAAAATAAGACGTTAACTGCACATTGGCTAAAGAAACATCATCCCCTTCCCCCTGAACTCTAATATGCAACTGTGCAAAGAGAGCAATCAAATTACACTCTTCCAAAGATTCTTTCACTTCCTGGGTTATAAGTTTCCTACTCAAAGAATCAGCAATGGCATTCCCTTTCCCTGGGGTATAGGTGATTCCAATGTCGAAATACTGTAGGTACTCCACTCAACGCCTCTATTGAAGATTCAAATCTTTTTGGTATAAGATACAACTCAGGCTTTTGTGGTCTGAATACACTGTAAACCTTTCAACAAAAAGGTAGTTCCACCAACTTTTAAGTGCATGCATCACAGCTGCAAGTTTCATATTGTGGGTAGGATAATTATTCTTGTGTGGCCCAAGTTGATGAGATCCATATGCTACTACATGATCACCCTGCATAAGAATGCATCCCAAACTAGAACTTGATGCATCACAAAAGACCAAATAACCCTGCTCGTCTTCTGGAAGGGTTAACATCATTGCAGTGGTCAAAAAACATTTCAACTCGACAAAATAACTATGACATTTATCATCCCATGCAAACTTCACCCCCTTCCGAGTTAGAGCAGTCATTGGAGAAACCAACTTCAATAAGTCCTTTATGAACTTGTTGTAATATCCAGCTAATCCCAAGAAGCTCTGAATATCAACGAAATTTTGGGGTTTCTCCCAAGTCACAACAGCCTTCACCTTCTTAGGATCAACTGAAACACCCTATCCAGGCACCACGTGTCCTAATAATTTCACTTCCCAAATCCATAAATCACACTTTTAAATATTATCATAAAGACGGTGATTTCTTAGTAGATTCAGAACTATTCTTAGATGTTGTGCATGATCCTCCTCAGACTTAGAGTAAACAATAATTTCATCCATAAATACTACCACAAAGGTATCCATATACTTGTGGAAAATCTTATTCATTAAAGCCATGAAAACTGCATGAGCATTTGTCAGCCAAAGGGAATAACAAGGTACTCAAAGTTCTCTTACCTGCTCCGAAAGGTGGTTTTCTAAATGTCAGATTCTTTTATCCTCAACTAATGGTAACCAGATCAAAGGTAAATCTTTGAAAACCACTTCACCCCTTTCATATGATCAAACATGTCATTAATCTGTAGCAACGAATATTTGTTCTTTATCGTAACTCGATTGAGCTTTCAATAATCAACACATAAGTGAAGAGAACCATCAGCCTTCTTAGTAAAGAGAACCGGTGTTGCCCAAGGTGACACACTTAGATGAATAAAGCCTTTCTCAAGAAGATCATCCAACTGAGAATTCAAGTCTTTCAGCTCAGCTGGATCCATTCGTAAAGAGGGGATAGAGGCAGGTTGAGTTTTAGGCATTAATTCAATAAAAAACTCAACCTCTCTCACCTATGGAAGACCAGAGAAATCCGAAGGGAACACATTGGAAAACTTGGAGATGACTGGAGGAAGATCAACACCCATTGAATCTCTCTTCAGGTCAAAAGCAAACACTGATATCACTTTCACCAACTCTAGATACGAAGGTCCATCTTTGCTCAACCTTGGGTCCCATTCTCCTTGAAAAATAAGAGGCACACCATTGGATGTAGTAAAGTAGACCCATTGAAGATAAGAATCAATTCGGGCTTTGTTGGAAATGAGACAATCCATCCTAAATATGACGTTAAGATATTTCATATCAAGAACCAAAAAAATCCAAGCTAACTCAACATCAGATAAAGAGAAGACATGTGTAGGACTGCGGAGGTCCTGCTCTCTCTTTGTACCAAGTGGTGTTGTAATATCCATTGAAAAAGATAGTTGCTCCATAGGAAGATTAAGCAAGTTAACAATATGGGTTGAAATAAAAGAGTTAGATGCACCAGTATCAAAAAGAGAAGTAACTAGTGATGAAGCAATGGTAATAATACCTCTCATAGTCACTGGATCTGTGTCTAATTCCCCTGGAGACTCTTCCACTGTGTGAAGAAGATTCGTTTCGGATGCCTGTAGCTATAACCCTTTTGAATGTGAAGCATTTGATTGCCCCACAGTGTTAAGAAGAGATGAGATCCTGACCCACTATGTGGAGTAGAGAAGTGATGACATAACCTCTGTAAGTGTCTTGAACGTCCATAGGAGCTACACTTCTTGGGTACCTTAGTGTAAACCCTCCTAGAATGTCCTATCTTTCCAGACTGGTAGCAAGTCAAAGAACTTCTTCCTGGAGCTGTAGGAGGTCTGGAATGACTCTTCCATCGAGAATTGTCATGAGGATCATCACACTTCCATTTTCCTTTAAAGGAACCAACACTGCCACTAGGAGAAAAAGGAACTTCTGTCAACCCTAACTTTCCAGCCAAGTCCATCTCAACTATCATCTCCCTATCTAGCACATCAGCATACATGGGAAGATTCAATAAGAAAACATAATAACTGATATCTAATTGAAGTCCCAACTCGAACCATCAAGTCTTCATCCTCTCATTAGATACTATCTTAGGTGCAAACTGCACCAGCTCAGCAAAGCGGTTTGAATACTCAGACACGGTTTTTTCGACCTACTCAAGCTTGAAAAACTCCATAGCCTTAGCCAACTCCATTTACTTTGGATAGATATGATTGGTGAAAAGAACCTTTAATTACTTCCACTCTAATCCCTCATGCTTCCCTGTCGTCACCATCGTGTCCCACCATCTCCTGATCGGTCCCTCCAGCACGAAGGTGACACACTTTACCCTGATCACTTTCAACATCTCCAAGAACTCGAACAAATGTTCTATCTTTCCCAATCATTCCTTAGCATGTTGAGGATCAGTGGAGCCTTTGAATACTAGTGGCTTCTATAGAAGGAACTCTTGAGAACGATTCCAAAGAACACCCCTCTGAGGATCCACAACTGGAGCTTGAGCGGGAACTAGAGGTGGTGTTTGTCCCAGAGCTTGGACAGTGCGCACAATCACCTCAACCATATTCAGATCAACAACAAGATTTATTTGCTGAGGTTCACCAACAACCTTTTCCTGTATCTAATTTACACATATTCTCGGAGGCATGATACTACACAACATCAGTAGATAAAAGGAGAACATTAGATTAACACTCAAACTGAGTATAAAGAGAAAATATTCTCAACATAAGGGACAAACAAGATTTGGATTTCAAACTATCTAAATCTCTATAGGGAAAATACAAGAACTAGTCCACAAGATGTATTTCCCTAACCACCCCTGGTGACTTAAGGTTTATTGTGGTGAGAGCTGGCTAGGCACTCAATCACAACTACCTCCTAAGTTCTGATAAGATCTAAAAAATGCATACTGACTTCAAGAAAAAGGATCAAGAGCCTCCTCTGATACAAATTTGTCACAAACCAACCTAGGTACCCTGGTAACCCGATAACCAATCCGGTTATGACATAACCTAAAGGGCATTCTTGATCCCCACAGGATGACAAATATCACATGACATCGAACAACATACAAGTGGGAATGATTTCTGCTATAAAAACACGGAAGCAAAGATAAAAGACAATATGCATATCAATAAGAAAAATACATTGGGAGTAAAAGTACTAGAACACAAAGATACATAAAAGTAAAAGTACTACAACCCAAAGTACTAAATAGGAAAACAACCCCAAGGTTCTTAAGGACACAACTCACCAAGTTCAAGCTCAACAGCTGGACCCCCCTCCAAGAGATCCCTTCCCTTTACTCGAACCTAGAAGAAGGAAGTCTACAAACACCCGAAATAAAAAGTAGGGTGTGAGCCTAAGCCTAGTAGGATACCACCAAAGATTCCATAACAGATGCCAAATATAGATTATCTAAATAAAATCTTTCATCTTTTCAGAATAAACAGGTTTGGAAATTCAAAATCATATTTATACAAAACATGCTATACATTTTCAAAATGACGTAAAATACATTCAAATCACATGATTTACTTTATAAGAGATGGAATATTTCTAAAAAAATGGCTTAAGTAAAACATGTATATAAAACAATTTATATAAATTCAGAAGGCATGTAAAGCAGTTCTAACAAACATACATTTATATCTCAAATATAAATAAACAAGCGAGCAACATGGTCATCTGCCAAAAGGTACGATAGTATTAAACAGCTATAGGATTCCACACTCTTTATGTGAACTCATAAAAATGTGTATACACACGTACCTATGTCACTGGCCAAATGAGACTCATCACCAACCTGTCAGGGATGTGACCCACTACATGTATGTTTTAGAACGTTGTAATATCATATAGTGTATCTAAATAACTCACTAACTTCCTAAGGATTTCATGCGCTCTTACATGATGGACGAACTATTTTAAGACTGCTTAAAATACGATCAATATCATCCTTCCATTTCAAAAATTTCAATTTATTTCCATTTAAAACCAAAATAGGTTTTATTAAAAAACATGCCTTTTTCACAAGATAAAACCATTGGGTTTCTATCAAATCATTTTAAGCTATTATCATGAGTTTGAAATCCATTCAAAACTAATTTCATCCTTCTCGCAATTAATTTCCACAATTAAATTCAAAAATTTAATTGAAAAAATTTCCATCAAATCCATAATTTTAATTCAACAATTTAAATCATGCAATTTTCATTAACTCACCCCAATTCAATGGAATTGGGGGTTTCCAAGTTTCCATGTCAAAACTATTCCAAATCTCCCAATTCAATGAAATTGGGTTTTATCAAAGCAATTGAAAGAAAGATAAAAAAATTGAATTTAAATCAGAAATTGAAATAAAATAAGTAATTCAAGGATAATCAATTTGGATAATTGGGACAGAACCACCTACCTCTTTCCCGAAGAACGACACTTGCAACAACACCCGTCAACGATAAAAAAGGTGGAGTCCTTGAAACTCTATATAGTAGCAAGATCCAACACCACAAGACATGGATCCATAAATCCCAAGATGATCCATTGAAAAACCAAGAGGAGAGAAGGTGAGAACCTCGAAGAACGAGGGAGAACCCTTAACTAAGAATCACACCGCAGATGCAATGAAGATCCGAAGCCGATCGGATCGAACCAAAAGGTGGGGTGCCACTGAAAATAAACTAGGGAGAGTCTAGGGTCGAGATCCATGAGGTATGGGAATAATAGATCGAGTGGCATTTCCAAACACATTACTTAAGGCTGGGCGCGGGCTGAGTCACGACGTGTACCAAGGGGTCACGACGTGTAGGCCGCACTGGATAAGTACGCTGAAAACCCCATCGCCTCAGGTTAAAAAACTTATATTTAATTCTTTCATGATGTGTACCTTAGGTACACGATGTGTACCAGCTCACGATATGATCTCCCCATTCACGGCGTGATCTCCCAATCCACGACATGCAACCAGCACCAGGTACACGACGTGTACTTCAGGTACACAACATGCACCTGTTCTACAATCTGCATTAAACCCAAAAAAATCACATAAAAGTATTTTTAACTGAACGAGAAGTTATAAAAGGTGGAAAATTACCTGATTAAGGTAACGGGATGCTACAGTTCATAAGATGTGAATCATAAAATAACATGAACCATGAGAGAATAACATAAGACATAGAATTATGACATACACATAAGCATAGAAAACCATTTCCTTAGTATTAAAGGCTCTTTTCCAATACTATAATAGTGGAATGGGTTCAATTTCTAAACCATCATAGCAGTCAAGGATCACTCCCAAGACTATCATAGTGGACAAAGTCCCTTACTGAACTGAGTTCACTCCCCGTTCCAATCCTGTTTATCTCATGAGATATAAATCATTATCCAATGCATTGGAGGGAGATATAAGTATCACCCGTCACATAATGAAAACTATACATATGTGTGCCACATGAACATTTATCATTCATCATATTAGAAACCATGGAAAGAAATGGGTTTCATAAAACATTCATCATATCAGAACTCATGAAAAGAAATGGTTTTCATAAACATTTCATCATAACATAACCCAAGGAAAAGAAATGGGTTTTGTAAACATTTCATCATTTCATTATAAACATAAACCATCCAGAGAAAGAATAAAGATGGTATTCTTAAAACATATCCCCATTAAAGTGTAAGTAACATCAAATAATTTCATCTTATATAGAAAATGAATTTGAAAGATCACTTGGAATAATTCTTGAGAAAAATATATATTTTATTAAAAATAATTTCTCTTTGTGCACTTATAAATGAAAAAAAATTCTTTGAAAATAAACTTTTAAAGGAAGATTCAAATAGTTGAGGCATCATGATGGTGGAAAATTCCACTGATGTCGTGTAAGTTAAAAAAACCATTCCTTCTATATTTTTGTTGAACAAATCACAAAGAACCTCATTTAAAAAATGACAAAAATATTCCTTTCAAAAATTCAAACAAGGGTGAATGTGATTTCAAATAAATGTAGAAGAATATTAAAAAAAATTAGAAAACATGTACATGGAAGATAAATATTCTGAGACTTAAACATAAACAATCCCGAATAAAAATGAGATTATGAAATAAACTTTTACCTCAAGTATCGTCTTTCCTCATTCTCATTAAAACCTCCTGTATAATAAATATGGATTTATTATACATGTATTTTATAACCACATACCTATAATAGTATGTATGATTTATTTATAGCATGTTATGCCCCATTTATTAATAATTTTTTATTAAAATCACTGTTCTGGGTTATAGCTCCTTCGTTTTCCAAGCATGTTTCAGTTTGGAAGTTTTGATCTTTATACTTTGATCATGGTCTCATCATTTCTAGAATGTTAATCATGGTATAAACATCATATATATTCATTATATATATATATATTTATAATCATTCATAAAAAGTAGAGATAAAAAAGTTACACCGTTCGTAGAGACGGTGAGTCGTACGTATACATGAATGATATTTCCATTTTTCGACTGATGGAGTGAAAGAAAGGTAAATAATAATTTAACCTTTACATAATTTTTATTATGTCATATATATCATATATATTCATAAAATTCATCCTTATTACCATCCATGTGAAATACAAATGAGAAATGAATCACATCGCATCGTGGAGATGGTAGTCCATACGTACGCACGAGTGATACTTTCACTTCTTGTTTGGTGGGAAAGAGTGTGTATAAGGATGTTTTCGTAATCATGATAATATTTCAGCATATTGAGGATGCTGATAGTCCATACGTACGCACGAGCGATACTTTCACTTCTTGTTTGGTGGGAAAGAGGGTGTATAATGATGTTTTCATAATCATGATAATATTTCAGCATATTGAGGATACTGAAGTTATTATTTTATGATATATTTCATAGATTTAGAGGAGGTAAAGAAGAGTAGAAAAAAAGTGTCTGGTTAGAGCGATTACCTCTTCTTTGAAACGACTCCTTTAGATCATCTCTAAAGGGCTCTCGGGTTAGTCTTTTGGGATGACCAACACCTCTAGAATGTGGCTAGGGAAGTGGAGAAGAGAATTTGGTAGAGTATGGTCAAGCTATAAGGCTCAAAGTTATGGAATGAAGTGAGGGAGAAGATGTCCTTTTATAATAGAGGTGAGGGGAACTCTAGGAATTTCTCAAAATATTAAAATATATTAAGACGATTCTAGTGCTAAATGCTTCCAAATAGCCTATAAATGCACAAGGGGTAAAATTGTTGACCATATCTTATCCCCATTGAACTTATTTAAGATTTTTATGAATTTTAAATAATTTAATAAAATATTATTCCCATAAAATATCATTATTATCGATTTTGATATTATTCATTGTTATGACTTTAAAAACATCAAGATAACATGTCAAATTTGAACCAACTCTTTTATTATATCCTAATCATGTGAATATCATCTAGTGAATTCGCGGATCACCTTGCAAATCTCAAATTATATTTATTTTAATACTTTTAAAATCATTTATTTGATTTTGTCATTAATTTAATAATTACTCTATAATTGTTGTGTAAGCATTTAAAGTAATTATTTCTTTCCTAAAAATTAAAAATAAATTACCATGATGAAGATAAATCTTTTAGCTTTCTAAAGACTATTTATGATCGAGCATATCTTCTAGATAACAACATATTAAAAAATGTTATACTTATTAAAAACAAAAGTGTGACATCTTTGACTTTTCATTAAATAAGATACTATAATGGTCTTAATGTCAACCATGTGGCTCCAAAAGGTCGTAAATTCAACTCATGTATGATTATGGTCGAAATTTACTCATCCAAATGAATTGGGGAAAGTGTTAGAGTCATTTTTTAATCCTTATCATACTATTTTTACTCATAATTACCCGATTTACTCTTAATCGTGGTAACAAAAATTACTCAGTTTACTATTCATATTGACCAGAACTAAAAGGGGTCTATTTACTAAATTCGGACATCCTAATTCCAAATATGGATTTCATTTTGCAAAATTCAAAACATAGAAGTGATAGAATTTAATTTGAAATTAAACCGACAAAACGTAACGATTTTTTTCCAAAAAAAATGCTTTTTTGAGTATAAAATGTTTTATACTAAATTCATGTATAAAATTCATTTTAAAGACCAAAATTAGATTAAAAGAAACTAATGACATTTTAAAATTAATCCAAAATAGAATTTGATTTTGTAAGTGATTTAAAAGAAAATATAGTTTTCAATGGAAATCTGTACTGTTCATTAAAAATTCAAACTTTTCAGAAAATTCTAAAAAATTCATCATAAGATAATTTTGACATGCCAAATTCAAAAATCATGTTTATTTTATCAAATACATTTTCTAGAAGTGTTAAAATTAATTATATTTATTTTCTCATTGAAAGTAATAAAAAAATGTTTTTTGAAGAAAACATATTTTTGAAGAATAAAATGACTTTACTAAAAAATAAAGGTTTATTTCTTAAGCATTAGTAAATAAATGTGTATTGAATATAACATTCACATATATTTCATAATATGGTTATTCATATTCATACCCGTCAATTCAGTGGCTAGGTTATAACAGTTGTGTTAAAATAATAATATTTTAATAGTATATCACAGTTCATTTAAACTCGATGTTGTGTAAAACACAAGATATCAAAGAAATCAAATTATTTAAAAAGAAATATTTCATAAAAATCTAAGGGCGTTACGACATCAGGATTGAAGTTATTACTGGATGTGCTATTAAGTTTTTTTTCTAACTATGTAAATCTCTTAAATATCTTTCTCTAAGGTTATGATGGATGCCAATGAAATCTTCTTTTAAATTCATCGTGTTGATTTTAGTTGGGTTGACTTGACCCACTTACTTACGTATAAAGTTATTCTATAGTCTCAGTTTTAATTTTTTTTAAATCCAATTAGGTTTAACTCGTTTTGGAAATGAAAGATTTTTTTGTTGAATAATTATAGTTAAAGATAAGATCGTTTTAAAATGATTGTTTTTATAATATATGCTGAAGTGTTTTATATTTTTATAAATTATTTATTTTAGATTTTTATAAATTATTATAACCTTTTCTGATCTAAACGGACCCACGCTTTAAAATACCGCATGGCAATAAGCTAAAATATGGATTCCCCCCACCAATCTAATATAAATCGGGTGAGATTCTTTAAGACTGTGTTTGGTGAGATTTTAATAAAATAAAAGGAATGATTTAATCGTTTATAAAAGAAAAGAAAAAAAAAAAATGATAGCGATTAATCTTTTTATGTTGGATCAATAACTTAGTAAAATAAAATAAATGATTTAGATTTTTCTCCATTTTGTGTAGTGAATCTTTTAAAAGAAAAGAAAAGATGTTTTCTTGTGATACATAAAAAAAATAAGGATAAAACTATAAATTTAAAATATTAATTAGTCATCATCATTTCCTTTCAAATTATCTCAAATTTGAGTTGATTTAAAAATAATAAAAATAAAGATATATTTTAATCTATTTTGCCCCTCATCATTTCTCCTCTTTTAAAATTTGATCACCCAAAATTAAAAATTTATTTCCCCCCTCCATTATTTATTTTCTCCCCAAATCGCTCATGCCAATCTAACCCTAAATCGAACGGTCTGTTTCTTCAATAGTGTCCGGAAAACCTGTTCAGTTTCGAATGGCTTCTTCTCCTGTTTCAGAAGGGGATCCATCGACATCTCGAGGGAGAATACCCTGACTATTAGCCATAGCAATACCCTGACCTACCAGGGTCGAATTTAAAGTCCGATCGATCGGGGAACGACGGACGGAGAGGAGAAACCACCGCGGGGAAAAGAGGGAGAAAGGGAAATGGGGTTCGGCCAGTGGACGCCATCTTTGACAGTATTGATATCAATCTTGGCTGCTGTCGATGCGCGCTTCGACACGAATCGGATTCACGATCCGTGCGGTGACGCTATGATCCAGAGATGGGACGGCTTCACTTTCGGGATCGCATTCGCGTCAAGGCTGGCGTTCTACTTTAACCAAAACCAGACCCAATCCCACCAACTCTCACCTTGCGATCGCCGACTTGCCCTCTTTTCTACCGCATCCCAGATCTCCGTCTTCCGCCCTAAGGTTGATGAAATCTCACTTCTCACTATCAATACTACCTCCGGTTTTTTCCCGGGTTCTGTCGGTGGGTATATGGTGGCATTTGCAGGCCGTAAATATGCTGCAAGGTCTCCCCCGGCTTTTGTTGCAAATGATACATACATTGTGACTAGCTCTACCCTGGTGCTGGAGTTTGAGAAGGGGAGGCTCCAGAACTTGTACTGGAAGAGAGACGGATGCGGTTCATGCTCTGCGAATTCTAACTTCGTGTGCATTAATGGTCTGTATTGCGGCATCAAAACATCCAGATGCAAGAGTCAAGGCGGGTCGGTGGACTGTAGTTTGGGGATCCAGGTGGTGTTTTCAGGCACCGACAAGCATTGCAGCGTGCTTAATTCGTGGTACGAGGTTGAGAACCTGAGGCAGTACTCGCTCTATGGCCTGTATTCTAATCTGAAGGATTCTCTCACCAGCCAATACAACAAGATTTTCTAGTGGGTATTTTTGCCTTGCTCATTTCTGCGCACTGTAAAATCTTTATATTCATCCTCACTTTTTGGGTTTCTTTGTTGAATTCTGTTGTACGACTTTAATGTAGCAGACACTGTTTTTTTTTTGATAAAATAGGATAATCCACTCTTTTACTACCTTGTTTGGAGTACCTATCTAGATCTACCTAAATGAGGGTGAATAAGAGGTTTATTTAGTTGCATCCTAAGTTTAATCATCATGGGTTTACACACCTGACATATGCTGATGACCTCTTAATTGTTAACAAGGGAGATGTTCAGTTGATTTTGTGCAGTTTTATTTCAACTGTCAGTTTTCGACTCAATGGTACCAATTTTTAAGATTATTTTGGAGAGTTTCCTTTTCATTTGAATATTTTACAGGTTTAAGAATGCATATTTCTATTCAAATAACCTTGTGCTCCCTCAAACCTCTAATTGCTGTCTTTCAGTGACGCCTTGCCTCTGATTGATATTTTTATGGGTAGGCATGAACCTTAGACCAATAGGTATTTGTCTTATACAAATAGGTTGGAGCTAATTAGATTGATTCTTAAGAAGCATTGAATTAATTATACTGGTCCTTTATATTTTTGGTTCCGAAGAAACTCTCAATGGAGATGGAAATCTTGGTAAGAAGACTACTATGGAGTAGAGTTTCTAAGTTAATGAGTCATCTGTTTTTTGGAATGAATTGTGTTTTCCTCATAACGAAGCACTCATACTCAACCTACTCTGGGTTATTGCAGGGAAATTAGATGCACAGTTGGTTAAATGAGTGGACGAGGTGTATTCAAAAGATGCTAATTTATGATAGACCCAAGTTAAAATTCATCTTTCTTGGACTCTTAAGAAATTTTTCAATCTGTAAAACATAGTCATGGAGTGTTTATGCACGACAAATAATGAGATAATTGGGAATGTTGCTTAGAATCCTTCTCTCAAGAAACAAATGATACATTGGTAACTCATGGTTTGACACCATGGTGGTGTAGCATGTTGTGGAAAATATTTACTTATTGTATATAAAATTTTCTCACCAAGTCTGTTGTGTCCAACATAAACCCTTATGCCTCACATGTGATAACCATCTTGAAAGTGTCTTCTATTAATTCTTAAACCTCACCTTTTCATCATCTTTGTGGCATAAGGTGATTCTGGGTAACAAATGTATGATTCCCATTGACTGAAAAATGCTAAAATATTATTGTTGGAGTCTGTATCCCACATTGGACTTGTGGTCCGATGTGGTTCTTTTCATTCATTATAAAAGAATGCCTCCGCCTCACTTTGAGGTAAGGAGGCAAGGGGGTTTCTCAATCTACATGGTATCAGAGCGGGTTTTCGAAACCTGATCCCTCCTCCCTCCCTAATTATTTTTTTTTCTCCCCTTGCTTTAGGGTTTTCCCCATTCGGGGGGGCGGCGACTCCAATCCAAATAGTTGGCCGCCCCCCCCCTCCGCTGCTCCTCCTGGTCGCGCAGGACCTCCCTCGCGGCGGATCTCCCTCTCGGTTGCGCGCACCGGCCCCGTCAACCTAAGCGCGACCCTCCGTCGCTGCCCCTCCCGAGCACGACCCTCCGTCGCTGCCCCTCCCGAGCACGACCCTCCCTCGTCCAGCGGCCTCCCTTCCTCGGCGGCCCTCTCTCTCTCCGCGGCGTCCCCCTCCCGATAGTTTCTCTCCGCGGTGCTCCTCCAGCCCACGCCTCCCGCAAATCCCGTCGACGGTTCTTCCCGGAGGCGGTTCCAGGCGTGACTCCCGGCGACCTCGCTCGCGGGTTCCAGGCGCGACTCTCGGCGCCCTCGCCCCGACGCCTCCTCCCGAGCGCGACCCTAGCGCGCTGGTCCGGCAACCTCGCCCGCGGCCTTCCCCGACGGCCTCCCTTCCCCGACGACCTCCCTTTCCCGGCTTGCGGCTCCCATACCTCCCGCAACTCCCGACTCGTCTCCAGCGACTCCCGCCCTACCCGCCCCGCCGCCGTTTCCGGCTCCCTCACCTGCCGGCTTCCGCTTCTCCAGGCAACCGCCCTCCCTCCACGTGGCGCGCCTGCCTCGTCCAGATCCGCCGTGCCCAGATCCCTCCTCCCGCAACGCGCGGCTCCCTCCTCCGCGCGATGGCCTCTCGGCGACTCCATCTGTCAGATCCGACCAGATCTGGTGATATCCGGCCAGATCCAGGCTGATCCTTCCAGTTTTGGGTAGTTCCGGACTGTTTCGGCCAGATCCCTCCCCGTGCACCTCCGCTGCAATCCCGCTGCACCGTCGCCTCACCTATCTGCTGCTCAACTGCTCCCTCCATGCCGGCCTCTTCCTGCTTCCCGCGACATTCCCGCCTCAATCGCCGGCCTCCTCCTGCGGATTTTCCCGACGCTCTGACGACCGGCCCGTAGTGTGGATTTCCCGGCGCTCCGACGACCCGCCCGCATTGCGGATTTCTCGGCGCTTTGACGATCGGCCCGACATTACGGATTTCCCGGCGCTCTGACGACTGGCCCGTAGTGCGGAATTTCCTGACGCTCTGACGACCGACCCACTAGTGTGGATTTCCCGACGCTCTGTTGTCCGGCCCCGCACTTTTTCAGCGTTTACCCACCATTTTTCAGCGACATCATATCAACATCATCAGGGGAGCAACAATGTTGAAGCTTTTATCTTTTACTCTGTTTTTGTCTTGTTTTGTCATCAAGCTGGGCATGTCCAGCTTGAGGGGGAGTGTAAGTATCTTTTTATTTGTTGCTTTCTTTTCATTATGTGTCCAAGCTAGGTACACCTAGTTTGAGGGGGAGTGTTGGAGTCTGTATCCCACATCGGACTTGTGGCACGATGTGGTCCTTTTCATTCATTATAAAAGAATGCCTCCGCCTCACTTTGAGGTAAGGAGGCAAGGGGGTTTATCAATCTACAATTATAAATCTGGAACTTGAAAATTTAATATTATTAATGAATCAAAGATGGTATTTTCATGTAATTCTATATATTCAGATACCGAGGAATAATAAGGGTTTTCTATAGAAGAGCGTTTCTCAAGATAAGTCGGTGCAACTGGTTATGTTTCACTTGATGTGAGATGACCCAGTTGCTCTTTTTTTGAGCCTTTGCAAGCTTTCGTATTATTCTTTTGGAAATTTTTGGACATAAATAAACGATGGCCTTGAAGGAGGATTTGGATTATAGATTCAAAACCTCCCACATCTTCATTATGGTGGCTTTCTTTCGGAGTTGTAATTTTAGGATAACCCTAGAGAACCTAGCATTTATGTTCATTTACTAGTAAGTCGGTTCGAGTTTATAAATAGATCGGTTAGACTAATTTCTTCATTAAGCACTCCTATTCTCCATTCATCTCTTTGATATCAACTTATCAAATGAGAATTAACATAATAATACCATCCATACTTCGAAAGGTTTGAAAATGGTCCCCATTTCATGCCCGACACCACAAACTGGTGGAGTTTTCCTGTTACACGCATCCACCATCGCATTGGGCTTTACTTGATCACCCAACATCTTCACGACCTCTGCATTGCTCTCAAATGTCTGCGGGCATTGTTAAACATGTGCAAATTTATAAATTTATGGTAAACCTTATTATCCAATGAACTAAAAACATGTAGTATAGTGAATAGTCTATTGTCAAACTCAAAGAGGAGATTGACCTATAAAGTACCACTTTATTTTTATTTCAGTGGTTAGAATGTCGTGTCTGGGTAATGCTTAATAAAAACTAATGATTACCAAATTTAACATAAACAAAGAACTTTTATAAGATTGAAATGCTAAGGGTGTGATACCCAGGTTCTCAAATCAATAGATTTGAAATATTTTAATGAATAATTGATGTCATTAGAATTAGGTCCGAATAAATCTTTGGTCTCGACGATAATTTAAATGCATCTACGTAATCAACAATAATAATAACCAACTGTTTTACTGATTAATGATCATAATATTTATCAACCGTATTAGTTGACAAACATAAAGGGTGATGATCATATTTTTCTATAAATACATCATCATTCTTACTCTCCATCATTCACTTCGATTCGAATCAAGGTTCAATATCGTTTCCAAAATGAATATTGTATTACCAACTCTTTGTTCCTCTATTGTAGTGATGTTTGTGGGTGCAATGATTCTAGGAGATTGAAGCAACTCGAATTTTTATATTGCACTTTATTTATCCTCCATTTGTCCTCATTGTAATATTTGGTATGATATTGAGTATTGTTTTAGTTTGAATGTAACATTCTTAATTAATGAAATAAAGTGTTGTTGGTTTCTAGTAAGCGTTTTCTTTTCCTTTACTGTCTTTCTATGTGCTTCTATTATAAAACATGATAAAAAGTTATTGGGAATCAAGAGATCCATTAATAAAAGAACATTTTTCAGGTCGTTACGGTATTTGAGCTTGAAGGATATCAACTCTGCTTTTGAATCTCCCTTTAACTCTTAAAATCATCCTTCCTTTGATTCAATTCGCAGGTAGAGTCTGATGCGTCTCTGAAAGTCCTAGTTCCTAAGGACCTCCATCATGTTTGATGGAATCGGCAAGGATTGTACCTGTTCCCCCTTCAATGACAACAACGACCTGCACTTCCTCTGTAGAAGTAGTATCGGGGACACGTTGATGCATCTTTCGGTGCGGTGGTTCACGACCCCCTTGGTCTTTCCTATAGGTTGGTTGAACAAAGAAAGTAGAAACAATCAACCTCATCGCTTCTTCAATAACCATTGTTGTCCTGCTCCCCTTGCTTGCACACAAAACCGCAATCCAACTCAGATGGCTCAAAGGTAAGAGTAGTTCAATCACATACCGAATTTCTTGTGTAAAGCTATCTTAGGTGGTTAAAAGAGGCAGGGCTAGATTGTATTATCCACCGCTTCACACACTCTGCAACGTCGTTTTCAGTTTGCTTCAACTGTTTCAGGCATGTATGCTTGGTTTGCTGCATCTCACGTTGTTGCGGCGTGTTATCTTCTGATAGAACTCCGATTCGAAACATTTCATCCACCTCCCCTTGGTGTTTTACAAGTTTCGAATTAGGAACAAACCTGTTCTCACTGCTCCGAACAAGGATAGTTATGAAAGAGTTCAGGCATGCCGCGACGCCCTGTGCTTGCTCCACTTGTACCGGTAAAACCTTTGGTTGTTCCTCCCTTACCGTGAGTCCGGAAAAGGCCTTTGATTTTTCCTGCAACAAATTCGGCGTCTCGCAGTGCTGCTTTTGACTGGACGCTTCACATATATGACTTAAAGCTCCAAGTGAAGAGTGATGAACATGAAACTCGACATGAACCTGCTTCGGACTAGTCACCTGTTCCGCACGCAACTGGTGAACAGGAAACTTAGCTGTTAAAGATGTCTGTAACCCCTTCTGCAACTGTCCAGGACTCATTGATGGTCCGACAACTGTAGCACGTCAGCTATCTTCATTTTTATCTGTTCTTGTGCATGTAGAATTGTCTTCACCTCACACACCTCTCATTGTACACTTAGGGATGTAATTTCGGCTCGACCTGCCATGGAAAGAGTCGGGCCCGAACAACCCCATGAGGCGGCCCGAGCCTGGCCTCGGGCCGACCCAAACCATCGGGTCGGGCCGGGCTTTTTCGAGTCGGGCCATGGTGGGCTTTTATTATTTTCAAAATAATTGTCTCTTAAATTTTTTTATTTAAACATTTTTTTAACATTTATTTAAAATGTTTCTTTACATATATTTTTAAATGCATGTTTTTCTGTAAAAACGTTTATTTTATTTTTTATTAACATTTTACATTGGGTGGATATGTTTTTTTGTCTAAATAGATTTATATATTGTGAATATATATATATATATATTATTTGCAAATTGTAAAAAAAATAATGAGGGGTGCGCAGCTGCCGTGAGTGAGTTTAAAGCCTTATTATGTAAACATTTTTCTAACATTTATTTAAAACATTTTTTACATTTATTCTTTTAACTTATTTATAATTTTTTAAGCGTTAATATTTTTTATTTAAACATTTTTATTTAAACCGTTTTTTAATATCTGTTTAAAACGTTTTTTTAATTTATTTTTAAATGATTAATTTAAAACATTTTGAATTTTTTTAAACGCATGCTTTTTTCAAGTATTTTTTTAAAACATTTAACTTTTTTTTTTCATATTTTAATGTAAAAAGTATTTTTTAAGTGTTTGTTTTAAAAAAATTAATTTAAATGTCTGTTTTAAAAACTTTTTTAAACATTTTTATTTAAACCTTTATTTAAACCATTTTTTAACACTTGTTTAAAACGTTTTTTTACATTTATTTTTAGACGTTTAATTTAAAATGTTTTTTTCACGTTTTATGTAAAAACATTTTACAGTGGGTGGATATGTTATTTTTTTCTAAATAGATTTATAAATGTCTGTGAATTTATATATATTATGTACAAATTAAAAAAAAAATGAGTTATTGGGGGGTGCGCAGCAGTGGGTGGTGGGTTTAAAGTGTTGTTATTTAAATGTTTTTTTATCATTTATTTAAAATGTTTTTTTTATATTTATTTTTTAACTTATTTATGAAAAGTATTTTTAAGCGTTTGTTTAATTTAAAACATTTTTTAAATGTTTTTTAATTTTTTTGCATTGCAGGCCCGACCCGACCCTGTCTGGACTGAAATTACACCCTTAGCGGGTGCGCAGCAGTGGGTGAGTTAATTTTTTTCTAAATAGATTTATATATGTATATATAGTATATATAATATATGCAAGTTTTATCATATTTAAAAAAAATTAATGAGGTTGGGGTGTGCGAATATTATTTGGTGAGTAGTTATTTTTTTGTTAATATATAATAAGTTATTATATATATATATATAATATGAAAAAATTGTAAAAAAATAATTAGGGGTTGGCGGGTGCGCTGCAGTGGGCAGGTTAATTTTTTTCTAAATAAATTTATATATAATATATGCAAGTTGCAACATATTTAAAAAAATTAATGAGGTCGAGGGACGTGCACGAACATCATTACGTGAGTGTTATTTTTTTTGTTAATATAAAATACGTTATTATATAATATTAAATCATTTACACACACATATATATTATTAATGGATTTTTAAAAGCCACATTTAATTGATATATATTATTAATAGCTTTATATATAATATTAATGGCTTTGTTTATATATATATATATTATCATATCATTGATATATATATATATATATATTATTAGTAGATTTGTTTTTATATATATGTATATATAATATGCAAGTTTCATCATATTTAAAAAAAATTAGTGAAGTTGGGGGTGTGCGCGCACATCATTGGGTGAGTGTTATTTTTTTATTAATATATAATAAGTTATTATATATATTGGGGGGTGCGTCACAGTTGGTGAGTTAATTTTTTTTTCTAAATAGATTTATATATGTATAGTATGTATAATATATGCATGTTGCAACATACTTAAAAAAAATTAATGAAGTTGACGGACTTGCACTAACATTATTAGGTGAGTGTTATTTTTTTATTAATATACAACAATTTATTATATATATATAATATTAAATCATTGATATATATATATATATATTAATAGCTTTGTTTATATATATATTATATTAAATCATATACATATACATATATATATTATTAATGGATTTTAAAAAACCACACTTAATTGATATATATTATTAATGGCTTTGTTTATATATATACACTTATATATATAATTATATATCGTTGTATATATATATATATTTATACACACATTATAATTATATATAATAATAATTATATGTGTATATATAATATTATTTTTTGTTAATATATAATGACATGCACATATATATATACACATATATATATACACATATATATATAGATACATATATAGATAAATATATATGTATACATATACATGTATATATATATCTCTCTATATATATATCTCTATATATATATCTCTATATATATAGGCTGGTGATTAGTTTACAGGCACATTGTCTGGACCTGGTTTAGGCGCAGCCTTGAGAACTTGTGGTAGGGGGATCGAATCCCCCTACCCGCAGTTTCCCCGTTAAATTTTTTTACATCAGGCGGGCTTCGCACGGGTTGGGCTTCGCGCGGGTCAGCGGGCCGGGTTTTTTCGGGCCAGCCCGGCCTGGCTCGCGGGCCTTCTTGGAAAGGCCCAGGCCCGACCCGCTGAACCTACGGCCCGAGCCTGGCCTGGCCCGATGCGGGCTTTGCCGGGCTGGGCCGCTCGGGCTTTCGGGCCGGGCTTGTCGGGCTTTCGGGCCACCGGGCCAAAATTACACCCTTAACGCTTCCACCAAAGTCATCGTAACCTTTTGCTTCATCGTCAGCATCCATCATGATCCACAAATGCTGCGGGACCTCTCAAAGAAAGCACCAAATGTTAGGATCGCATGTGCTTGAGCATGAGAAATAGAGAAGAAACAACTGAAAAAAAATACTGATAGTGGCGGTTCATACTTCTCTTAGAATTATAGAAGAACTATAAGTAGAAGAGGAAGGTGAATGAACTCCTCGAGGAAGACTCTCCCCCGTAGGCCAAGGCACCTCCCAAACAACCACTCTTGTCAACCAAAGAAAATATCAGGCCCCTTCCACCGACTACCCCTGCCTTTATTTATTAACCCATCTACACTCAACTGCCCAATAACTCTAACAACTTTTATTACATATTACATTTCCGCCCCTGGTAGTTCATTTAATCCCTTAGCAACAACACTGCTCCTGTTGTCTTTGCTGTGGCAGAAGTCTCCAGCTGCACAACTCATACTGCTGCCCGCCTCTCCCTAACACTGACAGCCCACAAAACCGTGGAGACTCCCTTCCAACCTTGGCCTTACCGGCCACGACCCACCTACAATTAAATCCCCTCTTGGTTCTAGCGTTCTTTATCAAGGGTTTCTTTGGTTTTATTTGTTGGTCACGACAATTTTGTCTTGTACATGTCGATAATCCATTGAATCCGACAAAGGCTGAGTTTGACCCGACCCAATTTAGCTCTTCTGTTGTGTTCGAAAACTTCAATGATCGCATCCTAGACTAACTGGCCTCATAGGCAATATCATACATGCATTACACTAGGGAGATGGCATAGCGCCATCTCCCTTCCAAACCAATCTAGGTCAGTCCTCATGCACCCAACCTATCCATAGTCCCTGCACGAGGCATACGTACAAGGCCACTCACATACCAAAGGGGGAGGAACACTCGCCCCACTCTCATATCAACTAGCCTGAAGGCTATAAGGCATCTCAATGTTCTCTCATGGCCTACCCAGGCTAAACATTCTAGTCTCACACTCTCCTCTACAAGGAGGTGTCTAAAGGCACTCATACCGGGGGGGGGGGGCACTGTTTCACTTAGTTCATTTATACCCCTCTAGGTCCACGTATCTCATCGCACACATTTATATTCAAGGCCTTGACCATAGCAGTCGAGGCACCAAGTTAGTGTTCAAGGGTCTGTAGTGGCCCTTACACTTTCATTCCATCCATAGGCAGTGACTAATGAGATCTTGAATGTGAGAGAGAGTGTTAGCAGGTGTTTCTATTGAAACCAGTGGCAGCAACATGCAAGGGATTACAATGACAACAAAATAAGAAGAGAAGAAAAAATGAAGGAAGAAGAAGAAGATAACTCCTCCGGAAGGCGCCGCTCTTTGAGGCCTGTGACCTAACCCACTGAACAGCTAGACTGTTGCTTCCAAATGATAATGCGTACCCCCCCTCCCTAGCTACATCCCACCTATATAAAAATCCTCACCCACCCCTAACAACTCTGTCAATTTACTATCTAACAACTAACAATGTTATATTACATTACTGCCCCTGGTAGAGGAGCAATTATTCCCTCTTCCCTAACCTACCCCTACCCCTACCCCTATGTAGCAGCAGCCCCACCCCATAACCCTTACACAACATCACCCTCACCTCATGTACCCTTATGAAAACACCCCAGCCCCATGATCCTTACGCAGGCAACAACATGACCCTTAAGCAGCTCCCCAACGCTATGACCCTTACGCAGCTATAACAAGACCCTTACGCAACAACAAACTCCCCAACAATGAGCTTCCATTCCCATGTTCCTATGAATTCCACCTTATTGAAATTCACCTTGTCCTCAAGGTGTAGAGGGAAGCATCCACATTAACATGTTGGTTGTGTCACTTCCATAATCACGACACTGTCGTCCTTTTCCTTCCGTTTGAAGAGTCGCTAACATCATGTAACCATTTAAAATTTTGCTTTGGATGTAAGCAGAAGCAATTGTAACTGTAATCCTCTAAAACCAATCCCAAAATGTTTGAACTTTTTGAAAATATAGGTGCTGACAATTGGTACTCTGCTAGGGAGTTACCTCTCTTCTTCCTTTTCTCCTTATACTCCCCCACACTGTAATTCTCTCTTTGTATGTTCTGCTGGATACGATACATAATATACAGTTATTTCTCATCCTTTCCCCCTCCTAATATTTTTACCTAACAATTGGTGACTCTGCTAGGGAGAGATGCGTACGCTGAGTTGAGTCGAACGACGCAGGGGAGCTCGTGCGTTGCTTGGGATTGAGAGGAGTAGACGATCATTGAAGACGACAACGCCACTGGTTGTCATTGGAGGACGTTCAGAGTAGGTACGTCTCTACCACAGGTACAGTGAAGTCGTTGAGTGCTTTTCGCTCTCCTCTACCTGCTTTCTACTGTGCAACTGTTGAGAGCACTGTGGACGTTGAGAATAAGGATGGTGAACAGATCTATTAATGTCGAATCAACTGCGGAAGGGGAACAACGGACGATGAAGTCCATTTAGGAAAGTTTAGATAAGTTGGTTCTAGAGCAAGCAAAATACCTGCAATCTGCGCATGTACTGATGCTACGAACTGAAGAAAGAGCATCACGCAAGATGTGTGTTTTGGAAGAATTGTTTGTTTCCATTTCAAAACAACTGGAAATAGGACACATCAGATTCTAGTAAGCAGAATGTGGCAGCCACTGAGATTTCGAGAGGTTGTGTAGGTGAGGTTGTAAGGGAAGACTGCCCTTGTGGTGGAAACTTATCTTTGGAAGCTGCAGCTCCAGCTGAAAGAAAACAGAATTTGTCGAAGAGAGCAGAGCTGCCTGATTTTTCAGTTGAGGATCCACTTGGATGGATCACAAAAGCATGCATATTTGCTAGAAAATCGAATGACGGAAGATATGAAACTACACTACGCACAACTTTGCATGGTCGGTACCCCTTTATACTAGTTTTTGTCCTGGCATAGAGTTATCCCGGACTAGCCATGAGAAATATTTAAACAAGCTCTAATGGAAAAGTATAGGCAGTTGATGGAGAGGGAACCACTTCAGCAACCTAGTGCATTAGAGGAGAAGTTTGTTTCTACTTTGGAACAGCAGGGAAAGTTAATTGTTAACCTGAGTACTAGTGTGAAAGAACAAGTGTGCGGTGCTCCTAAAATTACAGCGGAGCTCGGGAATGAGGTGGTTGTGCAACACTAGCCTGCTCGAATCAATGCACAACCATTGGAATCAGTTCACCAAACTGCTGCAATGTTGGTGTCGATACTTCTTGTGTTAATAGAGATCGGTCTTACAGATCTGGGTTCCAAGGACTGGAATTGGTCTGGTTCAGAGTTTGAAGAACACATTGAAGATGAAGTGGATCTCATTGAGATGGTAGAAATAACGACAGACTTGAGGGGTTTCCAGATTGGGCATGATAAGGACAACAACAGTGTGCTTGTTGTGCAGAGTGGCTCCAGTTTTTTCCAGCCGACTGTTTTTCAAAGGACGGAGAACAACATGTTCACTGATTTTTAATTCTGGTTCTACCCCTTCACATGCAGCGTTTTCATTGGAGTTAGCTACATTGGAGTTTGAAGTTTCAAAAGGCTTTGATGTCACGCCCGGTGGACTAAATGACAATTTATCTGGAGAAGATTGTATGAAGGAAGGTGCATAATTTGAGGATCCAGAGTTGAAAATAAGGGCATTAACCTAGATTTTACAAATTAATCAGCAGATCTACATAAACTACCATTTTATGCTCTTGGAAGGTGGCTAACCAAGTACCTGACAGTTCCAATGAACGAGGGTGGTCAGATAGCAGCTAAAGTTGATAATGTTTCACATGTGGATAATCCGGTCTTTATTTTGGTGATGGAAAGACTTTGCAGCTGTTGTTACGTGAGGCTGAATGTAGGGAAGTAAGTTTTGAGCTCCAGTGTATAGCTGCCAAAGCTGATGCAGCACGAAAATCTTTAGTAAGGGAAGACAATTTTAGTCAAAACAACCAGTTTTCAGTTTTATAAGGTGATAGAGTGTTTTGCTCACACTTGGTTACTATTTTTCACAACTGAAATAATATTTCAACAACAGGTTCAAGACCCATATTTCGTTGATGCAAGTCATTTTGGGGATCTTAATTCGGTGGACAATTATTTCAAGGATTCATGGTTACACAACATATGAACTTGGAGAAATCAATTTCCTAGTTCATGTGTTGGTTTTATGTCTACACGTCCCAATCTCCATGCTTACATTTGGGAGGACAAGGAACCGATCTGAGTTGCTGGATACACTTGTGGTTGTGTCCCTATTGGTCAGTCCTATAAGTGTGCGTTGTTTGTTTGGTTGTTGTCTGTGTAATGGGCTGTAACAGTTGGAGTATGTGTGTGTTGTAAGGGCAATATTGTCTTTGTAAGGGGGAGTGGTGTTTGCCAGTTGTAGCAGTGGACAACTGGGGTAATAAATAGGGTAGTTGGGAGGTTGGGAAGGATACAAATATTCATTTAGATTCAGCTCAGCTTGGAAGCTGTTGCACTTGTCTGTTTCATCTACTTCATTCTGGCACAAACTCTACTGTTTCCTGAATATGCAGCTATGATACTTCCACGATTTGAGTTAAGGATGGAACAGTCGTACCGTGTCGAATGGAAAACCCTTCAAGAGCTCGCATCGAAGCAGCCTCGTTAGCGCTGCACATCCCTCTGCTTACCTCAACATTCCTCCGATAACTTCCTTCCCCTTCCGTACGCAAACTACTGCCTTCCTCTTCAACGATAGATTTACCTTGGTCTGTTACCCTTTCGGAACTCTCCGTCTGGTTCCTCACAAACTGATTGAGCTGGCTCAACGTCACCGAAATATCCTGCATTTGTTGTTGCATGTGACGACCCGGACCCGGATGCCACTTAATGGGTGCCTTGAGCCCGATTGGCCATATGACCTCAAACGCATCTTCCCGAATGCCAAGGCTGCCGACTAGCAGCGAGGGCCTAGGGTGTGTTCGTGGGAAGACTGTGCCCTCATTAGCAGAGTGTAGTACAACAGAAAGAATATAATGGAATAATAAACAACAGAAGCAATATAAATAAATAGAGGAAGCAAGCTGATGCAATAGATAAACAAGAATGACAATAACTGTATCAACTGGAACAGTGATGAGGTAATGTCATGTCACTAGAAAACTGGAAAACATGGATACAAGACAAAAGGAATAACATATTCCACAAGGTAAAAGAAAACAAAGTTTACTCCAAGCATCCTGAGATCCTATTCGGTCATCTGTTATCAAGCTCCATCCTATCAGCACACAATCAAGTATTGGAAGCTGCAGACTTCCCTTTGTAAATACCTGCAACCATGTAATCTACTTAAGTACAAAAAGGTGCCCGGAGAGGGTGTGAGATAAATCTCAATGGGCCACCACCAACGGTGTTTATAACATCTGACCTGTGTAATGGAATATAACAGTGTGCAAACATATATATATATAAGTAAAGAAAACAGTATAATATAACTAAATAACCAAGTACCTGCTTCAGCCCTCGGCTGATGTCTGAACATGTAACCAGTTCATTTTTAATTATGCAATTACCACTGACATAACCTCGTGATAGTATAAGTAGTGAAGGTCCCAAGACGTAACATGACAACCAGACAATGATATCCAGTGAGAGAGTTCCAGGCTAATAACCAAGGTAACACAGATCTCATGAAACGCTAACTCAGTTGTATCTGTGTCTAGCTAAGGGGTAAGACTGTAATCCAAGGAGCGTAATCCAGAGCATTCCACAATAAGGCACCTACCGAGTCCAAAGTGATCGATCAAGGTAAAACAGGGCTAAACAAAGACAGGGCCCTATGGGCTTTCACCATAGCACATACTAGTCAATGCTAGATTCAAGGAGTGTATCCGAGGTATCTTATAATAACGAAAGGGCCCAAACAGTAGAATACCGGGCATCCAAGGAATAAACAAGAACCAGAGTCTAGGTGGGTATCAACCTAAGCAAACCGTATCCTTGAATCAGAATGTGGTTCCCGAGACCCAAGGTATTCTCCTTTCAGAATCCAAGGCGAGCTCGAGTTAGTCCATTCCTATTTGATATTGTAATCATGTAATAATTCATTTGGTTCAAGTCTTGCCTTCCATTAATGTGGATAGGTCAAGTAGAGTTGAAACCATTATTCAAGTCTTAGTTAGCCACTAAGGCTTATTCAATTATTAAGGTTCACTCCGCTACCTTCCATCAACATGTAAAGGGGTGCTACGGACATGTAACCTTTATTCGATCTATTTTTATTAATGCCAAGTTATATACCTAGTATACTTGCCATTTCACATTTCACATTTCACTTTTAATAACCATTTGGAAGCACTTACCTTAGGCGGGTCAAGTGGTGAACATACATGATACATGCCATTATGCAATTCTCAATGATAACAAGTCATTTATGATAAGAAGATTCATCTTTAGAAAGGTCAAACAAAGGCACACCCGAATAGTGACTCAAATATGCTGAAACACTAAAACCCCAATTATGGCGTAACCTTCGACATGAGGCGGATTGAGTTGTGGGTGTAACCACTAACAACTAATCACATAATTGGAAAGAGCATAACCATACGATTCTAACAAGTATAATCATGACATGTTAATTTAAGAAACGATTTCCAACGAAATCGGTGGGCCCCACACGAATATTCCAAAAAGAACGAACTTTAGAGATGAGTTATAGACCACCCACCTTAGGGTTGTACGATCCTTCTCCTCCGGTATCGGCCCTTGATTTGCCTCGGATCGGAGTAGATCTAAGAAAAGGTGAAAAATGATCACGCGACGATATTTAGGTTGAGAGTGAAAGAGAAGAAGAACGACTAAAGAGGACTCGAGTACTTACCGTTTCGCATCCAACGTGATGAAAGGAACTTCATTCGGATGCTAGACGAAGGAGATCTCTTGATTCCTAGCTTTGGCCTTCAAAAAGCTCCAAATGGGTGAAAATGGAGGAAAATCCCGCTGGTTCTCAGATTATGAGGAATGAGGAGGATTAATAGATCATTAAGGGCGTTTTGGACATTTTACACAGGTTTTTAGCCTGCACATGGTTTGTCAAACCGTGCGCAAACCGTGCGAGATGGTTCTGCCCGAAAAATCTTCCTCCGCACGGTTTGATCAAACTGTGCATCATCCATGCACGATTACCTGGGAAAAAGGGGCGTTCATGCGGTTTGGCTGCACGACTATGCGCCAACCGTGTGAGGTGCCACTGTCCGAAAAAAACACAATCCGCACGGTTTTGGAAAACTGTTCGGAAATCCTGCACGGTTTAGTCTAAACCATGCGCTGAGTCTGTTTTCTCCAAAAAGATGGGTTTTAGGCTCTGAACAAGCCCCATGCACCCTCAAAACCTTTACTAACTCATTAGACATCCAATTTAGGTCCAAAGTAAAGATTTAAACTGAAAATTAAAGGATCCATACCTGAATGAAAAACCAGGTTCTTACGGTCTTCCCCCCTTAAAAGAACTCGCCCCCCCCCCCCCCCCCGAGTTCTCCTTTTAAGGGTAAGTAAACACTGTTTGAGAACAACTCTGGCCACTGAGCACGTACATCGGCTTCCCTCTCCCAAGTCTCATTCTGTATTCGGCCGTTCTGCCATAGCACCCGTAAGAGAGGGATAGACTTGCCTCAGAGAGCCTTTGTGCTTCGATCAACGATGCGTACTGGATATTCCTCAAAGGTAGCATCGACATCTAACTCAACTTCCTTAGGATCAATTGTATGAGATGAGCCGACATGATATTGACGAAGCTGTGAGACATGAAAGACGTCGTGCATGACACGATACCTCTGAGGTAATAACAACCGATATGCTTCTAGTTCGACTCTCTAGAATTTCAAACGACTCGATGTAACAGGGTGACAACTTTCCCTGCTTCCGTAACCGTCTATGCCCAAGCCTGGGTGATACCTGAAGAAAAACACGACCCCCAACCTCAAACTCAAGAGGTCGTCGATGACGATCATCATAAGATTTCTGTCCAGACTGAGCAGTAATCATACACTTCTTGATTAGTTGGACCTGTTTTGAAGTCTCCTGAACGAGATGAGGACCTAGTAGGGTTGCCTCACCTGCCTCTAGCCAGCACAAGGGTGAACGACATGACCTACCATATAAGGCCTCAAAAGGAGCTATCTGAATCGTCACCTGAAAACTGTTATTATAGGAGAACTCGACGAGAGAGATATGCTTCTCCTAAGAACCGCCGAAATCAAGGACGCATGCTCGGAGCATATTCTTTTACAACATGTATTGTCCTTTCTGATTGTCCATCGGTCTGAGGGTGAAAAGCTGTGCTTAGAAGCACTTGAGTTCCCATAGCTTTCTGCAAACCTTGCCAGAACCGTGAAGTGAAACGAGCATCTCTATCTGAAACGATAGTACGTGGAACCCCGTGTAGTTGTATGATCTCACAAACATACAATCTTCCCAGCTCATCAACTGAGAAAGTCTCTCGAATAGGAATGAAGTGGGATGATTTTGTTAGTCGATCAATGACTACCCAGATAGCATCGCTACCCCTCGACGACCTAGGTAAGCCGACTACGAAATCCACAACAACATCTTCCTATTTCCATTCCGGGACTGGAAGGCGGCTGTAACAAGCCCGCAGGTCTCTGGTGCTCCGCCTTCACCTGCTGACAGGTGAAACACCTAGTGATGAAACCTACAATCCGACGTTTCATCCCAGACCACCAATACTGGCGTCGCATATCTCGATACATCTTTGAGATGCCTGAATGAACAATCCACTGAGAAGCGTGACTCTTTCATCAACTCCTCTCTCACATCTGTAGGAACCCAGATACGTCCACGTAGACGCAGGACGTCGTCTCTGTCCACAGACCAATCTAGAGATGAGTTATCTCCCAATATACTTTCATGGAGAACCAAACCTTCAGGATCTGAAAACTGCCTACTCTTCACATTCTCAAGAAGGGAAAAGGTAACTGTTAAGGCTGAGAGGTAAGACTGCTCGTGACTGTCATGAAACTCTAGATGAAGCTCAGAAAAGAGGGCCATTAACTTCCATTCATCACTGAATTCCTGTACGACCTGCGTTTGAGTTTTCCGACTCAATGCATCAACGACCACATTGCCCTTTCTAGGCGTATACGCAAGCTCAAAATCAAAGGATTGCAGATATTCGACCCATCTTCGTTGTCCGAGGTTCAAGTCACGCTGAGAAAAGATATACTTGAGACTTTTGTGATCTGTATACACCACAAAGCACTCACCTAACAGATAATGTCTCCAACAACGTAAGACATGGACAACTGCTGCTAGCTCGGGGTCGTGCGTCGGGTAATTTCTCTCGTGAGGCCTCAACTGCCGAGATCCCTACACAACGACTTTGTCTTCCTGCATCAACACTGCTCCTAGGCCAATGCCTGATGCATCGCAGAAGACGATATAACATTTACCAAGTTCTGGAAGAATCAAAATAGGTGCCGAGACAAGCCTCCCTTTCACCTCCTGGAAGGCTTTCTCGCATGCTTCTGACCACAAGAACTTAACACTCTTCTTTGTAAGTCCAGTAAGAGGTGAAGCAAGACGTGAAGCAAGACGAGAGAAGTCCTGTATGAAACGCCTGTAATATCCAATGAGGCCCAAGAAACTCCTGATATCAAACACGTTCTTGAGCTGCTCTCAGGAAACTACAACACTAACCTTTTCAGGGTTAACGAATACTCCTGATTCTGAAATAATATGACCCAAGAAGTGGACCTTGCCGATCTAGAAGTCACATTTAGCAAGCTTGACATAAAGCTGATGCTCTCTCAGTGTACTCAGCACGATCTTAAGATGTTTGACATACGAGTGCGAGAATACACCAAGATGTCGTCCACAAAGACCACGACAAAAGAGTCCAAATATGGGTGAAAAATCCTATTTATCAAAGCCATGAAAACGGCAGGTGTGTTCGTAAGACTGAACGACATAACAAGATACTCATACAAACCATACCTGCTACGGAAAGCTGTACGAGTTATGTCTGATGGTCTGACTCGCACCTGATGATAACCCGACCTCAGGTCGATCTTAGAGAAAACCTTTGCTCGGAGCTGGTCAAAGAGATCATCTATTCAAGGAAGTGGATACCGGTTCTTGACCGTAAACTGGTTCAACCTTCTATAATCCACGCATAAACGGAGAGTCCCATCCGCCTTCTTAGCGAAAAGCACAGGTGAACCCCAATAGGATGTACTGGGTCGTATAAAGCCTTTGGCCTCTAAGTCCATTATCTGCCGCTTGAGCTCCTGAAGCTAATTAGGTGTCATCCTGTATGGAGGAATGGACACTGGAGCTGCTCCTGGAACAGACTCAATTATAAACTCTAACTCTCTCTCAGGAGGTAAGCTAGAAAAGTTATCAAGAAAGACATCCCTAAAAGGATCAACTACTGGAGGGAAATTAGTTTGAAACAAACCTTGATCCTCCATGAAAAGATTTGCAATCTGAGCGGTCACTTCACCTAGCCCATGATGCTTCGGTCCCGCTCTCCCAGCCTGGACATCCCACTCGCCTTTGAAAAGATAATTGCTGCCTTCTGGTGATGTAAAAGAAACTCTTCGACGATAACAGTCTACAAAGGCGTGATAGTGGACCAACTAGTCCATCCTGAGAATGACATCTAAGCCCGTCATCTCGAGAACAAAGAGATTCCACAAGAAAGGGTAACTGCCAACCTCAAGGGGACAGTCCCTGCACTGGCGTATGCCCTTCGTCTGTATTCCCAACGATGTATCGAAGGTCATTACACCATAGTGATACTGTATCTCTAGTTTGAGATTTTCCACGATAGATACAAAAATAAAAGAGTTTGAAACACCTGTATCAAACAAAGCAGAGACAATAATAAGGGGTACTAGAATAATACCTCGTACTGTAGATGGTCTCGCAGCTTGATCCTCAGGTATCAGCTATATGGCATGCAACTGATCTGATCCACGGTCCTATGCAATAGATGGACTTCCACGATCATGACTGCTCTGCTGGCGCTGCTGGTGATCAGGGATCAGACTACCACGACCATGACCTCCTCGGCCAGACCTGTTGGTGCTACTCCAACTCCCCGCCTGACGCGACGTAAAAGAACACACTCCTGAAGGTGGAGCTGCCACATATCCTTTTCCACTCAAACTTGGTGGAAAGGTCTTGTAAAAGCGCTGAAGATGACCCATACAGCCGCTAGCCCAACACTCCATAGAGTCTCTGTCACATTGGGGCTTCTTATGCCCTGACCTTCCACACTGATGACACACTATAGAGCTATCAAACTGGATACTCTAGCTGCCACTACACTGATGAAAAACCTCAAGGGAACGTTTCCTGCCACCGAAAGAGCTACGGTCTGCCGCGACACTAATCCTTTAAAATCGGTACTTGTGCCGTCCCTCAGGTTACGCTCAGTGATAAGGGCCTGATCTACTATTGCAGAAAAGGTAGGAAGACGAAAAACATTTACCTGGGTTCAGATGGCGTATTGGAGCCCATCTTCAAAACGTCTCGCACACGAAAGCTCATCACCGATTAGAAGTGGTGCAAAGCGCTGTAAATCAGTGAAACATGTTGAATATTCCGTAACTGACATAGTACCCTGCTCGAGATGCATGAACTCTCTGGCTCTGTCAGCTCTCAATGACTGAGGAAAGAACTGATCATAGAAGATAGTCTGGAAGTCAGCCCATAACATGCCCTGATAACGTCCGGCCTGGGTAAAGACATCCCACCAACATTTGGCCAAATCCCAAAGCATGTATGTAGCGAGCTTGACTCTCCGCTCTGGAGGCGTTTCCAGATGTTCAAAGATAGACAACACGACCTCTAGCCAAGACTCAACAGCTTGAGATTCGCCATCCCCTGAAAAAGTAGGAGGATGCTCCTGCTGGAACTCGTGGGTCAGATCAGCCATCGTAGGTGTAGCCCGTGGAGCACCATGCATGGTCTGCATGAGACGTAATAAACTATCTTGGACTTGGGCATCAGTGCCCGGATTAGGCACAACAGGTGGTGCCTCAAGTGGCACTCCTGAAAGTAAGACTGGCGGCTTAGGGCCCACCATGTCTGGAGCATGGTCATCTCCACCCTCCTGGCGAACGACACGAGGACGTCGTGGCGACATTGGTCTATAAATGCCAAACACACACCATAGAACAAGCTTAGAAGCAAGGAGATAACATCACTAGCAGAAAAAGATCGTAAAAAAACTCACTACCCAAGACATACTACCCAAACTACCCTCTTAGACGACTATGTATCGGTAAGTGCTCAAGTATAAGTTTTATGTCATTTTATAGTTAATTCTTAAGTTCAATCCTTTACTTTTCATAAATACGACAATGCAGGATAAAGATGTGCAACCAATTCATTTTTGATTTTAGGATTCACTTTATAGTGGATAGTTATTTCCAATGAATCAGTGCCCATACACCTATCACCAGAAACGACACCCATTTGCTTATAGCATAATGGCTTGACTCGGTAAATTGCTCATCCCAACCCATGAGGGCCTATACACCTCATGAATTGAGACATACAATCACTCAATCGAAGCCAAAGTAATACAAGTACAAACAACTATCACAACATCACTCATCAGTTACAGACATATCAAGCAATGCAAAGCAGTGAAATACACTTATATGGTATGACAATATGCATGACATGTGAATTCTAGATGCTTATAATGATGCATGTTACAATGCTCATTGCCCTCATATCATCGGGCTAATGATGAAATAAATTCTGAACTAGAGTAAAAATCAACAACACCACATAACATGTGCGTCACCCAATGGTGAAATAATATCAACTGTAATAGGCAAAATAGACCAACAATTGCATTTTGGGTAACTTGGATTTTACCTCGAACATGGGTTCGCGACGCCCAAGCACGACTTATGACTAAGTCCCAAGTGTTCCTATTCCCCAATCTATTGTCTCCAAATAATAAAGCAAAAAAAGAACCACCTTTGATACCACTTTGTGACGACCCAGATCTGGATGCCACTTAACGGGTGCCCCCCGAGCCTGGTGGACCATATGGTCTCAAGCGCATCTTCCCGAACGTCAGAGGCTGCCGACTAGCAATGAAGGCCTAGAGTGTGTCTGTGAGAAGACTATGCCCTCATTAGCAGAGTGTTGCACAACGGAGGGAATATAATGGAATAGTAAACAACATAAGCAATATAAATAAATAGCGGAAGCAAACTGATGCAATAGATAAACAAGAATAACAATAACTGTATCAACTGGAACAATGATGAGGTAATGTCATGTCACTAGAAAACTGGAAAGCATGGATACAAGACAAAAGGAATAACATGTTACACAAGGTAAAAGAAAACAAAGTCTACTCCAAGCATCATGAGATCCTACTCGGTCATCTGCTATCAAGCTCCATCCTATCAGCACACAATCAAGTATTGGAAGCTGCATGCTTCCCTTTGTCAATACCTGCAACCATGTAATCTACTCTGGGTACAAAAAGGCGCCCGAAGAGGGTGTGAGATAAATCTCAGTGGGCCACCACCAACGATGTTTATAACATCGGTTGGTGTCTGAACATGTAACCAGTTCATTTTTAATTAAGCAATTACCATTTAATGTTAATAGGTCACGTGAGGCGTAGAAAACACTGACATCACCTCATGACAATATAAGTAGTGACAGTCCTAAGACGTAACATGACAACCAGACAATGATATTCAGTGAGGGAGTTCCAGGGTAATAACCATGGTAACGTAGATCTCACGAAACGCTAACTCAGTAGTATCTGAGTCTAGCTAAGAGGTAAGAGTGTAATCCAAGGAGCGTAATTCAAGACATTCCACAATAAGGCGCCTATCGAGTTCAAGGTGATCGACCAAGGTAAAACGAGGCTAAGCAAAGACAGTGCCCTATGAGCTTTCACCATGGCACCTACTAGTCAATGCTATATCCAAGGAGTGTATCTAAGGTATCCTATAATAATGAAAGGAACCCAACGGTAGAATACCGGGCATCCAAGGAATAGACAAGAACCTGAGTCTAGGTGGGTATCAACCTAAGCAAACTGTATCCTTGTATCTGAGGTATCCTATAATAATGAAAGGAACCCAACGGTAGAATACCGGGCATCCAAGGAATAAACAAGAACCAGAGTCTAGGTGGGTATCAACCTAAGCAAACTGTATCCTTGAATCAGAATGGGGTTCCCGAGACCCAAAATATTCTTCTCTCAGAATCCAAGACGAGCTTGAGTCAGTCCATTCCTATTTGATACTATAATCATGTAATAATTCATTTGGTTCAAGTCTTGCCTTCCATTAATGTGGACATGTCAAGTAGAGTTGAAACCATTTAATCAAGTCTTAGTTAGCCATTAAGACTTATTCAATTATTGAGGTTCACTTCGCTACCTTCAATCAACGTGGAAAGGGGTGCTAAGGACATGTAACCTTTATTCGATCTCTTTTTATTAAGACCAAGTTATATACGTAGTATACTTACCATTTCACATTTCACATTTCACTTTTAATAACCATTTGGAAGCACTTACCTTAGGCGGGTCAAGTGGTGAGCATACATGGTACACGTCGTTATGCAATTCTTAGTGATAACAAGTCATTTATGATATGGAGACTCACCTTTAGAAAGGTCAAGCAAAGACACACCTGAACGATGACTCAAATACGCTGAAACACTAAAAACCCAATTATGGCATAACCTTTGACATGAGGCGGATTAAGTTGTGGGTGAAGAGCATAACCACACGATTCTAACAAGTATAATCATGACATGTTAATTTAAGAAATAATTTCCAACGAAACTGGTGGGCCCCACACGAACATTCCAAAAACAATGTACTTTAGGGATGAGTTATAGACCACCCTCCTTAGGGTTGTACGATCCTTCTCCTCCGGTATCAGCCCTTGATTTGCCTCTGATCAGAGTAGATCTAAGAAAAGGTGAAAAACACTCACATGGTGATATCTAGGTCGGGAGTGAAAGAGAAGAAAAATGGTTAAAGAGGACTTGAGTACTTATCGTTGCGCATCCAACGTGATGAACATAAGCTCGATCTAATGCCACTGAGAAAGAGGCCTAGAGGGCCACACACTAAGTGTATCCAGAATCTCAGTTAAATAATTTATTATTTAACAAATTGAATAAATATTATTCCCGGTTGTGGTTTAATAATTATTCAGGTATGCATGATCGCATTTTATTTATTTATGAATAATACAGTTAGATTTATTTATTTATTTAATAAATAAAGAGTCGTTATTCAAGGTCTGATAACTATTTCAGAGGATGGACGGACCGAGTTAAAGGGTCCAGTGAGAAAATAATATTAAATATTATTTGATTAAAATAATATTTAATTGTAACTTGCAAGCTAAACACATGTCATGAAAATAATTGTATTGCTGTTATTATTTGATATGGGAGTTTCACATGAAATAATAAAATAAGTAACGACACTTGTGCTAATTTTTTATTATTACCTAGTAAATTAAATTCTTGGTTACATATTATTCTCTTATTAGCCAATGGGGCAACCCATAGGCTATAGAGCCAATTTTGGTTGTGCACAACATTTTGGAGGAAAATCTCTCAAGCCTGAGAGCTCCTTTTTTTTCTAAGAACGCTCTCAAGAATGAGAACGACCATCCTCCATCGGATTAGAGAACGTTTTGGAAGCGACTCTCAAGGCGATCGAGGGCGGACGACGCAAGCGCAAGGACCTTCCGTGCTAACACCTGAAGACTCCTTCGACGACGTTCAGAGAATCACGGAACACGTGTCAATTACCGCTAGAGGAAATCTACTCTTGATCTCTACAAAGCAACGAACAGCTCACCACAGATCTTGACCAGACACATCAACGAAGAAAGAAAACCTTAGAGGTATTTCTTTAATTTAATTAAATTAATTATAAACAAAATATGTTGATAATCTCTATGGGTTTCAGACCTCTTCTTTATCTAAATCTTTGATTTTATTCTGTGGATACTGACGTTCATTGTCGTATTGATCTCGAAATAGTCATTGATCACGGTAAAATTTATAGCTGGGCGCCGACCCAACCGCGCTTCTGCTGCGCCCAGAACCTAAGTGGCATCAGAGGGGTCATATTTTCGTTTATAATTATTTAAATAATTCGTTGATGATTTATGTTTTAATAATTCAGTTTGTCAATTCATGTTTAATCGTTCTTGTAATCTGAATTTCGAGATCTGTTCTTCCTCTTTCGTTTCTTGCAGATATAATAAAAACGAATAATTTGATGATTAAAATTAAATCGATGATATCATCTGGAGGCGCCGACGATTCTGTCCAGGTAACACGACAGTACATGCTGTGTATTCAGAGTTACACGCCGTGTAATCTACCACACACGACGTGTAATCCGGATCACACATAGTGTAGTTGTGTTCAGTGCATTGGGAGTAATTCAACAATTACTCAAGCCGTGAGCATTAATGACACACGATGTAGTTAATTCTTACACCGTGTAGTCCCTTCAGGTCAGGGTCAAGTTGTGTATCTCATACACGGCTTGCCCGACTGGTGACCGTGTAACGCGGAGTCTACACGACGTGCGGCCCACTGGACACGCCGTGTACTCCGAAGATTTTCGAAGTACACCTCACATGCTATTTCCCCAGGCGTGTACTTCGGATGAATGGTGAGGAGGGTACACGCTGTGTAGTCGGATCTACACTCAGTGTACGTTTTCCAGATTATGCAAATTTAAAAATTTATCATTATATTATGTAACCCTTGAGACATGTACCTTTGTGTGAGCATAAAGCTGAGACACAACATGTGATAGGTGTTTGATATATATATATATATATGTTTAATTAACATCTGCGTAATGTTCAAAGATCCGCACATCATGTATGAGTTGTATTACAATTATAATTCTGCGTGCATGCTACATGTCACAAAGAATAAAGTGTATACAAGTATAATATTTAGACGGGTATTTACCAGGTTGCCTCCAAGGTACAAGTTATGTACATAGTTAATTTTAAATGAATTTATTAATTTGTTTAAAATTATAATGGATGAGAATTTCAAGGAAATTTAGAAAAAGGATTAAGATAAAATGATTGATTAATTAAAGATAATAATTAATCGATTCGAGCGTGATTTATCTTAATAAGAATGATTAAAGAATTGAATGCTAGTTTTATTAAATGCGTAATTCTTTGCATGTTTGTGGATGATCATGAGGTAGACCATACCTTTGTATGTGATTGTTTTCCTTTTAATTTATTTGTTAAATTAAAATTGTTGGTCTTCATGCCTTCTGCTCATTAATATGTTTGGTCTGCGTGCCCATGGTTTCTTTTATGTAAACCTCCTTTTACCCCTCACTTGCGTGTGAGTTAAAAAACATATGTAATGGATGAAGCTCCCAAGCTAGTTAGGAGCTGAGGCGAAACCAATCCAAGGAGATATAAAGGTGGACATGTGAAAAGCTGTAAACACGAACCTTAAAAGGTTCAAGGTGTTTCTCTCATAGGTCAGGGTTAGTTTATCAACTGCTAGATAAACTAACCATTAGAAAAGCTCATGATCATACCCTTTATTTTATTTCTGTCAATAGCATGATTATTCATTATGGATGTATTATCGCGATCACATAATTAAATGAATTAACAAGCATGCAAGGCGAAACTAAAAGAAAATGGTTTATGCGTAAATATTATCAAGACATGGTTAATTACTTAAGTATATCTCACTTAATATTAACAAGCATGTGAAAAGATAATAAAAGACGATTTACGCATAAAGGATAAAATCACTCAATAAAATATTAAGTCGGTATAACATTCCATTACTTTGGTTAGAATCGAACCAATAGTTCAAAGTACTTGACCAGGTAAAGTTGGGGTGCTTTCAATTATTAGGGAATTTTAATTTGAGATTTTGGGTTGACTTAACTTGGTTTACATCAAGAGTTGACTGCCAAAACATGACTTGGTGTAATTGAGAGGCAAGAGTTGAGGAAATCTAAAATAATGACTTCAGGATTGGAGAGTCCACTCAACAGATCAAGGAGTTACGAGTTAATGTAGTTGACATTTGGAATGCCTACTTAAAATCATTCAAGTTGTTTGACCAACCAAAGTTGGGGTGATGAGAATGAATTATGGATCTTTGCCACCAGAATATCCAAGCAACATGATATTTCGAAGCCAATAGCGAGGGATATTGAGTTCCGATAAAATAGTGGGAGACCAATGAATATTTATTTATTTATTTGTCTTAATTTTATCAGATAAAGTGCTAAAACTCTATTCATTTTATTTTTAGAAATGACATTAAAAATCACATCAAACATATCGTTGCGATCCATACTCGAGATGGAAAACCTTCTCACCGACACTAATTTCTAGGAGTGACAAATGCGTGTTCGGGTCATCCTTCGCCATGAAAGGAAACTATATGTGCTGGAAGAACCTTTACCAGTTGCGCCTGGGAATGATGCGAGTGATGATGAACTCTCCATGTACGAGAAACATCTGAATGATGCTACAAATGTTTAGGGTCTCCTATCATCCATGACCAATGAGCTCTTGAAGCAACATGAGGAAATGAATGCTTATAACATGATGTCTCACCTTCGGGATCTCTATCAAGAGAAGACAAGACAAGAGAGGTATGAGATCTCCAACGCTTTGTTCACTACTAAGCTTGGAGAGTCTGCGTCAGCTGGACCACATGCAATCAAGCTTATTGGCTACATTGAACGTCCAAACATCTTAGGGATTAAATTTTCAGATGAGTTGCGTACAGATCTCATACTATCATCATTGTCCAAGGCTTTCTCCAGTTTTATTGTGAATTATAATATGAGTAATAATGAGAAGAGTTTATCAGAACTTCTGACCCTGATTCGCCAAGTGGATAAGAACATGAAGCGTGACAAACCCGCAGTCCTTATGGTGAATAGGAAGAGGAAGAACAAGACAAAGAGGCCTAAGATTTATAAACAGTTTAAAGCTCTCGAGCACCGTTCGACCAAGAAGAAGAAGATCCAAAGGCAGAGCAAGGAAAAAACAGTATGCTTTGCATGTGGCAAGTCAGACCACTGGAAGATGAACTACACCCAGAGGCAAGGGGAAACCAAAGGTGTGTTCGTTATCGAGTGCAATCTTTCCATTTTTACACATTGTGTATTAGATACCACTTGTGATGCTCACATCTGTATTCAAATGCAGGAACCAAGTAGATTTTGGAAAATTGCCAGAGGAGAGGTGGATCTGCGAGCTGCCAATGATTTGAGACTGGCTGCTCTTGCCATTGGTGACTACCACCTTTAGTTGTCGACCGAGATGATTTTGGTTTTACGAGACTGTTATTATGTACCAAGTGTTACCAAGAACATAATTTCTGTATCGAGTTTAGATGCAAATGGACTTACTTTCAAGTTCAGAAATAAATGTTGTTTCTTTTATAAGTACAACATATGTTATGGTATGACACATTTAAATAACGGTCTGTACATATTAAATTGTGAAAACCAAGTGTTGGTAATCGACAACGAATCAAGTTCACATGACTTATATAACACCCAGTTGTGACATCACTGCCTTGGTCATGTAAACAAGAAGCACCTGAAAAAGCTATGTCAAGATGGTTATTTAGAATCTTCTGAGCTAAAACCACTTGATAGATGTCACGTTTGTTTACAAGGAAAACTGACCAAACCACCATTTGGTGGACATGGTGAAAGGGCTACAGAGCTTCTAGGATTGGTACACACTGATGTGTGTGAAACATTTCCAGTAGAAGCTAGAGGTGGATATTTTTACTTCATAACTTTTACTGATGACTTGAGTAGATATGAATATATTTACTTGATGAGGTATAAGTCCGAGTCCTTTGAGAAATTCAAGAATGAAGTAGAGAATCAGCTTGGTAAGAAGATAAAGAAGCTTCGATCAGATCGAGGTGGATAATATTTTAACCAAGAGTTCATCGACCTTTTATGGGAGTTTGAGATTCTATCTCAACTCACTCCACCTAATACACCACAGTGGAATGGTGTTAGTGAAATGAGGAACCGTACCTTGTTGGACATGGTAAGGTCGATGATGAGTAATGCAAATCTTGCATTATCCTTTTGGAGATATGCATTACAAACTGTGACACACATTAAACTGAGTACCAACTAAGGTGACAAACAGAATCCCCTTCGAGTTATGGAGTGAAAAGAAACTCGTTTTGTCGTATACACATGTATGAGGATGCGAAGCTTTTGTTAAGCCTTTCTCAGGCAACAAACTAGCATCTTGGGGCACAAGATGTATCTTTATAGGGTATCTCAAGGAAACAAAGAGATACTACCTATACAACCCCTCAGACAAGAAAGTGAATGTTGCCAGACATACCGTCTTTCTTGAGAGCACTTCCTCAAAAAGGATAGTGGGGGAAAGATTGATTTCGATGAAGTTGATTCTCAAGATACATAGGAGTTGGTACAGGAACAAGTTCCACAGGTCCCCGTGGAAGTAGTTCCTGAAACACAAGTACTGTATAGGAGTGTAAGAGAGGTAAGGGAACCAGAAAGATATGATTTCTTGTCACCGATGATGGTGACTCATTATTGTTAGACAATGATGAACCTCTCTCCTACAAGGAGGCAGTAGAGAGCTCAGAAGCTGCAAGATGGCTAGAAACTATAAATTATGAGATTGATTCTATGTATCAGAACCAAGTTTGAGTTCTGGTCGATGCGTCGGTTGATGTAAAGCCTGTTTGATGTAAATGGGTATTCAAGAGGAAACGAGACATGGAAGGTTAAATAAGTATCTATAAAGCAAGGCTAGTGGCTAAAAGTTTTAAACGTTAAAGAATTGACTATGATGAATTTTTTTTGCCAGTTGCCATGTTTTAATCAATCAGAATCATACTTGCCATAACAGCTTACCATGACTATGAGATTTGGCAGATGAATGTCAAAACTGCTTTCCTTAACAAGAACCTTCTGTAATATGTCTATATGATACAACCAGTAGGGTTTGTGACACCAGGTGATTCAAAAAGGGTTTGCAAGTTGCAGAGATCCATTTATGGATTGAAGCAAGCATCCAGGTCATGAAATATTTGATTTGATGAAGCCATAAGGGAATTTGGTTTCATTAAGAATGAATGTGAGCCATGTGTTTATAAAAGGTTTAATGAGAATACAGTCGTTATCCTAGTAGAATATGTTGACGACATTTTACTTATTGGAAACTATATACTAGTCTTACAATCAGTTAAGAACTGGTTGAACAAGTGATTCTCTATGAAAGATTTAGGCGAAACAACTTATATTCTAGGGATCAAGATCATTCGTGATAGATCCAAAAAGCTGCTTGGGTTAAGTCAGACTACATACATTGACTAGATACTAACGAGATTTAGTATGGAACAATCCAAGAGGGGATTGGTTCCAGTGTCACATGACATACATCTTTCTAAGAAAATGTGTTTCCAGACACAATAGGAGAAAGAATAAGTAAGATCTCATATGCTTCAGCGATAAGATCAATCATGTATGTCATGCTATGTACTAGACATGATGTTTCCTATGAACTGAGCATGGTAGACATATATCAAGCAGATCCAAGAGAACAACACTGGACTGCTGTTAATGCTATCCTTAAGTATCTGAGAAGAACTAAGGATATGTTCCTGATATATGGAGGAGACGTAGAACTTGTCATCAGATGGTATGCTGATACTGGTTTTCAGACAGACTAGAATGATCTAAAGTCGCAATCAGGATATGTTTTCTGTCTCAACGGAGGAGCTGTGAGCTGGAAGAGTTCAAAGCAGCCAGTTGTCGTTGATTATACATCGGAGTTTGAATATATAGCGACTTCTGATGCAATTAAGGAAGCTGATAATGGTTTTCAGACAGATCAGAATGATCTAAAGTTACAATCAGGATATGTTTTCTGTCTCAACGGAGGAGTTGTGAGATGAAAGAGTTCAAAACAGCCAGTTGTCGCTGATTATACATCGGAGTTTGAATATATAACGACTTCTGATGCAACCAAGGAAGCTGTCTGGATTCAGAACTTTGTCCAGGAGCTTGATGTAGTGCCTAGCAGTAGAGACCTGAGACCCTATCACATTGTATTGTGATAATACTACAGCGGTGACTCTTGCAAAGGAGTCAAGGTCGCATCAACGGACAAAGCACATTTTCCAGAAGTATCATCTCTTAAGGGATTTTCATTAGAGGGGTGAAGTTGCAGTGAACAGAATGTTCACGGAGGAGAACGTGACAGACCCCTTGACTAAAGACCTATCTCAGCAGAAGCATGAACATCACGTGAGCTAGCCGACTGAAGGTTGTTAGCAATTGACTCTAGTGCAAGTGAGAGTCGGTGTCCTAGAACCAACTTCTTTGTACTTTATGATAAACTTATATTCATGGTTTTGAATATTAATAAATTCCTTATGATATCGTGATTATTTTTCTGCGTAACATAGCATGTGATAATGTTCCAAGAGTAGTTGTCGCACTAAAAGGTCATAGCAGTTCCCCGTTATGATGAGAACCCAAAAGTGTCATGACACTATTCTTGAATAAATGTTCTATGGCCGGATAATATCATTTGAAGTGACACAAATGATATAGACTATCAAGGGTGGAGACTCATAGGACTTTGAGACACCTTCTCACGGTGTATGCCTCTCGTATTATCCAGTACGATATTATGAGAACGAGACCCGACAGTAAAAAATCCATATTATAAGTTTCATTGGATGTTTCTATCTGCGGACGTGTGTAATGATTCTTAAACTTTAAGATTATTATTAATGGATATTATGAGTCACACACTTTGATGTAGTGATGAAAACTGTGACAACATATGCTCGCGACGAGGTGTGATACGTTGGGTACGTCACGAGTAATATTGCATTAATGAATAATGCGAGAAAGGATTTATCCATTCTGTTCATTGACGAAAGTAAATATCTCAGGCCATTTGATGGAAATAATATAGCCTAAATAAATCCATGATCATGATGTTCGCTAGGCAAGTTTTATTTTCGAAAAGTCAAAGAACGAGTTATCGAGAATATAAGTTGATGACACTAGCATGCAACCTGCTCGATTGGAGATATTGTGATAAAAAAGATTATATTACACGACAAACGTTCGTATGAGGTGGCATGTCGTTGCGACATTAACTTCTTTCTCTATGAGTGCCTTGACGTGTTACTAGACGCTAACCTTGTGTAACACCCTGAGATTTTATGAAAAATATTCCTTTTAATTTCATTAATGTCTTGTGTTGTACGCTACACCAAAAGGAGCTTGCACAACACGCATCCTTGACTTGTCTTGCATTACACGCAATCGCAACCTTCATCGATAGCGTGTGTAGTACGCAATAACGAGTTTCACTAAACAACAATATGCTATTAAAATATTATTAAAACTAGCCGTTATGAATAGTAATAATCACTTTTTGAAATTTTGTAAATTTTATTTTTCAAAATGGACTTCATTTTTGGATTCGGAATATCGAAATTAGCTTAGGGTGAAATTTCGGTACTTTTCGGATAACTTTCATTTTTTGATGAATGGTGAAAATTACTAAATTTTAATTAAAAACAACCTTTTTAATCGAAATAATTAATAGTGATAAATTATTAATTTGAGTGGTTTTAAAGTATATTTAGAATATATTTTTACAATTTAATACAATGTTGGTAATTGGATGTAATTTCACATTTAAACCAGACATAAACAAGTGTCAATCTTTTGGTAGTTATTATCTCTTAAGAACACGCTATTTGTTTTGACGACGAGATTTAATTTTTAAATTAATTAATACGACTGATATGTTTTGAATTTGGTAAAATATACATCATTTTTGAGTTCATAACATCAAATATAGCTTAGGCCTAATTTTTGGTATTTTTCTGGAAACTTTCATTTTTTGATTAATAGTGAAACCGCTAAGTGCTAGTTAAAAAAAATGAATTTTTCATAAAACTTAATTTTACCGCTTTTGTGAGTGGAATTTCAAAAATTCGAGAGACACGGTTGATGTCAGTAAGTAAAATGTGGTTCAATGAGATGAAAATAATTTTTGGTGAATGGTAACTTTTTATTTTTTTTACCACACGGTTAAAAGTAAATAGGTTAATTAAAGGTAAAAATGATATTATTATTACCTTAACATATGTCCTAATTCTATTGGATAAGTGTAATTCGACCAAAAACAACCTTAGGAATAAAATATGACCATTTAGGCCCACTTGGATTAGATTAGGACATTTATTATTAATTTATTTAAAGAAGGGTTAAAATAGTTAAAATCAAAGTTTAATAAGTAAATCATTTTTAATATAGGGTTATACATAAGATAAATTTGACTATAAATATTCATTATAAAGCTAAAAAGATTTCCTACATAATGGTATTTTATTTGTAATTTTTGGACATTAAATAATTTAATTTATTTATGACACAAAGATGATGCAGTAATTATCGTATTAATAAAATATTGACATAATTGATGTTATAAATACCAAAATAAATGTAATTTGAGACTTTTTTATGAATTCCACTAATTTTCTAGGTTAATATGACATGTTAGTATTGATTTAATTAACTTTTTTCGAACTAATAATTCTGTTATGATTTTCACAAAAATCAATTACTAAATAGTGTCAAAATTGACATAAAATAGTTTTTAAAACAAATATTATATTATTAATTGTTATTTTATTCCTAAAAATCTAAGGTTCGACCAAATGACTTAGATAAGGTTATATATATTAATAATAAACAACTTGGGGTTCGTTTGACTTGTTATAGTAAGTTTATTAACCTTATAGTATAAGAACACAAGAAGACACGGTAAAAGTAAAATTATTTAACTTAATGTTAAATCTAAATGTTAAGGTTAAAATAGGAACCTAAACTTGTCCAAATTCTATTGGATGAGAGGATTTCGACCCATCCTCACCTTAGATTCGAAATAAATCAATTTGGAGCTATTTAAAACCGAATTTGGCTTTATAATAAAATAATATTTTTAGTTATTCCAAAGGTGCCCCTCTCCTCCCTTATAAAAGGGCACCTCCTCCCTCTCTTCTTCACACCACTTTGAGCCTTCAAGCTCGGCCAACCCTGCCAAATTCTCTTCTCCACTTCCCTAGCGACATCCTAGAGGTTTTGGTCTTCTTCAAAGATCAATTTTAGTGCCCTAAGAGGAGGACTCAAAGAGGTGCTTCAAAGAAGAGGTAATGTCCGTTACCGATTCTTTTAACTTTATTTCTTCTTCCACTTCTTCTTCTTAGGTTGTTTCATTATGAAGTAATAACATTAGTATCACTCATATACTGATATGTTATTATAAGTATGAAACAACCCTATTTCACCATCTATCCATCCTACGGAAAATGAAATCACCGCGCGTGCGTACGTACGGAATACCGTCTCCACGCCGTGGTGTTATCTATTTTCCACCACCACCTTACTTGGATGAGTATAATGGTGTACATAATAGCTATATATGATTATTGTAAAGTGATATTGATTCTGAAATAGTATACATACACTCCAATACAATTCCACGATCATGAGAACGATATCATCGTTCGTGCGTACGTACGGACTACCATCTCCACGACGCGATGAGATTCATTCTCCACGTTAACCATTAATGAATGATTATAAAGTATATATAATAAGTAATCATGAAATATATGACATAATAATGATACTGGATTTATGTGTATATATATGTATGTCATCTACTTAATTCCATTCAACTCAATAAGGAAACGAAAACAACGTTCATGCGTACGTACGACCTACCGTCTCCATTAACGGTGTATTTCTTTCCATTTACTGATCTATTATATATATGTATATTTTGAATATACATTATATATAAATCATGTTTTATATTATGGAATTAAGTAATCATGATCTAAGTAATCATATGAATAATTACAAGTCAAAACACGGACGACAAATGAAACGATTTTACCCAAAATGCTCTTTAACATGGAATTTACCAAAGAACGAGTAAAATAAAGTCATAAGTGAACCATATATGATATCATAACAATTAGTATGATTCTGGAATAAGTCATTGACATTATTTAAATCATTATACAGGAGGTTCAGACACTTACGAAGCAAATCAGACCTAAGGTAAGGGAAATATCACAATCTCATTTTTATCCGAGATTGTTTATACTTTGGTATTTACTGGGGTGTATTTTATCATCCACATCCATGTTTCCTCATTATGTAATATTATTTTCATCCACCTACAATTGTTTAAATCCAATTTTACCCTTCGGTGAGTTTTTAGTAAAAGATATGAAAGGAATCTTTTGTCGTTTTTCGTACGAGGTACTTTTTGACTTTTCCGACAAAAGTACGAGAAAAATGTTTTTTTAACTTATACGGCATAAATGAATTTTTAAAACATTATTTCCAAGAAGCTTACTTTACAAGTTTTCATGTTTATTTTAATCAACTTCTTTTAGTTTAGAATTGTATGACATGTTAAGAAAGGAAAAGTGTTTTTGAAGTAGAAATGATATTTTCCTCAAGAATGGAGTTCAAGTGTTTTATCAAAATTATTTTCCATCTAAGATAATAAAGGGTTATATTTCTATCCCTATTATTGCATTGATTTTATTATGTTGTGATGGAATTATGTTTATGAATTCCTTTATCTTATATGAATTGTTTTATGATGTCACGATGTTTAAGATTTTTATTTTTATTACATGGGTTATGCTATGATGTATGGTTTATGATTTTGTGGCACACATAAGAATGATATCATTATGAGATGGGTGAGACCTATATCTCCCTCCAATGCATTGGGTAAAGATTTTATATATCATGAGATAGACATGGCTGGAACGACAGATTAAACCAGTTCAGTGAAACAGGACTGAAACGAAGAGTGAACTCGGTTCAGAAATGGACTTTGTCCACTAAGATAGTCTTGACAATGAGTCTTGACTAATAAGAAACGATTCTCTATGATTATGTGTGTATGCCACAAAGTTCCATGTTTTATGTTATGATTATTGGGATTACATTTCACTACTATGATTTATCCCATGTTATGATATTATGATCTCTTTTGCAGGTTAAGATTTCCAAAATGTTATGTTCTTATGAATATGATGTGATTGATATTTCTATTGTTTACCCTTACTGAGCATTTGAGCTCACCCTTTATGTTTTCTTTTCTCCAGGATATAAATAAAGATTTTAGGTAAAAAAAAGGGAAGATCTTTATGGGAGATGTTGAAGATCTTTTACCATGATTAGAAGATTATATTTCGAGTTTTCAAAGACACTAAACTATTACGGTACTTGTGTGTGTGTTTCTGTTATGTACTAAGTATTCCTCAAAAGTAATGTAATGTCCATGTACGTTAAGCTTCGGGTCTCTACAGTTGGTATCAGAAGAAAGGTTTAGTCAACATTTGGAAACTATGATGCGAAAATGTTTGTGAGATCCCTAGAGATATTTCTAAGGTATGTATAGGGATGTCCCTAAGGATAAGTGTACGTATAGGATATGGTCCTAGAACTACGGTAACAATCTTAGAATTTAACCTAAGATGTTAGATATTGAGGGTACTCCCCATTTACTATGTTGTTTTCCCAATCATGATTTTTGTCTCTCACACTATTCTTTTTGGGTTTTAGAAAATGGCTGGAAACAGGAAGATTCCTGATAATGGAGGATATGACGGACAATGGAATGATATTTTTCATGAGAAACCAAATGAAACGAGATTTGGAAGTTCAAACATCGTTATTATGCCTAATCAACAATCTCATAATATGATCAATAATCTCAACTTTGGTAAGTTTCCCGACTCAGATAATAAGAGAAAGATGAAGTTTCATGATGATCATAGAGGAAAAAAAAGTTCAATTTTCCTCATGTAAATCATGTGGGAAGAGTCATCGAGGAGATTGTTTCAAGGGAACAGGAAGATGCTTTGGGTGTGGAAAAGGACACAAAGCCAGTTAGTGCAAAAGAAAAGGTTCAGTTAACACCATGGATGAAGATAATGGTATTGCTACGACATCAACAATGGTTAAATGTTTTAAATGTGAAATGTACGGGTATTATGCAAACCAATGCCCTAAGGGAAAGTCTCATGAAGAGAATCAGTAAGGCCGTATGGGTAGTATTTATGTTGATGATGATGAAGAGACTACAAATGATACGTGAGATGAAAGAATTGTTGAAACTCGGTCAATGATTTAAGAAGGTAGTGGAATGATTACATGTTTATCAAGTGTAATGTTGTATAAGTAATCTCATGGTACTATGGAATAAAGAGACATCTAAGGATTGTTACAATGTTGTCTTTCCTTGAGTTTTGAAAGTGTATGATTAATGGTACCAGTATCCATTAAAGGTTATTCAGATATTTTTGGAATATAGATGATATGCACATAATGAAGGGATAAGGAGAAAATTAAATGTTTGATAGTATTCATGAGCTCATGACTGATATAAGGAGAAGGTTTTATCATGGTTTGAGTATATAGAATTTTTGGATTTTGGTATGTGGAAAGAGTTAACTTTTGACAGCATTCATGTTTTCACTAAGGTTTAATGGGTATTCATTTTTCAAGAGAATACATGATTAAGGTATTCACATGATTGGAATGTGACCAACAAGATATATGGGGGATAAATGATGGTATTCACATGCTTGGTTGATGACATTTCAAGTAATCGTTTTCTTTATACTATGAGCTTGAACCGAAGTATTTTAGATAAGTCTAAAGATTGGAATGGATTATGTTGGACATAAGTTAGTATTGTTTAAGGATAGAACTTTTTTTTGATGTTATAATAATGTAGTTTTAGAAAAAGGACAACCTGCAGGACGGGCGACAGCCCATCGCGTCGGACAAGTCTGTGGGAATCGAACCCACAACCGAAGTGTGACTGACCTTTATCGCCTACCACTGGCCTACAGGAAGTCCCTGTTTAGTAGAAACTAGTTTTATTATATTAAGCAGTATGATATATGAAGTATAAGTCCATTTTAGGAACTGTATATGTTTAATCTCATTATAGATGGACTTATGTAAGTTTTGATAACTTTTCTAACCTTTTATTTGAGACAGATGTAATGACCCATCATTCTATCACATGATCTGCTAACACATCATGAATGACAAATTCAACATCATTTCTTTAAGAGATGAAGTGGAAATTGTTCAAAGAACGACCAAAGGTGAGACTATACCAAAATCACGAAAGTATTTCTTATAATTCCAATTTCATCAACTTTTTAGGGAAATGATCTTGAAAACCAAAAATGTTGTCATAGTGCTCTTATATCTGATGAATCAGATGGTAACTTAGATCGTCACAAATTTATGGCTTTGTGATTGCTGGCTTTTCCATGGCCATGTTCTCTACCACTCTCCATCAGAACATGATGGTTAGATTTCTCTTCCATATCCATATTTTCACCTATGTGGAAACCCAGTGATTAGTTTATTTGGGTAACCGTTACGTTTCATACTTTTGTTTTTAAAGATTGGTTTTGGTATTCTTTTTTACGATATGAGTTTCTATTAAAGAAACTTTCGAGTAGTAAACCATTTATAACCCCAACGAATTTCGAGGGCGAAATTCATTTTAAGGGGGGTAGAATGTAACATCCCGAGATTTTATGAAAAATATTCTTTTTAATTTCATTAATGTCTTGTGTTGTACGCTACAACAAAAGGAGCTTGCACAACACGAATCCTTGACTTGCCTTGCATTACACGCAATCGCGACCTTCCTCGATAGCGTGTGTAGTACGCAATAACGAGTTTCACTAAACAACAATATGCTATTAAAATATTATTAAAAATAGCCGTTATGAATAGTAATAACCACTTTTGAAATTTTGTAAATTTTATTTTTCAAAATGGACTTCATTTTTGGATTCGGAATATCGAAATTAGCTTAGGTTGAAATTTTGGTACTTTTCGGATAACTTTCATTTTCTGATGAATAGTGAAAATTACTAAATTTTAATTAAAAACAACCTTTTTAATCGAAATAATTAATAGTGATAAATTATTAATTTGAGTGGTTTTAAAGTATATTTAGAACATATTTTTACAATTTAATACAATGTTGGTCATTGGATGTAATTTCAAATTTAAACCAGACATAAACAAGTGTCAATCTTTTGGTAGTTATTATCTCTTAAGAACACGCTATTTGTTTTGACGACGAGATTTAATTTTTAAATTAATTAATACAACTGATATGTTTTGAATTTGGTAAAATAGACATCATTTTTGAGTTCATAATATCAAATATAGCTTAGGCCTAATTTTTGGTATTTTTCTGGAAACATTCATTTTTTGATGAATAGTGAAACCACTAAGTGGTAGTTAAAAAAATGATTTTTTCATAAAACTTAATTTTACCGCTTCTGTGAGTGAAATTTCAAAAATCCGAGAGACACGGTTGATGTCAGTAAGTAAAATGCGGTTCAAAGAGATGAAAATAATTTTTGGTAAATAGTAACTTTTTACTTTTTTTTACCACGGTTAAAAGTAAATAGGGTAATTAAGGGTAAAAATGATATTATTATTACCCTAACACATGTCCTAATTTTATTGGATAAGTGTAATTCGACCAAAAACAACCTTAGGAATAAAATATGACCATTTAGGCCCACTTGGATTAGATTAGGACATTTATTATTAATTTATTTAAAGAAAGGTTAAAATAGTTAAAATTAAAGTTTAATAAGTAAATCATTTTTAATATAGGGTTATACATAAGATAAATTCGACTATAAACATTCATTAGAAAGCTAAAAAGATTTCCTACATAATGATATTTTGTATGTAATTTTTAGATATTAAATAATTTAATTTATTTATGACACAAAGATGATGCAGTAATTATCTTATTAATGAAATATTGACATAATTGATGTTATAAATACCAAAATAAAAGTAATTTGAGACTTTTTATGAATTCCACTAATTTTCTAGGTTAATATGACATGTTAGTATTGATTTAATTAACTTTTTTCGAACTAATCATTCTGTTATGATTTTCACAAAAATCAATTACTAAATAGTGTCAAAATTGACGTAAAATAGTTTTTAAAACAAATATTATATTATTAATTGTTATTTTATTTCTAAAAATCTAAGGTTCGACCAAATGACTTAGATAAGGTTATATATATTAATAATAAACAACTTGGGGTTCGTTTGACTTGTTATAGTAAGTTTATTAACCTTATAGTATAAGAACAGAAGAAGACACGGTAAAAGTAAAATTATTTAACTTAATGTTAAATCTAAATGATAAGGTTAAAATAGGAACCTAAACTTGTCAAAATTCTATTGGATGAGAGGATTTCGACCCATCCTCACCTTAGCTTCGAAATAAATCAATTTGGAGCTATTTAAAACCGATTTTGGCTTTATAATAAAATAATATTTTTTGTTATTCCAAAGGTTCCCCTCTCCTCCCTTATAAAAGGGAACCTTCTCCCTCTCTTCCTCACACCACTTTGAGCCTTCAATCTCGGCCAACTCCTGCCAAATTCTCTTCTCCACTTCCCTAGCAACATCCTAGAGGTCCTGGTCTTCTTCAAATACCAATTTTAGTGCCCTAAGAGGAGGACTCAAAGAGGCGCTTCAAAGAAGAGGTAATGTCCGTTACCGATTCTTTCAACTTTATTTCTTCTTCCACTTCTTCTTCTTGGGTTGTTTCATTATGAAGTAATAACATCAGTATCACTCATATACTGATATGTTATTATAAGTATGAAACAACCCTATTTCACCATCTATCCATCCTACGGAAAACGAAATCACCGCGCGTGCGTACGTACGGAATACCGTCTCCACGCTGTGGTGTAATCTATTTTCCACCACCACCTTACTTGGATGAGTATAATGATGTACATAATTACTATATATGATTATTGTAAAGTGATATTGATTCTGAAATAGTATACATATACTCCAATACAATTCCACGATCATGAGAACGATATCGTCACTCGTGCGTACGTACGGACTAACGTCTCCACGACGCGATGAGATTCATTCTCCACGTTAACCATTCATGAATGATTATAAAGTATATATAATAAGTAATCATGAAATATATGACATAATAATGATACTGGATTTATGTGTATATATATGTATGTCATCTACTTAATTCCATTCAACTCAATAAGGAAACGAAAACAGCGTTCATGCGTACGTACGGCCTACCGTCTGCATGAACGGTGTATTTCTTTCCATTTACTGATCTATTATATATATGTATATTCTGAATATATGTTATATATAAATCATGTTTTATATTCTGGAATTAAGTAATCATGATCTAAGTAATCATATGAATAATTACAAGTCAAAACACGGACGACAAATGAAACGATTTTACCCAAAACGCTCTTTAACATGGAATTTACAAAAGAACGGGTAAAATAAAGTTATAAGTGAACCAAATATGATATCATAACAATTAGTATGATTCTGGAATAAGTCAATGACATTATTTAAATCATTATACAGGAGGTTCAGACACTTACGAAGCAAATCGGACCTAAGGTAAGAGAAATATCACAATCTCATTTTTATCCGAGATTGTTTATACTTTGGTATTTACTGGGGTGTATTTTATCATCCACATCCATGTTTCCTTAATATGTAATATTATTTTCATCCACCTACAATTGTTTAAATCCAATTTTACCCTTCGGTGAGTTTTTAGTAAAAGATATGAAAGAAATCTTTTGTCGTTTTTCGTACGAGGTACTTTTTGATTTTTCCGACAAAAGTACGAGAAGAATGTTTTTTTTAACTTATACGGCATGAATGAATTTTTAAAACATTATTTCCAAGAAGCTTCCTTTACAAGTTTTCAAGTTTATTTTAATCAACTTCTTTTAGTTTAGAATTGTATGACATGTTAAGAAAGGAAAAGTGTTTTTGAAGTAGAAAAGATATTTTCCTCAAGAATGGAGTTCTAGTGTTTTATCAAAATTATTTTCCATCTAAGATAATAAAGGGTTTTGTTTCTATCCCTATTATTACATTGATTTTATTATGTTGTGATGAAATTATGTTTATGAATTCCTTTATCTTATATGAATTGTTTTATGATGTCACGATGTTTAAGATTCCCATTTTTGTTACATGGGTTATGCTATGATGTATGATTTATGATTTTGTGGCACACATAAGAATGGTATTATTATGAGATGAGTGAGACCTATATCTCCCTCCAATGCATTGGGTAAAGATTTTATATCTCATGAGATTGACATGGCTGGAACGGCAGGTTAAACCGGTTCAGTGAAACAGGACTGAAACGAGGAGTGAACTCGGTTCAGAAATGAACTTTGTCCACTAAGATAGTATTTGCAATGAGTCTTGACTAATAAGAAATGATTCTCTATGATTATGTGTGTATACCACAAAGTTCCATGTTTTATGTTATGATTATTGGGATTATATTTCACTACTATGATTTATCCCATGTTATGATATTATGATCTCTTTTGCAGGTTAAGATTTCCAAAATGTTATGTTCTTATAAATATGATGTGATTGATATTTCTATTATTTATCCTTACTGAGCATTTGAGGTCATCCTTTTATGTTTTCTTTTCTCCAGGATATAAAGAAATATTTTAGGTAAAAAAAAGGGAAGATCTTTATGGGAGATGTTGAAGATCTTTCACCATGATTAGAAGATTATATTCTGAGTTTCCAAAGACACTAAACTATTACGGTCCTTGTGTGTGTGTTTCTGTTATGTACTAAGTATTCCGCAAAAGTAATGTAATGTCCATGTACGTTAAGATTCAGGTCTCTACACCTTGGACTTTAGGTAGACTTGCCTAATGCCACCGAGAAAGAGGCCTAGAGGGTTATACACTAAGTGTATTTGAAATCTCAGTTATATAATTTATTATTTAACAAGTTGAATAAATATTATTCCTGGTTGTGGTTTAATAATTATTCAGGAATGCATGATCACATTTTATTTATTTATCGGCGAATAATGCAATTAGATTTATTTATTTATTTAATAAATAAACAGTTGTTATTCAAGCTCTGATAAATATTTTGGAGGATGAGCGGACTGAGTTAAAGGGTCTAGTGAGAATATAATATTAAATATTATTTGATGAAAATAATATTAAATATTATTTGATTAAAATAGTATTTAATTGTAACTTGCAAGCTTAAGCACATGTCATGAAAATAATGGTATTCGTGTTATTATTTGATATGGGGGTTTCACATAGAATAATAAAATAAGTAACGACACTTGTGCTAAATATTTATTATTACTTAGTGAATTAAATTTCTGGTTACATATTATTCTCTTATTAGCCAAGGGGCAACCCACAAGCTAAAGAGTCAATTTTAGTTGTGCACAACATTTTGGAGAAAAATATCTAAAGCTTTGAGAGCTCTTTTTTTTCCTAAGAACGCTCTCAAGAACGAGAGTGACCGTCCTCCATCGAATCAGAGAACGCTTTGGAAGCGACTCTCAAGGTGATCGAGGGCAGACGACGCAAGCGCAAGGACCTTCCGTGCTAGCACCCGAAGACTCCTTCGGCGACGTTCAGAGATTCACGGAGCACGTGTGGATTACCGCTAGAGGAGATCTATTCTTGATATCTACAAAGCAACGAAAGGATTACCACATATCTGTAGTCAGACACATCAACGAAGAAAGAAAACTTTGGAGGTATTTCTTTAATTTAATTAAATTAATCATAAAAAAATATGTCGATCCTCTCTTTGGGTTCCATGCTTCTTTCTTCTTTATCTAAATCTTTGATTTTATTTCACGGATACTAGTGTTCATCGTCGTGTTGATCCTAGAATAATCATTGATCATCGTAACATTTAAAGTTGGGCGCCGACCCAACCATGCTTCCGCTGTGCCTAAAACCTACAACATAACCAAAACCGTAGTTTCTAATTTCTCTTGTCGATGGAGTTCCGCCATCCACTTTGGGATCATCGATTCTAGGTTTGTGATTCCGTTCTCCATCCATGTGGTCATACGCGTCGTCAGCTACTAGCGCACTAAAGCTGTTCCTCTCCAATAATTCTCTCTAGTCTAGTTCGCCCAAGTGCCTCTCAATGAAAGCACCAATTGATGAGATCTTGAATATGAGAGAGTTTTAACAGATGTTTCTATTGATACCAGTGACAACAACGTACAATGAATTACAATGACAGTAGAATAAGAAGAAAGAGATGAAGAAATGGAGGAAGAAGAAATGAAGGAAGAAGAAGAAGGTAACTCCTTCAAAAGGCGCTGCCCCAGAGGCCTGTGGCCTAATCCACCAAGCAACCTGGTTTTCCAAATGATAATGTGTATCCCCCTCCCCAGCTACATCCCATATATATAATAATCCTCACCCACCTCTAACAACTCTGCCACCTAACTGCTATCTAATAACTAACAATGGCAGTGGAGCAATTATTCCCACTCCCCTAACCTACCCCTATGCAGCAGCAGCCCCACCCCATGACCCTTATGCAGTAGCACCCCCGCCCTTGGTACCCTTATAGAAGCACCCCGACCCCATCACCCTTAAACAAACAACAACAGGTTCCTTACATAGCTTCCCAACGCCAAGACCCTTACACAACTACAACAAGACCCTTATGCGACAACCAACTCCCTAGAAACCAGCTTCCATTCCCACATTCTTATTAGTAACACCCAATTCATTTTAAATACAAGGTCAATCGCATATACATGACAATACTACATACCACATACTACATAAACAAAATGCATTTACTTTAGGGGGATGTTCAAGGACCACCAACCTCCTACGATGTTACTTTAATCACAGTCCGACGACTCTTGCTCAAGCTCATCCAAGTCCAACAGACAATCGCTCGTCCCCCTGAGGTGAGGACCTATCTCATGCCATTACATCAAAACAATTAATTATAACAATTTATAATTATTTTTACAATTTAATACAAACATGCATAATTGCCTAAAGTCTCACCTAGTAACCTTTGCTTACTGAAACTGACCCAGAAGGTCCATGGCGTACCCTGAACACCATCCAGTGCAAAAGCCTCATCAACCAAAACCGTTTCAATAGCCAATAGTGCAATGACGTGCATTCATCCTCTTGGGAGGTCCTCTAGCCACGTCAAGCAAAAGCCCCATCGTTCGGGACGATCTAACCATGCTAAGGTGGAATCGTCACTTAAAATCCCTAGCCAGAGAAACCCAACTCAATGACCATGGAGGGAGGAGCAGAACCAAGGAGGTAAGTGGAAGATCACACCTTGATTTTCCATGAAAAACACCACCAAAACACCCAGGATCAAGGGGGAATCGAAGGAGGGAGAAGGCCGCCCAGGCTTGATTGCGGGAGTAGGGGGAAAGCTTTAAATCCCGATGGGGCAAAATGGTTGCTTCACCATTCTTAATGAAATTTTCGTCAGTCTCACGATTTGTCCACACGGTTTGGACATACGGGTTGTTAAACCGTGCATTAACTGTGCAACCTTCACTATCCAAGGTTGAACACTTCGCATGGTTTGGCCTTACGGTTTACCAAACCGCGCACCAACATTGCGGTTGACACTCTCTTGAGTCACGCCCCCTCACACGGTTTAGCCGTATAATTTACTAAATTGTGCCCCAACTATGGAGATCCTTTTGAAACTTAAATTGCAGGTTTTGTATAGTTTGTCCGTGTTGAGGAAACACCGAGAGTCACATGCCATAGGTTTGCAGATAAAGACCTAACAAAAGAATAAGAAGAAGATGAAAACAAACACAATGATTTACGTGGTTCTGGAATAATCTCTAAGTCTATGGAGAGGTAGAATCACTTCACTAAAATCAAGAGTACAATTTCAGGGAGATTTCAGAGTTTCACACACACAAACACACACAAACCCTAGCTTGAATGAGCTAATAAAGAAGATGAAGAATTGTGTCACCAACCGCATAGTAAGTCCATTGTGCTACATTGAACGGTGACTGAAAGTCCACACTGCTACAATGCTGTAGTAACCCAAGTCCAAGCTGCTACAATGACCGGTGGTTAGAAGTTTGCAGAGCTACAATACCATTGTCTCCAAAGTTCGAACCACTACAGTAGCCTTATGAAAGTCCATATAGCTACAGTGTCATGTCGTTGTTGCTTGGTCGACTCTACTATAGTCGGTCAAAGTTGCTACTGTTCTCCAAAATTTGGGTCGGGGGCCTTCGACTTCCAAAGTAGAGGCATGTCGCCCCCCACAACCCCCAACAAACTCATCACGGAGCTCGACCCAGGAGAGTTGTGACCTGATATGTAGTATGAACCGCTAGTATTCGACCCAATATTATCAAAACAGACCGGGCTACAATAATCGAACAGTCTGCAACCGTACGCTAACACCCCAAGCAAAACCAACCCGCACAATCTACTTGCACAGTTTTCCCTAACTGTTCAATAATTGCGCGACAGGGTAAAACCCTTCTCAAAATTCTAAAATTCAACCCAAAACTCCCAAGATTCACCCAAACACCTGAAACACTTTATGGGCCTCGATTCATGTCCAAAAACATCTCATTTAAGTGCTCTAACTCGTGGAATTCCGAGCTAAATCCTGATTCTCAAAACGACCCCTACTTCGGAGTCAAAAATTCAAATTTCCACAAAATTCACAACTCATAAAAACACAGTTTAACATGTCAAATTTAGCTAAAGTGTTTTTTTGGGAATTTTCAAACAAAGTTGGATTTTTGATGAAAAAGTAAAAAAATACCGCTTTGCACTGTAATTTTATGACATCATTATTATGTCAGCATGATTAAAATTTTTTCGAAACATTTTTATCAATCAAAATTGTATTTAATAAGTATAAAAGTGAATTTAGAAATATCAATTTCAATTTAGAAATCTATACTTTATTTTTTAAAATTGAAAATTGGATTTTTGAAATAAAATTCATTTTTCTAGATTCTGCGCATTTATTGGGTTGATTGGATTGTATGGTTCAATTTTGGAAGACCTTGAATGTCAAACCAAACTCTCCCACTCATTAATTAGCCAACAAATTGGTTGGAATTCAATTTACCCACAAGTGGTTGACTTATATGATAAAATAACCAATATTTAATCCTTTAAAACCCACCCCTCAAGTATAAATACCACCATGAGCCATTTCTTCACTCCAAATTCATAAGCCATGAAGTTCTGGTCATTTCCCCTCCCAAATAGTTTCTCCAAGGTGCCCTCAAGGTGTCAAAGTGTCACCCTCAAGTTTTAAGAAACAAATCTTCAAGGTAAGAGAATTATTCTCTTCTCCCTTTTTCATTCAAGTGCTCATCTTTTGTGAGTCTTCTAAATGTAAAATCTTCTTTCATTTCATGCACTTTTGATCATCCCTTTACTGTCAAAAATTTGTTGTACCAATAAGAGACCTGTGTTCTCTCTCATTATGCCCTCCCTTAAATTTATGTTGTATATCGTTATGCTGTTGAAATCATTTCATGATTTTTTTCTCTTTCTCATGAAATATTCTTATATATTGAATACCTTACCCATGAGAACTCACCTAGATGTAAATATAATATATTGATTTAGAGATTTACATGTATGAAACTCACATTCCCTTTTCATGAGTTAAAAATGATGTACTTTTCAAGTTTTAAAAGCACTTATGTACTCAATGTTTTCATATGAAACATGTTTTTTTTATTTTCCTTTAGTTATTGATGATATTATTTATTATGATCAATGTGTCTCATATGAAATAAGACATATGAAGGGTGCACTCTGATAGCGTTCAAATGTATTGAGTAAAGAATTAATCTATAGAGACGACTTGTTTTACGATACTTTAGTGAATGACCTTGGTAATTATGATTTATGATACTTTGGTGATAAACCTTGGTGATATTCGTATGAATATTTCATTTTTATGTTGTAGCCACATTTCCATATTATTTATGTTGTCTCTATTATGATATGCCTCATGTTCATATGATCATGCCTTATTGATATGTCTTTTTTCATATGTTAAGTATCTTCTTTGTTTACACTCTCCTCATGTTTTTTTTATTTTTCATGTATTATGTTCCTATTTCCAAGACACTGAACCTCAAAAGATTCTCTGTATTGTTAAATGTTGTACCATGTAATGAAAGGTTTTTGAAATAAAAAGACGGACGTCATAGTTGGCATCAAAGGATAATTTAATTATTTTTGAGAATTAGGATTAGAAAAAAATAGTAAAAACCTCTAGGAATAAGTCTAAATATAGGAAAGCATTATGGTATTTTGGTGAAGTATAGAGCAAGTGGTTTTCAAGAAAATACATTCATGTTTGGATACTGTAAGAGGATGTGACTCTAACACAGATGTACCTATGGGTAACAACCCTGAAAACATCGTATTGAGCTAGACTCGATCGGGAATTGATCCACGACAATGAGCCTTGCTACACACCTGATTTGACACTCTCGGGGGATATGCTTTGATTAACCAGATGCTTGTACAAACCATTATGAAGGATCTAAAGATAATATAAAACTTTTATTAATATTGAAGTATACTATCCTAGAAGCATGATATTAGAAAATTTTAAGATTGAACTTTCCTTTAGAATTGTTATTATAAGATTCCTAATATTAATAAATTTCTCACTTAGGTTTTCTCCTTTTAGAAAAAAATGGCAGGAAATAGAAGGACTCATGTAAACAACGAATGCAATGAACAATGTGATGATGACATTCCCAATACGGGGGGAGCTGGAGTTGAAAACTTTATGATGATGATGAATTAGTTAACTCAAGTCATGAACAACAACCAAAACCATGTGGAGCGTCCTGCTTCACCAAGGAACAACTGGCAGTTGAATCCTTCATGCGTCAACGACCACTTGTTTTAAGCGGAACCTCTGATCCACTAATCACAGAACAATGGATCAATATCATAGAAAAGATATATTTTTTTGTACTTTATTGTTCTGAGCAAGAGAAGATTTTGTTGACAGTATATCGCTTAGAGGGAGAAGCTAACCAGTGGTGGACACTGATCAAAAACACGAAGCTAAGAGATGAGGTGGATGCCATGGGATAAGAATACTTCAAAAAGGTATTTTTCTTCAAGTATTTTCCTCGTACCATCCGAATCAAAATGGAGAAGGAATTTCTCAAGTTGAAAGAAAGAGAAAATTAATTGGTAGGGAATTATGAGATGAACTTTACAAGGCATGCACGTTACACTTCAAGCTTTTTCATTGATTCTGATGGGAAGACAGATCAATTCTTTGGCGGAGTAAGACCCCATCTATAGAAAGATTTGGCAATCTATGACTTTAAGAACTATGAAGAGATAGCGTGATGTGCTCTCAAAGTTGAAATGAAGTTCAGAGTTTCCCAGTGGACTCATAAACAGAATGACAAGAAGAGAAAGATGGAACACAATTTTGGGAAGAATCTGAATGAGAAGAAATCACAACATCCCATGTGCAACAAATGCGGGAAGATGCATTTGGGGAATTGTTTGCAAGGAAGTGGAAAGTGTTAGAAGTGTGGAAGAGATGGACATATAGCTTGAAACTGTTGTGGAGATGTAAAACCTCAACATCTAAATGCCAATGACAACGAGAAGACTGTGCAAGCACGACCTGCTGTGCAATGCTTCAAGTGCGGGCAACTTGGGCATTTCGCCAACCAATGGCCAAATCTGAAGATAATGGCGGGGAACCACCATCAGTCCCAATAGAGGCCAATGGAGTAAGGTTGTGCTTTCACAATTACGACGATCGAAGTCGAGGCTCCAAATGGTTTTGTGGCAGGTACACTCATTGTACACTCAAAGCTATCAAGTACATTATTTGATTCCAGTTCTGCGCATTCTTTATTTCTTTCAAGTTTGCGAAGAACATTATGTTAAACCCTGAACTGCTAGTGGTAGAGTTGTCTATTAAAACTCCCGAAGGATTTATTGAAGCATCAAAGATATATAGGGATTCCCCTATTAACTTTGGTGAGTACAATATCTTTACAAACTTGGTGATCATTTTGATAGTGGAGTTTGACATAATACTTGGGATGAATTGGTTGTCAAAGTATAATGCCAAGATCAACTGTAGAAGCAAAGAGATTTCAGTAGTCTCGAAGGGAAAACCTCTGTTCATCTTCAAAGGAGAGATTTCCCATCCCAAGTCTTTCCAAGAACCACATCCTATTGCCTTATTTATGGAAATGATTAGGGAGGAAGAAGAATAAAGAGAAAGCCTAAAGATAAGAGATGTGCTCATTGTTCAGGAATACATTGATGTATTTCTTGAAGAGTTGTCAGCACCTCCACCAGAAAGAGAGGTAGAGTTCTTAATTGAACTCATACCTGGATCCAAGCCAATATCGAAGACCCCATATAGAATGACATATGCGAAGTTAGAGGAATTAAAGAAGCAACTTCAGGATCTTTTGGAGAAGGGTTTTGTTTGACCAAGTGTGTCTCCTTGGGGAGCACCTATTCTCTTTGTAAAGAAGAATGATGGATCAATACGACTGTGCATTGATTATAGAGAACTTAATAAGATCACAATGAAGAACAAATATCCTTTTCCAAGGATTGATAATTTGTTCAACCAGCTTTGTGGAGCCCAATTCTTTTTCAGGCTTGATATTCAGTTTGGGTATCATCAATTGTGGGTGAAGAAAGAAGACATTCAAAATACTACCTCCTTCCGAACAAGATATGATCATTACGAGTTTGTTGTTACACCCTTTACCTTGACTAATACTCTGACTATATTTATGGATTTGATAAATATAGTCTTTAAGGACTATCTTGATAATTTTATGGTAGTTTTTATTGATGATATTCTGATTTATTCCAAAAGTCGTGAGGAGCATGAAGACCATCTAATGGTCATCTTACGAACTCCGAGGAAAGAGAAGTTCGGTAAATTCAATGAATGTGAATTCTGGTTACAATAAGTCACATTCTTGGGACACATCGTGACCAATGAAGGAATCCCAGTGGATCCAGTGAAGACAAAGGTTATAGAGAAGTGACCACATCGTACAACTGTAACTGATATTCATAGTTTCCTTGGTCTAGGAGGATACTATAGAAATTTTGTGAAAAACTTTTCATGACTTTCTAATCCACTAAGTTAACTCAAAAGGGAGTTAAGTTTATCTGGATAAAGGAATGTGAAGAACGTTTCCAAGAATTGAAGAGGAGGTTGGTTAATGCACATGTGTTAACTTTACCCTCTAATGGGGAATGATTTTTTATTTTTAGTGATTCATCCTTAAAGAGACTTGGATGTGTACTCATGAAAAATGACAAAGTGATTGCTTATGTATCGTGACAGTTAAAGACTCATGAACAAAATTATCCTACCCATAATCTGGAGTTAGCTGCAATCATTTTTTCTCTGAAGATATGGAGGCACTATCTTTATGGGGGAGAGTGTGATATACACTGACCACCAAAATGTGAAGTATATATTCACACAGAATGAACTAAACCCGAGATAAAGGAGATGATTGGAGCTTTTTAAAGACCATGACTGTTCGATTCATCATCACTTCGAAAGAGCGACCAAAGTCATAGATGCACTGAGTAGGAAATATCCTGGTGTTTTTCAATGATGAGTATTGAATGAGATCCATTGATCAAGGACCTATTAAGTTTGGACATGAGAATCATAAGGTAAGAGACACCATCAATCCTATCTCAAATGATTTCTCAATCGACATTACTAGATAAGATTAAGAAAGCTCAAGGAGATGATTCTTTAATGCAAAAGAAGACAGAGACTGTGAAAAATGGGAAGTTTCCTAAATTCAATATTGATCAAGAAGGTATACTGAAATTTGATACAAGACTGCATCTCATCTATTCTAGAGATAAAGAAGACGCTGATGGATAAATCTCATAACTCTACATTCTCTATACACCCCGAAAGAACTAAAATGTATATAGACCTTCATAATCATTATTGGTGGGATAATATGAAAAAGGAGATAGCTGATTACACTACAAGGTGCTTGGTGTGTCAATAAGTAAAGACAAATTGACAACTTTCTAAAGAGGTATTACAACCACTACCCATACTTCTATGGAAGTGGGATAACATCACTATGGACTTTGTCACTGGCTTTCCAAAGACATCCAAGGGTAGCAATGGTATATGGGTAATCGTTGATATATTGACAACGTTTTCCCATTTCATCTTCATAAGAGAGGATTTCTCCCCGAAGTGACTAACTTGCCTCTTATATTCAAGAAGTAGTGAGACTCCATGGAGTACCGTTGTTGATTATTTCTTATTGAGATCCAAGATTTACTTCTAAATTTTGTAAGAGTCTTCCAAAGGTTACGAGTACAGAAGTAACCCCGAGTACGACCTACCATCCTCAAACGATGGGCAGTCTGAGAGGATTATTCAATCATTGGAAGATATGTTACGATGCAAACCACTTGATTTTCAAGGGAGTTGGGATCAACGTCTCCCACTTGTTGAATTCTCCTATAACAACAGCTTCTACTCGAGAATTCAAATGAAACCTTTTGAAGATCTCTATGGAAAAAGTGTATAACTTCAACATGTTGGGATGAAGTTGGAGAAGAGAAACTGTTGAGACTAGAAAGATATAGAACTCCAACATGTTGGGATGAAGTTGGAGAAGAGAAACTGTTGAGACTAGACATTGTGAAGGAAACTTCAAAAAAAGATTCAAGTGATTCAGAAACACATCAAGACTACTCAAAGTCGACAAAAAAATTATGCTGATAAACGAAGGAAGAATTTAGAGTTTCATGTTGGGGATCATGTATTCCTCAAGATATCACTATAGAAAGGAGTTATGAGATTTGCAAAGAAGGGGAAATTGAATCCAAGGTACATTGGACCATTTGAGATTCTGAAGCGTGTTGGAGCGGTTTCCTATTGATTAACACTACCACAAAATCTTTCCAATGCCCATGATGTCTTCCATGTGTCCCTACCAAGAAAGTATATGTCTGACCCATCACATACACTTGATACTAATGGTGTACATTTGGAAGCTGACTTTTCATATGAAGAGGAACTGATCCAGATCCTTGAGATAAGGGAACAAGTGTTGAGGAACAAGACAACATGTCTTGTGAGGGTCCTGTGGAGAAATCATAAGTTTAAAGAGGATACTTGGGAATCAGAGGAAGCCATGATGTAGTACCATCACATGTTTTCACATTAGTATGAAAAATGAAATTTTGAGGGCGAAATTTCTTTGAGGGAAGAATGTAACGACTTAAAAAATTTCGTCTTTTACTAATGGATCTCTTGCCTCTCAACAATTTTTATTATGTTTTACAATAGAAACACATAGAAAGACTTAAATTTCATAAGAACTTTGAACATCATATGTTGATATGAACTAGTACAACTAGGAACAATAAAGGGAGTGCAAATACTTACTAGAATCTAGCAACACTTTATTTCATTAATTAAGAATGTTACATTCAGACTAAAACAACACCCAATATCATACCAAATATTACAATGCTAAGACAAATGGAGGATAAATAAAGTGAAATATAAAAATTTGGGCTTCTTCGATCTCATAGAATCATTGCACCAACGAACATCACTATAATAGAAGAACAACGAGTTAGTAATACAATATTCATTTTTGGAAACAATATTGAACCTTTATTCACATGCATTGAAACCTAATGTACAATAAATATAGATTTATTATAAATATATTACATATCCATAATCATGTATATCATACTATATATGATTTAATTATAACCTTTTATCACCTGTTTGTTAACACTTATTTATTAAAATCACTATTCTTAGTGATATCTATTTTGATTTTCACGTATGTTCTAGTTCAGTGGTTTTGGTACTTGTATTTTAATCATGGTTACATCAGATTCAAAATTTTAATTCGGATATTAGTATAATAAATATTCATTTTATATATTTTTCGATTTATTCATAAAAGTGAAGATTGAAAAACGAATTACACCGTTCATGGAGACGGTAGGTCGTACGTAGACATGGATGTTGTTTTCATTTTTATGAAGAATGGAATGAAAAAAAGATAAATATTAATAATCCTTTATAAGATTATTATTATATATTATGTATCATATATATTCATAAAATTATTCCTCATTACTATAAAATAAAAATATAAACGAAAAAAAATCACATCGCTTCATGGAGATGATATTCCAAACATACGCACACATGACGTTATCATACGCATGCATGACGTTATCATTTCTCAAAGGATTGAATGGTAAGTAGGTAGATTTGATATTATAATTATAGAAGTATAATTATTTCATAAATATAATATATAAATATTAATCCCCTCATAATACCCATCCATAAAATATGATGATGAAAAATGAATTATATCGCTACGTGGAGACGATAATCATACGTACACACAAGCGATACGTTCAATTATCATTTGATGGGAAAGAGGGTGTGAAAATGAGTTTTCATAATCATAATAATATTTCTTAATATTTATGATACTGAATTTATTATTTTATCATAAATACCACACATTTATTGGATTTAAAGAATAATATAATAAAAGAGATCAATTATGACGATTACCACTTTGAAACAAATCCATTAGTTTTCCTCTAAAGGGCTCTAAGGTTGAACTTTTGGGAAGAACAAAACCTCTAGAGTGTGTATATAGAAGTTTATAAGAGAAATTTTCAAATTATGGTTGATTAGAAATCTTAATGCGGTGTAAATAAGTGAGGTAGGAGGTTCCCTTTTATAATTGAGTTGGGGGAACTTTTGGAATTCCTCAAAATATTATAATATTAATAATTCATTTTCAGAACAAAAATCCTCAAAACAAACAGGGACTCAAACATAAGGGTTGATGTTTTTGTAACACCATCATCAAATAGAATTTACATATGTTTTTGTAACACCATCATCAAATAGAATTAACATATGTTTTTGTGTCATTTTAAACATTATCATTTTGATTAACCCTTAGATAACCAATTTCAATTTTAACTACGGTAACGACTTTTTCGACATTAATGGTTGTAATTTTTTTCTTATAAGGTTACAATTACCCCACAAATGGAAAATTTATGACATTTTAGAACATATTATATCCACCTTTTCTTATTTCAATATATTTATTATTTTCAAATAATTTAAAAAAATCATATTTTGATAAAATATCATTATTGTCAATTTTGTCACTATTCATTTAATTTGATATAAATGAAATAATTTTTTTTGAATTCAAATATAAAATTTTAAAATAATAATAATATGTAATATATACTTATAAAATTCATGAAAAACTATATATTTCTCAAATTATATCACTTTAATTATTTTAAAAATCATTTATTTTACTTTTCTATTAGTTGAATAAAGCTGTTTTGGCGTTGTGTAAGAATTTAAGGAAATTATATAATACCTAAAAATAATAAATAAATTAACATTACGTATATAAATTCATTATGTAAAAAATTAATATTAATATTCATTCATAATTAGTTTTTGTCTATATGTGAACACATAAATGATATTTAAAACTAAGATGCTGACATTTTGTAATTTTCATTGATTTAAATAATATAAAGTTGTTTTAATGGAAACTTGTCCATTAAAAACTCAATTTATATCCAAATGTGTTAAGGGTCTAATTAAATTTATAAAGTAATAATCATAATACCAAAATTATGGCCTTATCACTTAGCTTTAACATAACTTACTCAATTTACCTTTTATTGATGTGATGATTTTCACCGCATATACTATTCATATTGACAAAAAATAAAAGCGGAATATTTACCAAATTTGAAAATATTTATTCTAAATATGAAATAAATTTTAACAAATTAAACACTTATTTCTAATATTATTTAATTTTAATATAAGCATGCAAAACTTTATGAAAATTGCTTTTAGAAAAATATTGTTTTTAAGCATTAACCCAGATTTATTCTTATCCCATGCATATAAAAATATTAGATTATTGATAGAAAATTTTATTGAGTATATAATATATAAATTTTATTAAAATAATTCTCCAATAGTGTTCAATTTAATTTATTAAGATAAAAAATCATTGCCCGCATAAAAATAGTTCTTCAGGAAAATGTCTTTGTACGTATAAAAATGTTTTTACACCAATTTCAAACATATTATTGATTCCCATGAACATAATTGAATTATTTGAAATATAATATATCAAATATTACATTGTTTTTTTAAAAAGAATGAAACTTATTACATTCTTGAAACAATAATATAGTTCTTAGGAAAAAATTCACATTGTTCACTATTCAATGGAAAATCAATTATTTCTGAAAAATACCAGAAATTAGCCCTAAGAGAATTTGATATGATGATTTAAAAAATATAGTTAGTTTTATGAAATATAATTTGTTAAATTTTTCAGAAATTAAATATAATATTTTCTCATAATAAGAAATAAAAACCATTTTAAAGGTAATCTTTTTTTAAGCACTGTATAACTTGACTGAAAATAGAATGATTATTTCCTAAGAATTAATCAATACATTTCTATTGGGAATATTTTTTTTATATCTTGTAAAGTAGTTAATCCTATTCATACCCACCATTTTGACAACTAGTTGATAATGGTCACAAAATTATATTTTAATAATATAACATGATTCGTTTAAACTCGGTGTTGTGTGAAACTAAAGCTACCAAAGAAATAGAATTAGTTAAAGATAAATATTTTCTTAAATATTAGGGTGTTACATTATACCCCTTTTAATAAATTCATCCTTTCAATTTTAAATTTTTCTTGGTAAGGAATGGTTTAATATTTGAAAATTCTTTTGTTGAAAATCCACATAACAAAAAGGGTTAATAAAACACCCCCTTAAAGAGGGAATGAGAAGTTTGAAGGTCACTAAAAAAATAGGTTTAAAATAGAATAACATCATTGTGAAGTGAAAACATGGACATGGAAGACAAAAACTAATATCAAAGGATTAATAGAGTGATAAAGAACATCATTAGTATAATGTTAACAACCATAAAACAATGAATCAATGAGGGGTTGAAACACCATAAATCCATCAGAATTAAAGTTTATTGGATAATGTTTTTGTCATAAGATATTTTTTCTTAGAGTTAAGTTATTTATTCAACATTTAGAAAAAGAAAATAAATAAATATACTTGCATGAAGAGTATAATTTCATCTTTAAATCAATTTTCACCACAATCTAATTTGTTTTTTAAAACGACGATTTTTTTTAAAACAGAATCCCCAAAATCAACATCTAACATATTTAAAAGAGTATATCAAGTTAATTCTACTATGTTTAGGCATTAACCAAAACCAAAAATAGTTATCACATTGTAAGATAATTCCAAAACCAAATAACCTTTGAAAAAATATATTTAACTCCAACATATCCTATAATAACAACCAAGGTTCCACTTAGATTTTTTCAAAAATAATTCTACATCCCAAATAACCTTAATAACCTCAATATTATAAAATGTTTTAGCCTCAATGGTGATACCATACCCTGCATCTCACATCTCAAAAATTTAAATTACATTCTTCCCAATTATTTTTTTATGTTAAATCACAAGTTAAACCTAATGTATACATACACCTCAACCCAATGAAACAACTACCAAATATCATTAATCCCCGTGATAAATTACTATATAAACTTTTAATGCAGTGGGCTTTAACAAAATATCTGGAATCAAATTTAGATACTATCCTAAAAGGATATCCTTAAATTGACCATTTATATCTATGAAAATATGAATCACTTGTAAAAAATCAAGATTATCTATATCCCACTATCCAGTAGTCCAAAATTAACTAATCGTCATATCATATACAAACCCTAAAGGGTATTTAAATATCAATAGAGTAACAAAATCACATCACTTAAATCATTAAAAGGGGTGTTTGTTCCTTTAAATTTATATGAATCCTTAAAATTATAAACCCATGATTGTATCCATAACATTGAATTTAACAACACATGAAAATATACAGTCTTCCAAAATTAACTCAATCCTTATTCTTTAAATAAGTTCACATTTATTTAATATTTTTCGTAAAACCAAAAATTCAATAAACTCCATCAAGGATTACTTAAATAACTTTTTATCATATCACAATCCAATTTCATGGTTAATAATACTATCAATATCAATCATGTCCTTATCTAAGTTAAAAACCATTAACTCCACAATAGAGACAAATTATGGTTTATATTACCCTTAATAACGTGTTCTCTAAAAATATCACATAACACTAAATTGATTTTCTTGGTTATTAGTACCATTCAAAATATATTTTCTAATATATAAAGGAAAACAACTATAGAACAGTCCTTAGATGTTTCATGATTTTATAACCAAAATATCAGTATTATAACATTTATATAACATAATTCTTGAATCAAAATTCAAAAACACACTTCCTTTTTAAACCATTAATTTGGATTCATCATCTTACTACCCAATACTTATTTCCTAAAATATGAAATATGAATCATGTATTATGTTTCGTCAACATAAATTTATTCATTCTTCTTAATTTTAACATAAGAAATACTATTAAAACATACCATAACTTTCATACATCATTTGTAGTCTCTTCATTATCATAGTTAAAACCATTACTTATACAACCATATTGATTATATTTTATATATTTTCCCTTGGGGAATTTATTTTCAAAATGATCATAATTTCCACATTTATGACAGTCAAACATCGAGGATACCTCAGGGAGACCATTATCCTCATCCATTGCATCAATAGAACTTTTCATTGTTTGTAAAAAATTACTTCTTTTGTGTCCTTATTTTCCAAACTCAAACATATTCATGTTCCTATGAGACATTCATTTGTGTTCTTCTTCCAACATTTTAGATATGTTTGGAGATGAATCTTGTTTCATATATGGTATTTATGAAACTCCATCTATCACATATAAGGTATGTTAGAAAACACACAAATATTGAGATTGTTGATCATATAATGAGATAACTGATAAGGTTTCTCATTCCATCTCTTATCTCAATTGGTTGCTTATGAGGGTATCCATTCCATTGACCCTCATATTCAACATTAACACGATTCTTTTGTGTTCCAAGCATTGACTAAAATAAAAAATCATAGTTTGAGTAAAAATAATCATGGTGGGAAATCATATAATCATGAAAAATATTTTAATGTATGCCTAAATCATAAAACATTCTTTTATGACACCTTATGATTAACCAGAGTCATTCATCATCATTACCAAAACATTAGGATTCTATCTTATAATTAGACTTATCACTAGGATTTTCACTAGAGATTTCTCATACTAGTTTCCAAAGGTTAACTATACCTTGCTCTGATACCAACTATAGTGAACCATACTTTTTCATACATAGATATCACATCTATTAAATTAATATTCATTTCATAACATAACGATACATGCTATAATAGTATAAATCTAGTGACTTTAGAAGTTTGGACATATAAAAAAATTGTTCATAAAAGGTCTAGATCATCTCCCACTAACTTCTTCATAACTAGAACCATTCTTAGACAGATCATACTTAGTAATTTTCTTTATAATGTGGGGAGAAGGAACATAATAAATGGTGAGCTTAAATGCACGGTAAGGGTAAATAAGGGAGATATCAATGATCAGTTGAGAATAAAATGAACACATGGGTATGAGAACATAGGCATGACATTTGAAAATAATACCATATATATCATAAATCATAGTCTTGAGTCATGAGATAAATCTTATCATTTCATAAGATGTTAATCATAAAATTTTTAAAGAGCATGAGCGATGAGAATCATAGAAAATAATTTCTTTAGTAGTAAAGGATCACTTTCATGTCTATAATAGTGGAATTAGTTTACTCCCAAAACCATCATAGTAGTCGTGTTTCACTCTATAGACTACCATATTGCATATATATCCTTAATGAAATGGGTTAACTCTCTATTAAAGTCTTTTTTATCTCCTGAGATATCAATCATTACCCAATTTATTGGAGTGAGATATAGTCACCAACCATTACATAATGAAAATCATACATATGTGTGCCATAGGATCATAAATAATTCATTATATCAGAACCCATGAAAAGATATGGGTTTCATAAAATTTAATCATAGCATACCCAAAGGAAAATAAATTGGTTTCTTAAACATTTCATCATTTACTGACATCATAACAATGAAAAAGAAATAGGTTTCATAAACATTATGTCAACATATTCATAAACTATCCAGAGAAAGAACAAGGATGACATCCTTGGATCATATCTCTAGTAAATCATTAGTGAAATCAAGTGTTTTTTCCTTTGATGAATAGAAATACCATTAAAACGTCATTAAAACATTCTTGAGGAAAATAAAATTTTCATTTTGAAATCACTATTTAAAAAATGAAGAAAATATAAAAGGAGTATTTTTTTATTTAAAAAGAACCATGTAATATTGTAAAGTAATATTCAAATAAAAAATTATTTATAAAGATAAAAACAATCCATTCATGTCGTATAAGCTTTAAAAACATTATTTTCATACTTTTGTCAAAAAAAAAGTCATGAAGAAACTCATTTAGAAAAAAACAAAAAATTCATTTACGTTTTTTTTGAAAAAATTAAAACATGGGTAAAAATGATTCTAAATAATTATATCATAATAGTAAAAAATTTCATTATTTTTTTAGAAAAAATGGATATGGAAGAGAAAAGTTTTTCAAATGAAGGGAGAAAAGAAGTCATTTTTTCATAAAAATATATTTTTTGTATCTTGATTATATAAGATGTGGAAAATGAAAAAAGATATTTTCAATAAATAACTAAATGAAAATAAAATTAATAAGTATGTAGATATGTGGATCATAATATTTAATCATCAAAACATAATCATATATAATCCCGATAAATAATGAGATTGTAACATAAAACCCCTTACCACTTTGGCAACATTTGAATAATAATTACCCTGAATGAAAGTACCATATATGGATATTTAAATCCCAATTTTTTCATTATTATAATAATAAAATTAATTCATGTATAGTATATATACCATAAAAAATAAATTAGTTGTGTATAAGGCATGTGTCCCATAGAAATAAAAGTGAGACGAAAATCCCTTACTCTAGGTCCAACTTTCTTCATAAGTGTTGGAAACTCCTATTTGATAAATTTAGATTTATTATAAATATATTAAATAAACATAATCATATATATCATATCATATATGATTTACTTGTAACCTTTTATCACCATTTTGTTAAAAAATCTTTATTAAAATCTTTTTTCCAAGTGAAATCTGCTTCATTTTTCATGTATGTCATGGTTTGGTAGTTTTGGTCCTTCTATTATGATCACAGTATCCAAAGATCTAGAATGTTAACCATGATATAAATTTCATAAATATTAATTTTATAAATTTTTATAGTCATTCATAAAATTATACATAGAAAAATGAATTATACAGTTTACAAAGACGGTAGGCCGTACGTACGCATGAAAGCTATTTTTATTTTTCGATAGATAGAATAAAAGAAATGTAAATATTATTTCACCTTTAAAGGATAATTATTATATCATATAGATAATATATATTCATTAATTTTTTTCTCATTACCATCCACGTAAAATACAAATGAAAAATGTGTCACATCACTTTTTGGAGGTGATAGTCCATACATACATATGAACAACGTTATCATTTCCCAAAGGAATGAATATAAAGTAGGTAGATGTTATATTATAATTAAATATGTATCATTATGTCATAAATATAATTTATAAATATTAATCCCATCATAATACACATTCATAAATTTTTTTTGATGAAAAATGTATTGTATTGCTACGTGGAGATGGTAATCTATACGTATGCACGAGCGATACATTCAGTTCCTGTTTGATGAGAAAGAGGGTGTATAATGGTTTTAAATAATTATAATAAAATTTCATAATATTTAGGATAATTAATTTTTTATTTTATGATAAATAAAAGTGATTTATTTGAGGTAAAGAGGAGTATAAAAGAAAGTGATCAGTTAAGGTGATTACCACTTCTTTGAAACAACTCCTTTAGATCTACTCTAACGGGCTTCAGGGTAAGTCTTTTTGGAAGAAAAAAACATATATAATATTAATAAGAAAGTTTATAAGAGAAATTGGAAGAATATTTTCAATATATAAATCTCCATGTGGTGTAATAAAGTGAGGGACGAGATTACCTTTTATAATTGAGGTGAGAGACACTTTTGGAATTCCACAAAATATTAAATTATAATAAATCCATTATCAAGAAAAATGAATCCAAATAACAAGTTATTCAAATATAAGTTTTTATATCTTATTAATAACAAAAAAAAATACAATTTAGACATGTTTTGGTGTTATTTTAAACCTTATCATTTAGATTAACCCTTAGTTAACCAATTTTAATTTTAATATGTTAAGAACTTTTTTCAATATTAAAGGTAGTAATTTATACTTATAATGTGAAAATTGGACCATAAATGGAAAATTTATTGCATTTTAGACCATATAATGTCTATATAGTCCTATTTTAACATTTTTTTAATATTTTTAAATAATTTAAGAAATTATATTTTGATAAAACAACATTATTGTCAATTTCGACACTTAATTTAATTTATCTTAAAAGTCATAAAAGTCAAAGTTTGAATTCAAATATTATCTTTTAACACAATAATTATATGATATATACACCTATAAAATTTTCTAAACACTATTATTTACTCAAATTATATTACTTTTTCTATTTCAAAAATCATTTATTTTATTTTTCCATTAATCGAATAAATACTATTTTTGGCATTGTGTAAGAATTTAAGGAAATTATATAGCACATAATAATTTGAAATAAATTACCATAATAAATTTAATTTAATTATGCAACAAATTACTTTTAATATTCATTCATAACTAGTTTTCCCTATGTGAACACATAAAGTATATTTAAAACTAAGAGAGTGACATTTTGAAATATTCTTTGATATAAATAATATATAGCTTATTTTTATGGAAAAATATCCATTAAACAACTAATTTTCAAGTATAAGGTGTTAAGTCTATAATTAAATTAATTATATAACAATTTGGATGAAAAATTATATCCTTATCACTTAGTTTTAACCCAGCTTAACCAAATTTACCCTTTACTAAGGTGATAATTTTTACCACGGTTACTATTTAGATTAACAAAAAATTAAAAAAATTCCTATCTACAAGATTTGAAAATATAGATTCAAAATATGGAATAAATTTTATCAAATTCAACACCTATTACTGAAAAAAATCAAATTTTATATAACTGTGAAAAATGCATGAAAATCGCTTTTAGAAAGATACTGTTTTAAGCATTAAACTATATTTATTCTTACCCCATGCCTAAAATATTAGATAAAAAATATTTTTTTGATTATATAATATATAAATTTAATTAAAATCAGTCCCCCATATTGATCAATTTAATTTATTAAGATAAAAACACATTGCATGAATAAAAAATTCTTTCAAAAAAATGTGTTTTTACATATAAAAATGTTTTTACCAAAAATTTAAACATAAAATGGATTAAAATGAACTTATTTAGATTATATAAAATATAAGAGTATAATTTTACATTTAAATCATTTAAAAAAAATGAAACTTTTTACATACTTGAAACAAAAATACAGTTTTTAGTAAAAAATCATTTTTTTTCACTATTCACTAGAAAATCAATCATAGTAGAAAAATCCTAGAAATTAAAAATAAGATAATTTTGATATGATTATTTGAAAAATTTAGTTATTTTTATGAAATATAATTTTTTAAATTTTTAAAAAATTAAATATAATATTTTCTCATAAAAAAAAATCATTTTGAAGGTAAACAATTTTTTAAGCATAATATAAATTTGATTAAAATTGAATAAATATTTCTAATAATTAATAAATACCTTTATATTGATTAGTATTTTTTAATATAAATTATAAATTAGTGAATCCTATTCATAGCCACCAATTTAATAGTTAGGTTATAATAATCACATAATAATATTTTAATAATATATCACAGTTCGTTTAAACATAGTATTACATGTGAAGTAATAAATCCGGGAAATAATTTTTTTTAAAGAGAAATATTTTCTAAAATCACATGGTTTTATAATTTATCCACCTAAAATCACGTTGAACCTATGATAAACATTGAAATATATCTTCTCTATGTTTGTCTAGTATATATTCTTTAACAAAATCTTTCTTACAACTACTCCAAATATTATACATGGATTCAATGGCACATTCAACCTCATAAAAACTTTCCATAAACATAATAGCTAGATAAAAAATCATCTGGTGTAGTTGATCTAAGGAATCAATCCATCCAATTATTCCATAGACCCATCTTCTCCTCCTTTTCCATGTAAAACCAATAGAAGGAAATTTATCCTCCTTCATGGGTGGATTACCACTTATTCGAGACCATATCATTAACATTATATATGATAAAAAATATAACAAACATAATCATTGGCCACAACATGATATTGGTGGGGTGTGGGTGTAATGATGGGATGGTGGTGTAGTGCGACGATGATGATGGTGGTAGGGTGCAAGGATGATGATGATGATGGGGTGAGATGATTATGATGGTGGTGGGGCACAAATACAATGATGGTGGGTCATGAAAATGATTATAATGTAAGGTTAGGTGAAAATGAGGTGCATAAATGATGATAGTAAGGCACAATGATGGTGACTGATGAGGACTATGGTGGCAGGGTGTTTTAATTCTATAGAGTGTTTTGATTTTATTGAAAATATAAATAAAATTTTGCTGATTGGATGAGTTTTTTTCCTGATATATGTTGGATTTTTGGACTTGGATGTTAGAGTTGGAAAAGGTAGTAATTAAAGAAATTGGAGATTCTATGAGAAATTTTTAAAAATTAATCTTCACATCATCCCATTAACAAGTGTTAGAGCATGTATTTTTATGAGTTGGAGTAGTTAGAATTAATTATGTAATTTTCTAGTTATATCTAGATGTAGAGAAGAATATAGATTTTGGATATGTCTCATACCATAAGGGACATTTCTAACATCTATAAGGGTGATAAATATTAGGATCATGGGTTGGAAAATAAGACAAAGGTAGGAACATAATGATGACCATGTCACTTGTATATGAATCATTGTGGTTTTCATAATGGTTGTTTTTTCATCTGTGCAAGCATGATTTCTCACATACATAATGATGATACAACTTTGTATGGATCATTGTAAGAATGAAACCAGATACACATGGGTCATGAAATTGTGAAATTTTGAGGAAAATTTAATATTAAGGAGGGTATATGTAAGGATGATACAACATTTTATAAGGGTCATTTACTTGTTAATTTTTGATGATCAACTAACTACTAAGGAATGTTTCTTTTGAATTAAATGGTGATTTTATTTGTGATAATTCGATAGGTTTATTACCTTAAATAAAATTTAGCATGTATTATTTGAAAATTATTCAAATATCATGATTATTTGGGGTTAACCATGATTCAATCCAAAAATTAATAAGGTATTTGTTATGATATTTTCATCAATTAAAATATGGAATATCACATCACAAAAGGAGGTACTATGCATTGAAGCAGCTGGTGTATGCATGTGACCTAAGAAGATATTTTTCCTTATCTATTCTCACATTTTAAAGTTGAATTATTAGTGAAATCATGGATTTAGTAGACATGTTTTCTCCACAAAACATGATATGAAATTAAAGGGGACTTGAAACGTCGAAATTATTGTTGTGTGAAGTAGTGTGTGTTTTTAATAAGTATTATAATTTAAGTCTAGTGATCTAATTATTTCCAAAATATTATGTTATTTAGTAGTTATTTAAAATGTATAGGATCACCTTGTCGAATTGGGAAATATATTTCCACTTGAAATATGGAAATAGTTCATGATAGAGGAAGTGTTCCAGACCAGCGATAAGAAACTGGTGTGTTAGGTTTTCTTGAAACCATGAGTTGATGTTGGATTTATTGACAACAAATTAAGGTGATAATTCAAATAATGTTTATGGTGTATTTCATTGGTTATCATTCTTGATATGAATGAATGAAATTATGGTGATTATTGGAGGATTGTTATGTAACCATCTAGATAAAATTTGTACTCCATGAATGAAGTATCACATGAATTTCATGGAATATTATTAAAGAAGATATTGAAGAAGGAAATATTTCATATTTCATGAATCTTTCAAAGTTGAAGATGTTGAATGATCACATTTTGGATAATCATGGATTAATTGGTGATATGTTTCAATATGGATGGAATTGGTTTAAAGGATTGAACTGGTCTGAATAGATTAATTTGATATGTTTCATAAAGTCTAGAATTTAAGGTTGTGTAAAGGTATGGTGAACATGCTGCCTAAGGTGGCTGTGTAATGGTAATATTATAAATTGAGGCTAAATACATAATGGATACTCAAGAATTACATAAGGGTAACTGGTAAGTAGGATGTGTATGGGTAATAGGGAAAGGATATGTAAACGTATTTGACATAGATAATATGATGAATAAGGATAAATGGAAGAGGATTAATAAAGCTATAATTAATGATGTGTAGTGGTAAATAAGGATTACACTACATCTGTGAAGGTAACTCAACATTTTAGAAGACTACATAATGGTAATGAGGAAAAATATAGGCTATGTATAGGTAAAATAATGGAATGTATAATGGTAAGTGTAAGAACAAATCCATGTGAGGATGTGAAATATTATGATGGATGTATAAATATATTTTTACCATATTTTTATGAAGCCTAAATATTGATATTCAGGGAGTTTTATAATAGAATTCCTGTTATATATTATGCATGAAACTTTAAATGGATTCATGGAGTGATATTAAAAAGTTCTAAATGAGGGTTCTATACCATTTTATTCAAATCTTGAATATTAATATTTAATTAGGGAGTCATTCCTTAATATTTCGGTATTAAATGATGGTTCTAAATAGAGATTTCATGGGTTCATGCATGTAGATTTTTGGATTTAAATGGATAACCCATTATTGTGGTATTTTTGTAATGAAAAAGACTGGAATATGGAGGAGTTATCAATGGGTTTCCATATTCTAAAAAATTGAAACAATGTATGTAGTAAATTGTGGAATGTTTTATAATTATTGAAATTGTTATATGTAATTATGGGAGGTTTTATTTGAATTTAAATAAGTTGTTATTTCATGATAATTATAGAAAAATCATGAAGAAATTTGGAGACCTGATATGGATATGTATGAAATTAAATATGAAGGTATATAAACTTGTTAAATAAGATCGAATGAAGTGAGATCAGTGCCATATTGAAACATCTGGTTCAGAAGAAATGATAGGACATTCTAAAAATCATATATATATATATATATATATATATGAGGCTGAAGTAAGGGAGAGAGAATGGAACATGCACATAAGGGAATATTCGATTCCTATGTAATAATAATAATAAGAATATTCATTGTATCATCTGGTGTAAGTGTGTGTGCATGAGAATAGAGAAAAAAATAAAGTCACTATATATATCTGCCTATACAAGAAGAAGTATTTCAAAAAGTGGGTGTGCCCTTGGAACAATTGTGTTCCTTTATAAATAATTTTTAATATCTACAGTGCATATTAGTATCTCCAAACACATAAACACAACATTGGTGTGTGTTCCTTGGATTATCCCATTTTGGAGAAACAAGTAAAATCTAGTGTTCTCTTGTGCATTATTTTTCTACATATGTACGAGGTGTGTGATAAGAATAATTTTGAATAAGATAATAGATTGAATGATTGTTTCTTATAAGAAAGGAATAATATCCTAAAAATTTAAGGTGAAAAAAAGTTTATATTAGATGACACCCCGATTCACCCCCCTCTCATGGTATCTTGGGTCCCAAAAAGTGGTATCAGAGCCTAACGGTTGTTTGATGATTCAAACTATCTCATTTTTTAAAGATCTTTAATATTATGCTGGATATGACTATAAATGTGAAGGAACCTATGTTTAGTGGACGTTTCTTTTCAAATTGGAAAAGGGAATTTATATAAGATCCTAGAATTTTGAGCGGGTTAAAATTACAAGGTAACTTGAACTTTTTGTTTGGTGGATGGTCTAACTTTCAATTTGAGCTTTAGAATGTAATTTTTAGAGTTGAAACACATTAAATAGATATTTTTATATGGGTCCCAAGAGGAGTCTTGGGATCCCTAATGAGTTTTGGGAGCATCAAGATTTAGAATTTGGTTATTGGAAAGATAGGGGAGACACACGATTGGTGCATGATTAGTGCTAATAATACATCTCAACTTTGAATCCTTTCACATGGTGTCACATGGTTTGAGAAACCATGAAACATGAGGAATATGACCATGAAAAATACTTGTAGTAAATTGTATAGGTGACCGCATGGGATGCACACATTATTCTAACCCGCACTCCTAGATGTACGATGGGAGTATCCCTCTGGATAGTGGAACCATAGGGTTTGTGCATGGTTAGACAAACCGTGTGGATAAATCATGTGGCCAAACCATGTGTATCATTAAAGAGGATAAAATGAATAAACATACTTCCCTCCATTAGCCTTTCACATTCCATTTTTCTTCCTCATTCTCATAACATCCTTTAGGCATGGGATCCCCTATCTTATTTTTTTAGGATTCTTTGAACATATTTCATATAGTGTTTGATTCAATCATAATTTGTCATGGTGGATACCTCTCGGTATGTCTAAGGATTTACTTACTTCTTCTCAAATTTATGCATGTGTTATGAAATGTGTAGTAAATAGGCATGATTGCGGTGGTTCATGCATGACTGACTTTAAATTGTTTTTACTATTCTACTGACCTTCTGAGGTTTTCAAGGGATCAAAAATGCATGATGAAGTGTGTTTGAGAATTGTGTAGTATGGATAATGTGAAAAGGGTTTGGGGAAGTTTTGGGTAGGATATTGCTGGTTATAAAATTTATTTTAATGAATCCTAAGGTAATGTGGGTTCTTTGGGAACACATAGATAATGGCCCATGAAACCTTAAGTAATGTTGATCAATATAAATGGGATGAAATGGTTTATTGATTTAAGGTTTATGGTGATGAACAGAACCACAATTGGGTGACGTGGTTCACATGTGGTTATAGAGGTTCACCCATGGCGCGGCTTAGGTTCTTGGTAAAATTCCACTAGTTGAAGTTGGCTGATAGCACCGCTGGGTTAGGGTGACGTAATAATAGGACCCAATAAGGTAGTTTTGACCACTCATTATGGGTGGAAGACTTTATAGACATAGTTGTATAGGGTATGGTGATGACCATCAGAATGGAGGAGGTTCTCACAGTTGAAATCCACATGTAAAGGTGCTTCATGCCATCTGATGGGGATAGAGTATTGTTGATATGCTAGGGCCTATGGGACAGAACTTTGAAAGGATTAATATCACCCTTCCTTAGTATGTTGTTATACTGAGTCGATGGTGATTTAATGACCATAAGTCTAATGGAATTATGATATTTTTAGGGGCATGTCGAGGGGACAATAAATTTAGTTTACAAGTTATTTACATGGTAATGACTGGAATGAGATGTCATGTGGTAAGGAAATAAATAGGTGACCAAGGGATCATTCATTATGACTGAATATGGATGCATCATTATACTCTATCATTGGACAAAGTAGTTAAATGATTAATTATGGCTATTTAGAAAAAGTGAAGTGGTCTATTTGATGTGTGATTTTTTTTCATACATAGGTATGTGTATGTATTTAAGAAAATAACACTTTGGTGGTGGCCCATTGAGTTTATACTCACACCCTATATGGTCCCCTTAAGATGCATGCATAATTTGTCTATTTTAGTGTATTTAAGGGATCAATCGCATGGTTAGGACTTCAATGAGATGATATGTGTTGAGGTTCATTGGATGGATGAGTTAGTTTTTGGAAGATGAACCAAATGGTTTTATTTCACTAGGATGGAATTTATTTTTGGATTTTTACATATGTATTTATATGATCTACCCATGGATGATATTTTATGATTTTATATGACTATCATGGAATCTATACATTATTTAGTTTATATGAAATGTTTACTTTGTCCTGTTTCTAATATTTTTATCTATATTACTTCTGTCGTATCATGCTGAGCGCTTCTACAGTGCCGTTGTAATTACCATTATCATTATTATCTTTAAATGGTATAGTTTCCCAACTATCTCCCAATATATACTTGATACTATTTGGAATCCTTTATCATATAGGGAGGCACAAATAAGTCCATGTGTCTTTCCAGCCTGAATCACCTGTTCAGTGGATCCTTGGTCTGGGTGTTACAAAGTGGTATCAGGCATTGTCTTTTGTCATACTATATTGGCATGGTAGATTGGAAAATATGATCTTTTCAGATCTTGGTAAAGAGCTCATCCCTAGGTGCCTTCATCCCCACAAATGGGGGATAAAATGAGCTTTCATGGGTGGTATATTTTTGTTCTTTCTTTATGCTTTTACTATTGATCAATTTTCCACCTTGAGTAGCTCACATGAATGTTATGTAATTGGTTTCTAAGGTTTTAGTCCCTTTTCCTTGTAACGACCCGAAATTTTTAAATAATTTTTTTTTCCTAATTTTATGTGTTATTGTTATACTCAACAAAAATGTTTTATTTGATAAACATGATTATAATTAAAATGAGATCAGTGGGTTTTGACTATTATATAACCATCGGTCAACATGACCACTGTGAACAAAATGTTTTGATTATTGTCTCTAAATATAAGTAATCTTGGTTAATTATTATAGAAAGAAGATTCGATGGCCTCACCTAGTAGTCTTGGACCGATCGAAGCCCATCTAACAGAGCTTGGGAAGGAGGTAGCACCACTGGGCTTTGCTCTGGATCAAATCCAAGCCGAACTTCATCATGTGAAGTTGGAACGAAATCGCCTTCGTGAGAAGTTCAAACTGATAGAAATTACTACTCGGGCAATGTTGACTGAGCCGCCCCAAGCTTCTATCACCCTAGCACACCTTACTCTTAGGTCCTATGCTGGTATTATAAGGGGTTATGTAACGAGACCATAACTACCTTGTGTAATCCTTGTTTTAAATAAAAATTGGGATTTCTTCTTATGATGAAGTTTATGAATTTTGAAATGACCGGATAAATATAGTATGCATATTTTTGATGAATTTTAGAAAAAGGATATTTTAAATATGTTTATGTAAACCCTAAATAATTAAAAATGTGTAATGATTTTCAAAAAATGGTCTTCTGCAATTATGTTCAGTACTAAATTTAGAGTCTAATAAGATCAACTTGATTTTTGATGAATAGTAAATTATGAATAGTGATTTTATGATTAGGATTAGTAATATGACCAAATGGATTAGTAATCTCACTTAAAGAAAGTTTTAAAATAATCTAGGCACCTTGATTAAGTAATGTGATTCAATAAAATAGTTAAATAACGGTTTCATTAATTATTATTCAAGTATTAGTTTTTTCGGGTGAATAGTGTTTTTTAATTAAAAATTTAATTAAAAATAATTAGAAAATTATTTTTATCAAAATGACTTTATTTTTGAACTCAGAGCATCGATATTATGTTATGGTAATTTTTGGGGTTTTTTCTGAAAAAAATGAATTTTCGATGAATAGTGTTTTTATTTAAAAATTAAATTAAAAATATTTAGAAAATTATTTTTATAAAATGGATTTCATTTTTGAAATCAGAGCATTGATATTTGGTTAATGTTAAATTTTCGGATTTTTCTGAGAAAGTTGAATTTTCAGTGAATAGTAAAAATACAGTTTTAGGGTTTCGGTATGTTTAATGACATCATAACGGTGTCATGATGATGTCATGAGATCTTTTGAGGGTTGGCCGGCCAAGGGTGATGAATTGTTGTTTTGGGGGGCCCCATGAGGCCTAACTCCATGATAAATGACAAGGGAGAGCACATGGGTTTGAGAAAAGCACATGTGAGGTGTCCCTTGGCCATTAATGCCTTGTCCCCTCACTTTCCCTATAAATACCAAGCCCTCCTCTCATCCATTCGACTCCCCACTCATTCCCAACGAATTTCTGGTCTCATTACCTCCCAAGGAGTCCTCCCAAGGTGCCCCCAAGCCCTCAAGGTCCCACCCTTTGAGGTTTAAGAGTTACATTTTAAGGTAAGGGATCCGACCCCTCTCTTTCTTTTCAAGTGATCTCTTTTATGTCATTCCTCTTATGCTCCATGTTCTTATTTTGGAGGATGTTCTTTTATACTCCTCTTACTGCCCTTTTTATGTTCATATGATGAAAGACCCCCTCTTACTCTCATCATTTCGTTTTAAGAAAGTTTAAGTGGCGCCGTTAGGCTGCCGAATTTTCAAGGGATTCATTCACCTCTCTCTTTTTCAAAGTTCTACTTTCATGTCAAGTCTTTCAAGTTCATTTTTATTATGTTGGGGTATGATCTCTATATTTATCATACTGGTCTTTTATGATCACATGATGAGAGACCCCATTTGATCTCTTCAATTCAGTATTTTGATGTCTTAAGTGGCGCCGTTAGGCTGCCGAATTTTTAAGTGGTTCTTCACCCTTCTCGTTTTGAAGTTCTACTTTCATGTCAATTCTTTCAAGTTCCTTTATATTATGTTGGGGTATGATCTCTATATCTGTCATACTGGACTCTTATGTTCATATGATGAGAGACCCTATTTGACCTTGTCAATTCAATTTTGTTGAAGTTTAAGTGATGCCGTTAGGCTGCCGAATTTTCACAAGAGAAATCTTGTTTTGTTTTCTTCCTTTCATGTTCTTCATTTCATATGGTATGTTTTCAAATTTCATTACCATGTTCATAAATCCCTTATATTTTGTCCCTCTACTGTATGATGGGTCATTTATGAATGTTTGACCCATGTCCCCTCTTTTCTCAATGTTTTCTAAAACCTTGTAACATAGCTGTTATGCTGTAGAATTTTCGTCTCAAAATGCCTCTCTTTTCTCAAAATTATTTTATATTATAAAGTGAATACTCAAAGCTCCTATTTATAAAGGGGTATTCACATATATATAAAAATGTTCTATTTTAAATTCTGGGATTTACATACATGATACCCGTTTTCCCTTTCCGTGGGTTTAAAGTAACGTAAAGATCATGTCTTTAAAGCAGTTTTTAAAACGTTATGATTATGAAATGAAACCCATTTATTTTATGCTATATGGGTTATTTATGAAATGTTTGATGATGATATATGTGGCTCACATGAAAATAAAGACAAATTTAAGGGTGCGCCCTGATAGCGCTCCAATGCATTGGGTAAAGACTTAATCTCTAGAGATGACCATTTTAACGACGCCTTGGTGAATAACCTTGGTAATTTTTAACGACACCTTGGGGATGGACCTTGGTGAAACGAAACGATTGTCAATATTAAATGTTGCAGCCACATCTTCATGTTATGAAAAGGTTTTATTTTTATTATGATATGCCTCATGATTTCATTTTCATGCATTAAAGTTCTTTTCATGACTTTATTGATGTATCTCAAGTTCATATGTAAAATGTTTCACTTGTTTCCCTTGCTGGGCCTTATGCTCACCCTTCCTTTTGATGTATGTCCCCAGGTTATGAGATGCAGTAATGAGCCTAGGGTGAACATGAGGAGAAGCCTTTCAAGTGTTTAAGAAGAATGTTTTTTTTGTTTCATGTTTTATGTTCCTTGTTTCCAAGACACTAAACCTTAAATATCCTCAGTTCCATGTAATGGAATGAAAAGTTATGTTATAAAAAGACGGGATGCTATAGTTGGTATCAAAGGATGGTTTAGTTATTTGTGGAAATTAGGATATGAAAACTCTAGGAGGAACCCTATAGAAAAGTTTAATATAGGAAATCTTCCTGGTATTTTGGTGAGTATTGAGTAAGGGGTTGCCAAGCAAATACATCCCTGTCTGGATACGAGCAGGTAGAGGTGGCTCTGGCACAGATGTACATAGGGGTAAAACCCGAAAACACCACTTTGAGCTAGACTCGAACGGGAACTGGTACACGACAACGGGCCTTGCTGCACTCTTGGTTACGACACTCCCGGGGGATATGCTTTGGTAAATTCATAAGCTTGGTATGAACCATTGTTAAAGGAACAAAGATAAAATAAAATAAAGGTTCACATAATAATATATGATCATTCATAACCTAGATGGAAACCTAGGAGATCACAACTTAGGGTATACCTTTCATATACAAGTTATCCTTATATGCTTTCAGTTCCTTTTCATGATTATTAGCTAAGTACTTAAACCCCTAATTATGCTTTCTCTTCATAGTTAATGGTGGGAAATGGAAGAACATGTTCCGACAACCAATGTGATAGGAAATGCGACGATTTTCGTATTAATATGACAGGGATGATTAGGGGATTAAAATATGATTATTATTTTGGAAGACGTTCATTATTTTGGGGACCATATTTGATCGAGGTAAATAGATTACTACGGTATTTTCATTGAGGAGTAAGGTTGACTTATATTTTGAAGAATCGATGAATTTAAGGTGAACTTATAGTAATTTAGGTTACTTATGGGAATGACTAACCTATCTTGGGTAAAATATGTTTAGGTTAGCTAATTTTTTATAAGATGTTAGGAGTGGTTGATGTTGTCTGGAGATGAACAATGAAGTTGTTTTGGAAGACTATGTTATCAAATCCTTATTGTATTTGGGTTTCAATCTTAGTTTGGTTTGTTTTGAGGAATTTTAAGGACCGTTATTTATGGAATGGTCTATGATGAACTTTGGGTAGTACCATGGAACTTTGATGATTTAAAAGTAGTTTCCATTCCTATGGGATTCTTTCTTTTTGAAGAGTTGTTTTACCTTAACCTTTCTGTTTTTGGGATAATGTTTAAAGATAGAAGAAATAGATAGTTAATCTTTTGTAGATTATGTGATTCTATAGAAGATGATTCTTGTGCTTTTATGAGACCAAGTGTTTTTGAATTCTCATCATTTGGAGAAAAGATTAGTGTTGGTAGGGACTTGTTAAAGGATGAAAATCTACTTGAAGGTAGGTATATTTTATTATGTTTTTGTTCTATGTAGTAAATGAAATCCTCAAAATTATGAAAAGAAATGTAAAACAAAAATGTTGTTGGTTTACGTTTCCTACTAGGTAATCAAAGACCGTTTACACACATCATAAGTTTGGGATTTTCTCATGGTTAACTTTCTCCTAATCATGTTCTCTATCACTCTCCCTCAGAACTTGACCCTTTGTTTTTTCCTCCATGTCCATGTTTTCCTACATGGAACCCTAGTGTGGGTTAACTCGGGTGACCATTGTACTTCCCTTTCTTTATTTTAAAGTAATAGTTTTACTGACTCCTTTTCCGATGTGGGACTTTCAATGAAATTTCAAAACCCAGTTTTAAAATTGTGAGGACGCAATTTCTTAAGGGGGGAAGATTGTAACGACCCGAAATTTTTAAATAAATTTTTTTTCCTAATTTTATGTGTTATTGTTATACTCAACAAAAATGTTTTATTTGATAAAAATGATTATAATTAAAATGAGATCAGTGGGTTTTGACTATTATATAACCATCGGTCAACATGACCGCTGTGAACAAAATGTTTTGATTATTGTCTCTAAATATAAGTAATCTTGGTTAATTATTATAGAAAGAAGATTTGATGGCCTCACCTAGTAGTCTTGGACCGATCGAAGCCCATCTAACAGAGCTTGGGAAGGAGGTAGCACCACTGGGATTTGCTCTGGATCAAATCCAAGCCAAACTTCATCATGTGAAGCTGGAACGAAATCGCCTTCGTGAGAAGTTCAAACTGATAGAAATTACTACTCGGGCAATGTTGACTGAGCCGCCCCAAGCTTCTATCACCCTAGCACACCTTACTCTTAGGTCCTATGCTGGTATTATAAGGGGTTATGTAACGAGACCATAACTACCTTGTGTAATCCTTGTTTTAAATAAAAATTGGGATTTCTTCTTATGATGAAGTTTATGAATTTTGAAATGACCGGATAAATATAGTATGCATATTTTTGATGAATTTTAGAAAAAGGATATTTTAAATATGTTTATGTAAACCCTAAATAATTAAAAATGTGTAATGATTTTCAAAAAATGGTCTTCTGCAATTATGTTCAGTACTAAATTTAGAGTCTAATAAGATCAACTTGATTTTTGATGAATACTAAATTATGAATAGTGATTTTATGATTAGGATTAGTAATATGACCAAATGGATTAGTAATCTCACTTAAAGAAAGTTTTAAAATAATCTAGGCACCTTGATTAAGTAATGTGATTCAATAAAATAGTTAAATAACGGTTTCATTAATTATTATTCAAGTATTAGTTTTTTCGGGTGAATAGTGTTTTTTAATTAAAAATTTAATTAAAAATAATTAGAAAATTATTTTTATCAAAATGACTTTATTTTTGAACTCAGAGCATCGATATTATGTTATGGTAATTTTTGGGGTTTTTTCTGAAAAAAATGAATTTTCGATGAATAGTGTTTTTATTTAAAAATTAAATTAAAAATATTTAGAAAATTATTTTTATAAAATGGATTTCATTTTTGAAATCAGAGCATTGATATTTGGTTAATGTTAAATTTTCGGATTTTTCTGAGAAAGTTGAATTTTCAGTGAATAGTAAAAATACAGTTTTAGGGTTTCGGTATGTTTAATGACATCATAACGGTGTCATGATGATGTCATGAGATCTTTTGAGGGTTGGCCGGCCAAGGGTGATGAATTGTTGTTTTGGGGGGCCCCATGAGGCCTAACTCCATGATAAATGACAAGGGAGAGCACATGGGTTTGAGAAAAGCACATGTGAGGTGTCCCTTGGCCATTAATGCCTTGTCCCCTCACTTTCCCTATAAATACCAAGCCCTCCCCTCATCCATTCGACTCCCCACTCATTCCCAACGAATTTCTGGTCTCATTACCTCCCAAGGAGTCCTCCCAAGGTGCCCCCAAGCCCTCAAGGTCCCACCCTTTGAGGTTTAAGAGTTACATTTTAAGGTAAGGGATCCGACCCCTCTCTTTCTTTTCAAGTGATCTCTTTTATGTCATTCCTCTTATGCTCCATGTTCTTATTTTGGAGGATGTTCTTTTATACTCCTATTACTGCCCTTTTTATGTTCATATGATGAAAGACCCCCTCTTACTCTCATCATTTCGTTTTAAGAAAGTTTAAGTGGCGCCGTTAGGCTGCCGAATTTTCAAGGGATTCATTCACCTCTCTATTTTTCAAAGTTTTACTTTCATGTCAAGTCTTTCAAGTTCATTTTTATTATGTTGGGGTATGATCTCTATATTTATCATACTGGTCTTTTATGATCACATGATGAGAGACCCCATTTGATCTCTTCAATTCAGTATTTTGATGTCTTAAGTGGCGCCGTTAGGCTGCCGAATTTTTAAGTGGTTCTTCACCCTTCTCGTTTTGAAGTTCTACTTTCATGTCAATTCTTTCAAGTTCCTTTATATTATGTTGGGGTATGATCTCTATATCTATCATACTGGACTCTTATGTTCATATGATGAGAGACCCTATTTGACCTTGTCAATTCAATTTTGTTGAAGTTTAAGTGATGCCGTTAGGCTGCCGAATTTTCACAAGAGAAATCTTGTTTTGTTTTCTTCCTTTCATGTTCTTCATTTCATATGGTATGTTTTCAAATTTCATTACCATGTTCATAAATACCTTATATTTTTTCCCTCTACTGTATGATGGGTCATTTATGAATGTTTGACCCATGTCCCCTCTTTTCTCAATGTTTTCTAAAACCTTGTAACATAGCTGTTATGCTGTAGAATTTTCATCTCAAAATGCCTATCTTTTCTCAAAATTATTTTATGTTATAAAGTGAATACTCAAAGCTCCTATTTCTAAAGGGGTATTCACATATATATAAAAATGTTCTATTTTAAATTCTGGGATTTACATACATGATACCCGTTTTCCCTTTCCGTGGGTTTAAAGTAACCTAAAGATCATGTCTTTAAAGCAGTTTTTAAAACGTTATGATTATGAAATGAAACCCATTTATTTTATGCTATATGGGTTATTTATGAAATTTTTGATGATGATATATGTGGCTCACATGAAAATAAAGACAAATTTAAGGGTGCGCCCTGATAGCGCTCCAATGCATTGGGTAAAGACTTAATCTCTAGAGATGACCATTTTAACGACGCCTTGGTGAATAACCTTGGTAATTTTTAACGACACCTTGGGGATGGACCTTGGTGAAACGAAACGATTGTCAATATTAAATGTTGCAGCCACATCTTCATGTTATGAAAAGGTTTTATTTTTATTATGATATGCCTCATGATTTCATTTTCATGCATTAAAGTTCTTTTCATGACTTTATTGATGTATCTCAAGTTCATATGTAAAATGTTTCACTTGTTTCCCTTGCTGGGCCTTATGCTCACCCTTCCTTTTGATGTATGTCCCCAGGTTATGAGATGCAGTAATGAGCCTAGGGTGAACATGAGGAGAATCCTTTCAAGTGTTTAAGAAGAATGTTTTTTTTGTTTCATGTTTTATGTTCCTTGTTTCCAAGACACTAAACCTTAAAGATCCTCAGTTCCATGTAATGGAATGAAAAGTTATGTTATAAAAAGACGGGATGCTATATTCCTAGTAGGGAAATGTAATAGAAATCATGCATCCGAATAATAACTTTGCATCAAATGAAATATTTGTGTTCTTGTTATTGATTCTTGGAAAATAAAAAAAGAAGGGGGTGATCTATTTAAAATGAAAACAATAGGCTAAAAAATGTATTCCTACATACCTTCTTAGTGACATTGTACTCATCCATCCTAGGTATTTGGTATATTTTGTGATAATTATGTGATCCTATGTATATATAGAATGTGTGGGACTAACTATTATATGGGTAGGAAGGAATAAAATAAGGCATCAAACCGTTTGATGTGTCAATAATAAGCTAAAATCTGTTTTATACATATCCTCTTAGTGAGATTTTACTTAGCCATCCCAGACTGAAGGTTTTTGGTGTGATTTTTATGTGATGCCTGGTATTGATATAGGTAGGAAGGGGGATATTAGGCCATATGATATGTGACATGGGTGATATATGGAAGTATAAGGGCGGTGAGATTTGATGTCCATTACAAATTTCCTTATTTATGATATTTAGACTGTTATTATCAGTATTGGTCTTAGTATTTGGTCATCAGTGTGATTCCACTGAGATGGATTTTGATAGAGATTTAATAGGTTAGATATATGGTTCCTCTAAGGCATGAAAATGATGATTCCCCTGAGGGAATTGAAGATCATGAGCCACTGGTAGATTCTCTAAGTTAGGTGGGTCAACCGCAATATATAGCGGAGTTTGGATTGTGGATAGATGAGAAGATCAGAGAAAGCTCGATGTAGGTCATTCATTGTATTGACCAGGTAGCTCAAGGAGATGATTCATTCATGACATATCTAATGCAGGAGTTCTATTCATAGCACCATCATTTTTTCCATGGTCAGGGTGGACCACAAGTAGTATAGTTTTGGATAGATTCTATATATATGATTTTCAACCAGATTGAGACATTCCCAGTGTTGAGCATGGTGCTGGACATGAATATTATTAGGGTACACATGGATCTCTGGTGGGATATAATGGTACAGGTAGGTAGGCATGAGGAATTGACATGGAAGGGGTTTGAGACTAGGTTCTTTGAGAAAATAATCCTGAAGACATTGGGGGAATATCAAACTGACAGGTTCATGAACATGTAATGGAGAGATACATCAGTCATGGACTATGTTGGAAGAGTAAAAAAAATGTCCAATTTTCACCCTTTCTGGAAAGGGATAACGCTTCTAGCATGAGATATATTTGAATATGGTTTTTGACATTCCATCAGGGTACATGTGAACATCATCAAGTTGACCTCATTCTCATAGGTGGTGAACCATACATTGATATCCAAGGGGAACTTGATGGAAATGAATTATTCAGTCCAAAAGATGGTTTCATGTGGGAGAAGTAATGTTGCTTCAGGTAGTCAAAATTGATTCCATATAGAGTCTCAGTAGGGTGGTTAAGATAGAGATTTGGGAAGGCTGCCAAGGAGATGGATCATCTATGGTGTGATTCTATTATGGGAAGTCAGTTCATGTTCATAATTAGTGTGAGTATCCTCCAAAGTTTTTATGGGAATTTTGAATATGGATATCTAGATATATTATTTTGGAGTATATCTCAAAAAACTAGGAGTCTGGGACCTTGTCATACTCAGATATATGAGTTAGGACTAGGATTGGTATCTAGAGTGGGTAGTTGGATACGACTAAATGCATAAGTTGTGATAGGGAAATATATACCAATTAGTTGGGGAAGTTTCAAGTAGTGGGTAAATCTACACAAAGAGGATAGGTTCTAGGAATTTTGGCTTCAGGATAGGTGCATGCAGTTGGGCTGGTAGGATTAGAGATGGACAAGGACACAATGATGGTTAGAGGTAATCCATGAGCAGATTATTGTCTATTTTAATTTTTGGAATGATAGACATTAGTGCAAAAGGTTTACTTAGGGTATTTGAATTAATTAGAAGCTGGTTTATATGTGGGTATCAAGAATGGTTCATGTATTATACAAGATTCACTTTCATTAGGTAATTGTTGTGGGATCTATATTCAATGCATTATCTTTTTTGGCATCAGGTGTGATGCAATAATTTTGGGCATCAATTATGATACCCGACCAAATAGGAATCATATGTGATGTGGGTATTATATGTTCATATGATGAGATTTAGTATTTATGAAATGTTGTATTTGAGATGTGCATGTCTAGGGGTGGTCAATGGGGGACCATCAAGATGTTGGGAAATGGGTGGGGAAGCGACTAGGTAGGTTATTCCTAAGGAGGGATCATCACAAGATGAATTATATTAGGAGTGAATAACTGGGTAGTTTGGTATTTTTTATAGGATAAATATGTTTGGTATCATATCATCATATTGGAAAATATCCTAAATATTAGATATTTCATGTTTGAAAAGTTGTAAAATTGTAAGATTTTGAGTGGGGTTAAAAATTCCAAGGGAACTTGAACTTTCAGTTTGGTGGATGGGAAGACATTCAATTTGATATTTGGAATGTAATTCCAAATGTTGAAACATAGTAAAGAGGGTTTTTAGAATTTTTTTAAGTACAAAGATGTTTCTTTTGGTCAATGATCAGTTTTAATAGAATCATGATTCAAAATCCATGTTTTGAAATGATAAGTAGAGGTGCATGATTAGCACATGACTAGTCCTAATTGTGCACCTCAACCGTGAGGCCTGGTAAGGCTTGTCAAATGTTTTGAGAAACTATGAACCTGGGGGAACACATCCATGTGAAGAACCTATAGTAAATTATAGAGGTGACCACATGGGCTGTGTATGGTTTATTATGTTGTGTGCCTAGCCATGTGGGGGTGGGGGTGTCTATTTGGATAGCATAACTGCATGATTGGTGTATGGTTAGCCAAAAGATGCAGTCAAATTGTGTAGATCTCTAGGGGATTAAATTAATAGACTAAACTCAATCCTTTAACCTTTCATCCTCTATTTTTCATTCACATTCTCATATCAACCTCAAATTGTTGGATCCCCTCTCCTCTTCATTTAGGCTTATTTGGATCTCCTCCATATAGTGTCTGATTCAAGATTTGTTCATCATATTAGATACTTCTCGGTAAGACTAAGGATCCTATTACATATTTTATACTTTTATTTTTCTATAGTGCATGCAATTTCCATGTAAGATAAAATACCATATTTCTATGGAGTTTTTATATTATTCTATTTTATCTAGTGTTACATCAAATTATGAACTAATATCAGATGAGTAAGGATTCTTAGAACAATGTATGTGGTTCCTAAAATTCTCTAAATTTATATATGTCTTATGGAATTCATAGTAAATAGGTGTGAGTGGGGTGATCTAGGGGGGGCCAACATTAGTTTTTTTTAATTTTCTATTGACCTTGGTAGGTGATTAAGGGAACTGAAATGTGTGATGAAGTGTGTTTGAGCCCTGTATGGTGTGGCATGTGTGAACAAGGTTCTGAGATATTTTAGGTTGGATGTTTTTGGTTATTTTTTTTTTAAATTAATCCTATGACCATGTGGGGTTTGTAGGAATGTGTATGGAATGTTCCATGAGAAATTGATTAACATTGATAACGAGAAATGTGATGATGTGGTTCATTAGGTTAAGGTGGATGATTATGAATAAAAATATAGTTGGGTGACCTGGTTCACATGTTGTGATAGAGGTTCTCCAGAGTTGTGGATTAGGTTTTTGGTTAAATTTCGCTTCCTAAAGATTGAAAATAGTGGTGTCGGGGTCATGTACACATAGGATCAGGACCCAGTGATTTCGTTTCGACACATCTATGTGGGTGAAAAAATCCATAGACTTTATTCTATAGGGGATGGTAATGACCATTAGATCATAGGAGGTGATCGCCATCAAAACCCACATGTGATTGTGTGTGATACAATTGGATAAGGGATGAGGCTCAGTGATATGCTAAGGTGATGTTCCAGGACTATGGGAGGAAGGATATTGTCATGAATTGGGACATTGGGTAATGTGTTAGTAGTGATTTAATGAATGAATGTATAATCAACTAGTGATATATTTTTGGGAATTACCTGGGGACATCATAATTAATAAATAATTTATAAATACAGAAATAACTTCCATAAGATTTCATGTGGTAGAAAAATGGATTGGGAACTAAGGGATCTTGTGGTATGACTGATTATGTATGCATCGCTCTAATATTTTATTGGCCAATATAGGTAAACTCTTCCTTGTGACTATTAAGAATAGGCGAAACATGATATTGAATTTGTGTGTAGTTTATGTTTATTTATGATTTGCATACATAGGTGTATATATATATGTAAGACAAGTACATATTGGTGGTGGCCTACTAAGTTAATACTTACAACTTACATGGGCCCCTTAGAACATGTGTAAACTTTATAGAATTGAGTGAAGTTAAGGGATTAGGCTTGTGGAATAGATCATAGTGAGATGGGATGTACCCAGATGCATGTGATGGATGGGTTGGCCTTTGGATGATGAACCAGCTAGTCCCCTTACACCAATATGGAGTTTATTTTTGGGGTTTTTTATACATATTTATCCAATTTACCCATGGGCGATCTTGTATGATCTTTTATGATTGTCATGGCATGTATAGATTATTTTGTATTCTATATTAGGCTTAGTTTGAATTATTATTATTGCTTATTATCTTTATTTCTTCCATTGTGTCTAGTTTAGTGCTTCCAAAGTACTGTTATAATTTCCATTATCATTATGATATCCATATGCTATAGTATCTAGTTTGTATTATTATTGTTAGTGTATGATTATGCATGCCTAAGTCCATGTGGCTCTTTGACCTGGAGCACTAGTTTTGTGGATCCTAATCTGGGGTGTTATAATTCATATATTATTTGGAAAATCATATTAGAATTATCTATGATATTATATTGAATGGTGTTGTTTTACAATACAGTCTTGGATTTGTGTATGAATCAGATCAGAGGGAGTTGAAAATTGACGCATGTGTCAAGAAAGTCTTAAAAGATGTTTTGGATGGAGATATATTCAAATACATATCTGATTGAAAAATTTATAATGAAATGTGGATAATGTGAAAATATATTCATGGTGAAAAATTAACATCAAAATAATGAATACATGTAGGTTCTTATGATATTCATAAATTAGTGTATGATCTAGAGGTTTGTTATATTGATTAGGAATATAATTTGTAAAAAATTAAAACAAATAATATCAAAAAGAAGGATTCTAATAATTCAAATGCAATTCTGGTAAAAAAATTGATTGCTTATTCACATATGATTTTATCCTTATAGAATATTTTCCTTAAAAATATAATGATATATGTTTTATATTACCTAAATGTAATAAGGATGAATCAACCACTTCATGTGGTAAATCTAGATATTTTTTTTTGCAACCAAAAATAGGTGATCCAAGCCTTGAAAGATGAAATTCAACTTTTTAAAGGTATAGGTGAATGAAATTGTTTATTAATAGTAGAGATGGAGGAAATAAATAAGTAAATGTTGGAATAAGTAAATGATTTTTAGGAGTCCATGAGAAGAAATAATAGAAATATGAAATAAAAATTTTCATAACTGAAACACCTCTTTAAGAAATAAATTCAAGCATGAGAAAAGAGAAAATTCATGAATGATACATGACTATACTTAGGGAAAAATATAGAGAATAAATGAAGACTGAACACAATGAAAATAACTATCACATTGATAATTGGGAAGCTATTTTATAGGAAATGAACATTAATCTCACAGATATTGATATAAATATTTGTTCCACAAAAGGAAAAGAGAAGGTGGAATATTTCTTGGTGACATCATCATGTGGAGCATGTAACACTAAAAATCTAGAAATTAAACATGGGTATATTTTTCTTTTTAAATATAGAAGAAAATATTCTCAAATAAATGTATCTCTAAAATTATATATAAGTAGAGAAATTGGGCATACTATGAGTGTGTGTATGGAAGTAAGATGACTAAAAAATGGGGAATGATTCACTACAATCAAAACCTAAATGGAAAAAAATATAAAATGATGTGTGGTTTTATTATAAGATGTTGTGTTTTATCTAACCTTAGTCATTTGAAAATAATTTCCAAAAATAAAAGAGAATATTATACCAAGATGAGTTTCCCTACTTTTATGGCAAAAAAATATGGATGAATGGAAGAAAAAAAATATGTTTGTTTTATGAATAATGGATTTTTCACAATATCCATTAAGGAAAGAAAATGTGAAGATAAATAAGTATATTCTAGTGAAGATAATGTTCAATTTCTTGGTTAATAGAGTTGAATAAAGAAAAAAAGAGTAATTCATGATTCAAATAGTGTATACACTCAACACCCATCATGGAAATAAAGGAAGTGGGTTTAGAGAGAAAATAAAAAATGAAAAATGTATCTTGTGGAAATTGAATAAGAAAAACAAGAGGCATTCTTGAGTGGGTTTAATATTACCACAACAAATCATGAATGGAATATGGGTGGAATAACTCTTGCATGGAGGAAGAAGTATGATAGTGGTAAATGCATCAATCATGCTCCATTGGAAGAAGTTTTCACTAGTGGGAGGATTCTCACCCTATAATATAATAATAATCCAAATATAGAGATTAATTATAATGAAAAAATTAGGGAGAATTTTTTTCAAGTGGTTTTATATCAAAGAAAACCACTATAAATGAATGAAAGAAAACAAGGCTGAATATTTTGGCCCAAAAAGATCAAAGACATTCCTCACCTAGAGGATGATTGAGTAACAACATCTGCCCTTATTATTTATTATTTTAAATAATTAATGAAATTTTTTATAAGGAAATATAATCTATGTGGGATTTATACCTTCTGTGAATTAAAAGGAGCATTGGAAATTTGAGAATTTATGGTATAATGGGATTTCAAGGAATTTGGAGATAATTAATGAAGTTGTTGATGTACAATATTTTTAAAGTATAATGAATGTGGTAAATAACCAAATATGATATGGGTTGGATAAAAAATAGATATTATAAATATGTAATTACCAAGGCTATATTAATGGTTAAATTTTCCATTTTGAAGGTCACGAGCTATAATCTGTCTAGCTATATTGATAAAATTTTCATCTTGAAGAGATATTGATAAAATTTATTCATACAATCTCAATACTAAATTTTATTTTATATTAAGATAATTATGAATTTTATAATATGTCAATGATTTATCTAAATCTATTTATACATGTTGAAATTTCTAAATTTAATGGGTGGCATGGTTGTAGTGATATATCTCTAAATATTTCATCTCAATGAATTGGAGATGAATCTATTAATATGTGTTGGATGTTGTTTGTGTATGATAATATATTATAAAATAGTATAAATAAAGGATATTTTTAAGAAATTCACATTTCAAATTTATATTTATATTTTAATTTAGTTTTAATATATGATTGGGAAGCCTCATAAAGTGATTCTAGGCATTATAAAATGATGGAATTACTTGAAGGAGTGAATAGAAATATTAGATAATAAGAAAAAAATATTTAATCTTTCATGAATATTTTTTTCACACTAACATGATGGTTTCATTTGGGTTATTTTTCAGTGTTCCCCAAAGATTCCTCAAGAATCAATGATATCAAAAATTTCTACCAATACCGAAATCATTCCAACATATTGTGTATAAAGATTCACAATGCTTTGGGGAGTTGGAGTATTACTAATATAGGATGTTTATCATTATTTGGTAGAAAGGGAGTTTCATGTATATAAGTGAATGATATAGATTCATGAGGTAACACTTGATTGATATTAAAAAATGGCATTCATTAACAAATTAAGTGGTATGAACCTCACCAATGTTATTTAATGATTATGAACTAATAGTTTTTGTGACATGTTGTTTGATATCATAGAAGTATTAATTTTATTCAGCTATACTATGTTTTTTTGATGTATTTTGAAAAATGATGAAAAAATTGAATTTGTTAAGCTTGAATCTTGTTTCCTACACTGAACTGTGGCATAGTATGCTTAGAGGATTTGTTGAAAAGTCATTACCATGTGGTGATTCACTCATTTTAAATTAAAAGTATAAATCCAACATTTATATGAGGGAATATTGTATATTATAGTGTTAAATATGGATTAAATAAAAGTGTTTCAAAAAAGGTGATGATATTTCAATAATGGGATAACATGGAATTTAGAAGTCAAAATTAAGGAGGAGAATCGTATTATAAATATATAATTATTAAATGTATGACTAGGTGATGATTTCTCTTGGATAATTGGGGGAAGAAGGTGTGTTTTCAAAGGGATAGTCAAGATGAGATATGTATTCCCCTTTAGAGAATATTTTATGGGGGAAGAACATAAAATGGGACTCTTTTTATTTTATTAGAAAATTTATATAAAAATGAGATAGATTTCACAAATATTGTCATCAAAATCCAAAGGGGGAGATTGTTTCAACCATGAGTTAATGTTAAATATTCTAAAAATATCTTAAGGAGAGAATTCAAATAATTTATGTTGTTTATTTCATTGGTTATTATTATTAATAAGTATGAATGAAATTATGGTGATATATAGAGGATTGTTATGTAACCATATGAAATGGCTATATTCTCCATGAATGAAGTATGACATGAATTGGATGGATAAAGCTTAATGAAGATATTGAATAAGGAAATATTTCATATTTCATGAAACTATCATAAGTTAAAGATGTTGGATGATCATATATTGGATGATCATGGATGACTTGGTGATATGTTTCAATACATATGAAATTAGTTTGATGGCTAGAAATGGTTTGAATAGATTAATATAATATGTCTCATCAGGGTTTGAATTGAATGTAGTTTAAAGGTAAGGTGAACATATTTCCTGTAGTGTCTACATTAAGTTATGATTACACATGTATTATGGTTGTGTAATGGTTACTCAAGTCCCATGTAAGGGTTGTTGGATAGTATACTGTGTATGGGTAATTGGGAAAGGTAATGTATATGACATTTCTATAAAAAGTTTACTTTGTATGGATAAATGTAAGTGGATTTTTAAATGTTTATTCAAGACTATGTTGAGGTAAATAAGGATTAAACTGAATTGATGAAGGGAACTCAACTTTTCAGAAGACTGTGTAATGGTATTAAGGAAAACATGAGGCTACATAAAGGTACAATAGTGTCCCATGTAAAGGTAAGCATAAAAAGAGAACCACATAAGGGTGTGATATATCATGATGAATTCATGGACATATTTACTTTTTAGAATATTAAATCATGATATTAATGGAGTTTTATATTGATATTATCTTTATAGATTATGTGGGAATCTTTAATTGGAGTCATGAATTTATATTAAAAGGTTTTAAATAATAATTTTGTACCATTATATTCAAATATTGAATATAGAGAATTAACGAGGGATTCATGCATTGATATTTAGGTATTTGAAGATAGTTTTAAATGGATCTTTAATGGGGTTATTCATGTATATTTTTGGATTTAAATAGATATCCTTTTACCATGATATTTTTAGAATGATAGAGAGTGTAATATGGAGAAGTTATCAAAGGGTTTCCATATTCTCAAAAAATGGAAACACTACACGTGGTAAATGGTGTAAATATTATGAATTATGGAAACTATTATATAGAAATTATGGGATGTTTTAAGTGAATTTATAAATTATATTATTATATGAGGTAGGGGGAAGCATTGTTAAGAATTATATAGACTCTATATGGCTATATATATAATTAAATATATAGGTATATAAACTGCTTGAAGAAGAACAAAGGAAGTGATACCTACACCATATCGAAATATCTATTTTATAATAAATGAGAGGATATTACACACATGATATATATATATGAGGTTTAATCAACTAAGAGAGAATATAGTCTACAAATAATTGAATATTTGGTTCATGTGTAATCATAAGAATAAGAATTTTCATTGTGTCATCTGGTTCAAGTGTGAGTGTAAGAGAAGAGTGAGAAAAGGATTTCACTATATATATATAGATATAGAAGAATAATTATTTCAAGATATTAATTCTATACTTCTCTACTATCTCTATCTAAGAAGAAGTGTTACTGTAATTAAAGCAGACTCAGCCCTCACTATTAAGGGTTTGTGTCTATCTGGATTAATGAGGTAAAGAAATATAATGAATATTTTCACATATATTTATAGATTGTAAAATTTAACCAGTTCACGCTATATTGAAGATCATGAAGTGGATAACAAGTCAATAAACAGTTAAATCCTTGTAAAAAATCCGTGAGTTTGTAAAACAAGAAGAGGGGGAACCGATGAATTAGAAGTATGCCTTTCTAAATAATTTATAAAATCTACAGTGAATAGTATCATCTCATAGAACATAAAAACATTATTGGGGTATGCTCCTTGGATTATCCCACTTGGGTGAACCAAGTAAAATATGGTGTTCTCATCTGCTTTATTTATTTTTAAATTTATATGTTGTGTGTTATAAATAAATTTGGAGAAGACAATAGGTTGAATGGTTTTTTTGTTCCAACAAAGAAATAAGATAGTTAATAATTAAGAAAAAATAAAAATTTTAAATTCGTTGACACCATAATCCACCCCCTCTCTGGGTATCTTGTGTCCCAACAAGTTTCCATATTTAAAATATTGAATGTATTTTCAAGCATAAATATTTTTAAGGATGTAATAAAATTTGTGGGAGACTTTCTTACATAAATATTTTTCTTCTTCTATAAGATGGGTAAAAGATAAAAAGAAGAGTATATATATGAATAGAGATAGACTAATACATCTATCGATATAGTTTATGGAAGAAGATGAATAATTCGAGATAAACACATGATGATAACTTTGCTCACTAAAGATATTGTTCATCAAATGATGAGGAATTATTACAATCTTGAAGATATATTTTTTGAATATGAAAGATATTTATACTTTTCATAAAAGTGAAGAAGAATTAAGATATCACTTCTATTCAGTGAAGAAGAGAATTCAATTTTTTTATTGGAATAAAGGAGTTCAAGGAGGAATTCACAAATTTTCTGTAAAGAAGAAGTTAAGGTGATCAATAACTCATCTATAGAAAGAAAAAGGATGCAGCCATCCATGCATGCATTTATAATTGAGGATAAAAATACATGTGTATAAAAAATGGGCATCCTACCATATATTAGTACATTAAGGAAGTGTAAGGGAAGTGAGCCTCGAATAGGGAGTGACCAATACTAAATAAACTGTAAAGGTAGTGAGTCTCGACATGGAGTTACCAAAAACGTATTGTATACACCAAACTATTTCAATTATAGATTTTGGTGTGATGATATATTGTATATTTCATGATACTTGGATATACCCTAGTGCATGTGAAGGAAGTAAAATCCTTATGTTACTTACATATTTTATTTACTTCTTTCACTTGTGGGAATATTTTTCGGATTCTTTGAATTCATTGAGTGATTGATTAAACATTGATTCTACCTAAGTAGAAAATATTTATAAGGAAAAAATGTTTTAATTTTCTACACTCAGATTCACACACCCCTCATAGGATGCCTTAGGGACCTAATAAGTACTATCAAAGACTAAAGGTTAGGAGTTTGTGTTCAAACCATGAATCTATTTTTTATGTTCTTTCAAAAATAGATACAATGAAAAAGACACCATTTTTTAGAATTACATAATTACATTACTATAAAAAGAATTTTTTGAAATATAAGGAAGAAGTTATTTAAGTCCCATATGAGGTTGTTTTGGAAGTAATTTTTCTATTAAGTTATCATGGAGTTGTCTTTGAGACATATCAAATAAATATTGATATTGATGCTTTTATCAAGAAGACATTAATGATTGATTTAAATGCATATATTTTCATGAAAATTTCTAACTTAAAGTTCAAAAAGTATATTTGGATGACTTTTATGGAATGGATACCATAAAAATAGTGAATAATTTTGGTGAAGAGTGCTTTATATAAAAATAAAACAACAATAAAAAAATTCATGAATAGGATGGACACTCTAACTAGGGAAATCAATTCTAAATCTGTTATTTTATATGGTTCATTCCCTAATTAAGAGAAAATATGTGTATAAAAAAATTTAGGCACTCTCATAGAGAATAAAGGGATATGTGATTTGAGTGAAGAAGTGGAAACAACATCAAGTTTCTAATCCTAAAAGTGCTTATTCAGTAGCTATGATAATATCCAATCATTAAATAAAAGAATAGATCAATAGGAAATAATGTATGAAGTGGACCTTTCTTTCTTATAAGATATATCCATGGAAAATAATAGATTAAAGACAGTTTTAGTGGACTTGAATTTTTATACATATAAAATTAGTACAAAGATTAAAGATAAAATATATTTTTATAAAAAAATGTCTTAAGAAATGAAAAAATGATTATCCATAGAAAAGGAGTTTAAGGAAAGAATTATCCCTCTCAAAAATCAATTAGATGATAGAGGATGGGTTGAAATAGAAGATGACTCAAGATTAAAATAAATAACTACCAATTTCAAGGATAGGGAACTTGAAAAAAAGAAGATCCCCTTAAGGGGAAAAGAGAATGTGGTAATTCCATTTATGACACCCCCATCAAAGACACAATAAAAAAAATCCAATTCTTGAATCTATAAAAAATGACGACTCTTGGAAAAGTTTGGAGATGTGAGGGATAGACAAAGGAAATTGAAATATAAAGGGAAAATAAAAGGTAAAATTAATTGGAACCAAATGTGTGTTTGCTACAAAAGGAAAAGGTGAGGTAACCTGTTAGAAAAAAATGTTTAAATATAAATAAAAAATTAAAATTTTACCCCTATCCCTGCCTATTTCCCTTATCCAAATAATGTAAAAATGGTTTCATGGTGTGAAAAAAATGTTAGTGGAATGGGGTAATTAATTGAATATGGTGGTTGTGTGTAGTGATGATGTTGGTGGTGGTCCATGTGAATAAAAATGGTGGTGAGGTGCAACAAAAATAAGGGTGGTGGGTCTTGATGACAATGATGGAAGGGCATGGAAATGATGATGTTGGTGGGGTATGATGATGGTTGTAAATAAAGAATATTGTGGTGGGGTGTTGAAACCTTATATTGTGTTTTATTTATTGACAATATTGGTTAATTTTTCCAAATTGATTAGTTTATTCAAATATATGCTGTATTTATTGACTTTGATATTAGAGTCTATAAATTTATCTATTAAAGAAAGTGGTAATTCTTATATCATTGCTGAAAAAGGAAATGAATATTCACAATACCCCATTCATTAGTGTTGTATCTTATATTTTTATGTTTGGAAGAATTTATAATTAGTTATGAAATTATCTATATAAATTTAGATGCAGATCAGAATCTGAATTTTGGTCAAGTCTTAGACCATAAGGGTCATATTTAACTTATATGTGGATGATTAATAAAAATATAATTAGAATAAAAATATGACAAGGGTAATAATGTATGAATGATCAATGGACTTAAATAAATCATTTTATAGGTTTGTGTAACGGTCATTTTATATCTGTATAAACATGAAATTTAATCTAGATAATTACGAGCCTCTATGTAACCATGATTTCTGACCTATGTAAGGATAAATCAAATTTATAAGGGTTATTGTATGAATGAACCAGTTTACTTAAGGGTCTTTCCTTTTTTAAATTTTAAGGATTGGTAATAGATTAAGGGTATTTTTTATAAGTATGATTCAACACTTCATTAGGGTCATTCCTTTGTGAATTTTGAATGATCAATAGACAACTAAGAGATGTTTTCCAAAATTAATTGTTGATATTATTTTCAATAATTATTGATGTTTATTCATTCAAATTGATGATGTATTTATTTTTTTAGAATGATTAAAAATATCATGCATTTTTAGAGTATTACATTATTCAAGATAAAAATAAGTAAAGTTATTTTTGTGATATTTTAGTAAATTAAAATACAAAATATCACACCTCAAAAGTAGGTTTCATACAATGAAGTTACTGGTGATTTCATGTGATTCAAATAGATATTTTTAATATAGTTAGTCTCATATTTAAAATATTTTTGTCACATGGAGGATTCTGTAGTGTAAAGTATTTTGGGTTTTTAATACAAACTAGGGATGAAATTATATTACTTTATTATCTAAAAATATTAATAAAATTTTTTAGCATTTAAAATAGAGAGGATCTTGATATTGACTTTGGAAATATATTTCCACATGAAATTTGGAAATAGTTTATAAAATAAGAAGTATTGTTGACTTATATAAAGAAAGTGGTGTATTTGATTTCCATATTTAAAACATGGAAAGTATTTTAATAAAGAAATATTTTATAGGTTGGACCAAGATTTTTGGTAGGATATTTCTCATGAATATTTTCTAACATCTATATTGAGGTTATAAATAAAAAATAATATTATAGATAATAATGGGGATATTTTGATACATCCATCGATATACCTAATGGAAAAATATAAACAATAGAGAAAGTATTAACAAAAATATTACTCACTAAAGAACCTATGTGTTGATGGAGGAGGTTGTAGTGTTCTATTGAATAATTGTTTTTCTAATATGAATTATATTAATTATTTGATGAAAATAAACGAATAAGGAAGACATCACTGATGTTCAATGGAGAAGAGGATTATATTTTTGTACTATAAAATGAAGAAGGATCTATTCATGGAGGAGTTCACAAATTTTCAATGAAATATTAGTTGAGGAGATCAACAATGTATTTAAAAAAAATGAGGATGCATATAGCCATGCAAGTTTTAATAATTGAGGATATATTTAAACATCAATAAAATATGGATTTTCTACACCAGAGAAACATGAAAAGGAGGAGGAATGATAGTGAGCCTTGGGGAAGGATCTATTATGCCCAAAAACAATTAAAAATTTAGTTAACCTAAGTGTGGAGTGACCAAAAAAATATTATATAAAATTATATACCACATTAGTTTATTTTGATACATTATTGAACTATCGATTTCTTGATCCCTGTATATATCCCTATGTAGGGGAACCAAGTAAAATCCTTGGGCTCCTTGTATATGTTATTTTCTACTTTAAATTGTTGGAATATTGAGAGTCTGTGAGGAAATTTATTTAGTTTTTGATTGAAAAATGTCCCTACTAACATGGGGACAAGATCCGTAAGAGAAGAGTTATTTTATTGTACCCCAATTCAGTCCCTCTTAGGGAACCTTAGAGTCCTAAAAATAGATATAAAATCATAAAGGTTTTGTCTAGTCTTTCAACCTATAAAATTGTTTTTAAAGTCTTTAGATATATGGATTCAATGGAAAAGACACCATTTTTAAATGGTATATAATTTCATAGATGGAAGAATAATTTCATGAAGCACATGCAAGAAGTTACTAGGTACCTCATGAATTTTTGTAAGGTGGAATATTTTTAATAATAACAAAGATTTATCGTTAATAAAGATCAAATATATCAAGATTCAATGCATTAAAATAATAAATTTTCAATATAATTTATCATTTTAACATATCAATAGATATTTGGATGAATTCAGGTGACTTTTATGGCAATGATTCTAATAGAATAGTGTGTAATGTTGGTGAAGAGTACCTCATGTGAAAAGGAAAAAATAACAACAAGTCTACCAAGAGGATGAACTCTCTAGATAAGGTAATCAATTCTAAATATATTTTTTATATATAGTTATAACTATTATTTGGATAAATAAATTGTATAAAAAAAATTTGGACGTCTTATGGAGTTGAAATGAAGATGTGATTCTAGTGAGGAAGTGGTAACAACATCAATATTCTAGTCCATGATGTGAATATAAAGCATCCATGTTGAGATCCCATCCTTAAATAAAATAGTGGATCAATGGGAAATAATATATAAAGTAACATGCTTTAATAGATGATCTATCTATGTAAAATAAAATATTTAAGATATTTTAAGTGTCCTTGAATGTTTATATCAAGAATATGAGTGAAAAGATGAAATAAAACATTTATTTTCTTAAAATAACTTTCACAAGAAATAAAAAAATGGCCATATAAAAGGAATACAAAAAAAAAGTATTTTTCATTTCTAAACAAAATTGGATGATATGAGATGAGCTATAATGGAAGTCTCTTCATGATTTCATGAAATAACTACCAAACAGAAGAGGGGATACAATTTTTCCAATTATTATAAAATAAATATCTTCTCTTTGAAGGGAAAATAGAGGGTGAAAATTCACTCCATAATAGCCTTAAAAACACAACAAGAAAAAAATTAAAATTTTGAATATAAAAAAATAAAATATTCTTGGAATATTTGGGATAAATTAAGGATAAAATAAATTAACTAATTATTGATAATTTTGTAGAAGATTTTGGCACATCATGAAAAACTGTTTTGAATCCCAAAGTACATGTGGTGAACTATTACCCACTCCAGCAACATCTAACTCAAAATGAGTACCTTCAATGTATGATTACATTAGCAAAATTTATATATGACTTAATAATAATAATTTGGTAAGATATAGTATTACAAGTAGAACTAAATAAGTTATAATGATAACCTCCACTCTTATGATATAATTAAAGGGTTTATCTTGAAAAGAAGAATTTTGTGATGGAAAATAGGTACATTGTGTTAGAGTAAAATCATGGTGATCAATAATTGGTGAATCAAGAACTGAAATAATCCCACTCATATCACCCATTATAGAAAGAAATAAAATAATAATGGAAGACAATGAAATAAGTTTCTCAAACATTGATGAATATGGAAGAGAATGTAAGGAAAGGGCCACCAAATGTGAAAAATAATGATGTGGATCTCATGGATTTCAATAAGAAGAAACATGAATACTTCCTAAGTGGAATCAAGAAAAATATTACAAGAAAATAAGTAAAGGTTAGTGTAATATCCCTTCAATGTAGAAGGAGGTTTAATGAAAATTTCATAGGTGAGATTTATCTCATATTGGAAGAGAATCCAATACTGAGAAAAGAGATCCTTAGAGTAATCATTATAAATAAAATGTATGTATGTTTCATTAATAAAAGGATATTCACAAGAATTGGGAAAAAGATAATCACCATGTATATTTATTCTAAATAAAAATAGGCTAATGATATCAAGGAATTCCTATCCCCAAATTTGAAAATAGGAAAGGAAATATGGAAGGTAAAGGGTTGGTCCAACTAGACCAACCACATTTCTCAACTTGAAGAAAATGGAAGGGACCCTTATCTCCATGTTTGTAAACATTTATAACTAATTTTTTAGTGGTACAACCTTAAGAGGGAGATATAATCCATTTGGTAAATGTGATAGAAAATAACATGATTTTGAGCTGATGTAAAGTCTATTTGAAGTTGGGAAATTCACACAAACAACTGGAGTGGGAGGAAATACAAATCAGATTAGTATTATACCAAGAAAAGAGTTGAAAATATTATTCTAAGTCAAAAATAAATATGAAAATTTCATAAATTGAATCGTACTTGTGAATATGAAAACTAGATGAAAAGAATCCTATAATGGAGTAAAAATAGTTGTCAAATCCTATATTATGTGTTGGATTTATTAACAATATATGTTTATGCTGGATGAATAAGTGTTTTGTTTCCAATATATATTTGATATTTTAACATAGATGTTGGATTTAGAAAAGTAATATATTAAATAAAATAGTGATTCTTGAAGGATTGTTGAAAAATGAAATTAATTGTTATAGTAGCCTATTCATGAGTGTTGGAGCTTATATTTTTAAGGTTGGAAAAAGATAAACATAATTCTAGAATTATCTTGTAAAATCTGTATGAAAAGAGGAATTTGAATCTTGGATACGTCCTAGACCATACGGGTTATTTGATATTCCTCAAGGATGATCCATATAAGGATTATTATATGAAAAAATATGAAAATGATATGATTTTAAGTGTGACTAAGTGACTTGTGTAAACATCATCCTAGTATGTTTAATGGTCATTTTTTATCTTCATAAATGTGAAAAATTATCTACATAAGTAATATTCTCTACATAAGTATGATTTCTGACTACTGTAAGGATGAATCTAATTTGTACATGTCTTTTAAGGATTATCATAAGAACGAACCCAACTATATAAGGGTCATTCAGTTGTGAATTTTTTAGTATTAGTAGTATACTGAGGGGAGTCTATGTAAGGATGATAAAATACTTCATAAGGGAAATTCCATTGTAAATTTTTATTGATCATCGAACAACCAAAGGAAGTTTTTGGATTAATTAATGATATTATTTATACTAATTACGGTGGTTTATTCCCTCAAATAAGATGATTCATTTAGTTTTGAATAATGATTAAAATTTTATGATGATTTAGAGTAATCCCTGATTCAATATGAAATGGAATAATAAATTTTCTATGGAATTTTAGTGAATTAAAATCAATAATATCACACTACAAAAGGAGGTACTATAACACCATGAGATTTTTTTATTTTTTTCTAATTATTATAATCTTTTTGATATTTTTCATTTCACACAATACTGAATAATTATTATTTTTATATGGAAGCACTAAGTTTGTCTTGCATTATATGAAACACCAAGTTAATCATTTACTACATGAAAACATCAATTAGATTGTTGTACATGAAAAACTATGTTGTCTTGTATTACAAAAAATACCGATTCCCTTCGATATCATGTATTAAACATAAGGATGAGTTTTACCAAACTAAAATATACTAAAAATATTATTAGAGCTATAACCAAGCCATTAGAATGTGTAAAACCCTTACATTTTCTGGAGATGTATTGGGCATGATTTTAGGTAGTCATTTGATTAGTTTTGAGTACTTTTCATTTGGGTTTTACTTTAGGGTGTGTTTGGGTGAAAATTGGATATTTTGGATGATGGAGGGCATGTGTATGGTTGGCACACAGTTTTCCCAAACTGTTCACCCAAGCCTAGAAAACAGTATAACAATGGATAGAGAGGTTTTTCACGGCTGGAAAATAGTTTTTAAAACTATGCACCCAAATATGAGAAACCCTGCACCCCCACTAGAATAGGTACACGGTTAAGGTTCATGGTTAGGGGAAATCATGTGCCCCATGCAAAAAACCATGAAAAAGAATTAAATTATATTGAAAATTAATTTATAAAATCCTCAAACCCCCATTTTAATCCCATATCATCCCTACCTGGACCCCTAACATTCTATCACTATTTTTGGGCCTCCTATATAGTTTCCAATTCATTCCAACCCCCTTTATTCATGATCTATAGCCCAAATGAATGATCTTCACCTCTCCCAGTAAGAAGATCTAATCTAGTGTGGTTTCCTTTCTTATTTCCATTATTCTACCATTATTTTTTGATAGTTCATTTCTATTTGAGATAGACCTTGATTAAGGATTGTGGGTATATATCTATATTTTTGGGATCTTGATTCATATGATCTTTAATTTAGTTTTATGATCCAGATCTCATTCTACATCATTATTCTATTCTAATTGGGGATAATTATTGGCGACCATTATTATTCAATTGAGGTAGGTGGTATATAATTCCAATCCAAAAGTATTGATTTCAATTAAATGTATGTAATTGTAGATTTTTCTATTATATGTTTAGAAATTAGGTTCTTGATTAAATTATTTAAATTGATTAATTAAATAATTTATGGAATTGGGAAATTTGGAGATATTAGGATTGTATATCTTGCATAGTTAATTAGGGAATTAGGGAATTGATATTATGATATGAATAATTAAATGACAAATTAATTATGTGATATTAATATTTTCATATTGTACTAATTAATTGTTGAATTAATTAAAGTGATTGATGTGATTAATTAATCATTGGGTTAATTAATGGGATTGGGTTGAGAAATTAATTTTATAACTATTTAATAGAAGGTGACATGATTAAGTAATTGTTGAGGTAATTAATAGAATTTATGTGACTAAATAATTGTATAAATTATTTAATGATATTGATATGATTAATTAATTTTTTAATTAATTAATGGAATGATTTGTGTAATGAATTATTATTATATGTCACATGGTTTTGATTATGTTTTTATAAAGTATCACATGGGTAAACCGGGGTGTAGGAGAGTGATATCTGAAGGACTGTGAGAGGCTTCAAGGTAGAAGACTATGAGAGCATATATTTTGATTATTGAAGGACCATTTGAGCCTTTGGTGAGGAACACTATGTGAGATTCCATTTTTATTTCCAAGGTATTATGAGAACTCTTGGAATTTGGACAAGGGGAAAGACCATGATATATACCCTATTTTAATTTAAATCTATTATGATTCATTTTGTCTCACTAACATTAATCCCTTGAAATTAGATACCTATTTTCACATTAATCACGTTAGAATAATTTACATGTTTCATGATTTTAATCAGATTTGAATTGTGAAAATGAACGGTAACAAAGAATTTCAAATATGAATTGTGATAATGAATGGTACCATAGAAATTAAATCTTGAATTGTGATAATAAATGGTAAAATTGTAATTCAGATATATGATATCCCTTAGGGATATTTCAGACTCCAGTATGAGCCAAAGATGGTATTGAGATTTCAGGTATCCTCAAGAACCTGAGAGGTTTATGTGGTCAAATAAATAGTAATTGAATAAATGTAAACTGCTTACTTTATTTCTTATAGTTTATTATTTATAAAAATGCATACACTTTTATATACTAGATTTGTTTTAGACACCATTGGTGATGGAATACTGAGTTTTACTTACACCCTACTCAGGATGCCTGATCGATACTGAAATAGATTACATGATTGTAGGACGTGTTAAGGGAAAAGTCCTAACGTTACATATATGACATGGGATGGAGCATGGATGAGGGAACTAGATGTGGTTTGAGATCCTCTTGGGATATTTTAGTGTCTTTAATTTTGGTTTTCATCTTGAAACATTGAATGTACATTAACATTTCATATTTAATGTTCAGTTTGGATGTTGAATAACTAGTTTTTAGTTATCATGTGATACAATACTATTTTTTATTTCATTTCATTAGTAAATTTTTATTAATTATACTAGTGTATTTCTCTAATAAAAAGAGGATATAGTCTCCCCATGATTGACATTTGACCTTTTATGCTGGTCGGCAGCCTCTGGAGTATGGGGAGGCATGCCTAAGGTCATCTGCTAAACCAGTTCAAGGCACTGATGTTTCTAACCTAGGTTGGGACATTATAAAGTGGTATCATAGCCCAATTTTCATTTCTATTAATTTTTTATTACTATTTGATAAAGGTATATACGATACAATGAAGATTCAGGCCTTGGTTATGCACTCGTGCATGGGAGTAGCTAACCCATTTACGGGGGAGAACCCATGTACTAAAGGTGGGATTATTATTATTGTTGTTTATTGTTATAGTGGACTATTATTTCACTATGGGTGATGTACTTATTGTGTGATGATATTCTATTTCTTGATAATGGATGATATTTGACTCGTGGCTTGGTAATTCATGTGATTTGAGAATTCATGCATAATTCTTGGAACTCAGGATTATTGTGACATTAACCATTTATAGTCATGCATAAAAAATAGGTTTTGGGTAAGATGATGAACATGAAATTATTTTCCTTGCTTGTAAAATTGAATAGAGAATTGTGCCTAATGTGAACATGAATATTTAAAAATGATTCAATATAGGTGTATAATGAAACATTAATAAGGAAAATGAGAATAACCTTTGATTACCAAGACATATGTGTAGGATAGTTAAGGGTATTGAATGTGCCTCAATTTTGAACATGTGGTCGGGTTTGGGGAAAAAACTTGTTGTGAATTTTTGTGGTTTTCCAATTAAGTTAATGTGAAAATGTTTTTTTATGAGTCCTAAGATGTTAATTTTTAATTTTATAGATATTCATCCATGATGATTCCTTTTGAGAGAACGATAAGAGGACATGGTTGGATATGTTCTTCCAATAGTGGAACCTGAGGCACCGATAGTGCCAGTTGAGGAGGTAGAAGTATAGATTTAAGATAACTTCACTCACTTCATGAAATACAGGGAAGGATATATAGGGTGGGTTGTAAAAATCATTTATGATCTAACAAGGTAGTTCTAGTTGTAACATCTTCAACTTTTACTAGAGAGGTTGGGCTGGAGGGAGCTGAGTTCTAGACCGAGTCTATCCATACCATACATAACCACTTGGAGACTCCTTCTGAGAAGAGATTCAATCTGGATATTTATATTTTATGTTATAAAGATAATAATTTATGGGAAATCTAGACTCAATATAGATAGGATAATGATATGATATTGAATTAATTTTTAGATAAGTTCTTGGAGAACCTTTATCTGGAGATGATGAGACTGGAGAGATTAGTAGAGTTCATGAGACTGACTCAATGGAACATGTCTGTGATGAACTATGATGGAAACATTACGGACTTGAAATTCCTTTCTCTAGTTCTAGTAAAAGATAAGGATACTTTAGAAAAATATATTTTGGATAGGCTTAAATGTGAAATTAAGCATAAGGTAAATATATTTAGGATGAATAAGTTTTCGGAGGTGGTGAATCAAGCTCTAATTTATGAGGGGAAACTAAAGGAGGATTCCAATAGAGGAGAGGTGGTTCCAACTAAATTGTCAAGAGGTATGAATTTTAAGAGTATGAAGAATCTCTATGAGAGTTTTAGTTAGGTAATAGGAAGGTATAATGGCCGGATAGAGGGTTCGGTTACACAAGACCTTACAAACATTACCTATCCCCAGTGTGGTAGGGCATGACACTATCAGAAAAATTGTACTTGAACACCAATGGAGTGTTGATATTGAGGAAATATTGGACATCTGTAGAGGTTTTTTAGTAACCAGAAACATACAGGTAGTAATGGAGGAGATGGATAGAACTAGAATGAGGGGAGGGGATCATCTTCACCATATCAGTCTGGAAGTTTGAGTTCTATTAGACATAGTGGTAGAGGTAGTAAAAGTAGAGCATCTGGAAAGATCATCTATATCAGTAGAGTGGTAAAGCTCATGGGAGTCATAATGCATCATAGGGAAGAGTGGTAGGACAGTTACATTCCATTCATCATACACTTGTGGATAGAGATGCTAGAACATTGATGGTGAGAGGTAATATTCTTGTAGATTCTACATTAGATAGTTCATTATTCTATACTGGTTCCTACCATTCCTTTAAATCTTCACAACTGGTAAATGGATTGAGCCCGATGGTGGAGTTCATGAGTGGAGTGATGATGATAGATACACTGTTGAGAGTACGGTCTATAAACATCTACTTGTGTAAGAGATGTTCACTTGAGGTTGGGGAGTATCATTTTCTGTGGGATATTTACATTCTTTATATGACATTATTTGAACTAATTTTGGGTTTGGACTAGTTAGTATCATACCAAGACCAAATATATTGTTCCCATAGTAAAGTGACATTGACATCTCATAAGGGTTACAACTATATCCACCACAGATAATGGGATATCTAGGCATGATGAGAAGGTCCAATTACTTTGTAACTGGAAGAGCTCACACCCTAGTCTCCTAGTTTATTACTATAAAATGGAGGTGTAAAGAACAATGTATTTCCACTAGTGGTTGAATGGTTTTGATATGCGTTTCTTGAATATTTCTTAGGGTTTCCACCTGAGAGACATGTGGAATTTAATATTGATAACATTCTGGGGGATGAGAAAGTTTCTATCCCATCATATAGAATGGAACCAACAATGATCCAAGAGTTCAAGACCCAACTGGAAGAGTTGGACGATAAGGGATTTATCCATCCTACTATGGAACCTTTGGGTCTACAAGTATTGTTTACTAAGAAGGATTATGGGACTATGCACTTGTTTTTTGACTACTGGAAGTTCAATTGGAATACTTTAAAGAACAAATATCTTCTTATTTATATCGATGATCTGTTTCATCAGTTTAGAGGAGCTTCATTTTTCTCTATGATTGAATTGAGATCAGGGTATCATCAGTTGAGAGTTTGAAATTCTCATATACTAAGGACTTATTTTAGAAAAAGTTATTAACTATATGAGTTAGTTGTAATGATTTTTAGGTTGAAAAATTCACTAGTAGTGTTTATGGACATGATGAATAGAATCATTCCTCCATACCTAGATCTGTTTATGGTAGTGTTATTAGATGAAATATTAGTATAATAAAAGACTCATGATGATCATTACCAACATATTGACATCATATTGAGTACACAATTAGAGAATTGGCTATACACCAAGATATCTATGTGTTATTTTTGGATTAATCAGGTACACTTATTAAGTCACATCATCTTAGAGGTAGGTGTGTCAGTGGACCTAGAAAAAGTGTAGGAAATTGTACTTGGGAGAATCCCAAGAATGTATTTGATATCCAAAGCTTTATAGATTTATCTAGTTAGTATAGGAGGTTCTTCAAGAAATTTTCTTATTTGGTAGTGCCTCTTTTAGTCTTAACCAAGAAGGAGATAATTTTTGAATGGTTAGAAGCATGTGATAATTCCACCCAGGAGTTTAAGAAGTTTATGAAATTGGCACCGATATTGATCCTACCTGAGTCAGTTGAAGAGTATTTAGTTTATTGTGATTCTTATGGATTTGTAATTGGAGCATTTTTGATGTAGGAAGATCGATTTGTGGCATACAGGTCATGGAAGATGAGACCACATAAACAGAACTACCCTACACACATCCTCGAATTATCTACAATGATTTATGATTTAATGTTTTGGTAACATTATCTATCAGGCGAGATGTTTACCATATATAAAGATCAAAATATATCGATTTATATATTTTTTCAATGATATTTGAATCTTCGACAGTGGAGGTGGGTTGATAATATGTAGTCATTTTATTTAGAGATAACATATATGCCCAGAATGGGGAACAATTTTCCTGAGTCTCTAAGCATGAAAAATAATCCTCAGAATGATTGAGGGTCTAGTGATGACTGAAATATGATAACTTTACTAGAATAGATGCATATTTTGGTTTAGGAGAGTTAGGAATAAATGAATCTTGTATCAGTTTTAGCGGAGTCTACACTCTTGAGGCAGATCATAAAGAGACATTATGAGGATATAAAATGATTTACCATTAGGGTAACCCTTGATGGTGGGGAGACACCTTCAAACTGGAGAATAGATTAGGAAGAGATCATATATGATAGGGATTAGATTTTTGTTCCTACGAGAATGTAGGAATAGTTAATGCATGAGTTTCATGCCTCAATGTGGCCAGTACATTTAGGTGTGACCAAAATGTAATGTAAACTATGTTGAAAATTTAGGTTGTTGGGCATGAAAAGGGTGATAGAAGGGTTTTTGACATGATGATATACCTATTAGTAGGTTAAGGTCAAGCATCAATGACCAAGAGGTTTATCCCAGCTGTTTCCCATTCTGAAATTGAAGTGGGATGGCGTAACCATAGATTTTTTGGTGGGTATCCTGAGGGAGCCTTGTAATAATGATGGTATTTGGGTTATTTTTGGTCGAATAACTAAATTAGAACATTTCATACCAATATGGGTGACTTTATCAGTGGAGAATATGAGAGAATTGTATGTTCGAAAAATAGTCCACATGTTCACTTACTATAGATTCACTGTATCTAAACCTATTGAATTTGGAGGAAATGTATTAGATGTGGATGGGATGGAGAAGGAGGGTGTGGTGGATGCTAACAAAAGTGAGATAGATGCTGTGGGAAATGCTGAAGGGGGGAAGACATAAGTGTCCCAAATTTTATAGTGAGGGATCCTAATTGATCATTAAGTGTATGTTTTTTTGACTAAATGTTAACTGGGAGTTGATAGGGATTATTGAAATGATTCTTCCTCGACATTCCTATCATTTGAACAAGTAAAAATAACTTCATTAAAAATATTTCAAGAAATTAATGTATAAAAATAACTTATAAAAGTTAATAAATACATAGTACTAATAAATATAATATACATAAGTATGGTAATGAATGAATGCACATATAAAGAAATACGACATTTACATTTTCAAAATTAAATAACTCATGCATAAAAATAAATTTAGATATGATAATATATCCAAAATAATTGAAATTAATAACATATAACATGGATGGTTGATAAGTTAATGGATTAATGCACATACAATCATTTTCCCCATCAATCAAGTCATTATCCTACTCCATTATTAATTCATCTACATTTTCCACCCTTACAGGCCTAATATTTCAAATACCATGATGTAAAAATAAGTCTCTTTCCTACTATTCATGGGATTCAATGTTAGGGGTCAAATATTCTACATAATCACCCATATCATATAAGTATCATTTTTATGTGAACAACTACACTCCACCCATTATCTACGACAACATCAACATAATATACCATTTGAAATTGTAATTATAAGATATAAAGATCATGTAATTCATGGTCACTGACTTCCATCAAGTAAGATAAGTTCATATAAGTAAATTGTGATTAATATCTTTAAATATGCCTAGAAATATCTACCCACTTTCAATTGAGTAAAACCACTAAAAAATGGACATGGTATTTTAATTTGATAATATTAGTAAATTTTCTATAGTATCCCAAGTCATTAAATCTAAATATACTAAAATTATGTTTTTAAACCCTCTCCCCGATCAACTCTATGAAATTTCAATCTATTTACATCGTAAGTGTCGATCATTATATCATGATTTAGAGGGACTCAAGCTAGAAATTCCAGATCTTCTAAAAACTTACTTCAATTTCACTATTTAATATAACATATCAATGTTCATATAATTATTCCATTTCTTTCAGTGTAATATTTGAGATCATCCCAAATGATCAAACAATAGTAAGAATGATTTTTGATTTTCCATGTAGTTGAGATTGAGTTGATATATTCTCAACACATCTAACAAGATTGAATCTTAATTAACTATCATCCAAGTATCTAAAAGGAAAGGTAATACACTGTACTACTAAATAGAATTATGAAATATGAATTTTGGTTTGAGATTTATTTTTAATGTATGTTTTCAAATGAATAAGGTATCTATGAAATAAAATAAATAAAAAATAATTACATATTTAATGAAATTTTAATACATGTTTAATTAAGATGAAAAACTATAAATAAATTACTCTCAATTTGATACATCCATTGATAATCTACAGGACCTTCTAATTTAGTTTCCTTGAAAAAATGTGTAGTTACAACATAAAAGTAAAACATGAAGGAGGAAATATCATATCTAATGCTAAAAGTGTCAGTAAAAATACGTCCTAAGGATTTTAAATCTTAGATGGTTATAGAGTATTCTCATATTTTTTTATGAAGAATGTAAAATATCAGAGTAAAAATATATTAACCTATTAAGGTAACTATGTATGCAATTCCAATGGTAGTAATTTCTATAAAAAATATGTGAATCATTAATTTTCAATCCTTGGAACCTAAGATACATTAATTTGATGCACCATGAGATGCTACTTAAATACCCATAAAATACTTTCACATGTTTTAAAATTCAAAGGAATGTTCCATTATCTATTTTTTTCCAATTTTTTTGAATCATACTTTCCATTCTAATTTATCCATAGATCACACTTTATATTTTTTGTTTGTAAGTTATTATAAGCATTGATATAGTCCTTTGATTTTCCATGCTCGTTATGTAATGTGAAGAAAATATTTTCACAAAAATTATTATCAATATGCATAGCATAAATATTATGACACAATAAATTAAATTCCTAATAAGTATGTTTGAATAAAATACATTTTTTCTTCCATTGTTTCTTTCCGATTTCAATTTGTGATGCACTTTGAACTCATTACCCACTATCATTCAAATGATGCACCTTCCCATTTTTTTTGGAAAATTTAATAGTTGTTCCAATATTTCAGAACCTTCCAAAAAAATTGGATGTGGTCTATGATCAATAAAACCCTTGAATTTTGACTTGTTAAACCTATATCTATGGGATGCATTGAAAAATATATGATAAAACAAGAATCACTATTTTTATTATAAGGTAGTTGTTGTGGCTCAAAATCAAAGATAAAAATAGTAAAATCCAAACCTATATAAGGGTTCCAACTATATATGGTCCCATGTTTAGGGAAGTCACTAATGGTCAACATTAGAGCAACATTTATTTGGATCATTTTTCTAGAAGTTTCATCATATCTCTCACTGTTGTTTCCCCGTAACTCCTATAATTCTTCAATTAGTGGTTGTAAGTATACATAAATATCATTTAAATGCATTTTTCCCATGAATAATAATTGAAATTATGATATAAATTTATTTCATACACATCCACAAAGGTAGATTATATGGAATAAAACAACTGACCAAATATTATAACTGGTACTCAATTTCCCAAATGGGTTGAATCCATTTGAGTCTAAACCCAATCACACATTCCTAGGACCATATAATAAATCTAGATGTAATGAATCAAATGTCTTATAGTATTTTGAATCTCTTAGTTTTCTCATTAACCCATCACAATTATTATCTATAGAAGTAAAATTCATGTTCAGAGTGGTTTTCAATGTCCTGAATAATCTTTTCAATCGAGTTTTTAAAGGTAATTAATAGAAAATAGTTTTAGGTGTTTTATTTTATTTATTATTTATAGGAGTCTGTTGATCCCTAATTCAAACATCACCCATTGACTGTCATCTAAAATATTAACATTTTTTTTTCAATCCCATCTACTTGAATCCTCTCCCTAATAGAGAATAAAATCATTAGATATATCATGTATTTTTTTTGTAAAATTTAGACCAATATTGTTAACAAAATTTTCCATACCATAAAAATACTTTGGGATATAATATTTAAGAAATTAATCACATAATGATTCCAATATTATGTATAATGAATTAATAAAAATTATATATATTATTTTGATATGTACAAATTTTGAATATTACAAGAATCCACCATAAAACTCTTGATTTCCATCATCAACTAAATCATGAAACACATTTTTATACTCACTGAATTTATCTCATAAATTAGTCTCTATAACATCAAGAGGAGTATGGAATGATATTTTACGATCTTTATTTGGTTTTCCTATTGTCCAAAAACATCATTTTTCAATTTACTATTTGTATCACCCTCAAATGGTGGTTATTATATGTTTTCATGTAGATATTATTACCTCAAATTTTTTAAATAATCATATATAAGGTTTTTTATTTCATTTTTCATTATCAATGATGTTGGGAGCTCATTATGCTTACTGAAAATAGTGTACAATATTTCGGTAATGTTTGATTCGCTATGGAAAATCCAAAAAAAATATTGAGTATGGAATTGTTTCATTATTATAGTGAACCTAGCCTTTTTTACATTTTATTACATGATTTAAACCAAAACTATCCATAAATTACAAAACCATGGATCATAAATTCTAGTGTCCTTGGAAGAAAAGTTATATAAAACTTAATACATGGAAATATAACGAAGAATATTTATTTTAATCTTATATTAAGAGATCCTAATTTCCATTGAGATCCTATATCTTCATATGATAACCATAGGAATATATAAACAAAACTGGTGAGATAAAAATCCCAGTAAGTGTATAAACATAGGAATAAAACATAGCACGTGTGTTAGAAGGCATGACATGACAACATAAAAATCCATAGAACATGAATAAATATAAGGAAGAATATCATGTTTAACACAGGATTGTGTAATCATGGAATTATAGGATTGTGGGAACTACATAGAACATGACATAAACATGATTCAATGATAACTGTTAAAACCATTGAAAATGGTGTAAAAAGTCCCACAAAGGAATCAGGTTCACTCCCTATCCCAACATGAAATCTCATGAGAATAAACATTACCCTATTAATTGGAGATATATTTGGAACACCAATCATAAAATTTTCATAAATATGCATGCCACATGAATAATCAATAATAAATATAAGGGATTCCCATGGAATGAAATGTGTATCGTAATCATGTAATAAGGCATTTCAAATAATAATATCATAATGGTTTTAATGAAAAAATAATTTAAAACATAATTAATAAAGTAGAATAGTCATAGAGCAAGATAATTTATATCAAACTAAAATGATTACATGTAAAAATAATGTTTATGAAACTTCAAAAAATGAGCCACTTTAGCGCAGTTTAAGAGGATTTTTTTAATGATTTGTTAAAATATAAAATGAATATGTGTTTTTATAAAACTAGAAATTAACAAAGATAGTTATTTATGAAAAAATTATATATTTTAGAGAAATTATGTATACTTAAAATAGATTATCTAGTGAACTTGAAAAGGGGTGAGAAATTGGGAAGTTCACTTTAATCGGGCTCACTTATCTGTAATAACTAAGAAGTGAACCTTTTCAAAACATGTATTTCCCATAAAATAAGGATGATATGATCTAGATACATGAGTTTGGAAAATATAAACATAATTTCTAAGAATTACATAAAAATAAAGAATAATTACATTGGGTTAAAGAGAGAGAAAGAGTAACCAGAAGGAAAAATGGATGTTCGGGTAGAATCACTTAACTTATGTATGAAGTGGTTCTACATGTGTACTTAGTGTCCTGAATAATAAAATTAGATTAATTAAATAATAATTAAATAAACTTTTCAACATGTATTTTATTTATTATAAATTTATTAAATTCATTTATGGACTTTTTGATGGGTTATAGTGTTCAATTTCAATGTTTGGATGTTTTATTTTTCTTGGTTTTTAGGATCAGATTGCTTGTATATGAGTATGGAATTTCAAGTATAATGGGAATGGTTATAAAAAATTTAAATTATATGTTATTAATGAACATAAATAATATTTAATGGTCTTATATATAATATTGTTTCCATAAGTGAGGATTTTTCATTAGATAAAACATTAACGATAATCACTTAGATTGATTTGATATTTTTTGATCATCACAAACTAGTCTTGATATGAAATTTAATATAATGTACATATACTAGATCTAGAAAATTAAATAGGTTGTTATAAATATATTATAATATGGTTTAACCCTAAAAATGGTTTTATGACTAGCCTTGAAGGTGTAATTGAAAGTTCAAAACTTGTCATCCAAGAAGGTGGTAAATTGGGACCTCACATATAATGTTTTCTTTATTAGAATTAAATGAGAGAGTAAGAGAAAATATTATGGGTTATTCCATTAAAACAATAAAATTATACTATATAAAATATAATGGAGTTATCATGTAACTTGGATAAGGTTATTTGAGGAGAAAAATAATAAAATAAAATAAAGTAAAAGAAAAAAGAGGATTTTACCTCTTGAATTCCTCTCCTTGAGATCCTCCATTAGGCACATAGGATTGTTATTATGACAAGAATAGAACCTACCAGACATGGTGGAGAGGCTTGGGAAGATAATTGGGGACAAATTGTAATTCATTCAAGGCTTTAGAGGTGTGAGTATAAGAGGGGGTGAGGGGTGGTATTTATAGTGGAGGGAAGGGGTGAATTTTTGATTAACTTATTCATTTGTTTACTATTTGGCTCATGACTATGTATAGTCTTGATTATTATGACTAAATATAGTAAATAGAACATTTTATTTTGAGATAAATACTACTTACATCATCAATGACTCAAGCATGACTCAATAATTCATTTATTTACTTATAATGTTAAATAGGGTAAATTACTATATTCCACTATTCATGAAAAAAGTCATTTATTTTAGAAAAATCCCCAAAATTCACCCTAACCATTATTACATTTAAATAATTAAAAAATAATCTCCATTTTATCAAAAAAATTATAAAAATTATAAATTTAATTTTTATATAAAATCATCATTTACTCAAAAAATACCAATATTAAAATTACATCAGATTTTACGACATTTAAAAAAAAAATTTAATGTGTCATTAAATTATATTATAATCATAAGACAACAAAACATTAATTTATGATTCTATTTTATTAAAATATATTTTATTTTAAATCATTATATTAATTATAAAATTTTAATTAAATATTTTTAACTTAACCAAAAATACAAACACTTAATGTATATTTTCTAAAAAATTTATTTACCTATTATAAGATATAAATATATAATATTTTCATTTATAAGATACCCAAATTTTATTTATACTTTCAATGGTGAAGTTACTATTGTTTTGGTTATATTACTATTCCTAATGGTCGTGTTACTATTCCACAGGTCATGTAACTATTCCCTCAGTATATGTTCTTTAACTTATAGAAATGAGTGTTATTTCATACGTTATTTGGAAATAAAGATTGTATTATATTTTCTATGTGATTTTGTGTAATTTATATTATAATACATATTTATAAGAATAAAAATTTATTGATATAATTCTAGGCTATTACATTCTTACCCCTTATGAAGTTTCACACTTGAAATTTCATTTTTACATTCTAAGGTTAAAATAGGTGAGGGTACTTCTCATTCATTGATTCTTTTAGTTTCAATATTTCCTCATCATACTTATGGTTATGACATAGTATATTGTCCATGTGAGTGGTATTATTTCAAATAAATTTATCTATATAATCCAATATCATCACTTGTTTCTCTTCATAATAGAGAACATTCCCCAATTGTACCACATCTGAATTCATTACATGTGAGGATTTGGTATGTAATTCCACAAGAGGGATACACGGAATACATCGTGTACTTGAGACATGGTTGGTCGAAGTTTTAGTTGATAGTACACAACTCTGACTCGATCAATAATATTAAAGGGGCTGATGTACCTAAGGCATAGATTTCATTTCTTCCCAAATCTCATGATCCTCTTCTATGGAGATATTCAGAGGAATATAATGTCTCCAACCTTGAAATTCATGTATCGTCAAAGATTGTCTACACATATCTTCTGTCAACTTTGGACCGCCTTGATGTGACGCTGAATGGTTTTTACATTCTCCATCATTTCTTCAACCATTTTAGTTCCTATCAGCTTTCATTCACCATCTTCATCCCAACATGCTGGTGGTCTGTATCATTTACTATAAAGGGCATCATATAGAGCCATTTGTATGCTTGAGTGGAAACTTTTTTTGTAATAGAACTCAACCCGTGGTAGATGTTGGTCCCATTATCCCTTGAAGTCCATAGAATAGGATATCAACATGTCTTATAGTATCTTAATAGTTCATTCATATTGGCCATCTGTTTAAGGATGATAGGCCATACTAAAGTTCAACTCAGAATTCAAATCATGTTGGAGACTTTTCTAGAACATGGAGGTGAATCTCAGATCTCGAACAGATACAATCGATAGTGTTACTACATGTATCATTACCACTTCCTTGATATATATCCATTCATGTTGATGTAGTGATACGTAATCTTGAATTGTGATAAAGTGAGTTGTCTTTGTATGAATATCCATAATAACCCATATAGAATTGTTTCCTCTGGATGTCTTCGGAAGTCTGGTGACAAAGTTCATGGTGATATTTTCCCATTTCCATGTTGGTATAGATAATTATTGAATCATCCCCTTATAATTTTTCCTCACAAATATCACATTCTGACATACCAGTCACATTGATGTATATTCAGCAACCTCTTTATTGATATTATCCTACCAATAGTTCTATCAGAGATCTCGATACATATTTGTGCCTCCTGGGTGAATAAATAATGTTGAGATATGTTTTTCAATAAGAAGCTCTTTATTTATAACTGGGTCATATGGTACACATAATCCGTCCCAAATATTACAACTCCATCCTCATTAGTTTTAATGTATAAGGATTTCTTATTCTTGATATCTTCAACCCTTTTCTGAATTTCCACATTATTTATTTGAGCATCCTTCATTTTCTCCAAGAGGGATGGTTGAGAAATAATTTCCAAAAGGACTGATGATATTCCTCCCTTAATGATTCTGATGTTCATACTTTTCAAATCTAGGAAGATTGTATCCTTCTCATTTCTCATCATTGATAATGTTGTAGTATCCTTTCTACTTAGAGCATATTCCACTTTATTTTCCCTGCCATGATGGTAGTGGATTGAGTAGTCATAATCCTTGATGATCTCTAACCATATTTTATAGAACATATTAACATCCTTATATGTGAATACATATTTTATGATCTTGTGACTGGTATATATCTAACAATTATCCCCATAGAGACAATACCATATGATTTTCAATGAAAAGATCACAACTCCCAACCCTAGATCATGTGTGGAATAGTTTTTCTCTTTAATTTTCAACTTCCTTGAGGCATAAGTTATCCCTATATAATTTTTCATCATTACAATTCTAAAATCTTCTTTGATGCATTATTTTATACCATTAATAGTTCCCCACCTTTTGGAATTGTGATTACTGGTGGAGTGATAATTCTATTTTTCAACTCACTGAAACAGTCTTTACATTCACTGGTCCAAACAAGCTTTACTCCCTTCCATGTCAGTTGGTCATTGAGTTTGACAATCATGAGAAGTTATTAATAAATTATTTTTAATACCAAGTTAGAAAAAGAAAACTAAAGATCATCATTACAGAGGTTGTCTTGGTCCACTCTTTGATTGCCTTTGTCTTGGAAGGGTCTATAGATATCCCTTTTTTAGTGATAACATTACCCAAGAATTATACTTATGCCATCTAGAACTAAAATTTAATATACTTTTCATAGATATTATCCTTTCTCAAGGTCATTTTCATAGTATTAAAATGATCATCATTCCTCCTTGGTATTGGAGTATATTACAATATCATCAATAATGACTACCAAAAAATTTTCAAGGTAATATATAAAGAACATATTAATTAAATCCATGAATATTTTTAGAGAATTCATTTGTAAAAAGGGTATCACTATGATCTCATAGTGTCCATACATTGTTCAAAAGGTAGTCTTGGAATATCTTCCATTTTCACTTATAATTGGTGGTGTCCTGACAGAAGGTCCACCTTAGAGAAATATAATGCACCACATAATTTATTGAACAAGTAATCTATCTATGGAAGGGGATAATTTTTATTTGTCTAGATTTTGTTGAGATTATGATAATCAATACATAGGTGCATTGATCCATCATTTTTCTTGATGAAGAGGACAGGAACACCCCATGGTGATGCACTTGAGTATATAAAACACTTGACCAAGTTATATTGGATCTGCTTATTTATTTCTTCCATCTCAATGGTGGCCATTCAATATGGTGTCTTTGATATAGGTATAGATCCAGGAATATGTTCAAATGAGATGTCAACCTCTCAACCCAGAGGAAAACCAGAAAATTCATAGGGGAACACATCAGTGTAGTTCCTCCAGATGGGCATGTCTTCAAGTATGATTATTTCCATTTTCTCTATCATTTGAGAATGATATGCTTGCTTATAAGAAAAAAATATCCATAATTGAGAAAATGATTCTGAAAGATATTTATCCTCCTCCTTACACTTTTACAGAATTGGAGGATGATTTGGGATGTGGAGAGTGATCTACTTTTCTTGACAGTTGATATTTGATTTATATAAAGATAGCCAATCCATGCCAAAAATAGAATCAAATAACTACTAAAGGAAGTATAAAAAGATTTTTCGGGAGGTTAAATCCATAAACATTAAATGGGAAGGAGTTATAAACTATGGATGAAATAATTTTCCCATTTTTTATTTTCACAGTTAAATCAACATATTTATTTTGAGGTGGTGTTTGAATTGTTATACTAAACTTGAAAGATATGAAATATTTCAAAGAAGAAGAATCAAATAGTAAATTCCCTATTCATTAATGAATAACTAGTTTACCTATCACCATGTCATTTTTGGGATCCACCTTAGTAGTAGTGATAGAATATGCCCTGCCATGCTATATTTGATGTTGTTTTTGATTGCCTCTGACAACCTTAGGCATAGGACATTGGTTTGAAAAATTCCCATTTTCCTTGTAGTTTTAGCACTGATCAATAGACTGAGTTTTGGTTTGAAACTTCCTTTTTTCCTCCACATTAGATGGATTCTTCATATCATTTTGTCACTTATTACCCATATACCCCTCTCTTCCAAATTTTAAGCATCTCTTAGTTCCCTTTAAGAAGTTTCCAATATGCTTCTTTTAATACTTTTGACACGTGGGATGTTAGGAATTATTTACATCATGGGATTTATATATTGATACATCCATATTAAACTCCATTTTACACTTTTTATCATTGATTCCACAATACCACTGAGTGTTGCCAATCTCTATTTCATCCTTAAGGGAATAACATATAGTATCCTCATTACTATAAAAATATCAAAAAACTAACACTTTTCATAGACTCTTATTTAGTATACTAAAGATGTGATCCACATTTATTTCAGTGTTAAAGAAAAATCAAGAGGCATATCATGCAAGACATGTGATGTTTACTTCATAAGTACTGATAGACTCATTCTCCTTTTTCTTCAGTTTTAGGAACTCCCATTCCATTTTAAGACAAATAGTTCAGGGAAAATATTTATTGAAACATATTTTCCTAACATTAATGATGAAGATCAGCCAAAGTACAAATGGAAATCCATGAATGGAAATTGTCCAGCCAGAGCTGGTTGACATCGAAGGGGCCTGAGGCTGCCAGCTGATTGACCGCATTGTTTCCTTCCCTTTTGGTAAAGGAGAAGGTGCAACAAGAGAAGCCTTGGTGGAGCGAGCAAATTCTCCTGATGATGAAGCCAAATGAATGGAGTCCTTCGTCATTGTGGTTAATAGCATTGATTACGGTGAGGCAGTCAGACTCAATGATGATATCAACCCATCCACGTTCCACAGCAAGCATCATACCTTCTAGGATGGCAGAGGCCTCAACAACTACAGGTTCCCAGAAGGCATGATGTGATTCATATTTTGCAGCAATGATTTTCCCAAGATGATTTCTGGCTAGGAGACCGATATCAACAAGCCCATCCTTGGGGAGAGACGTGTCCATGTTTAGATTAATAATCCCTTCTGGTGGGGGATTCTAATAAGGGAGACAGGAGGGGGTTGCACCTGGCATAAAGTGTCCTTTATGGTCCTTCCAGCTCTCAATCCATGACATGAACCGATCAATCCAGAATTCGGGAGGTTTATGAATGTGGTTAAAAACAGCATCGTTACACTGAACCCAAATGATCCAGGCTAGGTTGCAGAGTTAGCCTGCCTTGTTTGATGAGAGAGAGGAGCACCAACACATCAGAAGATCGGGGAGGTCAGAGGCAATGTCCAGTAAAGCATCTGAAGCCGGGCCCCATTTATTACAAATTTCCTTAGCTCCCAGGCAGTGAATGATGGCATGTAAAAAAGTTTTTGGAATATTCGGGCAGAAAGGGTAGGACTCAGCACTGGCCATATGTCAGTAGACGAGCAGGCTCATGGTAGGGAGGGTGCCCGTGCACACCTGCAACCAAAATTGGTGTATCTTTGGGGGGACGTTGAGATTCCAAAGCGATTTCCATGGTCCCTCGTCCCAGTCACCAGAGTGGTTTCCAAGAGCAAGTCTGTAACCAGATCTCACCGTGTAGTCACCCGATATGTCATTGGTCTAGAAAAGATGGTCGGGGCCTGCATCTGGGACCCAGGGGATGATCCGGATAATTCTTTTGTCTCTTTCGTTAAACCATTCATGGATCTTTCCACATACCACCCCGGTCCCTGGTCTGAAAGGAGGCAGCTGACAGTGGCATCTTTAAGACCCGGTTGGGCGGGGGATGTAGCCCGCACACCTTCCTTATCGATCAGCCAGGGATCGGTCCAGATGTTGAAAGATGAGCCATTCCCAATCCTCCATCCCAGTCCTTTTTCCAGAAGATTTCGGGCCCCCCAAATGCTTCTCCAGAGGAAGCTAGGACGGGGGCCAAGAGAGGAAACATGGAAGTCTCTGTGGGGAAAGTAATTAGCTCGGAGTACCCGTGCATAGAGAGATGATGGATGGTTAAAAAGGTGCCATCCTTGCTTGTCCAACAGAGCATCATTGAAGAGAAGAATATTCCAGAATCCCATACCTCCCTCTGACTTGGGTCTGCAGAGTTTCTCCCAGGCCATCTAGTGGGGTCTATTCTTTCCATCATTTTCCCCCACCAGAAGTTGGTAGTATGTGTATGGATCTGATTGACAATGGCCGCTGGGAGCTTAAATAGGGACATAAAATAGGTAGGGATAAACTGGATGAAAGCTTTAATGAGGGTTTCTTTGCCTTCTTTAGAGATTCTTTTTGGGGTCCAGCCTTGATTTTTTTTCTCAATCCCATCTACCAGAGATGCAAAGTTTTTTTTGGACCAGCCAATCACCGTGGGTAGCCCGAGATACTTCTGGTGTTTATCGACCATATGGATGCTTGCTGATGCACAAATTTCATCCCAGTTGGCAAGAGGTACCCCTGTGCTTAAGGATATTTCTGATTTACCATGATTGATAGACTGTCTAGATGCTCTCTCATACTGCTGGATCGCATGGCTGATCACCCGACATTCATTTAAAGTTGCTCTGGAGAAAAGGAGGTAGTCGTCGGCGAAGAAGAGATGCAAAACTGGTGGGATTTCATGGCAGACCTTTGCTCCATGAATAGAATTAGAGGATGCATCCCTGGAAATAAGGTTAGAAAAAACACCAGCCACTAAGATGAAGAGAAGTGGGAGAGGGGATCTCCCCAGCACAGGCCTTGGGTTGGGGAGAATCCTTAGGTGAGCTCCCTGTTGACCTTGATTCTAAAGGATACGGTCGATATAAAGTGCATGACTATATCTATCCATTTAGTACAAAACCCCATTTTCTGCATCACGACTCTAAGAAAATGCCATTCCACTTTATCATAAGCTTTGGTCATATCCAGTTTCTAGGCCATGGTTCCTCTTTTCATGGTGGAGTGTGTTTTCATAGATTAGAACACTTAATGGGCCACAATTTCATTATTAGTGATCAGTCTCTTGGCCACGAAGGCACTCTGGTTTTCGGAGATAATATCAGGAAGCCAAGGGTGCAACCGATTGACAAGGATCTTTGAGAAGATCTTATAAGATACATTGCAGAGGCTGATAGGTCTAAAATCAGGTACCTCCAGAGGTTTCTTGATTTTGGTAATGAGGGCGAGGACCGTTTTGTTGATGGAAGAAATGCTTGTATTCCCCACCTAGATATTTTTTTATCATTTTGTAGATGTCGGGACCGATGATGTGCCAGTATTGTTTAAAGAATAGGGTGTGGAATCCATCTTGTCCCGAGGCCTTAGTGGGATGGATATGTTTTAGATACAAGCGTATCTCGTAATTCTTCATATCTTTGGTAAGTTTCCGATTGATCTCTTTAGTGATCACAGATCTGATGCATTCTTCCACCTCAGCATACATGAAAGGAGTTCTTGTAGAGAAAAGGTTCTGGAAGTAGCATGTCAAAGCATCGTGAATTCCTATGGTGTCAGAGACTTTACTTCCACCAGGTTGTGAGATACATGTGATAGAGTTTTACTGGCATCTAGCTGAAGATTTTTGGTGAAAATACCTTGTATTAGTGTCCCCTTCTTTAATGTGGATGTCCCACGCCCGCATAGCCCATAAGCTTTCCTTAACGTACAAGGCCACATCCATCTCTCTTTGAGTGGCACCAATCTTGGAGAGATTTCAATTGGATGGGGGTTGCCTGAGTAGGTTGTGCATTTTATTTTCAAGGACATCAGAATGCCTATCAGGGTGGCAGAATTTCTCGTTGCTCCAAGATCTCAGATCGGATGATACCTGTTGGATATTGAGGCCAACATCTTCATGAGAACTCTTCCAGCTTTATCAGAACACCTCATCGCATTCCTATTCTTTTGACCAGAAGCTCTCAAATCTGAAGGGTCTGCTGGAATGCCCGTTGCGTTCGCCTTGAGTGTAGTCAATGAAAATTGGGTAGTGGTCTGAACAGTTGAGCGTCATGTGGCCAGTGTAGAATATGCTGAAGAGATTTATCCAATCAGTTGAGCCGAGAAATCTGTCAAGTCTCTTAGCAATGTGGGTACCATCTGTATTTCCTCAGAATCATGTGAAGGGATTACACATGTACCCCGGATCAATCAGGTCCTCCCTAGAGACTGCGTCCTTAAAATTAGACATCGATGCATAGGGTCGGGCAATTACACCCCGCTTTTCCTTGTAGAACATAGTCTCATTGAAGTCCCCTCCAAAGAGAATATGGCTCAGAATATCATGACGCAGTTTTCATAGAAGATCCCATGATTTCCCCTTCTCATTATGGGATGGATAGCCATAGAATCCCACAAAAGTTCAAGGCGGGGTGTGGTCCGCCTAAATAGATGCCACCACATGGTGCTAGGAGATTTAAAAAATATTGACATCGATGTTTTCCTTCCATAGGAGACAGATTCCCCCAGAATGGCCTTGTTAGGAGACCGAGAGGCAGCCATGGAAGCCTAATTTCAGAGCAATTCTATTGGTGTCCTTGTTTTCCAGTATGGTTTCAGACAGGAAAACCATATCGGGGCGACTTTGGGAAAAATTGCACTGGAGAATGCGAACCGTTCGTGGGTTTCCAAGCCCACGAAAGTTCCAGAATAAGATAATCATTGATCTAGGTGGGGCTGGGTCTCACCCGCCTTTTCCTTTGGGATCTCCAAACATGATTTTCCACTGATCTTTTTCCATATTTTTGGGGAGTTCCTCATTGACTGGCTTGTTTCAATTCATCTTTTCAATTCCCCGCATTTAGGGTCTTCCACTTTACCGTCTCTTTCTTCATGTTTCACCCTTTTCTAGGTTCGACGGGTGATTGGTCCAGGTGGTGGAGTTCCTACCATCCCGTATTCACCCTATGGTAGGATGTATGACTTGGTCCTTTCCAGATCAGCGTCGAGATCAGGTGGTTCAAAGTGCATCTGATTTGGCTTCGGGCTTTTTTCTGGTGGGTCATCTGGTGTCATCACCGGCTCTGTAGATGTTGGGACAGTTCCCTTCAGGGAGTTAGAAAATATTCCAGTTTCCATCTGAGTGGTTGGGCCATCTTTAGGGATATTTGGTGGTCCAAGCATGAAGAATTTTTCATGTATAGTTTCCGCCCATCTGGTATGGGCCCATGTGAGACGGTCATGGTCCTTTTGTTTCTCCGTCTCAGGGATGAAGGCATATCTAGTCGATTTGTCTTAGAGCCATGGGCCATATTGAAGGATGTGAATACTTGAATCATTCCTTTTCTTTGAGACACATGCTCTTTCTAGATGGCCAAGACGTCCACAAAAGAAACAGAAGATTGGGAGTTTCTCGAACTCGAATGATATCCAGGTGTTGGTGTCATCGAATTTCAAAAAAATTCCCCTCATCAGCGGATCTAACACTTCCATTTCAGCCTTAATTCGAACCTCGGTCCCCCATTGGATAGGGTCTGAGCATTCCCAATCTAGTAATTGGCCAATGCTGTCCCCGATTTCTCTCATAACTCGTTCCATTCGTGCGTGAAAGGGCATTCCTTTGATACGTATTCAGAAGGGGGATTGGGTGATATTAATGTGCTGTATATCATCCCCCCTTTGTATTCTTCCATGAGGAGGAGTTGATTGTCGAAGGACCACAGTCTACCTCTCAGGATTTTATCTTTATCTCTCTCGTTAAAGAACTCAAAAACAATGTGATTGTTCCCTGCTTCCCGAATAGCTACGCCCAATTCCAGTTTCTAGAGGTTTTGGAGGGTGTTTTTGAGGGCCCCCTGATTAACTGAGATATTCTCAATGAACTTTCCAACCACTAGCAGAGACATACGTTTTTCCAATAGTGTATCTTCATTTTCTCGGGCCTCGATTTTTGCCTTCTCTCTGTCCGTCAGAGACAACCTCTTCCATTGGTTCACTAAATCCGCCTCCATGTATCAGTGCTCTTGGGTTGGGAAAGATCTCCTAACAAAGAGCCCGGTGCTCGACACTACTTGGGTCAACGAGCGGTGGTCAGGTTGCCTCAGAAGCTGGGTTTTCTTGCAGTGATAACCCTCACTTTTGGGAGATCACAGATAAGATTCGTGGACCTCATCAAAATAGGGAAAAATCAAGGCCCGACCCAGTTCAAAGACACACTGCCCAGGCCCGGTCCAATCAAAGGGCCCTTGGACTGGACCCCCCCCCATGGACAACATCCACGACCAGTCCTACACAATCAATTCATTCGCGAAGTGCCTTCATGTTCCGCGGTCAGGGCTACCGTGACCTCACTCAATCCTGGATTGAGCTCGCCGTGATGCACTCCAATGTTCGCGAAACGGCTCAACGCGATGAGCTTTTCACGATCTTTCTTCACTGCTAGAACTTTGCTGCTGATTCTGCATGAGTCAATCACAACGTGGCAGATTCTTTGCGAACAATGATTCTTCGCATCGGCTTCTTCGCGAGACAAACCCAACGCGGCAGCCTCTCCACAAACGGCTCGAGTTACCGAGAATGGTCTAAAGGCGGCCAGCCCTGTGTGACTGGGGTAGCATTGCCGGGCTTCGCAAAGGTGGCTTCGCTGATCGGCTCTCGAGCCTATCCTTCGCGAGGCAGGATGATCCAGTTGCACAGATCAGGGGGATCCAGCTTTGCGACGCAGAATGGAGTCAACTTCGCGATGTAGGAGGAGTCGGATTCATGAAGTCGGTCCTTCACAACCTGGAATCCCACCTCACCGCCAACCTATGGGCGATGCCTTTCGTGGACCAAGCAGATCACCAACCACGACTCTCGCTCCCAGACCTTTCACGAGTCAGGGAAGTCACCACACAGAAGTAGGGGGTCAGCGTCACCGAAAATCTGGGTAATCGGCCACCGCAAATCGCGGATCTGGAAAATGACCAATATAGTACGACCACCACAAAATGCGGATATAGGGAAATGAACTCCCAGAATGGAAATGGATCTGAAAACCACCTCTGCAAAACTGAACCTCCAAGCAAGGTCTTCGATAATCTGGGTGATCGACACGGGATTTGTCACCGATTTTCAGATCTGTGATTCATCGTGAAAGGTCGTCACTGAGGACTTCTTCATGAAATAGGTAAGAAACTCATCCATTCGCATGATGCTAGAACCAAAGATGAAGTTCTTCCCCTCTGAATCGTAGGCGTCGAGGGGCCCAGGTTAGACACGGGGCAAAGGATTCGGAACCGGTAAACCCCTCAGTACAAGGGAGCCAGGTTTGGGAGCCGGAATCTAAAGGGAAACGGAAGAGACCGATTCAATGGAGGCTGGTTAGTGGGTGAGGAAAAGGGATATGTGGGTGGAAGAGGGGATCCGAGGAAGATGGCTGGATCATAGGGAAGCTGACGACCGTCGCCTGTATGGTCGAACGATGAACTGGTTACAACCTCCGTGAGCAGGACAGGAGGGAACCACGAAACATAGGAGATCCTAGGAGAGACGACTCTCACAGTAGAAGAGACTCCTTAGGATTATATGAATAAAAGGGATGATCTAAAACCCCTAATAATGGTATAAATATAGGAATAAAACATATAACATTAGGCATAAGAAATAACATGATGACATAAAAAGGCATAGAACATGAATAAATATAAGGAAGCATAAAATGTATAACATAGGATCATGTAATCATGGAATCATGGAATTGTGGAAAAAACACACAACATGACATAATCATGAGTTAAGGAAAACTGCCACAACTATTTCACATGGTGGAAAAAGTCACATAAAAGAATCAGATTCACTCCCTATCCCAATAGAGCGTCTCATTAGACTAACCATTAACCGATTAATTAGAGTTATATCTAGGTTCACCCATGATAAAATTTTTATTAATATGTGTTCCATATGATGAATCAATAATAAACATAAGGGTTTCCCATGGAAAGAAATGGGCATCATAATCATGTCATAAGGTACATCAAATAATCATATAATAAGGGTGTGCATGAAAGAATAAATTTAAAAAATAAATGGGAATTAATAATGTAAAATATAAATATAACACGATAAGTGATGTCAAAATGAATTGATTATATATAAAAACAGTGTTTAAGAAACTTCCTAAATGAGCCACTTTAGTGCGGTTTAAGGTAAATTTTTAATGATTCTATAAAATAGAAAAATAATAATTCTTTTTGTATAAAACAAGAAATGAAAAAAGATATTATTTCATGATAAAATTATTGATTTTATAAAAATAATTATTTTTTAAAACATATTATCGATTTCACTTAAAATTGGTGAGAAATCAGGATGTTCCCTTTAATTAGGCTTTCTTATGGAGAAGAATTTAGAGGGGAACCTTTTTAAAACATGTATTTCCCATTAAAGAAGGATTATATGATATAGATACATGATTTTTGAACATATAAATAGAATTTTGAATAATTAAATAAAAATAAAGAAGAGTTACATTTGGGTAAATAGAGATAAAGAGTAACCTAAAGGAATAATGGAAGATCTAGTAGAATCCCGTAGCTCATGTTCGAAGTGGTTCTTCACTTGTACTTAATGTCCCAAATAATCAAATTATATTAATTAATTAATAATTTCATAACCTTTTCAAAATTAATTTTATTTATAATAATTTCATTAAGTTCATTTATATCCATTTTTATGGGTTAGAGTGTTCAATTACATTGTTTGGGAGTCTTTGTTTTCAAGGTTTTTATGATCAGTTTTCTTGTATATGAGTATAAAATTTCATATAAAATAGAAATGGTTATATAGAATTGAAATTATTTTTTATTAATGAAATTTTATAATATTAAATGGTCTTATATATCATCTTGTTTCTATAATTTAGGATGATTCATTAGATAAAACATTTACGATAAGCATTTAGATTAATTTGGCATTTTTTGAATATAAAAAACTAGTTTTAGTGTATTATTTAATATCATATATGTATAATATTCTAATAACATTAAAAAGGTTGTAATAAATATATTATAATCTATTTTAACCATAAAAATGTATTTATGACCTGCCTTGAATGTGGAATTGAAAGACGAAAACATGTCATCTATGAAGGCAGTAAATTGGCACCTCATGAATAATGTTTTAATTATGAGAATAAAAGGAGAGGGTAAGGGAAAATATGAAGGGTTATTCCATAAAAAAATAAAATAAAATTATAAAAAATAAATTGGAGTTATCATGTAACTTGTATAATGGGAGTTGATGAGATAATAAGAAAAGAAATGAAAGTAAAAGAAAAAAGTGAATTTTACCTCTTGAATTCATCTCCTTGAGATACTACTTAAGGCACCAAAGAATGGTCTATTGTTGAGACCATAACCTCATGGATGTGTAGGATAGGATTGGGAAGAGGATCGGGTAGAAATTGGACGATCTTCAAGGCTTTTGAGATGTTAGTAGAAGAGGGGGTGAGGGATGGTATTTATAGTTGAGGGAAAGAGTGGCTTTTTTATTATCTTATTCATTTGTTTTCTATTTGGCTCAAGAATATGAATAATCATCATTAATATGACTAAATATAGTAAAGAGTGAATTTGAGTTTGATATAATGTCCAAATACACCATCCATGACTCAGGAATGGCCCAATTATTCATTCATTTACCTATAATGTTAAATAATATAAATTACTGTATTTCACTATTCATAAAATTAATATATTTTTGAAAAAACCCAAAAACTCGACCTAATCATTTTTAATGTCCAGAATTAAATAATGAATTTCATTTTATAAAAATAACTTTCTGAATATGAGAAATTTATGTTTTAAATAAAATCATAATTTACTCAAAATATACAAAATTTTAAATTATAACCGATTTTATGACACTTTGAAAAATTAATTAAGGTCTTATAAAATTATATTACAATCATAAGACAAAAAAATATTAATTTATGATTATATTTTTTGAAAATAAATTTTATTTTAAATTTTTATATTAATTATGAAATGGTAATTAAATATTTATATCTTACTGAAAATACCAACACGTAATATATCATTTATAAAAAATTTATTTACTTATTAAATAATATAAATATATCATATTTTAATTGATAAGATATCAAAATTTTATTTATAATTTCAAATTTGAGGTTAATATTATATTGGTCATATTACTATTCCTAATGGTCATGTTACTATTCCAAATGTTACGTTACTATTCATTCTGAATTGTTCCTTGGATTCTAGAAATGATTGTTATTTAATTATTTATTCATTAATGAAGATTGTATTGTGTTTTCTATGCGGTTTTCTATTATTTATACTATAAGACATAATTAAAAGAAAGACAATTTATTGATAGAATTTTGGGTCATTACAAATATCCAGAGTTCATAGACTTCTTGTCTCTTCAACCATCTTCTAAATTTACATTTAGAGCATGGACATCTTACTATCCCATCAAAAGATCTATCAGAGATTGTAAAATCTAAAAAATCCTCCAAAACCTTAGTATAAAGAGGTTTGTTCATTGATAATGTAATCCAGATTTTATCCATATATCACAAAGTCTCTACAATACATTAAATAAAATTATATCACATGAGAAATATTATGTCATTTAAAAAAAATTAATAATTTATTTGAAATCAACAATATAAAAAATTCTTTATGCAGATTAATTTGATTACTTTTTTGAACAACATCATTTTTATTAGATATTAATTCGAATGTATATAATTCATCATAAGATTATAGATTGTTTATAAGTATGTTTAATTAGTTCCAAATGTAAAATGTACATGATAGTATGATGTAAAAAAATTATCAAATTATTCAATAACATTACAATACACTCTCCAGTATAGTTATAAAATGAAATGAGTTTTTTATAAAATCAACCTTCAATTTTTATAAATTATTCAATATTAAAAAAAATGAATGGAATATACCATTATTATCATTTTTTAAGAATGAATTAAAATTAGAGAATTAATACACACAAAATATATTAAATATAAAAAATATTAAACTGAAATGGAGAGATTATAAAATCACCCCTGATTGGTGCGAAAGGGTGTTGAAGAAGCAGGATTATGGTAAGGTATACAGGTTTTGGATGGGGAAAAAGGCATAATGGGAGACCACAAGGTCTAGGGAAAAGGCTTGGTGGCTTGGTGGTGGGGGATCAACAGTAAGGGCTCAGTGGATCACCCAATATCAGCTTCCCGTCCTACCAAAAAACAAACCATAAAAAATCTCTATAAATAGGACATATTAGAATAAAATTATAATGGATCACTATCAATAAAGATAATTGAATAATTTATGAAATATAACTTGTGAACTCACATTAAAATTTTCATCACATCCAGCGGTGGAAAAAATGGACCATCGATGTGGTAGATCCACTATGGCCTTCAAAGGAGGAGTTGAGGGTGTGGGAGAGGTGATATTGGATGAATAGGGGCCAAAATATTGATCAAGGGGATCAATGTCTTGGAGGAAAGGGGAAAAGGGGAAAGGGGAGTGGAAATGAGGCCATGAGGTGGGGTGTAAATATCTCAGGGAGCGGTGACGGGATGGTCATCGATGGCTTGGGGAGGGGTTTGATGAGGGCTTGAGGAGCGATGAAGGCAGCTGGGGGGAAGGGAAGTGGTGGTAAGGGGGAAAGGAAATTATTTTTTAGGGCTCATAGGAGAATGATATTCATGGGGATGAATTATAGGGAGGGGGAAAAGTGTTTTTTTTAATTTCTGCAACTAAAAATAAGCAGTTTTTTTTTCAAAAATCGATGCTAAAATATTTTAATTTTTTTAGCGGTGGTTTCATTAACCATCGCTAAAAATTATTTTTGGTGTAGTGTCAGTGGCCTTTGTACAATTAGTCAATACCACCTCAACCCCTTGGAAACATTCCCCAATCATCTCATGATCTCCTCATACACCTCTAAGACCTCCCAGACCCCAAAGATCACTTGATTCCATATATAAAGGGCTCTTTTGAAGGGTTACAACCAACATAATTTGAATTTGAATGCTGATTGAATATTTGATGCCTCAACTAATAGAAAATTTGAATTTTACTCTAATTCTAGACACTCTTAGGGATGTGGAGTTCTATACTACTCATACAAAAATGACTCAATTCTTCACCAACTATATAAATCTTCACATAGCATAATCAAACAACATGTTGCATATAGTGCTTCCATTTATCACAACACTTGTCATTGATTCAAATGAAGTAAAACTATTCAATCACTGCATTTAATTGGTTTCATCTATAAATTTTCATTTTAAAAACTATAACACCCCCATGTTTTTATAGTATGTATATTTTTTAAAAAAATTAATTTTTTTGAAAGCTTACATTGCACATAACATAGAGGTTAGACGAACTTAAAAATATTGTTGTTTTAGCATGACCATTATAACCTAGCCATTAAATTGTGGGAATGAATAGAATTAACCACAAAGTGAAATATATATTTTTTTAACACATTTTTAATTTATTAATTTATTATTAGTAAATGAACACATAATTTTATGTAAAGTCATATTTTTGGTCAATTTTTTTTTTTCAAAAAGTGATTAATATTAATTTCTGTGAGAAAATAAATATATTTTATTTTAGAAACATTTAGAAAATTTATTTTATAAAATGAAAATAATTTTTGGATTCAACATGTTAAAATAATATTAGGATAAATTTATTATAATCTTCAAAAATGATTAATTTTTCATTGAATAGTAAAACATTCTGATTTTTTTTAAAATGTCATTTCTTTTCAAAAAAATAAGAAATTTAAATGTAACATTTTTTAACATGGATACATGTAAAATATTTATTATTTATATATATTTTCTCAACATAAATTCTTTTTAATCCAAATTATATCGTTTTTTAGAATAAGTTTATTTATGGATATAAAAATGATATTTTTCTGAAAACTATTTTAAAGTACATAATGTTTCTGATTTTTAATTAATTAAAATAATCCAAAATGAGGATTTTTTTAATTAAATTTATATATTATATATCATTAAATATTAATTTATTTTCAAATAAGAGTTGGTACAAAATCATATTTTTCTTGAAAAATGCACTTATTGAAATCCCTCTTTTTCATCGCTTCTGCAGGTTCTGATTTAAAGAATTTTTTTCCAATTATGTGAATTTAATTTGGTAAAATTTATTCCATATTTAGATTCATAATTTAAAAATTATGATTTATGTTTGTTTTAATTTTTAGTCATAAAAAAGTTATTGTGGTAAAAAAAGATTTACGACAATATAGGCAGAATAATGAAACAGGTTAAAGTTAAAAGGTAAAATATTGAAATACATAAAAAATAAAATATTAAATTGGTGGTTTATGTGTTTATGGAAAATATAAATCATTTAAAAAATTAATTAAAATCCAAATTATTTGGAATTACTTCCACCCAAATGTGGTTGTCTTTAAATAGAAAATAATCATTATTTAGTCACTTCAAACCACCCCTCCTCAAGTACAAATTCCACGCCTCACCACCAAATTTCTACACATAAAAGTTAAATATATAAAAATATATTCAAAACCATATCCTCACAACTCCTCTCATGTAAATTTTTATCTATTTTTACTCATTTATCAATTCCAAGTTCTTTAAGGACTCCATCAAGGAGGTGATATTCAAGAGGTAAATTTCTTAAACCACCTCTCTTAATTTCATTTCATTTTTATACATTCTCCACTCCTAATTCATTCCATCAAGGAATAATAACTCTAGTATCATGTATATACTATAATTTTATATTTATAATGTAATATCTTATATCCATAACTTTTATTACCACCTCTTATTCAAAGAAATGAAACCATTGTTCAAATTATGGCAATTAACCGTCTCTATGGATAATGATTTTTCATTTTTTATTACCACCTTCATGGATGGGAATACAACTATTATTATGGATAAATTAGGTTATAATTTTTATATTATAATTTATTTTATATTCTATAAGTAATATATATACATGATTTTAAATAAAACTAAACTAGTAATTGACGGTCAAAATAACCTCCAAATTAAACTAAACATTCATTATTAACATTTTATTAATTGAATCATCATCATGTAAGAAGAAAAAATGATACATGATACTATTTAAACTACTGGAAGTGAATGAGTACAATTTAATTAAACTTTTTAGTTTTATTTTCATTTGAAAATAAAATCCTTAATTATACACAAATAAACTGACCACAAAACCATGTAACAAATACATCTGAAACAATACAAGTAATGAAATATTATTAATGAATGGGTTTTAAGATGTTATAAAAGTATAATATAAGGTATTATAAATATTAATATGGTTATAGAATGAATTAATAATATTCTTTAAATATTTATACAGGAGTTGAATGTTTGAAAAACTAAAGAGATATGTGCGAGGAAAGAGTTTCTCATCACACTTTTACTTCTGTGAGATATTTTAATTATTCAACACTTATTTCTTGGGTGTGGTGTGTATATACTTCCCTTTGATATATCATATCATGAATATAATTATATTCATTGTATTAATTGTTTAATTTTATAATTATTACTTTTATAGGGTATACAATATGACTAATTACAAAGTGGTAAGGGAATTCTTAACCCAATTTCCATTATTAGGGTTAAACTTATACTTCTTTGATTATGTCACATTATGATTAAATATTAAATGAGTTTTGAATAATTTATTTTTAATTTAATCTTATATTATTTTTATTTATAATGGATACACATATTATATTCATTTTAATAATTCTCAATTCAATGATATGATATTTATATGAAACTTTCTTTTAAAAATTATCTTTTTATAATTACCATTAAAAATTTCCTTTTCATCTATGAAAATGTTTTCTAAAAAAATTTCTAAAATGTTCTTACCATTATTTTAGGATTTTTTAAGTAATTTTTAATCATGTTAGAAATTTAATTTTTTTTGAAAGATTTCTTTTTGTTGTTGGCTAAATTATGTTCTTTGTGACCCAACAAAAATATGGAAGGAATTATTTTAACATATATGGAATGAGAAACATTCCCTATCGTAAATAAACTTTAATGATTTGATGTCTCATTTAAAATATTACAATGATATTTTAAAATATTATTCTTTCCTTTATAATTGTGAGTCTCTTTAAAAAGAAATGATTTGAAAAATGAAAATTTGTTTTTTAAAATTATTTCAAGTGATATTACAAAATTATTTTTCACATAAAATAACATTATTCTATATTTCAGATTATTTACTAGGGATATTATTCAAATATACTATTATTAATCTTTTTATTGTTTTTTTATGTTTATGATGACATTATTTTTATGAATCTCATTTTTTTCCATGAGTTATGTTATGATAAAATGTTTATGCCACTCATTTCTTTACATGGTTCTGATGCGATGAATGATTTGTGATATAATGGAACACATATGATTGATTTTTGTTGTGTGATGGATGGGACCTATATATCCCTCCAATGCATCAAGTAACGATGGATATCTCATTAAGTAAATATGTTATGCGTGAACCTGATTTAATGTTCACAATTTTATGCATTGACCTGGCTTCCATGTCTATAAGTTTATGCATAGATATGGCTTTAATTTCCATAAGATCATGTGTGAACCTAGTTTCATGTCCATAAGTTAATTCATGGGTCTATAATCATATCCTTAACTTAATGAGCAAACCATTTTCTAGTTATACATGTTCTCAATGTTATAATTTTATGTGTATTCCACAATTACATGTTTTATGTCGATATTATGCTCTTATGGATTATGTGCTTTTATTCTTTTATAATTAACGTCTTATTAACTTATATGATTTATTCCATAACTCTAAATTTTGATATATGATATGGAAGGTATAATTTTTAAATATTATATACATGTTATTATTCTCTTATTCTTATGTTATGATTGATATCTACCTTTTTTACCCTTAGTGAGCATCATATCTCACTATTTTTTTTATGTTTATTTTCACTAGGATATAAAGTAATGTATTAAGCATGACATGTAAAAAAGGGTTCTAGTTATGGAGGAATAAGCGGGATATTATTTAGATGTTTTATGAACCATTTTTTTGTTTCTAAGTTCTAAAATACAAAAAATACATAGGGATCCTGTGTGTTTTTATTATGGTATATAATGAATATTCATCTATTTAGATATAATTTCTAGGTATGAAATGTTGTATTGCTATAAAAACTCAAAGAAAAATCCTTCTCTAACCAAATTTATTTTCATATCCTTTGATATTAAATAATAATGGAAATAACTCAATGCTTCCCCAAATATTAGATTTATATCTCATAGATACATTGATAAAAAATACAAAACTCATCTTTTACATTTATTTGGAATCTTATATGTCTATCACCCCTCCCCTATAAAATTAACTTTTGGGAATATATTTATATTATATATATTTAAAAAAACCTCTTGAAATGAGATGTCCTCTTTTTTCACAGCCCAGTTTCCCCTCTAATAATTAGGTAAGGGTGACACCATAAATCCTTTACAGATAGTCAGTATCATATTTCTCTATATATTGCAGCCGTTGTTCCCTACAAGGGTGGCCCAACAAGCCCTCAGGGGAAACCAGGTGGGAAAAAGGCAAAATATTCCCATTACCTCATTTATTCCCTCAACTCTAGATATTATTCACACAACACCACTCACCCAGACCCTCATGGAAAAAATAGTACCCTCAATCCTATGATTCTCTTTATGTGGCTAGATCGACTCTCCCATCACCATATCCTCTTGAATAAGCTTCATATCCCATGCTATAACTACCTTCCTATACTATATTCCCCTAGTTGACTCACTTCACCTTTCTTTCTGTGTCATTGACCAACTTCGATTCCCCTCCCCAATAATCAGGCATTGCCCCCTTTCCACCCCCCCTTCCTTCCAACTGATCGATTCTCTCAACTAGACTTCATTCTCATACTCTAGATCGACATACTACCCTCCATTCCCCTGGAAACACCTACTTTACCGTACCCTCCCATCACCCTCCCACCCTATCCAAGGGATATTTTTTTTATTAATATTTATGATGATTTTGTAGAAATTATTTGAATTACTCATTCACCATTTCCTCACCTGCTCTATTTTTAATTTTATATTTCTTCATTGGTAATTAATTTCTTATTTATATTTATTTTATTTTATAATTAAATGATTTAAAATAAAATAGATTGATTGGTTTATCAAAATTTCAATTAATATTTTTTCCCAAACTTTTTATATTTTCACCTAATCCCTAAAATATTCATTTTATGTCGGTTTTTAGTTTTTAGTTTACTTATTTTTTAATATGAAAATTAATTTTTTTTTAAAAAATGATTATTATTAATAAAAAAAATAGTAGATTTCATCATGTTTTAAATAATTATTATCCTTATAATGTTTTAAAATTTAATTAGAATATCTATTAAATTATATAAAAATAAAAATATTTTTTAGGAATTGAAAATATAATTGATACACTATTAAGAAATAAAGGGAAATTAAAATTAATTTTGCGTTAGAAAATATATTTTTTCATTTTTTAAAACATGTTAATTTTTTAGTTTAATTATTTCTTTAAAATTTCAAAACTAAAAAATATAAAATAATAATTAGTTTTCAAAAGCAACCCTAACTATTCAATTTGGTGTTTTAATGTTATTTTTTTTATTTTTATATTACCACATTTAATTTTTTTTATTTATTTGATAAAAATATGAGTCTATATTACTAACAGTTGAGGAAGTAGAATTACAGAGCTACAAAGAAACATGAAAACATACACATGCTGGAAGCCATTGGAGACTCAAACCTAAGACCCCATCGACACCACACAAGGACCATTGTCACTAAGATATGCCATGAGGGAAATATATTTAAGTTCAAATCTTGATGAATTTTGATGAATTTTTTTCATTAGTTTATAATGGATTATTTATTTTTCAATATAAATATTAACAACAATAGTTGAATATTAATTGAAAAAAATAAATTAGTATCATAATCAGGTTATAAATTATTGAATATTTCTTTGTTATGTCATGGTATGTTAATTTTTAAATTTATACTTTATATGTATTTTTTGTTATCTAAGTTATTTTAGTTTGATTAGTTATTTTCAAATATTTTTATTTAGGGGAAACGTCAATATACAGTATTCCCCTTTGTCCTAGGTGCAATAATACTGGTTAATTATTTTAAATAAAAATATTTTTAAGGAGAGAGTGGAATCATACCATCATGGAAAGGTTATGATGACCCAAGTCATTTTGGGTGGTTTTGAAATAGATGTGACTACCAAAGAAGTTGAAAGTTACTTGGTGGATGAAGTAGGATAAGTTTATAGGTGTAGATTAATGTTGTCCTAGAAACCACTAGAATCATATCCTCTATTTCAGGTCACTGATGATTCAAGGATCCAAAACACATATGATTATGAAAAGGTGAACCCCCACTCATTTGTGCATTTTATATCTCCATTTTCTACTCGTTTGAGGTTGAAACATCAAGACATTGTGGGGTTTTTTTCAAGGGGAAGGCATTGAATGTTATTCCTGGTTTTTAAAATCAATGTTGGATTTATCTTAGGAGATCTATCACTACATACAAGTTTTGAGATGTTATTGTTGAAATCAGAGTGTTGGACAGTCAAGATGAGTTCTTAATTGGATTGAGAGGCCCTACTAAAGGGGTCAACTTTATTTTTCATCATTTTGATTGGAAATAAAGATTTATTTTCCCGATGGACACTATATTCCCATTAAATAACACATCCAACTATTTAGTGATGATATACATTTACAAGGTAGTGTTTTTATTGAGTGACATCAATGAAATAATAAGATTCCAAGACTCAAAATATTTGATACAATTACTCTAGATAGACTTATCTTCTTTGGTCTGTTATAGAACCACTGATTATGATGCCAAGGAATGTGTTCCTTTATAGTTTTTGGATGAGGATTATCCCTAGATAAGGACCATGTATTTTACAACCAGTGGTAAAATTGGTTATTGTAACTCAAACTATATTTAAATTATTCATCATCATGGTATCAAATTTTATAAGTCCTTGAATTTTTTAATAGATCAGAGGATACCAGTCAGTAAAAAAAAATGATAGCTTAGGAGTTAAAATGAACCTGATTATGACATTATCATATGAGATCCTTTATTTAACATTAAATATGAGTAAGGTTTTAATTTTGGTATATTTTTCATGCTGAATATTGTATTGCACAGATGAATAATCAACCTGTACTAGTTATCAGTTTTTTTATAATTTAATAAGGTCCAAACTAGTGGATGTCAACATAGCTTCATTGCAACACATATGTTTTTAAAAGAAGTGTTTGATGAATATAATATGATTAAGTTGTAAAAAATTAGTTGTTGATAAATTATAAATTTTTTAAGATTCTTAACATGTTTTATAACATCATTGAAGTGAGGATCTTGTAATTACCCTTACTAAATATTATTTCATTCCCCTTGAGGTTGATATTTCAAATTGGGTTCTTATAAATTAGAAAGAAGTTTTTAGTAAATATTTGAGGGTTACCTTCATGGATTAGGGCATTCATACACTGAACAAAAATTCCATTAGATATTTTTGAACCAATATTGAAAGAAATTATATATGATTATCATCCCTAGAAAAGTTATCTATTTTAGAGGGTGAAGAACATTATCATCATTGGATGTTGTTTTGTAGTAAAAAAGACTCATTTTTTTTTCATTCTTGAATAACCAATTGAAGGATCTTTATACCTGAGTTTTTGTTGATGACAAGAAGATAAATATGATAAATATCAAAAGATGGATGAGATTCTTCAAAAACAAGAATGTTACAATGTGTACTATGATTATGGGGCTATGATTTTATTTTTCTTATGTGACAGTGAAGTTTCATTGGATGATGTTGATGCCCAATCACCAGATGTAGAAAATGGATAATATAAGGAACCGAACTTATTACATTACATAATCTTGAATTTAGTAAATAATTATCTTCCTTTCACATTAATTATATTTTAAAGTTTAGATATTTATAGAATTAGGACATAAAACATTCATAAAATTACACATTATTACAGAGTGGATACCATAAAAACAGTATTCATTTCTTACAAAATATAAAACTTTTCACATAAAACATGATTTCTTTGACTAATATTTAAACATTTAACTTGTCTTACTTATTTTTCTTACACATCCTTAACCTGTGAAAATCATTTAAAAACTTGGGATGAGCATAAAATCTCAGTAAGGGATATAAAAAGAAGAAAAGAACACATTATTCCATGAACACCTGTAATGTATGAAATCATTTTCAAAAGACATACTTATCACCCATATATACTTACTTTTTGAAACATGATATTTAAAAAAGATCCACACAAAACATAAGAACATAAATATAAGCATAGAGGTATCTTGGGGAATTACTTACATAACATTGTAACCCTCACAACTACCTTATAATTTGTAACCATCACGACTACCTTATAATTTGTGTAACCATCGCAGTTACACATGGAGTAACCATATATCCGACCTCCAAATTACAGATAACCAATGTATTGGAGGGAAATATAGGTCCCAAAATTCATCATAAAAAATTCCAAATATCTATAAGATAATCTCACAACATGAATAATATCATAAAAACATTACTTTTGAATTTTGTAAAACAAAATTCTAAAAGAAGATTTTAAAAGAAAAGTCCCTTATAAATATCATATAATTAAATTGAGACTTAATATAGTGGATGGAATATGTATATAATCTGTAAATACACATAATTCAACATAATATAATCAGAATTAATCACACAAAAATTTAAATACCACATAAATAATAAAGTATAAGGTTAACCCAAAGGATGGAAATCGGGTTAAGAATTCCCTTACCTCGGGATTTTCTTACTTAAAATTTGTTTCAACATCACGTATAATGATTAAAATAGTGTTATTAATATATTAAAAAAACATATACATCTTTATAATACTATATATGATCATTTCATTACATCATTTTACCCTTTAATTGTTAGTATTTTGTTCCTTGAATTGTTTTGTGTGTGTTCTTTACATGTTTTCCATGACCGGTTCATGATGATTGTTCTTGTAAATTGGAAGTGAAACTCTAAAATTAGAGTGGAATGGTATTTAAATGTTTAAATTACCATAAATTATACCATTTATCAATTTGAATTCTTACATGAGGATGATTCATAATTTAAAACATTAATGCTGTTCGTTTAGATCATTTTAGTGGTTCTTTGATAATAACAACCTCATTTTGTTTTATAATATAAAACCATGTATATAAAAATAATTCCAGAACCATGTATGAGAAATAATACATATATTATAACTTGGTTCAACCATAAAAATGGTTTCATGACCAAACTTGAAGGAATTAAATCAAATTGAAATAACATCGTCCATGATGTCGTTAATTCGACACATCAGAAACAATGTTTTTAATTCCTTGAATAAGTGGGGGAGGAAAAGGATATTGATGATGAATTTTACATGAACACAAGAAAATCCATAATATAAAATATTCTAGAGCATTAATGACTCTTGGATAATAGGAGGTGAGTAAATAAGAATAAAATAAATGAACTCAAAATAGAAGAAAATTTGAGAAATTCCTTATGAAAATTCGGCAGCCTAACGACATCGTTTAAATTTTTATACAATAATTTGCTGAGAGAAAAGGGGTATCTAATAATTATTATATAACATGAGAAGTAAGGGGGATATGGAATGAAATATTCTAACATAATACAAAATTTAATGAAAAATAATAACATAAAATGAAAGGAAATAAAGAAAATGAAAGAGGGTGTTTACCTCTTGATCTCTTCTCCTTGAGATCCCTCTTAAGGCCTTTGGTTTTGGACTTTTGGTGATACTATCAGCTCTATCACATGGGGAAGATCCTTGGGAAGAGTATTGGTCAGAACTTAGGTAAGGATCAAGTCTTGAGAGGTGTGGGAGGAAGAGGGTAATGTGGGTGGTATTTTATAGTGGAGGAGAGGAGGTATTTAACATTATTTTAATCATTATTATAATATTTGTGCTCAAGAATATGAATAGTATTCATTCATGTGAACATAAATTTTAATAATTTCATGTGAGTTCAAACCAAGTCTGCTTAAATCATCCTTTCATCACCTATGATGCAGTAAATCAAGTATTTAGCATTTATCGTAATTTATCGTATTTTACTATTCATCGAAAATTCTAGAATTTCAGAATAATCTAAAAAATTCATACTTAACAATTATCTAGGTGTAGAATTAAAAAATGAAGTCCATTTTTTGAAAATAATTTTCTAAATATTATTAATTTAATTTTTAAATAAAGTCATTCTTAATTCAAAAAGTAACAATTTTAAAACTATAAGTGCTTTTATATCACATTAAAAAATTAACCAAAATGTCATTATCTTCAAGCCTTAAGAAAATAAAATAATATTACAATTTAATCTTCATTAGGTTCATATCACTATTCATATTACTATTCATAAGGGTATGTTACTATTCTCAAAAAATACAAGTTGGTTCTATTAGACTCTAAATAACATACTGAACACAATTGTAGATGACTATTTTTTGAAATTCAAAACATAGAAGTGGAAAAATTATTTTTAAAGGCTAGTTATAAATATCTACTTAAAACAATGTTTCATGCATTTAATTTATTTTTTTAAAACCTTGGGGGTGTTACATTATCCCCACCTTCTATAAATTGTATCCTTGCAATTTTATTTACTCATTAAACAAGTGTGGGTACCTTTCCCTCAGAGCATTTTCAGACTCCCATGTTGCTTCTTCTACCACGTGGTTTCTACAAAAAACCTTTACCTAGTGGATTACCTTATTCCACAATACCTATTCTCTTTGATCAAGAATATAAACTTGTTTCTCTTTATAAGAAAGGTTCTCTTCCAGCTGAACTACTTTTTGGCTCAAGACATGTGATGAATTTGGCTCATACTTTCTCAACATTGAAACATGAAAAACATTGTGTACCTGATACAAACTCATAGGAAAAGCTAATCGATATGAAACTGTTCTAAATTTCTTCAATATTTCAAAAGGACCAATGAACCGTGGACTTAGATTACCTTTCTTACCGAAACGTATCACACTTTTCTAAGGAGAAATTTTAAGGGAAAAATGGTCACCTACCTCAGAAGAGAAGTCTTTACTTCTGTTATCTGTATAACTTTTCTGCCTACTCTGAGCTATCTTCATGTGTTGCTGAATCATCTTCACTTTCTTAGCCACTTCCTCTACTAATTCTGGTCCCATAAACTTTATTTCACCAACTTCATCCCAAAACGCTAAAGTCCAACTCCTCTTTCCATACAAACCCTAAAAAGGTTCCATCTATATACTGGAATAAAAACTGTTATTATAAGAAAACTCAACTAAAGAAAGATGTTGATCCCTACTTCCCTAGTAGTCCGTTGAATAAGCCAGAAGCATATCCTCCAAAGTCTAAATCGTTTGTTCTGAATACCCATCTGATTGAGGATGAAAAGATGTAACGAAATTTAACTCTATTCCCAACGACTTTTGAAGTCCCCTACAAAATTTATAAGTGAACCTGGGATCCTGGGCAGATACAATAGAAAGAGGAACTCCATTTAGCCTGACAATCTCTTTGAGGTACAGTCGAGAAAGCTGATCCAAAGACATTATATCTCAAATAGAAATAAAATGGGCAGATTTTGTCAGCCAATCAACAATAAACCAAATCACATTGTTACCTTGATAAGTCTTTGGTAGTCCCACCACAAAGTCCATGGATACATTCTCCAATTTCTACTCTGGCACTGGAAAAGGCTGAAGCATCCCCTTTGATAACTTCCGCTCTACTTTAACCTGTTAACATGTCAAGCATTTCGCAGTAAAATCAACAATATCTATTTTCATTCTATCCCACCAATAATACTCCCAGAGGTCTCTGTACATATTAGTACTATCAGGATGAACTAAAAACGGAGAACTATGAGCTTCACACAACAATTATTTCTTTAACTAGGAATCACAAGGCACACACAATCTTTTTCCAAATCTTAAAACCCAATCTTTATCAAGGTTAAATTCTATAAGCTTACCCATTTTAACCAATTCTACCTTTTTCTGTAGCTCACAGTCTTCCTTCCGTGCCTTCCGTGCTCGCTTAATTCTGTTTGACAGCAATGACTGCACTAAAACCTAAAACAAAACAGATGTATTCCCTACACCAACAACTTCTAAGCCAAAATTCATCAAATCATTAATCAAGGGATCATGTCCCAAATGTAACATGGTTAATGATGCATGATGTTTTTGACTCAAGGAAACTGCCACTTTGTTTTCTTTTCCAGGATGGTAATTGATCATGAAATCATAATCCTTTATCAGTTCAAGCCATCTTCTCTGTCACATGTTTAATTCCTTCTGAGTGAATATATACTTAATACTTTTATGATCAATATATATTTGACATTTGGATTCGTATAAATGATGCCTCCAAATTTTCAAAGAAAAAACCATATCTTCTAATTCCAAATCACGTGTGGGATAATTTAAGTAATGAGGTTTAAGTTGTATTGAAGCATAAGAAATCACCTGATCATTCTGCATCAAAATACAACCAAGTCCCTTCAAATAAGCATCACTGTATATAAAAAAATCACCATTTTAGGAAGGTAATGCCAAAACTGGAGCATTCACTAATCTATTATTCAGTTCTTGAAAACAAACATCACATTCTTGTATCCAAACAAATTTAACCCCTTTCCATGTTAACTTAGTTATCGAGTTAGATAACCGTGAAAAGTTATTAACAAAACGTCTGTAATACCCTGCTAATCCAAGAAAACTATGAATCTATGTAACATTTGTGGGTCTTGAACATTATTCAACCACTCTTATTTTGGCTAGATCAACTATTATTCCATCCTAATTTACAATGTTCCTCAGGAAAGTAATCTTTTGTAACCAAAAATCACACTTTCTAAATTTTCCATACAATTTATTTTCTTTTAAGGTTTGTAGAACAACCCTTAGATGTTTTTCACACTCTTATTTATTTTTAGAAAATACCAGGATGTAATCAATAAACACAACCACAAACCTATCCAATAATTAATGAAATATTATATTCATAAGATTCATGAATACAACAGGTGTATTAGTTATCCCAAATTATATAACAACAAATTCATAATGTGCATATCTAGTACGAAAGGCTGTTTTCGGGATATCATCCTCCTTTAACTTCAGCTGATGGTATCCGGATCTCAAGTCAATCTTAGAAAAGTACTGATTTACCTAGATCTGATCAAACAAGTCATTGATATGAGGAAAATGATACTTGTTTTTAAAAATGATATTATTCAAAGATCTATAATCAATGAAAAGTCTCATGGAACCATCTTTCTTTTTAACAAACAAAACAGAGCACCCCATGGTGATGTTCTAGGAAAAATGAAGCCTTTCTCAAGAAAATATTGAAACTAATTTTTCAATTTAAGAAGTTCTATTTGAGCCATATGATATGGAGGTTTTGAAATTGGCTTAGTATCAGGAACTAAGTCAATTGTGAATTTGACTTCTCGATCAGGTATGACACCGGGTAACTCATCAAGAAAAAGATCAAGGTATTCATTTACCACTGGTAAATCATTAATCTAAACAGTTCTCTTGTTTTCAAAAATAAGAGCAAGATAACTTCCATTTACATCTTTCAATAATTTATCATCTTCTTGATATGTTATAAATTTTATGGGTTCATTCTTGTATACAAACTAAAAATCTTTCTGAAAAACAACTTATTTAGCTCTATAGTTAATCTTATCATGATAAACTGAAAGCCAATCCATTCCTAGAATAACATCAAACTCGACTAAGGAAAAAACAACAAGGTTCACAGGTAAAGTCTTTTCACAGAACACAATAGAAAGATTATTATAATTCCTCTTTGCTATAATATTACCTCTTAGTGTTTTAACAAAAAGTTCCAATTTCATTTATTAAGGTGATATTTCCAATTTACTCGAAAATTTCTCAGAGATGAAGGAATGTGTAAACCCCGTATCAAATAAAACTTTAGAAAAATCTGAATAAACAAAAAAAAGTACCTGATACAACTTCACTGGATGGATCAGCATCTGCTAACATAGTCACAAAAGATCTCACTACACCTTTTTGTTTATATTCTGGCTTCCTTGCATCATTTGGATCTCTCTTTGGGCAGACATTTTCATAATGACCCATCTCACCAAATTTAAAATACTTTACAGTTTACTTATTAGGATTAGTCTTAGGATCACTTTCATTGAAATCTCGGGCCATATGTCCAAACTTACCACATTTAGAACACTTTCCAATTTTGGTAAGACATTCCCTAGGGTGATTCTTTCCACACTTTTCACAAAATGGAAACTGGATTTTCTTACCATCAGATTTCTTTTGTTAATTCTTACCCATCACTTGCCATATGTAAGTCTTCTTCTCCTTATTTCCAAAATGCATGTGATCATCAAAAAACTCAATCTCTACCCTCTCAATACATCGGAAAAGTTTCTCATAACTTTCGAATTCACGATAGGCCAACGCCCTTTGATACCTTGGCTTAAATACTGAGTAAAAGTGGTTGATTTTGCTATCAAGATTCAGAATAAGATTTTAAGCATACCTCGCCAGTCGAGTGAAGTTCACTTCATACACAACCAATAAATCCTTTTCCTTTTGCTTCAATTCAAGGAATTTATTCTCCATCCTATATCGCACCCCCTTATTAAAATATTTTTTTAAGGAAAAGTTTTTTAAATTCATCCCACTCTAAGGAATAAAAATCCTCTCTATCCCTGATATTCCTTATCATTGACCACCAACGATCAACTTCACTTTCAAAATGATAAATATAAAGACTTACCTTTTGATTTTTTGAACATCCCATAACATCTAATATCTTTTCAAGGGCTTTGATCCATCTTTCAGCTGCTACTAGGTCAGAAGATCCATTGAAAGTAGGAGGGTGTTGTCTCATAAAATGTTCCACTATTGTCATGTTCCATTGTGGTACCTATGGTTGTTCTCTTTCATAGATACCAACACCATTTATTTCCCATGTCAACTATTCCATTACTTTCAAAAACTGCTTGACTCCAATCCCTACCATTATGGGATGCAAATTTAGAAGGATGTCGTTCTGTCGGTGCCTCTCCTCTTCATATTCCCTATTTCTTCTACGGACAACCATTATGAAAAAAAATATCTTAGACGAAGAAAAATGGTAATATTTAAATTCTATATCATTTCAAATTGAACCTAGAGTAAAAAAACATTTATGGTAATATATTAACATCATACTAACCCCTAAAGTTATCTAAACCATCCTCTGATACCAACTATAAGGACCCGACCTTATTACATTACATAATCTTGAATTTAGTCAAGAATTTTATTTCTTTCACATTGAGGATATTTTAAAGTTTATATATTTAGAGAATTTGAACATAAAACATTCATAAAATTACACATTATTACATAGTGGATACCATAAAAACAGTATTCATTTCTTATAAAATATAAAACTATTCACATAAAACATGATTTATTTGACTAATATTCAAACATTTAACTTGTGTTCCTTATTTTTCTTAAACATAATTAACATGTAAAAATTATTTAGAAACTTGGGATGAGCAAAAAATCTTATTAAGGGATATAAAAAGAAGGAAATAACACATTAGTCCATGAACACTTGTTACGTATGGAATCATTTTCAAAAGACATACTTATCACCCATATATACTTACTTTGTGAAACATGATATTTACACAAGATACATACAAAAAATAAGAACATAAATATAACCATAGAGGTATCTTGGGGCATTACTTACATAATATTGTAACCCTTATGGCTACGTTATAATTTGTAACCCTCACAGCTACCTTACAATTTGTGTAACTATCACAGTTACACATGGAGAAACCATACATCTGACCTCCAACTTACACATACCCAATGAATTGGAGGGAAATATAGGTACCAACCTTCATCATAAACAATTACTAAGATCTATAACATAATCATACAACATGAATAATAGCATAAAAACATTACTTTTGAATTTTGTAAAACAGAATTCTAAAATAAGATTTTAAAGAAAAGTCCCTTATAAATATCATATAATTGAAGTGAGACTTTATAGAGTGGATGGAATATGTATATACTATATAAATACACATAATTAAACATAATATAATCATAATTATTCACACAAAAATTTAAATACCATGTAAATAATTAAGTATAAGGTTAACCAAAAGGATGGAAATTGGTTTAAGAATTCCCTTACCTCGGGATTGTCTTACTTCAAACTTGTTTAAACCTAGTTTATAATGGTTAAAATAGTGTTATTAATATCTTAAAGAAACATATACATCTTTATAATACCTTATATGATCATTTAATTACATCATTTCACTCTTTAATTGTTAGTATTTTTCTCTTTGAATTGTTTTGGGTGTGTTCTTTACATGTTTTCCATGATCGGTTCATGATGGTTGTTCTTGTCAATTGGAAGTGAAACTCTAGAATTATAATGGAATGGTATTTAAATATTTCAAGTACCATAAATTATAACTTTGATCAATTTGAATTATTACATGAGGATGATTCATAAGTTAAAACATTAATGATGTTTGTTTAGATCATTTTAGTAGTTCTTTGATAATAACGACCTCATTTTGTTTTATAATTTAAAACCATGTATAAAAAAATAATTCCAAAAAAATGGATGAGACTTAATATATATATTATAACCTGGTTTAACCATAAAAATGGTTTCATAACCACACATTAAGTAATTAAAGCAAATTAAAATCACATCATCCATGATGTCGGTAATTCGACACATCATGGACAATGTTTTTAATTTCTTGAATAAGTGGGGGAGGAAAAAGAGATTTATGATAAATTTTACATGAAAATGAGAACATACAGAATATAAAATATTCAATATCTTTAATTCCTCTTGGATAATAGGAGGTGAGGAAATAAGAAGAAAATAAATGAACTCAAAATAAAAGAAAATTTGAGAAATTCCTTACGAAAATTTGGCAGCATAATGACGTCGTTTAAATTTTTATAAAATAATTTGGTGAGATAAAAGGGGTCGCTAATCATTATTAAATAATATGGGAATTAAGGTGGACATGGAATCAAATATCTCAACATAATCCTAAAGGTAATGAAAAATAATAACATAAAATTAAAGGAAATAAAGAAAATGAAAGAGGGTGTTTACCTCTTGATCTCTTCACCTTGAGATCCCTCTTAAGGCATTTGGTTTTGGAATTTTGGTAATATCAACAGCTCTAGGACATGGGAAAGATCCTTGAGATGAGTATTGGGCAGAACTTAGGTAAGGCTCAAGGCTTGAGAGGTGTGGGAGGAAAAGGGGAATGAGAGTGGTATTTTATAGTGGTGGAGAGGAGGTATTTAACATTATTTCAATCATTATTATAATATTTTTTCTCATCACTATGAATAGTCTTCATTAATTTGAACCTAAATAGTAATAATGTCATGTGAGTTTAAACCAAGTGGGCTTACATCATTCTTGCATCACCTATGATACAGTAAATCAATTATTTAGCATTTGTCATATTTTATCATATTTCACTATTCATCGAAAATTCTAGAATTTCAGAAAAATCATAAAAATTCATCCTTACCAATTATCTAAATTTATAATTCAAAAATTAAGTCCATTTTTTTAAAATAACTTTCTGAATATTATTAATTTAATTTTTAAATAAAGTCATTCTTAATTAAAAAATTAACAATTTTAAAACTATAACTGCTTTTATTTCACATTGAAAAATTAACCAAAATGTCATTATCTTCAAGACTTAAGAAAATAAAATAATATTAAAATTTACTATTCATTAGGTTCATATCACTATTCATATTACTATTCATAAGGGTATGTTAATATTCACCAAAAATACAAGTTGGTTCCATTAGACTCTAAATAACATACTGAACACAATTGTAGATGACTGTTTTTTGAAATTCAAAACATAGAAGTAGAAAAATTATTTTTAAAGGATATTTATAAATATATACTTAAAAAAATGTTTCATGCATTTTATTTAATTTTTAAAAACCTTTGGGTGTCACGGATAATATTTTTTTTGATAGAATCAGAATTAAAACAACAGATCTTATGTTGTATGTTTCTAAGAAGTTGAAATTAGAAAACCCCCCACCATGTCCACATCAAATATGATATGATGAATACATGGGGGTCATTGAATGCTGGCCTAGAATCAGTGACAAGTGTATTTATTTGAGGCCCAGACTAGAGAAATTCATATAAGTCACAAAATATTGGAGGTTTGTTATGGGACATGGTTCCAGCCCAAATTCTTGAATATGCAGATTGTTACACTGAATTCATCACTGTATGTGAAGGGTGATATATTTTGGAACAAATAGAATCTCATGATCTCCAAAAAACAAAATGGTTTTTCATTAATATATCGATTTTTATTTTATCATGGAATCATGTGTAGATATATATCATGTGGATGGGGAAGCATTATCTCCAGACCCAGACATGAAATTGACTGTAGACATCCATTATGACCAAGATCTCGGTGTCCTAGTGTCTTGTGGTTATATTGAGGATGTGTGGGGCCATAGGTTCTCTTACAATGGGAATTTGTGGGGGATTTTGGAGTAGTAAATGGGTGAGGAAGGAGGAGGATGAGGTAGTGATGGGTCATATATGGTTGATTCCTAGGGGCATCAATATCCACAAACAAGGAGGCTTGAAGGATATGATGAATAATTATTATCGGTCTCTCTTGGATGAGTTCCGGGAAGTGTTTAAGATGATGGAGGGGCTCATGGATGATGATGATGGGGAGAGAAATGGTGAGTATGAGAAAACTCCCTCGACATGGTACCACTTGACCTTCTATCCCGTGTTGGTGGATATAGAATCCTTGCTGCTTGAGGTGGATGGCTAGTGTGTGACATCGATGATGATATTTTCGTGGATTCTTTCTGATTATCTTGCATGTGTCAAGATCTAATTTCAGGTGGTTGAGATTGCAGGGTCTTCAAATCCCATTGATTCCTTTTCTTGATACGTTTCATATTAGATTTGATGGTTGGGGATCAAGTCTTGCTAGCCCATTCATTATAAGGATAAGAATCATTTCCAGGTAACCTATTTTACTAGAATATCCTTTATTATGAACACTGTTCCACATTTCAAGAAATTGATACCAACCGTTCAATTAAAATAACATGTTCCACCAAATTTTTTGAAAAACCAAAGTCTTCCCATATTGACATACACCTGTATTAATAAAAAACACAAAAAATTAAAAGAAACAACTTATAACAAATTTTCATACATGAGAAAGAAAATAATAAATTGTTTATCTATATAGTAAATATTTTTTATATTTATAATTAAATATTACTTTTTTAGAACATTAAAAATTTAATAATTATAATTAAAAAATATTTTAAAACTGAATTCATTAACATAACAAAAAAATAATTTTAAAGAATAAGAAAATTCTAAATCGTTAGAAACTAAATTTTTATATTAGTGTAAACTATCATTATTATGATTTTTTAAGACTGTATAAAAATAATAATTTCTATTTATATGTCAAAAATAATAATTTAAACTCAATTAAAAAAGAATGAAAAAATTAAATTACAAAATAATGATTTTGAAATTATTATAAAAATTAAAAAAATTAATATCCACATAATTTTTTTTCACACTCACAAATAATTAATAAATTTCAAGACTTAAAAAATTTATATATATATATATATATATATTAGATATTTGTGGGTATAAGACTTCCCCCTCAAAGAATTTTACTGATGGATGATAGCTACATAAACAACCTCTTGATGTTTGATGAATAAACACTACTTGAGGTTGTGTCGATCCTCCACCATTATCAATGCCATTGGTCAACCTCCATACATTGTTCACTACTGGGTCTGTATAAAGAGATCACTACTCACCTAAACCCTGAAGGTTTCCACCATTATTCATGATTCCCCCTCCATTACATCATTGTAGAAATTCACTTTCTCCCTTAGAGGATCCCTTAGAGAATATTGTCTCCCACCTACACCATGGAGCCATCACCTTTCATTCTCTCCACCCCTTCCATTTCAACAATGCACCTCAACACCACTTTCTTGTTTTTGTAAAGTGATTTAATTTTATATTTTTAATTGAATCTTGAATTTAATTAGGTACCAATAGATTGAAAAAAACTCATACCTCAATTCCAAAGTTTATAACTCAAGTTATGATCAATATACAATAGAAAACATTTTCTACAAATTAGGACTTCATTATGATTTTGAGTTATATAACTTTTAATCAAAATTTATTCTACATAAAGGTAATTATATTTTATTATGGGAATTTAATATAAATTTTCTATAAGTAAATGTTATATGTAGTTTCTACATGTCTATTTAATCATAAAAGAACTTTTATTGGTTATGTAAAGGTAAACTAATGTAAATTAAGAGTAAATCAGTGTTCTGTAAGGTAACTCTATTGTTAAGTAAGGATAAAAAAAATTTATGTATGGGTAAACTAATGTTAATAAATAGAAAAAAGGGTTTTGGTTTTGAAGGAATAAGTGAGAGAAGGCATATCTAAACATTAGAGCTCACACTTTTTTTTATTTTCCCTAGCATTTGAAGGAAGGTATTAAGGATAACATGTGAAAAAGGGTTCTAGTTATGAATGAATAAGTGGGAGATTATGTAGATGTTTTGTGAACTAGTTGTTTTTTTTACAAGTTTTCAATGAAACTAAACCCATATAGATATGAAGTCTTTTATGTTATGTAATTAATATTCATCAATTTATATGTAATTTCTATGTATTAAAAGTATGGATCATTATAAACACTCCAAGAAAAATCTGTCTCCAAACAATAACTCTATCTTCATATCCTTTGATACTAAATATTAATGGAACCAACTCAATGATTATTCGATTATTTTATTTATACCTCATATATGCATTGACAACAAATACAACACTCATCTTAAACATTTACTTGGAATCATTATATTTCCATCACCACTCTCTTATAAAAGGAACTTATGGGTAGAGTTTTATATTATATATTATAATTAATTTAATATATCTAATTTTGAATAAAAAAATTATTTTAAAATTATTTAAATTATATATATATTAAATAACACATGTTCTTGAAATAAGATGTCCTCATTTTTTTTCATAGCCTAGAGTTCCCCATAATAATCCGGAAATGGCCGCACCATAAATCCTTCGCGGACAGACCATAGCCTCTTTCCTTATAGATCGTGGTCATCGTGCCCTCTAGGAGTATACCATAAAGCCCTATGAGGAAATATGGTAGGAACAGGGAAACGTATTCCCATTCCCTTATTCATTCAATCAATAATAGTCACCGTTGGTGGAACACCACTCACTTAGACACCTACGACACAACCAACACTCGTGATCCTGCGATTCAGTATTTATTGTTAGATCACCTATCCTTTATCCTTCTCCTCTTGTATCTAATTCATATCCCCTACTGCTACAACCTTACTATCCTATCATTCCCCAGTTGACTCACATTTCCTTCCTTTTTGGTTCATCGACCGGCTTCCACTCCTCTCATAGACGGTCGATGGATTCCCCCTTCTCACCTCCCGTGCCTTCCAGATGATCAGTTCCCCTGCCTTGACTTCAGTACTATACTAACAATCAGAATTCCTCTCTCCTCTCTCATGGAAACACCTACATTGCCTTGACCACTCTTCTCTCATCCACCCTATCCAGGTGGAGAAATTATTTTATTTTTATTAATATTTTTTTGTGGATTTTTCCAAAATTATTTGAATTACAGATTCACCATTACTTTACCTTCTCTATTTTTAATTTGATATTTATTCCTAGGAAATTAATTTCATATTTATATTTATTTTATTTTATAATTAATTTATTTCAAATAACATCTATTTATTGGTTTATAAAACTTCCAATTAACAAATTTTTTTCCACACTATTTAGTTTTTCAATTAAACCCTACAATATTTATTTTATGATGATTTTTAGTTTTTCATTTACATATTTTTTAAATTGATCATTTAAAATGTATTTATCAAAATGTAGATTAATATTTAAAAAATAATATATTTCATCTTGATTTAAATAATAATTATTGTTCTAATTTTATTAAATTTCATTATAATATCTATTATATTAAATAAATATAAAAATATTTATTTAAGAATTGGAAATATATATGATAAAATTTTATGAAATAAAAGAAAATTAAAATAAATTTTGTTTTATAAAATATATTTTTTAATTATTTTAAAACATGTTTAAAAAAATATTTTACTAATTTCATTATATTTTCAAAACTAAAAAAATATAAATAATAATTCTTTTTCAAAAGCATGTCTGTCCTTAAAATTTGTTGTTTTAATTTAATTTTTTTATTTTTAGATAACATTGTTTAAATTTGTTGATTTATTTGATAAAAATATAAGTTTATATTACAAACAATCAAAGAATGAGAATTAATGAGCTAGAAAGAAACATGAAAAAACAAACACATAATGGAAGTTGGGGAGACTCGAACCTGAGACCTCCCTGGCATCCCACTAGATCCTTTTCCACTAAGCTAGGTTATGAGGAAATAAAATCTAAGTTTAAATATTGATAATTCTAGATGATAATTTTTTTTCATTTATATTTTATACTTTATTTTTCTAGATAATTATTCAAAATAATAGTTGAATATTAATTGAAAAAAATCAAATAGTATCATAAACGGGTCATGAATTTATAAAACTTGCTTAAGTATTTAATTGTACTTTTAATTGTATTTTCAGACTTATTGTGCATATCTTCTCTATGTTATTTTAGTTTTTGTAGTTATTTTAAAATAACTTTATTCAGTAGAAACATCAGTTTATAGTATTCTTCTATGTCCTAGTTGTAACAATCCTACTTAAGTATTTTAATTCAAAATATTTTTAGAGAGAGATAAAGGAATCAAAACCTTGTTAAAAAGTTATGATGACCCAAGTCAGTTTGGGCGTTTTTGAAAGAGAAATGACTGCCAATGAAGATTAAAGTTACATGGAGGATAAAATAAGATATGTTTGGAAGTGTAGATTAAATTTTTATTCAAAACATCTATAATATTATCCATTATTTTAGGTAATTGACACTTCAAGGATCCAAACAACCGATGATTATGAAAATGTGTAACACCATGAATTTGTGCATTTTTTAGCTCTAGGTTTTTCTCGATATGGGGTTAAAGCTTCATAAAAATGTGGGATGTTTTTCAAAGGGAATGAAATTAAAGTTATTCTTGATTTTGAAAATAAATATTAGACTGATCTTAAGATAGCTATCACTCAATACAAGTTCCATGGTGTTCTTGTTGAAATCAGGGTGTTGGTCAGTCAAGATGAGTTTTTTATTAGATGGAGAGGACCTCCTAGAGGGTTGCACATTCTTATTGATCCTTTTTATTAGAAATGAAAATTTATTTTAATAGGGGAAACTATATTCTAATTGAAGGAAACATCTAGATATATAGAAATGAAGTGCATTTACAAGGTGGATTTTTTGGTGAATGAAATAAGACGATTCCAAGAATCATCATCTTTGATACTGTTACACCATAAAACCTCATATTGTATTGTCAATTACATAACCAATGATTATAATACCAAGGAATATGTTCCTTTTGATTTGTTGGATAATGATTACCCCATGATAAATACCACGGATATCACACCTAATTGTGAGATTTTTCTGTGTAACTCATACAAAATTTCAATTCTTCCTCACCATGATATTGAATGGGATAAGCCCTTGATTTTTTTCATATAGTAGGGGATACTAATCAACAAGATCAGATGATAGATTATGATTAGGAATGAACTTGATTACGGCATTCTCATGGGATATCCCTTATTTAACATTAAATACTTGGATAATATAGCTTTTGGTATTTTGTTCATGTTGAATGATGTTTCGCACTAAGGCATAATCAACCAACACCAATTATCAGAAAATTTGTATAATTTACTGATGTAACAACCAATAGATGTCAACATTGATGCATTGAGACACATCTATTTATACAAGAGACCATTGTTTGATGAATATAAGAGGATGAGGCTTGTAAAAAATTGGTTACTAAAAAATCCCAATTTTTTTAAAAATCATAAGGCATTGGATAACATTGTTGAAGTGAGGAGGTTGGTAATTAATCCTTATAAATATTATTTCATGCCCCCCCTGAGGTTGAGCTTTCAAATAGGGTCTTTAAAAATTACAGAGAGGTTTCTGATCATTTTTTGAGGGTTACCTTCATGGATGAGGGAATTAAGAGTCTGAACACAAATTTCTTCAGATATTATGTTTCATCTCTCAAGAAATAAATTAAATAGGATTCTCATAGATATAAAACTAATCTATTTTAAAAGGTTAATAATATTATCATTGATGGATTCTTTAATTATGGTCTAAAAAACTTATTTTTACTATTATCGAATAACCAGTTAAAGGATTATTCTGCCTTGTTTTTCTCTGATGATAATAAGATAAACATGATGACTATCAAGATTTAGATAGGAATTTTTACAACCAAGAATATTGACAAGTTTGATGAAAGTATGGGGAAATTATTTTCTTCTACTTATGTGATCGTTGAAGTTCCATTAGATGATGTTGAAAAAAAGTAACCAGATTTAGAGAGAGTTAAATATGTTTTTTAGATGGAAATTGAATGATAACACCCGATAATTCATTGGATGTTTCCAAGAAGTTGAAATACGACATCATCCCACATTGTGCATATAAAAAATGATACAATGGATACAATGGGATTGTCCCATGATGTCCTTGAATCAATGAAACATGTATGTATTTTAGGCCTAGTATGGATAAATACATATCGAGTCACATAACATTGGAATATTGTTCTTAGACACAATTCCAGCCTAGATTATTGAATAGACAGATTGTTACACTTTGTTCATCACTGGATGTGGTGGATGGTATATTTTGGAAAATGTAAAATTTCATGATATCCAAACATAAAAAATGGTTATTGATGCTGATGTGGAATTTGATGTTATCATGGAATCCTATAAAGATCTATGAAATGTGACTACAATCATGTTAGATACTGGTTTGAGACCTCAAACAGAGCCACATCTACTAAGCTTGTTGTCTTCTTTTAGGGCTGCACAGTTTTGGTCCCTTAGAAAAAAGATAGGATAATCATTCCTTCTGGAAGGTGTTTGATGGGATTCTTTAAGGAGATATTAGTATTATTGATTATGTATATGTTCCTTATTTGGATCACTTTTATGATTGACTAGTTTTTCCTCATAATTGAGATCAACCTCATCCTCATAAATCATTGAGGAGTGATCATGATGTGCACATTTACTTTTTCACTTGGTATGAAAATCTTCTCCCGTCGAGAAATAAAATATGGTTACCTATGTAATATAATGATTTAAAACCCAATGTATTGTATCTTAAATATTTCGAAAAGGTAATAATCTACTTATAATTTATCTTTTGAAAAAATTTCAATGTGCTAAATAGGTGATCTTCTTGCCTCTATTACTCTACATGGAATTATAGATTTCTTCTTGAGGAGCTTATTGAACAAGACCCTTGGAACCATATTCAACATCCACATGGTCCATGCCAAACTCAGTGAGAAATATGGAACATACGATGTGTGTATCCATCATGCTGATTAGAATTTTATAATAATAGATTTCCCTAAAACATGAAAAATCGTGACAATGCATTACCACCTAATGCCCAATAAGTATCCGAACATCATGGGAAAGGAAAAATTACCATTCTACAGATCATCCAAAATACTTTGTAAGAATTATCGACAGATCCATGGGATGTAAAATAAGGATGGGGAAGCCTTCTCCCTAGACCCATACATGATGCTGATTGTAGACATCCATTACCACCAGGATCTCAAGGACCCATGGGCTTGTGGATATATTGAGGATGCATGGGAACACATGTTATCTTATTAAGGGTAGATAATGGGGCTATTTTAGAACTACATGGTGAGGAAATAGGAGGTGGTACTGACGGAGAAGTTATGGTTGTTGCCAAGGGTCACCAATAGCCTTAGGAAGGGAGAGTTGAAGAAGAGGCTGAAAAATTATTATTGGTATCTCTGGAATGAGTTTCAGGTAGTGTTTGAAAAAATGTAGTGGATCAAAGTTGATTATGAGGAGAGGAATGGTGAGTATGAGAGGAAAAACTTACCTTGATACTGAGTGACCTACCATCCTGAGTGGGTGGATAGAGGATCCTAGATGTTGGAGGTCTATGGATAGTGTGTGACCCCGATACCAAGCTCTCTTTCATTTGATGCTAATTATCTTGTATGTATCAAGATCCAATTCTGGGTGGTGGACATTGTGGGGAATTCAAATTCCATTGATGCATTTGGTCACTATGTTTCAGATCATATTTGATGGTTAGGGATCAATTCTATCCATTCCATTCATTATAAGGATAAAAATCTTCTCCAAGTAACCTATTTTACAGAAATATCAAATATATCAATGATTTTCCACATTTATGAAATTTATCCAAACCATTAAATTAAAATAACCCATTACACCTAATTGTTTGAAAAACCTAATTTTTCCCTTATCATTTTACACCCATATTAATAAAAAATACAAAAATTAATCTAAAAAAGTTTTAACAAATTGTAAAACATGACAACAAAATTAATTAATAGTTCATCTATGTAGTAAATATTTTTTATACTTATATATAAATATTAATTTTTGAAAACCTTAAGATTTTTATAATTTTTAATTAAAAATTAAAAAATATTTTAGAACTGAATTCATTAAAATAATTTTTTTTAAAAAATAAAATTAAAAATCCGAAATCATTAGAACCTAAATTTTTTTGTTAGTGTAAAAATAATTTATTTTTATTTTTTAAAACCCTATAAAAATAATAATTTATATTTATATGTTGTAAATGATAATTTCAAACTCAATTCAAAATGAAATAGTAAATAACTTTACAAAATTGTGATTTTGGAATTATTATAAAAATGTAAAAAATTAATATCCATATAATTTTTTTTTCATATTCTAAAATAATAAATAATATTTTTATACTTTAAGAAAATCATATATATATATATAATAGATATTTGGGGGTGCAAATCCCTGTACCAATGGATGAAATCTATATAGGAAGCCTCCATAAGTCTAATAAAATAACACTATTCGAGGTTGTAGCGTGCCTCCACCATTGTCAATGACATTGGTCCACCTCCTTGCACCTTTAATTATTAGGTTTGTATAAATAGATAACTTCTCACTCACACCTTAAAAGTTTCCACCTTTGTTCCTACTGCTCCTATCATTGCATCACCATAGCACTACATGACCACCCTTAGAGGAGTCATCAGAGAACACTGTCTCCCAACTACACCCCAGTGCCTCAATCTCTCATTCCCACTACCCCTTCCATTAAAACAATGCATCTAAGAGAACATACCTTACCGCACTACTTTCCCCCACAACAAACACAACCTTTTTTTAATAAAGTATTTAATATGGTATTTTTAGTGGATACATTCATTTAATTAGTTACCAATATAAATAAAAAACTATCATATCAAATTTTAAGTGTATCTCAAGTGTGATGAAAATATGAAAGGAAAAATTGTGAGGAAATATATATTCTACTATGATTTTGAGTTACATAAGGGTAACTCAAATTTTATTCTAAGTAAAGGTAACTAGCTTTGGTTGTGGGAAGGTAATATAAATAATATATAAGTAAAGGTATGCTATAGTTTATAAATGTATAAGTGTAAAAAACATGGACTAGTTAAGTACATGTAAACTAAAGTTAAGTATGAGTAAATCAATTTTATGTATGGTAATGTTAATGTTTTGTAAGGGTAAAAAAAGTTTTTTAAGGGTAACCTAAAGTTAAAAAAGGGAAACAAAAAGATAAGTAATAGAAAACTAAAAACAAGTAAAGGTAAACTACAGTAATGGATAAAGACAACATAAGTAAGGTAAAAATAATTTTATTTAAGACCAAACTAAAAATTTTTAAGGATAAAATAATGTGAAGAGAAAAAAAATGTTTAGAAAGGGTAAAAAAAGTTATATAAGGGTAAACTAATGTTATATAAGGCTAAAAATTGTTAAGAGTAAAATTAATGTTACGTGAGGGTATAAAATAGTTTTAAGAGTAAAATAATGTTAATTAAGGGTAAATTAAATTTTTTGAAGGTTAAAAAAAAGTTTTGTAGGTAAGTAAGGGTAAAATTATTGTTATGTAAGGGTAAAAATAAAGTTAAGAAAGTTTAAAACAAATTTAAGGGTAAAGAAAAGTATTGTAAGGCTAATATAATGTTAAGTTAGGGTTAAACAATGTTATTTAAGGGTAAAAATAAATTTAATTAAGGGAAAAACATATAAATAAGTGTAAAAAAATCTAAGTATGGGTAAACTAATGATAAGGTTAAAACAGAATTAATTAAGCGTAAAACTAAAGTTAAGGGTAATCTAATGGAAAAAAAGTTAATAAATGTTAAACATTCACTGGATATTTTACCAGATGTTATAGTGAAACTTGCATTGTAAGTTCTAATGGATTTTCTAATAGACATTTCTAAAATAAAGCTTCATTTCAAAAAATTTAGTGGAAAAGTTACTAATTAAAGTAAACACTTTCAATAAAAATTGTAGTGTAAATATCCATTAATTTTTTAATGAAAACATTTAATGAAATTCTCAGTTGAACTTTTACTAGAAGATAAATGGTGTCTTAACATTTAAAACTGCTTTATTTGTAAGGTCTATAAATGTTGCACACATGGTCCTTGATAAAAACTTAACTAAAATATCCACTAAAAATTTTAGTGAAACATCCAATGGAAATTCAAGTGAAAAATTCGTATTAAATTTCAGTGATACTTCCCATAGAACATTCCAGTAGAAAAATACACTAGAAATTTCCATTGATAACTTCAAATTCCACTCTAAAATTAGTTGAAATATTCATTTGAAATTATATTGAAATTTCTACTGGAAAATCTAGTGAAAATTACATGGAAAGTATTTTTAAAAATTCCATTAGAATATTATAGTGGAAAATTATACTGAAAAATTCTAATCATAACTTTAAATTCCACTTGTAAATTTTAGTGAATCTTCCATTTGAAATAATAGTGAAACTTCCAATGGAATTTTTTTGGTTTTATAAGTGTCTAATAATAGTTATTAAACATAAAAAAATTAAATAGAAACATTTTTTTGACAATTTCTCATGAATGATATATGAAACCTTCAATAAAAAAAGAAATGAAGTACATTGTAAATGCACAATCCATACTCTATAGAAGCCACTAAAACATCTTAAAACAAAATATCATTAGTTAAATAAAGATCAAAGAGTGGGAAAAATAATAATCACACCATTGTGGTGTATCCATGGGTTGCACTGAGTGATCTGACTTTCAGAAATTATTCACCTTATATCCACAATATTCTAGTACCTCTAAAGAAAAGGAGAAAGATGAATAGAGCTTTGGGATCAAAGAATGTTTGTCCTAGTATTATGGAATTGAAAACCACATTGCCATCTTATGGTAATATGATTTATAAATCCTTCGAATAAGCTCCTAGATATTTTTTTTCATATATTCATACGTCATAACACATGAATAAATGATTTTACCAAATTCATGTATCTAATTCATTAATACATTTCCATCTAATTAAATTATATATTTAATGATAGATACATGTAATATCAACCCAAATGATAACTATTATGGTTTAGATGTCAAAAAAATGTAGGAAGAGGCAATATATCATGCATGAAATAATCCCACAATATGTTTCCTCTTCTATCGTATAAAAAGAATGATATATGGAATATATTTTTTCACATTCCATTGGAGACTACCACTAAAAAATTATAAATTGTAACATTATTTTCCACTTGAAATATTTAGTAGAAACATTCATTAGATCTTATAGTAAAACTTTCACTAGGAATTCTAGTGAAACTTTCACCGAAAATTCTACTAAAGCTTCATTTAGAACATTCCAGTGTAAAGTTTCATTGAAAACATCTAATGGTAACTTCAAATTACACATGAAAATATTTGTTGAATCTTTTAATTGAAATTCAAATTAAACTTCCATTTGAAATTCTAGTGAAACATACATCAAAAATTCCAATTAAACTTTCACTAGAATATACAGAGGTAATTTCAAATTCCACTTGAAAATTTCAGATAAAAATTTCAATGAATATTATACAGGAAATTAAAGTGAAACTTCCATTGTAAATTACACTAAAACAATCATAATAAATTCTATCAAAACATCCTCTTGAACATTCCAGTTTCAATTAGAAACTCACATTGATCTTTAATGGAAACATTCACTAAAATAATCAAGTAGTTAACTCAAAAAAAGTGTTCATAAAAAAGTTTAATGATTAAACCAGAAACATTGTAGTGATGGTTTTTAATAAAATATATCATTTTAATTTTTAGTGTGATTTTTGTTGAAGTTATTCAGTGAAAATTTCTCGTGAAATTTAACTGAAACTTCATTTCAAGATAAAATTATCTATAGATTTTTGGTACTTAAAAAGAAGTTTTTTATCCAATTGTAGAAACACAATTGTTTTAATATATTTATGAAAATAGTATTTACTATAATGAATTAAAAAATTATAAACTAAAAAATAAATTTTAATTAATTTTTAATGAAATAATAACATTCCATGTTTATATAAAAATCTTTATATCATTTCATAAAAAATTAATTTTTATAATTCTGTATAAATAATATTTTTTAGATGATTAATAAAATTGTAATAATATAATTTGTTTCAAATACATATAGTTCATATACATTTAAAAAAATAATTTCTTTAAAAAAATTAATTTTTTTTATTAATTTTATTAAAATAATTATATTTTTAAAGATAAATTATTTTCTATTTTTTAATGCCATCAAAAATTTTATTTACAATTATTTCATTAGATTTCTAAAAAAACCGTTTTTACAATATAATAAACTCAATATTATTTAATGTATTTCAAAAAACTGCATGACTTTAAAAATATCAAATAAAATATATATTTTTGGACATTGAATTTGGAAAATGTATTTTGAATGAGACTTAAGATAAAAAATCATGGGATAGATTAATATTAATATTAGATAAATTATGATTTGTTATATTGGATAAAATATTTTAACCATTTTTCTTTTGTCCAAAGGAATGACCAATGAATCATTTGATCAAAGTTCCCCAGGAAAAAAAATATTTCTAAAATATCAAAATTTTGGTTGATGAAATTAAGTTGAGATAGTTTTAAGCACAACCAAAGGATGAGATGATGATTATGACATGGAAACAAATCAAGTATGTTTATTTTCATATGTTCCTATCTATATAGTAAAATAATTCCTCAAATCAAGGAAAGGAATTTTGGAACAAAAATGTTATCCATTTAATTTTATTCTAGGAAATAAATGTCCTTTTAAAGGATAAAAAATTTATGGTTTTGCGATTTTTATCTTTATAATGACTATGTTCATTATCACTCTCCTTCAGAACTTGATAGTTTGATTTTTCTTCCATATCTATATTTTCACTTTCCACAAAAGTTATCCTATTGAAAGCCCATTTTTTTCATGACCTTCATATTATCCTTTCCCTATTTGTAATAGGATATTTTTTAAACCCTATTATCAATGTGGGATTCCCACAGAGGAATTTTCAACTATCTAAATTTTACTCTTTGAATACAATTTCAAATTGTGAGGAAACAACTCATTGAAGGAGGGGATAATGTAACGACCCAAAATTTCATCAATGGAATTCCTCTTATTATAATTATGTTATATATTATAATTAACATAAAATCATATAGACAACATAATTAAAACATTATAAATTAAGAATGAATAAAATGAGTAATATTTCTATACATTAGATAACATATTCCAAATGGATAATAACTTGACCCTTGGTATAGTAACATGAACATTAGGAATAGTAATTCATCCAATAGAATAGTAAAATCACATATCAAAGTACAAATAAAATATATCCATCTAATAAGTTAAAATATGATATAATTATATCATAGTATAAGTAATTATTTTTTAAAAAAAAATAGTAAATTAAGTGTTGGTTTTTTTGTAAAACATATATGACTATTTACATTTTTATAATTTATATAGTAAATTAAAAGAAAATTTAATTTTTATAATATATTAATTAATTAATATTTTGTTTTCTTATGATTATAAGACAATTTTATGAGACCACAATAAAATTTTCAAATTATCATAATATTTGTTATAATTTAAAAATTGATATTCTTTAATTAAATGATGATTTTAATTAAAAATTAAAATTATCATATTTATAAAATTATTTAAAAAAAACGGATTTCATTTTTTATTTTAAAACATAAAAAATGGTCAGGGTGATTTTTTTTGATTTTTATAAAATATTTGATTTTTTGAGGAATAATGAAATACGATAATTTACAATATTTGACATTATAAGTAAATAAATGAATTTTTGTGTCATACTTGAGTCATGAATGATGTAAGTGAATATTATCTTGTATTGAATATATCTAGTTACATTTTTTAGTCATGGAATCAAAACTATTCATATTCTTGAGCCCAAATAGTAAACTAATGAATAAAGAAATCAAACCTCGCATCTCGTCCACTATAAATACCACCCCCACCACCCCTTTTCCTCAGACCTTAAAATCACTGAATAATTATTCTTTTCTAAACATAAACTCTCTAAAACTGTCCCCACTCAATGTCCTAGTATTTTTGGTCTCACCAAAATACAATTTTTAAGTCTCTTTAGAAGGTTTTCAAGGAGGTGACACTCGAAGAGGTAAAACCTTCTCTATCTATTTTAATTTTTTTCTTTTATTATCCTTACCTAACCTACCCTCTCTAAAGTAACATGAAAAATACATTATAATTTATACTATATAATTTTTTAATGGTATATAAACCATAAAATCTCTTCTATTCCCTTTCTTATTCTTAAAATGAAAACATCACGTGCTAATTTACCACCTTCGTGAACAATGGATTTTTGTTTTTCAATTTACCCTTTGAAGATGGTGATAAAACCATTATTATTGTAAAAACATATTATAATATTTGTATTAAAAGTTATTTAATGTTCTAAAACCATTATATATACATAATATTAATTTATAAGACAAAACCAGTTTGTGATGATCGAAAAAATGAAAAAATAATCTAACTGATTATCACTAATGTCTTATCTAATGAATCATCCCCACCCTATATAAAAAAATGAATTATATTACCATATTATCTTCTATATGTTCATTAGAAACATATAATTTCAATTATGGATAACCATTCCCATTTTACATGATCATTCGTACATTTATTCTAGTGAACAAATTTTGAAAACCACAAAAATGAACACTCCCAAATGACATAATTAAATATAATATCTCATCAAAAAGGCCATAAATAAACTTAATAAAATTAAAATAAATGGAGCTATTGTTTAATAGGTTCTAAATTAAATTAATAATGAATCTAATTTCATTATTTTGGACATTATGTGCAAGTGAAGAACACTTTCGGACATAAGGTAAGAGTTTTTCTCATCTCACATTTATTTGTGTGAGATATGACTTATCCTCCACTCTTTCTTATTTTTAGTGTACTGTTATAGACATTTTTTGTATAATATCATTAATATAACTATATTCATGGTATTCAATGTTTCATTTGATGATTATTAACTTAATGGAGAATACGTTTTGATTGATTAAATAGTGGTAAGGGACCCTTTTTGAACCTCTATTTTTTCCTTCAGGTTACCCTTAATTTCTCTTTATCTAAATGCAATTCTTAATTATTGTTCTGAACTCCTCATAAATTTTCTTTTTTATGTTCCAAAATTATATACCTATCTCAATTATTCTTCATTTTATGGGGGAATACTTGTTTTATAAGATCTTATTTTTAATTCCTCCTAATAGGAAATCCCGATTAATGGGAACTTCCAAATTTCATACCCATTTTCAGGTTTACTCCATAATATTATTTAAGGAACCATTATATTTATGAAAAAAATAATTTAATCATGAAAAAAATCCTTGTTAATTTCTAGTTTTATGAAAAAAGTCCTGCCTTTGTCCATTTGAAAGACACGTTTATATTTTCCAATAAACCAAACTGAAGTGGCTTATTTCTAAAGTTTCATAAACATTAATTTTACATGTTTTCACATAAATTTTAATTTTTTTATTAATATTAATTTAATATAATTACCTTTAATTCCCTTGGATATACATTTGAAATATGATTTTATGATGATATAAATGATTTTCCAAAAGAACTCTTCCTTCCAAAAAGGGGATTTCTCTCAAAAATTTCTCAATGATTTTTGTTGTAGTATTTTCATATTTTTCAACACCCTCGATTGAATATTATGTTTAATTGTTATTGATCTCTTATGTTACCATATACCTTATTTTATTGACTAGTTTATGGTTATTTTTGGGTATGTACTATCTTGATACAATTCTCCATTATACTCTAGATGGTTTATGATTATGTTAATTGATTGGGGATATTATTTACAGTTCATTTTATATATTCTATATGAATATATATGTTCATTATGTTTCAACATTTCAAATGAGGAATGAATTTGACTTAGTAAGTGATGGGTGGGGCCTACTATAGGCCCAATATTCATTGGTAGGTCTCATGAGTCAAACTAGATAGGGTGTTTAACAATTTATGTATGGTGTACTAAACAAAGCCTTGACAATATGTTTATAATGTCTATAATTTTGCATTAACTCATTATGATGATATTATTTATATTCCATGTGATTATTTGACTAATATAATATACATGGTTTTGTTTCATGCTTAGGTAATTATATATATGACATTATTTAATCATATTTTTTCATTCCATATTATGCAGAAGGTTATGTTTTAATGTCATGTATTTATATTTATTAACTGTGTGTTATTGTTTATGTTTATTTATATTAGTTTTTACTATATTGCTAACTCTTACTGAGCATATGAGCTCACCCATTCCTTTTTTTATTTTTTCCCATGATTCCAAGATGTATATTATGATTTATTTCTAGGTATAAGCTAATGGAATATGAATATTTTCAAATGAGTTTTTACATTATATTTCTTTTCATGTTGTAATATTAAAATTATGTTTGTATCTAGTTTTCCAAAGCTACTAAAATTTTCAATCCATTGGTATGTGATCACTTGTTCATAGTAACAATGTCATAAATTAAGGCATTAGATCCAGGCTACTAGGGTATGGGTCATTATAGAGTAGACATTGTATTCATCCTCAACAACACATTCCATTGAAAAAAAAGTCAGCTTATCAATAATCAAATGTATTTAGTCAAAGGAATCATTCCATTCAACTATTCTAAAGAAAAGTTTTCTCCTCTATTTTTGTGTAAACACAATGACGAAAATTTGTTACATGTTATCTTAATAAAAAAAATTATCATAGAATGACAACCTTATCTTACCTGGTGAAATAATATATAGATTAGATCAGTTTCATGAATTTAAAATAGTTAGTTAAGAAAAATTATTCACATTTTTTCAAAATTTATCTTTTCTTCCTCAATACAATAAAAAATAGATTCATTGTAAATGTAATTTCAAGAGTTATAGGATTCCCTTTTGTATGATATGGAGGTGGATGTTTCTCATGATTATCAAATTTTTTCTTTTCCACTGGAATGAGTTACTTGTGAAGGAAAAAACAACTCAGATAATTTATTGGTAACAATTTTCTTCTCAGTAGATTTGGAATGCAAGGATTGTATAGTTTCCAAGTTCCCCAGTCTGAATTATAGCTCAAGAGTTTTTATATTAACAGAACTCTTTTTGTCATCAACTAATCTCAATCTATATTCCAATTAAATATGCATTATTCAAACTTGATCATCATTCATATTCCTTATCTCTTATAAAGAACATTCCAACCACTTTATCCATTTTAACTTAACATCTAGTAATTAACTTTTAACATCCATAGAGACATTATGAAGTTTATCCAATGAACGAAACACTACCAAGAAAACATTATTAAACATTTATTTTTTATAAATAAATAATTTAAAATTTTCATCATCCAATGAAAGTATCTCACTGAAAACTGTTATAGATTATTATATAGCTTTTATGAGCATTATTATAGTGTTATAAGAACTCATTTTCTTTACCAATGCTATCTCAATTGGATTAACCTCTTCTCTTATATGTGATTTTTTATCATCAGAATATTTATATATTATAATATATATATAATACATTATTCATGTACCATTTTTAGCTAATCTTTGATTTCATAATAAAATTCACTAATTCAATCATCAAAACCATCTTATTCACACCATGATCAATAATAATTAGAGTTTAAATTTTCAATAGATTTAACCAGTATGTGCTCACTATTCTAAGTACCATTTAGAAATGGTGTCTCCTCCTCATTCATTGAAGATTTTTTATGCCTTTTGGACTCTTTATTCTACTTATTTATCAAATTATTTTCATTAAATTCCATGTTTATTCTGATAGGGATGGAATCTAAATTCTCAATTTGAGGTTCTTCTTCAAAAATCTAAAATATAAACTTCTTATATATCCGATAAAACAACTGGGAATTATTTTAGTATAACTGGATGTGTATTTTAAATTTATATAATGTGAAATAATATAAAAGATAAAATCAAATAGAAATAAATACTTTAATACCATTTAATGTTACTAATAGACTGTGCAGACACACCTAGGGGGTGAATGAGGTGCAATCAACATTTTACCAAATTCCAAATCTTCTTATTAACTTATCCACTTTCGTTTTTCATACCTTAATATATATTAGGATATAAATTGATGTTTTATGCTTTACCCAATAGGACACAACAACATGAAATGTAGAAATATAAATGAGATGTTAGTATGTGTTAATTTTATATGGTTTGGACCCAGTGTGGGAAATGTATTCCATGACATGTAAACTCCTATCGAGTTGTAGATTATATACTATAATTTAATCACTAATTACTATGGGTTATATAATGATTATCATGAAAAATATTCTACTATATTACATATGAGGGATAACAATATTATAGAGGTGACATACCTTCACTATATTACACAATAGAATATATATTCATACTACTCTTTGAATTCAGCTACTCTTAGTATTATGAAACATTCCTAATCAAGAATATACTATATCTGTCTAGGGATGTCTCTACACAAAAAAATAATGATATTATTTCTAAACTAAGATTATTCTATTTCCTTAAGATTTTAAAATAAAAACACATGAAACTCTGTCTTTTTTATCCTACTCAGTTCTGAGTTATTCTAAATCTATTCAATAGCTTCTCAACTCAAATCCTTTTCTCAGAATAAACACTATAAGCTCAAGATTATAGCATAATCAAATGCACACAATCTTAACTTTATCTTCTTGTATTATTTGTATCTTAGCCTACTTAATATCACATTCATTGAGATATCATGTTATCTTGGATAACACAAAGACTTATCCCTATTTATTTTTCTTTGAGACCCAAAAATTTGCACATTATTAGAAAAATATTCTTATTTTTCTTTTCTGTAGTGTGTAGCAGTTCATTATTATTTTATTACTTACTAAAAGTCACTATAGATTCTCATTTTTCTCTAAGATCACTAGTTGTCTCAGCTTTCTCACCATCCTGTGTCGTATTTCAGACTCTTTTTTATTATATGGATACAAGTATAAATAGTATCTACTCTCCTCAAGAACCAAAATTTTCACATGCATTGATGACACATTAAATGAATTCATTCTTTTTAAATTCCAATAAATGGCATGTGTAAGGGAAAAATTATTTTTTTAAAAAAAAACCATTATTAAATAATAATTAAAATTGTTCTCTATGATATTTTATTCCCACATTTAAACTCATGTTATATTCCATAAAACCCCTCATTAAATGTTCTTCAAAATCCTTATATTCTTAAAATCAAAATATCTCCATAGAAATCCATATATCAATCTTTATAATTTTTCTAATATATATAATAAATATATCTTTGATGTGGAACTCACCTTTTGACTTGATGAAATGAATTATAGCATGGATATTTATTCATGAAGTGAAACACCTCTAAATTAACTATCATTTTATTCTCATGATAAACTCATAATAATTCAGATGATTTTTTTCTCTATATATTATTGAGATTCATTGTAAATACATCTATATTATTATTGAAAACATAAGAATTCTATTTTTTCTCTTATGAGAATTATATATTTAATAAAATGGGATCTCCTCATATTAAACTCTTTCACTCTTTTCATCTCAATAATGTATCATGGATCTAAAAATATTCCTATTTTTTGAACACATAAGCATAACTTCAGCATCATCAGATTTATCATTTTTAAAAATATCATTATTCTAGGAACATGATTTTTCAGTTTTCAGTAATATTTTATTTTCCCCAATTATATTATATTATAGGCATAAAATTATATTCCACATGAATTTTCAAACATGTGACCAAATTCTGTTACACATAATTAAATCCATTTTCTATTTTTCAAATGTGTAGATGAGTTTATTTATGCACCGATTTTCATAACTAAATTATCTTATGGGTAGAAAAAAAAATCCATTTTTTCATTTTAAAAACTCACATAGATCAATTTACTCACATAGTGGTACACAAAAATTTCATGTAACATAATTTAATTACACTAATCTAATTTGATTACTCATAAATGGATTATATTAAGAAGTGCCTATATAGGTTAATTATCTTATCCATTTTCAACCCCTATACACTATAAATTTGTAATACTCAATTATCATACATTTTTGAAAAATCTATTATCTATAGATGAATAATCCTAGGTTCTTTCTAAGTAGGATAATTTAATTATCCTTTTTTCATGTTTTAATGTATGAATTCTATAATTCATAAAATGAACTTAGTTCAAATTAAAATATTCTCAGTACTTCTCAAACCCATTCAAAAAATCTGGCGATGAAAAATTAATTGTATCGCTACGTGGAGATGGTAGTTGTACATACACACAAGTGATACTTTCACCTATCATTTGATGGGAAGAGGGTTTATAATGGTGTTTTCATAATCATAATAATATTTTACAATATTTATGATACTAAATTTATTATTTTATTATAAATACCATTTATTTATGGGAGTAAAAGAATATTATAAAAGAAAGTGATCAATTATGGAAATTACCACTTCTTTGAAACGATTCAATTAGATCTCATCTAAAGGGATATCAGGTTGGTATTTTGGGAAGAAAAAATCCTATAGAGTGTGTATATATAAGTTTATAAGAGATATTTTTAGTTTTTTGTGGTTTTATAAAGCTCAATTTAGTGTAAATAAGTTATTTTAGAGGTTCCCTTTTATAATTGAGATGAGGGACTTTTAGAATTCCTCAAAATATTATAATATATAAAATTCATTCTCAAAATATTTTTCTCAAAATAACAAGGGATTCAAATATAAGGTAGGATAATTTTATAATACCATTATCAAATAGATTTTATATAATATTTGGTTCGATTTTAAACCTTATCATTTTGATTAACCCTTAGTTAACCAATTTCAATTTCAACTATATTAATTACAATTTCAACATTAAAGGTTGAAATTATTACTAATAAGGTGAAAATTATCTCGTAAATGGAAAATTGAGGAAAATTCAGACGACATCATATCCACCTTTTCTTATTTTTTTAAATAATTTAATAAAATATTATTTTTATAAAATATCATTATTATATATTTTTACACTATTCATTTAATTCGACCTAAAAGATACAAAGAAATTTTATGAATTTGAATATAATATTTTAAGACAATACTAATATGTAATATACACCTATAAATTCATGAAAATCTAGTAACTACACAAATTATACCATTTTAATATTTTCAAAATCATTTATTTTATTTTTCCATTAATTGAATTAATATTGTTTTGGCATTGTGTAAGAATTTATAGTAATTATATAATACCTAAAAATTATAAATAAATTAACATAATTAATATAACTTCATTATTCACCAAACTAATATTAATATTCATTCATAACATGTTTTTGTACCTATGTGAACACATAAAGGATATTTAAAACTAATATTGTGACATTTTTTAATTTTATTTGATTTAAATAATATAAATTCATTTTAATAGAAAAATGTCCATTAAAAACTCATTTTAGAGCCTAATGTTCTAAGTGTATAATTTAAATCAAAAAATAATAATTATAATACCAAAATAATGTCCTCATCAATTAGTTTTAACGTAGATTAACCTAATTTACCCTTTAATGACATGATGAATTTTACCAAAATTACTATTCAAATTGAATGAAAATAAAAGGGGCCTATTTAAAAAAAATTTCCTCTTGATTCCAAATATGAAATCCATTTTATCCAATTAAACACATATTACTGATATGAATTAATTTTAATATAATCATGCAAAACTCGATGAAAATATCTTTTAGAAAAATATCATTTCATAATAATTAACCCATATTTATTCTTACCCATGGCTAGAAAAATATTAGAGAAATGTTAGAAAAAATTATTGAGTATATAATATATAACTTTTATTAAAATAATTCTCCATTAGGGATCAATTTAATTTATTAAAATAGAAATACATTTCACGCATAAAATGATTTCTTTAGGAATTTTTTTTACGTATAAAAATATTTTTACACCAATTTAAAACATAAAATTGATTCCCATTAACAAAATTGAATTATTTTAAATAAAATATATCTAATTTTTCATTGAAAAAAATTAAAACAAAATAAAACATGGTACATTATTGAAACATAAATATAGTTTTAAATAATGTTTTTTCTTTATTTAATGGAAAATCAATATTTTCTAAAAATCCCTCAAGATTCACCATAAGATAATTTGATATCACGATTTAAAAAATTTAGTTATTTCTATGTGATAATTTTTTTTAAATATTTTAAAAATTAAATATGATATTTTCTCACAAAAATCAATAAAAACAAATTTGAAGGAAATCTTTTTTGCAACCACTGTATATATTCGCTAAAAATTGATTCATTATTTTCTAATAATTAATCAAAATATTTATATTGATTAGTATTTTTTATATATATCACATAATGAAGTTAATCCTATTCATACCCACAAATTTAAAGGATAGGTTATGACCGTTACAAAATAATTTTTTAATAATATATCTCAATTTTTTTAAACTCAGTTTTGTGTGTAACTCATGTTACCAAAGAACCGAAATTATTTAAAGAGAAATATTTTATTAAATCTCAGGGTGGTAAATTCTAACCCCTTTAATAAATTTCATCCTCTAAATTTAAACTTGTTCTTGGTAATCAAATTTTTTAAATTTTAAAAATCCTTTGTTGAAAAACCACATCGTAAAACGGGTTAATAAAATTTACCTTCAAAAAGAGGGAAAGGGAAGTGTCATGTTCACTATAAAATGAGTTTTACAAATAGAATAAAATCATTTGGAAGTGAAAAAATGGAAATGGTAGAGAAAAATAACACCTGATTATTAAAAAAGAGTGATATATAACATAGTCATGAAAAAGTTAACAACCAAAAAACCATGAATTAGTGACGGGATTAAAGAATATAAATTCATCATAATTCAATATTATTGGTCAAATATTTTGTCTTAAGAATTTTTTTTTGAGATTTGAGTCATTTCTTTAATATCTAGAATAATAAAATAATGAAATATAGTTACATGAAAAGTATGAATTCATATTTTAATAAATTTTTACACACTCTAACATATTTTTAAAAATGATGATTTTTTTTTATAAAATAAGCACCAAAATCAACATAATATAATGTTATTTATATAATCTATAGGCATTATTGAAAACCCAAAAGAGTTAACACATGGTAAGATAATTCTCAAAATGAATAAAATTTGAAATAATATATTTAACTCAAAAAATTTCTAGAATAAAAACAATGTTTACACTTAGATCATTTCAAAAAAAAAATCCTACATCCCAAATAACCTTAATAACTTCAATATTAAAGAATGTTTTTTCCTCAATGGTGATCTCATACCTTCCTACATACATCTCCAAAATTTAAATTGTATTCTTTACAATTAATTTTTTTATGTTCAATGACTTGTTAATCCTAAAGGTTACATATACCTCAACCCAATAAAACAACACCCAAATGTCATTAATCACCATGATAAATTACTATATAATAATGTAATGTAGTGAAATAAAAAAATTATCTTTAATCAAATTTAGATACTAACCTGAAATGTTATCCTTAACGTGGACATTTATATCTCTAAAAATATGAATGAATTTTAAACCATCATGATTATCTATATCCCACTATATTGTAGTCCAAAATTAACTTATCATCAAATCATATACAAACCCTAAATGGGTTTTAAATAAAAATGGAGTATCAAAATATCATAACATAAATCATTAAAAGGGATTATTTATACATTTAAACTTATATGAAATAATAAAATTATAAACCCATGATGGTATACATAAAATTTAATTTAACATACAATAAAAATGTATATTCATAAGAAATTATCAAAATTGATATTATTTAAATAAGTTCAAAATTATTGAATATTTTCCATTTATACAAAAAGTAAATAAACACCATTAAAGATGACCTGAATCACTTTTTATCAAATAAAAAATAAATTTTATGGTTATTAATACTATCTATATCAATCATATATTTATCCAAACTATACATTATTAACCCAAAAATAGACAAATATTAAGGTTTATATTTCCCATAATATTGTTTTCTCTAAAAATATCACATTACCACTAAATTGATTTTCTTGGTCATTAGCACCATTCAAAATATGTTTTCAAATCCTTAAAGGAAAACTAATACAGAACAATCCTTAGATGTTTCATTATTTTATATTCATAATATCATTAGTATAAAACTTATACAACATAATTCTTAAATACAAATTCACAAATGCGCTTTCTTATTGAACCATTAATTAGGATTCATCATCTTACTACCAATAATTATTTTCTACAATAATAAATATTAATAATTTATTAAGACTCATTAACATCAATTTATTCATTGTTCTTAATTTTAATATAATAAGTACTATTAAATAGTCCATAACTTTCAAACATAATTTGTAGTCTCTTCATCATAACCATTTAAACCAATACTCGTAAAAGGTTACCAATTATCTTTTAGTGATTTCCCCTAGGGAATTTATTATCATAATTCTAATAATTTTAACATTTAAAACTTTGAAACACTTAGGATACCTTAGGGATACCATTAATCTCATCCATTTAATTAATCAAACTTCTCATTTTTTCTTATAAATTAATTAATTTGTTTCCTCATTTACTACACTCAAACATATCCATGTTCCTCTAAGACATTTATTTGAGTGATTCTTCCCACATTCTAAACTTATTGGAAACTAAATCTTATTTCCTATATGGTATTTGTGAAACTCCATATATCAATTATTTGGTATGTTATAAAACTCACCAAATTTGATATTTTTAATCATATAATGAGATAACTAACAAGGAATAATTATATGTTTTCACATTACATATTTTATTTCTAATGGATACTCACAAGGACAAACATTCCATTGATAATAACATTAAATATTAACATTATTATTTTCAATTTCAATAATTTAATAAAATCAAAAATCAGAGTTTGAGTAACAATAATCATGGTGGGAAATCACATAATCCTTAAAAATATTTTAATGGTTTTCTAAATCTTGACACCTTCTTTTATGAAACCTTAGGTTTAACTTTGGCCATTTATGATCGTTACCAAAACATTATGATTCAATCCTATAATTAGACTTATCCCTAGCATAAGAAATATGTCTTTGGAATAAACAATATCCTAGAAAATCATTTCCTTAACATTCAAGTATCACATTCATGTCTATCATAGTGAAATGATTTCACTCCCGAAACCATTGTAGTAGTCGAGGTTTACTCTATAGACTATCATATTGGATATATTAAACTACTAAACTGGGTTTACTCCCCATTCCATTCTGTTTTATCTCATGAGATATCAATCGGTACCAAATTAATTAGAGTGAGATATATTTACCACCCATAATGTAAAGACACGGATTTTCCAATGTAATTTTTTTTAATTATATGGGAATACTATGAGTCTGAAAAAATTGATGACGTGTGATTATGAGTCATGGAGTGCCCGAAATGAAATTCTGAACTTTTTTTCTAGGTACATTTAGTAAAAGTGCGAGAGAGTTTTTGTAACTTTTGAACTAGTGATCGGAATTTAAATCCGAGGGCACCGTTGAACTTGCAGCACCGATATTCACTTAAGGAGACCTTTACCTCGACCGTAGTAGGTCGAGGGTGAAAGTTAGTTTTTGTGCTTTTTGTGTAGGAAGAATAAAAATAAAATAACAAAATTTTATTTTATTTTTGAAACCTCTCTATATGGGTTATAGAGGTGGGGACCACCCGAACTGGAAAAAACCCAAATTGAATTCTAGTGGTGGGGACCACCTAAAACCCTCTTTAATGAGGGGCAATATTTTGGAATCCTCCCATTTAATTGTGTCAATGCAATGCTTTAATTATGCCAACTTTAATTATGCCAATATAATTTAATTTGATAAAATTAAATTAATAAGTTGGCTATTTTCATTTTGGGTGGAATTGGGGGAAATTGTTGGTTAAGGGGAGAGGTTTTGGAGGATTATTCTCTCCAATAAAGAATACCTACCAATGAAGAATGACCTCCAGATTCAAAGAATGAGGGCGACGCTTAAGCCCAGATCATAAGCATATTGCAAGAGCGATGAATGCCGATGTACCCAGTGACTTTTTCTTCTTCCTCGCGATATATTCCAATGAGAAATCAAGGTAGGGTTTGTTATTTGTATACCCCTTACCCCATTCTTGACATACTTCATGATTCAAGAATAAACAAGACGCTTGCTATCATTCTAACGCGAAGAGAGAGCGAGCCAAACAAATAGGGCCTGACCTATCCAAAACCTTTGTGAGTTTTTATGGTCCTGAATTGATGGAGACAACCTGAGACAAGTGTGGAGATCTTATGAATAAAGAATGAGCCACCGGGGCACGCTTGATGACCTGAGGAACATCACTGGTGGGGATTGGGAATGGTGGCCGACACTCCGGCTGGCCGCGAAGAAGGCGACGACCAGCCACGGGAAGGGGCGGTGATGTGCGTCTGCACCGCCTGGAAGAGAAGAGACATGGCCTTATGCCATAGTGGCAAGGGATGGGTGACCGAATCACTGCTAGCCGCCAGTGAAGGCGCAGTGCGCGACTACACCGCGCAGAGGAAGGCTGGACGACCGGCCAACCACGACAATGCGGGCCACCGCAGGCCACCAAACCACGGGCCACCACGGGCTGCCGCACTGTGGGACACTAAGGGCTGCCACAACAGGAGTCACCGCGGGCCAAGCCCAGTGGGCCAGGTCAGTCTGATTGGTCAGACCGGACCCAGACCAACTTCGACCCCTTTTCATTCTTTCAGCTATATCTTAGGCTACGGGCGTCCATTTGATGAACCGTCTGCGGTGATGAAAACCTTGGATCGAGATGGTAATTTTGGTATACCTCACTTCAGTTTTGGATAAAGTTGTGGTGTGGTCAGGTTGGATCGAGCACAAATCCAACCTGACCCTCAGGACTAAAAGGCCAATAACTTACAGACCGGGAGTCCGATCGATGCACCGTCTGTTTTGTTGAGATCATTTTTACATGGCAGTAATTTGGGATACTTATTCATGGGACTTTATGGTAGTTTGAGTATTCGACCTGTGGATTGAGGAGCGGACCCTCCCGGAATCAAGTGAGCTTAGTGCGGGAACCATGTAGCAGGCTGTAACATGATAAAGGGATCCTATGTGGGTCTATACTTTGGGATCCTATGTGGGTTTGTATTCGAGAGTCCCACATGGATTTGCTCTAGGAATCCATGCGGGAGTACTCTAGGATCCTTGGTGGGTCTGCTGTACTAGGATTCTATGTGGGTATGATGATGTATTAGGATCATATGTGGGTCTGATGATGTACTAGGATCCTATGTGGGTCTGATGATGTACTAGGATCCTATGTGTGTCTGATGATGTACTAGTATCCTATGTGGGTCTGATGATTTAGGATCCTTCGTGGGTCTGCCTCTTAACAGAGTAAGATGATTTAGTAGTTACATCTAATAATCTCTACTATCGTACCAAAGTTATACCTGGTGTGAGCTGAGTCTTTACCTTTGTGTTAATCTTCTGTGTGGCATACCTTGTGTTACTTACCTTCTTGGTGACACCTTTGTGGTATTATTCTATGTGGCGTACCTTTGTGTTACTAACCTTCATGGTGATACCTTTGTGGTATTCTTCTGTGTGGCATACCTGTGTGGTACTTACCTTCATGGTGATAACTTTTTGGTATTCTTCTATGTGGAATACCTGTGTGGTACTTACCTTCATGGTGATACCTTTTTGGTATTCTTTTATGTAGAGTTACCTATGTGGTAACTACCTTTGTAGTGTTACCTTCATGGTATTCTTTCCTGCGTGGAACAATTGAGCTTTGAACTTTTGAGTTGGGCCTTGTGTTTCCTCATGATTGAGATGGGTATACTTGATAACTTAGGTATATGTATGGGCATATAACTAAGTAGGGTTGTCAATTGTTTTCACGATTCATGGTTTATCCTTTGTGAATTTGTGAGACCTTTGAGGGTCTCGGGGTCCCTACTGAGTATCGTTATACTCACCCCTGCACGGGCTATGCTCGCACCTTATTGTGTTTGGTGCAGACGATAGACAACGCTAACTGAGGATGAGATTACCAAGATTGGAGGTAGCTCGGAGGTGGACATTAGAAGAGGCGTACTGCAGAGATGACCATTCGAGAGCTGTACCTACCCTTCAGGTAGGATTCTTGGAGGGTGTTCACCAGAGCTGTTCAACTTACTTGTACTTTCCAGTTTTCTTGTACTTTCCAATTGGGCCTGTATTTTGGCCCCTTTTTACTTACTATACACACTCTTTTTAATATTCAGTTTACTCGTGTTTGTATCCTTCTATGTGATTGGTTGTGTGAGTTTATAGGTTATAAAGGCAATGCCTTCGCAGTTTTAGGGGATACGCCTTCGATGCTAGTTTCCATCCCTTGGCCTATTGAAGGCGGGCTTGGGGTAGTCACGGCACGGGCCCCAGGGGACAGGTCATGATAAATTGGTACCAGAGGAGTCGGTTCTATCATAGAACATTGGACTCTGATATTTTAACGACAATAGTGTTAAGTGTTATGAGTGCGGTTATCAATTTAGAGAATCCAGTGTTGGTGCAGCAACCGACGTATCCATACACCAAGACCCTGACTTCTGATTACTGACTCAGTGCATGGAAGAACTAATTGCATGTGTGTTTTGAAGAGTTTTATTTGTGATCTCTTTGAGTCAGCTCACCAGGTATAACTTATTGATCATAGCGCACCTGTTTCTTTTCAGGATTCCTCCACGTAGACAGCCAGCTAGGGTTCCGGGTATAGTACGCGATGACAGCCCACCGAGCGATGAGGCCTCGGTGCAAGGCCCTCTTTTAGTAGGGGCACTAGTGGAGGCATCCGCGATACCGTTACCCATTGGGCCCCCGATACCACCAGCCCTAATAGTAGAGGTTTCACGCCTCTTGAGAACATTGCACGAGTTTCAGCACCAGAGGCCACCTAGGTTCAGGGGAGATACGAACCCACAGGCAATTGAGGATTGGATGGAGGCCGTGGTGAGAGTCTTATGACTGGTAGGGACACCAGCTGATCTCATGGTAACCCTTGCCACCAGTCTTCTACAGGCAGTAACAAACAGATGGTGGAGCTTGATACTCTAGGTTCACGATGCGGTGAAACTTCTCTGGGTAGACTTTGAGAGCCTGTTTCTAGCAGAGTTTGTCCCAGTGACCCTTCGTGTAGTGCACATACAAGAGCTTCTTCATCTGAAGCAGGGAAATATGAATGTGGCTCAGTACTCAACGAGGTTCACCAACCTCTCACGCTAATCTTCTGATATGGTGTGAGACCCATTCTTTAGGTCCCAGACCTTCAAGCAGGGACTCAAGTGGGAGATCAAGGCATCAATTATTTCTCTCAGCATTCCGACGCAGGAAAGGCTGTTAGAGCGAGCCCTCTTAGTGGAGAGTTTTCTTGCTGAGCAGTCACCAACAGTGAAACCCACCACTGTAGAGACCCGAAGCTAGTCATACATGGACATTACATTACTTTTGCGGAATACTTAGTACATAACAAAAACACACACACAAGGATCGTAATAGTTTAGTGTCTTTGGAAACTCGGAACGTAATCTTCTAATCGTGGTGAAAGATCTTCAATATCTCCCATAAAGATCTTCCCTTTTTTTTACCTAGAACCTTTCTTTATATCCTGGGGAAAAGAAAACATAAAAGGGTGAGCTCAAATGCTCAGTAAGGGTAAACAAAAGAAAAATCAATCACATCATATTCATAAGAACATAACTTTTGGAAATCTTAACCTGCAAAAGAGAGCATAATTTCATAACATGGGATAAATCATACTAGTGAAATGAAATACCATTAAGCATAACATAAAACATGAAACTTTGTGGCATACACACATAATCATAGAGAATCATTTCTTGTTAGTCATGACTCATTGCCAAGACTATCTTAGTGGACAAAGTCCCTTTCTGAATCGAGTCACCCTCGTTTCAGTCCTGTTTCACTGAACCGGTATAACCTACCATTCCAGCCATGTCTATCTCATGAGATATAAAATCTTTACCCAATGCATTGGAGGGAGATATAGGTCCCACCCATCTTATAATGAATCCTTTCTTATGTGTACCACATAATCATAAATCATACATCATCGCATAACACATGTAACAAAAATGGGATTCTTGAAACATCATGACATCATAAAACAAACCATATAAGGTAAATGACTTCATAAAAATAATTCCCTCACAACATAATCAAATCAATGTAATAATAGGGATAAAAACAGAACCCTATATTATCTTAGATGGAAAATAATTTTGATAAAACATTTGAACTCCATTCTTGAGGAAAATATCCTTTCTACTTCAAAAACACTTTTCCTTTCTTAAAATGTCATAAAATTCTAAACTAAAAGAAGTTGATTAAAAATAAACTTGAAAACTTGTAAAGGAAGCTTCTTGGAAATAATGTTTTAAAAATCCATTCATGCCGTATAAGTTAAAAAAAACATTCTTCGTACCTTTGTCGGAAAAGTCAAAAAGTACCTCGTACGAAAAAAAATGACAAAAGATTCCTTTCATATTCTTTACTAAAAACTCACCGAAGGGTAAAATTGGATTTAAACTATTGTAAGTGGATGGAAACAATATTACATATTGAGGGAACATGGATGTGGATGATAAAATACACCCCAGTAAATACTTACGAATAAACAATCTCGGATAAAAATGAGATTGTGGTATTTTCCTTACCTTAGGTCCGATTTGCTTCGTATGTGTCCGAACCTCCTGTATAATGATTTAAATAATGTCATTGACTTATTACAGAATAATATTCATTGTTATGATATCATATATGGTTCACTTATGACTTTATATTACCCGTTCTTTTGTAAATTCCATGTTAAAGAAGCGTTTTGGGTAAAATCGTTTCATTTATCGTAGGTGTTTTGACTTGTTGTTCTTGACATTATTATTACTTATATCATGATTTACTTACTTCCAGAATATAAAATATGATTTATATATCATATATATTCAGTATATATATATATATATATATAATAGATATATAAATGAAATGAAAAACACCGTTCATGGAGACGGTAGTCCGTACGTACGCATGAACGCTGTTTTCCTTTCCTTATTGTCTTGAATGGAAGTAAGTAGATGACATATATACACATATATACATAAATCCAGTAGCTTTATAATGTCATATATTTCATTATTATTTCTTATATATACTTTTTAATCATTCTTAAATGGTTAACATGGAGAATGAATCTCATCACGTCGTGGAGACGGTAGTCCGTACGTACGCGCGAGCGATGATATCGTTCCCATGGTCGTGGAATTGTGTTGAAGTGTATGTATAATATTTAAGTATCAATATAACTTTACAATAATCATGTATAGTTACTCATTACATCATTATACCCATCCAATTAAGGTGGTGACGAAAAATAGATTACACCACGGCGTGGATACGGTATTCCGTACGTATGCACGCGTGGTGATTTCCTTTCTCCGTAGGATGAATAGAAGGTTAATTAGAGTTGTTTCATATTTATAATAACATATCAGTATATAAGAAATACTGATGTTATTACTTTATCATGAAACAACTAAAGAATAAGAAGTTGAAGAAGAAAGAAATTGAAAAGATCGGTAATGGATATTACCTCTTCTTTGGAACACCTCTTTGAATCCTCCACTTAGGGAACTAAGATTGGTCTTTGAAGAAGAGAAGGACCTCTAGGATTATTCTAGGGAAGTGGAGAAGGGATTTTTTCAGGGGTTGACCGAGCTTGAGTGCTCAAATTGGTGTGAGGATGAGGGGGAGGAGGTGCCCTTTTATAAGGGAGGAGAGGGGCACCTTAGGAATATCTCAAAATATTATTTTATATTAAAGTCAAAATCAGTTTATAATGGTTAAAAAGGGTCTTATTTCGAATCTAAAGAGGGGATGGGTCGAAATCCTATCAACCAATAGGATTTAGACAAGTTTAGGGTATTATTTTAACCTTATCAATTAGATTTAACTCTAAGTTAAATAATTTAACTTTTACCGTGTCGTTTTGTTTTCTTTCACTATATGGTTAATAGACTTACTATAACATTCCAAACGAACCCCAAATTGTTTATTATTAATATATATATCCTTATCTAAGTCATTTGGCCTAACCTTAGATTTTTAGGAATAAAATAACAATTAATAATAGAATATTTGATTTAAAAACTATTTTGTGTCAATTTTGTCACTATTTGATATATGATTTTTGTGAAAGTCATAACAGAATTATATGTTCGAACAAAGTTGATTAAATCAACACTAATATATCATAGTAACCTAGAAAATTATTTGAATTCATAAAAAGTCTCAAATTACATTTATTTGGGCATTTATAACATCAATTATGTTAACATTTCCTTAAAAGGGAAATTACTACATCATCGTTGTGTCATAAATAAATTAATTTATTTAAAGTCTAAAAATTATAAATAAAATATAATTATGTAGGAAATCTTTTTAGATTTCTAATTAATCTTTATAATCGAATTTATCTTATGTATAAACCCATATTAAAAATGTTTTAGTTATTAAACTTTGATTTTAACTATTTTAACTATTCATTAAATAAAATTATATTAAATGTCATAATCTAATCCAAGTGGACCTAAATGGTCATATTATATTCATAAGGTTGTTTTTGGTCGAATTACACTTATCCAATAGAATTAGGACATGTGTTAGGGTAATAGTAATATCATATTTACCCTTAGTTACCCTATTTACTATTAACCGCGGTAAAAAAAAGTAAAAAGTTACTATTCACCAAAAAATTATTTTTATCTCATTGAACCACATTTTACATACTGATATCAACCGTGTCTGTCGGATTTTCGAAATTCCATTCACAGAAGCGGTAGAATTAAGTTTTATGCAAAATTCAGTTTTTAACCTACCACTTAGTGGTTTCACTATTCATCAAAAATTGAAAGTTTGCAGAAAAATACCAAAAATTAGGCCTAACCTATATTTGATATTATGAACTCAAAAATGATTTCTATTTTACCAAATTCAAAACATATCAGTTGCATTAATTAATTTAAAAATTAATTCCCGTCGTCAAAACAAATAGCGTGTTCTTAAGAGATAATTACTATCAAAAGATTGACACTTGTTTATGTCTGGTTTAAATGTGAAATTACATCCAATGACTAACATTGTATTAAATTGTAAAAATATATTCTAAATATACTTTCAAACCACTCAAACTAATAATTTATCACTATTAATTATTTCGATTGAAAAAGTTGTTTTTAATTAAAATTTAGTACTTTTCACTATTCATCAAAATATGAAAGTTATCCGAAAATCACCAAAATTTCACCCTAAGCTAATTTCGATATTATGAATCCAAAAATGAATTCCATTTTGAAAAATAAAATTTACAAAATTTCAAAAAGTGGTTATTACTATTCATAACGACTAGTTTTAATAATATTTTAATAGCATATTGTTGTTTAGTGAAACTCGTTATTGCGTACTACACACGCTATCGAGGAATGTCGTGATTGCGTGTAAAGGCAAGGCAAGTCAAGGATGCGTGTTGTGGAAGCTCCTTTTGATGTAGCGTACAACACAAGACATTAGTGAAGTTAAAAAGAATATTTTTCATAAAATCTTGGGCTGTTACATTCTACCCCCCTTAAAATGAATTTCGCCCTCGAAATTCATCGGGGTTATAAATGGTTTACTATTCGAAAGTTTCTTTAATAGAAACCCACATCGTAAAAGGAATACCAAAACCAATCTTTAAAAACTAAAGTATGAAACGTAACGGTTACCCAAATAAACTAATCACTGGGTTTCCACATAGGTGAAAATATGGATATGGAAGAAAAATCTAACCATCATGTTCTGATGGAGAGTGGTAGAGAACATGGCTATGGAAAAGCCAACAATCACAAATCCATAAATTTGTGACGATCTAAGGTACCATCTGATTAATCAGATATAAGAGCACTAGGACAACATTTTTGGTTTTCAAGATCGTTTCCCTAAAGTTGAAGAATTTGAATTAGAATAAATACTTACTTTATTTTGGTACAATCTCACTGTTGTTCGTTCCTTGAACAATTTCCACTTCATCTCCTAAATAAATGAAGTTGAATTTGTTATTCGTGAAGTGTTAGCAGATCATGTGATAGAATGACGGGTCATTCCATCTGTCTCAAACTAAAGGTTAGAAAAAGTTATATACATAAGTCGATCTATAGTGAGATTAATCATATATGGTTCCTAAAATGGAATTATACTTCATATATCATACTGCTTAATATAATAAAACTAGTTTCTACTAAACAGGGACTTCCTGTAGGCCAGTGGTAGGCGATAAAGGCCAGTCGCACTTCGGTTGTGGGTTCGATTCCCACAGCCTTGTCCGACGCGATGGGCTGTCGCCCGTCCTGCAGGTTGTCCTTTTTCTAAAACTACATTACTATAACATCCCATCAATAATATCGAAAATCTTTTATCCTTAAACAATACTAACTTATGTCCAACATAATCCATTCTAATCTTTTAGGATTATCCATAATACTACAGTCCACTCTCATAATATAGTGAAAACAATTACCAGAGATTTAATACCATCGTTGATCCCCATATATCATAAGATATGTCTTGTTGTTCACATTCCAATCATGTTAATACCTTAATCATGTATTCTCTTGAAAAATGAATACCAATTAAACCTTACTGAAAACATGAATGCTGTCAAAAGTTAACTCTTTCCACATACCAAAATCCAAAAATTCTATATACTCAAACCATGATATCACTTAGTCTTTATATCAATCATGAGATCATGAATACAATCAAACATCTCATTATCTTCTTATCCCTTCATTATGTTCATATCATCTGTTTACCAAAAATGTCTCAATCACTTTTCATGGTTACCGGTACCATAAAATTATTGAAAACCACAATAGACCAAAACATAAATATTTCAGTACACCATAAAAGTACCTCAACAACATTATTCTTGAATACCAATACATAAACACTTCAGTCCATCCACTTCAATGATTGTCCTGGAATAAGTCCTTCCTTGATTTAGAAGTAACTTTTTAGGTCAGGGCATTGAGTTGGGTAATGCCCATGTTCTCCACAAATAAGACATTGAACTCCATAACAATCTGTCACTCTATGACCCTTTTCTCCACACAGATAACATCGGTCCCTCCATTTGAGGTATTCCTCAAGGTTCTTCTTCCCTTCTTTAGAAATCTCAATCTTCCTTTCTTTATGCTCCTCAATATGCGAACATGCATAATAGTTTATCTTCCTCTTCTTTGATGAATTAGTCATACCGCTAAATTTCACCTTGTTAATCATGTATCGCGATGACTAATTCGGCATAATCACAATATCTTTATCTCTAGGTATTACACAATTTTGTTGCTCATAGTCACCAATTTGTCCATTGGATTCAATGTTAACCGAATTCCTTCTGGTTCCCTCCATTAACTAAAACACAAAATGAATTTTTTGAGAGGCGAAATCATGCTAGGGAAGACAACATAGTAAAGGGAAATCACCCTCAATATCTAACATCTTAGGTTAAATTCTATGGTCATTAGCGTAATTCTAGTACTATAACCTATACGTATACTTAACCTTAGGGACATCCCTAGACATACCTTAGAAATATATCTAGGGATCTCACTAAAGTTCTCGCATCCTAGTTTCCAAAGGTTGACTAAACCTTTCCTCTGATACCAACTGTAGAGACCCGAAGCTAGTCGTACATGGACATTACATTACTTTTGTGGAATACTTAGTACATAACAAAAACACACACACAAGGATCGTAATAGTTTAGTGTCTTTGGAAACTCGGAACGTAATCTTCTAATCATGGTGAAAGATCTTCAATATCTCCCATAAAGATCTTCCCTTTTTTTTACCTAGAACCTTTCTTTATATCCTGGGGAAAAGAAAACATAAAAGGGTGAGCTCAAATGCTCAGTAAGGGTAAACAAAAGAAAAATCAATCACATCATATTCATAAGAACATAACTTTTGGAAATCTTAACCTGCAAAAGAGAGCATAATTTCATAACATGGGATAAATCATAGTAGTGAAATGAAATACCATTAAGCATAACATAAAACATGAAACTTTGTGGAATACACACATAATCATAGAGAATCATTTCTTGTTAGTCATGAATCATTGCCAAGACTATCTTAGTGGACAAAGTCCCTTTCTGAATCGAGTCACCCTCGTTTCAGTCCTGTTTCACTGAACCGGTATAACCTACCATTCCAGCCATGTCTATCTCATGAGATATAAAATCTTTACCCAATTCATTGGAGGGAGATATAGGTCCCACCCATCTTATAATGAATCCTTTCTTATGTGTGCCACATAATCATAAATCATACATCATCGCATAACACATGTAACAAAAATGGGATTCTTGAAACATCATGACATCATAAAACAAACCATATAAGGTAAATGACTTCATAAAAATAATTCCCTCACAACATAATCAAATCAATGTAATAATAGGGATAAAAACAGAACCCTATATTATCTTAGATGGAAAATAATTTTGATAAAACATTTGAACTCCATTCTTGGGGAAAATATCCTTTCTACTTCAAAAACACTTTTCCTTTCTTAAAATGTCATAAAATTCTAAACTAAAAGAAGTTGATTAAAAATAAACTTGAAAACTTGTAAAGGAAGCTTCTTGGAAATAATGTTTTAAAAATCCATTCATGCCGTATAAGTTAAAAAAAACATTCTTCGTACCTTTGTCGGAAAAGTCAAAAAGTACCTCGTATGAAAAAAAACGACAAAAGATTCCTTTCATATTATTTACTAAAAACTCACCGAAGGGTAAAATTGGATTTAAACTATTGTAAGTGGATGGAAACAATATTATATATTGAGGGAACATGGATGTGGATGATAAAATACACCCCAGTAAATACTTACGAATAAACAATCTCAGATAAAAATGAGATTGTGGTATTTTCCTTACCTTAGGTCCGATTTGCTTCGTATGTGTCCAAACCTCCTGTATAATGATTTAAATAATGTCATTGACTTATTACAGAATAATATTCATTGTTATGATATCATATATGGTTCACTTATGACTTTATATTACCCGTTCTTTTGTAAATTCCATGTTAAAGAAGCGTTTTGGGTAAAATCGTTTCATTTATCGTAGGTGTTTTGACTTGTTGTTCTTGACATTATTATTACTTATATCATGATTTAATTACTTCCAGAATATAAAATATGATTTATATATCATATATATTCAGTATATATATATATATAATATATATATAAATGAAATGAAAAACACCGTTCATGGAGACGGTAGTCCGTACGTACGCATGAACGCTGTTTTCCTTTCCTTATTGTCTTGAATGGAAGTAAGTAGATGACATATATACACATATATACATAAATCCAGTAGCTTTATAATGTCATATATTTCATTATTATTTCTTATATATACTTTTTAATCATTCTTAAATGGTTAACATGGAGAATGAATCTCATCACGTCGTGGAGACGGTAGTCCGTACGTACGCGCGAGCGATGATATCGTTCCCATGGTCGTGAAATTGTGTTGAAGTGTATGTATAATATTTCAGTATCAATATAACTTTAGAATAATCATGTATAGTTACTCATTACATCATTATACCCATCCAATTAAGGTGGTGACGGAAAATAGATTACACCACGGCGTGGATACGGTATTCCGTACGTACGCACGCGCGGTGATTTCCTTTCTCCGTAGGATGAATAGAAGGTTAATTAGAGTTGTTTCATATTTATAATAACATATCAGTATATAAGAAATACTGATGTTATTACTTTATCATGAAACAACTAAATAAGAAGAAGTTGAAGAAGAAAGAAATTGAAAAGATCGGCAATGGATATTACCTCTTCTTTGGAACACCTCTTTGAATCCTCCACTTAGGGAACTAAGATTGGTCTTTGAAGAAGAGAAGGACCTATAGGATTATTCTAGGGAATTAGATAAGGGATTTTGGCAAGGGTTGGCCGAGCTTGAGTGCTCAAATTGGTGTGAGGAGGAGGGGGAGGAGGTGCCCTTTTATAAGGGAGGAGAGGGGCACCTTCGGAATATCTCAAAATATTATTTTATATTAAAGTCAAAATCGGTTTATAATGGTTCCAAAGGGTATTATTTAGAAGATAAAGAGGGGATGAGTCGAAATACTATCAACCAATAGGATATATACAAGTTTAGGGTATTATTTTAACCTTATCAATTAGATTTAACTCTAAGTTAAATAATTTAACTTTTACCGTGTCGTTTTGTTTTCTTTCACTATATGGTTAATAGACTTACTATAACATTCCAAAGAACCCCAAATTGTTTATTAATAATATATATATCCTTATATAAGTCATTTGGCCGAACCTTAGATTTTTAGGAATAAAATAACAATTAATAATATAATATTTGATTTAAAAACTATTTTGTGTCAATTTTGTCACTATTTGATATATGATTTTTGTGAAAGTCATAACAGAATTATATGTTCGAAAAAAGTTCATTAAATCAACACTAATATATCATAGTAACCTAGAAAATTATTGGAATTCATAAAAAGTCTCAAATTACATTTATTTGGGCATTTATAACATCAATTATGTTAACATTTCCTTAAAAGGGAAATTACTGCATCATCGTTGTGTCATAAATAAATTAATTTATTTAAAGTCAAAAAATTATAAATAAAATATAATTATGTAGGAAATCTTTTTATCTTTCTAATGAATATTTATAATAGAATTTATCTTATGTATAAACCCATATTAAAAATGTTTTAGTTATTAAACTTTGATTTTAACTATTTTAACTATTCATTAAATAAAATTATATTAAATGTCATAATCTAATCCAAGTGGACCTAAATGGTCATATTATATTCATAAGGTTGTTTTTGGTCGAATTACACTTATCCAATAGAATTAGGACATGTGTTAGGGTAATAGTAATATCATATTTACCCTTAGTTACCCTATTTACTATTAACCGCGGTAAAAAAAAGTAAAAAGTTACTATTCACCAAAAAATTATTTTTATCTCATTGAACCACATTTTACTTACTGATATCAACAGTGTCTGTCGTATTTTCTAAATTCCATTCACAGAAGCGGTAAAATTAAGTTTTATGCAAAATTCAGTTTTTAACCTACCACTTAGTGGTTTCACTATTCATCAAAAATTGAAAGTTTGCAGAAAAATACCAAAAATTAGGCCTAACCTATATTTGATATTATGAACTCAAAAATGATTTCTATTTTACCAAATTCAAAACATATCAGTTGCATTAATTAATTTAAAAATTAATTCTCGTCGTCAAAACAAATAGCGTGTTCTTAAGAGATAATTACTATCAAAAGATTGACACTTGTTTATGTCTGGTTTAAATGTGAAATTACATCCAATGACTAACATTGTATTAAATTGTAAAAATATATTCTAAATATACTTTCAAACCACTCAAACTAATAATTTATCACTATTAATTATTTCGATTGAAAAATTTGTTTTTAATTAAAATTTAGTACTTTTCACTATTCATCAAAATATGAAAGTTATCCGAAAATCACCAAAATTTCACCCTAAGCTAATTTTGATATTATGAATCCAAAAATGAATTCCATTTTGAAAAATAAAATTTACAAAATTTCAAAAAGTGGTTATTACTATTCATAACGACTAGTTTTAATAATATTTTAATAGCATATTGTTGTTTAGTGAAACTCGTTATTGCGTACTACACACGCTATCAAGGAATGTCGTGATTGCGTATAAAGGAAAGGCAAGTCAAGGATGCGTGTTGTGCAAGCTCCTTTTGATGTAGCGTACAACACAAGACATTAGTGAAATTAAAAAGAATATTTTTCATAAAATATTGGGCTGTTATAATCACTGGGAAACACATAGTAGAGTCTTCTATAGTTGGAAGTAGACAGATGTCATAGAGGTCTAAGAGGATCAAACCTACAGGTGGACGACCGCAGGATTCAGGGTCAGTGTTGCAGGGCACCAGAGACAGAGTCAGTCATGTGAGAAGTAGGGAGTGTTACACATGTGACGGGCAGGGTCACATGGCTCATGACTGTCTGACCCACCGTATAGAGGATCAGAAGATGGTTGAAGGAATTCCTAGGCAAAGATAGAGGTTCAACCGAGGAGGTCTGCAGGGAGCAGGAGGACGTGGCTGAGGAGTTGGCCGTGCAGCTGGTGGTGGGCGACGATTCGAGATGTTGCTACCACCACCAACAAGTGGTCCACCCCAACCATAGGGAGCAGGAGGACAAGGGTGAACTCAACTCCAGGAAGCTGAGGCCCACAAACACAGCGCTCCAGAGATGATATGAGGTACGATCTGTGTCTACTCCACCTTAGCTGCAGTACTAATAGACACAAGTTCCAGTCATTATTTTATTGCCACTGCCCTCGTTTAGAGCTCAGAGATTCATATGGAGACATTGGATCAATCCTTACATCTAGAGAATCATACAGGAGCAGATTCATTGATTATGAACTAGTTCTGATAGTGTGAGCTTAATCTAGGAGGCGATAGCTTTGGCTGGGATCTCCTACTAGCGGCATCGAGGCCTTACGATGTCATCTTGGGTATGGACTGGTTATCTACAATCCTTGCTCAGATTGACTGTATTAGGAATAAAGTACGGTGTGTCCACATGGATGAGACTAGGTTTTCCTTCACCGGCGAGAAGGGAGCCTTCGCAGCACAGGACAGACTTACCCGGAGGAGGGTGCAACCGATCACTCATCAGTTGGTTAGCCTTATCCTGTAGTGGTGGAACAGTATGTGGATGTTTTCCCTGATGATGTTTCGGGTCTATCTCCTCACAGATAGGTGTACTTTTACATTGACTTGTACCCTGGGACGACACCGATATCTACACCAGCATATCGGATGGCTCCCACGGAGCTTCGTGAGCTGCAGGTACAACTAGAGGACTTACAGGGGAAATGGTTCATTCAGCCCGGTGTTTCTCCTTGGGCAGCCCCAATTTTGTTCACCAAGAAGGTGGATGAGAGCTTGAGACTTTGTGTCAACTATCAAAACCTGAACCAGGTGACTGTGAAGAACAAATACCCACTCTTGAGGATTGACGACCTCTTTGATCAACTGAAGGGAGCACAGTGGTTCTTGAAGATAGAACTCAGATCAGGCTATCACCAGCTCAGAGTACGAGATGAGGATATGCATAAGACGACTTTCAAATGTCGGTACAACCATTATGAGTTATTGGTTATGCCATTCAGCATGAACAATGCTCCAGTAGTGTTCATGGGACTCATGAACAAGATCTTTCATCTATAACTTGATCACTTTGTAGTAGTCTTCATCGAAAAATTATGATCTACTTGGATATGGAGGAGGAGCATTCTTATCATTTGCAGATAGTTCTGGACACACTCCAAGAGAACCAGATTTATGGTAAGCTCTTGAAGTGTCAGTTCTAGATCCGAGAATTTCACTTTCTGGGACACATCATCTCAGAGGCTGGAGTTGTGGTGGATCCAGCGAAGATCGAAGTGGTACTTTCTTGGGAGCAACCCAAGAGTGTGATGGAGGTATAGAGTTTTCTGGGTTTGGCTGGATACTATCGAAGATTTGTGCCAGATTTATCTAGAGTTGAAACACCTTTATCAGCATTGACAAAGAAGGGGAAACCCTTCGTGTGGTCAGAGAAATGCCAGCAGAGTTTTCAAAAGTTGAGGCATAGGCTGACTGGTGCCCCCATCTTGAGGCTACCAGAGGAGGGCATTGGGTACATAGTCTACTACGATGCATCAGGGACCAGACTCAGATGTGTCATGATGCAGGAGAGAGCAGTTATCACGTATAGTTCTCAACAGGTGAGAAAACATGAGCTGAATTACGCTACCCATGACCTGAAGTTAGAATTAGAGGTCTTCGCCTTGAAGATTTGGAGACATTACTTAATGAGTGAACATTTTACAGTCTACTCTGATCACAAGAGCCTTAGGTATATCTTCTCATAGAAGGACCTGAACCTGAGACAACGACGTTGGCTTGAGTTTCTACAGGAGTATGACTTCAAGATAGTATATACTCTTGGGAAGGGGAACGTTGTAGCAGATGCACTCACTAAGAGATCTGGTATACAGTTACTAGGCGATGTGATGGAGTAGCTGGCTGCTTTGCAGATATCCTTTCTAGAGCAATATGGAGAAACTTTTCTTCAGTCTCTTATAGTCACTTCCCTACTTCTTCATTGAGTTAGAGAAGCGTAGTGTGGGGACACTGACTACGAGGCTCAACGTGCTTAGATATCCACAGGACATGCACCTGATGGATTTTATGAAGGTGGGGAGCACGTTATCCTCTATAGAGGATGTACCATGGTACCCGTGTTGCTTCGAGAGGATGTTTTGAGGGAGTTCCACACGTCCCCTCTAACGGTACATCCAGAAGTGGTGAAGATGTGCCAGGACCTCCGAAGAAAGCACTGGTGGCCAGGAATGAAGAAAGCAATAACAGAGTTTGTCTCTCGGTGCCTCATTTGTCAGTAAGTGAAGGTAGAGCATCAGGTACCTACATGCTTAGTTCAACCTTTATAGGTCATAGAGTGGAAGTTGGACATGATATCCATGGACTTTGTGATAGGACTTACATGTACATCCAGGGGTCATGATTCTATTTTGGTGGTCGTCAACTGACTCACCAAGTCGGCCCACTTCCTACCAATCAGAGATCATGGTTCAATAGAGAGCTTGGGATGCCTCTATGTGCAGAAGATTGTACGACTACATGGATTACCCTCGATGATTGTCTCTGATCGTGATGCACGTTTCACTTCCCGGCTATGGAAGGGGTTGTAGGAGGCTTTTGGGGATGCCAATCTCGGAGGTGAGAAGAATTTAAAGACCCAAATTTTCCCATGTATTTTTTTTAATTATATAGGAATACTAAGAGTCCACAAAAATTGACAGCGCATGATTCTAAGGCCCAGAGTGCCTGGAATGAAATTCTGAACTTTTTTTCTAGGTACATTCAGTAAATGTGCAAGTGGGTTTTTGTAACTTTTGAACAGGTGATTGGAATTGAAATTTGAGGGCACTGTTGAACTTGCAGTGCCGTTATTCACTTAATGAGACCTTCACCTCGACCGTTGTAGGTCAACGGTGAAAGTTAGTTTTTGTGATTTTTGTGGAGGAAGAAGAAAAATAAAATAACAAACTTTTATTTTATTTTTGAAACCTCTCTACATGGGTTATAGAGGTGGGGACCACCCGAACTAGAAAACCCCCAATTTGAATTCTAGCGGTGGGGACCACCCCTATTTAATGAGGGGAAGTCTCTTGGAATCCTCTAATTTAATTGTTCCAATGTAATGTTTTAATTATGACAACATAATTTAATTTGATAAACATAAATTAATAAGTTGGCTATTTTTTATTTTGGGTAGAATTGGGGGAATGTGTTGGAAAAGGGGAGAGCTTTTGGAGGATTATTCTCTCTAACGAAGAACACCTCCCAATGAAGAATGACCTTCGTATTCAAAGAACAAGGGTGACACTTAAGCCCAGATCGAAAGCATATTGTGGGAGTGACGAATGTCGATTTCCCCAAAAACTTCGTCTTCTTCCTTGCAACATCTTCCATTGAGAAATCAAGGTAGGGTTTGTTATTTTTATACACATTACCCCATTCTTGACGTACTTCATGATTCAAGAATAAAAAATCCGCTTTCTATCATTCTAACGCGGAGAGAGAGCGGGCTAAACGAACACAAACTAACCTCTCCACAACATTTGTGAGTTTTGATGGGCTTGAAATGATGGTGACAACCTGAGACAAGTGTGGAGATATTCAGAATGAAGAACAGGCCACCAGGGTGCGCCTGGTGACCCGAGGAATGTCACCAGTGGGGCTTGGGAACGGCGGGCGACACTCCAGCCGGCCTCGACTAGGCAGTGGTTGGCCGCATGAAGGGGTGGCGACACGTGTCCACACCACATGGCAGATAAGTGCCACGACCTTGTGTCGCGGTGGCGAGGGAAGGGCTGCCGGCTTGTTGTCGGTAGCCGGCAAAGGCGCGACGCGTGATTTAGCTGCTTGGAAGAAGGCTGGCCGACCAGCCAGCCGAGGCACTGCGAGCCATCGTCGGCCACCACACCGCAAGCCACCGCGGGCCGCCGCACCGCGAGCCACCACAGGCCGCTACATCATGAGCCACCACGGGCTGCCCAGCGGGTCGGAACCAGCGGGCCAGGTTGGACCCAGGACCAGACTCGGGTCGGACCAGGTTGACCTGAACCGGGTCGGGTTGGCCCAGGCCGGTATGGTTCGACTGGGTTGAACCGGACCTTGACCAACTTTGACCCCTTTTCATTCTTTCAGCCATATATTGGGCTACAGGCGTCTGTTGAAAAACCCTCTACGGTGTCAGAAACCTGGGATTGAGGTGGTCCTTTTGGTATACCCCACTTGATTTTTGGATAAATTTGGGGGTATGGTCGGGTTGGATCAAGCATGAATCCAACTGAATCCTCAGGACTAAAAGGCCAATAACTTACAGAACGAGTGTCCAATCGACGCACCATCTATTGTGTTGAGATCCCTTTTATGTGGTGATCCTTTGGGATACTTCTTTTTGGGACTTCTTGGTAGTTGAAGTATTCGACCTGTGTCTTGAGGAGCGGACCTTCCTGGAATCAAGCGAGCTTAGTGCGGGAACCCTATAGCTGGCTGTAACATGTTAAAGGGATCCTATGTGGGTCTGTACTTTGGGATCCTATGTGGGTATGTGTTCAAGAGTCCCACATGAATCCACTCTAGGAATCCATGCGAGACTAATCTAGGATCCTTCGTGGGTCTGCTGTACTAGGATCCTATGTGAGTCTGATGATGTACTAGGATCCTATGTGGGTGTGATGATGTACTAGGATCCTATGTGGGTATAATGATGTACTGGGATCCTATGTGGGTCTGATGATGTACTAGTATCCTATGTGGGTCTGATGATTTAGTATTCTTCGTGGGTCTGCCTCTTAACATGGTAAGATGATTTAGTAGTTACATCTAATTATCTCTACTACCGTACCAAAGTTATACCTGGTGTGAGATGAGTCTTTACCTTTGTGGTAATCTTCTGTGTAGCGTACCTTGTGGTACTTACCTTTGTGGTGATACCTTGGTGTTATTATTTTGTGTGGAGTACCTCTTTGGTACTTAACTTCATGGTGATAACTTTTTGGTATTCTTCTGTGTGGCATGCCTGTGTGGTACTTACCTTCGCGGTGATACCTTTGTGATATTCTTTTGTGTGGCATACCTGTGTGGTACTTACCTTCATGGTGATAACTTTTTGGTATTCTTTTGTGTGGCATTACCCATGTGGTAACTACCTTTGTGGTGTTACCTTCTTGGTATTCTTTCATACGCGAAAAAGTTGAGCTTTGGGCTTTTGAGTTAGGACTTGTGTTTCCTCATGATTGAGACGGGTATACTTGATAACTTAGGTATATGTATGGGCATATACCTAAGTAGGGTTGTCAATTGTTTTCATGCTTCGTGGTTTATCCTTTATGGATTTGTGATACCTTTGAGGGTCTCGGGGTCCCTACTGAGTATCTTTATACTCACCCCTACACGGGATACGCCCGCACATTGTTGTGTTTGGTGAAGATGACGGGAAACACTGACCGAGGACGAGAGTACCGGGATTAGAGGTAGATCGGAGGTGGACATTAGATTAGGCATACTGCAGAGGCGACCGTTCGAGAGCTGTACCTACCCTTCAGGTAGGATCCTTGGTGGGTGTTCACCGGAGCTGTTCAGCTTACTTATACTTTCTATTTTTCTTATACTTTCTAGTTGGGCTTGTATTCTGGCCCCTTTTTACTTACTGGACACACTCTTTTTTACTATTCATATTACTCATGTTTGTATCTTGCTGTGTTCTTGGTTTCATGAGTTTATAGGTTATAAAGGCAATACCTTCCTAGTTTTAGGGGATACACCTTCGGTGGTAGTCACCAGCCCCTGACCTATGGAAGGCGGGCTTGGGGTAGTCACGGCATTGGCCCCGGGGGACGGGTCGTGACACATAAAATAATTAAAATCATAGATATGTGTGACACAGGATCACAAAAAATACATTATATAATAACTCATGGAAATAAATGGATTTCATAAACATTTAATCATACCATAAACCTTGGAAATGAAATGGGTTTCATAAACATTTCATCATTTCATATCATCATAACCCAAGGAAAAGAAATAGGTTTCATAAAAATTAAGTCATCATATTCATAAACCATCTAGATAAAGAATAAGGATGGAATCCTTGGATCATATCCCTAGTAAAGCATAGGTGAAATCATGGGTTGTTGTCTTTGATGAATAGAAATACCATTAAAAGATCATTAAAAAATTGTTATAGAAATTAACATTTTCATTTTGAAATAAGTTTTTAAAAAATTTATGAAAATATAAAGGAAAAAATATTATTTAAAAATAAGCATGTAAACTTGTAAGGTAATACTCAAATAAAAATTTAGTCATGACAATAAATAAAATTCCTTCACACCATACAAGTTAAAAAACATTCCTTTCACACATTTGTAGGATAAGTCATAGAGACCTCATATGGAAAAAATTCCATTAAAAAAATTATAAAAAGTAAATCATGGGTGAAAATGATTTTAAAAAATAATATCAGAATATTAAAAACAATATCTAAAACATAATTAGAAATCATAGATATGGAATAAAAAAGTTTCTTGATTAAATAGAGAAATGAAGTCAATTTTTCTTAAAAATTTATTTTCAGTATCATGATTATATAAGATAAGAAGAATGAAAAAAATATATATTTTCAATAAATAGACATAAAAGAACATAATTAATAATTATATTGTGTGGTTGACCATAATATTTTATCATCAAAATGTAATTGTATATAATTCTGATAAACAAAGAGATTGTAACAAAAAACCCCTTACCAATTTGGTACCATTTAAATATAATTACCATGAATTAAAGAACCATATATATATTTATATCCCATATTTTAATTATATAATTCATAAAGGGAATTAATTGATATTATATAACCCACAAAAAAGAAACTAGTTTTATATAAGGCATGTGTCCCACAAAAATAAAAGTGAGATGAAAATCCATTACATTTGGTCCAATATTCTTTCTACGCATTGGAACCTCATGTTTAATAAATTTATATTTATTATACATATATTAAATAACAATACTCATATATATAATATCTAATATAATTTACTTGAATACTATTATCACATTTTTGTTAAAACTTATTTATTAAAATCACTGTTCTGGGTGATATTTGCATCATTTTTCTTATATGTCCTTATTCAATTGTTTTGGTCCTTGTATTATGATCATGGTTGCATAAGATAAAGATTTTTAACCATGATTTATATTTCATAAATATTAGTTTTACTAATTTTTATAGTCATTAATAATATTATATATATAAAAATGAATTATATTGTTCATGGAGATGGTAGGTCGTACGTATGCATGAATGCTTTTTTCATTTTTCAATGGATGGAATGAAATAAAGGTAAATATTAATTCAAAATTAAATGAAAATTATTATATCATATATATCTTATATATTTATTAAATGTTTCCTCATTACCATCCAAGTAAAATACTAATGAAAAATGAGTCACATTACACTGTGGAGGTGATAGTCCACACGTACGCCTGAACAACATTATCATTTCTCAATGAATTGAATGGAAAGTAGGTAGATTTTATATTATAATTAAAGAAGTAAAATTATGTCATAAATATAATATTTAAACATTAAACCAATCATAATACCCATCCATAAAATATTTTTTATGAAAAATTAATTTTATCGCTACATGGATACGAGAATCTATACATACACACGAGTGATACTTCCAATTTTTGTTTGATGAGAAATATGGTGTATAATTTTGTTTTCATAATTATAATAAAATTTAATAATATTTGGGATATTTAATTTATTATTTTATGATAAATAACTTAGATTTATAGGAGGTAGATAAGAGTATAATAGAAAGTGATCGATTAAGGTGATTACAACTTCTTTGAAACGACTCCTTTAGATCTCCTCTAAAGGGCTCTAGGGTTGGTATTTTGTGAATAACCTAACCCTTAGATATTAATAAGAAATTTTATATGAGAAATTTTTAGATTTATTTCAACCTATAAATCTCAACATGGTGTAATGAAGTAAGGGAGGAGGTTTCCTTTTATAATTAAGGTGACAGGCACTTTTGGAATTCCACAAAAGATTAAATTATAATAAATAAATTATCAAGAAAAATTCCTCCAAATAACCATGAATTTAAATTTACAGTTTTATAAGGATATAATAACATAAACCTATTTAATTTAGATATTTTTTGGTGTCATTTTAAACCTCATCATTTTGATTAACCCTTAGTCAACCAATTTTAATTTTAATATGTGAACAACTATTACAATATTAGAGGTTCTAATTTCCACATATAAGGTAAAAATTAGAGAATATATGAACAATTTATAAAATTTTTGACCATATAATATCCACCTAGTATTATTTAAATATTTTTATTATTTTTAATTAATTTAATAAAATATTTGATTTCATAAAATCGCATTACTTTCAATTTTAACACTATTCATTTAATTTATCTTAAATAAATAAATAAAAGTTTGAATTTAAATATAATATTTTAAAATAATAATAATATGTCATATAAACCTATAAAATTTTATGAACACTACATATTAGTCATATTATATCACTTATTATATTTTTAATATCAGTTATTTTATTTTTCCATTAATTGAATGTAAGAATTTAAGGTATTTATATAATAAATAAAAATTATAAATATATTACCACAATAAATATAATTTAATTATGTACATAATTACTATTATTATTCATTCATGACTAGTTTTTGTACCTATGTGAATACATAAAGTGTATTTAAAACTAAGAGACTGACTTTTTTTAACATTCATTGATTTGAATAATATATAAGTCGTTTTCATGGAAAAATATTCATTAAACAAATAATTTTGAATTATAATAATTTAATGGTATAAATAAATTAGTTTTAAAAGAATTAGGTTGAAAAATTATATACTTTTCACTTTTTTTAAACCTACCTTAACCCAATTTACCCTTTATTAAGGTGTTGAATTTTACCCCGATTACTATTCATATTGAAAAAAATAAAACGTTCCTATCTAAAAAATTTGAACATATTGATTAAAAATATAGAATAATTTTTATCAAATTAAACACCTATAAGTTATAAAATTTAATTTTATGATAATTTCACAAAATGCGTATAAATTCAATTTTAGAAAAATATTATTTTTAAGCATTAAACTGGATTTATTCTTATCCCATCCCTAAATTATTAGATAAATAATAAATAAATTAATAATTATATAGTTTATAAATTTAAAATAATTCATCCATATTGATTAATATAATTTATTATGATAAAAACAAATTCTGCGCATGAAATCATTTTTTATGAAAAAGGTGTTTTTACGTATAAAAATGTTTAAAAAAAAATTAAAACCAAAAATTGATTGAGATTAACATAATTGGACTATTTAAAATATAAAATATATAATTTTACATTTTAAAATTTTTAAAATAATGATACATTGTAAATACTTTAAACAAAAAAATAGTTTTTAATAAAAAATCATTATTTTTTACTATTCACTGGAAAATCAATATTTTTAGAAGAATTGTAGAAATTCAACCTAAGATAATATTTATTTTATGATTTGAAAATTTTAGTTAGTTTTATGAAATATAATTTTTTAAATGATTCAAAAATTATATATAATATTTTATCATAAAAATCAATAACAATCATTTTGAAGGAAATCTATTTTTAAGCATAATATAACTTTACTAAAAACTGAAATATTATTTCCTAAGAATTAATCAATATCGTTATGTTGATTAAGTTTTTTTATACAACTCATAAATTATTTAACCCTATTCATTCACACCAATTTAATGTCTAGGTTATAATAGTCAGAAAATAATATTTTAATAATATTAATGGTTCTTTTAAACATAGTGTGTGTGTGAAGAAAGATATCAAAGAAATAAAATTATTTAAAGAGAAATATTTCCTAAACCCAAATGTTTGTACTAGCTAGCTCCCTACAATAACATTAAACTTATGATAAAAATTTAAATATAGATTCTCCAAGCTTGTCCAATATAGATGTAGTAATCAACTCTTTCTTAAAACTCCTCAAAATATTTTACATGGTGTCAACAGTGCATTCAACCTCAACAACATGCACCATAAACATAACAAAAAAAATCAAAAATCATCTGATGTAGTTCGTCTAAGGAATCTATCAAACCAATTATTTGATGGACCTATGTTATCTTCCATTTCCATGTAAACCCAATGGAATACAATTTGTCTTCCGGTTTGGGTGGATGCCCACTTCTTCATATGAAACCATATATTTTACATTATTTTTGAAAAAAATATAACAAACATAAGCATTTTCCAAATCATGATAGTGGTTGGGTGGGGTGTAAAGATGGAATGGTGATGTAGTGTGATGACGATGATGGTGGTGGGGTGTGAGGATGATGATGATGTTGGTGTGATATGATGATGGTGGTGGTGGGGAACAAAAGCAATGAAGGTGGGTCATGACAATGATTATGATGGAAGGGGTGATAATGGTATGCAATAATGATGATGGTAAGGCACAATGTTGGTGAGGTGCAATGAAAATGGTGGTGGGGTCTTGGAACCCTATAGAGTGTGTTAATTTTATTGAAAAAATATGTTTATGTTGGCTGAGTGGATAAGTTTTTTCTATATATGTTGAATTTTTTGACTTGGATGTTAGAGTTAGAAAAGTTAGTTATTAAAGAAAGAGGGGATTCTGTGGTAATTTTTGAAAAATTAATCTTCACAGTATCCCATTAACAAGTGTTATAGCATATATTTTTAAGGCTCTAATAAGTTAGAATTAAATATGGAATTATCTGGTTAAATCTGGATGTTGATAATAATTTAGATTTTGGATAATTCTTAGACCATAAGGGCCATTGTAACATCTTTGAGGGTGATAAATGTAAGTATCATTAGTTGGAAAATACGACAAATGTAGGAACATAAGGATGACCAAGTTACTTGCACAAGAATCATTGGGGTTTGAATAAAGTTCAGTTTTTATCTATAAAACCATAATTTATGACCTACATAAGGATGATAAAACTTCATAAGGGTCTTTTTAAGAATGAATCTGGATACATAAGGGTCATGAAATTGTGAAATTTTGAGGATCCATGTAATATTATGGGTGGTATATATAACTATTATACCAAACATTATAAGGTTCATAACTTTGATAATTTTTGATGATTAACTTACAATTAAGGGAAGGTTTTTTGAATTAATTGGTGATATCATTTGTGATAATTTTATAGGTTTATTCCCTCATATAATAAAATTAATTTATTATTAAAAAATCTTTCAAATGACTTGATTATTTGGAGTAAGACAAGATTCAATCCAGAAAACAAGAATGGATTTGTTATGATATTTTCATGAATTGAAATTTGGAATATCACATCACAAAAGGAGGTTCTATTTATAAAAGTAGATGGTATATGCATGGGAGAGAAGAATATATTTTCAATCAGTAAATCTCATATTTTAATGATTCATGATTGGTGAGTATCATGGATTTTGTAGACATGGTTTGTATATAAAAATTAACATGAAATTAAAGGAAAGTTGAAATGTAAAAGTTGATGTTGTGTGAAGCAGCACGTGTTTTTAGTATTCATTTTAGTTTAGTCTATGGAGCTAATTATTTCCAAAATATTAAGTTATTTATTGGTATTTAAAATTGATAGGGTCACCTTTTTGAATTAGGAAATATAATTCCACATGAAATATCGAAAAAATTCATGATAGAGTAAGTGTTCTAGACTAGAAATAAGAATGAGGTGTCTCAGGTTTCTTTTGAAACCAATAGTTGATGTTGTGTTTATTGAAAATAAATTGAGTATAAAATAAAAATAATGTTTATGGTGTAATTTCATTGGTTATTATTCTTGATATGGATGAATTGAATTGTTGTAATGCTTGGAAGATTGTTATCAAACCATATAGATAGAATTATTACCCCATGAATGATGTATGACTTGAATTGCATGAAAGATGGTTAATTAAGATGTTGAAGAATTAATTATTAAATATTTTATGAATCATTAATTAGTTGAAGATATTGAATGATGATATATTGGATAATCATGGATCAATTGGTGATATGTTTCAAAACGGATGGAATTGGTTTAAAGGTTGGAAAAAGTTTTCATAGATTAATTTGATATGTTCGATAATGGCTAGAATTGAAGGTTGTGTAAAGTTATGGTGAATAAGATGACTATGGATGCTGGTTAAATGTTAGATTACACATTGAGGAATAATACTTAAAGGATACTCAAGAATTTCATAAGGATAAGTGGAAAGTGGGCTGTGTATCTCTAATTGGGAAATGATATGTTAAAGTCATTTACATAGATAATAAGCTGCATAAGGATAACTGGAAGAGGATTCATAAAGGTTTAATCAAGTATTTATAGAGGTAAATATGGATTACACTACTTTAGTGAAGGTAACTCAACATTTTAGAATATTGCATAATGGTAATGATGCAAACTATAAGCTATGTAAAGGTAAAATAATTGCCTGAATAAAGGTAAGGGTAATAAAATATCCATGTGAGGATGTGAAATATCATGATGAATGTATATTGATATTTCTACCACATTTTTATGAATCTTAAATCATGATATTAATTGAGTCTAAAATGTAATTCTCTTTACAAATTATTCATGAATCTTTAAATCGAGTTATGGATTGATATTCAAATGTTTTAAAGGAAGATTCAATTCCATGTTATTAAATGCATGAATATGATGATTTAACTACGGATTAATTCCATTATATTTGGGCATTCAAAGAGGGTTTTGAATATATATTTCATGGGTTAATTCATGGAGAATTTTTGTATTAAAATGGAGAACATTTAACTATTATATTTTTTGAAGGATAAATACTAAAATATAGAGGTGTTATCACAAGGTTTTTATATTCTATAAAATGGAAACAATGTATGTAGTAAGTGGTGGAAAGTTTGAGAATTATTGAAATTTTTATAGTTAATTATGGGAGGTTTTATTGGAATTTAAATAAGATGTTAGTTCATTATAATTATGGAATCATCAAGAAGAATTTTGGAGACTTGATATGGATATGTATGGAATTAAATATGAAGGTATATAAACTTATTAAATAATAAAGAAGGATGTGAGACTAGTACGATATTAAAAAATCCGGTTCAAAATAAAATAGAGGAGATTATACAAATGATATATATATATGAGGCTGAAGAAAGGGGGAGAGAAGATAACCTGAACATGAATGAATATTTGGTTCCTATGTAATCAGAAGAAGAATAAGATTCATTCTATCATTTGGTGAAAGTGTTATTGAAATATATGAGAGATCAAAAAAAGGTCACTATATATATCTTTATATAAAAGAAGATGTATTACAATACAAGGGTGTTCCATTGGATCAGTGGTGTGCCTTTCGGAATCATTTGTAATATCTACAGTGAATTGTATTATCTCATAACATATCAATAAAACATTTTTGTGTACTACTTGGATTATCCCATTCTGGAAAAAAATGTAAAATATGGCATTCTATTGAGTTTTATTTTTCTACATATGTACATGGTGTGTGATATTAATAATTTTAGAGAAGATAATAGGTTGAATGATTGATCCTTATAACAATGGAACAAGATCCTAAAATGGTATAGAGAGTGAAAAAGTTTAAATTGGATAACACCTCTATTAACCCACTCTCAAGGTATCATAAGTCACAAAAATTTGTATCAGAGCCTGATGGATATATGTTCATTCATCCTATCTCATTTTTGTAAATATCTGGAACATTATTCTAGACGTGACTACAAATGTGGAGACAATTATTTTTAGTGGATGTTTATTTTAAAATTGTAATAGAAAATTTCTATAAGATCTCAAGATTTTTAGTGGTTTTAAAATTACAAAGTAACTTCAAATTTTATTTTTTTGGATGTTCCAACTTTGAATTTGAGATATAGAATGTAATTTTGAGAGTTGAAACACATTAATGAGCTATTTTTAGATGGAGATGATATGAGTCTCGGGATCCCTGATGTATTTTGAGAGCATAAAGATTAGAAATATGGATTTTTGAAAGATATGGGAGGCATAGGATCAGTTCATAATTAGTTATAATCATGAATATCAACAATGAGGCCTTTATAGGGTTGTCACACGGTTTGAGAAACCATGAAACTGGGGGCATACGACCATGAAAAATTGTTTTAGTAAATTGCAGAGTTGAATGAATGGGATGCACACATTTTTCTAAACCATGTTTCTTTACATATGAGGGGGTATACCTTTGGATAGTTTCACTAGAAGGTTCATGAATTTCTATCCAAACCTTGCAGCTAAATCATGTTTCCAAACCATGAGTCTCATTAAAGGGGATAAAATTAATAAACTTACCTCCCTCCTTTAACCTGTCACCCTACATTTTTATTCCCCATTTACATAGCCTCCTTCAGGTATGTGATCCCCTCTTCTATTCCTTTAGGATTATTTTGAAATCCTACATACAGTGTCCGATTCAATCATAATTCATCATGTTGGATCCCTCTCAGTAAGGCTAAGGATTAAGTTATTTATTTTCTCCTTTTATTTCTCTATAGTGGATACTGTTTCCATAGGAGCTAAAATTCCTTATTTCTGTGGTTTTCTATCCATTAATCTCAAATGATTGGATGATATAAAATAAGTAATTATTATTAAGAATGAGGTAGGTAGTGCCTAGGTTTATCCTAATTTATGCATGTGTTATGGAATGCATAGTAAATAGGTATGAGTGGGGTGGTTCAGGGGTGACTGCCATTAATTTTTTTACATTTATATTGACCATGGGAGGTGTTTAAGGGAAATGTAATACACGATGAAGTGTTCTTAAGAGTTATATGGTATGACCTATGTGAATAAGGTTTTGGGAAATTTTGTGTAGGATGTTTCCTATTATGAAATTTATTTAAATGGAGAATATGGTAATGTGGTTTTCTAAGGAACATGTATAGAATGTCCTATGAGACATTAGGTGATGTTAATCACTATAAATGGTATGAAATTGTTTTTTTAGTTAAGGTGGATAGTGATGACTGAAACCGTTGTTGGGTGACATGGTTCTCATATGGTGACAAAGGGTTTGTCGAAGGTGTGGCTTAGGTTTTTGATGAAATTACACCCACTAAAGTTGTCTGATAACACCTTTGGGGTCATGTTAACATAATAATAGGACAAAATGAGGTGTTTTTGACCACTCATTGTGGTTGGATGCCTTTATTGACTTAACAAAATAGGGGATGGTGATGACAATCATAATGGAGGAGGTTCCCACAGTTGAAATCCACATGTGATAGTGTGTGATACCATCTGATGGGGATTGAACCTTGCCAATATTCTAGGGTGGATGGCACAATACTATGAAATAATGAGTATCTCCATTCCTTAGGATGTTGTTTTTGAGCTGATGATGATTTTATGAATTTAAGTCTAATGGACTTGGGATATATTTTTAGGCATGATCAGGGAATATTAAATTTACTTGACAAGTTATATAAATGGTAATGACTTAAATGAGATGTCATGTGATATGGAAATAGTTGTGTTACTAGGGGATCATTCAATATGAATGACTATGGATGCATCGTTCTTATCCAGAATTGTCCAAAGAATGATCTTACTGTATGAATAACAGGTTATATAAATCATTCTAAAATAAATGTATCACTAAAATTATACAATTTTTGAAAATTTATACACACTATGAGTGTGTGTGTGTGGATGTAAGAATACCTAAAAATTAGGAAAGATTCACTAAAATCACACCATAATTAGGAAGAGAATATCACATAGAGTATGGTTTTGTTGGAATATGTTGTGTCTTCTATAACTTTAGTCATTTGGAAATAAATGAAAAAATAAAAGGTATGAGAGTACCAAGATTATATGCTCTACTTGTATGGAAAAAATGGGCCGAATGGAATGGAAATAATATATATTTTATGTATCTAATAGATTGTTCAAAATATACTTTGAGGATAGAAAAAAATAATACGAATAACTATATCATAGTGAAGAACGTGTTCAATATCTTGGTTATTAGAGTTGAATAAACAATTCAATGAGTAATTAAAGATTAAAAAAGTGTATACACTGAACAACCTTCATGGAAATAGAGGATGTGGGTTTAGATAAAAAAGAAAAATGAAAAATGGATATTGTGGAAATTTTTGAAAAAAAAGTGTCATTATTGAGTGGGTTTAATATTATAACAATAAATCATGAATGGAAGATGGGTGGAACAACTCTTTTATGGAGAAATAAGAATGATAGTGGTTGATGCAAAAATTGTTCTCTAATGGAAGACATTTTTACTAGTGGGATGATTCTCACCCTATAAGATAATAATATTCTAAATATGGAGATTAACTCCAAGGAAAACATTGAGGATAATGTTTTTTAAGTAGTTTTATATTAATGTACACCATTATAGAGAAAAATAAGAAAAATATGATGAAAGGGTTGGTCCATAAAGACCAACCACATTCCTCAACTAGTGGATGATTGAGTTACACCATCTCTCCTTGTTCTTTGTTATTTTAACTAATGAATAAAATGTGTTATATTGTTATATAATCAATTTGTTAGTAATAACTTGTGTTCATTTAAAGGATAAGATTTGTAAAATTTATAATGTATGGTATAATGGGATTTTAAGAAATTTTTAGATACAAAATGAAGTGATTGATGGAGAAGATTGTTCAAGTATACTGAATATGGAAAAGAACCAAATCTGATATTGCTTGAATAAAAAATAGATATGATATATCTAGAATTACCAATTATATAATAATGGATAAATTATCCACATTGATTTTCACAATATGGAATCTATCTAGGTATATTGATAAATTTATCATGTTGAATAGATCTTGATAAAATCTATTCATACAATCTTAATATGAAATTTCAATATATATCAAGATAATTATGAATGGTATAATATGTAAAAGAAAAATATAAATCTATTTAAACAAGTTGTAATTTATTAATTTAATGGGTTTCAAGGTTTTAGAGATGTATCTATAAATCATTCATCTCAATTAATTTGACTTGAATATATTTATATGTGTAGGAAGTTGACTGAATATGATAAAATATTATAAAATACTATATATCATGGATATTTTGAAGAAGATCAAGTTTCAAATTTAGATTCTTTTTTTAATCTAGTTTTAATATATGATTGGGATGCCTCATAAAGTGATTCTAGGAATTATTATATTATATAATTCCTTGAAGGAGTGAAAAGAAAACCTATATAAGAAGAAAAAATATTTAATTTTTCCTGAATATTTCTTTCACACTAACATGATGGTATCATTTGAGTGATTTTTTAGGACCCACCAAATATTCCCCAAGAAATAATGATATCAACAATTTCCACCAATGAAAAATTCATTCCAAAAAATGGTGAATAGATATGAACAATGTTTTGGGGAGGTTTATAATACTAATGTACATTGTCTAGATTTATTTGGATGGAAGGGAGAGGTGTTTATATAAGTGAATGATATATATTCATGAGGTAACACATTATTGATATTGAAAAATGGTATTCATTAACTATCTAAGTGGTACGTTCCTCACTAATGTTATTGAAATATTATAAACTTACAATGTTTGTAAGAAGTTGTTTTAGATCATTAGTTTATTAATTTTATCCATCTATAATGTGTTTTTTGTATATATTTTGAAAAATATTGAAAAAATTGAAGGTTTTAAGATTGAATATTGTTTCCTATACTGAACTATTTCCTATTAGACTTAAATATTCTGTTGAAAAATAATTACGAAGAGTTTATTCACTCATTCTAAATTAAAAGGAGTAATCCAACATTTATATGAGGGGAAATTATAAATTTAAGGGTTAAATTAGGATTAAATAATTGTTGTTTAAGAAATAATATGGTATTTAAAAAATAGGCTTACATGGAATTTAGAATTCAACATTAAGGAGGATAATCCTATCAAAAATATATATTTATTAAATATATGATGAGGTGATAATTTATCTTGGATAATATGGTGAAAAAGGTGTGTTTATAAAGGGAGAGTCAAGTTGAGGTATGTATTCCCCTTTGGAGAATCATGAAAGGGGTAGATAAGTTACAAGAGGGCCCTTTGAATTTTATTAGAACAGGGATATAAAAACAATATTAATGTTACAAATGTTTTTAACAAAATCCAAAGGGGGAGATTATTTCAACAATGAGTTAATGTTAAATTTTCTAGAAATATTTTTAAGGGAGAATTAAAAGAAGGTATTTTGTGTGTTTCATTGGTTATTATTATTAAGAAGGATTACTGAAATCATGGTGATACATAGATGATTTTTATGGATCCTTCTAAAAGGAATATGTTCTCCATGAATGATGTATGGCATGAATTATAATGAAGTAGCTTAATAAAGATATTAAAGAATGAAATATTTCATATTGAAAGAAAATTTCATATGTTAAATATGTTGGATGATCATGTTTTACTTGGTGATATGTTTCAATAGGGTTGAAATTAGTTTGAAGGCAATAACTAGTTTGAATATATTTATCTAAGATAATTCATCAGAGTTTGAATGGGAGATAGTTTAAATGTATTGTTAATATATTTCCTATGTTGGCGACAATAAGGTATGATTACACATGGAATCTGGTTATGTAAAGGTTACTCAAGTCTCGTGTAATGGTAGCAGGATAGTATGTTGTGTATGGGTAATTAGGAAAGGCCATGTAAGGGTATTTTTAATAAACATTATACTATGTAAGGATAACTAGAAGTGGATTTTTAAATGTGTATTCAAGACTGTGTAGAGGTAACTAAGGATTAAACTACATGTGTGAAGGTACCTCACCTTGTCAAAAGATAGTGTAAAGGCAGTAAGGAAAACTGGTGGCTTCATAAAGGTACAATAATGTCATGTGTAAAGATAAGGGTAAAAAGAGAGCCACTTCATGGTTTAATATATCATTATGTATTCATGGTTATACTTACACCACATTTTTAGGAATATTAAATCATTATTTCATGGAGTTTTATATTGAGGTTCTATTGCAAGATTATCCGTGAATCATTAAATGGAGTATTCATTGATATTCAAAGGTTTTAAATGGGGATTTTTACCATGATATTCAAATCTTGGATATAGATATTTAATGAGGGATTCATGTATTGATAATTTGGTATTTGAATATGGGTTTAAATGGATCTTTAATGTGTTGATGCATGGATATTTTTTGGAATTAAATGGAGATCCTTTTACCATTATATTTTTGTAATGATAGATACTAAAATATAGAGGAGTTATCACAGGGGTTCCAAATTCCCAAAAATCAAATCACTACATGATGTAAATGGAGGAAAGATTATGAATTATTGAAGATGTTATGTATAAATTATGGGAGGTCTTATTTATATTTAAATATACTATTATTTTATGATGTGGGTGGAATCATTGTGAAGAATTATGGATAATTGATATGAATATATATATATTCAAATTTAATGGTATATAAACTGCTTGATGAAGAACTAAGGAAGTGATACATGCACCATGTTGAAACATATATTATATATGAAAATGGATTATATTATAAACAATATATATATATATATATATAAGGATGAAGCAAGGAAGGGAGAAGAGAATCAACAAATAATTGAATATTCGGTTCCTGTGTACGCATAAGAATAAGAAGATTCGTTCTTCTATCTGATACAAGTGTTCTTGTAAGAGATTAGGGAAAATAAAGAGTTCACTATATATATATATATATATAAGAATAAAAATATTAAGAGAATAATTCTAGACCTTGGAAAGTTCTCTATCTAGGAAGAAGTGTTACTGTAATTAAAGAAGAATCAAACCTCACTATTAAGGGACTGTTTCCATATTAATTATAAAATATGTAAAGAAATATATTGAAGATTATCATATATATATATCTATATCAAAAATGTAATTAGTTCATGATCTCATGTATATCATGAAGTAGATGAAAATTGAATAAACTATCCAAGTATTGTCAAAAAGCAATGATATAATAAGACAAGAAGAGGTTTCACCCCTGAATTAAAAGTATTCCTTTTCCAAATAATTTATAAAATCTATAATGAATAGTATTAGATCCTATAAAATCAATACATCATTGTTCAATGATCCTTGGATTATCCCATTTGGTTAAACCAAGTAATATATAGTGTGATTGTGTGCTTTATTATTTTTCATATGTGCATTGTGTGCGCAATGAATAAATTTGGAGAAGATAATAGGTTGAATGATTTTACTTCTATCAAAAAATAAGATATTGAATAATTGAGGATATAGAAAAGTTTTAAATAGGTTGGAACCATAATCCACTCCCTCTCTATGTGTCTCAAGTCCCAAAAAGTTTTCATATTTAAAATATTGAAAGTATTTTCATGTATAAATATTTTGAAGGGTGTTTCAAGATTTGTGTGAGAGTATATCACATAATAATTTTTTTATTCCATAAGAAGGGTAAAATGAGAAAAGAAGAGTATATAGAAGAATAGATATAGACTGCTACAACTATTGATTTACTTGATGGAAGAATAATGATAAGAGAGAAAGACCCAATGATAAATTTATTCACTAAAGTACCTATCCATAAATGGAGGGAGAATTATTACTATATTTAAGATCAATTTTTACAATATAAATGAGATTTATACTTTTAAAAAAGTGAAGAATAATGAAAACATTTCTGATATTTAGTGAAGAATATAGTTCTATTTTTTTAATGAAATAATGGGTCTCTTTAAGGAGGAATTCAAAAATTTTTATTGAAGGAGTAGATATAGAGATAAATAACTCATCTATAGAAAAATAAGGATGAATACATACAATAAAGAACTTATAATTGTGGTTAAAACTAAATGTATATAAATAATGTGAATCCTACCATATATTAGTACATGAAGGAAGAGAAAGGGTAGTGATCCTTGAACAAGGAGTGACCAATCCTTAAAACAATTGTAAAGTTAGTGAGCCTCGATATGGAGTGACCAAAATGATCTTGTATACAACAAACTAGTTTAATAGTAGATTTTGGTGCATCGATATATTTCCAATTGGATGCTCCATGAAAATATCCCAGGGTATGTGAAGTAAATAAAATCCTTATGTCCTTGTAAATTTTATCGACTTCTTTCACCTATGATAATCCAATTACAATACTAGAAATTTGGGCTATAGCCATGGATTTATAAACACAATTTATAACATCCATGGTTATATCCAACCTAATGCCACGATGGCTATGGTTGTACCCCCCAACCCCTCGTGCTTACTCCTCCCCATCCCCCTCCCTCCCTCATGATGAATTGTGATTCTTCCCTCCCCAAAAAACCCTATTTTCACTTTTATCTCCCACTTCCCATCATAATATCCCGCTCCTCCTCTCCACCTCTCCTCATACTATACCTTTCATCTCCTCTGAGCCTCCCCTTCCCACATCTTCATCACCGTATTCTCCTCACCTCACCCGGTCACTGCATCTACCTCCACATTCCAGCCTCCCCACCTCCCTTCCCCCTTCCTGCATCTGCATCCACACATCCCCACCAACTATTTCCCACCTCTCCATCCCCATCCCCACCTCCCTACCTCCATAGGTCCCCCATCCATTCTATGCTTAATTTTTGGATCTACCTCACAGATCATCCCTATCATGCTCCCTCACGGATTTCAAATCACCTCCCTCATAGATCCCATAAACCATAGCCACCTTCCTCTTACTGGATCTTGTCCCAAAAATAGATGGTAGGTATTTATTTCATTATACCTTAATTTAATATAGATTTGAAGCTTCTATATTTATGCAATTTTCAATCCATAATCTCTTGCATTAAATATTATCTTCATAAATGATGGAAAATGAACAAGATCTCATAATCTAATCTCCATGATTTAGTGACTCGATAATCATGTAATTACATAGATATTTCAAATATATAATTATTTTATGTTTAGTGTATTTTATCACCAAACTGTTGTGTTGTTTGAATTTTATACTATATTTTTTATAATCATCTACCTCCTTTTTATTCTTCAATTACAAGGTTTTAATATTTTTTCCATTACTCAGAGGTTGTATTTGCTAATTTTTTTTAATTATATTGCAAATTGCGCATTCTATCATAGTGATCATTATTTTTCTTAAATCTTCAATTGAAAGTTCTGATATGCCGTTTTATAAGAATGATTTACATTAATCTTTATTATTGCATGTAACAATATTATGGTTACTTATACAATATTTTCCATGGTTTTGATGGAGTGTATCATTTTTTATTTCTTGATTCGAACATGTTGTACCATATACCAGTTACACCTTATTCAATTGATACATTAATGTAATGATTATATTAACCAATTAGTATGATTATTTACTCAATTGAATAAATGTACCTACATATGCATTACATATATCACAGTATATTCTATTTTGTAACAATGTTTTCTAAGATTGTAAAGATTTAAAACTATACATATTCATATAATTTGCATACATTTTTTGTGAACCATTTTTTAAAAACAGATTAGTACATTTCATGAAATCCTTTAAATTTTTAACAATTTCATAGATTACTACAACATTAATGATACATAATGTTTCTACATTTAGTTTGAAAATGCAGTTCTGATATTATATTTTTTATAAATTTTATGTACATATTCATTAAATTTTCCATTGCATATATTAAAAAATATATAAATCCATACATTTCCTATAGTTTTTTAACCATTTTTTACATATAAATTTGTGAAATTCATCAAATACCATACATATTTAACAATTTTCATAGTTTAGTACATATATAATGATTAGAATGTTTCTACATTTAGTTTGAAAATGGTGTTATAATATTATATAATATTAAAATTATCATAATCTTATAATGTCTAAAATCATACTTATGATCATAGAATTGGGATTTTATGAAATCCCTTACCAGTGTAAAAATCTAATGTTGTATTATTTAGTAGGTTACCTTGATAACTGTTTATATTTTTATAACAATAATAATCAGGAATTTTACCACTATAGTTTATTTTTGAGAATATTAAAAATAAAAAATGTTGTCAATTTGTACATTATTTAACCATAATGTATGCATACAGATAGAAAACCTGATATGTTGCACCATTGTAGATGTACTAATCCATTTAACATATTTAAAACCATAATCTTGTGTTTCTAATTATTACAGATTACTTTTCCAACATTTCATATTCCATACCAAACAATCCATAGTATTTTCATGCTCTTCAATCATAAAATTATGATTTGAGTTGTTTGTGGGATGTATCATAATTCACTTCGTTACTTTGTCCTCTTCATTGGATTTACTGATTAAAACTAAAAATAACTAGGTATATTATATGATAAGTAAAAATACTAAGCTTTAATTTTTTTTCAAATCTTTTTTTTGGATGCAGGTAAACAAAAGGGAGTGATTTATTTATTTTTTTTACTTTAGGGTTTGAAATTTGGAATTTCCATACAATTAATTAGGAAAACATGATCCTAGAAACAATGAAAATATTTTGTGATTTTCTTGCAGCCTCAATGAGAATAATTTTCAAATCATTGGGAAGGTACTTCCCACATTAAAATTCATGAAATAACATTTTATTTCACTTATGTAGGAGTGATATGATTTGTGTATTGTTGATTTTGAGACTGAATAACACTACATAGAAAAAAGATCTATAGCCATAGACTAATAGCCACATTTTAATTGATTCATTACTATAGGTAATATAAAGACACCGATAGATTGTCCCCCATGGGAAAATATCCTTATAACTTTTCCTCTCCCACCATCGTTCCTGGGATTTCCTCTCCCACCCTCCTGCTTAGGATTTCTAAAACCCTTATCCTTAGTCGATCATCACCTGACTGATTCTTACTCACCTGATCCTCATCGACTTCTCCTTTATGGTTTATCAATCCCTCAACAACCTATTCATTCCTGGTTCCTCCATCTCTCATTCATTCCTTCCATCCTCTAAACCCTTCATCGGGTGTTCCTCCTCCATTCGGTGTGTCGGTCAGTGCTTCCCTTCTTCGCAATTAAGCTCGTCATCCTCTGCATGATCGAACTACCCCTATTCATGATCGATCTCCCCTATTCAATAATTTCATTAGTATTGTGTTTATAATTTTATAAGGATAACTCATTTGTTTTTAATCACTCTAAAAAATATCCAGTTCATGAAATTTGTGGAATTAATTCCATGAATATCCCCTAGTGTCCAGCCTAAGATTTTATCATTTTTTTTTTGAAAATGTTTAGAAGTTTTTGTTCTTGATGTGGTTCCAAGTTACTATAAATTATCACATGTATCTCTTAATCATCCAATATATAGGATTATTAGAGATTCTATAGATACAATTTTATTTCCATCTTGGTTGGTTTTTTTAATGATGATGTCAACTAGGATTCACTAAAAATTTATAGCCAACATGTGCAAAGAAGAAGATTCAATGATATATTTAATTAAATAAGCTTGATCATCAAAAACGTATTCATCTAACTCATCTTCAATTTTGTAACTATATACGTTCGGTTTAGGATTAAATTGATTTTCAATAATTATGTCATCTAAAGGTTTTGGTCATGTTAAATCTTCTCTAAAATTCATAATTTCATCTAAAATAAGGGTGAACTCATCTAAATAGGAATGGCTTTGAGGGATAAAATGCGTTAAGAGATATTTATACTCTTAAGTAAATGTCATAGTGTCATAGATGTTGATGATTATATTGTATTTACTAAATTACTTATGAATAGTTCCTTTATATAAATTTATAATGGTCCTCAAGATTTTAAAGAATATCCTCCCTAGGATGATAGGGGAATGAGCAGTACCACTTTCTTCCTCCATGTCCAGGATGTATAAAGTAGTTGGAAAAAAAAACCCCTTATCTCTTTCCATGACATCTTCTAACACTCCCAAAATATTGGTTGAAGCTTAATTAGTTAACTATATCACAACTCGTGTTGGCATAATGTCTCCCACTTATAAGAAAGAATTGTTTATGTGAGGTATGATATTAATTGTTTCTTCCAAATCACATAAGGTATTGGTAAATTTATTATTTTGTATAGTGTAGGGAATAGTGAATGTACATAAAACCTAAAATATCATAGGAAACTATGGAGTTATTAAGGTAGAAAAATTCACACCAAATATTATCCTTTCATTTACATACAACCTTCTCTTCTTATTATAGTTTTCTTTGATAAATTGTATATACCTGGGAATCCGATTAATTTCTTCTAGTAAGGGAATATTTACTTCCACATTTGTGAATGTGTCAAACACTTCTTTATGTAGGGAATCTTTATTAACTTTATTTTATAGAAGAATCCTTAAAGGTAAGGGTGGTAATGGTTGAGGTGGATCCTTTATCTTAGATTTTATTTTGTCTTAATTTACTATTTGATATCAAAATGTGTATATAATTATTTCTCCACATGGTCTTAATAATTTTACATTGGCTTTTTAGTCTTAGGTTTTTCTTCTAGAGGTTCATCCATACTGCCCAATAATACCCTACATATTTTTATAGAAATAACACATATATTTTTTTTGGGTTAATAATTTTTTAAAATAATCACTTACCAAAAAATTTATTGATCAAGGTATTTAAAATAATAAGTATTTTTTGGATATTGGATTATTAAATCCTTAAGCATAGAAACACGGGTTGCCAAAGTATATTGTTGATTTCCTCGGTACTCCACCATATGTCTCTACAGGTCCTTCATGGGTGGATCTTGAATTTTTTCTTAAGTTTAGTAACATATTCAAGGTTGATAGTTTTTAATTACCTTCTAGAAGTGTGGCAGTGGGGTAGGGGGAGAGGGATGGATGGAGATAAGGCTAGTGTAGGGGAGAGGGTAGGCTGGTGCTGTGGGGCTGGTGCGGGGGGGGGGGGGGGGGGTTATGGAAGTTGGGTGGGATGGTGTAGGGGGGACGGTGTAGGGAGGTTGGGGGTGATTTAGGGGGGTTGGGGGTGATTCAGGGGGTTGGGGGGGGGGGGTGTAGGGGGGAGGGGGGTTGGGGGATGATTGGATCTTTTAAAACTCAATATTTGAGTACTAAAAACAATGTTCTATTGTTCAATTTTCTCATATATATGTGTGGAATTATGATAATGACTATTTGTGTTTCACATTATATACAATGGGTGCATCATTAGTTTTTCAGAATGCAATGGAATTTAAATTGAATAAAAATGGGAAAAATAATTTTTTGGTAAGACAAATTTCCCTATGTTGTGATACAATTTTCATTTGATCATATATTTCATAGTTGGGAAGATCTTAATGAATGATTTTATCAACTTCATAGGTTAATACTATATTTTTTTCCAATAGGAGTGACTCTAAAAATGTGTGCACTACATATGGATACAATTCCTCTTAAGGTATATCTATTTGGAATTTCCTTGGTTAGAGAGTCTATTTTGATTTACTAACTTTTTGGTTGATAGAATTATCTATAATTGAGAGTGGAATAAAAGTAAGCCAAATTTAATGGGATGAGTAAATAATAAGAGTGTGTATGGTTATAAATGAATTCATATGAGATAAAATTAGAGTGAAACTGATTGATGAAAAGATTACCAAGAAAGGATTAAGATGTTTGATCAATGTAGGTGACTTCATTTAAATGAATCGATGCCTTGTTTTTGTTGTTGCTATCGATTAAATAATAATGATATGTTTTCTTTATAATAACAAAGTGGTGTTTTTTTAATTCATATTCCTACTTTTATGAAATTGGTTTGAACAATTAAATGTGTTTTTCATAGAATAATAAAATTATAGCTACATTGAAGATTCCTTAGGAAGTGTGAATGTGGAAAAAACACTGTGAAAAAACATGATAATCCATGAAGGTAATCATTCTTATAAAAATTTAACCTAACATATCATTGTACATGGTAAGATGGTAAAATATACAAGGTTTTATGGAGTTCCTTAGGGTGACCTCCTTGGAGTTTTTCTTACGAAGTGTGATTGTGAACAAAACAAAATGAAATAATATTTACTAATTTGGAGGATAATAATTTTTCTAATAAGTTTTATCTAAAATATAATAGTTAGTCATATCTTTTTTTCTAAACAATCATGTCTTGGACTCAAATTCTTGTGTTAATTTTAGAGTTGACATTATCTATCACTCTCATGAATACTTTTATTTATTATTTTTTCATAATTTACTGCATCTTTTGTTGTATTTATTATTGGTTTTTGTTGTTTCTTTATATTATATGAATATGGTTAGATAGATCTTGATGTGGGGGGTTAAAAAGTATGTTTATGACAGTAATGTGGATTATTTATTTATTTTTGATGGTAAACATGTGATATATGAAAAATAGAGCTTTCTACCAATTTTTATTTCCCAGATGAGTCCTATTCCATGTCAATCACACTAAAAGAGTACGCTCAATCCATCAAAGAGGTCAGCTCACTCCCTTATCTAACTTGAGGGGTGAATTTTTGATATGGGGATTGGGTTGTGAATTATTTTCATCCTAAATATTTAATTTTTATTTGATGGAAATGTAGGAATCATATAAAAATAAATAAGGCATACATAAATATTATAACATTTTCCTCTAATAGTATATAAACTCGAGTAATCAATTCTATAAAATCTTGCAATTACAGTATACATAATGCTTCAGTGAATGCATCTCTAATTGTATGTATATTTATATAGTTGTGGTATGTAGGTTTTCATAATGTAGTAACCATTCATTCTAAATAATAACTTTATATAATAATTTATTGCTTGAGTGAAATTTCATGAAAAATGAAAGTGCGGGATAGCAGTATTAGATGTATAAATTTGTGAGTGATGAACATGTGTTCGGGATAGAATTGATACCCCTATGTCAAAACACTGTTCTTCAAGAAGGGATCACATGACTACAGTCATGGTATCATGCATATGAAAACTATCTTTTAGTCATGATTTTATAGAAATTTTACCATATTATACTCACTATTAAAACTGATCTCTATCAATTGATTGATTATTGCATGTTATAATACAGATATATGACCTCTTCCTCTTTCCTAACTTACACTAATTTTTTTACAATGAAGGCCTGAAATTTGTTTTATTTTATCTGTTTACTGATGTATATACCACCAACTGCCATATAAAGAGGGCATGGCCTTGGTTCTCTACGTTAAAATTCCATTGTGTGTTTTTCGATAAAAACAAAAGAATTAAAGAAACCTTTCTTTTCTATGTTTCTTAATCTTTTCAGAATTATTTTAGTAATTTTATTTCTTAAAATATTCTACACATATTATTATCTTATAAGTTCATCAGTTCTCCTTTTTCTAGGTATACAATTTTTTTCTACATATGTGAGGAAAAGGATGTTAGTATTGTGGTATAAAAATTGGACCGAATTCTACACACTTTGTTGGAAATTATATCAATAGGTTACTGTTGGTCTCTACTAGTAGAGTAATTTTATCTTTTCTTATTTTGTCATATATTTATTTCATTTCCTAAGATGTTTGTTTTTAGATCCAGTTTATCCCTTTTCATTCATCATATATTTATTTCATTTACTAAGATGTTTTTTTTCTTTATTAATTGTTTGGAATATTTTTTGTTACATGTTACATGAGCCTCATGTGATAGTGTTTTTAGCAGGGGAGGTGGTGTAGAGGTGTAGGGGGTGGGGGAGGGGGGGGGGGGTATAGGGGGGCAGGATGCATAGGGTGTTCTAGGGGTGAGTCATTCTTTTTATGGAATGAAAATCCTATAGACAGAGTTTCAAACTATAGATATAGCCCTATTTCCATGGTTGGAAAACCATGGATAGATGTCAGCATGGTTAAAGATATTTCTACAGTTTGGAACTTTAGAATTAGGGCTATTTAGATGGAAAAAATAGTGGTTGTAGGCACTTCCCTATAGCTACGCCAATACGAGCCACAGTTTTGGGGTCCATATCCATGGTTACAAATTGTGGATATAGAATTATTTTGCAGTAGTGTAAAGAGTATAGAAAATGATTTAGTGATTGATTAAACATTTTTTCTACCTAATTGGATATGATTCATAAGAGAAAAAATTTTCATTTTCTAAATTTGGATTCACCAACCCCACATAGGATGCCTTGGGGACATAATAAGAAGTATAAAATCCTAAAGGTTCAGACTTTCTGTTCAACCACTAAATTTATTTTTGATGTTATTTCACAAATGGAGATAATTAAAATTCCACAATTATTTATCATTACATAATTTTATTTCTGGAAAAAAAATGTTTATGACATACATGGAATAAGTTATTGAATCCCCACATGATGTTTTATTTGGAAGTAATTATTCTGTTAATCCATTAAGCAATTATCTTTGAGACATATAAATGTAATATATAGATTTATTCTTCTATAAAAAATATATTGAAGAGTTATTTAAAATCATATATTTTCAATAAAATTTCTAACTATATATTCTTTAGGTATAATTAGATGAATTTGGATGACCTGTATGGAATGGATTCCATAAAACTGGTGAGTAAAGTTGGTGAAGAGTGCCTCATGTAAAAATGAAACAAGAATAAATTTTTTTCCAATAATATAGAGTAACTAACAAGGGAAATAAATTCTAAATTTCTTGTTCTATATAGTTCTAATAAAACTTTAGAAAAAAACATGTATCAGAAAATTTAGGATCTCTCATTGATCATAAAAGGACATGTTATTCCAATGAATAATTGGAAAAAAACTCAAATTTCCAATCATAAAATATTTTATTTAGTAGTTATGATAAGATCCAATCCATAAATATAAGGACAGATCAATAAGAAATCATGTATGAAGTGGACCTTTATTTCGTAGAAAATAAATCCATAAAAAAGAGAATAAGGATAATTGAGGTTTCCATGATTTTTTTATACAAATAAAACGAGTGTACATATTAAAGAGAAAATATATTTTCTTAAATAAATTTCATAAAAATAAATAAATGATTATCCATGGAAAATTATTTTAAAGAAATAATTATCCATATCAAAAATAAAATCAAAGAGATTGGATGGGATAAAATAGAATCTTCCTCAAGATTGAAATATACAACTACCAAAATCAATAATAGAGAACTTGAAACAAATAATATCTCTATAAAATGGAAAATAAAAGGTAGTAATTAACTTTATGACACCCGCAAAAAACCGAATAAAAAAATAAAAATATTAAATCTAGAAAAAAATTATAGATTCATAGAAAATTTGGGATAACTATGGAGAAAACAAATAAAATAGAAATATAAAGGTAAATGAAAAGGTAAATGTAATTTCTACCAAATGCATTTTTGGTACAATAGGAAAAATGAGAGAGAACCTGTTATAGAAGAAATGAAAAAATATAAATAAAAAATTAAAATTTCACAATTGTTCCCACTTATTTCCCTTATAAAAATAATGTAACAATGGTGGAAAGTCATGAAATAGATGGTGATGGGGTGGGGGCATGAGGAAAATATGGTGGTGGTGTGTGGAGATGTTTATGGTGGTGGGGAATGTTGAAAAAATGGTGGTGAGGTGTGGAACAATGATGAATGTGGGAAAAAATAAAAATAATAGAAGGGAATGGAAATGATGATGGTGGTGAGGTATGATGATGGTGAGGTATGGAGAAGATGTTTTCGTGTTTTGAGACTTTATAATGTGTTGTATTTATTTACAATATATGTTGAAGTTGGCCAAATGGATGAGTTGCTTCCAATATATGTTGGATTTATTGACTTGGATATTAGTGTCTGTGAAGGAAACTATTAAATAAAGTGGTGATTATTTTATGATTGCTAATAGAGGAAAGGAATATTCACAATAAACCATTCATGACTGTTGGAGTTATATTTTAAAGGTTGTAATACTTTAGTTTTAATTATGAAATTATCTACTTAAATCTTGATGCGTAGCGGAATATGGATTTTGGTTAAGTCCTAGGCCATAAGGGCCATTTAGAACATCTATATGTATTATTAATATAAGCATCATCAGTTGGAAAATTGAAATAATGTTGAAATGTAAGGATGGACAATTTACTTTTATAAAGAATTATATAGGGTTTTCGAAAGCTCATTTTATATCTGTATAAACATTAAATATGATCTACATAAGCATGAGACTCTATGTAACCATGATTTCTCACCTATGTAAGAATAAATTGACATTTTAAGGTTTATTGTAAGAATGAACCAGGTTACATAAGGGTATTTACTTTATAAAATTTTAAGTATCAGTAATAGATTATTGGGATTTTTCAAAATGATGATTCAACACTTGGTAAGGGTCATTCCTTTGTGGATTTTTAATGATAAATGGAAAACTATGGGGATTATTTTAGAACTTAATTGGTGATATTATTTTAAATAATTCTAGAGTATTATTACTTTAAATTAGATGATTCATTTATTATTCTATAATGATTAAAATATTATGCATATTTAGAGTAATATATAATTCATGCTAAAAAAAATAAAGAAATTGTTGTGATATTTTAGTGAATTAAAATATTGAATACCATACTGAAAAAGGAGGTTCCATAATGTGAAGTAACTAGTTAATTTATGCGAGTCACATGGATACTTTTAATATAGTTAGTCTCACGTTTTGAATATTAATGATTTGTGGAAATACCAAATTTTGTGGATCAGGTTTATCCATGAAACATTCAATGGAGTTAAAAGATTCTGGTAACATAGAGGATGTTGTAGTGTAAATTAGTTTTTGTTTTTAATAAAAAATATGGGTGAAATTATAAGAGTTGATTATTTACAAAATATTAAGCAATTTGGTCAGAATTTAAAATGGATAGGATCATGATATTGAATTGGGAAATATATTTCCACATGAAATATTTAAATAGTTTGTGAAATATTAAGTATTCTATACTCGTGAGAAGAAATTTTTGTCCTTGATTTCCATATTTAATAAGTGGATGAATTTTCATGAAGAAATATTCTAAAGTTTGGATGAATATTTTTTGGACTATATCGTCCATGAATATTTTCTGTCTTCTATTATAATTTTATAAGGAAAAAATAATAATATGGATAATAAGAGATATATTCATATTCATCTATAACTATACCTAATAGAAGAATAAATATTAGGGATAAAGTATTAAAAATAATATTATTTTCTAAAGAACCTATGTGTTGAAGGAAGTGGAACTAGTGTAATATTGAAGACTTGTTTTCACAGTATAAAGGATATTTATTCTTTGAAGAAATTCAACAAATAAGAAATACATCACTACTGTTTAATAAAGAAGTGGGTTCTAGTTTTGTACAGGAAAAAGAAGAAGGATTTATTAAAATATGACTTTATTTTCTATGAAGGACTGGTTGAGGAGATCAAAAATATAAATATGAAAAACTGAGGATGTACCCATCCATCCATGTTTTACTGATTGAGGATATATCTACACATTTATAAACTATGGTTTTCCTACCTAAGAACAATGTGAAAACAAGAAGGAATAGAAGTGATCCTTGATAAAGGAGAGACTAATCCCACAAAAAATTAAAAAGTAGTGAAACATAGTATGGAGTGATAAAGAACATTTTATATCTATTGAACTCGAACATTAGTTTATTTTTGTGTGTGAATAAACTATCAATTTCATAATCCTGGAATGTATCCCCATGTAGGTTATATTAGTAAAACCCTTGTGGTCCTTACATATTTTATTTACTCGTTTCACTTGTTGGAATCCAGAGAGGCTATAAGGAAATGTATTGAGTGTTTTATTGATCATTTTAATTACTAAAATAGATACAATATCCATAATATGATAATTAATTTACTCTACCCCAATTCACTCCCACCCAGAGTACCTTGGAGACTAAAAAGTGATATTAATTCCAAAAAAAATTTACTTGGGGTTTAACCACAAAAATTGTATTTAAGACCCTTACATAAATGGATTAAATTAGAAAGAAACAATTTTTAAATGGTATATAATTTCATAGATAGAAAAATAAGTTTCTTACACACATGCTAGATGTTATTGAAGTACCTCATGAAGTTGTGTAGGGAATAGTTTTTTTTATATTAACATAGATTTATCATTGAGATAGATAAAATAAATCTATCTGAAATGATTTATAAGAATTCGTGTCCAAGATAATTGATCATTTTAACTCCTTAAAGGATATTTGGATGAATTATAATGAATTTTATGGCATATATTCTTTAAAAATAGTGACTAAAGTTGGTGAAGAGTACCTCATGTAAAAATAAAAAAAATAAAAACAAGTATACAAAGTGGTTTTACTCTCTAGATAAGGTAGTCAATTGTGAGTCTATTTTTATATATAGTTCTAACAATGATTTGAAAAAATATTATAGATAAAAAATTAAGGATTTACCATGGAGTTGAAATGAAGGTGTGATTCTAGTGAAGATGTGGTAACAACATCAAGTTTCTAGTTCACAATGTAATCATGAATCATCTATGATGAGATATAATCCTAAAATAAATGCATGCATCAATGTGAAATCATATATGAAGTGAACTTGCATTCGTAGAATATCTATCTATGGAAAATAATATATTAAAGAGAGTTGATTAGGCTTTTAAATTTTTATATCAAGAATATGAGTTAAAAGATGAAATATATAATTAATTTTCTTAAAATAAATGTCATAAGAAATCAGAAAAATGGCCATAGAAAAGGAATTGAAAGAAATTATAATCCATATTAAAATAAAATTGGATATGGGGTGATGATATAAAATAGAATCCAATTCAATATTGAAATAAATAACTATCAAACTTAATAATAGACTACAGTTGATCAAGGATCTTGAAATAAATGCAATCTCTTTAAAGGGAAAATAGAATTTGGAAATTCTCTCTAAAATATCCCTAACAAACACAATAAAGAAAAATCCAAATTTTGAATATGGAAAAAAACAAAAGATTCATTGAATATTTGGGATAAATGAAGGCTATTATAAATTAACTACCATATGATACTTTTGTATAATATTTGGTCACATTATGAACTTGTTTTTTGAATCCTGAAGGCCATGTGGTAAAAGATTACCTACTAAAGCAACATCTCATTAAAAATTAGAACCTTCAATGTATGATTACAGAAGTAAATTTTTTATATTATTTAAAATTAATAATTTAGTAAGATATATTATCACAAGGAGAACCAAATAAGTCATAAAGAGAACCTCCTCACCTATGATATATATAAAGGGTTTATCTTGAAAAAAATCATACTATGATGGAAAATAGGCTCATTGTTTTATTGGAAAATCATGGTGCACAAACATGGGTGAATAAAGCACCATACTCATCCCGATCATATCATACCTCCTAGAAAATAAAGGATAAAGAAAGAAGTTTCTACAACTGTGGGGATTATGGAAGAGAATGTAAGGAAAGGGACACCAAATGTGTAAAAGAACAATGTTGATATCATGGATTTCAAGGAGAATAATAATGAAGAATGCCTATGTGGTCTTAACAAAACTATTACCACACAATAAGTTATGGTTGGTGGAATAACCCTTTAATGGATAAGGTGGATTAAATAAAATTTCACAAGTAAGATTTATGTCATAGTAGATGAGAATACAAAGCTAAGGAAGGAGAACCTTGAAGAAATCACTCAAAATAAAATTTGTGCAAGTTTCATCACTCAAATTATATCCACAAGATAGCAGAAAAAAATCTCACCATGGTGATTTATTCAAAGGATAAACAGGATAATTAGATTAATGAATTTCTATCCCCAAATATGAAAAGAAGAAAGTAAATATGGGAGGAAAAGGTTGGTTCAACTTGACCACCCACATTCTCAACTTGATGAAAATGTAAGGTACGCTTATCTCTGTGTTCATAAAAATTTCTAACTTATTTCCGAGTGGTAAAGTTTTAAGTGGGAGATATAATCCATTTGGTAAATGTACTAGAAAATAAAATTATTTTGATCTGATGGAAGGATTCATTAATATTGGGAAATTCACACAAACAAGTAGAGTGGGAGGAAATACAAGATCAGATTGGTATCAAGCCTAAAAAAGAGTGCCAAGGAATATTCTAAGTCAAAAATTAATATGAAAATTGCGTGAAGTAAAGATTACCGATGGATATGAAAACTATGTGAAAAGAAGCCTGTACTAGAGTTAAAATATGTGTAAAATCCTACAGTTTTTATTAGATTTGTTGATAATATAATATGATGTTGTCTCAATGTATGATTTGTTTCCAATATATGTTGATTTTTTAACATGGATGTTGGGTTTGGAAAAGTAATATATTGAATAAAATAGTAATGCTTGAAGGATTTTTGAAAAAGTAAAATAATAGTTTTAATAGCCCATTCATGAGTGTTAGAGAATGCATTTTTTAGGTTAGAAGAAGTAAAACAAAAATATAAAATTATCTTGTTAAATCTATATGAAAAAAATAATTTGAATTTTGGATAAGTCCTAGACCATAAGGGTTATTTGATATTCCACAAGGACGATCCATATAAGGATTATTATTTAGAAAATATGAAAATTTTATAAATGTAAGGATAAATAAGTTACTTCTATGAACATCATCCTAGTATGTTTAAAGGTTATTTTGTATCTTTATAAACTTGAAAAATGATCTACATAAATATGATCCTATGTATAGGTATGATTTTTGAGTGGTGTAAAGATGAATATAATTTATACATGTCTTCTTAAGTATTATCATAAGAACAAAACCAACTATGTGAGATTCATTACTTTTTAAAATTTTTATGATTAGTGGCATATTAAGGGGGAATCTCTATAAGGATGATATAATACTTCATAAGGTATTTTTCGTTGTGAATTTTTAATGATTTCCAATTAGATAAGGGATGTTTTTCTGAATTTATTAGTGATTTTGTTTATGCTAATTCTTGTGATTTATTCACACATATTAGATGATTCATTTTTTGTTGAAGAATGATTAAAATTTCATGATGATTTAGAGTAATCCATGATTCAATATGAAAAGGAAGAATAAATTTTTTATGGTATTTTATTTAATTAAAATATATAATATCACACTAAAAAAGGAGGTGTTGTAACACCCTGAGTTTTTTCGAATTATTATTATTTAATTAATATAATCCTTTTTATATTTTTAATTTCAAAAAATACTTAATAGTGATTTTTAATATGAAATCAGTAAGTTTGGATGGAATTATAAGAAACACCAGGTAAATATTTCACTACATGAAAAATTATATTAGGTTGTTGTACACAAAATACTATATTGGATTTTATTATACAAAATAAAAATTCCATTAGATATCTGTAATTACACACAAGGATTAATTTTTTTGAACTAAAATATAATATTAATATTATTATTAAAATATTACTATACCTACAACCTAGCCCTTGGAATGTGTAAAACACTAACCTTCTCTAGAGATGTATTGGGATTGATTTCAATTACTCTATTGAATTTTTTTGAGTAATTTTCATTTGGTTTTTACTTTGGGGTGTGTTTAGGTGGAAATTGGATATTTTTTATGAATGAGGGCATGTTCATGGTTGGCACGTAGTTTTCCCAAAACTGTACCCCCTATCCCAGCAAACCATATGACCATGGATAGAGAGGTTTTTCATGGTTGGTGCATGGTTTGTCAAGACTTGAACCCAAATAGGAGAAACTATACACCCCCCATAAAGAGATGCACGGTTAAGGTGCATGGTTAGGGGAAACCTTGTGACCTGTCATAAAACTATGAAGACAAATTAAATTAGCCTGAAAATTAATTTAAATATTCCTTAATCCTCTACTTTAATCAAAAGTTAGTCATAGCTCTACCTATAATGTTATTTCAGGATTTTAGATCCTCTAAGATAGTTTCCAATCCATTCCAATCTCTATTATTTATGATCCAAATCTCTAATAGAAGATATTCACCCCTCAAGTTAAGAAGATTTAATCCAGTGTGGTTTATTTTCTTTGTTCCATTATTCTCCCATTATTTTGAGGATGATTCATTCTTATTTTAGTTAGATCTAGATCTAGTATTGTGGTGATAGATCTAGAATTATGGGATCTTGATTTATATGATCTTGAATTTAGTTTCATGATCCACATCTCATTCCATGTCTTTGTTTTATTGAAATTGGGGATAATCATTCACGACCGTTATTCATCAATTGATGTAGGTGGTCTATAATTCAAATACCAAAGTCTTTATTACAATTACATGTATGTAATTTTATATTTTTCTATTATATGTTTATAAATTGAGTTCATGATTAAATTAATTAATTTGGTGAATTAATTAATTGATGGAATTGTGAAATTTGGTGATGTTGGGATTGTAAATATTACATGATTAATTGTTGAATTAATTAAGAGGGAATTAATATTTTGATCTAAATAATTAAATGATTGAATAGTTAAGTGATATTGTGATTGTTAAATTGTATTATTTAATTATTGAATAAATTAACTTGATTGACGTGATTAAATAAACATTAGGTTAATCAATGGTTTTAGGTTGATAAATTATTTTTATAAATAATTAATGGAAGGTGTAATTATTTATTAATTACTGAGTTAATTAATATAAATGACGCGATTAAATAATTTTTGGAAATTAATTAATGTGATGGGTATGATTAATTAAATTTTAATTAATTAATGGAATGATTTTTGAATTGGAATTTTTTATGTCACTTGGTTGTAATTATGCTGGGATGGAGTATCACATGGGTTAACTGGAGTTTTAGAGAGTTATTTCTGAAGGACCATGAGAACCTTTGGGGTAGAAGACTATGAGAGCTTCTATTTTGATTGCAGAAGGAACTTGTGATCCTTCATTGAGGAAGATAATGTGATCTTCCATTTTGATTTCCAAGGGACCATGAGTGATCACCCCTTTTCCTATAAAGATATTATGATTCATTTAGTCTCACTCACATTATAAACTTGAGGTTAGATCCCTATTTTTACATTATTTATAAAGGACTGCTTTACATGTTTCATACTTTAAATAAGACATGAATTGTGATAATGAATGGTAACATGGACATTAAAATATGAATTATGATAATGTATGTAAACATGAACATTAAAATGTGAAATGTGATTATAAATGCTAAAAATAGAATTTAGATATATGATATCACTTGGGGATAGTTAAGACTCTGGTATTATATGAAGTAGGTATTCATAGTTAGGTTGTCCTCATGATCCCATGGTGTTTATCTGGTTAAATAAAGAATAATTGAATAAATGTAAACTGCTTAATTTATTGCTTATATTTTATTATTAATACATCTAGATACACTGTTATACACTAGATTTGTTTCAGACACCGTTGGTGGTGGCCTACTATGTTTTAATCACACCTTACTCAATCTACCTAATTGGTGCTCAAATATATTACTTGATTGAAGGACTAGTTAATAGAAAAGGCTTAGTGTTAGATTGCTGACTTTTGATGGATCCTAGATGAGGGAAATAGACATGGTTTAGGAATCACTTGAGAGTTTTCTTTGTGCTTTATTTTGGTTTTGATTTTTACATGTGGCACATACTTGAGCATGGAATATTTACTGTTCAGTTTTGATATTGTATATCTAGTTCTTAGTTATCTTTTGATATAGTAATATTTTGGTTATGTAATATCATTTGGTTATTTTTTTGGTGTATTACTCTGATGAAAAGAGGGTATAGTCTCACCATGATCAACATTAGACCCTCAATACTAGTCGGAAACCTTTGGCTTATTAGGTGGTGCGCCTATGGTCATGTGGCAAACTAGTTCGGGGATCCCATGTGTGTCTCCCGAGTTGGGACATTACAGATTAGTTTGATAGCCTAGTTTAATTTTCTTGTCTTTTTTTCTATTTAGGAATAATAGATAGGCGACTAGGAATAGTCTAGACTTGGTTATGAGCTTGTGCATGGGATTAGCTAACCCATGTATGGGGGAGAACCCAAGTACATAGGGTTTCATTATTGTTATTGTTTTTTTCTTTCACTGTTTAATATTACTTTACCTTTGGTGGTGTACTTATTATGATATTTGATTATTATTTTTGATATTTTATGCTATTTGAATCATGGATCAGTAAGGATTGATATTTTATTATGCATGCATTATTCTAGGAAATCATGATCATTGTGATATGAATCATTTATAAAAAGACAAGGAAAAACAAGTTTTGGGTATGTCTTTGAACATGAAATTGCATTACTTTTATGTGAAATTGAAATGGAAATGGTGCCTAATGTGATCTTGGAATTATAAAATGATGAAATAATTGAGTAAATGGGTGTATAATGAAGCTTTAATAATGAGAATGAGAATACCCTTTGATAACCAATACCTGGGTGTAGGATAGTTAAGGGTAGTGATAAAACCTCAGTTTTGACCATGTGGTGAGTTTTGGGGAAAAGACTGGTTGTGACTAATTGTTATTTTCATCTTACGTAAAGGTGATAAAGTTTTTCTATGAGTTCTAAGAGTCATGTTTTTAATATTAATGATATGAATCCATGAATATGCCTTTGTAATGGATGATAGGAGGACATGGATTTATATGTTCCTCCACTAGTGGTACTTGAGGCATTGATTTTATAGGTTGAAGAAGTAGAAGAATAGTTTCGAGATAACCTCACTCGCTTCATACAATTCATGTAAAGAGACCCAGGGTGGGATGTGAATAGAATTTCTGATTTTATGAGGGAGTTCTAAAAGAAGAATCCTCTTACTTTTACTAGAGGCGGTGGACCTGAGGGAGATGAGTTCTGGATTGATCCTATCCATACTATAATTGACTACTTAGAACCTCTTTTTGAGAAGAGACTCAAGATCAATGTATATATGTTATGTGGTCAAGAAAATAATTAGTGGGACATTAAAACTCAGGAAATATAGGGGATTATATACTAAGGAATAAATTTGTGGATAAGTTATTTGAACACTTTTATCCAGAGACACTGAGACAGGAGAGAGTAGCTGAGTTCATGAGACTGAATTAGGGGAACATTTCCATGATAGAATATGCTTGAAACTTTACTAAAATTAAACACTTTTATCCAATGTTGGTAGAAGCTGATGCTAATTCATAGAAATGGTTTGATGATGGACTCAAATTTGAAATTATGTCCAAGGTAAATATCTTCAGGTAGAACAATTTTTCATATGTGGTGAATTTGGCTCTGACTTGTAAGGGGAACCTAAAGGAAGATTCCTATGGATGACATGTGGTTCCACCTGAGTTGTAAGGAGGTATGACTTCCAAGAGTAGGAATCATCACTAAGAGAGTTTTAATCTGGGTAGTGGAAGTTATAGTGGCCATAATGAGGGGTCATTTACATAAGAACTTACTAATATTACCTATCACCAGTGCAATAGGGAGGCTTAGTATCGAAACCATTGTACCCAACCACCAGTGGGGTGAAGATATTAGGTAAAGATGGATCATCCATAGAGTTTCTTTAATAACCCAAAATATACATGTTTTTATAGAGGATCTAGAGAAAACCATAGTTAGGGGAGGGAATCTTATACACCATATTAGTCTAGAAGTTGGAGTTCTACTGGCCATAGTGGTGGAGGTAGTATATTTGAATCTTCTGGGAAAGGGCACCTGTATCAAAAGAGTGGTGTAACTAAGATGAGTCAAAATGAATCATAAGGAAGAGGTGCATGACTATTACACTACATTTATCCTACACTTTTGGATATCAATGTTGGTATTCAATGGTGGGTGGTACTATTCTTGTAACTTCTACAATTTATAGTGAAATATTTGATAATGGTGCCTCCCATTCCATTATTTATGCAGAACTGGTAAATGGGTTGAGAAAAGTTGTGGAATTCATAAGTTGTGTGATGATGATTGATACACTATAAGAAGTATGGTATAGATACATATGTATGTACAAGGGATGTACTTTTAAAGTGGGGGAGTATCATTTTCTATGGGATCTTTACATTCTTGATATAAAAAGAGTCGAACTAATTTTGGGTATCGACTGGTTAGTAGCATGCTGAACACGCATTGATTATTACAATGGGAGAATAAATTTTATGTATCATAAGGGAGAAAAATATATCAAATGTGGATAATGGGATATCGAGGTAGGTCTAACAGGTCCAATTACTTAGTGACTAAGAGAGCTCATAGCCTAGGTTTCTAGTTTATTGTTGTACAATAGAGGTGTAAAGAACAATGTGTTTCCACCAGTGGGAAAATAGTTTCAGGACATATTTCTTGAATAAATCTATAGATTTCCACATAAGAGAGATGTGTAAGTTACTATTGTGATCATATTAGGGGATTATCTAATTTCTCTCCTACCATATAGAATGACCCTGACAATGCTTCAAGAGAACAAGAATTAGCTAGAAGAGTTGGAGGATAAGGGATTTATCCATCCAAGTATGTTGCCTTGGGGTGTAATTGTATTGTTTTCTATTAAGGATGATGAGGATATGTGTTACTATGTTGACTATTAGAAGTCGAACCAAATGACTATAAAGAACCAGTATCCTCTTTAGTGTATTGATGATCTATTTCACTAGTTGGTTAGAGCTTGTGTTTTCTCAGTGATGAAATTCTGATTATAGTATAATCAGTAGAGAGTTTGAACTTATAATATATTAGGAACTTATTTCATAAGAAGGTATGGACTATATGAGTTTTTTGTAATGCTTCTTGGGTTGATGAACACACCCATTGTGTCTTTGGCATTGATGTGTATAATCTTTCATCCATTCATAGATTAGTTTTTGTTGGTATTTGTATATGACATCTTGGTATACTCTAGACTTATGATGATCATGACCAATATCTTTAAATAATTATGAGTACACTAAGAGATCATTGGATATACACTAAGATACCTAAGAGTCAGTTTTAAATTAATTAGGCACACTTCATAGGTCATATCCTCTTCATGAAAATTTTATCAGTGGACCTAGAAAAAGTTCATACAGTTGTTTCTTGGGAGAAACCTAATAATTCATTCGATATCTATAGAATTATAGGTTTAGTTGGTTATTAAAGGTGGTTCATCCAAAAAACTTCTTGTTTAGAAGTGCTGATTTTGGGCTTAAATAAGAAACTGATAATGTTTTAAAGGTCGTAATCATGAGAAAATTCTATCCAGGAGTTTAAGAAGTGCATGAAATTATAAATGTTCTTGATCCTACCCGAGTCATGTGAGGATTATACTATTTATTATGACACTTATGGATTTATACATGGAGATATGTTGATATTGGAAGATCGAGTTATAGAATATGGGTCTTGATAGTTAGGGTCATATGAATGGAACTACACTATGCTCAAACTCAAATTAGATGCAGTGGTTTGTGCATTGAAATTTTGGTGACATTAAATGTTGGGTGAGAAGTTTAAAAAATATAAAGATCACAATATATATAAGTATATATTTTCCAATGATATTTGAATATCTAGTAGCGAAGGTGGGTTGAGAATATACAGTCATTTATTTTTGAGATAACATATATGCCTGGAAATGAGAATAGTGTTGTTGATGCTCTTAGAAGGAAGAATAAGACTCAAGATGTTTAGGATTATAGTTTTTAGTGGATTATTATAACATTAATAGTTGATATATATGTTTTGGTTTAGGGGAGTTAGGAGTAGATGACTCTCTTTTTAGTTTTAGTGGACTCTACACTCTTGAGGTGGATTAGAGACAGACAATATGAGGATCTAGAATGTTTGACCTTGAAGCAAATCCTTGAATTATAGAAGATATATTCAGAGTATAAAATAGACGAGGATGAGATAATCTATGGTTGGGATCAAGTTTTTGTGCCTATGAGCATGATGGAAGTGTCTATGCATGCACTAGTGTAAAAAACGTTTAACACATCAGCATTTTTCACGTCAGTTCTATATAACTGATGTGTAAAGCTGGAAAAATTGGTTTATCACATCGGTTATTTTATAACCGATGTGATAAATCAACAAGAATATATATTTCTACGTCGGTTATAAAATAACCGACTTAAAAAATACCGAGATTAGATTTATAACGTCAGTTATTTTATAACCGATGTGAAAGATCGAATCTGGGTGCTTTATCACGTCAGTTATTTTATAACCGATGCTATAAATCAAATCTCAACGATTTTTCACATCGGTTATAAAATAACCGACGTTATAAAGGATTTTATATGTCGATTATGAAATAACCGACGTTATAAACATAAAAAAGATGTTTATCACATAGGTTATTAAATAATCGTTGTGATAAAGATTATAAATGATTTATCGTGAGGATTATTTGATGTCGTTTCCTCCAACCTTGTTTTGAAAACAACATTCATCATCTTTTTTATCACCGGATCTATCAGGTCGAATCGCAGCACTAATGTAAGCCTCACACACATCAGTTTCATTTTTTATTTTTTTAGATACCATAAACTTATGTTTTGTGATGTTATTTTTCTATCTTTGTTTTTTCTATCAGGGTAAGTGTTGTAGTACCATGCTAAATTATTTTCTGGTAAATTAAACCATAAAAGTGATATAATGCAAGTTTATGATATTTTTTTCTCTATCATGTGTGTGTGCATGTACTTTCATGTGTCCAGGGGTGAGGGGGCTGTCTAAGGGGGTAGGGGGTGTCCAAGGGGGTGGGGGGGAGGGGGGGTGTCCAGGGGGGTGAGGGGGGCTATACAAGGGGGTAGGGGTGTCCAGGGGGGTTGGTGTTCAAGGGTTGAGGGGGCTATCCAAGGGGGTAGGGGGTGTCCAAGGGGGTGGGTGATGTCCAGTTAGGTGAGGGGGCTGTCTAAGTGGGTAGGGGGTGTCCAGGGGGTGGGGGGGGGGTGTCCAGGGGGTTGGGGCTATCCAAGGGGGTGGTGTCCAGGGGGTGTCCAAGGGGGTGGGGGGGGGGGTGTCCAGGGGGTGAGGGGGATTTCCAAGGGGGTAGGGGGTATCCATGGGGTGGGGGTGGGGGTGGGGGGAGGGGGGTGGTGGTGTCTAGGTGGTGAGGAGGCTATCCAAGGGTATAGGGTGTGTCTAGGGGGCTGGGGGTGTCCGGGGAGGTGGGGGGGTGTCCTAGGGGTTGGGGGGGGGGGATGTCCATGGGGGTGGGGGGGCTGTACAAGGGGGTGGGGGTGTCCAAAGGGATGGGGGGGGGGGGGGGGTACCTAGGGGGATGAGGGGGCTGTCCAAGGGGTTAGGGGTGTCCATGGGGCTTGGGGGGGTGGTGTCCATGGGGGTGATGGGGCTGTTCGAGGGGGAAGGGGGTGTCGAGGGGGTGGGGGTTGTCCGGGGGGGGGGGTGTCCAGAGGGGGGGGGGCTGTCCAGGGGGTGGGGGATATCTAAGGGGGTGGTGGTGTCCAGGGGGGTGTCCAAGGGGGTGGTGGGGGGGTGTGTCTAGGGGGCGAGAGGGATTTCCAAGGGGGTAGGGGGTGTCTAGGGGGTGGGGGTGGTGGGGGGGGGGTGATGTACATGGGTGAGGTGTCACGACCCGTCCTCGGGGCCTGTGCCGTGACTACCCCAAGCCCGCCTTCCATAGGCCAGGGGCTGGAGACTAGCACCAAAGGCGTAAATCCTGATAACTGGGAAGGCATTGCCTTTATAAAAGTAAACAAACACGATAGAGTATAAGCGAAAGTAAACACTAAGTACAAAGAGAAGTGCAAAAAGGGAAAATGGGCCAGAATACAAACCCAAAAGAAAGTACAACTAAAACTGAACAAAGTACAATAGAAAAATACAACAGCTGGTGGGACAGAAGTGGCTCCTGGGTCGTCCTCCTCGGATCCTACCTGAAGGGTATGTACAGTTGGCGCAACTCCTGGATCGTCCACCACGGATCCTACCTGAAGGGTAGGTATAGATAGCCTCCTCCATGCTCTCGTCTGTCAACCTCCTCAGTGAGTCGTCACGTCGTGTAGTCCACCTCTGGGTACTGACTCGTCGTTTAGTCCACCTCCGGGTACCGTCCAGTCCTCGAACACTCGGCCTCCGTCAGCACTGCCCGTCGTCTGCAACCAACACAATGAGGTGCGGGCATAGCCCATGCAGGGGTGAGTATAACGATACTCAGTAGGGACCCCGAGACCTCAAGGTCTCACTAAAACCAACAAGGATAACCACAAAGAAGATCTCAACAGATAACCTCTACTTAGGTATATGCCCATACATAAACCTAAGTTATCAAGTAACCCATCTCAATCATGAGGAAACACAAGGGTTATGAAATCAACGGATAACCACTACCCAGGTATATGCCCAGACATATACCTAAGTTATCAAGTGACCCATCTCAATCATGAGGTAAACACAAGGTCAAAAGTCTCAGCTCAAACCAGGATTTTCATTATCGAAACCGTAACTGCGGAAGAGCTCCGTCTCTGGAGTGTACAGTGGTCCTGTCACGACTCTGAGGTACTGCTCACTAACCTAAGACTGCTGAAGTACTCCTCCTGTCGAGTACTGCGGGCCAGCCACCCAAACACAGTAGTGCTTCCTGCCGAGGTATGTCACCCAAACACAGTAGTGCACACCCCCCTAGTAGCCTGCTGAGGTACTCTCCGGACGAGCACCGCGGGTCTGCACTGTCACACAGGTAGTGCTCCGTTCTCCATGGGTCTGCACCTCAGAAAGTAGTGCTCCATCCATTGGGCTAGTCGACTCACTCCAAGTCGAGTCGGTCAAGCAGTCATCAGGTCTCAGCCAGCTACACGGTCTCTGTACTCCGCACGCTCGTCACTGGGAGGGTCCCCTCCACGAGCTACAGGTCGATACTCCAAGTATCTCAAAGTCCCACAAAGAAGTATCTCAAAGGACCTCCTTGTCATAGGGGTCTCAACACAATAGACGGCGTGTCAATCGGACGCCCGGTCTGTGAGTTATTAGCCTTTTCGTCCCAGGGGCCCGATTGGTTTCGTGAGCGAACCAAACCCAGCCGTATCTCAACTGTACCCTGAACTCTCATAGGGTATACTCATAGGGACCGTTTCTCAATGAGATCACCAACACCGCTGACGGTTCGTCAAACGGACATTCTGTCAGAAAGATATCATCTTTTCTGTTCCAGGGGCCCGGTTGGATTTCGGTGCGATCCAACCCGGCCACTATCCATCGGCATCCAATTCTCGGGAAGAGGATGTCAAAAGTTCCGTATCGTCAATAGGAACTCAACGCAATAGACGACGCGTCAATCGGACGCCCGGTCTGAGAGTTATTGGCTTTTCCGTCTCACACCCACCCTGGGAAACTTCCCAGGAGGTCACCCATCCTAATCACTACTCTAGGCCAAGCACGCTTAACTATGGAGTTTTAACCACGTAGGCTCCCGAAAAGGAAGGTGTACATTGAGTATAGTATACCGAAACGACCGTCTCGATCCAAGGATCACGTTGCCGCTGACGGCGAGTCGTTTGAAGGCCCTTAGCCAAAGATACGGGCATTTGACCAAATGTGGTTCGAAACTGGGGGTCTGGGCCCGGGCCGACCCGGGCCGACCCCCCCTGGGTCGGCCGAACCGGGTCGACCCGCCCCGGGCGGCGACCCGGCCCGACGACCCAGCCCAGCTCGGAAAACCCGGCCCGGCTCGGAAAACCCGGCCCGGCTCAGAAAACCCGGCCCGCCACGGAAAACCCGGCCCGGCCGGCGGCGCGGTCCGGCGCGGCGGCGCAGACCTGCACGACAGCGCGGCCTGGGCGCCATTCGGGTGCCGCGCGCGGGGGGCAAAGCCCCCCCCCCCTTTGAGAACCGCGACCCCTTAATTGGGGCCGCTTTTGAGACCCGGCCGGGGGAAATTAATTCCCCCGGTCTCCACTGCCCGGTCGGCCCACACTGGCCGGCCGGTTTCGCCAGCAAGGACCAGCGACGACCGGTCCTACCTTCGCCGACACAGGCGGCCCGATGCCGGCTGCCAGTCGTCTTGCTCCGCCGCGGCCCGGAACCGGCCGCGGCCCTTGTCGTCCGGCGCGGTGCGACGGCACCGCGTCCCTCCGTCGCGACCCCGCTCCGGCCGTGGCGCCTTTGTTTTTCTTTGACGCGGCGCGACGACGTCGCGCTCTTGAATTCTTTCCACGGCGTGGCGCGACGGCGCCGCACATATCCTCCGCATAAAACCGTGTGGTGCGACGACACCATGATTTCTCGTACCAACTATAAGAAACCAACACGAAAATAAGGAGGAGGGTCGGCCGTGTTTGTGCGGTCCGACCCCCTCGCGTTATTCGTTATCATTTGGTTTCAAACCACAAGTTCCAAATTCTATAACAAAAGGTTTTTAACCACGACGATCATCAAGTCGGAAATCTCAAACAAAAATAAATAATAACCCTCATCTTCACGAACAATTAAATAAATAAAAACCCTCAACATCAAACCGCTTGATCGGACGATCCGGGGATCAACCCGGTATTGGTTGGTCCGCGCTCGTCGTTCTTTTCTAAAAAGATAAGAGAATTCCAAAATAAATTCCCCTACCTCGGCTTCAAGAACGGAGTTCTTCAATGACCCGCGGAAGAAAAACGTCACGGAGGTCGGGCGTCGTTCCGTCTAGGTTGGTGGGAGAAGAGCTCGGTGAAGTCGAGACGAGACGTCACCCTCTCTATACTTTGTAGGCGGCGGTGCTTCCCTTCCTTTTTCTGGTTGAAGATGGTCGGAGGTGTTGCTTCACGTTCTTCGGAAACGTGGAATGTTCTTCCTCGAGAGTTTGGTGATCTTCCAAGAGTTCTTCTCCTCTCCTTAGTTCTCCCCACAGGGTTTATGCCAACTCAAAAAGAAGAATATAATCTCTCTTTTTAATGTTGGCAAAATGAATTCAAAAGAATCCAAACACTCAAAATAATTAATTAAGTTGGTTTAATTAATTAATTGAAAAGTGTTGGCAAGAATTTCAAAAGATTGAAATTCAAATAAACCATACTTAACTCACCTCATTAATTAATCAAGTTGTCAAATATTAAAGAATGTGAGTTAATGGGGAGTTAGAATGTGAGGGGTTAAGAGGGTTAGGGAGTTTAAGGAATTTGAAAAGGTGGGGGGGGGGGTTCGTGTGGGCCCCACCCTTTCAAATATCCAAACATGGGAAGTTGGATGGATGTGGGCCCACCACCAACTTCCCATGGGAGAAGTTAACCACTTAACATTGTTAAAATTTGATTTAACAATTTTATTCACTTTTTTAATTAAACCCCAAAAATTAACTTCTCCTCCCGCACAAACACAACTACGGTAAATGTTCTCTTAAGCGATTTCCGGTGTTGCGAGTTCATCGGTGCAATCAGATTTCAATTCCGAGCACCGGTTCAAAAGATAGAAATTCCCACTCGCTCGTTCACTGAACGTACCCGAGCCAAACTTCGGAAATTAATTCCGGGCACACCGGGCCTCGGAATTAGGCGCCGTCAGAAACTACGTTCTTGTAAAATTCCAAAAAAAATTAAGAAAAAATTTTCTTTGAAATTTCCGGGTCTTTACATTACTCCCACCTCAGGGATTTACGTCCTCGTAAAGCTTCAACACAAACTAGGGTCACAAAAGCAGTACAGAGCACGCATCCGAGCCTTCCGCTCCCATGTGCTTACCTGGAGGTTCCGTACTGCCAAAGAAAGTGAACCCAAGGAATCGATCGTCCTCGTAGGATCCGCTCCTGACGATCCTTGATCCCCACTAGAACCTCTATGGAAGACACCCCATCGCCATCGTCCAGCTCCTCATGGTCGATGGTATGCGAAGGGTCGAGCACGTATCTCCTCAGTTGAGATACGTGGAAGTCGTCGTGCACCTGGTGCAACTGAGGTGAATGGGTCAAGCGGTAAACCACCTCGCCTACCCAGCTGAGGACCTAAGAAGGTCCGCTGAACCCCGGAGATAACTTGCCGCCTTGGCCACATCTCCGTAAACCTCGCTGAGGTGAGACCCATATAAGGACGTGATCGTCATCCTCGAACTCCAGAGGTCTCCATTTTCTGTTAGAACTGGAACTCGAAAGGCTGCTGCCACGAGGGTATGGTTGACTGACTCAAGAGTGGTCATTCGCACCCTCCTGTGAAAGAGTTTATCCTGTGCTGCCTGGGGGTTTCCTTTTCGCCGACCAAGGAAAACCCATCCCTACGTTTGCCTAAAACCGTCAATTTGAGTATGAACAGTTATTGTCCATTCCATACTCAAACTAACGTCGTAAGGCCTCGACGCTGCCACCAAGAGATTCCAACCGAAACTCTCACCTCGAGGGTCTGACCACACCATTGGCGTAAGTGTGATTATCGAGTCTCCTCCCAAGGTATCTCCAGACGTGAGGGTCAAGTCCACGGCTTACCGGAAACTCTAGGTCTGGAACAAGATTTGTGAAAGCGAGGAATGATTCATATCGACGTCTGTTACTACAGCAGCTAGTAGTGGACACAGACTGTCCCTTGAATCATTTCTAGAGCCATTGGGTCACACTCCTTGACCGCATGCAGCCGCATTCTTCCACCGCCCTCCAGCTCCCTGAGCTTGGCGGGGATAACTAAGGCGGGTGGTTGTAACATGTTAAGATGTACAGAACCTCATGCTTCTCTCCTAGCTCTGCCTCCACGTCTGCTGCTTCGCAGACTCATCTCTATTTAAAGCTTCCTCTTCTTGAAACATTTAACACGCCTGAGTCTCTAAGACTGGCACCGGTTCCCTGTTTCTTACTGCACTGTGCAGTCTTCATCCGCTCCTGGATGAACTGCACCTCCTTTAGTCTCACAAGAGCTGCTATGATTTCTTCTTTGCCGATAAGAGAAATCTGGTCTCATCCCCTGGATGAACCACATTCGTTGCCTAATACAGTCAATCCTGACATGAATGATGCATTCATGCCATGGATGACGTCGTAAGGCCTCGACGTAACTACTAAGAGATCCAACTATCACTCTCTCCTCCAAGGGTCTAGTTACACTATCGGCATCAGTGTGAGGTCACTGGGTCCCCTCCAGTAGAAATCTTGAAAGTGAGGGTCAAGTCAATAGTTTAACCGGGACCACTCAGTATCAACCAAACAAAAGGACAGGAAAGAAAACATCTCAAAGATAAGTGTCTTTTTATTATTGCAGCTCATAGTACAAGACACAAATACAACAGAAAAATGGAACTAGAAGTACAAGGGACGTATCCACTAGTTCCTCTCCTGTCCACCTGTTCCTGGAGCTCTACTGCCTTGTCCACTGCTCGGCTGTTGCTCAAGCACCAGCCACTGCTTCTGTCTCGGTGGCTCCTCCAACACCCGCTGATCAACCATACGAGGAGCCGGACATTCATGTGCCAAGTGACCCTTCCCGCTGCAGGAGTAACATTGTCGGTTTCTGGCACGCCTGGCTCTGACCCCACCTCGGGTGCCCCGCACCACCGGTCCTAAAACTCGAGATCATCCAACTGCTAGTCTGGTCCTCCTGGACCTCTGCATCATCTGTCTACTGCCCACAGATGACTCGGCTACTGATCTAAAAACACACGGCAAAGGCAGGATCTCTTGTACACACTCGAGGTGTAGAGCTACTGGCACAAACTCCACCCTGAAGAAGGTCTCGAAGTCTTCCCATGCGAAGGTCATCCCGTCGCAAAAATGAAACAAGTGGCTCCACCACCTGCCTGCTGCTGCCTGAAGGAGGCTGGCAGCAAAGATCACCATGAAGTCTGCCGGCGTCCCCACTAGCCTAAAGACTCTCACCATAGCCTCCAGCCAAACCTCAGCCACCTGCAGGTCCGTCTCTCCCTGGAACCTGGGTGGCCTCTGGCACTGGAACTTGTGCAGCGCGCTCAAGCATCATGCATCACCTACTGCTGGGGCTGGTGGCATCGGTGGCCCAATGTATGGTAGTACCGCTGGTGCCTCCGCTGGTGCCTCAACTGCAAGAGGGCCCTACACCGAAGCCTCGTCGCTCGACAGGCTGTCAGTACGCACATCCCTCTGGGCTCTAGCTGGTCGTTTGTGAAAAGGCATCCTGAAAGAAACATAGTGACACTGTCAAATGTTTATACCTGGTGAGCTTACCTGGTTTGAGCTGTTTTAAGGGAAAACCTTTGAAAACACACACGCAATCAGTGTTTTCGTGCACAAAGTCGGAAATCAGTTGTCAGGGTCCTGGTGTATGGATACGTCGGCCGCCCACACCAGCACTGGACTCCCTGAACTGAAAACCACACTCGGTACCCTTAACACTATTGCTTCACAGAAAGAAACATCAGAGTTATAAGTTCAGCGGTAGAAACGAACTCCTTTGATACCAATTTGTCACAACCCGTCATCGAGGCCCGTACCGTGACTACCCCAAGCCCGCCTTCCATTGGCCAGGGGCTAGCGATTAGCACCAAAGGCATAAATCCCGATAACTGGTAAGGCATTTCCTTTATAAAAGTAAACAAACATGATAGAGTATAAGCGAAAGTAAACACTAAGTACAAAGAGAAGTGCAAAAAGGGAAAATGGGCCAGAATACAAACCCAAAAGAAAGTATAACTAAAACTGAACAAAGTACAATAGAAAAATACAACAGCTGGTGGGACGGAAGCGGCTCCTGGGTCATCCTCCTCGAATTCTAACTGAAGGGTAGGTACAGTTGGCGCAGCTCCTGGATCGTCCACCATGGATCCTACCTGAAGGGTAGGTATAGATAGCCTCCTCCATGCTCTCGTCCGTCAACCTCCTCAGTGAGTCGTCACATCGTGTAGTCCACCTCCGGGTACTGACTCGTCGTGTAGTCCACCTCTGGGTACCGTCCAATCCTCGAACACTCGGCCTCCGTCAGCACTGCCCGTCGTCTGCAACCAACACAACGAGGTGCGGGCATAGCCCGTGCAGGGGTGAGTATAACGACACTCAGTAGGGACCCCGAGACCCTCAAGGTCTCACTAAAACCAACAAGTATAACCACAAAGAAGATCTCAACAGATAACCTCTAGTTAGGTATATGCCCATACATATACCTAAGTTATCAAGTAACCCATCTCAATCATGAGGAAACACAAGGGTTGTGAAATCAACGGATAACCACTACCCAAGTATATGCCCATACATATACCTAAGTTATCAAGTGACCCATCTCAATCATGAGGTAAACACAAGGTCAAATGTCTCAGCTCAAACCAGGATTTTCATTATCGAAATCGTAACTGCTGAAGAGCTCCGTCTCTGGAGTGTACAGTGGTCCTGTCACGACTCTGTGGTACTGCTCACTAACCTAAGACTGCTGAAGTACTCCTCCTGTCGAGTACTGCGGGCCAGCCACCCAAACACAGTAGTGCTTCCCGCCAAGGTATGTCACCCAAACACAGTAGTGCACACCCCCCTAGTAGCCTACTGAGGTACTCTCCGGACGAGCACCACGGGTCTGCACTGTCACACAGGTAGTGCTCCGTCCGCCATGGGTCTGCACCTCATAAAGTAGTGCTCCGTCCACTGGGCTAGTCGACTCACTCCAAGTCGAGTCGGTCAAGCAGTCATCAGGTCTCAGCCAGCTACACAGTCTCCGTACTCCGCACGCTCGTCACTGGGAGGGTCTGCTCCACGAGCTACAGGTCGATACTCAAAGTATCTCAAAGTCCCATGAAGAAGTATCTCAAAGGACCGCCTCATCATAGGGGTCTCAACACAATAGACGGCGCGTCAATCGGACGCCCGGTCTGTGAGTTATTAGCCTTTTCGTCCCAGGGGCCCGGTTGGTTTCGTGAGCGAACAAAACCCGGCCATATCTCAACTGTACCCTGAACTCTCATAGGGTATACTCATAGGGACCGTTTCTCAGCGAGATCACCAACGCCGCGGACGGTTCGTCAAACGGACGTTCTTTCAGAAAGATATCAGCTTTTCCGTTCCAGGGGCCCGGTTAGATTTCGGTGCGATCCAACCTGGCCACTATCCATATGCATCCAATTCTCGGGCAGAGGATGCCAAAAGTTCTGTATCGTCAACAGGAACTCAACGCAACCGACGGCGCGTCAATCGAACGCCCGGTCTGAGAGTTATTGGCTTTTCTGTCTCACACCCACCCTGGGAAACTTCCCAGGAGGTCACCCATCCTGATCACTACTCTAGGCCAAGCATGCTTAACTATGGAGTTTTAACCACGTAGGCTCCCGAAAAGGAAGGTGTACATTGAGTATAGTATACCGAAACGACCGTCTCGATCCAAGGATCACGTTGCTGCTGACGGCGAGTCGTTTGAAGGCCCTTAGCCCAAGATACGGGCATTTGACCAAAAGTGGTCCGAAACTGGGGGTCTGGGCCCGGGCTGACCCGGCCCGACCCCCCCTGGGTCGGCCGAACCGGGTCGACCCGCCCCGGGCGGCGACCCGGCCCGACGACCCGACCCAGATCGGAAAACCCGGTCCGGCTCGGAAAACCCGGCCCGGCTCAGAAAACCCGTCCCGCCTCAGAAAACCCGGCCCGGCCGGTGGCGCGGTGGCGCGGTCCGGCGCGGCGGCGCGGACCTGCACGGCGGCACGGACCGGCACGGCGGCGCGGCCTGGGCGCTGTTCGGGTGCCACGCGCGGGGGGCAAAGCCCCCCCCCCCCTTTGAGAACCACGACCCCTTAATTGGGGTCGATTTTGAGACCCGGCCGGGGGAAATTAATTCCCCCGGTCTCCACTGCCCAGCCGGCCCACACTGGCCGGCCGGTTTCGCAAGCAAGGACCAGCGACGGCCGGTCCTACCATCGCCGACACCGGCGGCCCGATGCCGGCTGCCGGTCGTCTTGCGCCGCCGCGGCCCGGAACCGGCCGCGGCCCTTGTCGTCCGGCGCGGTGCGACGGCACCGCGTCCCTCCGTCGCGGCCCCGCTCCGGCCACGGCGCCTTTGTTTTTCTTTGAGGCGGCGCGACAGCGTCGCGCTCTTGAATTCTTTCCACAGCGTGGCGCGACGGCGCCGCACATATCCTCCTCATGAAACCATGTGGTGCGACGGCACCATGCTTTCTCATACCAACTATAAGAAACCAACACGAAAATAAGGAGGAGGGTCGGCCGTGTTTGTGCGGTCCGACCCCCTCGCGTTATTCGTTATCATTTGGTTTCAAACCACAAGTTCCAAATTCTATAACAAAAGGTTTTTAACCACGACGATCATCAAGTCAGAAATCTCAAACAAAAATAAATAATAACCCTCATCTTCACGAACAATTAAATAAATAAAAACCCTCAACATCAAACCGCTTGATCGGACGATCCACAGATCAACCCGGTATTGGTTGGTCCGCGCTCGTCGTTCTTTTCTCAAAAGATAAGAGAATTCCAAAATAAATTCCCCTACCTCGGCTTCAAGAACGGAGTTCTTCAACGACCTGCGGAAGACAAACGTCGCGGAGGTCGGGCGTCGTTCCGTCTAGGTTGGTGGGAGAAGAGCTCGGTGAAGTCGAGCCAAGACGTCACCCTCTATATACTTTGTAGGCGGCGATGCTTCCCTTCCTTACTCCGGTTGAAGATGGTCAGAGGTGTTGCTTCACGTTCTTCGGAAACGTGGAACGTTCTTCCTCAAGAGGTTGGTGATCTTCCAAGAGTTCTTCTCCTCTCCTTAGTTCTCCCCACAAGGTTTATGCCAACTCAAAAAGAAGAATATAATCTCTCTTTTTAATGTTGGAAAAATGAATTCAAAAGAATTCAAACACTCAAAATAATTAATTAAGTTGGTTTAATTAATTAATTGCAAAGTGTTGGCAAGAATTTCAAAAGATTGAAATTCAAATAAACCATACTTAACTCACCTCATTAATTAATAAAGTTGTCAAATATTAAAGAATGTGAGTTAATGGGGAGTTAGAATGTGAGGGGTTAAGAGGGTTAGGGAGTTTAAGGAATTTGAAAAGGTGGGGGGGGGGGTTCGTGTGGGCCCCACCCTTTCAAATATCCACACATGGGAAGTTGGATGGATGTGGGCCCACCACCAACTTCCCATGGGAGAAGTTAACCACTTAACATTGTTAAAATTTGATTTAACAATTTTATTCACTTTTTTAATTAAACCCCAAAAATTAACTTCTCCTCCCGCACAAACGCAACTACGGTAAAGGTTCTCTTAAGCGATTACCGGTGTTGCGAGTTCATCGGTGCAATCGGATTTCAATTCCGAGCACCGGTTCAAAAGATAGAAATTCCCGCTCGCTCGTTCACTGAACGTACCCGAGCCAAACTTCGAAAATTAATTCCGGGCACACCGGGCCTCGGAATCAGGCGCCGTCAGAAACTACGTTCTTGTAAAATTCAAAGAAAATTAAGTAAAAATTTTCTTTGAAATTTCCGGGTCCTTACATTACTCCCACCTCAGGGCTTTACATCCCCGTAAAGCTTCAACACAAACTAGGGTCACAAAAGTGGTACAGAGCACGCATATGAGCCTTCCGCTCCCATGTGCTTACCTGGAGGTTCCGTACTGCCAAAGAAAGTGCACCTGAGGAATCGATCGTCCTCGTAGGATCTGCTCCTGACGATCCTTGATCCCCACTAGAACCTCTATGGAAGACACCCCATCACCATCGTCCAGCTCCTCATGGTCGATGGTATGCGAAGGGTCGAGCACATATCTCCTCAGTTGAGATACGTGGAAGTCGTCGTGCACCTGGTGCAACTGAGGTGAATGGGTCAAGCGGTAAACCACCTCGCCTACCCAGCTGAGGACCTAAGAAGGTCCGCTGAACCCCGGAGATAACTTTCCGACTTGGCCACATCTCCGTAAACCTCGCTGAGGTGAGACCCGTATAAGGACGTGATCGTCATCCTCGAACTCCAGAGGTCTCCATTTTCTGTTAGAACTGGAACTCGAAAGGCTGCTGCCACGAGGGTATGGTTGACTGACTCAAGAGTGGTCGTTCGCACCGTCATGTGAAAGAGTTTATCCTGTGCTGCCTAGGGGTTTCCTTTTCGCGGACCAAGGAAAACCCATCCCGACGTTTGCCTAAAACCGTCAATTTGAGTATGAACAGTTATTGTCCATTCCATACTCAAACAAACGTCGTAAGGCCTCGACGCTGCCACCAAGAGATTCCAACCGAAACTCCCGCCTTGGGGGTCTGACCACACCATCGGTGTAAGTGTGATTATCGAGTCTCCTCCCAAGGTATCTCCAGACGTGAGGGTCAAGTCCATGGCTTACCGGAAACTCTAGGTCTGGAACAAGATTTGTGAAAGCGAGGAATGATTCATATCCACGTCTGTTACTATAGCAGCTAGTAGTGGACACAGACTGTCCCTTGAATCATTTCTAGATCCATTGGGTCACACTCCTTGACCGCATGCAGCCGTATTCTTCCATCGCCCTCCAGCTCCCTGAGCTTAGTGGGGATAACTAAGGCGGGTGGTTGTAACATGTTAAGATGTACAACACCTCATGCTGCTCTCCTAGCTCTGCCTCCATGTCTGCTGCTTCGCAGACTCCTCTCTATTTAAAGCTTCCTCTTCTTGAAACATTTAACACGCCTGAGTCTCTAAGACTGGAACCAGTTCCCTGTTTCTTACTGCACTGTGCAGTCTTCATCCGCTCCTGGATGAACTGCACCTCCTTTAGTCTCACAAGAGCTGCTATGATTTCTTCTTTGCCGATAAGAGAAATCTGGTCTCATCCCCTGGATGAACCACATTCGTTGCCTAATACAGTCAATCCTGACATGAATGATGCATTCATGCCTTGGATGATGTCGTAAGGCCTCGACGTAACTAAAAAGAGATCCAACTGTCACTCTCGCCTCCAAGGGTCGAGTCACACTGACGGCATCAGTGTGAGGTCACTGGGTCCCCTCCAGTAGAAATCTCAAAAGTGAGGGTCAAGTCAATAGTTTAACCGGGACCACTCAGTATCAACCAAACAAAAGGACAGGAAAGAAAACATCTCAAAGATAAGTGTCTTTTTATTATTGCATCTTATAGTACAAGACACGAATACAACAGCAAAATGGAACTAGAAGTACAAGGGACGTATCCACTAGTTCCTCTCCTGTCCACATGTTCCCAGAGCTCTACTGCCTTGTCCACTGCTCGGCTGTTGCTCAAGAACCAGCCACTGCTTCTGTCTCCTTGGCTCCTCTAACACCCGCCGATCAACCGTACGAGGAGTCAGACAGTCACGTGCCAGGTGACCCTTCCCGCTGCAGGAGTAACATTGTCTGTTTCTGGCACACCTGGCTCTGACCCCACCTCGGGTGCCCCGCACCACCGGTCCTAAAACCCGAGATCATCCAACTGCTAGTCTGGTCCTCCTGGTCCTCTGGATCATCTGTCTACTACCCACATATGACTCGGCTATTGATCGAAAAACACGCGGCAAAGGCAGAAGCTCTTGTACACGCTCGGGGTGTAGAGCTACTGGCACAAACTCCACCCTGAAGAAGGTCTTGAAGTCTTCCCATGCGAAGGTCATCTCATCACAAAACTAAAACAAGTGGCTCCACCACCTGCCTGCTGCTGCCTGAAGGAGGCTGGAAGCAAAGATCACCATGAAGTCTGCCGGCGTCCCCACTAGCCTGAAGACTCTCACCACAACCTCCAGCCAATCCTCAGCCGCTTGCGGGTCCATCTCTCCCCGGAACCTGGGTGGCCTCTGGCACTGGAACTCGTGCAGTGCGCTCAAGCGTCGTGCATTGCCTACTACTGGGGCTGGTGGCATCGGTGGCCCAACGTATGGTAGTACCGCTGGTGCCTCTGCTGGTGCCTCAACTGCAAGAGGGCCCTCCACCGAAGCCTCGTCGCTCGACAGGCTGTCAGCACGCACATCCCTCCGGGCTCTAGCTGGTCGTTTGTGAAAAGGCATCATGAAAGAAACATCGTGACACGGTCAAATGTTTATACCTGGTGAGCTGACCTGGTTTGAGCTGTTTTAAGGGAAAACCTTTGAAAACACACACGCAATCAGTGTTTTCATGCACAAAGTCAGAAATCAGTTGTCAGGGTCTTGGTGTATGGATACGTCGGCCGCCTGCACCAACACTGGACTCCCTGAACTGAAAACCACACTCGGTACCCTTAACACTATTGCTTCACAGAAAGAAAATCAGAGTTATAAGTTCAGCGGTAGAACCGAACTCCTTTGATACCAATTTGTCACGACCCGTCCTCGGGGCCCGTGCCGTGACTACCCCAAGCCCGCCTTCCATAGGCCAGGGGCTGGCGATTAGCACCAAAGGCGTAAATCCCAATAACTGGGAAGGCATTTCCTTTATAAAAGTAAACAAACATGATAGAGTATAAGCAGAAGTAAACACTAAGTACAAAGAGAAGTGAAAAAAGGGAAAATGGGCCAGAATAAAAACCCAAAATAAAGTACAACTAAAACTGAACAAAGTACAATAGAAAAAGACAACAGCTAGTGGGACGGAAGCGGCTCCTGGGTCGTCCTCCTCGGATCCTAACTGAAGGGTAGGTACATTTGGCGCAGCTCCTGGATCGTCCACCAGGGATCCTACCTGAAGGGTCGGTACAGATAGCCTCCTCCATGCTCTCGTCTGTCAACCTCCTCAGTGAGTCGTCACGTCGTGTAGTCCACCTCCGGGTACTGACTCGTCGTGTAGTCCACTTCCGGGTATCGTCCAGTCCTCGAACACTTAGCCTCCGTCAGCACTGCCCGTCGTCTGCAACCAACACAACGAGGTGCGGGCATAGCCCGTGCAGGGGTGAGTATAACGATACTCAGTAGGGACCCCGAGACCCTCAAGGTCTCACTAAAACCAACAAGGATAACCACAAAGAAGATCTCAACAGATAACCTCTACTTAGGTATATGCCCATACATATACCTAAGTTATCAAGTAACCCATCTCAATCATGAGGAAACACAAGAGTGGTGAAATCAACGGATAACCACTACCCAGGTATATGCCCATACATATACCTAAGTTATCAAGTGACCCATCTCAATCATGAGGTAAACACAAGGTCAAAAGTCTCAGCTCAAACCAGGATTTTCATTATCGAAACCGCAACTGCTGAAGAGCTCCGTCTCTGGAGTGTACAGTGGTCCTCTCATGACTCCGAGGTACTGATCACTAACCTAAGACTGCTGAAGTACTCCTCCTATCGAGTACTGTGGGCCAGCCACCCAAACACAGTAGTGCTTCCCACCGAGGTATGTCACCCAAACACAGTAGTGCACACACCCCTAGTAGCCTGCTGAGGTACTCTCCGGACGAGCACCGCGGGTCTGCACTGTCACACAGGTAGTGCTCCGTCCGCCATGGGTCTGCACCTCAGAAAGTAGTGCTCCGTCCACTAGGCTAGTCGACTCACTCCAAGTTGAGTCGGTCAAGCAGTCATCAGGTCTCAGCCAGCTACACAGTCTCCGTACTCCGCACGCTCGTCACTGGGAGGGTCCGCTCCACGAGCTACAGGTCAATAATCCAAGTATCTCAAAGTCCCACGAAGAAGTATCTCAAAGGACCGCCTCGTCATAGGGGTCTCAACACAATAGACGGCGCGTAAATCGGACGCCCGGTCTGTGAGTTATTAGCCTTTTCGTCCCAGGGGCCCGATTGGTTTTGTGAGCGAACCAAACCCGGCCGTATCTCAACTGTACCCTGAACTCTCATAGTGTATACTCATAGGGACCGTTTCTCAACGAGATCACCAATGCCGCTGACGGTTCGTCAAACAGACGTTCTGTCAGAAAGATATCAGCTTTTCCGTTTCAGGGGCCCGGTTGGATTTCGGTGCGATCCAACCCGGCCACTATCCATCTGCATCCAATTCTCGGGCGGAGGATTCCAAAAGTTCCGTATCGTCAACAGGAACTCAAAGCAACAGAAGGTGCGTCAATCGGACGCCCGGTCTGAGAGTTATTGGCTTTTCCGTCTCACACCCACCCTGGGAAACTTCCCAGGAGGTCACCCATCCTGATCACTACTCTAGGCCAAACACACTTAACTATGGAGTTTTAACCACGTAGGCTCCCGAAAAGGAAGGTGTACATTGAGTATAGTATACCGAAACGACCGTCTCGATCCAAGGATCGCGTTGCCGCTGACGGCGAGTCGTTTGAAGGCCCTTAGCCCAAGATATGGGCATTTGACCAAAAGTGGTCCGAAACTGGGGGTCTGGGCCCGGGCCGACCCGGGCCGACCCCCCCTGGGTCGGCCGAACAGGGTCAACCCGCCCCGGGCGGCGACCCGGCCCGACGACCCGGCCCGGCTTGGAAAACCCGGCCCGGCTCGGAAAACGCGGCCTGGCTCGGAAAACCCGGCCCGGATCGGAAAACCCGGCCCGACCGGCGGTGTGGGGGCGCGGTCCGGCGCGGTGGCGTGGTCCGGCACGGCGGCGCGGACCGGCACGGCGGTGCGGACCGGCACGGCGGCGCGGCCTGGGCGCCGTTCGGGTGCCGCGCGCAGGGGGCAAAGCCCCCCCCCCTTTGAGAACCGCGACCCCTTAATTGGGGCCGCTTTTGAGACCCGGCCGGGAGAAATTAATTCCCCCGGTCTCCACTGGCCGGCCGGCCCGCACTGGCCGGCCGTTTTCGCCAGCAAGGACCGGCGACGGCCGGTCCTACCTTCGCCGACACCGGCAGCCCGATGCCGGCTGCCGGTCATCTTGCTCCGCCGCGGCCCGGAACCGGCCGCGACCCTTGTCGTCCGGCGCGGTGCGACGACACCGCGTCCCTCCGTCGCGACCCCGCTCCGGCTGCGGCGCCTTTGTTTTTCTTTGACGCGGCGCGACGGTGTCGCGCTCTTGAATTCTTTCCACGGTGTGGCGCGACGGCGCCGCGCATATCCTCTGCATGAAACCGTGTGGTGTGACGACACCATGCTTTCTCGTACCAACTATAAGAAACCAACACGAAAATAAGGAGGAGGGTCGGCCGTGTTTGTGCGGTCCGACCCCCTCGCGTAATTCGTTATCATTTGGTTTCAAACCACAAGTTCCAAATTCTATAACAAAAGGTTTTTAACCACGATGATCATCAAGTCGGAAATCTCGAACAAAAATAAATAATAACCCTCATCTTCACGAACAATTAAATAAATAAAAACCCTCAACATCAAACCGCTTGATCGGACGATCCGCGGATCAACCCGGTATTGGTTGGTCCGCACTCGTCGTTCTTTTCTCAAAAGATAAGAGAATTCCAAAATAAATTCCCCTACCTCGGCTTCAAGAATGGAGTTCTTCAACGACCTGCGGAAGACAAGCGTCGCGGAGGTCGGGCGTCGTTCCGTCTAGGTTGGTGGGAGAAGAGCTCGGTGAAGTCGAGCCGAGACGTCACCCTCTGTATACTTTGTAAGCAGCGGTGCTTCCCTTCCTTACTCCGGTTGAAGATGGTCGGAGGTGTTGCTTCACGTTCTTCGGAAACGTGGAACGTTCTTCCTCGAGAGGTTGGTGATCTTCCAAGAGTTCTTCTCCTCTCCTTAGTTCTCCCCACAAGGTTTATGCCAACTCAAAAAGAAGAATATAATCTCTCTTTTTAATGTTGGAAAAATGAATTCAAAAGAATTCAAACACTCAAAATATTTAATTAAGTTGGTTTAATTAATTAATTGCAAAGTGTTGGCAAGAATTTCAAAAGATTGAAATTCAAATAAACCATACTTAACTCACCTCATTAATTAATCAAGTTGTCAAATATTAAAGAATGTGAGTTAATGGGGAGTTGGAATGTGAGGGGTTAAGAGGGTTAGGGAGTTTAAGGAATTTGAAAAGGTGGGGGGGGGGGGGGGGTTCGTGTGGGCCCCACCCTTTCAAATATCCATACATGGGAAGTTGTATGGATGTGGGCCCACCACCAACTTCCCATGGGAGAAGTTAACCACTTAACATTGTTAAAATTTGATTTAACAATTTTATTCACTTTTTTAATTAAACCCCAAAAATTAACTTCTCCTCCCGCACAAACGCAACTACGGTAAAGGTTCTCTTAAGTGATTACCGGTGTTGCGAGTTCATCGGTGCAATCAGATTTCAATTCCGAGCACCGGTTCAAAAGATAGAAATTCCCGCTCGCTCGTTCACTGAACGTACCCGAGCAAAACTTCAGAAATTAATTCCGGGCACACCGGGCCTCGGAATCAGGCGCCGTCAGAAACTGCGTTCTTGTATAATTCTAAAGAAAATTAAGAAAAAAAATTCTTTGAAATTTCCGGGTCTTTACATGAGGGGGATGTTCAAGGGTGTAGGGGGTGTCTAGGGGGGTGGGGGTGTCCAGGGGGTTGGGGGATGTCCATGGGTGGGGGGTGGGGGGGATTTCCAAGGGGGTGGGGGTGTCTAGGGGTGTTTGGGGGGGGGGGTGAGGGGGATATACAAGGTGGTAGGGGTGTCTAGGGGGTGGGGTGGGGGTGGGGGGGGATGGGGGGTCTAGGGGGTGAGGGGGATGTCCAAGAGGGTAGGAGGTGTCCAGGGGGTGGGGGGTGTTCAGAGGGTAAGGGGGATGCCCAAGGGGGTAGGGGGTGTCTAAGGGGGTGGGGGGTGGTGTCCAGAGGTGAGGGGGCTGTCCAAGGTGGTAGGGTTATCTAGGGGGTTGGGGGGTGGTGTCCATGGAGGTGAGGGTGCTGTCCAAGGGGGCAGGGGGTGTCCAGGGGGGGTGTATAGGGGGTGGGGGGGGGGTGTCCAAAGGGGTGGGGGGGGGGGGGGTGGGCTGTCCAAGGGGTTGGTGGTGTCCAGGGGGTGTCTAAGGGGGTGGTGGTGTCCAGGGGGTGTCCAAGGGGGTGGTGGTGTCTAGGGGGTGTCCAAGGGGTGGTGGTGTCTAGGGGGTGGGGGATGTCCAAGGGGGTAGGGGGTGTCCAGGGGGTGGTGTCTAGTGAATGTATACATATTTTAATATTTATACTGCATATTTCTTGTTTATAGAAGGGTGGATTTGGTATACAGTTACAACATGATGTATTCTTTGTGTACCTTATGAATAAAGTATCCAAGATGAATTTAAAACTGTTATATATAGCTATATTTTCTTTTTAAAATCATTTTGATGCATATCATTTTCAAATATGCATATATTTGTTTTATATTTCAAAAAAAATTTACATTAAAATTATGATATTTTTCATATAAATATAAAATTGGTTTATCTTTACAATACATATAATTTTGATATTTGTTATAGGTAATAATGAGTCAAAGTTGGATTACGACACATCAAATGAGTAATGAATATGAGGAAGGTGTTGATGATTTTTTGTAATTTGCTAAATGAAATGTTCCTAACAAAAACAATTTTTTTTTCTGTCCATGCCTGAAATGTTTGAATATGAAGAAGTTGAAAAGCAGATATATCAAAGATCATCTAATTTTTCATGGTTTTAATCTGAGTTACAACCCTTGGATTTGGCATGGGGAAACTGGATAGAATGTCAGATCTATTGATGATGATGATTTGAAAGATGGTAACTCTAATGGAATTTAAGAAATTATTCGTGATATTGCAATAGTTTAAATTGAGATTGAACCAATAGTTTCACGTCTATATGGTGATGCTGAAAAACTATTGTATCCTAGTTGTACAGATTTTACAGTTTTTTCGGAAGTGTTAAGATTGATTAACTTGAAGGAAAAACATGTATGGATGAAATTTTTTTTATAGAGCTGCTACAATTGTTGAAAGACATTCTTCCAAAAAACAATGATCTTCTTGATTCAAATTATAATGCCAAGAAAATATTATGCCCAATGGGATTGAGATATAAGAAAATAAATGCTTTTCCGAATGACTTTATGATATATAGGAAGGAATATAAAATTCTTTCAGAGTGTCCAAAATGCGGTATATCATAGTATAAGTTGAAAGAAAAATCAAAGGTTGACGTAGAGATTACAGAGATCCCTGCCAAGGTATTTTGGTATATTTTTATAATTCATCATTTGAAACATTTATTTTCTAATTAACATGACGCAAAAAGGTTAAGATGGCATGCTAATGAGCGAATATGTGATGGAAAAGTACACCATCCAACTGATTTTCCACAATGGAATAAAATTGTTGAGCAGTATCCTATATTTGGAAATGAAATTAGAAATCCAAGACTTGGGTTGTGCACAAATATAATGAATCCATACTGAGCCCTCAATATCACACATAGTTCATGGTCTGTTTTATTGGTAATTTACAACCACTCTCTTGAAGTTTGTATGAAGTGAAAATATATCATGTTGAGTATAATGATCTCTAGTCCAAAGGAACTTGAAAATGATATTGATGTCTTCTTGTCACCATTGATTTATGATTTGAAACTTTTATGAGAGGATGGTATTAGGGTGTATGATTCTTATAAAATGGAATATTCTCATTTGCATGCAGTGCTTATTTTCACTATAAATGACTTCCCAGAATATGAAAATTTGTCTGAATATAGTGTTAAGGGTCATAAATCATATCCAATTTGAGAACAATAGACTTCATATTGTCAATTGCATCATGGGAGGAAAATAGTATACATGGTTCATTGAAGGTTTTTGCCTATGGATCACTCGTATAGAAGACTAAAAAAGGAATTCAATGGCTCACAAGAATTTGATATTGCTACAAAACCTTTATCCCTTGATGTTTATTTTGATAGGGTGAAAAAACTTGATGTGACATTTGTAAAGACACATAAATCTAGTAATGATAGACATATTTGGAAGAAAAGGTCAATATTTTTTAAGCTACCATATTAGAGATATCATGAAGTGAAACATAATATTGATGTCATGCACGTAGAGAAGAATATATGTGATAGTTTTATTTGAACATTGTTAGATATTAAAGGAAAGACTAAATATGGTTTGAATGCAAGATTAGACTTACTATCAATGGGAATATGTTTAGAGTTATCTCCCACTCCTAATAGAAGAAGAACATTTCTTCCCCTGACTTTTTATACATTATCCAAGAGGGAGAAAATTAGGTTTTGTAAATGTCTTCATGATATCAAAAGTGCCTCAAGGTTATTCTTCAAATGTAATTTTTTTGTCTCTTTGAAAGATTTGAAGTTGATAGGTATAAAATATCATGATTTTCACGTCATGATGTAACAACTTCTACCAGTTTCATTGCATGGAATATTTCCCATCTGTTTTAGAAAGACTATAATGAAGTTGTGTTATTTTTTCAATTCAATTTGTAATAAGGTGATTGATGTGAATGCTTTGAACTTTTTGGAAAATAATGAATTTTTTATACTTTTTCAATTGGAAATGTATTTTCCTCCATCTTTTTTTGATATAATTGTGCATTTAATGGTTCATATGGTTCGATAAAAAAAGATTTGTGGACCTGTATATCTTTGTTGGATGTATCCTTTTAAAAGGTATATAAAAATATTGAAGGGGTATGCTAAGAGTCCATATCGAATTGAATCCTCCATTATTGAAAAGTATATTTATGAGGAGTTTGCAGAGTTTTGTATGAGCTACTTGGATGCGGCGGAGCACATAGGTTTGCCTCCAACTTTCCATAAACGAGTTAATAATGAGGGAAAGGGGATTCATGGCTTGAAAGTTAAATCATTATCAACTGAAAAGATAAGTAAGGTAGAATTATACATCTTGAATAACATAGCTGATGCTCAACCGTATATCATATTACATATTATTGAGTTGAAACAATTTCATCCAAAAAAGAAAGAAATCTGGATTTTGAATGATCACAACAAAACATTTTTTCCATGGTTTAAAAAGACCTTTCTTAGTAGATCCAATGTATAAGAGACATTAAGATGGTTAGTGGGTGGTACAAGTTTAAATGTGATAACATGGTCTAGGTAATAAATTAATGGGTATAAATTTTATATGAAAGATTAGGATAATAGAAGTGCAGTTCAAAATAGTGGTGTATTTGTGTTTGCAGAAGTAATGCATTTTTCATGTTCTAAAGACAAAAACCCAATTCCAGCATCAAGTGCATATTATGGAGTCATTGAAGAAATATGTTAGGTTGATTACTTTAAAATTATAGTTCATGTTTTTAACTGCAAATGGTTTATCGGTAATAACAGTGTCATACACGATGAATTTGGAATGAAAGTTGTTAATCTGAAGAGATTGGAAGACACAAAAAATTCTTTTATAATGGTAACACATTCAAAACAGATTTTCTATGTAGTTGATGAATCAGATATGCAGTGGTCTATTTTTTTACAAGGGAAAAACGAATATATTGGTGAGGATAAAATTGATGAAGATACTGATTTATGCGAGATCCCTAATTCGATGGAAATATTAGAAGAAAATAATGATGAGAATGTTAAAGAAATGGTTTGTTCCATAAGGAACAATCATGACGAAGGAATTTGGGAAAATAATCCATTTGTACATTCCTAATATTACAGGTAACATATGTTTGTTTCTTGTTTACATTTATTATTTTTATAAAATGTTAGACATTTTAATTTTTTTCTTTATTAAAATGCGTATTAAAACAAATAAGTATATTTTTTTGTTTATTTTAATTTTGTTTAGTTTAGTTTATCATGTTTACCATTACGTAACTTATATATATATTGATATTGTTGAATGACAATTATTTTAACATGTTTACCTTGTTTACCATGTTTACCATGTTTACCATAGTTTACTATAGTTTACCTTTATGTAACTTATATATTAATTGATTTTTTGAATGAAAATTACAATACCATGTGTACCATGTTTACCATATTTACCATTGTTTAACATACTTACCATATTTACCATGTTTACTATTATGTAACTTAGTTCAGTTTTCCATTTTTTGTTTACATTATTATTATAATATTTGAATTTGTATATTTGTGAACTAATGTTTTCTTTTCTAATTTAAATGATAATGACAAATAAATCAGTTGATTAACAACATGATTCTAGAGATGAGCATCATGATCATACCTTTAGGGAGGAATAGTAACATGCTCTTTTTGATGTTCCCCAATCTTCCTCTTGTGCTCCCATAATAAAAAATAAGAGTTCAAGAGTTGGTAAACATGGCTGCAAACGTTTACCAAAATTATCACTTGCCCGTAGCCAGGACTATAGGATACTCATTGAGTTTTATGAGAATGATATCCCTAGAGGTCTAAATGAATTTTTTTAAGAGTTTTGTATCAACTTAGGGTAAATGAAAAGTAAGAATTTTTTATGATGATTGGAGAAGTGTGGACAGAGACATAATATCTCAGTAGTGGGGGTTGATTTTGGTAAGATCATTTTCTATTGTTTGACTAATATTTAAATTTTTATAGTATAATATGTTTTAACTCTTCTTTATCAGATGACATTTGACATTTTTGACACTAGAGGAGTCTGAAAGAAATGTTTATTGATGACTGCTAGGAGATGGAGGTATTTCAAATCAACCCTCACATTTGATTTCATTTTTGGTCATAGGAATAATGACAATCCATTTCATATATATCCTTTCATAGATGAAGACACATGGAGTCAATTTGTTGAAAGTAGAAGAAAATATTTATTTTTAGTAAGGGAAATGTAATATTTTATAAAATTTCTTATATAAATGATCTTATTAATGTTTTTTAATGATTTATTATTCTTAATTTACAAAAAACATGGTCGTCTCATAAATAGATCCAATCTATAAATTTATACCCTCATAGTTTATCTCGAAAAGGGTATACATTATTGGAAGAACAAATGATGGTGGAAAAATTACAAAAACTAAGAGCTGAGTCTTCAAGATCTGGAGGGGTTTCCCCTTTACCCCCTCCATCTAGACCTGAAAAATGGAAGAGAGATCAAATGAACAAAAGGGGGAAATATCTTTCAGAAGAATCGAGAATCATATTTGAGAGGATTGTAAGATATTTATTTTATTTATTTAAGTTAATTATATTCTTTATATAATTTGAATCATTACAGAAATTTTCAATTAATTAATACAGGATTGTCTTGAGGAGAAGAGCTCATAGGGGGTATTTACAGCTACTTGGAGGAAATATTTTTTATCGACAACATTGGGAAAGCCCGAACACCCTGGTCATGTACGAGGATATCTGATAGGTGTATCAGTAAGAAAAGTGTTGACACGTTATTCAACTACTTCCATTGAGGGTGTTTATAAAAAAATAGAATCCTTGGAGGATAAAGTTCATAATATTAATGTGACAATGGAGGAAAATATTAGAGCGTCAGTACAGTATATATTTGCAGACATGCAAAGACAATTTCAGACTGCAGCTCCCACTCCTCCACCTCCCCTAGTAGCTCTCACTCCCCCACATTAGACTGAGGACCCCATTTTTATCCTACTCCTCTGCCACAAATTCCTATTTATTTTACATTGTATTTTGATGATCCTTACCATAATATAGTAGCATATGGGTAGGTATATTGTATAGAAGATACAGTTCAACATCAATAGTTAGAGGCAGAGCATCATAGGGTTACTATACAAGATATTATAGATAGACCAGCTCGAGTACCATTACCTAAAGATGAGGTGAATACAGTTAGATATAGTATCAACCACTTTTTAGTTTGGCCATTCAGCCTTCTGTGACTTATTACTATAAAGGTATGTATGTTATATATTTTATTTTATTTTTTTATTAATGTTATTTTAACATTTGAAAACTAATATATTTTTCTATATATTTTTATAGGAATACTTCAAAGGTAAATAAATACTGTATAGACAACAACAAAGAAAAATGGCTATGAAATCAGATACAGATTCCAGTAGTCTTGATAGATTGTTAAGATATTCAAATTTGTTGGTGGATCATTATGAGTTTCCAATGGAAGATCATGTTTATGGATGTTCAATAAATGTGGGGATTGTGAAAAATTATATCATGTAGCTTGTTATTGGAAATAAGTTGGGCATCAATATGGTACAAATTTTTTCCATGTAAGTCTTAACACCTTTCCCTGCATTATATTTATTAAAAATGTATACTTATGTCTGTTTTGTATTAGGTATCTTTATAACATGTGTGAGAAGAATGAGTAGACAGATGTATATGGATTATAGACCCACATCTAATTTCCCCTGAAGCACATGCATTAGATGAGGAATAAATAACACTTTATATTTCTGAAAGATTTGAATAGAATATAATCACGCAATGTTGGATGACGCCTTTTTGTGAGAGGTATGAAACATATATCTAGAAAAGTGTTCATTTTCTTTTAACATAAAAAACCACTAACCTTAAATTTTCTTTTATATCAGTAATCATTGGATGTTAGGGGTTTTTTGTCTAAGGAAGAGAACACTTTATTGGATAAGCTCTGTCCATGGCGATGTGCAAGAAAGTTTTTAGAATATTTTGGAAAAGTAAGTTTCAATTTCTTAATAGTTGTTTATATTATAATTAATTTTAAATTTATTCCGTTTGTATTATTTTCTAATAGGGGGTGGGTATACTTTTGAAAAAACACAAAGAAAAAGAGTGACAAGATAAAATATGTAGAAGTAAAGGTAAATATTAATTTATAATTTGTAATTTTTGATTTATTACATAAAAATGATATTTTTAATTGAAACTCATTTAAATATAATTTTCATGAACAACAAGGCATCATCGAATGTGGATATTATATGTTAAGATTTATGTATGAAATAATTACAATTGGAACAATTGTGAAGTTTGACTGGTGATATTTACTTATAAACTTTGCCATAATATTTCATTTGATTTATTCATTATACATGTTAAATACTATAATTTTAATTTGTACCTATTTGATGACCCTCAACCCTATAGTGCTCAAGAGGCCAGACACTTTCAAGTGGAATGGTCAAATTTTTTTCAGGTTTGATTGGATTTTAGTTTGTTTGTACTGTAAAATGTAATTTTGAATACTGTAATTATAATTTTGTATTTGGTAGTTGTTTTGGTTGGATGTATGTTTTTTTAATTTTCATTGTAAGTTTTTAATGTTATATATATGAATGTTTAATTTTTCTCTGGTTATTATTGTTTTTTTTCTAGTTCTGATGTTTTCATGGTATGGATTCTGGTCTAATTTTGGTCTGCTTTTGGTCTGGTTTCCGTTTGTTTCATACTTTTGGCAGAGCGTAGTGATGGTTTCATGGGGGTGGGGGGGTGGGGGTGTCTTGGGGGTGGGGGGCTGTTTGGGGGGGGGAGGGAGGTCTAGGGTGTGGGGGTGTTTGGGGGGGGGGGTGCTGTCCATTGGGGGGGGGGTTGTTCAGGGGGGAGGGAGGTCCAGGGGGGTGGGGGTGTCCTAGGGGGTGGGAGGATATCTAGGTTGGTGGTGGTGGGGGGGATGTCTGAGGGTTTACAGGGGGTGGGAGGGTGTCCAGAGGGTGGGGGGTGTACAGGGGGTGGGGGGTTGTCTAGTGGGGTGGGTGGGTGGGTGGGGGGGCTATCTAGGGGGGAGGTCTGAGGGGGGGGGGTGTGTCTAGTAGGGTGGGGTGGTATCTAGGGGGTGGGGGGGGGGGGGAATCCAAGGGGGGTGGGAGGAAGGTCCAGGGGGTAGGGGGTGTCTAGGGGGTGGGAGGCTGTCTAGTGGGTGGAGGGGCTGTCCAGGGGTGTCCAGGGGGGTGGGGTGGTGTCTAGGGGGTGGGGGGTGTCCAGGGGGTGGGGAGTGTCCAGGGGGTGGGAGATAGGTCCAATGGGTGGGTGGTGGTGGTGGTGGTGGTGGTGGTGGGGGGGGGGGGGGTTCTAGGGGGTGGGAGGCAGTCTTGGGGGGTGGAGGGGCTGTCCATGGGTGTCCGGGGGGGGGGGGGGGGGGGCTATCCAGTGGGGTGGGGTGGTGTCCAGGGGGTGGGGGTGTTTAGGGGGTGGGGCTGTATAGTGGGGTGGGGTGGTGTTTAGGGGTGGAGGGTTATCCAGGGGGTTTGAGGGAGGTCTAGGGAGGTGGGGTGTCCAGAGGGTGGGAGGCTGTCCAGGGGGTGGAGGGGTTGTCTGGGGGTGTCTAGGGGGGTAGGGATGTCCAGTGGGGTGGGGTGGGGTCTGGGGGAGCTATCCGGGGGTGTCCAGGGGGTGGGGCTGTCCAGTGGGGTGGGGTGGTGTCTAGGGGTGGGGGGCTGTCCATGGGGAGTGGGAGGGAGGTCCAGGTGGGTGGGGGGGGGGGGGTGTCCAGGGGGGCGAGAGGCTATCCAGCGGGTGGAGGGGATATCCGGGGGTGTCCAGGGGGTGGGGATGTCCAGTGGGGTGGGGTGGTGTCTAGGGGTTGGGGGGCTGTCTAGGGGGGTGGGAGGGAGGTCTAGGGGGTGGGGGTGGGGGGGGGGGGGTTTCCAAGGGGTGGGAGGCTATCTAGGGGGTGGAGGGGCTGTCTAGTTTTGGTCAGGTTTTAGTCTGTTTTCTGCTTGTTTCAGGTATTATTTAGCAGATCATAGTAGTGGTTGAATGATTTTATTAAAAAAAACTGGTTTTTACGTCAGTTATTTTTTAACTGAAGTAATAAGTGCATGAGAATGGTTTTTAAGTTGTTTTTTTAATAACTGACATAGTATATATGTTTTCATGTCGGTTATTGTTTAATAGACTTGAAAAAACACTTCACAGACTTGTTTATAATGTGGGTTATGAAAATAAACGATGTTATAAACCTGTTTTTCATGTCGATTCCTAAAAAACCGATGTGTAAGATGCTTCAGAGTTGTGATTTAGTACATTAGTTATTAAATAACTGACATCATAAACACTATATCACGTTGGTTATTTAAAAACTGTTGTAATAAATCATAACTAAAAAGCATTTTTCACCTCTATTTTTTAACAACCAACATGGAAAACACTTCAGATTTATGTTTTTTAAGTATTTTTTAAAATAACCGACGTAAAAAACAATATTTATAACGTCTCTTCTAATAACTTCAGCCAAAAACCAACATAAAAAATAAAAAATAACTGATGTAAAAAACGTTTTTTTGTATGCCCCAATGTAGGTAGTACATCTATATCTGACCAAAATGTAATGTGAACTATTTCAACAATTTTGGTGGTCCAGCATGAAAAATGAGATAAATGGGTTTGTGACATGACGATTTACCTATCAGCAGGTGAAGGTGGAGAATCAATGACCTAGAGGTTTATTACATCCATTTCACATTCTATAATGGAAGTGGGATGATGTGACCAAGGATTTTTTGGTGTATCTGTCGAGTAAGCCTCAAAAGAATGATTCTATTTCAATTATTTTGGACTAACTGATGAATATACAACATTTTTTACCTATATGGGAGACTTTATCAATGGAACATGTAGGGGACTTGTATGTTTGAGAGATATTACACTTGTTCCCTTACTATAGAGTCATGGTATGTTGAACCTGTTGATTTTTTTTGAAATGTATCATATGATAATGATATAGAGAAGGCGTGTGTTCCAGATGCTGTCCCAAATTCTTTAGGAAGGGATCCCAATGGATCATTAGGTGTCTGTGTGTTAGAGTGAACATCAACTTGGAGTTTAATGGGATTATTGAAATGATTCTTACTTGGAATTTCTATCATTTAAATAGGTAAAAATAACTTCATAACATATATTTTAAAACTTTTATGTAGAAAAATAATTTAGAAAAGATAAAAAATGAAAAGTACTAACAAACATAATATAAATAGGTTTGATAATGAATGAATTCACATACAAAAAATAAAACATTTACCTTTTAAAAATTAAATAATCCATGTATAAAAATAAATAAAAATATGATAACAGATCCATAATACTAGAATGGAATAACATATAACATAGGGTTTTGATAATTTAAAGGATGACTACACATACAATAATTTTTCACTTCAATCATATCATTATTCTCCTCCAACATTACTCCATCTACTTCATCCACCTTTGAGAGACTAATATTTTCAATATCATGATTGAAAAATTAGTCAGTTTCCTATTGTTTATGAGATTCAATGTTAGATGTTAAATACACCACTACATTACCTATATCATATAATTCTCCTTGTTTTATGTGAAAAACTGTACTACACCCTTCATTCATGATATTTTCTAAATAATATACTATTTTATCTGATTATGAGATGATATACAAATATTGAATTTCAGAGTCACCAACATCCATCATGAAAGAGATGTTCACATAATTAAAATGAAAGGAATCTATTTTAATACCCATGATAATATCAACTCACTTTCTTTTGAATAAAACAACTGAAAGATGACCATTTTAGATTATTTTAATAATATCATTCATCTTTCTATAGTATCCCAATTCATTAACTGTAAATTACAACTATTATGTGTTTCTAAAACCTATTTTTGATCGACTAAATGAAATTTAAATCCATTGAGATTCTAATCACCTAAAATTACAGAATTTTTTGATGATCTCAAGATAGAAACTTAAAATATTCTTAAAACATAGTTCAATTTCACTATTCAGTAGAACATATATATACTCCTATAAAAATTTCATTTCCCTTAGTGTGATATTTGAGATCCTCCCAACTAATCGACTAATAGTAAGAAATATTTTTGATTTCTCATGTAGTTGATATTGAGATGATATGTTGTCAAAACATCCATCTTGATTGAATATTTACTAAATATCATCAAAGTAACTATAAAAAAAGTAATACACTTCTCTGTTAAATAGACTTTAGAAAGAGTGCCTTCTGGATGACATTTATTTTTCACATACAATTTCAAATGACCAAGGTATCTATGAAATAAAATAAACAAAACTTAATTACATATTTAATTAATTTATAAGAATTATTTTATTGAGAAAAAATATATATAAATCAATTACCTCTCAATTGGATACATCCATCAATAATGTATGGGACCTCCTAATTTAATTTCCTCGACCAAATGCATAGTTAGAACATAAAAGTAAAAAATGATGGAGGAAATATCATCTCAATTTTACAAAGTTTCTATAAAAATATATCTTAAAGGTTTTCAATCTCATATGGTTATATAGTCTTCTCACATAGTTGACTAAAGAATGTGAAAAATTAGAGTACAAATATAGTAATGTATTAAGGTAACAATTTACCCAATTACATTGTTTGTAATTACTATAACAAAATATGTGATTCCTAAATTTTAAATCCATGTATTACATAATTATTTACATTTATGCACCTAGATATGGTACTTGAATACCCATCAGATACTTTCAAATGATTTAAAATTCAATGTAATGTATCTTTTTCCAAATTTTTCATTGAAAAAAATTGGATCAACCTTTTCAATATCATTTGTCCATAGATTATACATTATGTGAATTGTTTATAAGTACTTTCAAGCATTGATATGGTCCATATATCTTCCATTCTCATTAAGAAATTTTATGATTTTTTTGTAAAAATTCTTCTCAATATGCGTAATAGAAATATTATGCCAAAAAAAAGTTAAATTCCCAATATGGATGTTTGAATTAATTTATTTCTTATTCCATTTTTGATTTCCAATTTCAATTAATGATTCAATTTTAAATCATTTACCACTATCATTAAAATGATGAACCATCCCAAAAATTGATTGAACATTTAATAGTTGTTCCAATATTTCATAACCTTTCAACAACAGTTGAGGTAGTCTACAATCAATAGACCCATTGAATTTTGACTTGTTAAACCGAAATATATGTGATGTATCAATAAATATATGATGACATAAGAAACACTATTTTTTATTTTAAGGAAGTTTTTTAGTCTCAAAATCAATGTTATGAATAGGATAATTGAAACTCATATAAGAGTTCAAACTAGATAAGTTACAATGTTTAGGGAAGTCAATAACGGTCCACATCAGACTAGTGTGCATTTTGAACATTTTTATAGATGTTTCATTATATGTCACAACATTATTGCTCCAAAAATCCTATAATTTTTAGATTAGGGTTTGTAATTATACATAAATATTTTTTTCAGGCATTTTTTCATGAATAATCATCGAAATGATAAAATTAATTTGACGCATTCACATACATGGTGGTTGATTATAAGGGATTAGAACAAATAAACAAATGTTATAAATGTTAAATAAATTACCAAATGGGTTTAATCCATAAGAAGAAAATCCCAATCGCATATTCTTTGGATCAGATGATAATTATGGATGTAATGAATAAAATGTATTCCATGATTTTGAATCTCTTGGATTTCACATTAACCCACCACTGTTATTATCTACATAATGCCAATTAATTTGCAGTGTGGTTTTTGATGACATGAAAAATCATTGAAATAGATGTTTTAAAAGGATATCATGAAAAATCTTGGTAGGTGTGTTATTTTTATTCTTCTTCATAGTAGCATGTTGATACATACTTCCAACATCACCCATTGACTTCCATATATATGATAAACATTTTTTCAATATTATATACATAGTTCTCTCCCCTATAAAGCATACAATCCTTGGGAAAAGCATGTTTTTTTGTATTATTAATACCAATCATGTTAATTTTTTTCCCATACCATAAAACACATCGAGATCTTATCTTGAAGAAATGTGTTGCACAATAATTCCAATATGATGTATATTGACTTATTTGTAATTCTATATAGTCATTTGATATGGTAAAAGTTTTGAATATTTTATATATCCACCACACAAATCTTTACTTCCATAATCAACTAAATAATGAAACCCATTTGTCTACTTAACTAATTTCTCTCTTACATTATTCTTTGTATAATCAATAGTAGGATCCAATGATATGTTACGATCTTGATCTCATTTTCCTATAGTCCAAAAAAACATCAATATTCAGTTACTATTTGTATCACCTTTAACTAGTTGTTTTAATATGTTTTTATGTTAATGTTAATAAGATTAAATTCCTAAAGAATTTTTTATAAGGTTTTTAATTTCATTTTCCATTTTTGATGATATTGGGAGCTCATTATATTGATTGGCATTAGTGTTTGTACTTTCTGTAATGTTTGATTATCCATGCCAAATCCAACACAAATATTGAGTATATAATTACTTCAATATCAAGTACTTGTATAATTCACGTATCGTCAACCATATTATAAATTTACATTTAGATAACAAAGATCTTATTATCCCATTAAGGAATCTATTGGAAATTGAAAAATCTAAAAAGTCCTACAAACCCTTAGAACACTAAGGTCTGTTCCTCAGTAATGCAATCCAACTTTTACCCATATATCACAAAGTTCCTAAAATTCATTAAATAAAATTAAAACATATAAGAAATATTATTTCATTTTTAAAAAACTAATTTATTTGAAATCAATAATATAAAAATTCTTTATGTATATTAATTTTCTTACCTTTTTGAAAAATATTATTTTTCTTAGATTTTAATTCGAATTTATATAACTAATCACAAGATTACAACTTGTTTATAAGTATGTTTAATGATTTGAAAATGTAAAATTTATGTGATAGTATGATGTTAAAAAAATTAACAAATCATTCAATAACCTTATAACGCACACTCAAGTAAAATTATAAAATCGAAAGAGTTTTTTATAAAACTAACCTTCAATTTTTATACATTGTTATATAATATAAAAAATTTCTAGAATAGCCCTCATTATAGTTTTTAACTAAGGAATTAAAATTAAAGAATAAATAAACACAAAATACATTAAATGTAAAAAATATTAAATTGAAATGAATAGATTATGAAAAATAACCCCTGAAAGGTGACAAAAAAGGGCTGATGAAGTGGTGTGATAGTAGGGGATGCAATTTTCAGAGGGGGAAAATGAATCAAAGGAGACCAATAGGTTGAGGGATAGGTCCAAGTGTATTGGAGGTGAGGTTTTGATAGTGAGGGATTAAGGTGTCTCCCAATATTGACTTATGGTTATGCATAAAAACAAACCCAAAAAAATCTATAGAAATAGGGCATGTTAGAATACAATTATAAGGGATAACTATCCATTAAAATAAACGAATAAGGGGTGAAATTGTACTTTTGGACTCACCTTATGGACTTGATCACACCCAATGGTGGAAAAAATGGACCATGGATGAGGGAGATCCACCATGGATTTCATTGATGGATTAGAGGGTGTTGGAGAGGTGGTACTAGACAAATTGGGGATAAAATATCTAGAAAGGGGATTAGTGTCTCAGTGGGAACTAGGAAGGGGAAAGGGGAGTAGTTATGAGGGCTCTTGGTGGGGATTCAGTGGATTGGGGAGTGGTGAGGGGAGGGGTGTAGACATCTTAGGGAGGGATCTATGAGGGATTGGGGGGCAGTAGAGATAATCATGGTGGGGGGGGGGGAGCGACAGTGATGGGGGAATGTGAGTGGTGCCCCGATCAACTCCTAAGCTCCTCATAAACCTTTAAGACTTCCCAAAACCCATATATCACTTTTTTCATATACAAAAGGATGTCTTTAAGGGTTACAACCCTCATAATTTGAATTTCAAATCCAGTTGAAAATATGACCCCTCCACTAATCAAAATTTTGAATTATCCTATAAATATGGACACCCATACAGATGTATGGTTCTACAATTCCCATTTAAATATGACTCAATTCTTTACTAACTATAGACATCTTCACAAATAATAATCAAAATTAATGATGTAAACAGTGCTTCAATTTATCACAACACTTATCATGTATTATTATGAAGTATAAATATTCAATCACTTCATTTCATTGGGTTATTCTATAAATTTATCATTTTAAAAACTACAAAACCCCAATATTTTATGGTATGTATATGTTTTGAAAAATTTAATCTTTTTGATAAATTATGTTTTACATAACACCAAGCTTAAGAGAACTCCAAAATATTGTTATTTTAACACAACAATAATAACCTAGAAATTAAATTTCTAGGAATGAATATTATTAACCACATTATGAAATATATAATTATATAACACATTGTTAATATATTAATTTATTCTTAGGAAATAAACACATAATTTTCAGTGAAGTCATTTTGTTCTTAAAATATATGTTTTCTTCAAAAAGTGATTTTTATTCCTTTTGATGAGACACTAAATACAATTTATTTTAAAAACATATAGAAAATGAATTTGATAAAATGGAGAGGATTTTTGGATTAAAAATGAAAAAATTATCCTATTATAAATTTTTTAGAATCTACTAAAAATATTAATTTTTCTATGAAGAGTGAAAAATAATGATTTTTGTAAATCCGTAATTTCTATTCAGTATATTAATAAGTTTAAAAGTCCCATTATTTTTCAAATATTTTTTCAAGTAACATATTAATTGTTTATTTATATTTCATACACATAAATTATTTTGAATCAATTGTATATTTTAGTTTATAATAAGTTTATGTTTGGGTTTAAAAATAATATTTTTCTTGTAACTATTTTAATGTACATAATGGTTTTACTTTTTAATTAATTAATATAATCCCCAATGAGTAAATTATTAAATTAAATATATATATTATATATCATTAAATATTAATTTATATTCATAAAATCATAATTTTTAGTCATAGAGTTAGAATAAAATCATATTTTTCTTGAAAAATGCACTTCTTGAAAACCACCTATTTAATTACATATGTTGGTTTTGTTTTAAATAAATTTTTTATAATTATGAGAATATAATTTAGTAAAATTTATTCCATATTTGGAATCATAATTCCCAATTCATTTTTTAAAGTTTATTTTTATTTTTAGGCATAAAAAGTTTGTTTATTGTAAAAAAACATTTACAACACTATAGGTAAAATAATGAAATGGGTTAATGTGAAAAGGTAAAATATTAGAATACCTAAAAACTAAAACATTAAATGGGTGTTTTATGTGTTAATATACAGTAAATATTAGATAAAATATTTATTAAAATAAATATTCATTGGAATTACTTTCACCAAAATGTGGATGACTTTTAATATAAAATAATCATTATTTAATTACTTTAAACAACCCCTCCTCAAGTATAAATACCACGCCTCACCACTAAATATCTCTACATAAACCATGAAGCCCAAAAAGTATCTTTGAAACCATATATTACCCACTCTCCACATTTAAAAGTTCTTATTTTCACCCATATACCAATTCTATGTTATTTAAGTGGTCCTTCATAGTGGTGATATTCAAGAGGTAAATTTCTCAAACAACCTCTGTTAATTTATTTTCATTTTCTACCTTATAAACTCCATTATAAATAATTGAATAAAAAAACCAGTATCATGAATTGAAATTAACTTTATATTGATAATATAATATATCATATACATCCCATTTATTATTTCCTTTTATTCAAAGAAACGAAACCATTTTCAAAATTATGGCTGTTAAATATCTCCATGGATAATGATTTTTCATTTTTCAATACCGTCTTTATGGATGGTTATAAAACTATTATTATGGTTAAATTAGATCCTAATTGTTATATTATAATTTATTTTATATTATAGAACTAATATATATATATGTTATTGAATAAAATGAAACTATTTCATGATGGTCGGAGAAACCCCCAAATTAAACAAAACATTCATCAATAACATTTTCTCAAATGAATCATCTTCATGTAAGAAAGAAAAATTATATATGGAAACATTTAATTTTTTTGAATTTCATTATTACCATTTTATTAAAATTATTTAGTCTTATTTTCATTTGAAAATAAAATCCACACTTATACACATATAAATTGATCATGAAACCATGAAACAAATGCATATGAAACAATGAAAATAATGAAATAATATTAATGAATGGTTGGAAAGATGTAATAAACGTATCATATAATGTATTATATATATTAATATGGTATTTAATTAATTAATAACATTAGTTAAACCATTATACATGAGGTTAATGTATAAAAAACTAAAGGGAAGCATTGTGTAACTGTTTCTCATCTCAATTTTACTTCTATGAGATATATGCCTTATTTTAACTTATTTTTTTCTGTTTTGTGTATATATACTTCCATTTTATTTACAATATATTTAATCTCATTATATTAATGGTATTTTATGTTTAATTTTATAATTATTACTTTTATAGGGAATACGATTTGACTGATTACAAAGTGGAAAAGGAATTCGTAACCTAAATTCTATTCTTGGGGTTAAACTTCTATATACTTGTTTATGTCAGACTAAAAATGATTACGAAATGAATTTTGAATATATAATTTTGAATTTCCACTTATATTATGTGGATTTATAGCAGACATCCATGTTTTATTCATATAAATATTGCTCAATTCAATGACAAGATAATTATAAGCGACTTCCTTTTAAAATTTATCTTTTTAAAATTTCCCTTAAAACTAAAATTTTCATCTATGTCCATGTTTTCTAAAAATTATTCCAATTTATTTTACTATTATTTTATTATTTTATTAATTTCATTTTTTATCATGTTTGAATTTTTTAAAAATGGTTTGAATGGATTCTTTTTTTCTAAATGATTATCTTTTTTACTTTTCTGAAAAAATACAGAAGGATAGTTTTTAACTTATATGGAATGAAAAACATTCCATATCATCATTTAAATTTAATAAATTTATTCCTCCTATACATTATTACATGTTAATATTCAAAGAAAATGATTTTCTTTATAATTGTGAGGCTTTTTAATATGAAATGATTTTAAAATGGAAATTCTTTTTTTGAATTATTTCAAGTGATATTTCAAAATTATTTTTCATATAATATAACATTATTTGATATCAAATATTTTTTATTAGGGATATTATTCAAGGATACTATCATTATTATTTTTATGGTTGTTTTATGTTCACGATTTCATGATTTTTATGAGTCTTATTTCATTTCCATTAGTCATGTTCTGATAAAATGTGTATGAAACAAATATATTTACATGGGTTATGATTTGATGAATGATTTGTGTTATTATGGAATACATATGTATAATTTTTATTGTGTGACAGTTGGGACCTATATCTCCATCCTATTCATTCGATAATAATGAATATCACATGAATTAACTATGTTATTTTTGAACTGGATTTCATGTTTTACAATTTCTTTCCTAGATCTAGATTTCAAGTGAATAATTTTATGCATTAACATGGATTTCATGTACATATGATTATACATTGACTTGAATTCCATGTTTGTAAGATTTTTAGTGAACCTGGTTTCTTGTCTATAAGATTATTCAAGGGCCTAGTTTTGTGTCCTTAACATAATGAGTGAAACTTTTCTATTTATACATGTTCACAATGTTATAAGTTCATGTGCATGCCACAATTTCACGATTCATGCCAAAATTATACACTTTTGGATTATGTTGTTTGATTCTATTATGAATAATGTCTTATGAACTTATATGATTTATTCCATGACTCAAAATTATGATCTTTGATATATAGGGTATAATATTTAAATGTTATGTATATTTTCTTATCCCCCTTTTCTTATGTTATGATTTATATCTTCCTTGTTTACCCTTACCGAGCATCTATACTCACTCTTATCATATGTTTATTTTCCCCAAGATTTGAAAGAAGGTATTAAGTATGACATGTAAAAATGGGTTCTAGTTATAAAGCAATAAGTAAGACACATTAAAGATAAAAAATCCATGCTAAATCAGTCTAGAAACAAAAACTTCATCTTCATCTTCATTGATAGTAAATAATAATGGAACGAACTCAACACTTATATGAATATTGGATTTATCTCTCATATATACACTCAAAAAACACAAAATGTATCTTCCAAATTCACTAAAATGGTTGTCAATACTGATGTGTCTTTTGATATTATCACGAAAGACTATGAAGATCTAGGGTATGCTAGTGAAATCATGTTTGCTACTGGTTTCATGCCTCAAACAAAGCCACATATGAAGGGCTTGTTCTCTGCAGTTAGGGATGAAATGTTTTGTGACCTTAGGGGAAAATCTAGGATATTTATTATTTATGGAAGGTGATTGATGGTATTCATTGATTAAATATGGATTCTTGAATATGGAAATTACTTTATCTAGGTTCCAAATCTCTCACTTGAAAGATGTTTTACAAAGCATGGATTGAGGTGTTCTGAAACGAAAGAAAAGAGAGAAATCATTTAGGGTCTTGTTCTAGTTGTGAAAACCATTTTCTTCATCCAGGAGATTTTAGGAATCTTGACACTGTATATTTTCCTACTTTTTATCACATGTTATATTTTATGGGTTTTTCTATGAATGGATATTTACCTCATCCTCATGAAGCATCAGGGAGTGATCATTATGGGGACCATTACTTTGTCGCTTGGGATGAAAATATACTCTCCCTCAAGTAAGAAAAGTGAGATACCTATGGAATACAATGATGTTAAATCTATTCACTTGCATCACCAAGTTATCCATATGGTAATTATCCACTTACAATTTAGCTTCTAAAAATGTTTCAATGTGAAGAGTAGGTCATCTTCTTGCCTCTATTATACTATAGGACAAAATATATTTCTTCACCAAGAGCATGGTGAATGAGCCCCTTATCACTATCTGTAAGGACTATTTATTCGACGACAACTTCAATGAGAATAGATACATTGAAGATGTGTGTCTCCATATAACTGAGATGGCTTCTATCATAGTATATTTCACCAAAAATGGAAAAATAATTATAATTTCTTACCAAATTAATCCAAATAAGTGTCTATAAATTTTGAGAAAGGAATAATTCCAGTCCTACTGGTCAACCAATATCCTCAGAAATCATTAGCAATACGTCCATGGGATGTAGAATGAGGATGGGGAAGCATCATCCCATGACCAATACCTAAACCTGACTGTAGACATCCATTATGATCAAGATCTTGAGGTCCCATGGGATTGTGGCTATATTGAGGATGCTTGGGGCCACAATTCCTGTTATGATGGGAAGACGAGGGTTCTATTGGTGCAGTACAAGGTGGGTATGGGGTATGCGGTAGTGATGGGTCACATATAGTTGCTTCCAAGGGGAACCAACAATCACAGGAAGGGTGACATGAAGGAGAGGCTAAAGAATTATTATCAGTCTCTCCAGGATGAGTACTGGGCGGTGTTTGACAAGATAGAGGTGATAAAGGTTAATGAGGAGGATCAGATGAATGTTGAGTATGAGAAGAAGGCCTCTTCATGGTACTAGGTGACCTACCATACCAAGTGGGTCAATAGAGCATCCCCGATTCTAGAGTTTGATGGCTTGTGTGTGACATCGATGATGAGATACCGATGGACTGGTGCTTATTATCTTGTACGTGTCAAGATTTGATTCTAGGTTGTGGATATTGTGGGGTATTCAAATCATTTTGATGTATTGGATCATTATGTTTTCGATCATATTTGATATTTGGGGATTGATTCCATCTATCCCATTCAATATAAAGATAAGAATCATCTCTAGGTAACCTATTTTTTTGGAATATCCAATACAAAAAAGACTATTCTACATTTCTAAAATTGATCCCAACTATTCAATGAAAACAACCCATGCAACATAAGTTTTTCAAAAAAAATGGTTTTTCCATTTTCATTGTACACTCATATTAATAAATAACTCAAAAATTATGCAAAAAAACTTATAAAAAATTTATAACGTGAAAAAACCAATAATTAATAGTTTTTATATATAGTAAATATTTTTTATATTTATAATTAAATATTAATTTTTTAAAACATTAAAAATTTAGAAATTTGTAACTAATCATTAAAAAATATCTTTTAAAATAATTATTTTAAATAACTAAAAATTATTTTCAAATAATTATAAAATTATAAATCATTAGAAACTAATTTTTTTTACTTATTTAAAAAATAATTTTTGTGATTTTTTAAAATGATATAAAATTAATAATTTATATTTATATGTTGGAAATAATAATTTCATCCACAATTAAAATCCTTTATTTTATCTCACACTTAAAATCTTCTTTGTGCCACACTTAAAATCTCTTTCATCTCCACTTTCTACTTTCAAATTCATTTCACCCATCATTTGAATATGTGTCAGTCCTACCCTCCAAATCAATTCGTCTTCATCCCTACCTTCCAAATGTTTTCCTTACCTGAATTTTTCATTCATTAGTAATCAAATTGGTTTCACATTTCTTTCCATGTATGAATCCATATGATTAGAAACTCAAGTTGTTTCTTGTTACCAAGCATTTTCCTCCCCCTTTTTCCCCCATTTAACATCCATTTTCTCCCACTCATTTGTTTTTTACCTCCATATCACCTATTTAGTTTTTTATAGATCCAGTTCATAGTTTTGTATCTCTTTCGCTTTTCTATATACATCACCGATCTATAACAACATATTTTGAAAACCCATATTTTAGATTTAGTGACTAAAAATAGTTTTTTTCACAACGTTTGAATTCATATCACTTTGAAAAATTTATAGTTCAATATTTTAATTTTTCATATCATTGATTTGTACTAAAGTTTAATGTCTTCTTGATGAATGATTCTTACTTATAATATCATGATGCATCTCAAATTATAATTCATATATGTTAATGCTATGTTTTATGATTCATAATCATTATAGAATTCCTTGTGTTGCATGCTGTATAAAAAAATATTATATTTATTTATCATGCATAAATATTTATTTTTAGTATCATATATATCCCAAATTTTCACTATATGTTTGGAAATTTTTTTCAATTATTTTTATTTTGATCACCTTTCATTCATGTTGCCTTATGTTTTTATAATTTAAGAACTATATGTTTTATCTTATTGAATAATATTATTACTATATACATAGATTAATGTATTTTAAAAATCTCAGATTTCATCTGCATTTGCGGCACTAGTACCAATTTTCTTTAATTTTCTTTCAATTGTTTCTCTATCCATTGTACACTGTTCTAATGAATGTTTATTGTACTGTTAATTTTATATTTTAATAGATGTTTATTGTATGGTTATTTTTTTCTAAATTTTATTCTTATACATATTTTTTATTTTAAATTAATGTTCAATATATATATATATATATGTGTGTGTGTGTGTGTGTGTGTGTGTGTGTTTTAATCTATTAGACTTGTGTGTTTTTTTCCTCTATGTTATTTTAAATATCTTAGATATTTTCAAATTTTTTATCCAAGGGGAAAATCAATTTATAGTATGGACATATGTTCCTGCTGTAATAATATTGAATAGTTATTTCAATTCAAAATATTTATAGGGAGAGAATGGAATCAAAACATCATGGAATGGTTATGATGATCCAAGTCAGTTTAGGTGGTCTTGAAAGAGTCATGAATACCAAATAAGTTCCAAGTTACTTGGAGGATGAAATAGGGGATGTTTGGAGGTGTAGATTAAGGTTGTATTTGACACCTCTAGAATGATATGTAGTATTTTAAATCATTGACATTTTAAGGATAAAAACCATGAATGACTTTGAAATGGTTGAACCTAATGAATTTGTGATTTTTTTGCTCTGGTTTCTTTTCGTTTTTAATTTTAAGTTTCATGAAATTGTGGGATGTTTTTCAAGGGGAAGGAATTGAAGGTTAATCCTGGTTATAAAAATAAATGTTGAATTGATATTAGGAGAGATATCACTCATAAGTTCCATGATGTTCTTGATAAAATTAGAGTGCTAGTCAGTCAAGATGAAATCTTTTTTGGATGTAGAGGCCCTCCTAAAGGGTTAAAATTTATTTTTTATCCTTTTAACGGGACATGAAAATTTATTTTCACAAGGAATACTTCATTCTCTTTGAAGGACACAACCATAAATGTGGTGATGAAGTTAAATTACAATGTGGAGTTTCTGGTGATGGACATCAATTAAATTAGGAGATTCTAAGACTCACCATCTTTGATATTATTACTATAGCTAGCCTCATATACTTTTTTTAGTTACATAACCACTGATAACGCTACAGATGAATCCATTCCTTTTGAGTTTTTTGGATGATGATGAACCCTAGGTAAGGAGCACATATTTTATACCCTGTGCTGAATTTGGGAAGTGTAGCTCATATAGGATTTAAATCTTTCCTCATCATGGATTCAAATTGTATAAGTCCTTGATTTTTTTTTTCATATAGCATAGGATACTATTCTGAAATACTAAATGATATTGTCGGATTATGAATGAACCTGATTATGAAATTCACATGAGAGATCCATTTTTTAACATTCAATACCATGAAGGTATAACTTTTTGTATATTATTCATGCTCATTGATGTTTTACACAAATGAATTATCAACCAGCACCATTTATGATAATGTTTTTATAATTTACGAAGGTCCCAAACATTGGATGTCAACATAACTACATTGAAACAAATCTATTTGTACGAGAGACCTATGTTTGATGCATATAAGAGGTTAAATATTGTGAAAAACATGCTGTTGAAAAATCCCAAAATTCTTAAGAATACTAAGCCTTTGGATAACATTATTGAAGTGAAGAGGCTAGTAATTAATATTGATAGGGATTATTCCATTCCCCCTAATATTGATCTTTCAAACAAGGTTCTTTGAAATTAAAAAGATGTTTCTGATATTTTTTTGAGGGTTACCTTCATGGAAAAGGTCATGAAGACACTGAACACAAATGCCTTTAGATGTTATGCTGCAAATATCATGAAATAAATTACACAGAATGTTGATCCCTAGAAAACTAAGATGTTTTAGAGGGTGAAAGAAATTCTCATTGATGGATTCCCTAGTTGTGGTAAAAAATAATCATTGTTGGTATTTTATACTATCTAGTTGAAGGATTGTTCTGCCTAGATTTTTGCTGATGAAAAGAAAATAAATGTGATGAATATCAAGAGATAGATGAGAATGTCATCAAATAAGAATGTTTCAAAGTGTTCTGTGAGGATGGGGATTTGATTTTCTTATAAATATGAGATATTGTACGTTTTTTTGGATGATGTTGACACATATTAACCATATTTTGAAAGAGGTAAATATATTTATTCAAATGTAATTGGAATTATAACACTAGATCATATAATGGAATCTATGAAGAAGTTGAAATTGGATAGTATCCCAACTTGCGCATATCATATACGATACACTAGCTGCAAGGGGGTAATGGAATGATGGCTTGGAATTAGTGGAAGGTGTCTATATTTGAAGGTGATTAGAGAGAAATTATTTTAGAGTCACATGACATTGTATGTTTTTTCTTTGACACAGTTCTTGCCCAGATTATTGAATAGACATGTTGTTACACTTCTCTCATCACTGGATGTGAAGGCTGATATATTTAAGACAATGAAGAATCTCATGAAATCCAAACAAAACAAAAAAATTATTATTGGCATTGATATGGATTTTGATTTTATCAGGTATTCTTATGAATATCCAGTGCATGTTGCTGATATCATGTTAGATTCTAGTTTTAGGCCTCAAAAAGAGCCACATCTGCAAGGCTTATTGTAAAGTATTAGGGAATCACAGTTTTTGGCCCTTAGAGAAAAAACTAGGATCTTTTTTCCTTATGGAAGGTATTTGATGTGATTATTTCATGAAATAGGATTTCTTGAATATAGATAGTGCTTTATCTAGGTGTCAACTCCCTCACTTGAATGGTTTTTATGAATCATGTATCAATGTTTTCTGAAAAAATGGAAATGAGAGAAATCATTAAGGTTCTTGTTGCTGCGAAAACCCCTTGTCTTCATCTAGGATATATCAAGATTATTGAAGTTGTTGATGTTCAAGAATTGCATCACTTGTATGATTGTATGATTTTTAATTATAAGGGAGATCAAAATCATCCTGATGAAGCTTGAGGGTGTGATCATTATGGGGAACTTTAATAACTTGGAATGAAATTATTCTACCACCAAGCAAGAAAATAGTGCTACCAATGTATTATAATGTTTTCAAATCCATTGACATGAATAACCACATAATCCAGAAGGTTATAATCCACTTTAAATATAGACTCTGATAATTCTTCAATAAGAATAATAGGTATACTTTCCTCCATTATACTACATGATACAATATATATCTTCACTATGATCATGTGAATGATCCCCTTGGAATCATCAATAATCCACGCATTGTCCATGATAAGATCAATGATAAAGTTTCCATTGATGATGTGTATCTCCATATGCCTAATTTGGCTTCAATTGTAGTAGATTTTCCAAAAACTAGAAAAATTGTGACATTGAATTACCACCTAAAGCCTAAGAAGTGTCCAGACATCATGTGAAATAAATAATTCTAGTTATAAAGGTAGAACAAAATACCTATATAACATTACCAAAATATAAATGGTTTGTACACAGATTATGGGGAATAATTATCCCTAGACAAAGTCCTTAACCAGACTATAGACATCCATTACGATCAAGATGTTGAAGTCCCAGGGGCTTGTGGATATATTGAGTATGTTTGGGGACACAATTCACTTACGTCGGGTAACTGAGGGGCTTGTTGGAGAAGTAAAAGTTGAGGAAGGATGATGAGGTAGTAATGGGGTATATATGGTTGTTGCCTAGGGGAACCAACAACCAAAAGTAGGGCGACATGAAGTAAAGGATAAAGAATTTTTATCAGTCTCTATGGGATGAGTTCCAGGTAGTGTTTCAGAAGATAGAGGGGGTTCAGGTTTGATAATGATGAGGAGAGGAATGATGAGTATGAGTGAAAGGCCTCATCTTGGTACTTGGTTACCTACCATTCTAAGTGGGTGGATAGAGCATCCCAGATTCTAGAGGTCGATGGGCAATGTGTGACACCAATACTGAGATTCCCGCGGATTACTGCTAATTATATTGCACGTTTTAAGTTCTGATTCTGTCATATGGAGATTGTGGGGTCTTTAAGGCATGTTGATTCATTTTCTGTCTATATTTTAGATTGTATTTGATGGTTGTGTATTGTGTCTATCCATCCCATTCATTATAAGGATAAGAATCATCTCTAGGTAACCTATTTTACTAGAATATCCAATATAGTGATGATTGTGTGACATTTTTGAAATTGATCCCAATAATTAAATTAAAATAACCCATGGAACCTATTTTTTTTTTGAAAAACTAGGTTTTCCCCTTATTTATGTACACTCGTATTAATAAAAAAAATCAAAAAATATCCAAAAAATCTTATAAAAAATTATCAAAAAAATGAAAAAACAAATTATTTATAATTTATATATACAGTGTTTTTTTTATATTTATCATTAAATATTAATTTTTTAAATCATTAAATTTTTAATAATTTTTAATTAATCATTAAAAAATATTTTATAAATGAATTCATTAAAATAAAAAAATTAGTTGTAGGAAATTTGAATATTCAAAATCGTTAGAAACTAAAAAAATATGTAATTAGTGTAAAAAATATTTTTTTTATGATTTTTTAAAACCCTATAGAAATAAAAATTCATATCTGTACATTGAAAATTATAATTTGAAAATCAATTCAAAATGATTGAAAAAATAAAATTAAAAAATAATGATTTTGAAATTGTTATAAAAAAGTGAAAAATTTATATCTATATAATTTAATTCATATTATAAAATAATTAATTGTTTTTAAGACTTTAGGAAAGTATTATATATATAAATTAGATATTTAGGGGTGAAATACTTCCCCATAAAATCCTTGTACTGATGGATGATAGCTACATAAGCAACCTCTCTACGTCTACTGAAGAAACACCATTCGAGGTTGCGGTGTGCCACCACTATTACCAAGGAAACTGTTCCACCTCCCTGCACCATTAATCATTGGGTTTGTATAAAGATTTCATTTCCCACCTACAACCTAATGGTTTTCACCATTGTTCTATATTTCCACATCTTTGCTTCACCATATAACTGCACTGCCTCCCTTAGAAGATTCATTAGAGAACATTTTATCCCACCTGAACCTTGGAGCCGCCACCTTTCTTTATCCCCTCCTATGTCATCGCAACAATGGACCTCAACACCTCCACCCTTTCTCACTACTTTACCCCACAACGGACACCACCATCTTGTTTTATTAATGTGATTGAATCAAGTATTTTTAATTGACAGGTGCATTTAATTAGTTACCAATAGAAATAAAAAATGACTCATACCTCAATTCTAAAGTGTATCTCATGTTACGATCAACATATTATAGAAAAAGTTTTTTGAAATCAGGATTCCATTATGATTTTGAGTTACATAAGGGTAACACTAAATTTATGCTAAGTAAAGGTAACTAGATTTGGTTTTTGGAAGGTAATATATAGTTTCTACATGTCTAATTAAGGGTAAATAAAATCTTAAACAGATTAAGTAATGGTAAGCTAATGTTATGTAAGGCTAAATCAATGGTATAAGGTAAAAATAATGTTTATAAAGGGTAAAACAAAGTTATGTAAATGTAATATAAAGTTAAGAAAGGGAAAAACAAAGTTAACCAAGAGAAACATAGAATAAAATAAAGGTAAAATATTGATATGTATAAAACAGTGTTAAGTAAGGTAAACATAATTTTATGTAAGACTAAACTAAGTTAATTAAGCATAAACAAAATTAATATTAAAATAAAGTTTTTAATGTTTTAAAAAAGTTATGTAGGGGTAAAATAAAGTTAAGTAAGGGTAAAAAAATTTTAAGAGTAAAATTAATGTTATGTAAGGGTAAAAAAAGTTATATAGGGGTAAAATAAAGCTAAGTGTGAATTATAGTTATGTAAGTTTTTAAAAAGTTAAGTAGTTAAGTAAGGGTATAGTAAAGTTAAGTAAGGGTAAACTAAAGATAATCAAGAGTAAAAAAATCTTAAGGGTAAATAAAAATAACGTAAGGATAAAATAAAGTTATTTCATGGTACAAAAATGTTAATTAAGGTTAAAACTCAAGTTATTTAAGGATAAAAAAAGATAAATAAGTTTAAAATAATGTTAATTTAGGGTAAACTAATTATAAGTATAAACAGAGTCATGCAAGGGTAAAACTTTTGTTAAGAGTAAACTAAGGGTAAAAAAATTTAATAATGGGTAAACATTATCTGGATTTTTTACTTGAAGTTCAAGTATAAATTTAATTGGATTTTTTAGTGTATTTTCCAATTAAAATTTCCAAAAATAAAGTTTCATTGAAAAAAATTCCATGGAAACGTTTTTGATTAAACAATACACTTTCATTAAAAATCATAGTTTAAATATCCATTAATTTTATTGAAAGTCTCAAGGAGAATCTTACATGAATATAAAGGGGGCCTCAATGTTTTAAAATAATTCAGTTGTAAGGTCTAGAAATGTTGCACACATGGTGCTCGATGTAAATTCCATTGAAACAACCACTAGAAATTTTAGTGAATCATACACTATAAAGTCATGTAAAACTTCCATTTGAACTATATAATAGAAACCTCCACAATAAATTTCCATTGTAAACATACAATTCCACTTGGAAATTAGTTGAAATATTTCTTTTAAATTCAATTTAAATCTATACAAGAAATTCCAATGAAACTTGCACCAAAACATTTAGTGAATCTTCTATTGGAACATTATAGTGGAAACTTCTTCTAAAAAATTAAAATGGTAAATTAATTTTCCACTAAGAAATTCTAGTGAAATTTCTATTAGAAGTATCAGTGAAACATACAATGGAATATCTTATAGGTTTTATAGGAGTCTCATAATAGTTATTATATATAAAAAACAAATATATACATTGATTGAGGATTTCCCATGCATTACATATGAAACATTCAATAAATCAAGAAATGAATAAAATTTTAAATTCATATACAATAAAATAGAGAATATAATACAATATCTTCAAACACCATCACATGAGTTTGATAAAGATCATAGAGTGAAAAAATAATATTGTCACCTTCACAGTGTATCTATGGGCTATGCTAAATCATTCTACTTTTGGAAAAGATTCACATTATCTCCAAATTATGCTAGTACATCTAAAATAATGGAGGAAGATGAACACAACATTGGGAACTGAGAAGGTTTGTTCAATCATTCAGTAATTCACTACCACACTTCCATCTTATGAAAGTAGTATTTATAAAGCATTTGAAGAAGATCCTTGACAGTTTTGTTTCATTTTTTAATGAATTATAACCCATGACTAAATGATATGACCAGATTCATGTATATAATGCATGAATACATTTCTGTCATATGTTTCATCTAATGAACTGATATAATATGTGATAAATACTTGGATGATTAACCCAAATGATAGTGATTATCATTCAGATGCCAAAATAATGTAGTTAGAGACTTTATATCATGCATGTAATAATCCCACAATTTGTAGCCTCTTATATCATATAAAAAGATGGATTTATGGGATACCTACTTCATATTCCATTGGATACTACCAATAAAAAATTCTAGTTATAACTTTGACATCCACTTTAAAAATTTATTATAAACATTCATTTGAGCTACTAGTGAAACTTTTACTGTAAATTCTAGAGAAAATTCCAGTAGAAATTCTATAGAAACTTCTTCTAGAACATTATAATGTAAACCTTCATTAAAAACTTCCAGTGGTAACTTCAAATTACACTTGAAAATCTATGTTTAAATTTCTAGGGGAACTTACAGTGAAAATTCCATGGGAAATTCTAGTGAAACTTACATCTCAAATTCCAATGAGACTTTTACTATAATTTCCATTGGTAATTGAATCTTCCACTTGAAAATTTCATCCAAACTATTCACTGAAAAATAATGTAAAACATCAAGGGGAAATTTTGGTGCATTATAGACTAGAAATTATAATGAAACATCTACCGTAAATTCTAGTGAAACATCCTATATAATAGTCCTGTTTAAATTAGAAACTTACATTGATCATTAATAGAAACACTCACTAAAAGAACCAAGTAGACAACCCAAGAAAAATAATTTCATCAAAAAATTTAATGATTCAACCAAAAAAATTCTAGTGAAGTTTTATAATAAAATATATCATTGTAATTTGTTAGCGTAAGTTTCATTGGTGTTATTCATGGAAAATTCTAGAGTAATTTTGTAGAACATCATTCTAAAATATTGTCCTTAACATTTTTAGTAAAAATATTCTACCTATTTTTATTACATAAAAAACTATCCATTAATAAAAACTCATTTGTTTTAATAGATTTATAAAAATAGTATTTATTAAGATGAATAATAAAATTATAAATTAAAAAATAATTTTTTATAATTTTTAAATAATTAAAAACATTTCATGTTTCAAAAAAATATCTTTCATATACTTTCATGAAACATTATTTTTTATACTTCTGTAAAAATAATATTTCTTAAGATAATTAAAAAATTATTATAAAATTATTTGTTTTAAAAACAAATACATCTTATAAATTTAAAAATATTGCATGTCTTTAATAATATTAAAGAAAATTTATTAACTTTATTCAAATAAATAATTTTTAAAGATAAATTATTTTGTCTATTTAAATGGAATCAAACTTTTTTTGAAAAAAAAATTCATTTCATTTATAAAAATACATGTTTTTAGAATATAATAAACTCAATATTGTTTTATTCATTTTCAAATGCTACATGACTTTAAAAATATCGAATAAAATCTATTATTTTTCCCATAAATGATTAAAACACATATTTTTATCACATTATTACTAATTATTTTTAAAATATATTAAACATTTTTTTTTAAAAATTGTTCATTTTAAAATATATTTTGAATTAAAATATAACAAACTCTTTAATATTTATCATTTTTTATAAAGTTTTTATAGATTTAATAATGTTAACTAAAAAATATTGATTTTATTCAAATAATTTAAAAAAATTTAAAAAATATTTTTTGGTCATTTTTTAAGAAAGGAGTAATATAATTTTTTATATAAGAAAAATATAATTTTATTTAAATATATAAAAAATTTAAAATATATCACACTTTTTCTTATGTGTTTAATATATAATATAACATTAGGGTTAATCATAAAAAAAACTCACTTTTTGCCAATGTTTTTTCCACAAGACTTATATAAGATTTATTTAATACCCTTGCTCGATCACGACACAAGTAAAGAAACCAACTATACCCATCCCATACAATTACCAGATGATCCATTTTTTCAAAGAATAAAAAAAATAAAAAATAAATCATTATAATGAATCATTTTTGTGAATTGAGGAACATTTTTCTATGATGCTTTTGAAAATACATGCATTATAATGTTTTCATGGTTGTTTCTAAAAATAAATGAATTACAATGCTTGTTATATTCCATATTAGATTTCAATGTTAAGGTTTTTTTCATTATAATGATGCATTTTTTTCCTGAAATGTAAAATTCATGCTTTTTACAATTTTTTTATAATTTCCTTTAGGTAATTTTTAAAAGATGGCTAAACATTTTCATATATAACCTCATTGATTAAAAAATAACTCCTCTAGTGTGGTTATCATTTTTCCCTCTATTTTTAATATTTTAAAGCCACATGAAATTCTAGAATCCTTAAAACCCTAGGTGCCCCTTTCATTTATATAGATTTCAAGATATTATAGTTTGAGCTAACCTTGGATATTTATATGAACATATTTTTATGTCAAATGAAAATATCTCCACTGAAATGTCAGGTTGTGTAACATTATGATTGACAAGTGAAAACATGAGAAGAAACATGTAGAACAATGAATTTAGAAGATATACATTTTTCCTCTGACCACAATAATTTAAATGATAGTTACATAAATATTATTTTATATATTTGTTTAAAACCCATTTAAATAAATATAATTAATTAATATATCAAATTTAATTAATTTAACATCAATGTGATTTTAATAATTATCTGATTGAAAAAAATAATTATTTTTATTCATTCATGTTGAATAATAAGTAATGTATTCATTTCTCTTTGTGTGATCCCTTATACCCTTTATGACATTGATAGTAGTATACAAATGTTATAAATAACAAGTGGTGTCTAATAAAATTTAGTTTCTACCTTTGATATAAGAGGTTTTGATATGATACAATCGACCAATGTGTATACATTATCATACATTTCCTTGGATCATGTATTAATGTTTCTCAGACTGATAAATTTAAACCCTCTACCAATACTAACCATGATTTACAAATGTGATGGGTTACTAGAAATATAGTTGAAACAATTTCACACTCTCTCAAAGAATTTTATAAAGATACCTCTGAATCATACCCTTTACAATCCCCCTAGTTCTATTAAGGACCAATTTGAAAGGCAAGAACCGATTTTAATAGAAATTAAAGGATAAAGGTAAACAGAAAGGGAACAATATGTGATGTTCATAACGAACTGTACAAACACAACTGAGGGGGTTGGGGATCATTCATGGGCATATTTTTACAAAATTAAAAATATTCATCTTAACATATACCCATTGATATATAAACCCTTAATATCTATTAGGATATATATATATATATATATATATATATTATATTTTAACCAATAGCATATAACCCCATGAAATGTAAAAATTGAAAAAAGATGTTGGCACACAATATTTTTACAAGGTTCAACCCCGATGTGCGAAACCTACACCTTGTCATAGTAATTCCCGCAGAGTCATGAATTATAAATTAAAATCTAATCACCAATTATAATGTTTTAACCTTGGATTATTCTAATCCCTGCTCCACCATATTAGAAATGTGGGATCACCATATTAGACAGGTGATAGGCCTTTACTATATTACACAAGAAAATAGATATTTATACTACTTCTCACAATATTTATATCCCGATGGTAATCTTATAACATCCTCCTTCTAAAGTAGATCATAGCTATGTCCAGGGATTTATTTTTACCCAAAAATAATGATCCACTTCCCCACCAAATATTTTTCAACTTCTTTTTGATTTTCAAGAAAAACACATTCCACTATGTCTATGTTATTCTACTCCTCATTTCTTCTGAATATGATCACCAATTTCTCAACATAGATCTTTTTATTAGACTCAACAAAATAATATTGGGTTTACATATTAATCAGATGCACAAAACCTCAGTTTCAAATTTTTAGATTATTCAACAATTAGCCTACTGAATGTTACATTCCTCACATGTTCATGTTCTCTTGGATAAAATAATTAATTATTCTTATTTCTTTTTATTTAATTCCCAAAAAGTTTCACAAGTTCAACACACTCCTATTATTCTTATGATTCTTCATATACTTTATAACTTATAAAAATTATTATTTCTTTTATCCATCACTACAAGTCACAGTGGATTATCCTTCACAATCAAATTCCCTAGATGAGCCCATATTTTTTTGTATGGATGCATGGACAATTAGTCTCTACTCTCCTAAATATCCAAACATTTAAAATTCATTTAAAACATAGTAAATGAAATATTTATTTTTTAAAATTACCATAAATGATACCTCAAGGGTAAAATTTATATGTTTTTGGAAAATTAGTATCGAAGAGTAACTACTTTTTTCTTTATGGGATTTTCTTCCAAATTTTTCATCTTTTGGTATATTCTAAGAACATACCTCATTAATTTCTCTATAACTTACTCATATTATTTAAATTAAAATATCTCCCCTTAAATATATATTTCAATATTTATAGAGGTAAAAAAATGTACAATAAACATATCTACGACATGGAACATAGCTTATGAAATGAAATAATAGATTATGGAATGGATAATTCTTCTTGTGGTGCAACACATCCCAAATCACAACATCATTTTCTTCTCAGGACTATATTAAAATCACTCAAATGATATAGTAATTAGAGAATAATTTGATCTTCGATGTAAATAAATTAGCATTACTCTTCAAAACTGGAGAATTCCTTTTTTCTCTTTTGAGAATCACAGATTTAATCAACTGTGATATCATTTTCAAATTATTGACGTCTCTTATATCATGATTTTATAATGAATCTCAAAAGCTTCATGATATTTTGAACACTTGATCATAGTCTCAACATCATCATATTTACCATTCATCAGAATCTCATAATTACATGAACTTGATTTTTCACTCTAGATTAATATTTGATTTTCAATAAATCTATTATCTTATTGGAAGAAAATTTTATTCAATGTAAATGATATTTATTATATGGGTCTAAATTATTTTATGCATCATGAAATCCATTTTCCCTTTTTAAAATGCATAGATGGATTTACTTGTGCATTGTCTCGCGTAACTATCTAGTCTTATGGGAAGATAAAATGCCTCTCCCAATTTTCAAAATATTATATATCAATTGACTTATATTGTGGTAAAAAAAGATTATGCATAAAATAACTGACTTATGGGACTCCAATTTACTTATGAATAAATGGATCCTCATATTTTGTGTCACTATAGATAAATTATCTTATCCATTTTTTTAACTCCATTGCATCGAATGAGGTGCCCGAGACCCACACTCCATGATCTAGTTCTATAAACAACATACTTTACACAGTAACTTTGATACACATTCTTAATTATGAGATCTTTCACATATAATGTAATATTAAATTCCAAAGATCATATTATCTTTATATATTTATAGAGTTAACAAAAAGAATTAACTATTATAACCCATGTTATTTGTATCAAATGGAAAATTTTATATCTATATAAGTAACTACTTAATCCATAACAAACCTTTAACATTACACAAAAATCCTCCAAAAATGATAATATTATAGAAACATCTTACATATTAATTTTCTTTATAACCCAGGGGAATGTAAGAATAAAATGAAAGGTAATAATTAAAAATAAAATGAGAATATCGGTATAATTCGGATATATAATAAATTTATCCCAAAAAAGCATAGATCGTAAATCACAAAATAAGTCATTTCATGACATATTTCATGAATCCAACTGTAAAGGAAAAATTATTTAATAAAAATGATCTATGAGATCATAACATAGTCATGAGAATAAGTATAGAACTATATCACCAACATAATCATAAGAACACCTTTTTGATTGAACTCATTATTCCCAAACATGTGTGAACAAACTCATTATGTCCAGACATGAAAATATGAACAAAATCATTATGCCCATGAATGTGTGAAAAAACTCATTATGTCCATGACTGACTATATCATGAGATTCAAAAATAAACTAATTCATTGGAGGCAAATATAAGACCCCACCCATCATCATCCATACATATGAGTTCCACTTATAGTAAATAAATTCATAAAAACCCCCATGAAATGAATATGGGATTGATATACTTTTCAAATGGGATAATATAATGAAAAAAATTCAAAATTCCATCAATAATTGTAACATTATATACCCATGGAAAATCATCAGACATCCATTGATATTTAGTAACATTCTAGGTAAATACCAGTCAATCAGTATAAAAGAAAATAAAATATTTACAACCTATAGATAAAGCGTATATGATTTAATAAATAATTTCTCCAATCAATTGATATTATGGAATATTGGTGAACACCCTTTAATCAATGGAATAAAAAATATGGTATTCAAGGAGGATAGACGCTGGAATAAGAATTATGGTTTTACACCAACGTTTATTATACAATAAAATTTAGTGATGGATCATTACTGTAATGAAGATTTAGCATTTCTAATTTTAGAAAACATGGATTAAGAATCAATTAGTAGATAAAGAATACTTTTAGAACAATAGTTCAATTTTACATTGAAAATCATGAAAGAAATGAACCTATTTCCATGAATACCCTTTTAAATTAAACTCATAGAATAACTATAAAATAATTTACTTTATAAAACCTTAAATCATGGGAATAATATTTAAAATAATGGGGAATATATTATTGAGATTTTTTTAAAAAATGTTTTTATAACCTTTATGAGATGGTTGTTTTAATGATCACAAATAATGCCAATTTACGAATCATGATAATTCACATATTATGTTATGACTAATGTTAATCATGTAAATGAATAATTATAAATTAATAAATTATGTCACATGGTATAATAAATTTCAATAAGTTAATAAATTATGGATATTTATGTTTCAATATATTTACTAGTATATATTTACATGTAATTATGAATTACATTTAATATAGTACTATTTTGTATATGACAGACACTTTGTAAGTTTTTCAAAGTCCCTGACACTGATTGGTTCAAAGGAGTCAATAATGGTTGAATTACTGATAGGAAAAATAACACACTGATGGAAAAGTAAGAGATAATCACTCACACTGGTAGTTCAAGAGACTCACTGACGGACGACTCACTGATGGGAAATACACTGATAGTTCAAAGGACTTACCGATGGATGAGTCACTGATGGGCAATGCACCGATAGTTCAAAGGAATTACCGATGGACGAGTCACTGATGGGCAATGCACTGATAGTTTAAAGGACTTACTGATGGACAAGTCACCATTGGGTGACACACCATTAGTTCAAAATGAGTCACCGATGACAACCCGCCGATGCCTGGATAGACCGATAGTATAAATGACTCACCGATGTACAGAGTCACTGATTTCGATGTAAAGGAATCACTGATACAGAGAGTCACTGATGCTGATAGACTGATTCTACTGACTCATCGATGGTTATGACTCACTGATAGTCATAAACACTGTTTGCATTTTATTAATTCAAATTTATGTCTAACAGTCATATTTAGAAAAATTAATGATTTTGACATTATTTAATTTTGTCTGTAGGATATTCAGAGGATAGTATGAGGTACATGCACGTGGGGAGATCATTAGGTTTTTAGGACCTCAAAGTATAAAATAATTATCAGCTGGATCATTCGACGTAGCTAAAGTAAGTGAAAAAGTGTATAAGAACACCTATAATTATCGAGCATACTTCCAAAACCCAAGAACTAAAAAGGAATAACATATGAGGAGATCAAGAAGTAAATATAAACCTAATGAGATGATCTGAACATATTTCAAAAAAGAAGCTAAACATCTCATACTCATAGAAGCTAGAACACAGAGGCTTCGACACTCTGTTTTGGAGTCAACTTCCAAAATAGGACTTGACCTTCAATTCCACTATATAAAACGAGTCCATAGATGGACTGCATAACACATAGAGCCTTCTAAACCTAACTCTATATCTTTAGCTCTATTGTGTTAATTTATTTACATTTTTGAGTAGTGTGTTTATCAGTATTTTGCACACACACTGACTCCTATGCATAACTGGAAGATACTTGATATTATAAATCGCACACTCTATTTATCCTTTTATATCCAATGTAGAACTATGCTAGAGGTCATGTGTGACCTGTTTTTTGTTTTTCTCATGAAGAATTGTGGTAGAGGTCAAGGGTGACCTGGAAAGCCTTATGTGCTATTGTGAACCCTGATCTAGGGTGTTGATCAAACTTTTTTATTAATTTAAACTTCTGGGTGGTAGGTGATCACCAAGTGGAGATGACTAAGTCTCATCTTGATACTGAAACTCTTGTTTTAAATTCCATTATCCGCCTTGTTATTTTCTTTTACTATGTTTTATAAAAAATTTCATTAAAAAAAACTTAAACTTTGATAGTTAGTTTGGCAAGTGTTTAGAATAGTTTTGAACCAGTAGGTTAATTTCAAAAGTTATGTTAATATTTATGTTAGTATAGCTGAAAACTAATAAATATCTTGAGAAATTAATTGAACATTCATGAATCTTATAAATTCACTAAAAACTAACTTGGATTATATTTTTAATTGCTTGAAATTTTTAAAGATCCAATTTTAATAGAATTTTTTAAGGACTCAATTCACCCCCCCTCTTGAGTACTACACTCTGACCAACATTTGGTATTAGAGGTTTCAAGAACTTTTCAGTTTTCAAATATTTTTCAAACTTTTTCAATAGTGATTGTAGTTATATTTCAAATATCTTAAAATTTATGTTAATACTAAATTTTTATCTCTTTTAAATCTTTCCAAAATTGTATTATGGGAAATATATTAGAAGGAGATACTACAAATAGACCACCTTTTTTCAATGAAACATATTATGCTTATGAAAGTTTAAAATAAAAATACATTTAGAAAGCATGAGATTTGAAATCTGGACTGCTATTGAAAGTGAATATGCACTCCCTGATACAGATATAAAAACTTGGGATGAAGCTACCAAGACTTCCTATAAAAATAACTATAAGGAAATGATATCTTTATAATGTTCACTAAGAGATGAATAATTTAATCACATTTCTTCCTGTAAAACTTCTCATTAGATATGGGAAACTTTACCTATTTTCCATGATGGAACAACCAATGTGAAAGAGATGATATTAAATACTTATACTGTTAAATATGAAAAATTTAGAATGAATCCTGATGAATCTATTTCTGTTATGTATCTCAGGTTCAATGAAATTTTGAAAACCATGATTTCTTTTGGAAGAGTTGTCACAGTAAAGGATAAAATCACAAGGATTCATAAATTTTTACTAAAGAGATGGTGAGGGACATTAGTATCTATAATAGAATCATGCAACATTGATAAACTTCCATTAAAGGAACTTATTGGAAAGTTAATGATGTATGAATAAGAACTAAAGATGAATCAAAAGGATGAAGATCCAAAGAGAAAATCTGTAGCCTTCAAGACTACCACTTTTAAGAGAAAAGTCAAAGAGAAATTTCAAGTTGTTGTTGAGAGCACAAGTAGTGAAGAATCAACTTCAGACAGTGATGAGGAAATGGCCCAATAGGCCAGAAGATACAAAAAATTTTATAAAAATAAAAAGTTATTCAAGAAACCAAACTTTAAAGGAAAATATTAAAATAAAGGCAAAGGGAAAAAGGATTGTAAGAATCCTAAAAAATTAAAAGAAATAGTTTTCTATGAATGAAAAAGGACAGGTTATGTCAAAGATGATTGTACTAAATTAATGTATAAAAATAACTATGAGAATAAAGATAAGAAATATAATAAAGAAATGAAGGCCACATGGAGTGAATATGAGGACATGTACAATGAATTTTCTTCTCCCCGTAATGAGAAAGAAGATACGGAAAACATGTTCTTTATGAAAAATACCTCAGAGGCACTCTTAAAATCTCCTATACATAATGACTATTATTCTAGAGATGAATTTGAATATGAAAATATGAGAAATGATAAAATATTTGAGTATTATAATATTCTAGAAGAAACATGTAATGAATTGAATGATAAGTATAAATTATAAAAGAAACAACATGCACTCTATGCAAATATTAAATCTGAACTTACTGTTGAGAAAGAGAAAAATGCACAAATGCTAAAGGAAAATAATGACTTAAAGTTATCTAATGGTCAATTAAATAAGGATCTAGAAATTTTTACAAATGGGGAAAACACATTTACTCAGTTACATGGTAAACAGATAGCTCCTAGGTATACTACTGGAATAGGATATCAGACAGGACAACGCAATTTATCAAAAAAAATTTTATAACTAAATATAGAAAATCTTCTTCTCTATCCAAAAATCAACATTATACTGCATGTTTCAGTTTTGAAAAATATTTTACTGCATTATGTTTTTTTGGACCAAATAAAGTTTATTTTTCAAATACTTTACATTCTAAATATAGGAAACCCATAAGACAATTGTGGGTTCCTAAAGCCTTTATTACTAATGTTTTTAGACCTAGACAAATATGGATTCCAAAATATTTTCTTGGATGAATTGTTTTGTAGGTAAACTTCATAAAGAGTTCCTATATAAATCATTATTACTTGGAAAGTGGTTATTCAAGACACATGAAATGAGATTACTCAAGCTTCAATAATCTCATCAAGATTTATGGAGGACATGTCAAATTTGGTGACAATCGTAAAGGAAAAATATTCGACTTAGGTCCGATTTATAACCATAACTCTATTTCAATTTCCAAAGAACTTTATGTTAATGGATTGAAATTTAACTTTCTTAGCATATCTAAACTGTGTGATAATGGATTCAATGTCAAATTTTAAAATGATTCATTTCATATTTTTTATTCCAAAAATAACTTAGTATTTACTGATCTTAAAAATGATAATGTATATGTTGTAAATTTAGACACACTTGAATCATAGAATGTTTCTTGTCTAAGTGCCTTTCACAAAGAGTCTTGGCTCTAGAATAGAAGACTAGAAAATTTTAATGTACACTCCCTTAAGAAATTAACCAGAAAAGGTTTAGTTAAGGACCTACCCAAACTTGAGTTCCCATACAATAAAGTGTAGAATCCTTATCAAAAAGGAAAGCAACACAAAATATCTTTCAATCCAAAGAAAGAATTTACAACTTCTCAACCTCTTGAGTTGATTCACATGGAATTGTGTGGAACACATAGAGTTTCAAGTCTCAATGGGAAGAACTATGATTTTGTTCTTATAGATTAATTCTCTAGGTATACATAGAAATTTTTTTTAGCTCACAAAAGTGAAGCTTGATATCATTTTACTAAGTATTATAAGACTGTAGAAAATCTTCGTGGTATTAAAATTAAATCCTTACAAAGTGACCATAGACGTGAGTTTGAAAATCAAGACTTCGAATCATTTTGTTCACAAAATGGCTATAGGCATAACTTCTATTCCCCTAGGATACCACTATAAAATTGTGTAGTAGAAATAATAAATACTACCCGATAGGAAATTACCCAAAATATGCTCAATGAATATGATATACCAATTTTTTGGGCTGAAGCTGTTAATACAACATGTTATATAATAAATAGAGTCTTAATCAAACCTATCCTTAAGAAAAATCCAAATGAGTTGTGAAATAATAGGAAACCCAAGGTAAATTATTTTAAAGTGTTTGAATGTAAAGTTTATATTCTAAACACTAAATATAATCTAGATAATTTTTCCTCCAAAATTGATGAAGGAATATTACTTGGATATTCTACATCAAGAAAAGCATACAGAGTCTTTAATAAAAGAACCAAATCTGTGGAGGAATTTGTACATGTCAAGTTTGATGAAATAGATCCACATGAACCAAGGCCTTTCTAGAAAATCTTAAAGAGGACATTTTCAATCTGAAAATTAATACTAAACCCTCTAACCATCCTATAAAGAAATCTGTTAAAACATCCAGTTCTAGAAATTCCCCAAATTCTAGACATAATAAACTAGAACCATTTGATGAACCTGAAATGAATAGACATACTTTTACTAGACCTACTAGAACCCTTAAAAACCATCCCTTAGATGCTTTAGTTGAAGATTTAGACAAAGGAACACAAACTAGTGCTTCCATGAGAAATTATGTTGAACATAAAGCATTATTCTCAGAACTTGAACCTAAAAATATCAATGATGCAATCAATGATGTATTTTGGGTGATGGATATGTAATAAGAGCTTAATCAGTTTGAGAGAAATAAATTCTGGAAGCTTGTTGATAGACCAAAAAATACCTTGACTATAGGAACTAAATGGGTGTTTAGAAATAAATTAAATGAAGCTAGAAATATAGTTAGAAACAAAGCTATATTGGTTGCAAAAGGATATAATCAAGAAGAGGGAATTGATTATGAGGAGACATTTACACCAGTATCTAGGCTTGAAGCCATTAGAATCTTACTTGCCTATGCAGCACACTTGGATTTCAAACTTTATCAAATGGATTTCAAAATTGTATGCTTAAATGGTTATATAATTTAGGATTTTTTTTGAAAACCCCCTAGGTTTTAAAAATCCACATTTTCCAAATAATGTTTTCAAATTAACTTATGCTTTATATAGTTTGAAACAAGCTCCAAGAGCTTGGTATGATAGGTTAGGTAACTTTTTTATTTCTAAAGGTTTTACAAAAGGAGTTGAAGGTCCTAATTTATTTATAAATTTTTTTCTAAAGATGTTTTAATAGATTAAATATATATAGATGATATTAATTTTGGTTCTTCTAAAAAATATTTGTGCAATGATCTTTTAAAAATGATGCAAAGTGAGTTTGAAATGAGTTTGATGAGTGAACTTAAATATTTTCTTGGATTTCAAATATTTCAAAACAAAGAAGATATTATTATAAATCAAAGTAAATATACAAAATATCTTTTGAAAAGATATGGATTTGATGAAATTAAGAGTAGTGAAACACCTATGAGTTCTACATGTAAGTTTGATCTTGATGAAAATGGGAAATCAGTTGATCAAACTTTTTAGAGATGAATAATTGAGAGTTTTCTTTACTTAACTGCTAGTAGGCCAGACATAATTTTTAGTGTGTGAATGTGTGAAAGATTTCATGAAAACCCAAAAGATTCACATTTAAGAGTTTTCAAATACCTCAAATATACAACTAATTTAGGAATTTTCTGCCCTAGAGGACAAAATTTTGATATGGTTAGTTATTATGATGCTGACTTTGGTGGGTGTAAATTAGATAGAAAGATAACCTCTAGAACATGTCACTTTTAGGTAAATATATAATTTCATGGTGTAGTAAAAAGAAAATTTCATTTTCATTGTCCACTGCTTAAGCAGAGTACATTGCTGTTGGTAGTTGCTATGCACAAATTTTTTGGTTGAAACACACTTTATTAGATTATGGATTTCAATTCAGACATATCCCCATAAATTGTGACAATACAAGTTCTATTAACATTTCTATGAATCCAATTTCTCATTTTAGAACAAACCATATTGATGTAAGACATCACTTTTTGAGAGACCATTATAAAAAAGGTGATATAAATTCTAAGTTTATTGTGATTGAAAATAAACTTGCTAATTTTTTTACCAAACCCTTAAACTATGAGATAATGAGATACATCAGACATGAATTAGGAATGGTAAATCTATAAATACTATCTGACCTTATCCCCTTAGAAAAATCAATTTTTCCATGACACTGATCACTGTGACACCAATTAGGTGAAACTGATCAGGTGAAACTGATCAGATGAAACCAATCAGATGAAACCGATCAGGTGAAACCAATTAGATAAAACAGATCATGTGATACTAATGAAGTGGGATTGATACCGTTAGAGTGAAACTGATACCATAAATACCTTTTAGTAAATCTGTTTGTCTGTATCTTTTATGTAAAATGACACATTTTCTTGTTTCTTATTTTACCATTAATCTATTTTGTATTTTTATGAAGTAAAATCCCCAAATTATAAAATTAAATCAATCCAAGACCCTTCACTACCCTCACTAACTTCAAACCTACAACCTTTTGACTTCATTATTCAAACTCAAACCTTCAGAATAGTGAGGAAAAAGCACGCAATGGAAGGAACAAGCAAAAAGTTGACGACCAAGAATTAGAAAGGATAATATAGAAGTGCTGCAAGTTCTATGAACCTGGAGTTGGGAAGCATCATATTAACTTCTGAGAAAGAAATGTTTGCCGAATGATTGTTGTCGAGAAAGTATCTTTGCTAAAAGTTCTCGAATCACAAGGGTGGATTAGATGGTTTGTAGATAATGAGAGACATTTTTATTCCAATATGGTACTCCAATTTTATCTCTACTTGGAATTGTTTTTTTAAGGATCCGAGGAGGCTCAGATAAAATCATTGGTAAAGGGAAAGGAGATCTCATTTTCTTCAAGAGAGTGGGCCGAATTCTTAAATATGCTGCATAAGGTCATATTTTCTAACTACCAGGGTAACATTCCACCAACTTCATATTTATTTTTTTATGAATATGCATTGAAAGAGTTTACTAGAAATGAGGATTCAAGGAGGGTGATATCTTTAGAGTTAGATGGAGAGGCCAGAATTCTTTTCAAATTCATCCAACACTAAGTCTTCCTAAAGAAGAGATATTTTGCTGCCTTAAAGTATCAAGATGTCTTCCTGATTTATTTGTTGAAGAATAAGGTGAAATTGAATTTGTGTAGGTACCTTATGGTACAAATTTGTATAAATTATCAAAATCTATCAAAAGGAAACTTTTATATATTATCCAAGGATTATTTCTACAATGTTGAAGAAGCTAGGATGTGTGGAGGATGGAGATGAGGTGATTACTGCATGTAGTAGTTTCTTCCTGCACAAAGACATATGTAAAAGGATGAAAATATTTTGAAACCCATAGAGGAGAATGTGGGTAGAAGATTAGGTGAAATTGTATGAGGATTATAATCCTATTGATCATCTTACTAGACCAGGGGATCAAGATGATCAAGGTCTTAAACCTGGTGAGTAGATTGTGGATTTAGATGAAGAACAGTATGAGCCTGAGATGCAAAGAGAAGAGGGGTCTCCTATAGATGATATGAGTGACCTAGATTTTTCTGAAATCCCTAGAGACAATACATATAGACATACCAGTCCACCATTAGAATTACCTTCTACTGAACCGTTATTAGATGATGATGAGGAAGAGACTGAAGTCTCTAGAGTTGAAGTTTATGTGAGAAGGAATAATGATGATGATGATGAGGATGATGATGATGACGAGAATGATGATGGAGAGCATGTGATTGACTCACTTAAATCTAGAAAATATGCATTCAGTTTAGGTGAGGAGTCTATGCATAGAGATGATAATGATTTTGATAGACAAAATGATGATGATCCTGATGGATAGGATACTGTTGATCATGATAGACATGATGATAGATATATTGGAAATGAAGACAGACATAAACACCTTGATGATGCTCAAGGCATCATTCAAGAACTTTCTAATATTATGGATATAGGTCAAGAAGAAGAAGGTTAAGCTTAGATTGTGCATGTTCCTGATAATGAGGGAGAACAACAAGTGGATAGAGGTCAAGAAAGAGAATCTCAAGTTTAGATTGTACCAGTGCATCAAAATGTTATTTTAGATGTAGGTTAAGAAGAAGAAGGAGAATCTTAGAATGAGAGAGAGCCTCAAGGTAGAAGAGTAATAACTGATACTATGGATCCTAGAGATTGGACTTGTTCTGATGAGTGGAATAGAAATCCAAGATATACCCTATTTTTGAAGGATTATGATTCAGATGAGGATATGGTTTCTTCTCATACTCCACAAGTTGATGTGGAACTAACTTCTCCTACTTCAATTGTCTTACCTAATGCTGATGAGCCTTTTGTACCATCAGTTCCTAGTGACTATGTCACCGAGGCTGATCTCAAATAATTCAAGGTTGATGTGTTTGAATCTGTGAGATCTTCTATTCCAGTCAGAAATGAAGCTTCTAAAACTGGGAGTATTTTAGAGGCATATGTTTCTTAGATTTATATAATAGTAATTCAGAAGACACAACCCAATATTATCACTATAACTAAGACCGTTGTGAGAAATAATTTAGTGCTAGGAGAATAAATGAAGAAAATGAATTAAGAAATTTTATTTATGTGAAATTATTTAAGAACCACACTCAGTGGTGTTATGGAGGTTCTTAGAAACCTTGTCACACATATACTGAATGCAGATTTGAAAAAGTTGACGGAGGATCCTAGAAATATTATTTATAGTGCATCCAGTTCTAGATTTACCATGACTACTACTGATAAGGGGTCCTTTAGGACTGTGATTAGAGAATAGTTAAGGGATATTTATAATGAATATGATAATGAGGATCTTTCCAAAGCGCAAAGGAACAATGAACATGTTTATAACATGGAGAGACAATGTGCCAATGAGGCATCTTCTACTAAAATGTAGATCAAGGACAAAGTGGAAATGTATTTATCTAAAATCTACACAAAGTATGAGTTTAATAAAAACGTTAATTACTTGGATGATAATCTCAAGGTACCACCAGTGACCGAGGAAATCAAGAAGAACGTGATCCAGTTGAAATATTTTACACCCACATTGAAGAAATTCATGGAAAACAAGGAGGATTTAGAGAAGGCCATGCAGTATGGGGTAAAATAATCAATGATTTTATTAAGCTTTTGAATCCACACCTGCATATATATTTTGAGGCTATAGTTTTCCCTATAGATGCAACCATCAGACCTAGTTCTCTGCCTCCTGCTCAGATGACAGTGTCTCCAAATTTATCTCAGATCTGGCCAGTGATCCAAGAGAATCCTAAAAGTCATGTTCTGTTAGAGCAGATACCAAGCCTTGCATCTAATGTTCCTACAACCATTCCTTTAGCTGGTGTAATCATTTAGGAAATCCTTCCTACATCTACAACACCACCTCCTGATCCCACTATTGACCCTTCAGACAAAGGGAATTCTCCTCAAACTTTTAAGCCTTAGAAGTGGATCATTTTTTGAAAGGGTTTTGTACTTTTCTTTTGATGATTTTACTCTCTGTTCTTTAATGAATACCAATTTGGCTTATATATGTTTTCATTTTCTTTGTGTTTTTTGTTTTTTATACTTTATATTTCTTTTCACCTTTTTTATAATCCCAAAAGGGGGATAAATCTATGGATGTCATAAAATTTTAACCTAAGGGGAGACTATATATGGCATAAAAATTATGGCATGTAATAAGCGGAGAATATATATATATATATATATATATATATATATATATATATATTACAGCTCAGATATATTCTAATAAAATGAACTAGGGGGTGCATATGAATCTTCTATATATGGCATAAAATCTTAACCTAAGGGGGAGACTATCTCTGGTATAGGAAAGATGGAATGTAATCAATAGAGAATATATATATATATATATATATATATTTTGGCTCTGATATATTCGAATACAACTAACTAATGGGGAGAATAAGAATATTAAATATATGCTCTGATATAATTATTATGGGGGAGCTTAAAAGGAAAGACCTTATAGTTATATTGAGAATTCACACTCACTATTGGTATGATACGTCAAGTCTTTCTTATTTATTAACATCATGTATAAATCATTAATTCCATGATTTGTGATTATCAAAAGGTGGATATTGTTAGACCCTTTATGAGATAGTTGTTTTAATAATCACAAATCACAACAATTTACAAATCATGATAATTCACATATTATGTTATGAATAATGTTAATCATGTCAATGAATAATTATAAATGAATAAATTATGTCACATGTTATAATACATTTCAATAAGTCAATAAATTATGGATATTTATATTTCAATATATTTATAGGTATATATTTACATGTAATTATGAATTACATTTCATCTAGAACTGTTCTTATATAAGACACACACTTTTTATGTTTTTGAGAGTCCCTAACACTGATTGGTTCAAAGGATTCACCAATGGATGACTCACTGATAGAACAAATGACACACTGATAGAAAAGTCACCAATGATCGGTCACACTTGTAGTTCAAGCGACTCATCAATGGACGACTCACTAATGGGAGACACACAAATAGTTAAAAGGACTTACCGATGGACGAGTCACTGATGGGAGATGGACCGATAGTTCAAAGGAATTACCAATGGACTAGTCACTGATGGGCGATGCACCGATAGTTCAAAGGACTCATTGATGGACGAGTCACCGATGGTCTACCCACCGTTAGTTCAAAATGAGTCATTGATGATGAGTCATTAATTCCCGGACAGATCGATTGTACAAATGACTCACCGATGTCCAGGGTCACCAATACCGATGGAAAGGAATCAACGATACAGAGAGTCACCGATGCTGATATACTGGCGCTATTGACTCACTGATAACTATAACTCACCGATATTCATAAAAAATATTTTTATTTAATTAATTAAAATTTATATCTGACGGTCATATTTAGACAAATTAATGTTTATGACATTATTTAATGCTATATGTAGGATATTCAGAGGACATTATGAGGTACATGCATGTGGGGAGATCATTATGTCTATTGGACCTTGAAGTATAAAATATTTACCAGCTGAATCATTCAATGTAGTGAAAGAAAGTGAAAAAGTGTAGAAGAACACCTTCAATTCTCGATAATACTTACAAAACCTAAGAACTCAAAAGGAAGAACATACAAGGAGATCAAGAAATAAAGTTAAACATCCTGATATGACCTGAACATCTTTCAAACAAGAATCTGAACATCTCATACTCTTGGAAGCCAGAACACATAAGCTTTGACACTCTGTTTTGGAGTCAACTTCTAAAAGAGGACCCGAACTTCAATTCCACTACATCAAACGAGTCCAGAGCTACACTACATAACACATAGATCCTTATAAACCTAACACTAGATCTTTAAATCTATTTTTTTCACTTATTTACAATTCTGAGTAGTGTGTGTATCTGTCTATTACACACACTGACTCCTGTTCATAACTAGAGGATACTTGATATCCTAAATATCACACTCTATTTATCCTTTTATATCCCACGTAGAACTATGGAAGAGTTCGTTTGTGAAATATTTTTTGTTTTCCCATGAAGAACTGTGGTAGAGGTCAAGGGTGACCTGTATAGCCATGTGTGTTGTTGAGAACCCCGATCCAGGGTGTGGATCAAACTTGTTTATTAATTTAAACTGCTTGGTGGAAGGTGATCACAAAGTTGAGAGGACTAAGTCTCAGCTTGATACTGAACCTCTTGTTGTACATTCCGTTGTGCCTCTTGTTATTTTATTTTACTATGTTTTATAACAAATTTCATTCAAACAAAGTTAAAATCTGATAGTTATTTTATCAAGTGTTTATAATAGTTTTTGAACCAGTAGGTTAGTTTCAATAGTTATATTAATCATTAGGTTATTATAACTCATAACTAATCAATCTCTTGATAAATTAATTGAACATTCATGACTCTTATAAATTCAATACAAACTGACTTGAATTATTTTTTTAATTGGGCTAAATTTTCATTGAAATAATTTTTAATATAAATTTTTATAGGGACTCAATTAACCCCCCTTCTTGAGTACTCTAATCCGACCAAAAAAGATGTTTCTTTTCATATTTTTAATGAATTAAGTCTAAGTGAAAAATCCATTAATTACCTATTAAATCACAATTTCAAAAATTATGAAATGACAAATTTAAAAATATATTAAAATACACCTTTTATGAAATCTATAAAAACATAGTATTGAAAAAATCATAATTTTTTTATATATAAAATGTGGTCTAGAAGACAAAACATTTGATTTTGAATAAAAGGAAATATGTTTTAAATAATTTGAAATAACCTTGTTTAAAACACATATTGTAAAAATGGAAATACAATATTTATTTGGAAAATTTTGATGAGAAGTAAGAGGATCATATGAATTTATCCATATTTGAGTTCAAAAAAATAGAGGAAAATATATATAAGAAAGAAAATATAGACAAGGATTAATATATTTATTTGTAATAATGAGATCTATGATTACCAATTTTATAATTTCATTTTGGAAAACATTTTACCAAAGAGGTGGTTATTGATGATGAGAAATAATTTCCCTAGAAAAAAAGAGGAAATAAAATTTAAAATAGAAAAATTATAGGATAAATGAAATATTTAATTTTTTTGGGTAAGAGTGATTATGAACCAATGTATTAGAAATTGAGTCAATGAAACACTTTTGACATCTGAAAATTTTGAATAAAAATATCTTGTTGAATATGGTTTAAAAAAATATAAAATATCATGAATAAAGAGAGGATTATGATAAAAAAACATTGAATAAGAAATAGATACACCATTCCAAATAAAACATGGTTTATAATAAAAAATATTTCTCAAAAAAAACTTTAAACAAAAAAACCTCACCTTATTCCTGATTCATTCCATGAATGCACCTAACATCCTAAATTATAAAATAAATTTTATTATATAACTTTTTAGTAACCTTATTCATCTATATTTTGTTTAATAAATACCAATTATTATCATATTCTATTTATTTATTATGTTTTTTTGCTTATGTTTGCGTGAAAATGGAATCAGTGTCGTTATATTTTGGTAATTTAAGCGATCAAAGATGATATTTTAATAATATTTTTAAATGTTTTTATAACCATTCCAGAAAAAAGTCATTAATCACCTATTATCATATAATAATATTTCTTTTTAAGTTCCTATTTTCGTAGATGATAAATTTTTATATCGTTGTTCAAGTAGGTGGTTAGACCAACCCAAACATGAACATACCATAAATAAATGGTTATGTATGGTTAAGAAATTGTTTATAAAGTAATTATAAAATAATAATAATTATATTATTTATATTATTTTGATGTTTTGAATCATATTTTATATTTTTTGGACAGATAATTAAAATCAATACAGAAAATGAAAATCATTACTTTGTGGATGCAGTAGTCTTCACAACACATGATTTATGTTCTCTTGTTTTTCTAAGTGGATGTGATGGAATAAATAATGGGTTTTCCATTAATATAAAAACAATTCATTATACTAATGATATCAAAGTTATTATATAACTATATTCAGACTTTTATTAGAAGTGAATTAATAAGAAGAAAAAGTAAGGAGTTTGCAATACCCACTTTGGTAACTTGAACTTTCTCTTAAAGGTCTCCTTGTAAATTAAGGTAATATGATAAATAATTGAGTAAATAATCATATAAAATTGAGAGAGTATTCGAGGAGGATCAAAATGGAAATATTTTAAATTGAATTCTATAGAATTATTATGTGATGAAGGGGTGGAGGTGTCCCTTTTTATAAGTTAATAAATAGAAAATTTTGTGATCACCTATTATTTTTCAATAATATAATAAAACTATTCATGGTTCAATGGTTCAAAAGGTGATAAATAATATATTTTTGGGAAAGTTAATTTTGATAAATCCTTAACCATAAATTTACTAAAAAAGAATTAAAACATGTTCTAAGTCATTACCATTAGAAGTATCCCTTTAATGAATATGTTAATAAATATATTAAATATTATAAAAAAATCTATCTAGGGTTACAAATATAATTAGTTATTGCTATAATAAAGATCATGAAGAGGCTGATAAGTCAATAAAATATGTAATCCTTATCTAAAATCCGTGAGATAGTAAGATAAGAAGAGGGTTCACCCCTGAATTAGAAGTATGCCTCTACAAATCATTTATAAAATCTACAGTGAATAGTATAATCTCTATGAAAATGAAAACATCATTGGTGAATCCTCCTTGTAATATCCCATTTGTGTGAACCATGTAAAATATGGTGTTCTCTTGTGATTTATTGTTTTTCATATGTGAATGGTGTGTGCTATGAATAAATTTGGAAAATAAAATAGGTTTAGTGATTTTTCCTTCTAACAAAGGAATAAGATTTTGAATAATTAAGGGGAAAGAAAAGGTTTAAATTTTTTTTACATCCTAATCTACCCCTCTCTATAGGTGTCTTGAGTCCCAACAAGATTCCATATTTAAAATATTGAAATTATTTTCATTATGAAATATTTTGTTGGATTGATTGAGATTTTTTGGAGAGTATCTTTCATATATATATATATTTTCTTCCACAAGTAGGGTATAAAGAAAAAAGAAGAGTATATAGATTAATATAAATGTATGGATACATCAATCATTATACATTATGGAAGAAAAATAATAAGAGGGAATGGATAAATGAAAACATTATTCACTAATAAACCTATTCATCAAAGGAGGAGGAATAATCACTATCTTGAAGATCTATTTTTTCAACAAGAAGGTGATTTATACTTTTTAGAAAAGTGAAGAAGTAAACATCATTACAATTAATTGGTGAAGATAAATATATTTTTTTTATTTTACTAATGAAGTTATTCAAGGAGGAATTCTTAACATTTCTATAAAGGATCAGTTAATGAGATCAATAACTCATCTATATAAAATTAAGTGATAAATCATCCATGAAAAATTTTTTAATTAAGGATAAAACTAAACAAATGTAAACAATGGGAATCCTATGATATAATAGTAAATTAAGAAAGATTAGTGGAAGTGAGCTGTATACAAGGAGTGAAAAATCCATAAAAAAATTAAAGGTAGTGAGACTTGACATGGAGTGACCAAAACCATATTTTATACACCAAACTATTATAGTAGTATATTTTGGTGCATCAAAATATTTTATATTTCATGCTCCTAGGATATATCCTAGTGCATGTGAAGTAAGAAAAATACTAATGTTCCTTGAATTTTTAATCTACTTCTTTCACATGTGGGAGTCCTATTCTGATTCTACAAAAGTCTTGAGTTATTGATTAAACATTATTCTACCTCAGTGGATAAGATTCATAAGAGAAAATAACTTAATGTTTTGCACCGTAATTCACCCACCGCTCTTATGATGCGTTGGGTACCTAATAAGAAGTATCAAATCCTATTGTTTTTTACATTATGTATAACCACTAAATCTATTTTTGAGGTTCATTCACAAATAGATACAATGAAAAATCCACCATTTTTTAGTGTTACACAGTTTCATTGCTGAAAAAAATGAGTTCATGACTTATATGGAAAAATTTATTTAAGTCCCAAATAAAGTGGTTTTTGAATAAATTGTTTTATTAATTTTTCATGAAGTTGTATTTGTGATATATCAAAGAAATATAAGTATTGACACTTCTTTATAAAAGAAATTAATGAGTTATTTAAAATCATAAATTTTCACGAAAATTTCTCAAATTATATGTGGTCGACGTATCCATTCACTTGGACTTCGATAAACTTCCTTTTGAATCAAGACATTAAGACATTGTTCTTAGGGGAAATCAATAGAACATGCATAATATAGGATTGGGTTTTGGGTTTTTCCTATACTCTTTGAGTCAACTCCCTATATATACTCTTTGACCATGGTGTATCTTCAATTTGTGTAACGTCCTGGACCCGGGTATCACGCAACGGGTGCCCCGAGCCCGGATCGCCACGTGACCTCAAGCGCATTTCCCCAAATGCCAGAGGCTGCCGACTAGCAGTGAGGGCTCAGGTCTGATAGTGGGGAAACTATTCCCTCATTTGTCAAAGTGTAGCGCAGTGGAATATAAATAAAACATACAACGAAAGCGGAAGCAGTAAACATACACAACTGAAATAAACTACAGTAGTGGATATAACCAACAATATATAAATGATGATGCTACATGTTTCGTGTTCTAAGAAGCAGCCAGAACATGTTATACATCAATACAGTACAAAAAAATACAGAGTATAGCAAACTAGCAAAACAGCTGGCAGTGACATCACGAGCCTAGGCTCAGTCCCATGCCCTCCTACTCCTCAGCAACAGTCAAGTACCTGTATAGGGAATCTTTCCCCTATCTACACCTGCAAAAACGTAATCTGTTTGGGCCGAAAAGCGTGAACCAAATAGGTTGTGAGAAATATATCTCAGTAGGTACCCACCAAATGCCCGTGCCCAACTGCGTGCTAACATTCAACAATAGTGTGTAGTGGTAAAATGCAACAAAGTAAGAAGTACTAAAAAGTCACTAATTACCAGTTATATTTCCATTTTATTATTCATTTAAACCATTAAATATAAGAAATCACCACAGTGCATTTCTAGTAGACAACTAGTGTCCTCAGACACGTAAACTCCTACCCTTGGGTAACAAGTATCCAACACAAGAATCTACCCTTAGGCATAACAGAGTTTTGACCTCAAGCGTAGGTAGTGTCACCCACAGGCACAGAATCAGCTGCCCACAGGCACAGAAGAAGTTTCCCTCAGGCTGAAATAACTACTTCCCACAGGCTAAATAGTGCAGTGCCCACAGGCTAATCATAAAAACGCCCTCAGTCTAAACCGGTAACCGGGCCATGCCCAACATATCAAAATCTAGTAAAGAAGCAATTCCCCTCAAAGAAATTCTACAATTACTACATTTAAGGCATACCCTCAGGTATCCTGGCCTAACAGCTAAACAGGGAAACACACCCCCAGGGTGGTTCCGGATCCAAGAAACGATCCCAACCAGCACTTTATTATCACAATTTAATCCCCTATGAAATTATAGGCATTAAATATAGCAACAGCCTCAACCACACAACACCCCAATATGGGTTCGTGGCACAAAAATGCACAAAAACCGCACGAAAGTTGGAAATTTACACCAAGCCACCTACCTTATACGCCAACGAACTTTATACCCAAACACCGACTCTAGAAACGTCCAAGAACAACGTAGATCTGACGAAGAACAAAACCCATTCAAACGTAAATAACTTACATTAGGGAAAGAATTGGTAAGAACCATACTAGGAGAAGAGAGGGATTACCCGTGCGGTTCCAACGAGATCGTCCGACACCGAATCGGATTCCAGACGAAATCCTAACAGATCTTTAAAGTTCTGGCCTCATCCTTTGGCTCAAAAATGGCTCAAATGCCTCCTCTTCCAAATGAGGAGGCTACTGCCAATTTTAATCTGAAAAAAAGTACACGACATATACTTCTGAGTACACGGTGTGTACTTCTTTCATTTAACTGTTCATTTGGCGGCACCACCACACTTTTCATCCGTCGACATGAGTACACAACATGTACTCTTGATTACACAGTGTGTACTATCGCCCAGCTAGCGGTGACACCACCACCTTACTGTTTAAGCCTGCCGACTGGCTACACGGCGTGTAAGGTACCACTACACGACGTGTAGTCGGTTCCTACACCCCTCGTCGCCGACATGGCTACACGCCCCGTGTACTCATCCCAACACGGCCAAAAGTACACAACGTGTGAAAAAATTACACTTCCTGTAGTTCCAAAATTTATGATTTTCCCCATTTTCCATATTTTCTCAAAAACACTTAAGGAAAAGGAAAAAAAAGAAGCCCGTACCTCAAAAATAAGAACTGGGTTCTTACAATTTGTTCAATATGTTTCTACATCGGTAGATTTAGAGGGTTACATAGATGGGTTTGGTGTATGAAACAATGATTGACGAGGTCGCATTATAGGGGATTGGTTACAAGTCAGGTTCTCATCCGGTTGTATAGTTAATGGGTTGAGGAGTGCGTTGACCCGCCTCTGAGGGTTTAGGCGGATGGAGCCTATCAGACCGAGCCATGGATGGCTTTGTTGGTGTTGGTGTTGTTAGATATAGATTTTACTATATGAAGAAGAGGGATTCTTCCCCCACCGAGACACATTATTCTGACGTGATGAAAACCATGCGGGCGAGTTAGGGCCACCCAAAGTGGACAGTATCGAGGTGCGGTGGTCGAGTCCCTTTGACTCTATACATGAGGCTTGGAAGCGTGCTGGTAGACAAGGGCCTGAAAAGATATAGTGTGAGTGTCTAGGAAGACCTTTGTTGTTTGTTGGTTCCCTAATGTTATCAGTATCATCTTATACACAGGAATCTTGAGGAGGTTGTGGTGTGGTTCATTTTGGCTTAAAATTTACAGGAAGGATGAACACTTCCCCCCCCACTAAGGTGCTACCTTGAGGCACAATCCAAAACCATGAAGGAGAGTTAGTGCCTCCCAAAGTGGATAATGTCGAGGTGTGGTGGATGAGTTTCTTTGAATTGTGAGTTCAAGGTTAGTTCTATGTGTTGATGGTGGTTTCATAAGGAATTGTAAGACCTAGTGAGTACACTTGGGAGAGCCTGTTTGTTCTCCAGGAGGTAGAGACATTTTCCTTGAGGTGTTTCGGTTTTGTTGTGAGGTTTCACATGATGGGGTATCCAGTGGGTGATGGAGTTTCCTTAATGTGGGGAGTACATTAACCTTATGTGGTTTGGAATTGGAACCAGTCACATGGTGAGATGGGGTGTTGAGGTGGTCTTTTCCTTGGTAGTGTGTTGGTGTTGTAGTTCTTCTTGGTGTGTGTTTGTTACAGCACGAGAACCTCTCGTGAGCTTGCTGGTGTGGGAGTCCCAGTGGATCAGGTCCATTACCTTGTTCCTAGGATTTTTGTTTTCAGGGATGAAAAGGCTTAAGGTGTTGAGGATGTAGTGACTCAGGATTGGCCCTCTCAGACTTTGGAATATTTTTATGAATAATTCCAGAGCAAGGCGCGGAGATGCCGTGGGATTCTGAGGCCCGGTGTGTCCAAAATAAATTTTATAAAAATATTAAGTATTTTTATACTATAAACAAGACTAAAATAGTTTATCACAAAAATGGTAGCTTGGATTAAAAATCTTATGGAATGGTTGCATCCAGAGCATGACGTTTACCCTAGGCAGGGTAGAAGTTTTGTCGGTGCGGGCCTGCTGTAGAAAACTTTATTGAGGAAATTTTCATAAATAAATAAATTTATTTATTTATGAAGGTTGTCTTGAATAAATTTCTAATGGAGTCTCAGATCAAATTTCTGAGAGAAATTTTAAGTTTAGAACACCGTGTTTACCCTTAGGGCGACATAATCTTTATCGACATCAGGTATCGGGTTGGAGGTGAGCCGGGACCGGGAGGACAAATGATTTAATTTAAAAAAGAAATGAAAAATCTATCCTCCCTCACCTATCCATAGAAAAAATACCCCTCCCCTCATATTTATTACTTTTATGATGAACGAGTGGAAATCACAGAATGAAGTGCCATCGGGATCAGATCTTCGTGACGATCACTCCCGGATCGTGCAATAGCAGCTTCAGAGCGCATATTTGATGTAGAAGCTTCGGTGATTCGCCAAAATTTAGATAGTTTGAGTTTTAAATTTTCATCTCCTTTATTTGTGTTTATTTATAATCTTTATCATGTCTATGAAGATCATATCTCAATATTTTTGAAACAGGTCTCAGATCTATTTTTGGAGCACCAGGGTGCTCCCTGTGGTCCGCATAATTTTTCAGTCGGTGAGGGTAGATTTTGGTGGTGGTGATGGTGGAATCTGGTGAGGGAGGATCCAGTGTGGTGATTTTGGGTGGATAATTGAGGTGGTGTAGTTGGTTTCGGCATAGATCTGTGGTTTATAGCGGCGATATAGCAGTTTATGGCTGGGTTCTAGCGACGATCTGGCCAAAATGATCTGAGGGAATTTAAAACCCTGTATCTCACAAATCAGGTGTCCGATTCATGATCCATATGGGGTGACATGACCCTTAATTCTATGAGGACCCTTTGAGTCCACTTTTAGGTGTTTTTGATTTGGTAACTTTTTTCGGTGGTAAAAAACATCAAAAAATAATAACAATATTTTAATTATTATTATTTAGAAATAATTGAATCAGACGTATCTTATGTGTCTGATGTCTAATTGACGCACCGTCAGTGGAGTTGTGACCCTCACATAAAGGAGAAAGTTTCAAGACTGATTTTAAGTAATGAAACTAAAATTGGGGTGTAGGACCCATGAGGCCCACTTTTGGTGTTTTCGGTGAGATGTGAGTTTTTCACCAGGTGCCCGTTTTGAACGAATGAGTAATCGATCCCGTGTTTTTTCCAAGAGTATCACAATGGTGTGATCCATTTGATTTGATATAGGATCAATGTGTGGTCCCCACTCGGCCTTGTTATATTGAATAGTATATGTTCATTGATTTTCCATTTTGGGTGTGTAACTAGCCGATCCTACGTGTTTTTCCACATCGAACATGTTGGTGGCCACAATTTGGGCCTAGGAGACATGGTGTTATGGTGATGTCATGTGGGTCTCTTGGGTTAGTGATGCTGACCAGCAGGGTTGTTTGGAATCCCCAGGTCTCATTGATGATTTTATTACTAGTTAGGATGAGTGGAAGTTCTCAAATTATATGTGGATGAATTTGGATGACTTTTATGGCATGGATTCTATAAAACTAGTTATTAATGTTGGCGAAGAGTTATTCATGTAAAAATGAAAAAATAATAAGTTTTTTACCAAGATGTTGGACTCTATAACTAGTGAAATCAATTCTAAATATTTTTTATATATGGTTTTTAATCCTACATTAGAGAAACTATGTGTATCCAAAATTTCAAGTTATCTCTTATAGTATAAAAGGATATATGATTCCAGTGAAGAAGTGGAAAAACATCAAGTTTCCCATACTAAAACAGTTTATATAGTAGACATGATAAGATAAAATCCTAAAATAAAAGAATATATCAATTAGAATTCATGTATTAAGTGGAAATTTATTTCATATAAGATATAACCATGGAAAATAATATATTAAAGATTGTTGAAGTGGCCTTTAATTTTTATAAAAATATAACGAGTACAAATATTAAAGAGAAAATATATTTTTTTAAAGAATTGTCATAAGAAACAAAAAATGATTATCCATAAAAAAGGTTTTATAGAAATAATTATCCCTCTCAAATATCAATTGGAAGAGATAGGATGGGTTGAAATATAAGTTTACTCAATATTGAAATAAAAAACATCCAAACTAAAATATAGAGTACATGAAATAGAGCAAAACCCCTTAAAGGGAATGTAGAAGTCAAGAATTCCCCTTATGACATCACAATAGAAACAATAAAAAAATATGGAATCAATAAAAAAAATTGTATATTCTTAGAATATTTGGGAGAATTAAGAGGAAAAAAGGAAATGGATATATAATGTTAAATGGAAACGTAAATGGAATTGGAATCAAATGTATGTTTGATATAGTAGGGAAAAGGGAGGCAACATGTTAGAAACAAATGTTTAAATTTAAATAAAATTAAAAATTTCACCAGTGTCCCCATCTATTCCCAATATGAATGTAAGGATTACTATGAGACTCTTTTGAGGAACATCTTATTATGTTTAAAGGTAATATTTTATCTTCATAAACATGAAAAATTATGTACATAAGTATGATCCTCTATGTAAGTATGATTTCTGAGTAGTGTAAAGATGAGTCTAATTTTTTACATATCTTCTTAAGTTTTATTATAAAAATTAACCCAACTATTTAAGAGACATTCATTTGTAAAATTTTTAGTATTAGTGTAATACTAAGGGGATTATGTGTATGGATGATAGAATACATCATAAGGTACATTCTGTTATGAATTATCAATGATCATCAGAAAACCAAGGGTTGTTTTTTTTGAATTAATTATTAATATTATTTAATATAATTCTGGTGGTTTATTCCCTAAAATAAGATGATTCATTTAGTGTTAATTAATTATTAAATTTTCATGATGATTTAAGGTAATCCATGATTCAATCTAGAAAGAAAAAATAAAATTTCCTTGGAATTTTAGTGAATTAAAATCTATAATATCACACCAAAATAAGGTATATAACACCATGAGATTTTTTGAATTATTTTTTTCAATTTAATTTAATCATTTAGGAAATTTTCTTTTCACAAAATAATAAATAATTATTTTTTTATATTGAATCACTATCTTTGGATTGCGTTATATGATGCACCAATTCAATCTACCACTACACTCAAACAAAGGTTAACATGTGGTATATGAAACAATATGTTGTATTATGTTAGACACAATATCATTTCCCTTTGATATATTACATTACACAAAATTCTATGTTTTACTGAACAACAATACACAATTAATATTATTATTAAAATATCACTATAGCTAGAACCCAACCACTGGAATGTGTAAAACCCTATCTTTTTCTAGGCATGTATTAGGATCAATTTCAGGTAATATTTTTATATGTTTTGAGTAATTTTCATTTAGGTTATTATTTTTGTACTAATTGCATTAAAATTAAAAAATTTGGATGAAGGAGGACATGTGCATGGTTTCTACACAGTTTTCTCAGACAATCTTCTCTAACATAGAAAACCATACATCCTTAGACAATGAGGTTTTTCATGGATGGAACATTGTTTTTCAAATGGTTCACCCAAATAGGATAAACCTTAGACCCTCCAAATATGTGTATTGTTAAGGTGCACAATTAGGGGAAACTAAGTGCCCTGAGCAGAAAAAAGTATGTGGGAGTTAAATTATCATGAAAAATAATTTAAAAATTCTTTGATCCCCCATTACAATCCCAACATGGACCTAACTCAACTCTTAATATTCTTGTATGATTTTGTTACCTCCCAGAGAGTTTCTAAGCCATTATATCCTTCATTATTCATGATCCATTGTCTGAATAGATGATATTCACTCCTCTCAGTGAGATGATCTAATACAGCGTGGTTTCTTTTCTTCATTCTATTCTTCTCCCATTATTTTGGGCATAGTTAATTCATATTTTATTTAGATATAGATCTAGGATTGTAGGTCTAGATCTATAATTATGGGATATTGATTCATATGATCTTGTATTTATTTTTAAGATCCATATCTCATTATATGTCATCATTTCATTAAAACTAGGGATAATCATTGGTGATCATTTATCATAAATTGAGGAAGGTGGTCTATAATTCAAATCCCTATGTATTGACTTCAATTATACATATGTAATCATAGATTTTTCTATTTTATTTTTATTAATTGAGTTCTTTATTAAATTAATTAATATGGAAACTTAACTAATTAGTGGAATTATGAAATTTGGGGTTGTTGAGATTGTAAATATTATATAATTAGTTGTTTCATTAATTATGATGGAATTGATATTGTGTTCAGAATAATTATTTGATGGATTAATTAGATGATATTGATATTTTTAGATTAAACTAATGTATTTTTGAATTAATTATATTGATTGATGTGATTAAATAATCATTGGGTTAATTAATGGGATTATATTTATTAATTAATTTTAGAATTAATTAATGAAAGGTGACATGATTAATTAATTTTTTGAGTTAATTAAAAGAAATTATGTGATTAATTAACTATTGAAATTAATTAATGATATGGGTATGATTAATTAAATCTTGAATTAATTAATGGAATGATTTGTGAAATGGAATTTGGATGTATGTTACTTGGTTTTGATTATGTTGGTATGGAGTAGCACATGAGTTAACTGTGGTGTGAGAGAGTGGATACCGAAGGACCGTGAGAGCCATCAAGTAGAAGACCGTGAGATATATTATTTTAATTACTAATGTATCATGCGAGCCTTCAGGGAGGATGAATATATGATATTCTATTTTGATTTCTAAGGGACTCTAAGAGCTCTAGGAGTTGGGCCAACATAAAGAACATGAGATCTCCCCCCCCTTTGACTAGTAAACTATTATGATTCATTTAATCTCAATTACATTAGACCCTTGAGGTTAGTTCCATATGTGAACATTAATCATGCCATAATGATTTACATGTTTCATACATTTAATAAGATATCAATTGTGGTAATGAATTGTAATAGGGACTTTCAAATATGAATTTTCATAATGAATGGTAACATGGAAATTAAAATGTGAATGATGATAATAAATAGTAATAATGGAATTATAATATATGATATCCCTTGGGGATATATTAGACTACAACAAGAGCCGATGTATGTATTGAGTTTTTAGGTTCCCTTGGGAACCCAAGGGGTTTATGTGGATAAATAAAGAATAATTGAATAAGTGTAAACTGCTTACTTTGTTTGTTATAGTTTATTATTTATACAAATGCATACACTATTATCGATTGTAATTGTTTTAGAAACCGTTGGTGGTGGCCTAATGAGTTGTACTCACACCCTACTCGGGCTTCATGATTTATACCCGAATAGATTACATTATTCTAGGATAGGTTAAGGGAAAAGGCTGAGTGTTATATAGATAACTTGGGATGGAGCATGGATGAGAGAACTAGATGTGGTTCGAGAATTTCTTGGGTGTTTTCAATTTCAAAGATTTTGGTTTTAATTTTGAAACATAGAATGTACTTTAGCATGGATTATTTAGTATTCTCTTTTTTATATTGTATATCTTGTTTTTTTATCTTATGATAAAAAAATATTTTGGTTATGTCATATCAAATGGCTATATTTATTATTTTTCTGGTGTATTACTCTGATTAAAAGAGGGTACAATATCCCCATGATCGATGTTAGAACCTTGTTTCTAGTAGACAGCCTCTGCGTATAGGGTGGCGTGCCTGAGGTAATGTAGAAAACTAGTTCGTGGAACCAGTGGGTGGAACCCGAGTTGGGATTTTTCAAAGTGTTATTAGAGTCCAGTTTTATTTTTATATATATTTTCTTATGGTTTTGGGAAGTTATACATAAGACTAAGAAGAGTTGGGCATTGGTCATGAACAAGTTCATTGGATTATCAAACCCATGTACAGGGGAGAACCCAAGTACCCATCATGGGTTATTTTTGGTGTTGTTTTCTGTTACAATTGATAATTATTTCACCTTGGATGATGCAATTATTGTGGGATGTGATTATTGTTGTTGATATTTGATGATATTTGATGCATGGCTTATTAATGCATGAGATATGAGTATTCATGCATCATTATATGACTCTGGATTATTGTGACATGCATCATTTATAGGAACACATGGAGAATAAGATTTTGGGTATGTTTTTGAACTTGAAATTGTTTTCCTTGCATCTGAAATTGAACTAAAAATGGTGCCTAATGTAAAATTTGAAATTATATTAGTGATGAAAGATGTGAATAAATGGGTTTCAAATGAAACATTAATAATGAGAATGAGAATACCCCTTGATAACCAAGACCTAGGTGTAGGATGGTTAAGGGTAGTGATAGCACCTCAGTTTTGACCATGTGGTAAGGTTTGGGGAAAAAGAATTATTTTTTATTATTGTGATTTTACTCTTACATAAATGTGATAAAGTTTTTTTATGAGTGATATGATGTGTGTTTGGAATTATATAGATATGAATACATTATTAAATATTTTGAGAGGATGATATGAGAACATGTATTGATATGTTCCTCCAGTAGTGGAACCCAAGGAACTAATAGTTATGGGTGAGTAAATAGAAGAATAATTTCGATATAATTTCACTCACTTCGTGCAATTCATCAAAATAGACCCATAGAGGGTTGTGAAAATATTTTATGATATGATGATGGAGTTCCAATTGTAGCATACTCTAACTTTTAGTGGAGATAGTGCACTATAGGGAGCAGAGTTATAGATTGATTCTATCCATAATATACTTGACCACATGGAGACTCCTACAGAGAAGAGAGTCAAGATGGATATTTATATTTTATTTGGTAAAGTAATGCATTGCTAGGACATCCAGACTCAAAACATACATGCTGATGATATACTAAGGAAGTAGTTTTTGGATAAGTTCTTGGAGAACATTTATCCGAAGATGATGTGATAGGAGAGATTAGATGAGCTCATGATACTGACATATGGGAACATGTCCATTATGGAATAAGTTGGATACTTTCATGACTTGAAACTCTTTTCACCCAAACTTAAATAAGATGAGGCTACATGAGAAAAACATTTTCAGGATGGTATTAAATGTGAAATTAAGTCCATGGTAAATTTCATTAGGATGAAGAAGTTTTTGGAGGTGGTGATTGGGGATCTATTTAATGAGGGGAACCTGAAGGAGGATTCTGTTGGAGGAAATGTGGTTCTATCTGAATGGTTAGGAGGTATTACTTCCCAGAGTATGAAGTGTCACTATGAAAGTTTTAGTCAAGTTAGTGTAAGGTAGAGTGGGAAAATATAGGGGTCAGTTACAATATAAATTACTATAAATACCTATCACCAGTGCAGTAGAGAAGGACAATATCGTAAAAATTGTACCTAACCAGCAGTGGAGTGGAGATCTTGCAGAAATATGGGCAATATAGATGTTCTGGAAGAACCCTCAAAAGAAAGGTAGTGATAGAGGATCTATATGTAACCGAATTGTGGGGATGGGAGATTCTGTAGCATTAAAGTCTAGAATTTAGAGTTCTACTATCTATAGAGTTAGAGATCATGGATGTGGTGCTTCTGGGAAGATCCCCTATATAAGTAGAGAGGTTCATCTCAGGGGATTGAAACTGTATCATAAGGAATAAGGGAATAACATTTACATTTCAGTCATACTACACTTGTGGATAGATATGTTGTACCATCGATGGTGAGAGGAACTATTCTTATAGATTCTATATTATTCAGTTCACTATTTGATACTAGTGCCTCCCATTCCTTTTATTTTGTAGAAATAGTAAACCGTTTGAGCCTAGATGTGGAGTTCATGAGTGGAGTGATGATGATAGATAAAATTTTGGGATTATGGTAAAGATACATCTAGTTGTAAAATGTATGTTCTAAAAAATATGGGGATCATAATTTTCTACGGGATCTATACATTCTGAATATGATAGGATTCGACTTAATTTTGGGTATGAACAAGTTAGGGGCATACTGAGCCCATATAGAGTGTTATTATAGGATATTGACTTTTACATCTCTTAAGAGTGAAAAGAATATCCAATCCGGACAAAGGGATATTTAGGTAGGCTGAGTCAGTCCAATTACTCATCAAATGGGAGATCTCGGAGCCTATATTGCTAGTTTATTGCTAGAAAAAAGAGGTGTAAAGCATGATGTCTCTTCACCAATGGTGGGATTATTTTTGTATGTGTTTCCCAAGTACTTATCAGGGTTTCCACTAGTGAGAGATGTGGAATTTACTATTGACCTAATATAGGGGGCTAATCCAATTTCTATACCACCATACAGAATGGCACTGAAACAGCTTCAAGAGTATAAGAATCAGTCGGGAGAGTTAGGGATAATGGATTTATCCATCAAAGTACTTTTATTTGGGGTTTACTAGTATTGTTTTATATGAAGGATGAAATGAATCTATCCTTTGTGTTGAATACTAGAAGTTGAACTAGATGACTATAAAGAACCGATATCATCTTCTGCATATTGATGATTTCTTTGACTAGTTGACAAGAGCTTGTGTTTTCTCAAATATTAAATTGAGATCAGGTTATCATCAGTTGAGATTTTAAACATATGATATACCAATGAATAATTTTAGAAGTAGGTATTGATTATATGTGTTCATCATAATTCCATTTGGTTTGATGAATTCACCAATAGTGTTTATGGACTTGATGAATAGAATATTTAATCCGTACTAGGATTAGTGTGTGGTAGGGTTTGTAGATGACATCTTGGTGTACTCCAAGACTCATGATGATCATTCCAAACATCTTGAAATTGCCCAGAGTAAATTGAGAGAGAATTGGATATACTCCATGCTATCTAAGTGTAAGTTTTGGATTAATCATGTACACCAATTAGGTCACATCATCTCAGAGGTAGGTGTGTCAGTGCACTAAGAAAAAGTCAATTCAATTGTTCTAGGGTAGAATCCCTAGAATATATTAGATATCCATATCTTTTTGGGTTTACCTATTTATTACCAAAGGTTCATCTTGAAAATTTTCCATTTGGTAGTGCCACTTTTTGTCTTGACCATGAAGGGTATAAAGTTTTAATGGTTGAAATAAGGAAACACTTCCCTGGAGGAGTTGAATATGTACATTACATCGACATTGATCATGATCCTACCCAAGTCAGGAGAGGAGTATATGGTGTTTTGTGACACATATAGAGATTTAAATGGACCAATGTTGATGTAGGAAGATTGAGTTCTAGAATATGGGACTCAATAGTTGAGGACACATGAAAGGAACTACCCTAAACACAACCTCGAATTAGCTGTAGTGGTTTATGCTTTGAGGTGTTGGTGACATTATTTTTTTTGTGTGAGAATTTAATATATATACAAATCATAGGAAATTTAAGTATATATTTTTTCAATAATATTCTAATCTATGGAAGTGGAGGTGGGGTGTGTATATGCTTTAAATTGATTTTTAACAAGCATATACGCCCAAAAAGGGGAATGTTGTTGTTAATGATCTAAGTAGGAAAACTAATACGTAAGTATTTCAAGAGTCTAGTGCTAATTGGAAAATTATGACATTACTGGATGATATGCATGTTTTGGTTTTAGAGAGTCAGGATTAGATGAATATTGTATCAATTTAAATGTAATCTATACTCATGAGGTGGACCAGAGAGAGATTTTATGAGGTTCTAGAATATTTGACCTTGATAGAAAGCCTTGAATGTGTGGAGACACCTTAAGACTGGATAATATATGAGGACAAGAACATATATGTCTTGGATTAGGTTTTTGTTCCAATGATCATGTGGGAAGAGTTGATGCGTGAGTTTCATGGACTAATGTGGGTGGAATATCTAGGTGTGAGAAAAATTTAATGAGAAATATGTTGATAATTTTGGTGTTCGGACATGAAAAAGAAGATATCAGGGTTTGTGAAACAATTATACACATGCCAATAGGTGAAGGATGAGAATCAATGTCCTGGAGGTTTATTATAGTCATTGCCCATTCTGGAATGGAAGTGGGACGATGCATCCATGGATTTTATTATGGATCTCCCTAGTAAACCTTGTAAGATTGAAGCTATTTGGGTTATTGTGGATTGAATGATGAAAATAGAGCATTTCTTACCTATATGGGAGGCATTATTAGTGGATTAGTAGGAGAAATTGTATGTTTAAGAGATAGTACACCCATTCCCATATCGTAGAGTTTCTACATGTTGAACCTATTGAATTGGGAGGAAATGGGTTAGATGATAATTATACAGAGAAGGAGGGTATTATAGATGCTCATAGGAGTAAGACATTGGGTGTGATAAATACAGATGGGGGGAAAATGAAGGTGCCCTAAATTCAATAGTGAGGGATCCTAATGGATCATTAGGTGTCTCTATGTTTGAGTGATATTCAAGTGGGAGTTGATTGAGATTAGTTAAATTCTCCTTCCTTTGAAATCTTATTATTTAAACAATTAAAAAAACACCATAACATTTATTTCAAAAAAATCATATAGAAAAAATAGAAAAGATAACAAAAAATAGTACTGACAAACATAATATACATAGGTAGGATAATAAATTAATGCAAATACAAACAAATATAACATATAACTTTCCAAAATTAAATAAACCATGCATAAAAATAAATTCAAATATGACAACAGAACCATAGTACTAGAAATGAATAAAAAATAACCTGGGTGGTTGATAAGTTAATGGACGACTGCACATAAAATCATTTCTCCCATCAATCATGTCATTATAATGCTTCATCATTACTTTATCTACATCATCCAACCTTTAAAAACTAATATTTTTAATATAAAGATAGAAAAATAAGTTAGTTTCCTATTGATTATGGGATTCAATGTTAGAGGTAGAATATTCAACATAATCACCCATATCATATAAGTCTCTTTGTTTTATGTGGAAAACTACAATCCACCATTCATACACAATATCTTCTAAATAAAATACCATTATTTCTTGTAATGATAAGATAAATAAATCATTTAAATCACAATCACCTACATCCATCAATAAAGAGAAGTTCATGTAAGTAAATTAGAAGGAATATCTGTTAATACCCATGGTAATATCAACCGACCTCCATTTGAATGAAACAACTAAAAAATGACCATTGTAGTTTAATTTGATAATATGAGTAAACATTATAAAGTATCCCTACACATTAACTCAAAATATGCCATTATTCTATTTTTTAAACCCTCTTTCTGATTAACTATACATAATTTGAATCCATTCACATTGTAATATTCAAAATTTCTAGCCTTTTTATAGGAACCTGAGATACAAACATTAAATATTTTAAAAACATAGTGAAATTTTACTATTTATTAGGACATATATACTTGCCTTTAATAATTCTATATCTTTTACTATAATATTTTAGATCTTTCTAGCTGATCAACCAATAATATGAAAGATTTTTTTCCAATGTAGTTGTGATTGGGTTCATACATTGTAAAAACATCCAACATTATTGAATATTGACTAAATATCATAAAATTAACTAAAACAAATGGTAAGACACTCATTTTCTAAATAGACTTTAGAAATAGAGCCTTCATGTCGATATTTATTTTTCATGTATGATTTCAAATAACCGAGGTATCTATGAAAGAAAGTAAGTAAAAAATAATTATATATTTAATGATGTTCTATTAATTATTTAATTAATTTGAAAAAAATAAAAAAAAATTACTTCTCAATTGGATTCATCCACCAAAAATATATCAGACCTCCAAATTTAGTTTCCTTGACCAAATGCTTAGTCACAACATAAAAGTAAAAAATGACGGATCAGAGATCCTATCCATTGCAAAAAGGGTCTATAAATATATATCCTAAAGGTTTTCAACATCAAATGGTTTTAGTGTTTTCTCATATTTTTGTCTAAGTAATGTGAAAAATTATAGTACAACTATAATATTATATTAAGGTAAAAATGTGCACAATATAACTGGTAGTAATTTTTGTAACAATATATGAGAAATGTGAATTTTAGATCCATGTAACCTATGATGATTTATGTTGATTCACCTTGATATGTTACTAGAATATCCCTCAAATACATCCAAATGTTTTAAAATTCAAATGAATGAATAATTATCCCTATTTTTCATTGAATTTTTTTGGATCATACTTTCCACTCACATTTGGCCATAGATCACGATTTATATTCATCATTTGTAACTCCTTAAAAGGACTGATGTGATCCTTAAATTTTACATGCTCATTAAGTAACATGAAGAAATTTTTTTAAATACATTATTCTCAAAATACATAACATAAATATTATGATGAAACAAATTAAATTCCCAATATGAATGACTGAATAATATAATTTTTTATTCAATTTTTGCTTTCAAATTTCAATTGATGACCAACTTTGAACTCTTTTACCAATATCATTCAAATTATTCACCTTATAAAATTTCATTTTAACATTTAATATCTTTTAAAATATTTCATATCCTTTCAACAAATTTGGAGGAGGTCTTTGATCAATAGACCCATTGAATTATGACTTGTTAAACCAGAATCTATGGGATATATTGAGAAATCTATGATGAAAACAGAGGCATAATTTTTATAGTAAGGTATTTTAGACTCAAAATCAATGTTACAAAAAATACAATCCAAACCCATATAAGTGATACAACTAGATAAGTTTATGGGTTCAGTGAATTCACTAATGGTCCAAATTAGAGAAACATGCATTTTGAACATTACTCTAGAAGTTTCATCATATGTCTGAAAATTTTTTCTCTATAACTCCTATATTTATTCAATTAGGGGTTTTATGTATATATAAATATCATTTAAAGTTTTTTTCAATTATAATCATTTAAATGATAAAATACATTTTTTTCATACACATCCACAGAGGTAGACTCTAAGGGATGAAAACAACCTACCAAATATCATAACTCGTACTCAAATTCCCAAATGGGTTGAATCCATTAGATTCCATTACCAATTTTAAATTCCTATGATTATATGAGAAATTTTGATATAATGAATCAAATTTAGTCCATGATTTTGAATCTCTTAGATGTCACATTAACCCATCATTGCTATTATCTATAAAATTCTAATTCACATGCAAGGTGATTCTCGATGACATAAATAATCTTTGAAATTGAGGTTTGAAAGGGAGGTAATTAAAAACCTTCATGGGTGTGTTTTTCTATTCTTCTTCATAGGAGTATATTGATTCATAATTCCAACATCACCAGTTAACTTCCATGTTAAAGATGAACCATTTTTTTAAATCCTATCAACTTGAATCCTCTGGATAATAAAGAATGAAATAATTGGGACAAGAATGTATTTTTGAATACTTTAAGACAATTTTTTTTAAAACTTCCCCTAACATAAAAGGAATAGGGTTCTCATTTTCATGAAATGTGTCACGCAATAATTCCAATATGATGTACATAGACTTATTTGTAATTTGATACAATCATTTGATATTGTACAAGTTGTAAGAATATCCGACATCCACCATACAACTCTTGATTTCCATAATCAAATAAATCATGAAAAGCATGTGTCTAATCATTGAATTTATCTCTTACATTAGTCTCTACAACATCAAGAGTAGGATCTAAGTATATGTTACGATCTTGATTTGGTTGTCATGTATTCCCAACAAAATTTGATGTTACTATTTATATCACCCACAACTGGTTGTTAAGATATGTTTTGATGTTGATGTTATTACCTTAAAATTCAGAAATAATTTTTTATAAGGTTTTTTATTTCATTTTCCATTGTAGTTGATGTTGGGATCTCAATATATTGACTACCATCAGTGGTAAAATATTCTGTAATGTTCGATTATCTATGCCAAATAAAAAAACATATTGAGTAGGGAATTGATTTAGTATCAAGTGTTCGTAGAATTCATGTCTCTTAACCCATATTCAAAATTTAAATTTAGATCATGGACATATTATGGGCCCATAAACAGATATATTGAAAATTGTAAAATCTAAAAACTCATCTATACCCTTAGCACCCTGAGGTGTGTTCCTTAGTAATGTGATCCAACTTTTATCCATATATAAAAATAAACTAAACTAAATTAATAATAATTAAAACACATAAAAAATATGATTTCATTTAAAAAAATTACAATATAAAAAAATCTTTTATGCATATTAATTTTATTACCTTTTAAAAAAACATCATTTTTTAGATATTAATTCGAATGTATATAATTCATCACAAGATTAAAACTAATTTGTAAGTATGTTTAATGAGTTTAAAATATATAATGTTCATGATATTATGATGTTAAAAAATTATCAAATTATTCAATAAATTTATAATAGAAACTCAAGTATAGTTATTAAATCAAATGAGTTTTAGATAAAACCAAAATTTTATTTTTATACATTATTCATTAATTAAAAAAATAAACAGAATAACCCATCATTATAGTTTCCCAAGAACCTAAAATTAGATAATAAATACACAAAAAATACAATGAAAGAAAAAAAATACTAAACTGGAATGGAGATATTATGAAAATCACCCCTGTCCTGTGAAAAAGGTGGCTGGCGAAGTAGTGCGATGTTAGGGGTGAGGGCCGCAGAGGGGGAAAAGGCATCAAGGGAGACCACGAGGTCAAGGTAGAGGGCTCGGTGGCTCGACAACAAGGGATAAAGGACTCACCTAATATCGGATTCTAGATCTGCATAAGAATAATTTTTTTTGGAAATAGCACATATTATAATAAAATAATAAGGGATCACTATCCACTAAAAGAAATGAAGAAGGGGTGAAATGGTACTTGTGGACTCACCTAAAAGCCTTTATTTTACCCAAATATGGAGAAAATAGACCATGGATGAGGTAGATCCACCATGTCCTTCAATGGAGGGGAGGAGGGTGTGGGAGAGTTGTTACTGTAAGGACCCATAATTTTTAAATGATAATTATTTCCTGAAAATGTTGTTATTTTATATTTCACTCAAAAAAAAAATATATTTAATAATTAAGTGAGTATAATTTGAAATGTGACCATTGGGTTTTGATAATTATATAAATGTTTATTAATTATTACCATTGAAAAAAAATACTTTTTATAATAATTTCAACGCTGTATTTAGTGTTTATATGTATAAATTACAAAGGATAATTAATGAAAAAAAGAACTAACGGACTCAACCAGTAGAGTTGTTCCATAAGAATACCATTTTACATAACATGGGAGGGAAGTAGTGTCACTGGGTTTCTTTTTAGAAAAATCCCAAGAAGAGCTTCAACAATTTAAGCTTGAATGAAATCTTCTACAAGAGAAGTTCAAGCTAGTGGAAATCACCACTCGGGAAATGTTATCTGACCCCCTAGGAATCTCTCACCATATCTCACCTTACCCATAGGTATTATGATAATTTTATAAGGGATTATGAATCAAGTACTTAGTTACTTATAGTTTAATCCCTTCATTTTAATAAAATTGTTATTCCATCATTTCTGTTTTAAGAATAGTTTTACTTAAAAAATGAAATGGAATTTGATAAATTCATTTTTCAAGAAAAAATTTACTTTTTGGAAAGATATAAATTATTATATTAAAGAAAGGTTTTATTAATAATTATTATTATAACTAAATAGTGTTATAAAAGCACTCCATTTTAATTATAAATGTTATTTTTTTTTATTTTTTACAAATGTCTGAAATTTTATTATGAAATCACTCTGTATTTCTATCTCGTATTTTTAAATAAATATAAAATTTTTTATTTAAAAGTTAAATTTCTCATTATTAGTAATTATTATGATAAAAAAATATCATTTTTTGAAATCATAATGTCGAAATTAGGTTAGTCTGAATTTATGATAATTTTCTAAAATATTTTGTTTTTCAGTGAATAGTAAAAATAAAGTTTGAGTTTTTTAGTAAGTTTAATGACATAAAATTTATTTAATAATAAATAAAAAATTATGGTCAACTATTTTGGGATAAAATATCATTATATGTGTCCCAAGAGGCCAATAACATGGGAAGGACTGTGGTTTTCCAAATACCACTACCTAGGTGTCTATGGAAATTATTAATCAATTCCACCACTTTTTCTATAAATACCCACCCATTTATTCATTTTAATTCACTCCCAATTCCTCATATTATAATATATGATTGTTTAACCTCACAAAGAGTTCTAATGAGTATTCCTTAAGCTCCCAAGGTCCCAAAATTCAAGTTATAGGAGTCACTATTTAAGGTGTTGAAAATCTCAACTTCTCTTTTCCATTCATGTACCTTTTTTTTTGTGGAATATCTTTTAAATTTAAAAAATATGTTATTATGACCATTTTATTATATACATTTAATTTATTATGAATATTTATTAATGTTATAACCTTTTCATATCTCATTTTATCATTTTCTAAAACCATGTTTCCTACCCATTATACTGTTGAATTTTCACCTCCTATTTTCTCTCTTTTCTCAAGAAATTATGTTATATTATTTTATGAATACCCAAAACTCCATATTTTCAAGGGGTATTAACAAATATTTCAAAATGATATATTTTATTCTGTGATTAACATACATGATACCTGATATCCTTTTTTGTGGGTTAGTAATGACATAAATATATTTTTTAAAGCAATTTTTAAAACACCATGATTTTTATATGAAACACATTTATTCTATTCTCCATGGGTTATTTATGAAATTTTTAATTATTATATATGTATATCATATTAAAATAAATACATAATAAGGATTATCCCTAATATCTCTACAATTTATTGTGTAACAAATTTAATCTCTAGAGATGACATGTTTTATAATACCTTGCTGAATAACCTTGATAATTTTTATGAAACCTCAGTGATAAAATATGGGGATATGATTATGAATGTCTAATTTGAATTTTGAATCCATATTTAAATGATTTAATTAAACTTATAATTTTTATGGTATACCTATTTATCATTCATTTATGATATTTCATATGGTCTTATTGATATCTCTCAAGTTCACATGTAAACTGTTTCCCTTACCTTCCCTTAATAGGGATTGTGCTAACCCTTTACTTTGATGTATGTCCCCAGGTTATGAGATTTATTATATATACATAGGATTAAGAAATTATGAATTCTTTAAAGTGTTTTATAATATTTTTTTTATGTTTTCATGTATTATGTACCTTATTTCTGAGAAACTAAACTTTTAAAGATCCTCTATTTTGTACAATGTAATGAAAAGTGATGTAATAAAATCGTGTGATTATATAGATATTGGATGAATAGGGGAAACAATATAGATCAAGGGGATCAGTGGATCAGTGGAAATGGTTAAAGGGGAATGAGGAGTGTTGTTGAGGGATCTAGGTGGGGATTCAATTAACCAGGGAGTAGCTCGAGGAGGGGCATCAACGACATAGGGAGGGGAATCTACAGCTCAGGGAGGGATCAACGAGGGCTTAGGGAGTGGCAGAGGCAACATGTGGGGTAAGGGAATCAGAAATTATAGGGGAAGGGGAGTAGTGGTGAGGGATCATGGGAGAAGTATAACGAGGGGGATGAGTTTTGGGGAGGGGGGAAAAGAGTGTTTTCTACATTTCTGTAATGAAAATTACTAGCAGTTTTTCAAAAGACACTACTAAAATATTTTAATTTTTATTGTGGTAGTTTTCATATACCATTGGTAAAAATTATTTTTGGTTTAGATTTAGTTTACATTGTTCAATTAGTCAGTAGCACATAACCCCTTGGAAACATGCACCAGTAACCTCCTAATCTCCCTGTCCACCTTTGAGACCACCCAAACCCCCAGAGCACATAATTTCATATAAAAAGGGATTTTTTGAAGGGATCAAACCCTCATAATATGAATTATAAAAGATATTGAAATTTTAACCCCTCCACTAAGTTATAAATTTAATTTTCCTCTAACTATGGAATCCCATATAGATGTAGGGTTATACACTACTCTTACAGATACTACTCAAGTATTTACAAACTATAAAAAGATTCATGTAGCATAATCAAACAATATGTTGCAGATAGTGCTTCCATTTATCACAACACATGTCATTAATTACCATGAAGTGAAACTATTCAGTCACTGTATTTAATAGGATTCTTCTACAAATTTTTTGTTTTTAAAACTATAATTCCCTAAGATTTTATGGCATGTATATTTTTTTTAAAAATTAATCTATTCGATAGCTTACATTGCACATGACACCAAGATTATGTGAACTCCAAAATCTTGTTATTTTAACATGACCATTATAAAATACCCCTTAAATTGTTAGGAATAAGTATTATTAACCAAATTATGAAATATATAATTGCATAAATAATTATTAATAAATTAATTTACATATTTTTTTTAGTAAAGTCATTTTGTTCTTCAAATTTATGTTTTCTTCAAAAAGTGATTTTTATTGATTTTTATAAGAAAATAAATATAATTGATTTTATAATATTATTGAAAATTTATTTGATAAAATGAACATAAGTTTTTTATGGATCATGTAAAAATTATATTAGGATTAATTTTTAAGAATCTTCTAAAAATATTAAATTTCTAGGGAATAGTGAAAAGTACATATTTTTATAGAAATTTTATTTCTTTTAAATAAATTTTGAAAATTAAAATTTCCATTATTATTTTTAATTTTTTTCAATTAATATAAGTATTTTTTTATTTATATTTCATCCACATAAAATATTTCTAATCAAATTTATATTTTATTTTAGAGTAAGTTCTTTTTTGGGTTTAAAAATAAGATTTTTATAATTTTTTTAAAGTACTTTACATTTATCCTTCTTAATTTAGTAAAATAATCCATAATTAGAAATTTTTTAAATTAATTTTTTTATTATATATCATTTAATATTAATATAGTTTCATTAAATGATAATTATTAGTCATATAGTTAGTATAAAATCATATTTTTATTTAAAAATGCACTTCTTGAAAACCTATATTTTCATCATGTCTTCAAGATTTGTTTTAAATTTAATTTTTCCATTTATTTTAATTGAATTTTGTAAAATTAATTCCACATTTTTAATCATAATTTCCAATTTATTTTTTATGCAAATTTTTATTTTTAGGTATAAAAAAATTACCCTGGTAAAATAAAAGATTTACCACATTATAGGAAAAATAATGAAACTAATTAAAGTTAAAAGGTAATAGATTAAAAATATATAAATAATACAACAATATATGGGTGGTTTTATGTGTTGTTAAACCTAAAATATACATTTAAACATTAATTAAATTCAAAATTCATTTGAATTAACTCCACCCAAATGTGGTTGGCATTAAATATAAAATAACAATTATTTAATCACTTTAAACCACCCCTCCTCAAGTATAACTACCACACCTCATATAACACCCTGACCCTAGAAGCCCATATAAAATTCATTATTTTATTACATTGGAATGATTACAAGGGATAAAATCTAAGAGGGCCAATCATTCTTTTAGTCTCGGAAGACCATATTACATTCATGATCCCATAATTAATTGTGAAAAAAATAAAACATGATTCAATATGAAATAAACTACATCATTGAAAGATAATTCAAGGAATTATTCTTCATAACCTGGGGAAAAGAATCATATGAAAGGGGTGAACTTATATTCTCAATAAGGGTAAGTAATACAATAGAGTTATCATAAAAAAACATTATGGATGGTGAATAACTAAAAACACATGCCTTTGAAAATAAACATGAGCATAATATGGAAAGAATGAAAGCTGAGTAAATAAATCTATATAAATGATATCATGAAACTTTACTATGTATATTATAATGTTTTAATAATCACATTATTTATCAATTATTAATATCATACTGATAGATTTCATATTTCGAACATCATAAACCTATCGTCGAGGCCTCAGTCAAGACCTTTTAAAATACTAGGGTAAGCACTCGACCAAAATCCAATTATGTTTTTCCTCATGAGACCTACCGATGCATATAGTGGATATAGGTGGACCCTACCATCATTTTATAAGTCCAATTAATTACTCATATGAATGGGTTTATACATAAACATCATATACATATGTATTGTAAATAAAATTCCCCAATCATTAAACATAATTACTGACCATTCAGAGTAATATGGTGAATAAAATCAAGATAGCACATCCATAGTCAAACTAATCATAAACACTTCAACAAAATATTTTAGAAGATATCATAAGATATAAACCTCATTGAAGTATAAGATTCAACAATGGATGTTTACATATATAAATATACTTTTAAAAGAGACTATTTAATGATTCATGAGGTAATAATCCTTAAACATCACAAAGTGCCCTATACCACTTTAAAAAATTCAAATCATAATCACCCAGAATATCATGAGAATAAGTAAACTATTGATATGATATATCAAATGGTAGTACATACTCAACATGAAAGGAATAAGGGGTGGAAAAGTAATATATATTTCTTAGAAGTAAAAGTGAGATGATAAAAACTCATTTTACTTTGGAAAGAAGATTTGTTTAGGAAAATAATTTGTATATGTAATAAAATCATATTGTAAAAATGTATATCACATAAAAGAAAATAAAAGGTTAATAAAATTATATTTTAGATATAAATTTTGTCCCCCTAAAGTAAAATCATGTAAACACTATTTTTATGAAACTTTAGAAATAAAACATTTTAGTGCGGTTTTACAGAAATATATTTAAGAGATTTTAAAATAGAATATTGAATAATAATTTATATAAATCCATAAGTGAAGAAATTTTTTTTCAAAGAAAAACAGTGACTTTAGAAAAGATATGGTGTCTTAAAATAGATTATATAGTTCACTTTAAAATAGGTAAGAATTCGGGAAGTTCCTTTGAAATGGGCTTATTTATTGGGTTGAATTTTTTAAAGATCCTTTTTAAAACATGTAACTCACCATAAAATAAATAAGGATTATGATTGGTACCTATATATTGAAAATTCACAAATAATTTATGATGATTAATTAAGAATAAATTATAATTTAATTTAGGTAAGTATAGAATAAGAGTAACCCAAATGAATATGGAGCTTTGCATAGAAAATCATTACCACTTTGTAATCAATTGAATCAAATGCCCCAAAATTAATAACCATAAAATGATAAGTTGAATACCCTGAAAATAAATAGAATCATAATATGATAAAAAAATGGTCAGTATACATACACTATACATAATAAATAGTGGTGAATAAGGAATATCTTAAGAAAATGGGAGTGAGATTATAAAACCCTTAAATTATGACTGAATGAGTTATGAACTTGACCATAATGTCTTAGTTAATCAAATTAACAAATTTAAGACCTTAGTTAATAAAACAAATTACTGGGTGAGGTTAAAATATTCACTCTCATTTATAAGGTTCCTAAATTTTATTTATACATTAATGGGTGAGGTTACTATTCATAATGGTAAATTTCTATTTATAGGGGTCATGTTACTATTCATAAGAGTACATTACTATTCATAAGGGTAAGTTACCATTCAAAAAAAATTAAGTTGATTTTATCATACTCTAAATATCTTACTTAACGCAACCGTGTATGTCCATTTTTTGAAATTAAAAACACAAAAGTGGAAAAATTAAGTTTAACGGCTAGGTTATAAGTATAAAAAAGCATTGTTAGATAAAGACTCTTTGTTGTGTGCATGTAAGCTATCAAATTAATTGAAAAATATTTATGAAAAAACACACCATAAAATATTTGGGTGTCATATTAATAGTGAATATAATTTTAACGTAATTTAGTATTAATCAAAATAATTATAATAATAAATTAAAATATTTAAATAAATAATCTATTTATAAAAATGAATTCTGTAATAAAAATAATCAAATAAACATATTCGTATTAAAATATTATTTTAGACAAAATAATACTATAAAATGGTAATTTTTTAGAACATTGATTTAAAATTAATTTGAAAGGTATAAAATTTAAATATATGTATTGTTAATTAAAAAATATAATATTAAATTATTATTTTTCGTAACCTAATGTATTTTAAATTATAAAACAAATTATTGGGGTGTTACACATCACCACCCCATTTATCCACAAAAACCTTGAAGCATAAAAAATATCTGAAAAATAAACTCTTAAACACTCTCCCCATGTCCATGTACTTCTAGTTTCACGCATAGACCTATTCCAAGTTCTTTATGGGGTCCTTCAAGGAGGTGATATTCAATAGGTAAATTTCTCAAACCACCTCTCTTAATTTCATTTCTTTTTTCTACCGTCTCCACTCCTACTTCAAACTTCAAAGTATAATAAATCCAGTTTCATGTATATAAAGGAATATTATATTCATAATGAAATATTTTATATCCATTCCTTTTATCACATCCCATTATTCAATGAAACTAAACCATTGTCCAAATTATAGTGGTTAACCATATCTATGGATATTAATTTTTGGTTTTTTCATTACCGCTTTCATGGATAGTCATAAAACTACTCATCCTATTAAATTACATTATATTTGGTATATTATAAATTATTTAATGTCATTAAATTAATATATAGACATTATATTAAATAAAATTAAACTAGTTCATGATGGTTGGGAAAACCAACAAATTAAACTAAACAATCATCTTTTACATTTTTTAAATCAATATTCCTTAGGTAAGAAACAAAAATTAAATATAGGACCATTTAAAATTATATAAGTACATAAATACAATTTCATTAAACATTTGGAGTTTTATTTTCATTTGATAATAAAATTTATAATTATAAAAAATAAACCTATCATAAAACCTTGAAACAAAATCATCTGAAATAATGAAAATAATGATACATTATTAATGAATGGGGGGTAATATGTTATAAAATATCCAATAAGGGATTATAAATATGAATATGGTTTGATAATGAATTAATAACATCCATTAACCCTTTATATATAAGTTTAATCTATAAAAAACTAAAGGGAAGCACTAGGTAAGGGTTTCTCATATCACTTTTATTTCTGTGAGATATATGCCTTATTTACAAAATATTTCTTATGTGCGGTGTATATATACTTTCCCTTAATATATCATATCATGAATCTCATTATATTTATACTATTAAATGTTTTATTTGAAAATTAATACTTTTATAGGGCATACGATATGAATGAATACAATGTTGTAAGAGAATTCTTAACCCAACTTCCATTCTTTGGGTTAAAATTTTACATCCTTGATTATGGTTCAATAATCTTAATTAAGATATGAGTTTGATATATATTATGTTGAATTTACACATATATTATATGTATTTATAGTGGATAAAAATATTCTATTCATTTTAATAAAGTTACTTTCTTTTAAAAATTATCTATTTAATATTTCGCTTAAATATCTTTTTTTTCTTCTATGTTTATGTTTTCTAAAATTGTGTTTCATATTATTTTATTATTTTCTTAAATTCATTTTTAATCATGTTTTAATTTTTAAAAAATGTTTTGAAATGATTCTGTTCATTGACTTCTGAATAACTTTCCTTATGAATTTTCTGAGAAAAACACAGAGGGCATGCTTTTTTAACTTATATATAATGAGATACATTACCTATTGTCAGGAAAAATTATTGATTTTATGTATCCTTTTCAATTTTCAAAGGTTATTTTCAATGAAAATTGTTTCATTTATAATTTTCTGGGTCTTTAAAAATAAATGGTTTTAAAATGGAATTAATGTTTTTAAGAATAATTTCAAGTGATATTCCTAAATTATTTTTCATCTAAGATTACATTACTTGATATTAAATAATAATGTCCCTAAATCAATGCTTCTATGAATATTGGATTTATATATCTTAGATACATTTAAATAAAATACAACAATAATGTTCAATATTTACCTGTAATATTTATATGTCCATTATCGATTTCTTATAAAATGAACTTCTAGGTATAGTTTTATATTATATTTTAGGATTAATTTATTGTGATTAATTATGAATAAAATAACATTATTTTAAATATTGTTTTTATTATTATATATATATAAACTCTTCTTGAAATGAGATGTCCTCATTTTTTTTACAACATGGAGTTCCCTGTAATAATCTATCATGGGAGGCATCGTAAATTTTTCATGGACAATCCCTAGCCTCTTTCCATGAAGATCGCATTAATCATGCCCAGAAAGGGTGGCCAAGAAATCCCTCAGGGGAAATGGGTTAGGAAAGGGAAAAAATATGCATATTCCCTCATTTGTTCCCTCATACCTAGTCATCCTCTATGCAACACCACTCACCTAGACCCCCAAAGTACAACTATCACCCTTGAAAATATGATTCACTTTCTATGGAAAGATCACATCTCCCCCCCTCTTCTACTCTTTTATAAGCTTCATCTCCCCTAATTCTACTACCTTTATCTCCTCTCTTCCTCAAATTTACTCAATTCACCTTTAATTTTGTGTCATACAATGAATTTGACTCCCCTAAACTATGGTCAGATGCTGCCCCCTTCTCACAACCCCTACCATACAGCCAACCAGTTCCCCCACCTTGACTTCAGTCCCATATTACTGAATGGTTTGCCATCACCCTCTCCTGGTAAACACATGATTCTCCATGCCGACCCCTATCCCTCGCACCCTATCAAGGGGGAGAATTTTATTATTATTATTATTATTATTCTTGTTGTTGTTGTTGTTATTGATTTTCTATAAATTATTTGAATTACTCATTCACCATTGCCTCACCTGCTTCATTTTTAATTTAAAATTTCTTCCAACATAAATAATTTATTTTTTATATTTATTTAATTTTATAACTAATTGATTTAAAATAACATTTATTGATTGGTTTATAAAACTTTTAATTAATAATTTTTTATTTCTGTAGTATTTAGTTTTTAACTTAATCCCTAATGTATTTATTTTATGTCAGGTATTATTTCATGGTTTACTTATTTTTTAAGTTGATAAAGGAAAATTTATTTCTAAAAAATTAGATTATTATTTTATAAATAGTAGATTTCATATAGTTTTAAATAATATTTACCATTCTAATTTTTTAAAATTTCATTAAAATATCTCTTAGAATATATAAATCTAAAAAAACTTTTTTCGGAATTGAAAATACAAATGACAAACTTTTATGAAATAAAATAAAAAAATTAATTTTGTTTTAAAATAATTTTTTTTCATTCTACTAAAACATGTGAGAAAATATTTTTGTTTAATTATCTCCTAAAATTTTCAAAACTAAAAAAATGAAAATAATATTCATTTTTCCAAAGCAATCCTAACCTTACAATTTGATTTTTTATGTTTATTTTTTTAATTTTTTATAACATTGTTTAAATATTTTTATTTAGTTGATAAAAACATGACTTTATGTTAGAAAAAGTCTGGGAATGATAATTATAGAGAAAAAAAGAAACATGTAGACACACTCATGATGGAAGCTAGTGAGACTCAAACCTGAGAACTCCCAGACACCCCATATGACCCTTTTCCACTAAGCTAGGCCATGATAGAAAAAATTAGAATTTAAATCTTGATGAGTATATATGATAATTTTTTTCGGTTTATATTGGATGCCTTGTTTTTCTAGATAAATATTCACAATAATAGATGAATATTAAGAAAAAAATAAATTAGTATCATAATCAAGACATGAATTATTACTGATTTCTTCAGTATGTCATCATATGTTTCTTTGTAATTTTATACTTTCTATGAGTTTTTTGTTCTCTATGTTATTTTAGTTTTCTTATTTATTTTAAATATTTTTGTTCAAGGGAAAGATAAGTTAACATTAATCCCATATGTACTAGCTATAAAAATCCTTTCTAGTTATATAAATTAAAAAAAATTCAAGTTGAGAGAGTGGAATCAGAACATCATGGAAATATTATGATTACCCACTTCATTTTGGGTGGTTTTGAAAGAGACGTGACTACCAAAGAAGTTGAAAGTTACATGGAGGATGAAATAAGAGACATTTGGAGGTATAGATTATAGTTTTCTTTAAAACATATCGAATCATTTAAATAATTTTAGGTCATTGATGCTTCAAGGGTCTAAACCATGGATTATTATGAAAGTGTGTAACCCCATTCATTTGTGAATTTTTCAGTTCCATTTTCTACTCATTGTGATGTTGAAGCTTCAAGACATTGTGGGAAGTTTTTAAAGGATATGGGATTGAAGGTTAATTGTAGTTTTGAAAATAATCTCCATCTTGATCTTAGAAGATCTATCACAGTTTAACATTTTCATGATGGATTTGTTGAAATTGTAGTTTTGATCCATTAATATGAGTTCTTTGTTGGATGGAGATTACCTCATAAAGGGGTCAACATTATTGTTGATCCTTTCGATGGGTGATGCTAATTTATTTTTACAGGGGACACTAAGTTCTCAATAAAGTATTCACCTAACTATATGAAGATGATGTGATTTTATAATGCGGAGTTTTAGTGGGGGAAATCAATGAAATAAGTTGATTCCATAACTCATCATCTTTGATATTGTTACCCCAACTGGCCTCATATCCTTTTGTTAGTTACAAAAATGATGATGGTGATACTGAGGAATTTATTCCTTTTTATTTGTTTGATGAGGATGATCCCAAGATAATGATCATGTATTTCACACAAAGTGGTACAATTAGTTAGTATAAATGATAAAAAATTTTGTTCATTCTCAGCATTGTATCAAATTAGATAATTCTACGAATATTTTTCATAGATAGAATGATACAAGATAGTAAGCCCAAATGACTACTTATGATTAGGAATGAAACTTATTATGAAATTTTCATGCAAGATATGTTCTTCAACCTTGAATACTATGAAGGTATAACTTTTGGTATATTGTTCATGTCGAATTCCATTTTTCACAAAGTCATAATCAACCAGAATGAGTTATCATAATTTTTTTATAATTTAATCCATTCACAACTGTTGGATTTCAACATAGTTGCATTGTGACCCTTCTATTTGTACAAGGGACCAATGTTCATTGAATATAAGAGGTTTAATCTTGTGAGAAATCAATTGTTGATAAATCCAAAAAAATTAGAATCCTAATCCATTGGATAATAGCATTGAAGTGATGAGGATGGTAATTACCCTTGATAAATATTATTGCATGACCTATGAGGTTGGGTATTCAAACAAGATTCATAGAAATTAAAAATAAGTTTATGATATTTTTTTAGGGTTACCTTCATGGATGAGGGCCTGTAGACATTGGACACAAATTCCTTCCGATATTATTTTGAACCAACCATGAATGAAATTATAGATGATTATGATCCCCAAAAAAACTAAGCTATTCTAGAGGGTGATGAACATTATCATCAATGGATTATGTTATTATGGTGAAAAAAATACTCATTTCTAGAATTCTCAACTAACCAGTTGATGAATAGTCCCACCTGGTTTTTCACTGATGATTAAAAGATGAATGTGATGAATATCAAGAGATAGATGGGGAGGTTAACAAACAATAATGTTGAAAAGTGTTTTGTGAGGATAGGGTTATACTTTTATTCTACTTATGAAAATATGTAAGTCCCATTTGATGATTATTAAACACAGTACCCATATGTAGATAAAGGTAAATATATTTTTAGATCAAATTGGAATGATAACACCTGACCATGCATTGGATGTTTCCAAGAAGATAAAATTAGATTGTATCCCACCTTGTGCATATTAAATATGATACACTAGCTAGAAGGGGGATGTGGAATGCTAGCCTAGGATCAATGAAAAACATATTTATTTGAGGACAAGCATGGAAAAATTCATATCAAGTCACACAACAACAAAAGTATTTTCTTGGACATGGTTCCATACATATTATTGAATCGATATATTTTTACACTCCTTTCATCACTGGATGTGAAGGATAATACATTTTGGAGAAATCATAATCTCATGATCTCTAAATTTAACAAAACAATTATTGATGCTAATGTGAATTTTGATGTTATCATGGCATCATGTGTGGATCTAGGGTATGTCACTAAAATCATGTTGGTTCCTGGTTTCAAGACTCAAAAAGAGCCACATCTGCAAGGAATATTGTCTATTGTTAGGGGTGCATATTTTAGGCCCATAGGAAAAAACATGGATCTCTATAAATTTTGGAAGGCGGTTGATGGGATTCATTGATGAATACGGTTTTCTTATATATATACATTGCTTTATCTAGGTGTCCACTACCTCACATGAAGTAAATTTTTATGAATAATGGCCTGAGGTTTTATGAAATGAAAGAAAAGAGAGAAATCCTTTAGGGTCTTATTGTGGTTGAGAAAAAACCCTTGTCTTTATCTAAGAGATATTAGGTTTTTTAATGTTTTAGATGTGCCTTAATTGCATCACATGTATGATATTCTCATTTTTTCATCAAAAGTGAGATGGAACTCGTCTTCATGATTCATCGAGGAGTAATCTTAATGGGGACATTTACTTTGTAACTTGGGATGAAAATATTCTCCCCTGATCAAGAAAATCTGGCTACCTGCGGAATATATGGTTGTAAAAGCCATTGACTTGCATCACTAATTTATACAGAAGTTAATAATCCAATTACAATTTAGCTTGTGAATATTTTTCAATATAGATAATTGGTCATATAATTTCCTCTATTATAATATAGTAAATAATAGATTTCTTCATGAGGAGGATGGTGAACAAGCCCCTTGGAACCATCTACAATGTCCACATGGTCTACTCTGACTTCAGTGAGAAAGGCCACATGGATGATGTGTGTCTCCATATGGATTAGATGGCTGCTATCGTAGCATATTTCCCAAAAACTGACAAAATCTTGATAATCAATTACCTCATAAAGCACATGAACTCTTTATAATTCAAGGTGAAGGAAGAGTTATAGTTCTCTCAGTCGATAAAAATTCTAGAAAATCTTCTCTGATAGAACCATGGGATGTACAATGATAATGGGGAAACATTATCCCAAGACCCAAACCTGAACCCGATTGTAGACATGCATTAAGATTAAGATCTCTAGGTCCTAGTGGATTTTTTATATATTAGGAATGTGTGGGGCCACATGTTCTCTTATTATGGGAAGATAGGGGGATGTTGGAGTACTACAATCTTAGGAAGTAGGAGGAGGTAGTGATGCGACACATATGGTCGCTGCCTTTGGGAACCAACATCTGCAAGTAGGGAGACTTGAAGGAGAGGATAAAGAATTATTATTAGGATCTCCAGGATGAGTTTCAGGAATGTTTTGAGAAGATTAAGGGGATAAGGGTTTATGATTATGTGGAGAGTAATGGAGATTCTGAGCGGAAGGCCTCAGTTTAGAACTAGGTGACCTACCATCCCAAGTGGGTGGATAGAGGAGCCCATATGCTAGATGTGGATGACTAGTGTGTGATGTCAATGTTGAGATTCCCATGGACTGTTGCTGATTATCATTCACTTGTCAATATCTAATTATAGGTGGTGGATATTGTGGGGTATTCAAAGCACGTTGATGCCTTTTCTATCTATGTTTCAGATCAGATTTGATGGTTGGGGATCGAGTCCTTCTAGCCCATTCATTATAAGGGTAAAAATCATCTCCAGTTAACATGTTTTACAAGAATATCAAATATAGAAAATATTGGGCCACATTTATGAAATTGGTCATAACCATTCAATTAAAATAACATGTTCCATATAATTTTTTAGAAAACCCAGTTATTCCCTTATTGGCGTACACCAAAATTAATAAAAAAACTCAACAATTATGCTAAAAACATATTATAACTTTTCAAACATGACAAAAAATAATAAATTATTTATTTATATAGTAAATATTTTTTATATTTATAATTAAATATTAATTTCTGAAAACATTAAAACCTAAATAAGTTTTAATTAAAAATTTAAAAATACTTTAAAATTGAATTTATTAACATAAAAAAATATTATTTTGAAAAAATTAGAAAATAATGAATTGTTGGAAACTAAAAAATATATTATAGTGTAAAAAATATTTTTTTGTACATTTTTAAAACCTTATAAAAATAATAATTTCAATTTATATTCGGGATATAATAATTTCAAACTTGATTCAAAAAAAAAAAGAAAAATTCACTTTAAAAAATAATGATTTTGAAATTATTATAAAAAAATAAAAATTCAATATCCTTATAGTTTTTTTTATTATTCAAAAATAAATAATAAATTTTAATACATTTAAAATATTATATATATATATTAGATATTGGGGGTACAAGTCAACCCTCTCAAAGCCTCATACTGATGGATGATAGCCACATAACAAGCCTCTTGAAGTCTGGTGAACTAACATTGGCCTAGTTTATGCTGATCCTCCACCATGTTTGATGTAATCTATCCACCTTCCTACACCATTTGAAGTTGGATATATATAAAGATATCACTTCTCCCATGTAAATTGAAGGCTTCCACCTCTGTTCCTACTTCCTCCGCTATTTTATCAGCATAGAACTACACTTCCACCCTCAGAAGAGTCATTAGAGAACACTTTAATCTACCAGCACCAGGGAGCTACCACCTTTAGTTATCGTTGCACCTACCATCATAATAATGCACCTAAACACCACTACCCTTTTCATGATGAGTTCTACTACAATATATTCCACCATCTCACTTTCTTAATGTTACCGAGTCAGGTAATTTTAATAGAAACTTGCATTTAATTAGGTACCAATAAAAATAAAAATGACCCGTACCTTAATTATAAAGTTCATATCTCAAGTTATGATCAAAATATGATTGCAAAAATTTTCTAGAAATTGACATTTAATTTTGGTTTTGAGTTACATAAGGGTAACTAAATATTTATACTAAGTAAATGTAACTATATTTGGTTGTGTGAAGGTAATAAGTAATTATATATAAGTAAAAGTAATATTTAGTTTCAAAATTTCCAAGTAAGGTTAATCAAAAAAATGTACCCATTAGGTAAAGGTAAAATAAAGTTATGTATGCTAAAAATAAATTTATTTAAGGAAAAAAAATTATGTAATTGTATATAAATGTTATAAATGGGAAAAAGGGTTCTAGATATAAAGGAATAAGTAGGAGACAATGAATCAGAGCATCGAAGCTCACACTTTTTTTATGTTTATTTTCCCTAGGATATGAAGGATGATATTAAGTATGATATATAAAAAAAGGTTCTAGTTATGAAGGAATAAGTGGGATATGATGTATATGTTTTATGAACTAGTGTTTATTGTTTATAAGTTTTCAAATACACTAAACCCATACATCTCAGGCACATTTTTTTACTTTATGTGATGAGTATATATATTTTCTTAAAATGAAGATAGACAATAACCCTTGATAAATACAAAGAAAAAAAAATAATCTTTTAAAGAATTGGAAAAGAGGAAATCCATTAAAAACATAGTGTTAACAATGCCATAAAAATACATACCCAAGGGGATGAAAAAGGCCCAAGAGATCAAAGGAAAGAAAATTTCAAGAAAGGAAAGGTAAAATGTTTCATCACACCTTGATAGATAATGCACCAGTGAAATTGATCAAATAGAAAGTGTTTCCACTAGAAATAAGAAACACCGTGATGGAAGCACAATGAGGTGGATCACCCCTCACACACACTGTGATGAGTATACATTTATTTACATTTAATTTCATTATATGGAAAGTGTGGATTGTTATTAAAATTCCAAGAAAAATATGTCTCCAAAAAATAACAACATCATCTTCATATCCTTTGATACAAAATAATAAAATCCCCAACTCAATGCTTCTTTGAATATTGGATTTATATCTCATAGATACATTAAAAATAAACAGAACACTCATCTTAAACATATATATAGAAGCTTTAGATATCCATCACCACTCCCTTATAAAAGGAACTTCTGGGTAGAGTTTTATATTATATGTGAGGATTAATTTAATTTAATTAATTATAAATGAAATAAGATTAATTTAAATACAATTTAAATTATATATATATATATATATATTAAAAAACATCTTCTTGAAATGATACGTCTTCATTTTTTTCACTTCCTAGAGTTCCCCATAATAATTTGGCATGGGCGATGCCATAAATCCTTCTTGGGAAGTCCCTAACTTCTTTTCCAATAGGGCGCAACTGTCATTCCTAGAAAGGGTGGCCCAACAAGACCTAAAAGGCATCTAGGTGGGTAGAAGGAAAATATTACCATTCCCTAACTCATTCCCTAAACCCTAGACAAAGTCCATGAAACACCACTCACCTAAACTTCCGCAGTGCAGCTGACACCCTCAATCACCACATTCTCATTTTGTGGATAGATCACCTCTCTCCCCACCATCTCTTATTCCATCTATTTCATCTCCCATACTGATACTAACTTCCTCTCCTCTCTTATACCAGTTTAATAAATTTTTCATTCTTTCTGTTTTGTCCACCAACTTTGACTCCTCTCGCTAACAGTCAGACACTACTCCCTTTCTTGCCTCCCCTACCTTCCATGTGATTAGTTCTTCACCTTGAATTCAGTCTTGTACTACCAACCAGTCAGACAACCTAAACAAATTGGTCACTATTACCTCCAATATTCCTCCCACCCTATCATGGGGTTGTATTTTTTTATTTTTATTAATGTTTTGGTGGATTTTTCATATGTTATTTGAATTACGGATTCACTATTTTCTCACCTTATGCATTTTTAATTTTATATTTCTTCATATATAATTAATTTATTATTTAAATTTCTTTTATTTTATAATCAATTGAGTTCAAATAAAATTTATTGATTGGTTTTCCAAACATTCAATTAATAATTTTTTATTTACACACTCTTTATTTTTTCACTTAATCCCTAAATTATTCATTTTATGTTTTTTTAGTTTTTAGTTTACTTATTATTTAAATTAAAAATTGATCATTTATTTGAAAAAAGTATATTATTATTTAAAAAATAATATATTGCATATAGTTTTATATAATAATTATCTTTATAATTTTTTAAATATTGATTGCTATATATAATAGATTATATAAATCTAAAAATATTTTTCGATAAACTGAAAATATAAATGACACACTTTTAAGAAATAAAAGAAAATTAAAATTCACTTAGTTTTAGAAACTATTATTTTTTCATTATTTTCAAACTTATTAAATAATATGTTAGTTTACTAATTTCATTACATTTTCAAAACTAAAAAATTAAAAATAATAATTCTTTTTCAAAAGTAATCCTAACCTAGTAATATAGTATTTTAATAATTTTTTTATTTTTAGATAACTTTTTTTAAAATTTTTGATATAGTTGATAAAAATATGAGTTTATATTACAAAAAGTCATGGAAGAAGAATTACAGATCTACACAGAAACTTTCAAACACACATATTCTAGAAGCTGGGGAGACTAAAACTCAAGACCTCCCAGCCACCCCACATGGCCCTTTTCCACTAAGTTAGGCCTTGGGTGAAATCTGAGTTTAAATATTTATGATTTTAGATGATAAATTTTTTTATTGGTTTATATTGGATAATTTATTTTTCAAGATAAATGTTGATAATAATAGTTGAATATTAATTGAAAAAATCAATTATTATCATAATCAGGGCATGAATTTCTACAGATTACATCGGTATATATTGGTATGTTTCTTTTTAATTTTAGACTTACTATGAATTCTTTGTAGACTATGTTGTTTTAGTTTGCTGAGAAATTTTCAAATACATTTCATCTAGGGAATCTTCAGTTAATGTTATTCCCCTATGTTGTATCTGTAACAGTCTTGCTTAATTATTTCAATAAAAAACTTTTGGGTGACAGAATGAAATCATAACACCATGAAAATGTTATGGTGACCCAATACAATTTGGTAGGTTTTGAAAGAGACATGAAATCCAATGAATTTTCAAGTTACATAAAGGATAAAATAAGAGATGTTTGGATGTGTAGATTAAATATGTATTTGAAACCTCTAGAATCATGTTTATAAGTTGTGGAGACTAACTATTTAAGGATCCAAACCATAGATGATTATGAAAAGGTTTAATACCATGAAATTTTGAATTTTTTTAGATCTGGATTCTGCTCATTGTGAAGATGAAGCTACCAAATATTGTGTGATTTTTTTCAAGGGGAAGGAATTAAAGGTTATTACTAGTTTGTAAAATAAATTTCAGATTTAACATAGGAGTGTTATCACTTCTTACATGTTCCATGATGTTCTTGTTGATATCAGAGTGTTGGTCAGTCAGGATGAGTTATTTATTGGATGATGAGGCCCTCCTAATGGGGTAAGCATTATTGTTGATACTTTTTATGGGTTAGGAAAATTTATTTTCACAATGGAAAATACATTACAATTGAAGGACACAAATAGCTATATAGTGTTGTTGTGCATTTACAAGGTGGAACCTTTGGTGAGGAAAATCCATGAAATAAGATGATTCCATGACTCATCATCTTTGATATTTTTACTCTAACTGGATTCATCTCCTTCTATCAGTTAAAAAACCACTGATGATAATACTGAAGAATTTGTTCCTTTTGAATTTATGGATGATCATGATCCTTGGATAAGAATCAATAATTTCACAACTTGTGGTGTAATTGGTTCTTGTAACTGTTACATGATTTCAATTCTTCCTCATCATCATATCAAATTGGATAAGTCCATGAATACTTCATAGAGAGGGGGATACCAATAAACAATCCCAAAAGACATATTAGTTTTAGGAATGAATTTTATTATAACATTCTCATGAGAGATACATTCTTTAACATTTAATATTAGGAAGCTATAACTCTTGGTATATTGTTCATGCTGAATTCTGTTTTGAAAAAAGGCATAATCAACAAGCACTAGTTATCTCAACTTTTTTATAATTTAATAAGGAACAAATTGGTAGATGTAAACATAGATTCATTCTAGAACATCTATTTTTACTATAGACCTATGTTATATTCATATAATATGTTGAATCTTTTGAAAAATTGGTTTTTTAAAATTTCTACAATTTTAAGAATCATATGCTATTGGATAACATTGTTGAAGAGAAGATGATAGTTATTACCCATTTTAAATATTTTTTTATTCCCCCCTAAGGTTGAGCATTGAAACATTATACTTAAAAATTAAAAATAAATTTATGATCATTTTTGAAGAGTTACCTTCATGTATTAGGGCATGCATACATTGAACATAGATTCCTTTCGATATTATGTTACAGCTACCATGAAAGAAATTACATAGGTTTACTATCCATAGAAAAATAATTTATTTCATAGGGTGAAGAAAATTCTCATCAATAGATTCTATCTTTGTGGTTGAAAATAATTGTTTTTTTGAAATCTCAAATAACCAGTTGAATGATCAATCTACCTATTTTTTCACTCATGAAAAGATGATAAATTTGTTGTATAGAAAGAGTTGGATGGGAATGTTCACAAAATAGAATGTTGAAATGTGTGATGGAAGGATGGGGATATTATTTTAAATTATTTATGAGACATTGGATGTTTTATTGGATGATTTTGACACATATTACCTAGATTTACAGAGAGGTAAATATTATTTTTTAGATGAAATTGGAATGATAACACCCGATCTTGCATTGGATGTTTCTAAGAATTTAAAATTGGAAAACATAACAACCTATGCATATAAAATATGATATTCTAGTTGTAAGGGGTTCATGGAATAATGGATTTTAATTAGTAACAAGATTATTTATTTGAGGCCCAATATAGATAAATTCTCATTGACTCACAAAACATTGGTTGTTTGTTCTTGGAGATGGTTTTAACCTAGATTATTGAATAGAAAAATTGTTACGCTGCTTTCATCCCTAGATGTGAAGGTGAAATATTTTGGAACATACATAATGTCATGATCTCCATACATAAAAAATGGTTGTTGTTGGTGATGTAGATTTTGATGTTATCATGTGTTTCGGTGCGGATCTAGGGCATGCCACTATAATCGTGTTAGCTGCTAGTTTCATGCCTCAAATAGAGCCATATCTGAAGGTCATGTTTTCTATTGTTAGGGAGGCATAGTTTCAATCCTTGAAGGGAAAATTTAGGATCTTTGTTCCTTATAGAGTTTGTTGACAATATTATTTGAATAACTAGGATTTCTTGAATATGTAAATATCTTTATCCATATAGAACTCCCTCACTATAAAGCTCTTTTACGATGCATGACATGAGGTTTTCTAAAATTAAGTAAAAGATAGAAATAATTCAGGATCTTATTTTGGTTGTGAAAAACCCTTAACTTCATCTAGGTGATATCAAGATTCTTTAATATATAGATGTTTTTACATTTAATCACTTGTGATTTTTTTGGTTTTTCTTCAAAAGGGATATCGACCTCATCCTCATAAAGTATCAAGGAGTGATGTTGATGGGTACCTTTACTTTGTAACATGGGATGAACATATTCTCCCCTCAAGCAAGAAAATCTGGCCACCTATGGAATATAATTCTATAAAATCCATTTAATTTCATCTCCATGTTATCCAGAAGGTAATAATCCAATTACAATTTAGATTCTGAATTTTTTTCAATGTGAAGAATATCTCATATTATTGTCTATGTTTTACTAAAAGAGATAATATATTTCTTCATAAGGAGTATAGTTAATGAGCCCCTTAGAACCATATTTATTTCCCACATGGTCCACACTGAACTCTGTGAGAAAATCCCCATGGACAATGTGTGTCTCAATTTAGTTGAGCTTGCTTCTATCAGTGTATATTTCCTTAAAACATGAAAAATCATGACAATTCATTACCACATGAAGCCTAATAAGTATCCATACTCAATGGTAAAGTAATAATTACTGTCCTACATGTATACCAAAATCCTTATAAATATTTATAGATAGATACATGGGATGTAAAATGAAAACGAGGAAGGATTATCCCTAGACCCAGACCAGAACCAAATTGTAGACATCCATTATGATCAGGATCTCGAGATCCCAGGGGATTATAGCTATATTGAGGATGTGTGGGGATGAAAGTTCTCTTTTTAATGGAAACTAAGGGGGTGTTGGAGCACTAAAAGGTGAGTAAACATGAGGGGATAGTGATGGGGCGCATATGGTCATTACCTTGGGGAACCAACAACTGAAACCAGGGTAAATTGAAATAGAGGCTGAAGGATTATTATCTGTCTATCCAGGATGAGTTTTGGGTGGTTTTTGAGAAGATGGAGAGGATCATGGTTGATGATGATGAGGAGAGTAATGGGGAGTATGATAGGAAGGCCTCATCTTGGTACTAGGTGAATTACCATCTCGAGTGGGTAGATAGAGTAGCCCAGACGCTGAAGGTCGATGGACAATGTGTGATGCAGATGACGAGCTTCCCATGGGTTGATACTGATTATCTTTCACATGTGAAGATCTGATTCCATGTGGTGGATATTGAGGTGTCTTCAAATCACATTGATTCATTGGATTGCTATTTTTAGATCTAATTTGATGGTTGGGGATCATGTTTTTCCACCCATTCATTATAAGGATATGAATCACCTCCATGTAACCTATTTTACATGAATATCTAATAAAATAAAGATTATTCCACATTTCTGAAATTAATCCCATTCATTCAATTAAAACAACCAATCCCACCTATTTTTTTTGAAAATCATGGTATTGTTGTTATTATTATATACCTATATTAATAAAAAACCTCAAAAATTAACCCAAATAACCTATAAAAAATTATCAAATATGAAAAAATAATTAATATTTTATCTATATAGTAAATATTTTTTAAATAAAATTTAAATATAAATTTTTAAAAACATTTAATTTTTAATATTTTTTAATTAAAATGTTAAAAATATTTCACAACTAAATTCATTAAAATAATCATAAATTCATTTGAAGTTATTAGAAATTAAAAATCGTTATAAACTAAAAAATTTATTACTAGTGTATTTTTTTGAATTTTCAAAACCTTACAGAAATAATTTTTTATATTTATATGTTGTAAATAAAAATTTTAAACTCATTTCAAAAACAAAGAAAAAATAACTTTAAAGAATAATGATTTTTAAATTGTTATAAAAAAGTAGAAAATTAATATCAATATATTTTTTTATATTATCAAATAATTAATAATTTTGTATGTTTTTTTAAAAATAATATATATATATATATATATATATATATATTATAGATATATGGTGATGCAAGGATGCCCCTTAAAATACTTGTACCAATGGGTGAAACCTACAAAATCAGTATTTCTATGTCTGTAAAAGGAACACTGTCTGAGGTTATGGAGTGACTCCATCATTGTCAATGCCACTGGTCCACCTACCTAGACCATTCATCATTGGGTTTTGATGAAGATATCCCAACCTGAATTCAACCTAAAGGTTTCCACCTTTGTTCTTACCACCCCCATCATTGCATCACCACATCACTGCACCACCGCCCTCAAAGGAGTCATTTAGAGAATATTTTCACCCACCTTCACCCTAGAGCTACCAAATTGTGTTCCTTCCAACCCTAACATCACAAAAATGCACCTCAACACTACCACCCTTTCCACTTTTCTTACCCCCGCAACATACACTACCATATTTTTTTCATAAATTGATTGAATCTGGTATTTTTAATGGACACTTGTATTTAATTAGATACTTATAGAAATAAAAATTGTTCATACCTCAATTCCAAAGTGTATATCATGTTATGATCAAAATATGATAGTATTTTTTTTTCAATTACAATTCCATTATGATTTTGAGTTACATATGGGTAAATCAAAATTTTTGCTAAGTGTAACTACATTTTGTTGTGGGAGGTAATACAAATTTTATATAAGTAAAGGTAATATGTATTTTCTAAATTTCAATGTAAGGCTAAAAAATGTGTATTGGTTATATAAAGGTAAATTAAAGTTATGTAATAGTAAATTAATGTTTTATATGGAACAACTAATATTAATTATAGGTAAAAAAATTAGGTTAGGGAAAAATAATGTTAAGAAAGGGAAAACAAAGTTAATTAAGAGAAAAATAAAATAATGTAATTGTAATCTACAGTTAAGGATAAAAGAAAGTAAATTAAGGGAAAATGGAGATAAGTAATCCTAAAATAAATTTAAGTAAGGAAAAACTAATGTTAAGAGTAAAAAAAAGTTACTAAATGGTAAAAAAATTAAGTAAGGTTAAAATAAAGATAAAAAAGAGTAAAAACAATTAAGAGTAAAATTATTATTAAGGGTAAAAAAAGTTAAGTAAGGATAAAATAAATATATTTAAGGTTAAATTAATGTTATTTATGGTAAAAAAATGTTAATTAGTTATATAAGGGTAAAGTAATGTTAAGTAAGGGTAAAATAATGTTAATCAAGAATACTAAAAAGTTAAGGGTAATTAAAAGTAATGTAAGGATAAAATAATGTTATTTTTGGTCAAATAAAAGCTATTCAAGGGTAAAATTAAACTTATGTAAGGGTAAAAAATCTAAATAAGAGTAAAACAAAGTTAGGTAAGTTTAATATAAAGTCAAGGTTAAAATAGAGTTTTGTAAGGGTAAAACTAATGTTAAGGGTAAAATAAGGGTTAAAAAATGTTAAGAAAGGGTAAACCTTAACTAAAATTTTTAATAGACTTTCCAATGAAAATTTCATTGGATGTTCCAATTTATTTTTCAATGAAAATTTTCAAAATAATGTTTTGTTGAGAAACATTTAATGAAAATGTTACCGATTAAACTACATACATTCATTAAAAAATATAGTTTAAATTTCCATTAATTTTTTTAAATGAAAAATTTTATTGAAAGTATTATGAGATATTTCACTATAAGATAAAGGGGGCCTCAACATTGTCAGATAAATTAGATTAAAGGTCTAGAAATTTTGCACACAAGGTGATCAATAGAAATTCCATTGAATCTTCCACAATATATTTTAGTCAATCATCTAATAGAAATTCAAGTGAAACTTACTTAGGAAATTTCAATGAATAAACCATTAGATAATTGTAGTTGAAAATTTCACAAGCAATTTCTAGTTCCAATTTCAACTTACACATGAAAATTAGATGAAATATTCATTTGAGATTAAATAAAAACTTTTACTGGAAATTATAGTTAAACTTCCATGAATTCTTTTGTGAAACTTACATTGGAATATTCTAGTGGAAACTTATACTAAAAAATTATAATTGTAACATCAAATTCGACATGGAAATTTTAGTGAAACATGTATGGAAAATATTAGTGAAACATCCAATTGAATTTTTTTTAGGTTTTATAGGTGTTTAATAATAGTTATTAAAAAAAAAGAATAGAAACCTTTTTTGAGGATTTATCATGCTCGATATATGAAACATGCAATAAAATATGAAATGAACAACATTATAAACACACATAACATACATAGAAAAGACACAAAAACATATTCAAACACTATTTAATGAGTTAAATAATTATCCTTGAGTGGAAACCATATGATTCTCACCTCCGCAGTGTATCCATGGGCTACGCTAAATCATCTGAATTTCAGACAGGATTCACCTTATCTATATAGTATGCTAGTAAATCAATAGAAATTTGAATATATAATCTAGATCCAAGAATGTTTTTCCATGTATTAGTGAATTCCCAACCACACATCCTTCTTATCAAATTAGGATTTATAAATCCTTTGAAGAAGCTCTTCAACAGTGTCGTCATAATTATTCATGCATTATAATGCATGAATAAATTATCTGACCAACTTCACATCTATAATGAATAAAAAAATTTCCATCATAAATTTCATTTAATGAAAAGACATATTAAACAATGTGTGTATGGAAGATCAACCCAAATGATAACTATTGTTATTCAAATATAAAAAAAATATCGGCAGAGACTACATCTCATGCATGAAATAATCTTAAAATATTTATCCTCTTATATCATATATAAATAAGGATTTAGTGAATATATTCTTTACATTCCATTGAAGCATGCCACTGAAAAATTATAATAGTAATTGTAACTTCATGTTTAAAAATTCAGTAGAAATTTTCATTAGATCTTATAGTGAATCTTCCACTAGAAATTCCATTGAAACTTCCAATAGACATTCTATTGAAACATCTTATGGAACATTCTAGTGTAAAATTTCATTAAAAATATCTAGTGGTATCTTCAAATTCCACTAGAACATCTATGTTTAATATTTCAATGTAAAATATAGAGAAATATCCATTGAAAATTCCAATGAAACTTATATAGAAAATTAAAATGAAATATTCAATAGAATTTCTAGTGAAAATTTCAACTCCCACTTGAAAATTTTAGCTAAATCATTCATTGAAAATTCTATTGAAAATTCAAAAAAAAATTTAGGGCAACCTCCACTGGAAATTCTAGTGAAACATCTAACAGAAATTCTTTTAAAACTTCCTTTGGAAAATTTGAGTGTAAATTAGAAACATACATTGATCTTTAATGGAAACCTTTACTAAAATATTCATATAGATAAATATAAAAAATGTTTTCTTGTATAATTTTAATTATTCAACCAGAATATTTATAGTGAAGTTTTGTAATAAAATATTTCGTTTTAATTTTTTTAGTTTAAATTTCAATTAATTTATTCATTGAAAATATCTAGAGTAATTTTTCAGATGCTTCATTCTAAAATTTTGTCCAGATCATTTTTAGAAATAATTTTCTATGGATTTTTATTACTTAAAAAGAATTTTTTTATCCATTCATAGAAACTCATTTATTTTAATAAATTTATGAAAATATTAAATATTATTATTAATAAAAAAAATTATAAATTTAAAAAATAATTTTTAATACTTTAAAATAAATGATAACATTGCTTATTTAAAAAAGTATCTTTTATATCGTTTTATAAATTAGTATTTTTTATACCTCTAGATAAATTATAATTTTTTAAGTTGATTAAAATATTTTTAATAATATTATTTTTCAAAAACAGATATTTCTTATACATTTAAAAATATTTCATGTAAATAAAAAATTTTAAAGAAATTTTATTAAATTTATTCAACTAATTATTTTTTTAAAGAAAAATTATTTTTTCTATTTAAATACCATCAATTTTTTTTTTCAAAACAATCATTTCATTTATATATTTTTTACAATATATTAAACTAAATATTTTTTATGATATTTAGAAAACTCTTTGACTTAAAAAATATTAAAAAATCTATTGGTTTTCCAATAAATAATTACAAAATCTATTTTTATCACATAATTATTATTTAATTCTTTTTAAATGGCATTACGTAAATTTTTAAAACAAAATAAAAATTATTTCATTTAAAAATATGTTTTGTTTTAAAATATAGTAAACTCATTAATATTTAACATGTTTTAAAAAATTGTTTTCATTTAAAAATATAAACTTTTTTTTGATTTTATTCATATAATTAAGGGTTTAAAAAACATATTATTTGGTCATTTTTTTAAAAAGGAGTAATAAAATTTCTATATAAGAAAAATATAATTTCATTTTGAACTATTATCAATTTTAAAATATGTCACACTTTTTCTAATTTGTTTCATATATAACATAATATTATTGTTTATAATAAAAAACTCACATTGTGACTATGTTTTTTTCATAAGACCAATATACATGTTACTTCATCCCTCTCTTAAATCATGGAACATGTTGAAAAACCTACATTCATCATCCTAACCTATTTCTGAATGATCCATTTTTTATAGTACGAAAGAAGATAAAAAAAATTCATTATAATGATCCATTCGTGTAAATTAAGGAACTTTTTTCTAGGTTGTTTCTGAAAATACATGCATTATTATTTTTTCATAGATATTTTTGAATATACATTCATTATAATAGTTTTTATTTTCCAGCTAATATTTGATAGTTAGGGTTTGTTTCATTATAATGATGTATTTATTTTCATGTAATGTAAAAGTCATTCTTTGTACAAAATTTTTTGGCCACTCCTTTTGGTAATATTTAAAATATGGGTGCACATTTCATTATAATAATACATTTATTTTCATGTAATGTAAAATTAATTATTTGTAAAAAAAATTTGGCCTCTCCTTTAGGTAATATTTGAAATATGGGTGAATATTTTCATGTATAAGATCATTGATTCCAAAATAGAACCTCTAGTGCAGTGATATTTTTTTTTTCCAGTCATTCAAAGATATGAAGGCCGCATGAAATCATGCCATTTAAAAAGCACTAGGTGCCTCGTTCATTTATAAAGAGTTAATGAGATTATAGTTTGAGCTAACCTAAGATATTTCAATTAGTACATTTTATCTTTCAAATGAAAATATATCTACTAAAATTTATTGGGGTATCACATATTTTTTGACATGCTAAAACATGATATGGAACATGTATAACTATGATTTTAGAGGCTCAACATTCTTCCTCCCCCCAAAATAATTTAAATCCTAATTAAATAAATACTATTTTATATATTTATTTAAACACCATTAAAATAAATATAATTAATTAATGTTTAAATATAATTAACTTAACATCATATGGATTTAACTAATTTAATTGTAGACAAAATTTATTCATTTTTATTCAATTATGTTGAATAATAAGTAACATCTTAATTTCTCTTTGTGTGATACCTTAGACCCATTATGATATTGACAGTAGTATAAAAATACTATAAATAAAAATTGGTTTATAATAACATATAATTTATACATAATACACAATAGGTTTTGATATGATACAATCGACCACTATGTATATAATGATCATACATTTCCTTAGACCATGTATGAATACTTCTTAGATTGATAAATCTAAACTCTCTACCACTACTGTCCATGATCCTTAAATGTAATGGGTTACTTTAAAGACTATTGAAACCATTTTAAACCCTCTCACATAAATTTATAGAGCTACATCATGACTCATACCCCTAAAAATACCCCTAGTTTTTATAAGGTCCTATTTAATATCCATAAAATGATTTTAACAGAAATGGAAAGAGAAAGGGAAATAGAAAGGGAACTAGAATTGAAACCAAAATGCACATTTGGTACAACATGGAAGGTAAAGGGAACCTATTATATTTTATTTTGAATTATAAATAAAAATATATAATTACACTCACCCGCTCCAAAGAATAAAATGTTGGTGGTAGGGAATGATGATGATGTGATTTTCCCAGTGGACTATACAAACACACCTGGGAGGGAGAGTGAATCAAACCTGGTAATTATTTTTAACAAATTCCAAATATTTTCTTAAATTATACCATTTTTTATTTTAATCCATAATATCTATTAGGATATAAATGAATATTTTACATTTTACCAAACATGACATAACCACATGCAGTGTAAACATATAAATAAGGTGTTAGCACATAATATATCTACAAGGTTTAACCCCAGTTTGAAAACCTACACCTTGTCATGTTAACTACAACTGATTCATGAATTCTCCATTACAAACTAATCAAAAAAATAATAGTTTGACAAGGTATTATCCTAAAACCCACCCCACTATATTATAAAGGTCGGATCACTTTATTATATAGGTGATAGAACTTTACTATATTAAAAAATAAAATATATCTTCTTAATACATCTCATAGTCTTTAGATATTACTAGTATTATACTTACTACCTATTTCTATGGTAGATCACAAATATTTTCATGGATGAATTTTCACCCAAAAATAATGATCCACTTCATCACCACACAACTTTCAACATCATTATGGTTTTCAAGAAAAACGCAAGAAACTCTATTTATGGTATTCTGCTCAGTTCTCAGTTCTTCTGAATCATCTCACTGATTCCTCAACATAGATCTTTCTTCTCAGACTCAAAACTATAATATAAGGTGTATATAATAACCAGATGCATAGAATCCCAATTTAAACTTCTTATATACTTCACCACTCAAACTACTTGATGTCACTTTCCTTACAAGTTCAGGTTCTCTTGGATAACATAATGAATTATTTTTCTGTCATTTTCATTAAGGGCCATCAAGTTTCATAGGTTTTGGGAACTATTATTATTATTCTTCTCTATAAGTTATAAAAAATATTTCTTCTTATATTCCTCTCTTAAAGTGAAAGTAGATTCTTTTTTCTCCTTGATAAATCTAGTTGTCTTAGTCTTACCACTATTCAATTCCCTAGATCAACACCTCGTTTTCTTGTATGGATGCATGAATGCTTGGTCTCTTTTCTCCTCAAGGTATACACTTTTTAAATTCATATAAAACATAGTATATTAATTATTTATGTTTTCAATTACCATAAATGATATATCTAGGGGAAAATATATTTTTTAATGAAAACATAATATTAAATAATAACAAATGTTTTTTTATTATGGTATTTTCTTCCCACTTTTTCAACCTAGGGTATATTCTAAGAAAACCCTCATTAAATGATCCTTTAATTCCTCAACTTTTTTAAAATAAAATATCTACACTGAAATCCATATGTCACACTTCACATAATCACAAAAATTTATAGAAAACATATCTACACTATGGAACATATCCTGTGAAATAAAATAATTGATTATGGTATGGATAATTCTTCTTAAAGTGACACACATCTCAAATATTAGCAACATTTTATTCTCAAGCTTGAATCAAAATATTTAAAATTAGATTGGATTTATAAAATAACATCATCTTTATTGTAAATACATCTGAATATTTCTTGAAAACTAAATAAATTTTTTTTCTCAATTGAGAATCACAAATTTAATCAACTGTGGTATCATTTTCAACTTATTCACTTTTTTAATCTCAAGATTTTATCAAGGATCTTAAAGGATTCATGGTGTTTTTAACACTTGGGTATACCTTCAACAACATATTATTTATCATTCATCAAAATATCATAATTACATAAACTCAATTTTTTAGTCTAGAGTAATATTATATTTTCACTATGTATTATCCTCTCAGGGGTTGGAAATTCTATTTCCCATAAATTAATTTTCATATACTGGTCTCAATTATTTTAAGCATCTTTAAATCAATTTTAACTTTTTAAAATAGATTTATGGATTAACATTTTCATTGGCTCGCATAACTAGATTATCATACAGGAAGATAAAATTCCTTTTCCATTTTTCAAACTCACGTAGTTCAAATTACTTATACAGTGGTAAAAAATATTATACATAGAATAATTTCCTTATGGGAATCCAATTTAATAATGAGTAAATGTATACTCTTATGTAGTGCTTGCGTGGATGAATTCTCTAAGCCATTTTTAAATCATTTTTATTTAATGATGTTTACTAGATCCACACTCCTAGATATAGTTCTAAAAATAACATTCTTCACAAACTAACATTGGTACACATTATTAATTATGATATCTTTTACACTTAATGTAACATTTATATTCCAAGGAAGTTTTTAGGTTTAGAGATTTAAGAAAAATATTTAACTAGTAGAAAATATGTTATTTATATCAAATGGATGATTTTATAACTACATAAGTAACTAATTAATACATTAAAACCCCTCAAAATCACCCAAAAATCCTCCAAACAAGATAATATTATAGACACATATCACTACTGGAATTTGGTCTTTTCCCAATGGTAGTATACCAATGGTTTACTTAAACCGTTGGTATAGTGAGCCTTTGCCAACGGTTTAATAAAACCGTTGGCAATGGGAATTTCAGTGGACCCTTTCCCAACGGTTCACTAGAACCATTGGGAAAGGGGTGCTAAACTCACACATTTCCCAACGGTTCACTGGAACCGTTGGGAAATCTGTGCCTTTGCCAATGGTTTTTATAAACCGTTGGAAAAGGTTAATTTCGGTGGACCCTTTCCCAATGGTTCACTGGAACCGTTGGGAAAGGGGTGCTAAACTCACACATTTCCCAACGGTTCACTAGAACCGTTGGGAAATGTGTGCCTTTGCCAACGGTTTTTATAAACTGTTGGCAAAGGTTTCCCCCAAATTCCAGATCGCGATCTCCTCTCCCCATTCAGACAGAGCCCTAATCTATTCACTCCGCTGCTCTAGCGAACCCCATCCGACTCCACTACTCTCGCGAATCCGAACACCAGCAGCCCCCATCCCAACAGGTACACCCCCATACGAATAGGTAAAATTTGATCTCAACCATATTGTTGTAGTTGTTTTAATGAATAGATTTTTTCCAGGTGTTGGTGGTTTAATTGATTATTGAAATTAATATCTAAATAGGATATTGTTTGTGTTTGTGAAGACTTATTTAATGTTTTTGTATTCTATGTTTGGAAGGAGAGTGTTCAAAACATGTAAATTAGAGTTGGGGGAGGCTATCGTGAACGTTTACATGTTTTGGATAATGGATTGTGGGAATTATGAATTGTGTTCAAACCAATTTGATATGTTTTGGATAATGGATTGTGGGGGTAGGGGGTGTCCAAGGGGGTGGGTGGGTTGTCCACGGGGGTGGGCGGGGGTGTCCACAGGGGTGGGAAAGGCTGTCCACGAGGGTGGGCAGGGCTGTCTAGGGGGTGTGGGCTGTCCTAGGGGTCTGGGTGGGGTGTCCTGGTGGGGGAGGGGTGTGTGGGGTGTCCAGGGGGGGTGGTATGTCTAGGTGGTGGTGGTGGGGTTGCAGGGGAGGGGGGTGTGGGCTGTTTGGGAGGGTGGGCGGGGCTATCCAGGGGGGGTACGGGGTGTCCAGGGGGTACGGGGGTGGGCAGGTTGTCCACAAGGGTGGACGGGCTGTCCACAGGGGTGGCCGAGCTGTCAAGGAGGGGTGGGCGGGCTGTCCAGGGGGGGTGGGTGGGCTGGCCACGAGGGGTAGGGGTGTCCGGGGGGGGGGGGCTATCCAAGGGGGTGGGGGGCTGTCCATAGGGAGAAGGGGTGTCGAGGGGGGTGGGTGGGCTGTCCACGAGGGTGGTTGGGCTGTCTAGGGGGTAGGGGTGTCCACGGGGGTGGGCGGGGCTGTCCAGGGGGTGTGGGTTGTCCTGGGGGTCTGGGTGGGGTGTCATGGTGGGGGAGGGGTGTGTGGGGTGCCCAAGTGGGGTGGTATGTCTAGGTGGTGGTGGTGGGGTTGCAGGGAAGGGGGGTGTGGGATGTTTGGGAGGGTGGGCGGGGCTATCCAGGGGGGCGGTACGGGGTGTCCAGGGGGTACGGGGGTGGGCGGGCTGTCCACAAGGGTGGAAAGGCTGTCCACGGGGGTGGCCGGGCTGTCAAGGAGGGGCGGGCGGGCTGTCCAGGGGGGTGGGTGGGTGGGCTGGCCACGGGGGGTAGGGGTGTCCAGGGGGTGGGCGGGCTATCCAAGGGGGTGGGGGGCTGTCCATAGGGAGAAGGGGTGTCGAGGGGGGTGGGTGGGCTGTCCACGGGGGTGGTTGGGCTGTCTAGGGGGTAGGGGGCATCCACGGGGGTGGGTGGGTTGTCCACGGGGGTGGGCGGGGCTGTCCATGGGGGATGGGAAAGGCTGTCCATGGGGGTGGGCGGGGCTGTCCAGGGGGTGTGGGTTGTCCTGGGGGTCTGGGTGGGGTGTCCTGGTGGGGGAGGGGTGTGTGGGGTGTCCAGGGGGGTTGGTATGTCTAGGTGGTGGTGGTGGGGTTGCAGGGGAGGGGGGTGTGGGCTGTTTGGGAGGGTGGGCGGGGCTATCCCCGGGGGGGGGGGGGGGGGTACGGGGTGTCCAGGGGGTACGGGGGTGGGCGGGCTGTCCACAAGGGTGGACGGGCTGTCCACAGGGGTGGCCGGGCTGTCAAGGAGGGGTGGGTGGGCTGGCCACAGGGGGTAGGGGTGTTCAGGGGGTGGGTGGGCTCTCCAAGGGGGTGGGGGGCTGTCCATAGGGAGAAGGGGTGTCGAGGGGGGTGGGTGGGCTGTCCACGGGGGTGGTTGGGCTGTCTAGGGGGTAGGGGGTGTCCACGGGGGTGGGTGGGTTGTCCACGGGGGTGGGCGGGGCTGTCCACGAGGGTACCCTACTAATATGGTTATGGGATGAGGCATGCTCTGATGTGATAACACATTAAGTTCATGTTGGTTTTACATTTTTTCAATAACACATTAGTATGTTTTTTTCACATGTGTAGTTGATACCATGATTATTTTCTTCCTTTATCGTTTACTTAAATGTATTTTCTATTAAAGTTCAATCCTATTGAATTGTTTATGACAATATGACTTATATGAATTCTTTTTACAGAATGGACAGAAGTTGGATGTATGAAACCAATCGTATCTCAAGCGATTTTCAAAACAATTTGGAGAGCTTTATAGATTTTTCATTTCACAATGCTTCAGATAGTGGTCGGATACACTGCCCATGTTCCAATTGTGTTGGTAGACCTTGGTTGAGTCGTGAAGAAGTCAGCTACCACATAACCAAAAATGGTTTTCAAGCAAACTACTTTGTGTGGTATCACAATGGGGAGAAAATGAAATCTCAAATTGGTGATGATCAAAATGAAAGGACTGGAATGTAGAATTTGTTAGATGATCGGTTTCTGTTTATTCGTCATCATGAAAAGGAAAGGATTTCGACTCAAGAAGACGTCGTTATGAGGACAACTGATGCATCTAGTGAAAATGATGATATTGATAGGTTGAAAAAATTGAATGATGTTGCCACGACTCCAGTATATCGACAATGCGATAAAATGAAAAATCTGGAATTTTTAATCCGATTGTTTCATGGAAAAACTATGTATGGGATTTCTAATACAGCAATCGATTACATTCTTACCCTCTTGAAGGATTTACTTCCAGATGATGCAGATATTCCATCAAACCACTATATGGCATGGAAGTTAGTTGAAGAACTTGGATTTTACAGAAACAAAATTCATGCTTGCCCGAAAGATTGCAGTTTATTCTGGGAAGAAACCACTGAACGAAATGAATGTATAAAATGTGGCACATCCTGCTGGAAGTCAAAATCTGATGGAACACCATCCCGCATTCCACAGAAAGTAATGTGGCACTTTCCATTGATCCCCAGACTCCAGAATCTTTTTATGTCTGATGACATATCAATAAAAATGAGATGGCATGATACCGAGAGAAAGAAGACTAATGATGAGTTGGTTCATCCTACAGATGGATTTACATGGCAGAGATTTGATGCTCGACATCCTGATTTTTCAGCTGACGTGCGTAATGTGAGGCTGGGTCTTTCATGTGAAGGTTTTAATCCGTTTGGGAAGATGCTTACTTCGCACAGCACATGGCCAGTTTTTATACACATTTATAATCTTCCCCCATGGTTGTGTATGAAAAAATCTTTCACTTTCATGAGTATACTCAAATCTGGTCCTTCTGATCCCGGCATTGATATTGATGTATACATGCAACATTTAATAAAAGAGTTGAAACTTCTTTGGGATGTGGGTGTGCGCACATACGATGGATGTTCGAAAGACATATTTCAGATGCGTGCTGCGCTTATGTGGACGATCAATGATTTTCCAGCTTATGCAATGATGTCTGGATGGAGCACAAAGGGAAAACTGTCATGTCTAGTTTGTATGAAGAATACACGATCCAGAAGACTGAAACATCGTTGTAGTTTCAGTTTTATGGAAAATCGACGATTTTTGCCAAAGGATCATCCATATAGAATGAATCGTCGAAGATTTGATAATACTATAGAGACAAATGATCCACCTCAGCGTATGTCTGGAACTGATGTGCTTAATGAATTGAAAGATTTCAGTTTTTCGTTTGGGAAGGGTCAAATGAAATCTGGAAAGAGAAAGAATGTTTCCACAGAAACCTGTTACAATTGGAGGAAGAGGAGTATCTTTTTTGATTTGCCTTATTGGTCAACCAATTTGCTACGTCATTTCTTAGACGTAATGCATATTGAAAAGAATATATGTGAAATTTTGCTTTCAGTTCTTCTAAATGTCAAGGGGAAGACAAAAGATGATTTACGATCTTGACATGACTTGGTGGATTGGGGCATCAGACAAGAATTGCATCCTGTGCGTATCAGTGAAAATAAATGGCAAATTCCATGTGATTCTTATGTGATGACACCTACTGAAAAAAAAATTTTTTGGAAGTATTAGAGACTATTAGAGTTCCTGATGGCTATTCAAGCAACATATCTAAACGGGTCAACAAAAGAGAGTTGAAACTAAAATCTTTGAAGACTCATGATTATCACGTTCTACTGTATGAGTTGCTTCCAATAGCAATCCTTCATATTTTGTCCAATAATGTAAGGGTGGGTGTTATTCAGTTGTGCCATTTGTTTAGAGATCTTTGTGCTAAGAAGTTGTCCAGGTCTTTCTTGCAAAAAATGTTGACAGATGCCCCATTAATTTTGTGTGAGTTGGAGAAAATATTTCCCCCATCATTTTTCACATGCATGCTGCATCTGACTGTCCATATTCCAACTGAAATACTTCTCGGAGGACCTGTTTATTTTCGTTGGATGTATCCAACTGAAAGAAATATGTTCACATTAAAGTCTTATGTTCGAAACAAGAATCATCCCGAAGGTTCTATCGTGAACGGTTACTTAGCTCAAGAATGTATGGATTTCTGTTCGATGTATTTGTCTGATCTTACTACAAGAATGAACAGACCAATGAGAAATGAAGAAGAACAATATGAGAAAATTGAACCCAGTTTTCTATCACTTCCTCAAACAGGAGGAATTCCTGGATCATATACATTGAAGACATTAAGCCATGAAAAGCGGGAGATGGCACATCGCACAGTTTTTTTCAACTGTGATTTGTTCGATGACTATATCAGGTAACAAAATTGAATATGTATATCTTACATATATATCTGTTAAACTATTCATATTTTTTTATCTACAGGGAACATAAAACAATGATAAATAGGAAGCATCGTTCTTTATCTTTGAGAAGGAGAGAGACTTTTCATAGAAAAGAGTTTTCTGCTTGGTTAAAATTGAAGGTAAAAATATTACTGTTTAAAATAATTATTTCAATATTTACTTAAGTTTAACTGTCATTTATATTGCAGGTATTGAGTTTGTCTGCTGACTCTGTCTCTGAGGAAATAAGAGCTTTGGCTTTTGGTCCTAATACCGTGGTTCGTGACTGTAAATCAATTGTTATCAATGGGTACAGATTTATTGTCACTGAACAAGCCAAAAACATGAGAACAAAACATGATGATATTATGGTTACTGCCACAACAGATTGTTATGCTAGTGCATCAGATAGTAGACCGTGACTTGAAAATGAAGGTTATAGAGTCGTTGAGAAAATAATAATATTGGATTATTACTCTCATGGACGAGTCACAATGATGAAATGCCATTGGTTTGATTCGATGACGAGACATAGCACATTTATTGATGATTGTGGATTTCGAGTAATTAATATGACCCGCACTCTTGCTATCGAAGAACCATATGTGTTGGCATCAATTGCTAAACATGTTTTTTCTGTCAAAGATCAACTTCAACCTGAATTTGGTGTCATAGTTGAATTAATTCCAAGACATATTTTTGATGATGCTGATGATGGAATTGACACTGTCCCTATTGCCATTGGAACCAATCCATTTATTTCTTTTGATGACTCCAATAGATCAATTGTCAGAGTTGATTGTGAACCTGATGTTGTGGTTGGAAATATATAGAATCATTCATCCATGTTCTCAATTCTTTTGGTTTACCTCGAGTTGGGTTGTTAAGGTTGGTAATATTCATATTTATTTAGTATTGATCACAAATATGTTTTAGCTGACTTTACCGTTATGTGAATTTTCAATGTTTATTGGTTGCTATTTTATTTGAATTGCATTTTATAATTTGGAATTGAACTGTATTCAAACCAAATCAAACAATATTTCTAACTTGGTGAACATTACAACTTGTATGTTTTATTAAATTCATTCAAGCTCTTCTAAAACAATTGATAGCTAAATTACCAATGAATCCCCTCATTCCCTCATATATTTAGTTTTTTGGTTTACACATTAATTTTCATTTTCTAATTAATTACATATTTGTTTTCAAATGCAGGAAATACATCCAATTGAAGAGAGACGAAGAACAAAAATGGAGGAGAACAATCGTCTGATGGAGGAGATGGGCATTCCACCATTAGTGCCTACAGTGAGTACTTTATTTCAAATATATATATATATATATATTTACAGAATATATAATGTCATGTGATTAATTTTTTTGAAATTTTTTTGTAGGATCCACCGTTATGTCGACAGTTATTCGACGAGGAGCCTAGTACTGGTCCTAGTACTCTTGCCGGTGGTACGAGGAGGGTTCGTACCAGAGGTGGACATAGAGCTGCGCGTGCCCGACTAGACCCTGCCCCTCCCAATGACATTTCAGCCTTCCCACATTCTGATCCCAGTGTGTCATTAGGGACACACGGGGTATTTAGGCCTCCCATGTTTTCGCTACCTTCTGCATCTTCTGCCCCATCATTTTCACATCCCATGATGATTCCCACTCCCCAGTCAGCATCAGGTCATACAACTGTTCCATATTCTTTTCCTTCTACTTCTGTCTCTCCAAGCTTTTATATTCCATCTTCTTCGACTCCTGTTCCACCAGAGGGTGTTCCATCAGGTTCTGTGGATCCGGTGCCACTCATTGATCAGACTAGCGTAAGTATATTTATAAAACCCTAACAAATTTTTATAGCAATATTTATTTTCATTATAACATGTTTTGATAAAATATTTGTTTTTCTTTCATGACAGATACATCTACTGACAGGAGGCGGGGGCGGGGCCGTACATGCATGCGTTCGGTGTGGAACCGTCGCACACAGGTTATGGTGGAATATAATGAAGACAATCAGATGGTTGAGAAAACAGGGTAGCAATGTCTGAGTTTTCTGGCGACGCTTGCCAAATACTCCGACATCATTCCCGTCAGCCCGCTGTCGTGGAGACATTTGCCACATGAGGTCAAAGATAGAGCTTGGGCAGAGATATGGGTAAAAAAATCTGTTGTATTTAATGCCAAGAATTATTTTTTTATTTATATGAATTAATATTTTGATTTCAGCTTCGATTTAATTTTCCTAATGGTGAGGGTGCACGACTGGAAAGTCTAAAGGATTTAGGCGAGCTTTGGAGAGCCTACAAGCATGAGCTGTATATTGGCTGGCGTGCTAGAGTTGGCACTGAGTTAGAGGCCGTACCAGTCGTGGATGATTTTCCTATAGAGTAGTATCGTCAAATGATTACTCATTGGACGAGTACCCAGTTTAAGGTATGAATTACATTTGAGGTATTTAAATAACAACTTTCAAGTTTTGCATTAATATTATCCTTTGCATTATCGAATTTTATTTAGGAATCATCTGGAAAAAATAAAAAAAACATTGATGCAAAAAAATACCTCCATACACTAGGACGCACGACGATGCCGGATCATGAGAGGCAGCAGGTATGACAATTGTTTATAAGTTTTCTTTACGACTTACATTTTCTTTTGTTTCCTCAATTATTTAATCATTTTCTAAAGTTTTTATATAACTTTTGTTTTCAATGTCATTGTAGAGGCAAGTACAAAATATTGAAGGATGTGTGCCTCGAGCAAAACTGTTTTGCTTGAGTAGACGAAAAAAGGATGGAAGTACTGTCAACGAAGCGACTCAGCAGCAGATTGTAAGTTTTAATCTGTTGATTTTATATTTTAATATCTATTTTGTAACTTAATAATATATTTATATTTGTAACAGGATGCTTTAGAGGCCCTCTATGCCCAAGAAGCAGACAATTTTGGGCCATCTGATCATTTACATCAGGTGTTGGGAGAGGATCATTCTGGCAGAGTACGTTGCCGACCTAGGATATCCTCGATGAGGTATTGGCCTGCCTCAGGTACGAGTTGTAGTGCCACCAAGTTGCAGCAAGTTAGGCCACAGGCAGAACAGGCTGAGAAAAGGGCCACAGAGACGGCAAAACAGTCTGCTAGGGCAAACAGTGCATTTATGAAATTTATTGAAGTTCTACGTCCAACACTTCTAGCAGAGGCCAGCCCAGCGATTGATGAATACATGGAGTCGATACATTCTATATATGGTGCACCAGGTGGCAGTTCCAGTGGTGGTCAGGCCGATGTCCAGCTTGAAGATGATGATGGCGAGGAGTCTGATGCGGAAGAGGAGGGAGATGAGGAGGGTGAGGAGGAGGGTGAAGGCGAGGAGGAGGGCGCTGTGGAGGGTGAGGATGATGAGGATGACGATGACGAGGGTGATGATGATGATGATTATGGTGATGGTGATGCTGATGTGGGACATATTGATCTGTTACATTTTTGACTTATATTACTGAGATTTGATGTTTAATCTATTCTAGTTGTTGGTTTTATCTAGACTTGTAGTATAGTATTGGAGTTGAGTTATTTTTAAATATTTTCTGTTTTTATGGATGTTGTTGTCTTTTAGTGGTTGTGTGTTTGAGAACTGCCTGGACAACCCCCCTCATTCTTGGACCCTGGATAACCCCCCCTCCCCCTTGGACCGCGAACACCCCCCAAACACCCCCCGGACAGCCCCGCGGATAGCCCCCTAGACAGCCCCCCGTACAACCCCCCACCCTCCACCCTGGACCCCGGATAGCCCCCCGGACAGCCCCCCGGACAACCCCCCCACCCTCCCCCTTGGACCCCGGACAACCCCCCAAACACCCCCCGGACAGCCCCCTGAACAACCCCGGACAACCCCCTGAACAACCCCTGAACAACCCCTGAACAACCCCCTGAACAACCCCCAGACATCCCCCTGAAAAAACCCTGGACAACCCCCTGAACAACCCCCAAACACCCCCTTGACAGACCCCGCACAGCCCCCCCACCCTCCTCCTTGGTCCCCGGACAGCCCCTCGGACACCCACCGGGCAGCCCCCCCGGACAACCCCACGGACAGCCCCTCCACCTTCCTTAATTTCATTAGCTCTGAAATATTTCATAGCACGATCAACTAAAATCTAATCCATACTAAATATGATATAAAAATATTCTATATGAATTTCCATAAGATTTTAAGTGAAAACAAAAAGTGACATACGAAAAAATGACCAAACGCATTCAAAATGTGTTTATGCTTTAGGACAACGATCCATGGGTCATATGTGACGTGTACGAATCAACCCCGCCTCAATCCAAGGCGCGGTGTGGTCGGAACAACTCAAAGTGTATGTCTTTTGTTTCAAAAGGACATCATTTTAAGTGAAAAACATCAACTGGCATACGGAAAACCATCCAAATGCATTCGGATTGTGTTGATACTTTAAGACAACGATCCATGGGTCATTTGAGACATGTACGAGTCAACTCCGCCTAAATCCGAGATGCGGTGTGGTCGGGACCACTCTAAGTGACTTTCTTTTGTTTAAAATGGACAGTATTTTAAGTACATACAGAAAACCAACCAAACGCATTCGGTTTCTGTTGAAACTTTACGAGAACGATACATGGGTCATATGTGACGTGTACGAGTCAACGCCACCTCAATCCGAGGTGCGGTGTGACCGACACCACTCAAAGTGTCTCTATTTTGTTTAAAATGGACTTTATTTTTAGTGAAAACAACAAATGACATACGGGAAACTGACCAAATGGATTCTGATTGTGTTGATACTTTAGAACAATGATACATGGTTCATATGTGACGTGTACTAGTCAACCCCGCCTCAATATGAGGCGCGGTGTGGCCGGCACAACTCAAAGTGTATGTCTTTTGTTTCAAAAGGACATCATTTTAAGTGAAAAACATCAACTGGCATACGGAAAACCGACCAAACGCATTCGGTTTCTGTTGAAACTTTAGGAGAACGATCCATGGGTCATATGTGACGTGTACGAGTCAATGCCATCTCAATCCGAGGCGCGGTGTGGCCAAAACCACTCAAAGTGTCTCTATTTTGTTTAAAATGGACTTCATTTTTAGTGAAAACAACAAATGGCATATGGAAAACTGACCGAACGGATTCTGATTGTGTTGATACTTTAGCACAATTATCCATGGGTCATATGTGACATGTACGAGTCAACCCCGCCTCAATCCAAGGTGCAGTGTGGCCGGCACAACTCAAAGTGTATGTATTTTGTTTCAAAAGCACGTCATTTTAAGTAAAAAACATCAACTGGCATACGGAAAACCAGCCAAACGCATTTGGATTGTGTTGATACTTTAGGACAACGATCCATGGTTCATTTGAGACGTGTACGAGTCAACCCCGCCTAAATACGAGATGCGGTGTGGCCGGTACCACTCTAATTGTGTCTCTTTTGTTTCAAACGGACAAGATTATAAGTGAAATAAACAACTGGCAGATGAAAAACCGACCAAACGCATTCAGAATCTGTTGAAATTTTAGGACAACGATCCATGGATAATATGTGACGTGTACGAGCCAACCCGGGCTTAATCTGAGTCACGGTGTGGTCGGGACCACTCTAAGTGACTTTCTTTTGTTTAAAATGGACAGTATTTTAAGTACATACGGAAAACCGACCAAACACATTCGGTTTCTGTTGAAACTTTAGGAGAACAATCCATGGGTCATATGTGACGTGTACGAGTCAACGCCACCTCAATCCGAGGCGCGCTGTGGCCGACACCACTCAAAGTGTCTCTATTTTGTTTAAAATGGACATCATTTTTAGTGAAAACAAAAAATGACATACGGAAAACCGACCGAACGGATTCTGATTGTGTTGATACTTTAGCAAAATGATCCATGGGTCATATGTGACGTGTACGAGTCAACCCCCCCTCCTCCTTGGACCCCGGACATACCCCCAAACACCCCCCGAACACCCCCCCGGACACTCCCCAGACAGCCCCCTGAACAGCCCCCCCACCCTCCTCCTTGGACCCTGGACAACCCCCCGAACACCCCCCGGACAGCCCCCCGAATAGCCCCCGAACAGCCCCTGGACAGCCCCTAGACAGCCCCCCGAACAGCCCCCCCTCCCTGGACCCCGGACAGCCCCCCGGGCAGCCCCCCGAACAACCCCCCACCCTCCTCCCTGGACCCCGGACAACCCCCCGGACACTCCCCGGACAGCCACCCGAACAGCCCCCCTGCTCCTTGGACCCCGGACACTCCCCGGACCCCCCTCACGCGCGTTTACGAAGCACGTGCATCACTTAAAATACAAATATTGAGCCGTACCGCGCAAACCGCATGTCCGATTGATGTGCCATCTGCGCGTACACGTCACAAATAATAATTAGAATGTTGCACGGTGGTTTCAGCTCAATCTGAGGTCGTCCGCTATGAATTTGACCGTTGGACGCCCGTTTTGGCCGTTTATGACACCAGAACTGCGTTGTCGGTCACCGCGGGCACACGGCCTGTCCGATTGACGTGCCTTCTACTCGACCAATTCATAAATAACTCTCCCGTATTTGTCGTCTGATTTCAGGCCATTCCGACTTCGTTCGGCCCGATTGGACCCCCCTCACGCGCGTTTACGAAGCGCGCACATCACTTAAAACATGAATATTGAGCCGTACCGCGCAAACCACACGTCTGATTGACGTACCATCTGCGCGTACACGTCAAGAATAATAATTAGAATGTTTCACAGTGGTTTAAGGTCAATCCGAGGTCGTCCGCAATGAATTTGACCGTTTGACGCCCGTTTTGGCCGTTTATGACACCAGAACTGCGTTGTCGGTCACCGCGGGCACACGACATGTCCGATTGATGTGCCGTCTGCTCGAACACTTCATAAATCACTCAACCGTATTTTTCTTCTGATTTCAGGCCATTCCGGAATCGTTCGGCCCATTTGGACCACCCTCACGCGCGTTTACGAAGCGCATGCATCACTTAAAACACGAATATTGAGCTGTACCGCGCAAACCGCACGTCCGATTGACGTGCCGTCTGCGCGTACACTTCACGAATAATAATTTGAATGTTTCATGGTGGTTTCTGCTCAATCCGAGGTCGTCCGCTATGAATTTGACCGTTTGACGCCCATTTTGGCCGTTTATGACACCAGAACTGCGTTGTCGGTCACCGCGGGCACAGGGCACGTCCAATTGACGTGCCGTCTACTCGACCACTTCAGAAATCACTCACCCGTATTTTTTGTCTGATTTCAGGCCATTCCTACTTCGTTCGGCCTGTTTGGACCCCCCTCACACACGTTTACGAAGCACGCGCATCACTTAAAATACGAATATTGAGACGTACCGTGCAAACCGCACGGCCGATTGACGTGCCGTCTGCGCGTACACGTCACGAATAATAATTAGAATGTTTCACGGTGGTTTCAGCTCAATCTGAGGTCGTCCTCTCTGAATTTGACCGTTGGACGCCCGTTTTGGCCGTTTATGACACCAAAACTGCGTTGTCGGTCACCTCGGGCACACGGCACGTCCGATTGACGTTCCGTCTGCTCGACAACTTCATAAATCACTCTCCCGTATTTGTAGTCTGATTTCAGGCCATTCCGACTTCGTTCGGCCTGTTTGGACCCCCCTCACGCGCGTTTACGAAGCGCGCACATCACTTAAAACACGAATACTGAGTCGTACCGCGCAAACCGCACGTCCGATTGACGTGCCGTCTACGCGTACACGTCACGAATAATAATTAGAATGTTGCACGGTGGTTTCAGCTCAATCCGGAGATGTGGTGTGGCCGGCACCACTCAAAGTGTCCGTCTTTTGTTTCAAAAGGACGTCATTTTAAGTGAAAAGCATCAACTGACATACGGAAAACTGACCAAATGCATTCCGAATCTGTTGATAATTTATCCCAACAATCCATGGGTCATATGTGACGTGTACGAGCCAACCTGGGATGAATCCGAGTCGCGGTGTGGCCAGGATAAGTCTAAGTGGCTCTCTTTTGTTTAAAATGGACACCATTTTAAGTACATACGGAAAAATGACCAAACGGATTCGGTTTCCATTGAAACTTTAGGAGAATGATCCATGGGTCATATGTGACGTGTACGAATCATCCCCGCCTCAATCCGACATGCGGTGCGGCTGACACCACTCAAAGTGTCCGTCTTTTGTTTCAAAAGAATGTCATTTTAAGTGAAAGGCATCAACTGACATACGGAAGAACGACCAAACGCATTCGGATTCTATCGATACTTTAGAACAACGATCCATGAGTCATATTTGAAGTGTACAAGTTAACCCCATCTTAATCCGAGACATGGTGTGGCCGACACCGCTCTAACTCTGTCTCTTTTTTTTAAAATGGACATGATTATAAATGAAAAGAACAACTGGCATACGCAAAACCGACCAAATGCATTCAGAATCTTTTGATAATTTATCACAACGATCCATGGGTCATATGTGACATGTACGAGCCAACCCGGGATGAATCTGAGTCACGGTGTGGTCAGGATTAGTCTAAGTGTCACTCTTTTGTTTAAAATGGACAACATTTTAAGTACATACGGAAAACCGACCAAACACATTCGGTTTCCATTTAAACTTTAGGATAATGATCCATGGGTCATATGTGGAGTGTACGAATCAACCCCGCCTCAATTGGAGACGCGGTGTGGTCGGCACCACTCATAGTGTCCGTCTTTTTTTTTTCAAAAGGACGTCATTTTAAGTGAAAAACATCAACTGGCATACAGAAAACCGACCAAACGCATTCGGATTGTGTCGATACTTTAGCACAACGATCCATGGGTCGAATGTGACGTGTACGAGTCAACCCCGCCTCAATCTGAGGTGCGGTGTGGCCGGTATCACTTCAGGTGTATGTATTTTGTTTAAAATGGACATCATTTGAGGTAAAAATATATGGTATAGAAAAAACTGATCAAATTATGAATTAAATTTCGGATTCCACATATAATTGTCATCTAAATTTTAAATTGAATTCTATATGAATTATGTACATTTATAATTACGTTATGAATTCTAATTTAGTTATGGATGTGTATAGTTTCAGGATCCATTATATGTTAAATGTGTATGATTTTTTTCATAATTGTATATGTATGTTTTATTTTATTGCAGGTACAATAATTGGATTGAAAATGAGGTCAAAATGAGGCCTGATGGAGAGGGGCCTGATGGACAGGGGCTGTGAAAATTGCAGGCTGCTGCAATTTGCAGCATAGGATATGCCAACTGTTTAAAACCGTTGTCATATAATCCTAAAGAAGTTTTTACCAACGGTTCATTAAACCGTTGGTAAATATCTCTTTTCCCAACGGTTCTAAACCATTGGGAAAGAGTTCATCCATGGGATATCCCAATGGTTTGGGGAGAACCGTTGGGAAAACTATCCCAAAACTGATATTTCCCAACGGTTCTCCCAAACTGTTGGGAAAAACTATCCCAACGGTTTGGCAGAACCGTTGGGATAGGGTGGCTTTTGTGAGCCTATACCAACGGTTTCCAGTAAACCGTTGGGAAAAACTTTTCCCAACAGCTTAATTCCCCACGGTTATCAGAACCGTTGGTATATCATATACCAACGGTTAGAGGGGCTTTCCCAACAGTTGTGAACCGTTGGGAAATATTATATTTCCAGTAGTGTATTTTTTATTAATTTTATTCATAAACTAGGAGGATTTATTCATAAAATTAAATGCAATAAATGAACATAAAATGAGAATATGAGTATAATTATGATATATAAGAAAGTTATACCCAATAAATAATAGATCATAAATCCTGGAATAAGACATGGAATGATATAATACATGATTCAAAAGAATGTTGAAAAATGATTTAACTAATATGAGACATGAGAGAATAAAATATTCATGAGTATATGTATAAAACTATAGAATAATCATAAGAATAAGAATTTTTTTAGTGAAATCATTATTCCCAAACCAATGTGAACAAACTCATTATGTCCACTCATGAAAATATGAACAAAATCATTATGGCCATGCCTATGTGAACACACTCATTATGTCCATACTAGACTATCTCATGAAATAAAAATATAAACCAATTCATTTTATGACAATATAAAACTCCACCCATCATTATACATACATATTAATTCCACATATAATAAAAAACTTTATAAGGAACCAATATAAGTAAAATGTGTTTCATATCCTTTCAAATGGAATCACATTAGGAAAATATTCAAAACTCTATCAATACTTTTAACATGATATACCCATGGAAAATAAATAGATATCCAAATATATTTATTAAATTTATATGTAAATAAAATTTAATCAAGATATTAGATAATATATTATTTACTCCATGTAGATATTGTTTACATGATTTAATCAATAATTTCCCCAATCAATTGATATTATGGCATCTCGGTGAACACCCTTCAACCAATGTAATAAAAAAATGTTATTTATAAGGGAAATATATTGGAATAAGAATTATGGTTATACAACTAATATTATTAGGCATGAAAAATTAAGTGATGGATAATTTATCTTACATATATTTAACGTTTTTCATTTCAGAAAACATAGATAAAGAATCAATCATTAGATAAAGAATAATTTTAGAATAATAGTTGAATATTACATTAAAAATCATGATGTAAATGAATATTTTACCATGGAAACTTTTTTAAATAAATCTTATAGAATAAAGGAAAAATAGTTTACTTTATAAAACCATGAATCATGGAAAATAAGATTTAAAATGATGGGAAATCCATTCTCGTGAAAACATTTTAAAATGATGTTTCTTTCTTTATTTATTATAAAGAACGTCTAAGAGAAAAATTCACCACATTCCTTTGAGAACACATTTTCTAAAAGGTTGGAAAAAAAGTTTTCAACATATATTAAAAAATCACTTTTTAAGAAAAATCCAATAACAAAGTCTTGAAAAGGTCATAAAAATTTTATAGAGAAAATGTTTTGTCAAAGAAAAAACATTTTATTCTTTATATAAGGGAAGTTTTTTTAAATATTTTGAAAAATACTTTTTTAAAACCCACATATTAAATAGGGAAATAAAACTTTCATTTGAAAAATTATGATGATAAATAGAAATATCATATGAATTAATTCATAATTGAGTTCCCAAATAATGAGAAAAACATTGGTAAGATGGAAAATATGGACACTCGATAAATTATTTATTGATAATAATGATATTTATTCTTACTAATGTTATAATTTTATTTTGGATTTTTTTTACAAAAAACATGGTTATTAATGATGAGATATGATTTTTCTAGAGAACAAGAGGAAGTATAATTTAAAACAGGGGTATAAAAGGATTAAATAAATCTTAAAAATTATATTTGGGTAAGAGAGATTATGACCCAGTGTATTAGAAATTGAGTTAATGAAAACCTTATGAAATAATAAAATTTTGAATGGGAATCCCTTTAAGGATATGATTTCAAATAAAATATTAAATATCGTGAATACTGAGGGGATAATGAGAATAAATATTACTGGGTGAATAGATACACTATTCCAAATAAAAAATGGAGTGTAATGAGAAATATTTCACAAAAACATAAATTTGATACATAAAGACCTTACCTTATTTTTGATCTTTTTTCATGCATGAACCTAAATTATTGAATAATAAAATTAATTTTATTAGATACACTTTCATGAACCTTATTAATCTGTATTTTATTTAATATAAATCACTTGTTATCATATTATATTTATTATATTATTTCTTCTTATGATAGTGTGAAAATGGAATCAGTGTCATCATATTTTGGAAATTTTATGGATAAAAGACAATATTTTAATAATATGTTAAATAATTATTATAACCATTAAAGAAGAAAACCAATATTTAATGACCTATTAACTAATAATAATAATATTATTTAAATCACATATTCATCTATGCTAAATTTTTATTGCATTGTTTAGGTAGGTGGTTAGAACGACCCAAACATGAACATACAATAATTCGATGGGTGAGTACGGTTAAGAATTTTTTTATAATATCACTATAAAATAAGAATAATTATATTATATATATTATTTTGATGTTTTTAATCATATTATACGTGGTTTGGATAAATAAGTAAAATGAAGAAGGAAAACGAAAAATGTTACATTGTAGAGGTTGTAGTATTCAAAACACACGATCAATGTTCTTTTGTAGTTATAACTAGATGGGAAGGAAGAAATAAGGGTTCTTCCATTTATATAATAGCACCTAATTATACTAATTATAAGAATATTATTATACAACTATTGTTAGGCTATGTTTTGAAGTGAAAGAATAAGGAGAAAAGGTAAGGAGTAAGAAATACTCCCTTTGGTACCTTCAAAATTATATTGAAAGAATACTTGAAAATAAATGGAATAATATTAATAATAGATAAAATAATATTATTAAAAAGAGATAGGATTATATAAGGTTCAAAATAGAAAATTTTCTAGATGGAAATCTAGGGAATTAGAGTTTGATGAATGGGTGGAGGTGTCCCTTTTTGTTATTAAAGAAAGAAATACTTGTGTGATCACCCATTATTTTCAAATAATAGAATGGAAATATTAAAGGATAATTGGTCCCAAAAACTATAAATAATATATTTTGGGGTAAGGTAAATTTTAAAATTCCTTAAGAATAAATTTATAATCATTATTTTAAACATTTTCTAAGTCATTATGATTAGGTTTTTATGTGGGGAGGGCCACTTTCTCTCCCAAGAGCGCACTATCCCATGCATATTAGGGTTTCACCCCTAAAATTTACTATTTTATCGCCATCTTTGGGGATGTTTCTTATTTGTACATTTTTATACTTCTCTTATTCTCTTGGCCTTTGGCACTATCATGTTTCCCTCATACCATCAGGGATTTTGTGGCTCTTCTCATATGATGATGACACCTCTTCATGTCGCCTGAAGTCTCTGTATTCTATCATATTGGTTGAGGTATATTCCCTATATTCCATCAACTGATTCACTTTGATAAAGTACCACAATGTTGGACCCCAATCCCGATTATAGTGTTGGTAAACATGGTGGTTTGGGTTTGTAAAGTTGTTTGTGTTCAGTGATATTTTTCCTCTAGCCTTTGATTTGCGGTCTTATAGCCGAAGTTTATTTCTTCTTCCTACTCTTCCATTTCCTCATTTCCCATGATCATATACCCCATATTGGTCTCGGTATATCATTCCCTAGATAATTTGGGATGTTAATGAGGGAGTTCCATTAAGGGGATTCAGTTGCTTGAGTGTTGGTTTTATGTTTTCTCTTTCCATAGGATTCATTCAATTTCTGTACCGATGGTTTTTATTATTTGTTCCCCCTAGATGGTGATGTGGTTCTTTATTTTATAGGTATGGAGTTTAATGATAAATGATACTATATGACATTGATGACTTTCCGGTGACTTCTGTTGGTGGTTTCGGCACTATCCAACTATCAATTGGATTTTGTGTTACTGTTTTCCTTGATGCTGGATATTTTTTGGTGTACAAGGTGATGGTGATCTTTGATGCTATATTTTCAAATCCTGTTGAAATTTTTAACCTTTTTTATGATGGATCTTAATTTTATTGAATCCTTTTAAATTTATTTTTTATGATTTTTTGTTTGATCCGTTATCACCTGTGAGTATTGATGGATTTAGTCTAGTGGAGCTATTGACAGTTTTATCTTCAGGGCATGTGGCCCGAGGGGGTTTACAAATCTAGATTTGTAGAGATATTTTATTTTTTAATCCTTTTTTGGATGGTGCATAGTGAAAAGGGTAACGTCAGTAAAGAATTTTGTGGTCTTATCTTGGTAATTTGATATTTGGGGTTTGTTTTTGAAATTTGATATTTGGGATTTGTAATTTGTATTTTCTATTTGAAATATAAAATGGATGTATGTTGGGTTTTTATTAGGATATTGGAGGGCTAATTTTTTTAGGGTTCACACTTAACCCATAATAAAGTTTTTTAATGTACCAGAAACATTGATTTGGTGACCATTTTCTTTTTTACTATAGTAACTTGTTTTTAACTGTGAAATTTATATTTTATTAAAAATATAAGGTAATACATCTTACCAAATTTGGGTGAGATGAAGCTAAATTTAATAACCATTTAATATTATTCAATTTATAAATATGTTAAATTTATATTTTAAATTAAAAAATTTCATATATAGAAAAACAAAGTTTTGTAGAAAAATGGCGTTTTAACGATTTTGTGTTCTTAAAATTATTTAGCATTTGTTACCAATTAAAAATGTGTTAATATAATTATATATATGATAAAAAATTATATTATAGTAATTATTTAAAATATTTTAATTTAATTTTTTTGATAAAAATTATACAATATTAATAAAACAAAAATTTTCAAATAATTGTTTTACCATTATCCTGGTCAATAAATTAAATATTAATAATTATAATTTTATTCTCAAAAATGAAATAATAATTTTTAAATAATTTAGACATGATTATTCCAATATATAATTAATTTCACTAAATAAAATTCCTTTTTATGAAAAATCAATTTTAACATTAGCACTTGTAACGTGTAAAATGCCATTTTTAGAAAAAGATTGTATTTATGGTTAAATTTTATGAATAGTATAAAATAATAAATCTCATTTAATTTAATGATATAAATTTATTTATTATAAAATAAATATGAGTTATGTGGATTCAAAATAAAAAACCAAATTCTACCACTAAAATGTTTAATTATAATAATAGAATGAAAAATAAGTTAAATTAGAATAAAATGTTTCTTATGTTTTAAAATGTTTATCAAAGGTTTTATAGGTTCAAAAAGATATTTTAAAATTAATAATTTATCTAATTACATATTTATATAATAAATTAATTTGTTATAGTCATTTAGGATTTTTTCATATATTGATAAAGTAATAATATTTACAATTTCGGTAGAACCCATATTTATCACTATTCAAAAAAACTTATTTTAGAAAAATAAAATAAAAAATATTAATATAATTTTGAAATTATAAATTCAATAATGATTTTTTTTACAAAATTAGAATTATAAAATTATAAAATTTTGTTTTTAAATATGAGAAATAATGAAAATATATTTTTTGGGGAAAAATAATCATCCTTTTTTTTCCTATAAAAGGTAAAATGTAAAATGTGTAAAATACATGTGATAAATAACATACTAAATTAATAATTAACTGAATATATCACCCAAATTTATATATACATATCTTTTTAAGATCTCTGTGTAAGATATTTGTATAAGGTATGCTCTAGTTGTAGTCAAAGGTGTGGATTCTGCTAACATAGATCTCATAGAAACTTCAACAAGATTGAATTACACTTTAATATGATTTCAATCATACCATAATGGTTTTATTTTTTCATGGAATTAGTCTAGAACTAACCCTAGAAATTCTATCTCATTTCAAATCTCAGATATATGTTCTTTAAAAGGGAGACTTCCTCTACCCAATGACATTTCTTTCCTTTTTATTCATAGAATTCATAATGTAGTCACTTCATTTTATACCTGCTAATTGAAAAACAATATTATTAGTGTAAAATATTATTTTAACATGTCATGGTTTCATTTTAGTACGGTGCTTCATAAAAAATGCACTATTAATATAATATTTATTGAAGGAAAATATATAGTTGAACCTCGAGTCATTACAATCAAAATAAAAAAACTAAAATATCATATTCTTTTTGATAATCAAAAATTCTCATGAATTCTTCATATATAGGATAATTTTATTTTCTATTTTTCACTCTCAAACATAGAAATTCTACAATCCTTTAAATGAAGTCATAACGACTTCAAATATTATAAGGCATTCTTAAACAACTTCAAAACATATCATAACTTGTTCAAATAAGTATAGGAATTATTAAAATAATACATAACTCCTTCAAGAAAATTTCAAAGGTGTTTTATCATTTATAACACCCAACATATGGTATTTAAAAAAAATCTTACACCAATTTACATTTATCCTTAAATCAATATCGAGCCATCTCTATTCAAATCATCCATTAAATTAGATTGTTTCTCACTAAACATAAAAAATGATATATGATAAAATAAAAGTATGGGATCACTATCTTTATCCAACACTCTCTAATCATATATAACCTTTGATAAACATTGTAATAAATCTTCTCCAATCTATTTCAGAAAAAATTAAGTATCCAAATTTTTCGTCTAACATCTATACGTATTTTACTTGGTGTGTGTAATGACCCCAAATTATATCAATGCAATTTTACATCTTATAATTTTGTTATATATTATAAATAACATAAAACACATTGGAAACTCAATAAAATATTAATAAATTAAGAACTGATGAAATAAGATTTATTCATAAAAATTAGAGAACACATACTAAAGGAATGTTTACCTGACCCTTAGAATAGTAACATAATCATTAGGAATAGTAATTTAGACAACAAAATAGTAACCTCACCTATGAAAGTATAAAAAAATATAATCATATTATAATTTAAAATATCATATAATTATATCATATTATAAGTAATTAAATGTTTTAGAAATGGTGAATTAAGTGTTGTTTTTTTTGAAAACCATAAATTTTTATTTAAAATTTAATAATTAATATAATTATTTAAAAGAAAATTAAATTTCATAGAATAAATTCATATAGTAATATTTTTTTTCTTATTATTATAATATTTTTTTGCGACCATAATAAATTTTTCAATGTTCTATAAAATCAGTTATAATTTTAAAATTGGTATTTTTTGAATAAATTATGTTTTTATAAAAATATTATAGATCTAAAATTTATAAAGTTATTTCCAAAAAATGGAGTTCAATTTGGAATTTTATACATTAAAAAAATTTTATGATGAATTTTTGTGACTTTTCTAAAATAGTTGAATTTTTGATAAATAATGAAATATGGCAATTTATCGTATTTAACATTATAAGTAAATAATTGAATTTTAGATTCATTATTGAGTCATAATTGATTTAGGTGGAAATTGTATAGAAATAATATTCTATATTTACTATATTCTATCATTAAATCAAAACTATTCATATTATTGAGTATAAATAGTAAACTAATGAATAAAGAAATCAACCCTAACCCTATCTTCCACTATAAATACCACACTTCACTACCCCTTCTCCTCACACCTCCAAATCTATTAAACTTTATTATATTATTTCTAATCCACTCCCTTGAATCCTGGTCTTGATGGTCCTACCAAAATACTATTTCCAAGTCCCTTTAGAAGGTTCTCAAAAAGGCATTACTCAAAGAGGTAAAACCTTCTCTCTCTCTCTCTCTTTAAATTTATTTTCTATTCTTATCCTTAAATCACCTCCCCTATCCAAAGTAAAATTATAAATAATTATCTATTATATTATATAATGTTACTTTATTAATGTTATATCAACCATTTAAAATATTCTCTTCCCCTTTTTATTCTTGAAATGAATACATTGTCCGTGAGGTGCAAATTTACTACCTTCAGGAACGATGAATTTTATTTATTCAATTTTTCCTTCAAGGATTTTCATAAAACTGTTATTATGGATAAAAAATACTAGAATATATGTACTAAAACTTATTTAATGTGTTTTAAATAGTATATATACTTAATATTAATTCATGTGAAAAACTTGTATGAGATGATCGAAAAACCACCAAAATATTCTAAACGATTATCACTAATGACCTATCTAGTGATTCATCCTCACTCCATATAAACAAATAACTCATATAACCATTTTATGTTAAATATTTTTATTAATAAAATATAATTTTAATTATGGATATATATTTCCATTTTACATGATCCTTCATACACATATACTAGTGAACCTGTCATGAAAACAAATAAAAAGAACAATCACAAATCACAGAATTAAATCTTATAGATCATTAAAAGGACATAAATGAACATAATAAAACTATAATAAATAAAATTTATGTTTAATAGGTTATGAATTTACTTATATATAAATACAATTTCATTATCCAAGACATTAATTTCAATTTGAGAACACTTTCAGACATTAGGTAAGGGGTTTTTTCATCTCACTTTTATTTATATGAGATATGCCTTATTCACCCCTATTTCTTAAGTGTGGTGTATGTGAACTGAAACATGATGTATAATATCACTAATCTCATTGTCTTAATTGTATTAAATGTTTCATCTTATGATTATTAACTTTATGAGGTATACATTTTGATTGATTATAATGTGGTAAGGGATCTTTTATGAACTTCCATTTTTTCATTCGAGTTACGCATTTTTCTCACTAACCAAATGTAATTCATAATTATTATTATTTAATCCCACTAATTTTTGTTATTATGTTCCAAAATTATGTACCTAAATCAATTATTTTATATCTTAAGGTAAATACATGTTTTATAAGGTTATACTTTCAATTCCTTCTAATAAGAATGCCTAATTAAAGGGAACTTCCAAATTTTATACCCATTTTCATGTATACTACATAATTTGATTTAAACAACCATTATTTTTCAGAAAACACTAATTTTTACATGAAAAACTATCTTAGTTCATTTCTAGTTTTATTGAAAAAATTAAGTCTTTTTCTATTTTAAAGACTCATTTATATTTTCCCCTGAACCTAATTGAAGTTTCTTACTTATAAAGATTCTTAAAAACACTTTTTACATGTTTTCAATTTATTTTAAAAATTTATATATGAATATTATTTTATTATAATTCCATTTACTTCTTTGGATTGTACTTTTTTATAATATGATTTTAAGAAAAATAAAAATAATTTTCTAGAATAACTCTTCCTTAAAAAAATGGGGGTTTTTATGAAAAATTTCTCAATGATTTTTTAAGAGTATTTTCATCTATGTTGACATCCTCTATAAATCATATTCTTAATTGAAATTCATATATTATTTTAAAATTTACTATATATTATTAAATGGTTTATGATGATTTTTTAGATGTATTATCTTGAAAAAAATCTCTATTTTACTCTATAATATTTATATATCTGTTTATTGAATTTGGATATTATTTATAATTCATATTCTATTTTCAATATGAATTTATATGTTGATTATGCTTCACCCCTTTCATATGAGGAATTAATTGGTCTTATCAAGTGATGATATGGGATTTCTATATCCCCTCAATGACCTGGTATGTCTCATGAGACAAACTAGATATGGTGTTTACAATTTATGTATGGTGTATTAGCTGAATCCTTGATGGTATGTTTAGGATGTAAAAAATTATTCATTCCCCCATTATGATGTCAATATTTATAATCCATGTGATTATTCAACTAGTAGAATATTCATGTTTGTGTTTTATTCTCGTGTAATTATTTATATGGAATTATTTAATCGGATTTTATTCTTTCTATATTATACACAAGATAATGTTTTAATAAAACTTTTTTTAGTTATTCACCTTTCTTTACTGTTTATATCTATTTATGTTATATTATATTGTATTTATTACCCTTACTGAGAATCTGAGATCACCCCTTTCTTATGTTTTATTTTTCTTAGGATTCTAATATGTATATTATGATTACCTTACAGTGATAAGATAAAGGAGAATGACTCTTTATAAATGAGTTTCTATGTTGTACTTATTTTCAAGTTGTAATGTAAAACATATGTTTGTATATGGTTTTCTAATGATGATAAACTTTTTAGTCCATTGGGATGTGATCACTTTTTCAAAGTACCAATGTAATAACATAAGGAACTGGATTTGGGAAACTGGGGTCTATGTACTTATAGTTGGTATCAAATAATTTTTATTATAGAATTTGGAAACTAGAACTAGGAAAATTTGGGTTATAAAATGATTCCATTTGACAAAATTTTGAAATATCCTCAAGAAACTAAAATTATGATTTAGAGAGTGGTTATACCTAAATTTTCAAATTAGGATTATGTGATTCTCTAGTTATAATATTGTACATTATGTTTCTTAATGTTATGATCTAATCTAGTATATGTATTTTTTAGAAATTCTACATAGTGGTAGTAATTGGAACTATATCAACACACATATTCCATGTAGGGTTTTCCCTCCTGTAGAAGATTGTGATGATGGAGCTGAAACTAGGTCTGAGTAGCTTATAACTATACAGGGACAATATACTCAGGTTATGAGAAATAACATTACTTTATTAGAGCATTATGTTCCAGAACACAAAGTAACAATCTTAGACCACTTTATGTGAAAAAACCATCAATTAATCAATGGTATTACAAACCCATTTGTATCTAAGAAATACAGAAGTTCCTTATATAAGATATATCTCACTTTTGGAAGTAATAAAAGGGAGAATGTTATTATGGATTTTTTTCATCTCTTGGGAGATGCAGATTAGTGGTGGTCATTAATTGAAAATAAAAAGGATGAGGATGTAATTGAAAATATAGAATTTAAGGATTTTAAAGATTTTTTTTGGAAAAATATTTCCCTATAGAAAAGATATTGGATATAGAGAGGAAATTCATGATTCATAGATATAAATTGTAGGAAAACGTTGCTATGTATGAATCTAGAATTATAAGGGTATCAAGGAAAGATGCAGACTAAATATGTAATCCAAAAATAAATTTTAACCATTTATTTGATGGTCCTAAGTCATTCCTTCGAAGGGAACTTATATCCAACACATTATCATCATTTGAGGATATAATATCTTGTGCTGTAATGACATAGAAATAATTATCATTGCCTTATGGTTATGAAGGTAAATGGGTAAAGAATAGGATGGAATATAATCAAATAGATAAAAAGAAAAAAATAAATATGGTTTTTTTAACATGTGATAATCATGGGAATAAACACGTCGGTACATGTTTTAAGGGAATGTGAGTTTTCTACATATGTGGAGTGAATGGACTCCAAGTTCATGATTTCAAGGTAAGAAAATAATATTGATATGTATAATGATTCAACTGTAAGGAGACATGGAACTATGAAAATAAATGTATCAAGCTTCAGGTACTATAGCTTAGAAGAAGCAAAGGGATCAATGCTAAGCTTATGATATTACAATAGTTGAAGTAAAATAATTAATGTATTTGTCATTTTGGATTAAAAAATTATGTTTTGTTATTATGGTTATAATAATCATGATATATATAAGAACTATACTGAAATACTTTTTCTTTAGGGAATTAGAAGACTTTGATGAATATCACCAGTAATAAAGATAAGTGATTTTCTTTTAAGTTGATCAACTTGAAAACACATGACTTGGGAAAGACAACCCTAAATATGTGCTTGATATTAAGATACTAATAAATAGATATTTATAGGATACTAATGGTGACTATGAAGGATGATAGTGATCTAATAGTTTATGTTATATTGGAATTATTAGATGTTTATATTTAAGTAATATATTAATCAACATCATACATTATGTCACGACCCGTCCTTGGGGCCCGTGCCATGACTACCCCAAGCCCACTTTCCATAGGCCAGGGGCTGGCGACTAGCACCAAAGGTGTAAATCCTGATAACTGGGAAGGCATTGCCATTATAAAAGTAAACAAAACACCACAAAGTACAAGCGGAAGTAAAACACTAAGTACAAAAGAAAGTGCTGAAAAGTAAATGGGCCAGAATACAAACCCAACTGAAGGTACATCTACAACTGAATGATAGTACAACAGAAAAAGAAAAATAGCTGGAAGAAAGGAAGCAGCTCCTGGGTCATCCTCCTCAGATCCTACCTGAAGGGTAGGTACCAATAGCACAGCTTCTGGATCGTCTTCCACGGATCCTACCTGAAGGGTAGCTATAGATAGCTCAGCACCTCAATGATCTCGCTCGTCAACCCCCTCCGAGTGTCATCTCGCTATGAAGTCCACCTCCGGATACTGACTCGTCGTGTGGTCTACCTCCGGGTACAGTCTAGTACTCGAACAATCAGCCTCCGTCAGCTCCGCCCATCGTCTGAAACCAACCCAATGAGGTGCGGGCATAGCCCGTGCAGGGGTGAGTATAACGATACTCATTAGGGACCCCGAGACCCTCAAGGTCTCACTAAAACCAACATGGTAACCACAAAGAAGATCTCAACAGATAACCTATACTTAGGTATATGCCCATACATAAACCTAAGTTATAAAGTAACCCATCTCAATCATGAGGAAACACAAAGATTATGAAATCAACGGATAACCACTACCCAGGTATATGCCCATACATATACCTAAGTTATCAAGTGACCCATCTCAATCATGAGGTAAACAAAAAGGTCATAGACTCAGCTCAAACCAGGATTTTCATTATCGAAACCGTAACTGCTGAAGAGCTCCGTCTCTGGAGTGTACAGTGGTCCTGTCACGACTCCGAGGTACTTCTCACTAACCTAAGACTGCTGAGGTACTCCTCCTGTCGAGTACCGCGGGTCAGCCACCCAAACACAGTTGTGCTTCCCATCAGGGTATGTCACCCAAACACAGTGGTGCACACCCCCTGGTAGCCAGCTGATGTACTCTCCAGACGAGTACCGCGAGTCTGCACTGTCACACAGGTAGTGCTCCGTCCTCCATGGGTCTACACCCAAAAAAAGTAGTGCTCCGTCCACTGGGCTAGTCGACTCACTCCAAGTCGAGTCGGTCAAGTAGTCGTCATGTCTCAGTCGGCTACACGGTCTCCGTACTCTGCACGCTCGTCTCTAGGAGGGTCTGCTCCACGAGCTATAGGTAGATACTCCAAGTATCACAAGTCCCACGAATAATTATCTCAAAGAACTGCCTATTCATAGGGGTCTCAACGCAACATACGACGCGTCAATCGGACGCCCGGTCTGTGAGTTATTAGCCTTTTCGTCCCAGGGGCCCGGTTGGTTTTGTGAGCGAACCAACCTGGCCGTATCTCAACTGTACCCCGAACTCTCATAGGTTATACTCATAGGGACCTTTTCTCAACATGATTACCAACACCGCTGACGGTTCGTCAAACGGATTTCCGGTCTGAAAGATATCAGCTTTTCCGTTCTAGGGGCCCGGTTGGATTTCGGGTACAATCTAACCCGGCCACTATACAACAGCAACCAAAACATGGGCTAAGTATTCCAAAAGTTCCGTCTCCTCAATAGGAATTCAACGAGACAGACGGCACGTCAATCGGACGCCCGGTCTGTGAGTTATTGACTTTTTCGTTCCAGGGGCCCGTTTGGTTTCATGAGCGAACCAACCCGACCGCACTCCGACGGCATCCAAACCTCGAGCGGAGTAATCCAGAAGATCCGTCTCACTTAGAGGAATCCATAAAAGTCGACGGTACGTCAATCAGACGTCTGGAGCTCAAGATATAAGTGTTTCCACTCCGAGGGCCCGGTTGGTTTCGTATCCAAACCAACCCGGCCGAACCCAAAGTGTTCCGAAACTTTATGTGTGATATACCGAAACGACCGTCTTGATCCAAGGATCGTATCGCCACTGACGGTGCGTCGATCGGAGGTCTACAGCTCAAGATACAGGCAAAAGACTGAAGAGGGTCTGAAAACGGGGGGTCTGGGCCCAGACCGACCCGGCCCGACCCCCCTGGGTCGGCCCGAACTGGGGCGACCCGAACCGGATGGGCCCAGCCCGGCCCGGCCGGCGCGGCCGGCCTGGTCTGGGCGCAACCCGGCCCGGCGGGTCATCCCGGCTCGGTCGACCGGCCGAGCGAGGGAACCGAGGCCCCCCGCGCGGGGGCCGCTCCGCGGCACCCGGACACGGCATGTCGGCCGCGTCCTGCCCCTCGGTTCCGCACAGCCGTAGAACCTACCACGCTGCCGCGCAGGCGTGGCGCGCCGGCGGGAGCTTCTGCGGACCACCAGACGCGCTCCGGTGGTCCGTTTTGCGTGCGGTCTTCGCCAATGGTCCTCCTGGGACCCGATCTTCACTGCAAGGCCCTCAAACGCCATAGTGGCTTGCTTTGTTGTCATCCGTCGATCCGCACATTGATAAACAAGCTACGGAGGGTTGTCGGGCCGTGTTTGTTCGGCCTGCACCCTCTGCGTTAGGTGTTATCAATTGGGAAATAAAAAAACACATGATTTTAATCATTGACGAGGGTATAATTTATCCAAAATAAATTATACGAACACCTTGCAATCAAATATCCACGCATGAGAGTTTAAAATTTTAATGCGCGGCGTTACGACGTTGCACATTCTTTTCGCTCGATCCCGTACGGCGTGACGATGTCGTGCATGCTTGCCGCTCGATCCCGCGCGGTGTGACGTTGTCACGCATCCTTACCGCTCAATCCCGCGCGGTGCGACAACACCGCATCAATTCATTCGATCCGTAACAACAATAAAAACAAAAAGGGAGGGGGACGGCCGTGTTTGTGCGGTCCGGACTCCTCCCATTAACTGATATCATGCGGTCCAAAAATCGCGGATAAAAGTTGGAAGAGAATCACGTAAGGAAAATCACGTAAACCCCCTACCTCATGTTGTCGATCGAAGATTGTCGCGAGGATAGATCGTCGTGGAAGAAGTGTCGCAGAGGGAGAACTATCTGCGTCACGTCGTCGATCTCCGAGGGTTTGGCGTTCTTCGTCGCCCTTCGTCGGAGGCCGGCGTTCTTCATGTTCTTCGCGTTCTTCAAGAAGGAGGGTGAATATCTTCAAACTTCTACCAATTCTCTCAATAAAAAACCCTTAAGAGTAAACAAGTATTTGTCTTATTTTATTCTCATTCCAATATTTAGAAAATTCTACGTTAAGTAACGAACCATTAATTCAATGAATTAATGGTATGAATTGACTCCCCAATTAATAGGGGCGTTTAGAATTTTAAGAAAACGCGTCGGTTGAATTTATTTAAAAAGGGTTTTCACGAGTGCGTTACTTAGAGGGAAAGAAATAGTGGGGCTCGTGTGGGCCCCACCTCACAAATATCCTACCAAGAGGGTAGGATATTTTGGGTTTCACCCTATCCAGTTCAACTCAGCTTAAGCAGCTTAAAGTGGCTTTAAGCGGCTTTAAGTGAAATAAAATAAAGTTGTTGCACCACTTTATTTTATTTCTTAACTTAACCCCAAAAATTAAAAACCACACCCAAGAAAACGCAACTCCGGAAAAGGAATTTCTAAGCAAATACCGGCACTACGATTTCCTTGTTGCCCTCGGATTTCAATTCCGAGCACCGGTTTAAAAGTTAGAAAAACCCACTCGTTCGTTCACTGAACGTACCCAAGCTAAACTTCGGAAAATGATTCCTGGCACACCAGGCCTCAGAATCAGGCGCCGTTAGAAACTGCGCTCTAGTAAAATTTCAATGAAAATTAAGAACAAATTTTTTTCCTTGAAATTTCCGGGTCTTTACATTACTCCCACCTCAGGGCTTTACATCCTCGTAAAGCTTTAACACAAACTAGGGATACAAAAGCGGTACTAAGCATGAATCAGAGCCTCCCGCTCTCATGTGCTCACCTGGAGGTTCCCGTACTGCCTGTGAAAGCGCACCCGAGGAATATACCGTCCTCATAGGATCTTCCCCTGTCGATCCTCGATCCCCACTGGAACCTCCATGAAATACACCCCACCGCCAAAGTCCAGCTCCCCATGGTCGATGATATGTGAAGGATCACGCACGTATCTCTTCAGTTGAGATACGTGGAAGTCGTCATGCACCTGGTGCAACTGAGGTGGATGGGTCAAGTGGTAAACCACCCCGCCTACCCAGCTGAGGACCTAAGAAGGTCCGATGAACCTCGGAGGTAACTTGCCGCCTTGGCCACATCACCGTAAACCTCGTCGATGTGAGACCCGTATAAGGACGTGATCTTCATCCTCGAACTCTAGAGGTCTCCAATTCCTGTTAGAACTGGAACTCAAACGACTGCTGCCACGAGGGTAAGGTTGACCGACTCACGAGTGATCGGTCGCACCCTCCTGTGAAAGAGTTACCCTGTGCTTCCTAGGGTTTCCTTTTCGCCGACCAAGGAATACCCATCCCGACATTTTCCTAAAATTGTCAATTTGAGAATGAACAGTTATTTCCCATTCCATACTCAAACTAACGTCGTAAGGCCTCGACGCTGCCACCAAGAGATTCCAACCCAAACTCTCGCCTCGAGGGTCTGACCACACTGTCGACGTAAGTGTGATTATCGAGTCTCTTCCCAAGGTATCTCCAGACGTGAGGGTTAAGTCCACAGCTTCCGGAAACTCTAGGTCTGGAACAAGATTTGTGAAAGCAAGGAATGCTTCATATCGACGTCTGCTACTACAGCATCTAGTTGTGGACACAGACTGTCCCTTGAATAATGTTTTAGAGCAATTGGGTCACACTGCTTGACCGCAAGCAGCCGCACTCTTCCTCCGCCCTCTAGCTCCCTGAGCCTAGCGGGGATAACTAAGGCGGGTGGTTGTAGCATGTTAAGGTGTACACCACCTCATGCTGCTCTCTTAGATCTTCCTCCACGTCTGCTAATTCACAGACTCATTTCTCCTTAAAGCATCCTCTTCTTGAAACATTTAACACACTCGAGTCTCTATGACTGGCACCGGTTTCCTGTTTCTTACTGCACTGTGCAGTCTTCATCCGCTCCTGGATGATCTGCACCTTCTTTTCCTATGATCTGAAAGAGCTGCTAAAAAAATTTCTCCTTTGCCGAAAATAGAAACTCAGTCTCATCCCCTAGATGAACCACGCCCATTTCCTAATACAGTCAATCCCGACATGAATTATGCATTCATGCCATGGATGACGTCGTAAGCCCTCGACGTAACTACCAAGAGATCCAACCGTCACTCTCACCTCCAAGGGTTGAGTCACGCTATCGGCATTAGTGTGAGGTCACTGGGTCTCCTCCAGTAGAAATCTTGAAAGTGAGGGTCAAGTCAACAATTTTAACTGGGACCTCTCAGTATCAACCAAACAAAAGGACAGGAAAGAAAACAAAGATAAGTGTCTTTTTATTATTGTAGCTCATAGTACAAAGACACGAATACAACAACAATATGGAACTAGAAGTACAAGGGATGTATCCACTAGTTTTGCTCCTGTATACCTACTCTTGGAGATCTACTTCCTTGTCCACTGCTTGGCTGTTGCTCAAGCACTCGTCACTGCTTCTACCTCGGTGGCTCCTCCAACGCCTGCAGATCGACAGTGCGGGGGGTCAGACAGTCACATGCCAGGTGAACCTTTCCGCCGCATGAGTAACACTGTCAGTTTCTGGCACAACTAGCTCTGTCCCCTCCCCGGGTGCCCCGCACCACCGATCTGAAAACCCTAGATCACCCAACTACTGGTCTGGTCCTCCTAGACCTCTACATCATCTGTCTACTGCCCACAGATGACTCGGCTACTGTTCAAAAAACACACGGAAAAGGCAGCAGCTCCTAAACACGCTCGGGGTGAAGAGCTAATGGCACAAACTCCACCCTGAAGAAGGTCTCGAAGTCTTCCCATGTGAAGGTCATCCCGTCGCAAAACTGGAACAAGCGGCTTCACCACCTGCCTGCTGCTGCCTAAAGAAGGCTGGCAGTAAAGATCACCATGAAGTCTGCAGGCATCCCCACTGGCCTGAAAACTCTCACCACAGCCTCCAGCCAAACCTCAGCCGCCTGCGGGTCCGTCTCTCCTTGGAACCTGGGTGGCCTCTGGCGCTGGAACTCGTGCAGTGCACTCAAGTGGCATGCATCGCCTACTGCTGGGGCTGGTGGCATCGGTGGCCCAAAGTATGGTAGTACCACTGGTGCCTCCGCTGTTGCCTCAACTGCAATAGGGCCCTGTACCGAAGCCTCGTTGCTCGATAGGCTGTCAGTACGCACATCCCTCTGGGCTCTAGCTGGTCGTCCGAGAAAAGGCATCTTGAAAGAAACAACGTGACACGGTCAAACGATTATACCCAGTGAGCTGACCTGGTTTGAGCTGATATTTAAATAAAACTTCTGGAAACACATATGCAATCAGTGTTTTCATGCACAAAGTCGGATTTCAGTTGTCAGGGTCCTGGTGTATGGATACGTCGGCCGCCTGCACCAACACTGGACTCCCTAAACTGAAGACCACACTCGGTACCCTTAACACTATTGCTTCACAGAAAGAAAATATCAGAGTTATAAGTTCTGTGGTTGAACCGACCCCTATGATACCAATTTGTCACGACCCATCCTCGGGGCCCGTGCCGTGACTAACCCAAGACCGCCTTCCATAGGCCAGGGGCTGGAGACTATCACCAAAGGCGTAAATCCCGATAACTGGGAAGGCATTGCCTTTATAAAAGTAAACAAAACACCACAGAGTACAAGCGTAAGTAAAACACTAAGTACAAAAGAAAGTGCTGGAAAGTAAATGGGCCAGAATACAAACCCAACTCAAGGTACAGCTACAACTGAATGATAGTACAATAGAAAAAGACAAACAACTGTAAGAAAGGAAGCAGCTCCTGGGTCGTCCTCCTCGGATCCTACCTGAAGGGTAGGTATAGATAGCACAACTCCTGGATCGTCCGCCACGGATCCTACCTGAAGGGTAGGTACAGATAGCACATCTCCTCAATGATCTCACCCGTCAACCCCCTCCGAGTGTCATCTCACTGTGAATTCCACCTCCGGATACTGACTCGTCGTGTGGTCCACCTCCGGGTACCGTCTAGTCCTCGAATACTCTGCCTCCGTTAGCTCTGCCCGTCGTCTGCAACCAGCACAACGAGGTGCGGTCATAGCCCGTGCACGGGTGAGTATAACGATACTCAGTAGGGACCCCGAGACCCTCAAGGTCTCACTAAAGCCAACATGGTAACCACAAATAAGATCTCAATAGATAACCTCTACTTAGGTATATGCCCATACATACACCTAAGTTATCAAGTAACCCATCTCAATCATGAGGAAACACAAAGATTATGAAATCAACGGATAACCACTACCTAGGTATATGCCGATACATATACCTAAGTTATCAAGTGACCCATCTCAATCATTAGGTAAACAAAAGGGTCATAGACTCAGCTCAAACTAGGATTTTCATTATCGAAACCGTAACTGCTGAAGAGCTCTGTCTCTGGAGTGTACAGTGGTCCTGTCACGACTCCGAGGTACTGCTCACTAACCTAAGACTGCTGAGGTACTCCTCCTGTCGAGTACCACAAGTCAGCCACCCAAACACAGTAGTGCTTCTCACTTGGGTATGTCACCCAAACACAGTAGTGCACACCCCTTGGTAGCCTGCTAAGGTACTCTCCAGACGAGTACCGTGGGTCTGCACTGTCACACAGGTTGTGCTCCGTCCACCATGGGTCTGAACCCAAACAAAGTAGTGCTCTGTCCACTGGGCTAGTCGACTCACTCCAAGTCGAGTCGGTCAAGCAGTCGTCAAATCTCAGTCGGCTACACGGTCTCCGTACTCTGCACGCTCGTCTCCGGGAGGGTCCGTTCCACGATCTATAGGTCGATACTCCAAGTATCTCAAGTCCCACGAAGAAGTATCTCAAATAACCGCCTCGTCATAGGGGTCTCAACGCAACAGACGACACGTCAATCAGACGCCCGGTTTGTGAGTTATTAGCCTTTTTGTCCTAGGGGCCCGGTTGGTTTCGTGAGCGAACGAACCCAGACATATCTCAACTTTACCCCGAACTCTCATAGGATATACTCATAGGGACCGTTTCTCAAAATGATTACCAATGCCGCTGACGGTTCGTCAAACGGACATCCGGTCTGAAAGATATCAGCTTTTCCGTTCCAGGGGCCCGGTTGGATTTCGGGTACAATCCAACCCAGCCACTATCCAAAAACAACCAAAACTCGGGTGAAGTATGCCAAAAGTTCCGTCTCCTCAAGAGGAATTCAACGAGACAGACGGCGCGTCAATCGGACACCCGGTCTGTGAGTTATTGGATTTTTCGTTCGAGGGGCCCGGTTGGTTTCGTGAGCGAACCAACCCGACCGCACTCCGACGGCATACAAACCTCAAGAGGAGTAATCCAAAAGATCCGTCTCACTTAGAGGAATCCATAAAAGTCGACGGTACGTCAATCGGACGTCCGGAGCTCAAGATATAAGCGTTTCTGCTCCGAGGGCCCGGTTGGTTTCCTATCCGAACCAACCCGGCCGAACCCAAAGTATTCCAAGACTTTGAGTGCAATATACCAAAACGACCGTATCGATCCAAGGATCACATCGCCGCTGACGTTGCGTCGATCGGAGGTCTATAGCTCAAGATATGGGTGAAAGACCGAAGAGGGTATGAAAATGGGGGGTCTGGGCCCGGAGAGACCCGGCCCGACCCCCCTTGGGTCGGCCCGAACCAGGTCGACCCGACCCGGGTCCGACCCGGCCGGGTTCGACGCGGCCGGCCCAGTCTGGGCGCGACCCAGCCCGGCGGGTCGGCTCGGCTCGGTCGATCGGCCGAGCGAGGGAACCGTGACCCCCCGCGCGGGGGCCACTCCGCGGCACCCAGACGCGGCATGCCGGCCGCGTCCCGCACCTCGGTTCCGCGCGGCCGCGGAACCGACCACGCCGCCGCGGCTTCAGCCGTGGGGGTTTTACCGGCCGCCACGCTGGTGGGGCATGCCAGCGGGAGCTTCCGCGGACCACCGGACGTGCTCTGGTGGTCCGTTTTGTGTGCGGTCTTCGCCAGTGGTCCTCCCGGGACCCGATCTTCACTACAAGGCCCTCAAACGCCATAGCGGCCTGCATCGCCGTCGTCCGTCAATCCGCACATCGATAAAAAAGATTCGGAGGGTTGTCGGGCCATGTTTGTTCAGCCCGCACCCTCCATGTTAGGTGTTATCAATTGGAAAATAAAAAAAACACATGATTTTAATCATTGACGAGGGTATAATTTATCCAAAATAAATTATACGAACACCTTGCTATCAAATACCCACGTACGAGAGTTTAAAATTTGAATGCACGGCGTGACAATGTCGTGCATTCTTGTCACTCCATCCCACGCGGCGTGACGATGTCGTGCATGCTTGCCGCTCAATCCCGCGCAGTGTGACGTTGTCGCGCATCCTTGCCGCTCGATCCCACGCGGTGTGACGGCACCACATCAATTCATTCGATCCGCAACAACAAGAAAAACAAAAAGGGAGGGGGACGACCATGTTTGTGCGGTCCGGTCTCCTCCCATTAACTGATATCATGCGGTCCAAAAATCGCGGATAAAAGACGGAAGAGAATCACGTAAGGAAAATCACGTAAACCCCCTACCTCAAGTTGTCGATCGAAGATTGTCGCGGGGATGGATCATCATGGAAGAAGCGTCGCAGAGGGAGAACTATCAGCATCACATCGTCGATATCCGAGGGTTTGGCGTTCTTCGTCGCCCTTCGTTGGAGGCCGGCGTTCTTCGCGTTCTTCACGTTCTTCACGAAGGAGGGTGAAGATCTTCAAGCTTCTCCCAATTCTCTCAACAAGCAACCCTTAAGAGTAAACAAGTATTGGTCTTATTTTATTCTCATGCCAATATTTAGAAAATTCTAAGTTAAGTAACGAACCATTAATTCGATGAATTAATGGTACGACTTGATTTCCCAATTAATAGGGGCGTTTAGAATTTTAAGAAAACGCGTCGGTTTACTTTATTTAAAAAGGGTTTTCACGGGTGCGTTACTTAGAGGGAAAGAAACGGTGGGGCTCGTGCGGGCCCCACCTCACAAATATCCTACCAAGAGGGTAGGATATTTTGGGTTCCACCCTATCCACTTAAACTCAGCTTAAGCAGCTTAAAGTGGATTTAAGCGACTTTATGTGAAATAAAATAAAGTTGTCGCACCACTTTATTTTATTTCTTAACTTAACCCCAAAAATTAAAAACCACACCCGAGAAAACACAACTCTGGAAAAGGCTTTTCTAAGAAAATACCGGCGCTGCGATTTCATCGGTGCCCTCAGATTTCAATTCCGAACACCAGTTTAAAAGTTAGAAAAACCCTCTCGTTCATTCACTGAACGTACCCGAGCTAAACTTCAGAAAATGATTTCGGGCACACCGGGCCTCAGAATCAGGCGCCGTCAGAAACTGCGCTCTAGTAAAATTCCAAAGAAAATTAAGAAAAAAATTTCCTTTGAAATTTACGGGAATTTACACAATGCTCTTGGAGTCATTAATGTTTCATAAAATTTTAATGGATATTAAGGTATTCATATATTTGGTATACTATAATAATAGCTGTATCATTTGGGGAAATCATATTTTAAGTGGATTTTGGAAATTTAGTGACCTTCCTTCTATATTATTAAACTATGAATATGAAAAATGTATTACGAATGAGTCTTTAGATAAAAACTTATGGAATGGTTTATGTTTAACAATTGATAAAGTATGATTTACAATATGGAATAACATATTTTAACCATTTTCCTTTTGGATAAAGGATTGATCTATGGATCATTTGATCTATGTGATTCAGGTATAAAAATATTTTTGTAATATCCAATTTTTTTTGAAGAACTAAAGTAAATATTGATCGATGTACAACCAAAGGATGATATTCTTATTATGAAATGGAATGAAATCAAGTATGTTTATTTTCTCAAGTGCCAATCTATATAGTAAAAGAACCCCTCAAATCTAGGAAATGAATTTTTGAAAAAAAACATTATCCATTGCCTTTTCACACTAGGAAATCAATAGTCTTTTAATATATAACAAATTTATGGTTTTTTATGGTTAAATTTATAATTATCATGTTCTCTATCACTCCCCATTAGAACATGATAGTTTGATTTTTCTTCTATGTCCATATTTTCAATTTCTGCTAATGTTATAAAATTATAAAGTCAAAAATCGTGGCGACCTTCGTATTTAACTTTACCAATTATTAAGAGGATATTTTGTTAACCCTATTTCAGATGTGGGATTCCCACAAAGGAATTTTCAAGTATCAACCTCTGATTTTTCGAATTAAATTTTGAATTGCGAGGATGCTATTTATTGGAGAGGAGAATGCAACAACCCAAAATTTCACCAATGGAATTTACATTCTTATAATTATGTTATACAGTATAAATCACATAAAAACACAAAGATAACACAATAAAAACATTATAAGTGAATAATTAATAAAATTATAAGTATTTCCATAAGTTAGAGAACCTATTATAAAGAAATAGTAACACGAACCTTGGAATAATAACATGACCATTAGGAATAATATTTAGGCTAATAGAATAGTTAAATCACTTTTGAATGTATAAATGAAATATAGTCATATTATTTGTGAAAATATGATATTATTATATCATTGTATGAGTAAATAAATGTTTTAAAAATGGTAAAGTATTGGTATTTTTGTAAAACATTAATGTTTATTTGAATTTTTTTAATTAATATAATTATTTAAAAGAAAATTTAATTTTATATAATATATTAATTAATTAATATTTTTTGTTTTATAATTATAATATAATTTTATGAGACCATAATAATTTCCTCAATGTGTCATAAAATCAGTTATAATTTAAAAATTGATATTTTTCAAATAAATGATATTTTTAATTAAAAATTAAAATTACCACATATATATAAAAATTATTATCATAAAGTGGAGTTAATTTATTAATTCTACACATCAAAAAATGGTTATGGTGAATTTTTGATATTTTTATAAAATGGTTGAATTGTTGATGAATTGTGAAATACGAAAATTTACGGTATTCAACATTATAAGTAAATAAATAAATTTTTGATTAATGATAGATTAATGGATGACGTAAATGGATATTATCTCCAATTTAAATTCTATAGTTACTATATTAAGTCATTTAATCAAAAAACACATAGTCTTGATCCTAAATAGTAAACTAATTAGTGGATAAAGAAATCAACCCCCTCTCTACCACTATAAATACCACCCATCCTCTCACATCAAAAGCCTTGAATATTTATTATATTATTCCCACTACTTCTATAATTCCTCACCCCATGTCTTGGTCTTTATGGTCTAACAAAAATACTATTTACAAGTCCCTTTAGGAGGTTCCCAAGGAGGCGACAATCAAAAAGGTAAAACCTTATCTCTCTCACACAATTTATTTTCATTTATTATCCTACCCTCACCTACCCTATACAAATTGACATGAAAACTATATTATCATTTAGATGATATAATTTTATTATGTTAATTGTATATCAACCAACAAATATATTTTCTTCCCTTTTAATTCTTAAAATGAAAAAACCATCAGTGAGGTGGTGATTCACCGCCTTTGTGAATGATGGATTTAATTTTTTCTATTTCATATTAAATAATGGTAATAAAAACATTATTATGGTCAAAATAGACTATAATATATGTATTAAAACTTATTTAATGTTATGGAACCAGTATATATACATAATATTAATTCATGAGACAAAACTACTTTATAAAGATAAAAAACCGCCAAAATAATCTAAACAATTATCACTAACATGTCATCTAATGATTCATAATCACCTCATATAAACAAATGAATTATATAATTTTTTTATTATGTATTTTATTTAATAGAATATAATTTCAATTACGGATAACTGCTTCCATTTTACATGATCTTTCATACATGTATACTAATGAATCAATCATGAAAACCAAGAAAACGAACACTCCCAAACGATAGAAATAAATTTTATAACTCATAAAAATGACCACAAATAAACTTAATAAAATTATAATTAACAGATTTAATGTTTAATAGGTAATTAATTAAATTATTAATTAATCTAATTTCATTATCCAGGACATTATGTGCAGGTGAAAAACACATTCTAACATAAGGTAAGGGTTTCTCTCTTCACACTTATATTTATGTGAGACATGCCTTATTCAACACTATTTATTGTGTGTGGGGTATATATACTTTATTTTATGAATAATATCATGAATATAATTATCTTGATTTTATAAAATATTTAATTTTATGATTTTTAACATTATTGGGAATATGCTTCGATTAATTAAAAAGTGGTAACACATCCTTTTCGAACCTCTATTTTTTCCTTCTGGGTATGCTTTATTTTTTATTTACCCAAATTTAATTCCTAATTATTAATATTTAATCCACCTAAATTATTTTTTATGGTCCAAAATTATCTACCTAACAAATTTATTCCTTATTTTATGGGGAAATAATTTTTTACAAGGTTCTCTTTTCTATTCCTTCTGATTAACACACCCGATTAATGAGAACTTCTCAATTTGATTCTAATTTTCAAGTATAATCCATAATCAATTTTAAAAATATATTATTTTTATAAATACACTAATTTTATCATGAAAATATATCTTATTTCATTTCTGGTTTTATGAAAATAGTTATGTATTTTCCATTTTAAGGACTCATTTATAGTTTCCCCTAAACTGAACTAAAGTGGGTTATTTCTAATGTATCTTAAAAAATATTTCTAAATGTTTTTAAATAAATTGAAAAATTTATTTATGAATATTAATTAAATATAATTACCTTTACTTATCACATATATACATGTTTATAATATGATTTTATGCCTATTAAAAGGGTTTTTTCAAAATAACTCTTCCTTCCAAAAAAGTGTAATTTCTCTCAATAAATTCTCAATGATCTTGTTTATAGTATTTTAATCTATTTCAACACCCTTTATTTAATATTATGATTAATTAATATTGATCTCTTATGTTACCATATTAAATATTTTATTTAATGGTTTTTGATTATTTTTTTGGATGTAGTATCTTGATACAATTATCTATACTACTCTAGATGGTTTATGATTATCTTTACTGATTATTGATATTATTTTCAATTCATATTCTAGTTTAAATATGAATGTATATGTTGATTATGATTCACAATTTAATATGAGGAATGTATTGGACTTAGTAAGTTAAGGGTGGGGCCTACTATAGACCCATAATGCATTGGTTGGTCTAATGAGACAAACTACATAGGGTGTTTATCCATTTATGTATGGTGTCTTGGATGAAGCCTTGACTATATGTTTATGTTTTATAGAATTATGAATTCACTCATTATGGTGTTCATATCTATATTCCATGTGATTATTTGACTAGTATAATATCAATGGTTTTGTTTAATTTTAATTTTATTATTTATATGACATTATTTAATCAGCTTTTATTCTTGAAATATTATGCACCTGATTACGTTTTACTAACATGTGTTTTCAGTTACTCACCTTGCCTTATTGTTTATGTTTATTTATGTTAGTTTTCTCTATATTCCATACCCTTTATTAGGATCTAAGATCATCCCTTTCTTATGTTTTATTTTTCCCCAGGATTCCAAGGTGTATAGTATGAATGACTTTTAGGGACAAGATAAAAGAATATGTGTCTTTCCAAATGAGTTTCAATATTATATTTCTTTTCATATTGTTATGTAAAAATTATATATGGATCTTGTTTTATAAAGATACTAATTTTTTTTCTCTATTTATATGATATCACTTCTTTGCAGTACCAATGAAATAAATTTAGGAATTGTCTTTGGGTTACTATGGTCTAGGTCCTCACAGTGTAAACAGTTCATTAAACTCACCATCACTTTCCATGGGCATAATAACTACCTTAACAGTAATCAGATGTAGTTTGTCCAGGAAATATTTCTAGTCAATTATTCTAAATAAATGTGTTCTCCTCCTTTTCCATTTAAACATAATGAAAACAATTGGTTTCATGTCATTTTAAGAAAAAAATTGTATCATAGAATGCCACCCTTATCTCAAGTAGAGAAAGAATATTCAGATAAGATGAGTTTATTTAATTTAGAATAATTATTTGAGAAAAAAATTCCCATTTTTACATAATTTAACTATTTTCTCACCATATTAGAAAAATAGATTCATTATAAATGGAATTTCAAGAGTTGTGGGATACCTTTTTGTCAGATCTGGAGGTGGAAGTTTCTCAAGATTATCACATGTTTTCTTTTCACAAGAATGGGTTACTTTTTAGGTAAAAAAATATCATATACTTGATTAGTATCAATTTTCTACTCATTATATTTGGAATTCGAAGATTGTATAGTTTCCCAATTCCCTAGTCTTACTTCCAGGTAAAGATTTTAAAGATTTAGGGAAATATTTTTCTCTTAAACTAATATCAATCTATCATCCAATTAAATCATAATTTATACAACTTGATCATCATGAATATTAATTTTCTCTTAAAAATAAGTGTCCAACTACAATAACCTTTTTTACTTAACATCTAGTCGTGAACTTTTTTACATCCATAGAAACTTTATAAAGTTTCTCAAATGCATGGAACACTACCTTAAAATTATTTTTGAACACTTATTTTTAATAATTAAATATTTTAAATTATTAGTTAACTAAATAAAATATTTCAATGAATAATATGACAAATTATTAATTTGTTTTTATAAGATTTGTGACAGTGTTGTAGGAACTCTTTAACTTTGACAATGATTCTTCAATGACATTAACCTATTATGCCAGATGATATTTTTTGTTAATCAGTCTCTTGATATGTTAGAACATATATACAAAATATATTCATGGAAATTTTTTAGTTAATATTTAATTTCATAATAAAATTCACTAAGTGACTCATCAAAACCATCTTCTTTACACCATGAACAATATTCGTTAGAGAAACAATTTTATACATATATAACTAAAAAGTGATCACCATTCTAAGTACCATTAGGAAATAGTGTCTCCTCCTCATTTTCTGAATATTTTTTAGGAATTTATGTATATTGATTCTACTTATTTATCAATTTATTTTTAGATACAAATTTATTATGTTAAGGAAGGAATCTGAATTCTCCATCTGAGGCTCTTGTTCATACATATGAAATCCAAACATCTTATATATCTAATCAAGAAAATGGGAATTTAATTTAGTTTATCAAGATATTTAAATTTCTTATATATAATTAAAAATAATAAAATGTTTACAATCAATGGAACAAATATACTCTGATACCATTTAATAATCCTAATAGAACATGTATACAAAACTAGGGGGCAAATCAGGTGAGGTGAAAGTCTTAATAAATTCCAAATCATCTGATTAACTTATCCCCTTTGGCATTTGAAACATTAATATCTATTAGTTTATAAATTGATATTTTATGATTTACCTAATAAGAAATAACCCCTTGTAATACAGAAATATAAATGAGATTTCATAATGTATTATTTTTATGTGGTTTGGCCCTAGTGTAGGAATCTTTTCCATGGAATGTAAACATTCATTGAGTCATTTATTATCTGCAATAATGTAATCAATTATTACAATGGGTTATAAAATTATTATCTCAGAACCTATTCCACTATATTACACACGTGGGATCCCCATATTACAGAGGTGACATATCTTTTCAATATTACACAAGTGAAGAGATATATATACCCATTATCTTAGTATTCAGCTACCACTGGTATTATGATACTTTCCCCATGGAGTAGATACTATTTATGTATAGGTATGTATCTACACAAAAAAATAATGATATTCTTCCCATATTAAGAATTATTGATTACCTTAATGTTTTAAAGAAAAACACATAAAACTCTATCTTTACTATTCTGCTCAGTTATCAGTTCTTAGGAATCTAATCATTGGATTATCATCTGAAATATTTTTTCTCATAATCAAACAAATATGGTCTGGATGAGATAAATGTAAAATACACACAATCTTGAATTTATCTTCTTATACGCATTGTCTCATAGCCTACTTCTTATCACTTTCCTTGAGAGATCATGTTATCTTGGATAATACAAAGACTTATTTATATTTCTTTCCATTCAATACCCAACATGTTTCACATGATCAATACATTATTCCTTTTATTTTTTATATATTATAGCAGTTATTTATTATTTAATTACTTGATACAAGTTGCAGAAGATACTCCTTGTTCTTCACGATCTCTAGTTTTCTCATCTTACTCACTATCCAGTGCCATATATCATATTCTATTTTATTGTATGGATTCAAGTAAACTTAGTCTATAATATCCTTAACATCAGTACTCTTTACATACATATATGACACATTAAATGAATCCATTCATTTTAAATTCCAATAAATGGAATGTCTAAGGGGAAAAGTAGTTTCTATCATAAAATCAGTATCAAATAATAATTACTTTTGTTTTATATGAGATTTCTTCCAACATTTATACTCAAGGTATATTCCATGAAAAATACTTATTAAATTATACTCATATTTCTCATATTCTTGAAATAAAAATATCCCCAACAAAATTCACATATAAATCTTCACAATTGTAGAAAAATGTACAATAATTAAATCTAAAATGTAGAAGACATCTTGTGATGTGAAACAATAAGTTATAGCATGGAGATTTCTTCTTTCAGTGAAACATATATCCAAATTAATTATCATCTTATTATTTATATCGTCTCACAATAATTCATATGATATTTTTCATGATAAATGATCGATCTTCATTGTAAATACATACTAATTATTCAAGAATTATTAATATTTCATTTTTTCTCTTTTGAGAATCAAATATTTACTCAAATGTGTTCTCCTCATCTTCAAATCATTAACCATTACCATATCAATCATATATTAGGGATCTCAAAATATTCCTATGTTTTGAACACTAAATAACACCTTTAGCATTTTCAGATTTATCATTCTCTCAAATCGCATAATTATAGGAACATGATTATTCAATTTATAGTAATATTTTATTTTCACCATGTCCATTCTCATAAGGGTATACAATTCTATTCCAAATTAATTTTATAACATGTTTCTGAATGCTGATAGACATCTTGAAAATCCTTTTATTTTTTTCGAATGCTTAGATGAGTTTACTTATAGACCAACATACGTAGCTAAATTATCTTATGGGTCTATAAAATTCATTTTTGATTTTTTCAACATGCATAGATCAATGTACTCACATAGTGATACACATAGATTACATGTAACATAATTGACTTATGTGAATCCCATTTATTTCTTCATAAATGAATTCACTTATGTTGTGTATATATATATTAATTATCTTAGAAATTTTTGAACCCTACTCTACTAGAAATGTTGAATACTTAATTATCATACAATTTTAGAAAATATATTCTCTATAGATGACTTATCATATGTTCTTTATATGTAGTATAATTTATATATCCTTTTTTTCAAGATTTTACAGAAGAATTAAAGAATTATTTATTGAACTCAAGGATAATTCAAATATTCTCGGTCTTTCTGAAATCCATTAAAAAAATCTTGAAACTTATTTTTATTAGTATAGAAATTATTATAATAATTTAAGAATATTTCAAAATAATTTCCATGGCGTTTCAGTATATCAAAAACCTGACTTAGATTATTTAAAAAAACACTTCTACCAGTTTAATTTCATCATTTATTTGATCAATATTAATCCATTTATATTCAAATATGCCTTCATCTAGTACTATTTCTCACTAAACACAAAAAATAATATTTTAATAACTCTAATGATGGGTTATCCAACTTAAACTATATATCAAACCATGTTTTTCAATCATAATCGTCACAACTTAATAGATGAATATTAATTTCATATCATAATGATCCACACCATAATCATATATTTATAGTGGATTTGGAAACATGGACGTAATAACAATTGGTTTATAAAATATATGAATCATCTCCAACTATGTTTTTATTAAGAATAACCATCCTTAGACATATTGTACATAATAATTTTTTTCTTTACCTGAGGAGAAGAAATATAATAAAGGGTGAGCTCAAATAATCATTAAGGGTAAACAAGGGAGATAATTGTGATCAAATGATGATAAAATGAAAATAATGGTATGATAACATAACCCTGATATTTATAAATCATACCATGCATATCATAAATCACAATTTTGAGTCATTGACTAAATATTGGTAGTTAAGAAAAAATGAATCAAAATGGAATTAAAGAATATGATCTATAATATTATAATATGGGAATAATACATAAGTCTGAGAGATAAACATAAGAATAGAAAATTATTTCCTTAGTTTTAAAGGATCATTTATAAGGATATCATAGTGGAATGGGTTTAATCCCCAAACCATTGTAGTAGTCAATATTCACTCCAAAGACTATCATAGTGGAAACAACCCCTTTTTGAACTAAGTTCACTCCCTATTCTAGTCATATTTATCTCATGAGATATCAATATTTAACCATTGCATTATAGGGAGATAATTGTACCACCATTAACTTAATAAAAATCATAAAAATATGTTACTCAAGATCATAAATCATTCATCATATCAAAACCCATGAAATAATTGGGTTTTATAAACATTTCAACATAGCATAACCCACAGAAAAGAAATGAGTTTCAAAAAATCATAATTTCATCATAACAAACCCCGGGAAAAGAAACAAGGTTTATAACATTATGTCATTATATTCATAAAACATCTATAAAAATAATATGTATGATATCCTTAGATTATATCCCCAGTAAATCATAAGTAAAATCACTATTTTTTTTATTTCTGATGAATATTAATACCATTAAAAGTTCATTAAATCATTCTTGATGAAAATAAACATTCCATTTATAAGAAAATAATTTTAAAAAACTACCCAAATATAAATGATTTTTTTATTTATAATGATCCATGTAAAATTATAAATAAATATTCAAATAAAAAAAATCCTGATGGTGGGAAAATCATTTCATGTTGTATAAGTTAAAAAAATTCCTTCCATACTTTTTTCAGACATGTCAAAAAAGAACCTCATTTGGAAAAAAAAAATTCAATTAAAACCATTTTATAAAAAGTAAAACACGGGTAAAAGTTATTTTACAAAATCATAAGATAATTTTAAAAATATTCTTTAAAACATTTCGATAAACCATGGATATGAAATAAAATGGGTTTTTGATTGAATAAATAAATGAATCCTACTTTCCTTAAAAACATATTTTCTATATCTTGAGTACATAAGATGAGGAAAATTAATATAAAACATATATTTTCATGAAATAAATATGGGATAATAATATTCATGAGTATATTGAGTGGTTGATCATAATATCTCATCATCTTAAAATAATCATAAACAATTCTGATAAATAATCAGATTATAACATAAAACCCCTTACGTTTTTGGTAACATTTGAAAACTATTTCACTTGAAATAAAGAACCACACAAATATATATTATAAATTTTATGTGAATACTAATAAAATTAAACCATGGTTAGTATATAAATCACACAAAATAAACAAGTGGTGTATACGGAATGTGTCCCACAAAAATAAAAGTGGAATGAAAATCCCTAACCTTAGGTACACATTTCATCACATGTGTTAGAACCTCTTATTTAATTAATATAGTTTTATTATAAATTTATTATATATCTATAAAAATTTATATAATACAATATATTATTTACTTATGACCTTTTATCACCCATTTTTTAACACTTATTTATTAAAATCACTATTCTATGTTTTTTATTCTTTGTTTTTCATATATGTTCTATTTTTTTAGTTTTAGTAGTTATATTTTGATCACAATTACATAATATGAATATTTTTAATTATTATTTTAATATAATAAATATTAACTTTTTTTATATCTAGTCATAAATGTAGAGATAGAAAAATAAATCACATCATTCGTGGAGATAGAAGGTCTTACGTACGCAAGTATGTTGTCCCTATTTTTTGAAGAATGGAACAAAAGAAAGGTAAATATTAATACAACTTTAAAAATCATTATTATATCATATATATCATATATATTTATAATGTTCTACTTCATTACCATACAAGTAAAATATAAATGAAAAATGAATCAAATCGCTTCGTGGAGATGGTAGTCCACACGTACGCCCAAAAGACGTTATCATTTCCCAAAGGATTTAATGGTATGTAGGTATATTTGATATTATAATTTAAGAATTAATATTATTTCATAAATATAACATATAAATACAAATCCAATCATAACACCTATCCATAAAATATGGTGATAAAAAACAAATACTATCGCTGTGTGGTGACGGTAGCCATACATATGCACAAGAAATACTTCCACTTATCATACAATGGAAAAGCATGTGTATAATGGTGTTTTAATAATAATAATATTTAATAATATTTATGATAATTAATTTATTATTTTATTATAAATACTATATATTTATAGAATGAATATTATAGTAGAAAATAATGTGATCATTTATGGTGATTTTCACATCTTTGGAAAAGATCCTTTAGATCTCCTCTAAAGGGATATAGGGTTAGTCTTTTGGGAAGAAAAAAAATATTATGGATATTTATTTTTAAAAAATATATTTTTAGTGGATGGTCGAGCTTGAAATCTCAATGTTGTGTAAAGAAGTTTGGGAGGGGGTTCTATTTTATAATTGCAGTGGGGGACATTTTAGACTTCCTAAAAACATTAAAATATAATAAATTCATTCTAAAAATATAATTTCAGTGGGGGACATTTTGGAATTCCTTTAGATAATCTTTTTTCTCATTTTAAACCTTATCAATTTGATTAACCCTTAGTTAACCAATTACAATTTTAACTATGGTAATGAATTTTTCAATATTAAAGGTTTTAATTTTTACATATAAGTTGAAACTTATTCCATATTATATCCACCATTCCTTATTTCAATAATTTTAATAATTTTAAATAATTAAATAAAATATTTTTTGATAAAATATCATTATTATAAATTTTGACAATATACATTTAATTTAACATAAATGATATAAATAAATATTTAAATTAGAATATAATAATTTAATAAAATACTTATATGTAATATAAAACTATAATATTCATGAAAAACTATAAATTAATCTAATTATACCAGTGTTGTTTTTTCAAATTTATTTAATTTTTCCATTAATTGAATAAATATTGTTCTAGCATTGTGTAAGCATTTAAGTTAATTATATAATAATTATAAATTATCAATAAATTAACATCATGAATATTACATCATCATTCAAAAAATTAATATTAATATTCATTAATAACTAGTTGTTTTCCTTACTTGAACACATACAATATATTTAAAACTAATAGAGTGATATTTTTTATTTTTATGATTTAAATAATATAATTTAATTTTTATGGAAATGAATGTATTAAAAAACTAAATTTAGAGCCTAATGTGTTAAGGGTATAATTAAATTCACAAAATAATAATTATAATACAAAAATTATGTCCTAATCAATAAGATTTAACCTAGCTTAACCCAATTTACCCTATACTGATATGATGAATTTTAGCCCCATTACTATACATATCGATAAAAAATAAAATGGGACTATTTAAAAATTTGAACATATTAATTCAAAATATAAAATCTATTTTGTCAAATTATACACCCATTACTGATAGAAATTAATTTTAATTTAATCATGAAAAACATGATAAAAATTCTTTTTAGAAAGGTATTATTTTTAATCATTAATCCATATTTAAGCTTATCACATTCCTAAAAAAATATTAGATAAATGTAAAAAAAATTATATAATATATAATATATAAATTTTATTAAATTCATTATCCAATAGTAATCAATTTAATATATTGAGATAAAAAACATTTAACACATAAAAACATTCTTCAGGAAAATACCTATTTTATGTATAAAAATGTTTATACACCAATTTCAAAAATAAAAATAATTCAAATGAAAATAATTCAATTATCTGAAATATAATATATATAATTTTATGTTGAAATAGTTTTTTAAAAAATGTAACTTTTCACAAGCTTGAAAAAAGTAATTCAATAAAAAATCCGTATTTTTCACTATGCGATGAAAACTTAATCCTTTCTAAAAAATACTAGAAATTCACCCAAATATAATTTAATACAATGATTTAAAAAATGTTTCTTATGAAATAATTTTTTTTAAAACTTTCAAAAATTAAATTAAATATTATCTCAGAAAAAGAAATAAAAACCATTTTGAGAGAAATATTTTTCTATCATAGTATAGCTTTGCTAAAAATTAAATTATTATTTCCTAAGAATAAATCAATTAATGTATATTCAGTAGAAGTTTTTTATATATATTATAAATAAGTTAATCATATTCATGCCCACCAACATAATGACATGGTTATAATGGTCAAAAATTAATATTTTAATAATATATCATTACTTATTTAAACATAGTGTTGTGTGTAACTCAAACTATAAAAGAAACAAAATTTAAAGAGGAATTTTTTCTTTAATATTAGGGAGTTAACTTCTACAACATTTAATAAATTGCATCCTATAAATTGAAACATGTTCTAGCTAAGAAAAGGTTTAATATTTGAAAATTCATTTGATGAAAACCCATATCGTAAGAAGGGTTAATAAAAAATCCCATTAAAAAAATGGATATGGAATTATGAAGAAGATTATACAACTAGGTGTCCAAATATAATAACATCATTGGGAAGTGAAAACATGGACATGTAAGAGAAAAATAACACCTAAGTATTAACATGGAGTGCTAGAGAACATGGTCTAGATAAAGTTAACAACAACAAAACCATGAATCGGTGAGGGGTTGAAATACCATAAATTAATTATAATTAATGGTTATTGTAAGATATTTTTTTCTTAAGATATTTTTACTTGATTTGATGCATTTATTTTACATCTTGAATTAGAAAATAAGTAATTAAACTTACATAAAAATTATAATTTCATATTTTAATCAAATTCCACCACAATCTAATATGTTTATACAAATGATGAATTTTTCTATACCTAAAGCACCAAGAATCATATTCTAACATATGTAAAGAATACATTAAGTTATTTAAAATGTATTTCGGAATTAACCAAAAAAATGGATATCACATGGTAAGATAATTCAAAAAATGAATAAATGTTTAAATAATATATTTATTTCCAAAATTTTGTGTAATAAAAACCATGGTTCCACATATATGAGTTCATAAATAATCATAAATCCCAAATAACCTTAATTACCTCAATATTAAATAATGTTTTAGCCTCAAAGGTGAGATCATAACTTGCAGTTTACATCTCCAGAAGTAAAACAGTATTATTCTGAATGAATTTTTTATATATTAAATAACATGTTAAACATAATGGTTACATATAACTAAACACATTGAAACAAATCCAAAATTTCATTAATCATCATGATAAATTACTATATAATCTTGTAATGTAGTGAACTTTAGAAAAATATCATGAATCAAATTTTGATACTAACCAGAAAGGTTATCCTTAACATGAAAATTTATTTATATGAAAATGTGAATCACTTTTAAACTATTAAGATTATCTATATTCCACTATCCAGTAGTCCAAAATTTACATATCTTCAAATAAAAAAAACCCTAATGGGTATTTAAATATCAATAATGTATAAAAATACCATCAGATAAATCATTAAAAGGTGGTGTTTATGCCTTTAGACTTATATGAAACCTTAAGGTCATAAACACATGATGGTATTTATAACATTTCACATGAAAACATATATTCTTACAAAATTGAAAAAATCCTTACTCTTTAAATAAGTATCAATTATTTATTATTTTACATTAATACAAAAATTCAATAAACTCGATCAAACATGACCTCAATCACTTTTTATAAATTCACAAATAAATTTCAAGGTTACTAATACTGTCAATATAAATCGTCTATTTATCCAAACTAAACATTATTAACTAAAAAATAGACAAATATTAAGGTTTACCTTTCCAATAATCACGTGCTCTCTAAAAATATCACATTACCACAAAATTGCTTTTCTTGTATATTAGTACCATTCAAAATATGTTTTCAAATCCTTAAAGAAAAACTACTACCAAATAATCCTTAGACGTTTCATGATTTTATAACTAGAATAACACTAGTATGACACTTATACAACATAATTATTGAATGAAAATTTATAAACACACGTCCTTATAAAACCATTAACTATGATTCATCATCTTAATCCCCAATACTTCTTTCCAATAATATGAAATATGAATCATGTATTAACATTCATAAACATAAATTTATTTATTCTTCATAATTTTGATATAATAAATACATTTAAGATAGACCATAACATTCCTATATCATTTTTAGTCTCTTAATTATCATCAGTAAAACCATTACTTGTACAACATTACTGATTCTATTTTACAGATTTTTCCATAGTTAATTTATTTTTATAATTCCCATAATTTCTATATTTAAAACATTCAAACATAGAGGATACATTAGGGATACCATTATTCTCATCCATTGAGTTAACTAAAATTTTCATTTTTACTAAAAAATTTATTTCTTTATGTCCTTATATTCTACACTCAAACATAACCCTATTCCTCTAAGACATTCATTTGATTTCTTATTCCCACATTCTACACATGATGGAAGCTGCATCTCATTTCATATATGGTATTTATGAAACTTCCTCTATAACTTATTAGGTATATTAAAAACTCATCAATGTTGATATTGTTAATCATATAATGAGATAAATCATTAGGAATAATTATAATGTTTCTCATTCCACCTCTTATTTCGATTGGTTTCTCATAAGGATATTCATTCCATTGACAATCGCATTCTATATTAACATGATTCCTTTGAGTTACAACCATTGAATAAAATAAAAAATCATAGTTTGAGTAAATATAATCATGATATGAAACCAAATAATCATAAAAAATCATTTAAAGGATGTCTAAATAATGACATATTCTTTTATGACACATTAGGTTTAACTTATGTAATTTATGATCATTACAAAATAATAAGATTCTATCATATAATTAGACTTATCCCATAGATTATCACTAATGTTTTCTCATCCTTGTTTCCAATGGTTTACTAAACCTTGCCATGATACCAACTATAATGAACCATACTTTTCATAAATAGATATAACATCTTAATAAATATATATTCATTTCATAAAATAGTGATCCATGCTATAATATTACTAGTCTAGTGACTTTGGAAACATGGAGATATAAAAAAGTGGTCCACAGATGATTTTCATCATCTCCCAATAAGTTCATCATAACTAGATATCTTCATAGACATATCATAATTAGTAATTTTCTTTATAACATGGGGAGAAGAAACATTGTAAAGTATGGTCTTAAATACTTAGTAAGGTAAAACAAGGGATATATCAATGATCACTTGAGAATAACATGAACATGTGGGTATGAGAACATGGGGATGAAAATTGAAAATAATACCCTATATAACATTAATAATAATATTGATTCATGGAATAAATCATATAATTTCCTAAGATATGAATCATAAAAAAATTAAATATCATGAGAGATGAGATCATAACATTAGCATAAGATATAATTTTCTGGCATACAAATAATCATTGAAAATTGTTTCCTTAGTATTCAGGGATCAGTTTCATGTCTATCATAGTGAAATGAGTTCACTCCCTAAACCATAATATTAATAAAGGTTACATCTATAAACTATAATATTGTACATATTCCCTTATCGGTCTGGGTTCAATCCCCATTCCAGTCATGTTTATATCTAAAGATATCCATCTTAACCCAATTCATTGGAGTGAGCTTTAGTTACAACCTATTACATAATGAAATTAATATATATGGGTCCCACATGATCATTAAGAATTAATTATATCATAACTCATGAAAAGATAAGGGTTTCATAGACATTTAATCATAGAATGAGCCATGGAAAATAAATGGGTTTTATAAACATTTCATCATTTCATAACAGAATAACCCAAGGAAAAGAAATTAGTTTAATAAACATTATGTCATTATAATCATAAAAATTATAGATAATTAACAAGGAATGAATCCTTGGATAACATACCCAATAAATCATAAGTTAAATTAAGGGTTTTTGTCTTTCATTAATAGAAATACTATTAAAATATTATTAACGAAAACAATATTTTATTTTTGAAATTAAATTAAAAATAAATGAAAAAAATATAGAGGAAATTTTTTTATTTAAATATAACCATGTACAAATTATAGTAATATTCAAATTATAAATTAGTCCCGATGATAAGAAAATTCATTCTTGTCGTGTAAGTTAAAAAACATTCCTTTAAAACTTTTGTCTGAAAAGTCATGGATAACATCATTTCAAAAATGAAAAAAATATTCCTTTAAAAACATTTTTGTAAAAAGTAAAACATGGTTAAAAATTACTTAAAAATCATATCAAAATAGTAAAATCCTTGTTTAAAACATTTTTAGAAAGCATAGATTTGGAAGAAAAAAATCATTCGAAGAGAGAATTGAAATCGATTTCTAATACAAATTTATTCTAAGTATCTTCATTATATAATATGAGCATAATGAAAAAATAGATATTTTTAATTAATAATAATAGTATTTTAAAATTAATATGTATATTGAGGGGTTGATAGTAATATTTTATCATCAGAATATAATCATATATAATCCCGATAAACAATAACATAAAACCCCTTTCTTTATTGGTAACATTTGAATAATAATTATAATGAAATAAAGAACAATATATGGATATTTATATCCCATATTTTACATTATAAGAAACATAAATGGAATTCAAGGATAACATTGTAGAGACCCGAAGCTTAATGTAGATGGACATTACATTACTTTTGCGGAATACTTAGTACATAACAAAAACACACACACAAGGACCGTAATAGTTTAGTGTGTTTGGAAACTCAGAATATTATCTTCTAATCATTGTGAAAGATCTTCAACATCTCCCATAAAGATCTTTTTTTATACCTAAATCCTTTCTTTATATCCTGGGGAAAAGAAAACCTAAAATGGTGAGATCAAATTCTCAGTATGGGTAAACAAAAAGAAATATCAATCACATCATATTCATAAGAACATAACATTTTGGAAATATTAACCTGCAAAAAAGATCATAATATCATAACATGGAATAAATCATAGTATTGAAATGTAATCCCAATAATCATAACATAAAACATGAAACTTTGTGGCATACACACATAATCATAGAGAATCATTTCTTATTAGTCAAGACTCATTGCCAAGACTATCTTAGTGGATAAAGTCCCTTTCTGAACCGAGTTCACTCCTCGTTTCAGTCCTGTTTCACTGAACAGGTTTAACCTGCCGTTCCATCCATGTCTATCTCATGAGATATAAAATCTTTACCCAATGCATTGGAGGGAGATATATGTCCAACCCATCTCATAATGATACCATTCTTATGTATGCCACAAAATCATAAACCATACATCATAGCATAACCCATATAATAAAAATGGGAATCTTAAACATCATGACATCATAAAACAATTCACATAAGATAAAGGAATTCATAAAAATATTTCCATCACAACATAATCAAATCAATGTAATAATAGGGATAAAAATAGAACCCTTTATTATCTTAGATGGAAAATAATTTTGATAAAACACTTGAACTCCATTCTTGAGGAAAATATCCTTTCTACTTCAAAAACATTTTCCCTTTCTTAACATGTCATACAATTTTAAACTAAAAGAATTTGATTCAAAATAAACTTGAAATTTTTTAAAGGAAACATTTTGGAAATAATGTTTTAAAAATCCATTCATGTCGTATAAGTTAAAAAAACATTCTTCTCGTACTTTTGTCAGAAAAGTCAAAAAGTACCTCGTATGAAAAAACGACAAAAGATTCCTTTCATATCTTTTACTAAAAACTCAACGAAGGGTATAATTGGATATAAACTATTTTAGAAGGATATAAATATTACATATTGAGGAAACATGGATGTGGATGATAAAATACACCCCAGTAAATACCAAAGTATAAACAATCTCGAATAAAAATGAGATTGTGATATTTCCCTTACCTTAGGTCTGATTTGCTTCGTAAGTGTCCGAACCTCCTGTATAATGATTTAAATAATGTTATTGACTTATTCCATAATCATATATATGGTTCACTTCTGACTTTATATTACCCGTTCTTTTGTAAATTCCATGTTAAAGAGCGTTTTGGGTAAAATCGTTTCATTTTTCGTCCGTGTTTTGACTTGTAATTATTCATATGATTACTTTGACCATTATTACTTAATTCCAGAATATAAAACATGATTTATATATAATATATATTCATAATATACATATATATAATAGATTTGTAAATGGAAAGAAATACACTGTTCATGGAGACGGTAGGCCGTACGTACACATGAACGCTGCTTTCGTTTGCTTATTTAGTTGAATGGAATTAAGTAGATGACATACATATATATACACATAAATCCAGTATCATTATTATGTCATATATTTCATGATTACTTATTATATATACTTTATAATCATTCACGAATGGTTAACGTGGAGAATGTATCTCATCGCTTCGTGGAGATGGTAGTCCGTACGTACGCACGAGCGATGATATCGTTCTCATGATCGTGGAATTGTATTGGAGTGTATGTATACTATATCATAATCAATATCACTTTACAATAATCATATATAGTTATTATGTACACCATTATACCCATCCAAGTAAGGTGGTGGTGGAAAATAGATTACACCAGGGCGTGGAGACGGTATTCCATACGTACGCACGCACGGTGATTTCGTTTTCCGTAGGATGGATAGATGGTGAAATAGGGTTGTTTCATACTTATAATAACATATCAGTATATGAGTGATACTGATGTTATTACTTCATAATGAAACAACCTAAGAAGAAGAAGTGTAAGTAGAAATAAAGTTGAAAGAATCGGTAATGGACATTACCTCTTCTTCGAAGCACCTCTTTGATATCTCTTTTTAGGGCACTAAAATTGGTCTTTGAGGAAGACCAGAACCTCTAGGATGTTTCTATGGAAATTTAGAATGAAATTTGGTAGGGGTTTGCCGAGCTTGAAGGCTCAAAGTGGTGTGAGGAAGAGAGGGAGGAGGTGCCCTTTTATAAGGGAGGAGAGGGGCTCCTTTGGAAAAACTAAAAATATTATTTTATTATAAAGACAAATTCGGTTTTAAATAGCTCAAAATTGATTTATTTAGAATATAATGTGGGTATGGGTCGAAATAAACTCATCCAATAGAATTTAGACAAGTTTAGGTTCCTATTTTAACCTTATCATTTAGATTTAACATTAAGTAAAATAATTTTACTTTTACCGTGTCTTCTTGTGTTCTTATACTATAAGGTTAATAAACTTACTATAAGCAGCCAAACGAACCCCAAGTTGTTTATTATTAATATATATAATCTTATCTAAGTCATTTGGCCTATACTTAGATTTTTTGGAATAAATTAACAATTACTAATATAATATTTGTTGTAAAAACTATTTTATGTCAATTTTGACACTATTTAGTAATGTTTTTTGTGAAAATCATAACAGAATGATTAGTTCTAAAAAAGTTAATTAAATCAATACTAAAATGTCATATTAACCTAGAAAATTAGTGAAATTCATAAAAAGTTTCAAATTATATTTATTTGGGTATTTATAATATCAATTATTCTAATTTTTCACTATTATGGTAATTACTGCATCATCATTGTGTCATAAATAAATTAAATTATTTAATGTCTAAAACTTATAAATAAAATATCATTATGTATTAAATCTTATTGTATTTCTAATGAATATTTACAATCGAATTTATCTTATGTATAACCCTATATTAAAAATGTTGTAGTGAATAAACATTGATTTTAACCCTTTTAACTCTTCTTTGAATTAAATAATAATAAATGTCCTAATCTAATCCAAGTGGGAGTAAATGGTCATATTTTATTCCTAAGGTTGTTTTTGGTCGAATTAAACTTATCCAATAGAATTAGGACATGTGTTAGGGTAATAATAATATCATTTTTACCCTTAATTACCCTATTTACTTTTAACCGTGGTAAAAAAAAGTAAAAAGTTACTATTCACCAAAAATTATTTTCATCTCATTGAAACACATTTTACTTACTGACATCAACTGTGTCTCTCGGATTTTTGAAATTCCACTCACAGAAGCTGTAAAATTAAGTTTTATGAAAAATTCATTTTTTTTAACTACCACTTAGTAGTGTCACTATTCATCAAAAAATGAACGTTTCCAGAAAAATACAAAAAATTAGGCCTTAGATATATTTGATATTATGAATTCAAAAATGATGTCTATTTTACCAAATTCAAAACATATCAGTTACATTAATTAATTTAAAAATTAATTCCTGTCGTCAAAACAAATAGCGTGTTCTTAAGAGATAATAACTATCAAAAGATTGACAGTTGTTTATGTCTGGTTTAAAGGTGAAATTACATCCAATGACCAACATTGTATTAAATTGTAAAAATATATTCTAAATATACTTTAAAACCACTCAAATTAATAATTTATCACTATGAATTATTTTGATTAAAAAGGTTGTTTTTAATTATAATTTAGTAATTTTCACTATTCATCAGAAAATGAAAGTTATCCGAAAAGTACCAAAATTTCACCCTAAGCTAATTTCGATATTACAAATCCAAAAATGAAGTCCATGTTGAAAAATAAAATTTACAAAATTTTAAAAAGTGGTTATTACTATTCATAACGGCCAGTTTTAATAATATTTTAATAGCATATCATTGTTTAGCGAAACTCGGTATTGTGTACAAAACACGCTATCGCGGAAGGTCGCACTTGCGTGTAATGAAAGGAAAGTCAAGGATGTGTGTTGTGCAAGCTTCTTTTGGTGTAGCATACAACACAAGAAATTAATGAAATTAAAAAGAATATTTTTCATAAAATCTCGGGGTGTTACATTCTACCCCCCTTAAAATGAATTTCGCCCTCGAAATTCGTCGGGGTTTTAAATGGTTTACTACTCAAAAGTTTCTTTAATAGAAACCCACATCGTAAAAAGGAATACCAAAACCAATCTTTAAAAACAAAAGTATGAAATGTAACAGTTACCCAAATAAACTAATCACTGGGTTTCCACATAGGTGAAAATATGGATATGGAAGAGAAATCTAACCATCATGTTCTGATGGAGAGTGGTAGAGAACATGGCTATGGAAAATCCAGCAATCACAAAGCCATAAATTTGTGACGATCTAAGGTACCATCTGATTCATCAGATATAAGAGCACTAAGACAACATTTTGGGTTTTCAAGATCATTTCCCTAAAGTTAATGAAATTGGAATTAGAAGAAATACTTTCGTGATTTTGGTATAGTCTCACCGTTGGTCGTTCTTTGGACAATTTCCAATTCATCTATTAAAGAAATGAAGTTGAATTTGTCATTCATGATGTGTTAGCAGATCATGTGATAGAATGATGGGTCATTCCATCTGTCTCAAACAAAAGGTTAGAAAAGTTATCAAAAAAAATACATTAGTCCATCTATAGTGAGGTTAATCGTATACGATTCCAAAAATGAACTTATACTTCATATATCATACCGTGTAATAAAATAAAACTAGTTTATACTAACCAGGGACTTCCTGTAGGCCAGTGGTAGGCGATAAAGGCCAGTCGCACTTCGGTTGTGGGTTCGATTCCCACAGCCTTGTCCGACGCGATGGGCTGTCACCCATCCTGCAGGTTGTCCTTTTTCTAAAGCTATATTACTATAACATCCCATCGAAAAAAGTTCTATCCCAATTTATGTCCAACATAATCCATTCCAATCTTTAGGATTATCTAAAATACTTCGGTCCAAGCTCATAGTATAATGAAAATGATTACTTGAAATATCACATAACCATCACGTGAATGCCATCATTTATCCCCCATATATCATAAGATATATCTTGTTGGTCAAATTACAAACATGTGAATACCTTAATCATGTATTCTCTTGATGAATAAATACCCATTGAACCTTAGTGAAAGCATAAATGTAGTCAAAAGTTAACTCTTTCCACATACCAAAATCCAAAAATTCTTTATACTCAAACCATGATATAACCTTCTCCTTATATCAATCATGAGCTCATGAATACGGTCAAACATTTCATTTTCTCCTTATCCCTTCATTATGCGCATATCATCTTTTTTTCCCAAAAATATCTTAATCACTTTCCATGGTTACCGGTACAATAAAATTATTGAAAACCACAATAGACCAATACTTAAATATTCTAATATTCCACGATACTATATACAACATTATTTTGGAATCCCATTATATAAACACTTAATCATTCCACCACATCATTGTCATATTCAACATCGCCAATAGTGATCGCATGTGACTTCCCTTTGTCCTTTCCCTTAAGTGGTTGCTCATGTCGATCATCACTAACGCTTGGATTAGGGCATTTATTAGCATAATGCCCCATTTACTTGCACTTGAAGCATTGAAGTGTTTGTGGTGCATTCTCTGTAGTTTTTCTTTATTCACATCATTAGAAACCCTTTTTCCATTACTTCGACACTCAGCTGCTCGATGACCTTCTTTTCCACACTTAAAACATTTTCTAGTCCCTTTAAGACAATCTCCGCCATGCTTCTTTCCACATTTTGAGCATAAGGAAACATTCATCTTCTTTTCACCATTATTCTAAGATTTCTCCTTGAACTCCATCTTTTGTTTCTTGTCAAAACCATGAGATGAATATGTAACACCAACTTCTATTTCTACCTTGATAGCACAATGCATAATTTCTTCATAGCTACTGAAGTCTCTTATAGCTAATTCCCTTCGAAGATTTGGTTTTAAGCCACTGAAGAATCGATCAACTTTACTTTCAGGTTGGATGATAAATCCAGATGCATATCTTGCAAGCCTTGTAAAATTCGCTTCGTATATACCAACAGATTCATCATCCTTTTTCTTTAGTTCAAGAAACTCCTTCTCCATCTTTGTTCGAAGAATACGAGGGAATTACTTATTGAAAAATAAGTTCTTGAACTCGTCCCATTCCATGGACTCAATTTCATATCTTGGCCTCGTATTCTTGATAAGATTCCACCATTGATCAGCATCACCTTCCAAACGATACACTGCTAAGATGACTTTATCATGTTCAGAACATTGAAGAATTGAAATTATCTTTTCAGTAGTACTGATCCGTTGTTCCACAACAAGTGGATCAGAAGACCCACTGAAAGAAGGTGGACGTTGCCTCATGAAGGACTCAATATAATATTGTTCCCTTATCTGCTCATTTGGAAGTCCAGAATGATTCATAGCTTGTGTAAGTATAACAATAAGATTTTTCACTCCATCTCCCATAACATTTGTTTGTTCAGGAGGACAATCATTGCATTGTCCATTACATTGATCAACACGGTTCCTTCGGGTTCCAGCCATCGTCTAAAACCCAAAAAGAATAGTGTGAGAGTCAAAAATCACGCTAGGGAAAACAATATAATAAAGGGGGAGTACCTTCAATATCTAACATCTTGGGTTACCGTAATTCTAGTACTACAACCTATACTTATACTTAACCTTAGGGACATCCGTAGACATACCTTATAAATATCTCTAGGGATCTCACTAAAGTTTTCGCATCCTAGTTTCCAAAGGTTGACTAAACCTTTCCTCTAATACCAACTGTAGAGACCCGAAGCTTAACGTACATGGACATTACATTACTTTTGCGGAATACTTAGTACATAACAAAAACACACACACAAGGACCGTAATAGTTTAGTGTCTTTGGAAACTCGGAATATAATCTTCTAATCATTGTGAAAGATCTTCAACATCTCCCATAAAGACCTTATTTTTTTATACCTAAAACCTTTATTTATATCCTGGGGAAAAGAAAACATAAAAGGGTGAGCTCAAATGCTCAATAAGGGTAAACAAAAGAAATATCAATCACATCATACTCATAAGAACATAACATTTTGGAAATCTTAACCAGCAAAAAAGATCATAATATCATAACATGGAATAAATCATAGTATTGAAATGTAATCCCAATAATCATAACATAAAACATGAAACTTTATGGCATACACACATAATCATAGAGAATCATTTCTTATTAGTCAAGACTCATTGCCGATACTATCTTAGTGGAGAAAGTCCCTTCCTGAACCGAGTTCATTCCTCGTTTCACTCCCGTTTCACTGAACCGGTTTAACCTGCCGTTCCAGCCATGTCTATCTCATGAGATATAAAATCTTTACCCAATGCATTGCAGGGAGATATAGGTCCCACCCATCTCATAATGATACCATTCTAATGTGTTCCACAAAATCATAAACCATACATCATAGCATAACCCATGTATTAAAAATGGGAATCTTAAACATCATGACATCATAAAACAATTCACATACGATAAAGGAATTCATAAAAATATTTCCATCACAACATAATCAAATCAATGTAATAATAGGGATAGAAATAGAAACCTTTATTATCTTAGATGGAAAATAATTTTTATAAAACACTTGAACTCCATTCTTGAGGAAAATATCCTTTCTACTTCAAAAACATTTTTCCTTTCTTAAAATGTCATTAAATTTTAAACTAAAAGAATTTGATTAAAAATAAACTTGAAAACTTTTAAAGGAACCTTCTTGGAAATAAAGTTTTAAAAATCCATTCATTTCGTATAAGTTAAAAAAAACATTCTTCTCGTACTTTTGTCGGAAAAGTAAAAAAGTACCACATATGAAAAAACGACAAAAGATTCCTTTCATATCTTTTACTAAAAACTCAACGAAGGGTAAAATTGGATATAAACTATTGTAGAAGGATATAAATATTACATATTGAGGAAACATGGATGTGGATGATAAAATACACCCTAGTAAATACCAAAGTATAAATAATCTCGGATAAAAATGAGATTGTGATATTTCCCTTACCTTAGGTCTGATTTTCTTCGTAAGTGTCCGAACCTCCTGTATAATGATTTTAATAATGTTATTGACTTATTCCATAATCATATATATGGTTCACTTATGACTTTGTATTACCCATTCTTTTGTAAATTCCATGTTAAAGAGCGTTTTGGGTAAAATCGTTTCATTTTTCGTCCGTGTTTTGACTTGTAATTATTCATATGATTACTTCGATCATGATTACTTAATTCCAGAATATAAAACATGATTTATATATAATATATATTCATAATATACATATATATAATATATTAGTAAATGGAATGAAATACACTGTTCATGGAGACGGTAGGCCGTACGTACGCATGAACGCTACCTTCGTTTCCTTATTGAGTTGAATGGAATTAAGTAGATGACATACATATATATACACATAAATCCAGTATCATTATTATGTCATATATTTCATGATTAATTATTATATATACTTTATAATCATTCATGAATGGTTAACGTGGAGAATGTATCTCATCACATCGTGGAGAAGGTAGTCCGTATGTACGAACGAGCGATGATATCATTCTCATGATCGTGGAATTGTATTGGATTGTATGTATACTATATCAGAATCAATATCACTTTAAAATAATCATATATAGTTATTATGTACACCATTATACCCATCCAAGTAAGGTGGTGGTGGAAAATAAATTACACCACGACGTGGAGACGGTATTCCGTACGTACGTATGCGCAGTGATTTCATTTTCCGTAGGATGGATAGATGGTGAAATAGGGTTGTTTCATACTTATAATAACATATCAGTATATGATTGATACTGATGTTATTACTTCATAATGAAACAACCTAAGAAGAAGGAGTGGAAGAAGAAATAAAGTTGAATGAATCGGTAACAGACATTACCTCTTCTTTGAAGCGCCTCTTTGAGATCTCCTTTTAGGGCACCAAAATAGGTCTTTGAGGAAGACCAGAACCTCTAGGATGTTTCTATGGAAGTGTAGAATGGAATTTGGTAGGGGTTGACCGAGCTTGAAGGCTCAAAGTGGTGTGAGGAAGAGAGGGAGTAGGTTCCCTTTTATAAGGGAGGAGAGGGGCTCCTTTGGAAAAACTAAAACTATTATTTTATTATAAAGCCAAATTCGGTTTTAAATAGCTCAAAATTGATTTATTTCTAATCTAAGGTGGGTATGGGTCGAAATAATCTCATACAATATAATTTAGACAAGTTTAGGTTCCTATTTTAACCTTATCATTTAGATTTGACATTAAGTAAAATAATTTTACTTTTACCATGTCTTCTTGTGTTCTTATACTATAAGGTTAATAAACTTACTATAAGCAGCCAAAGGAACCCCAAGTTGTTTATTATTAATATATATAACCTTATCTAAGTCATTTTTCCAAACCTTATATTTTTTATGAATAAAATAACAATTACTAATATAATATTTTTTTTAAAAACTATTTTATGTCAATTTTGACACTATTTAGTAATTGATTTTTGTGAAAATCATAACAGAATTATTAGTTCAAACAAAGGTAATTAAATCAATACTAAAATGTCATATTAACCTATAAAATTAGTGGAATTCATAAAAAGTCTCAAATTATATTTATTAAGTATTTATAATATCAATTATTCTAATGTTTCACTATTATGGTTATTACTGCATCATCATTGTGTCATAAATAAATTAATTTATTTAATGTCTAAAAATTATAAATAAAATATAATTATGTAGTAAATCGTATTAGATTTATAATTAATATTTACAATCGAATTTATCTTATGTATAACCCTATATTAAAAATGGTGTAGTAAATAAACTTTGATTTTAACTCTTTTAACTCTTATTTTAATTAAATAATAATAAATGTCCTAATCTAATCAAAGTGGGCCTAAATGGTCATATTTTATTCCTAAGGTTGTTTTTGGTCTCATTAAACTTATCCAATAGAATTAAGACATGTGTTATGGTAATAATAATATCATTTTTACCCTTAATTACCCTATTTACTTTTAATCGTGGTAAAAAAAAGTAAAAAGTTACTATTCAGAAAAAATTATTTTCATCTCATTGAACCACATTTTACTTACTAACATCAGCTGTGTCTCTCAGATTTTTAAAATTCCACTCACATAAGCGGTAAAATTAAGTTTTATGAAAAATTCATTTTTTTAACTACCACTTAGTGGTGTCACTATTCATCAAAAAATGAAAGTTTCCAGAAAAATACCAAAAATTAGGCCTAAGCTATATTTGATATCATGAATTCAAAAATGATGCGTATTTTACCAAATTCAAAACATATCATTTTCATTAATTAATTTAAAAATTAATTCCCGTCGTCAAAACAAATAGCGTGTTCTTAAGAGATAATAACTATCAAAAGATTGACATTTGTTTATGTCTGGTTTAAATGTGAAATTACATCCAATGACCAACATTGTATTAAATTGTAAAAATATATTCTAAATATACTTTAAAACCACTCAAATTAATAATTTATCACTATTAATTATTTCGATTAAAAAGGTTGTTTTTAATTAAAATTTAGTAATTTTCACTATTCATTAGAAAATGAAAGTTATCTTAAAAGTACCAAAATTTCACCCTAAGCTAATTTCGATATTCCGAATCCAAAAATTAACTCCATTTTGAAAAATAAAATTTAAAAAATTTCAAAAAGTGGTTATTACTATTCATAACGGCTAGTTTTAATAATATTTTAATAGCATATCATTGTTTAGCGAAACTCGGTATTGCGTACAACACACGCTATCGCGGAAGGTCGCGCTTGCGTGTAATGCAAGGAAAGTCAAGGATGCATGTTGTGCAAGATTATTTTGGTGTAGCATACAACACAAGACATTAATGAAATTAAAAAGAATATTTTTCATAAAATCTCGAGGTGTTACAAACACACTTTACAAAAAAGAAGCAAGTTGTGTATAAGGCACGTGTTCCACAGAAATAAAAGTGTTGTGAAAATCCCTTACATTAGGTATGAATTTCTTCATATGCCTTGGGGATTCCTATTTATCATATTTATATTCTTTATAAATATATTAAATAACAATAATAATATATATAATATCCTATATTAATAAATTTTATTCTTTTATCATCTGTTTGTTAACGCTTCATTTTTAAAATAACAGTTCCAGGTGATATTTGCTTCATTTTTCACGAATGTCCTAGTTCAGTAGTTTTGGTCATTGTATTATGATCATTGTTTAATAAGATCCATAATGTTAACCAGGATATAAATTTAATAAATATTAATTTTATACATGTTTATAATTATTCATAAATGTATAGATATAAAAATGAATTATATTGTTCATGAAGATGGTAGGTCGTACGTATGCATAAACTCTATTTTATTTTTTCGATGGGTAGAATGAAAAATGTAAATATTAATTACATTTAAATTATAATTATTATATAATATATATGATGTATATTCATTAAATGTTTCCTCCTTACCAGCCATGTGAAATACAAATGAAAAATGAGTCACATCAGTTTGTGGAGGTGATAGTCCACACATACGTATGAACAAAGTTATCATTTCACAAAGGATTGAATGTAAAGTATGTAGATATTATATTATAATTTAATAAGTATAATTATGTAATAAATATAATATATAAACATTAAAACCATCATAATACCCATCTGTAAAATATTTTGATAAAAAATGAATTGTATCACTATGTGGAGATGGTAATACATATGTACGCACGAGTGATAAATTCAATTTTTTTGATGAGAAAGAAGTTGTATAATGATGTTTTAATAATAATAATAAAATTTAATAGTATATATGACACTGAATTTATTCTTTATGATAAATAACATAGATTTATATGACGTAAATAAGAGTTCAAAAGAATGTTATCAGTTAAGGTGATGACCACATATTCAAAACGAACCATTTATATCTCCTCTTATGGGAACTAGGGTTGGTATTTTGGGAAGAAAATAAACTATAAAATATTATGAGGAAATTTTATTGGAGAAATTGGTAGATTTTTTATGACATAAATCACAAATTGTGGTGAATAAGTGAGGGAGGATGCCCCCTTTTATAATTGAGGTGAGGTTCACTTTTTGAATTCCTCAAAATATTAAATTATAATAAATCCATTATAAAAAATAATGCCTCCAAATAAACATGTATTATAATTTTATGTTTTAAAGGGTTTTAATAAAATCAAAAAATTTAATTTATACAGGTTATGGTGTTATTTAAAACCTTATCATTTTGATTAACCCTTAGTTAACCAATTTAAATTTTAATATGTTAACAACTTTTTTCATTATTAATGGTTCTAATTTATACTTATAAGGTGATAATTGGACCATAAATGGAAGAGTTATGAAAATATATACCATATAATATCATTAGAGTCTTATTTTTTATTTTTTAATATTTTAAAATAATTTAATAAAATATTATTTTGATAAAATAAAATTATTGTCAGTTTTGAAAATATTCATTTAATTTATATTAAAAGGCATAAAGACATAGTTGGAATTAAAATATAATATCTTAACATAAAAATTTTATTTTATATATAACTATAAAATTCTGTAAACACTACAAATAACTCAAATTATGTCACTTATTATATTTTTAAAACCATTTATTTTATATTTTCCATTAGTTGAATAAATAACATTTTGGTGTTGTTTATGAATTTAAGGTGATTTTATAACACCTAAAAATTATAAATAAATTACCATAATAAATATAATTTTATTATGTACAAAATTAATATTAATATTCATTCATAACCAATTTTTATCCTTGTGTGAACACATAAAATATATATAAAACTAAGAGAGTGAAATTTTGTATATATTTTTTGATTTAAATAATATATAATTCATTTTCAAGGAAAAGTTTCAATTAATCAAGTAATTTTAAATTATAGGGTCTTAATGTTATAAGTAAATTAATTATATTATAATTATAATGAAAAAATATATCCTTATCAATTAGTTTTAACCCATCTTAACCAAATTTATCCTTTACTGTGGTGATAAATTTTACCACGGTTACTATCCATATTGACCAAAAATAAAAAGGTCCAATATAAAAAATTCCAACCAATTGATTCAGAATATTTAATAAATTTTATCAAATTAAACACCAATAATTGGAAAAAATATGTTTATATAATGTTCACAAAATGTGTTGTTCATTACCCCTTTCCCAATTTACGATATCTGTATGCTATTATCGATACTAATCTTGGTATTTGGTCTTTAGTGTGATTCTAACATGATGGATATCGATAGAGATTCATGAGGTTTGTGATACGGTACCTCCAATGTATGTAAAGGATGATTCAACTGAGGGTAAGGATGATCATGAGCCATTGGTAGAGGATCTAAGTCAGGTTGGACAACCACAACATATAGCTGGAGATTTGGTCATGGATAGATGAGTAGCTCAGGGTAAGATCTATGAAGGGAATTCATATTATTTGACTAGGTAGCTCATGGGGATACATCATAAATCAAATATATGATTCAGGAGTTCCTATCATAGAACCATCCACTATTCTATGGTTAGGGTAGACCACAAGCAGTAGAGTTTTCGATAGATCTTATATAAATGATTTTATTCTAAATTGAGACATCCCTAGTGTGGAGGGTAAATATGGAAATGTATACTATTAGTGGAATAATGAAGAACTTTTGGAACATAAAATTACATGTAGTTATTAATGAGTAACTAACAAAGAAGGACTTTGAGACTAGGAACCTTGAGAACTTCTATATGAATAAATTTAGGGAAGATCAAGCTCGTGAGTTCATGAACATGAAATAAGGAGATACATCGATCATGGACTATGTTGGGAGTTTCAAATATGTATTCAATTTTTTAATCATTATTTAAGAGGATAACATTTCATGGGTGAGGTATTTTGAAGATGGTCCACAACCTACCATCAGGGTACAGGTGAACATCTTCATGTTGTTCTCATTCTTAGAGATGGTGAACCAGGAATTGATATCCCAGGGGAACATGATGGATTGTAATTATTAAATATAAATTATGGCTTCATGTGGTATAAGTAATAGTTCTTTAGGTATGAAAAATAGAGGCTAGAAGGTGTCTTAGTAGTGTGGTTAAGATAGAGATTCAGGAAGGCCACCAAGGAGTGGATCATATATGGTGTGCTTCAATTGTGGGATGTTAGGTCATGTTCTGACTTGGTGTGACTAGCCTATAAAGGTTTTATGCATATGTTGTAATATGGGTATCAAGATGTATTCTTTTGAAGTATGTATTTTACAACTAGGAGTCAGGGACCAGGTCAGACTCAGAGATCTAATGTAGGATCGGGGGTGGTATCTGGAGTGGGTAGCTGGGACACGACTACATACACATATTATGGTAGGGAAATATATACCTATAAGTGGGGGAAAGTATCTAGTAGTTGGTAGAGATAAATAAAGAGTACATGTTCTTTGAAGTTTTTCTTCAATATCGGTGTATGCAGCTAGCCTGGTAGGATTGGAGTAGGATGGGGAGCCAACAACTATTAATGGAACTAAATGAGAAGATTACCATTTCTTTTGTTTTTATCATTATATACATGGGTTTAGAAGGTGGACATATGGTAATTGAATTAAATAGGTGTTGGTTCAAATGTGGTAATCAATAATGGTTCATGTATTGTATGAGATTCATTCACATTAGGTAACTTTTTTTGGATCTATATAAATGATTCTAGATCTTTTTAGAATCAGGTGTGATGTAGGACTTTTAGATATCATTTGTGATACAGAATTGAATGAGAATCATATGTGATGTGGGTATTATATGGTCATATTATGAGATGAAGGATTTATGGAATGTGGTTGTTATTAAGTGTGTCTAGGGGGCATCAGATGGGGACCATCAGGATGTTGGGAAATGGGTTGGGAAGCAACTTGGTAGGTAATTCCTAAGGTGGGGAGAATCACAATTGGAACATGATTATGAGTGAATAATTGGGGTATTTGTGGATGTTTATTAAAAGATATATATGTTTATTATCATCTCATCATATAGGAAAATATATTTTTTATTAGCAATTATAATGTGGGGAGGTTGTAATATCATAGGATTTTGAGCGAGTTTGAAAATTACAACAAAAATTGAGATTTTAGTTTGGTGGATGGGATAACATTAATTTTGATATTTGGAATGTAATTAAAAGAGTAGAAACATGATATAAAATTTTTTAGAAGTGTTTTAAGTCCCAATAGGTGTATTAGGATCCCTAATGAGTTTTTATAGAATCTGGATTCGAAATCTGAGTATTGAAAAGATTATGGGAGGTGCACGATTAATGCATTATTAGTGATAACGATTAACCTAAACTGTGAGTCTATATATGGTATATAAAATGGTTTGAGAAACTGTTAACCTGGAGGAATACAACCATGTGATGAACCTATAGAAAATTATTGTGGAGACCACACATGTTGGGCATGGTTTTCTAAGACATACACCTATCCATGCGGGGGTGTCTTTTTGGAGAGTGGAACCACATGGTAGGTGTAATTGTAAGAACCCAGTTTTTGCTGCAAAAGACAAGGAATATTCTTAACATTATTCCAGAGCAGTGCCTTCAGACGACGTGCGATTCCGAGCCCCGGAGTGGATGGGATTAAATTTTCTGTTCGTTAACACTGGAAACGCCAAATAAAATGGATAACTCTTAAACGGTTATCCGGATCAGAGATCCGATTGTACGGATGGGTCTGGAATGGGTTGTTTAACTTAGGAACAACATAAAACTTGTCGGCATAGGATGTTTGGACCCCTCACCCGCTTTCGGAACATTAGATGGATAATTAAATAAATAATTTATTTGTTTAATGGCCTAACCAATGTATCTCTTAAACAGTGGTTAAGATTGGAAAAACGAGGGTACTGTTGCTTTTGGAGCGTGCCATTTACCCTAGGAGGGGTGTAAGTTTTGCGAGCACGGGCTGTTTGTGAAAAATGGCCCCAAGGGCGTTTTTGTAATTTGGCAGTTCTGGGCATTAAATTTTATAACTTTTGAAAGGGGCCTCAGATTAAAATTACTAGGCTTCCGTTATGTTCATAGCATGGTTTTTAGCCTAGGGGAGGCTTAATCCTGACCCCGTTGGGAGTTCGGGTTCGGGCCGACGGACAGGTGGTTAAGTGTTTTCTATTTAAACACTTAACTCACCCCTCCCTCTTCTTCTTCCTCTCTTGGATAGTAGCAGGTGGCATCCCTCCCTATCATCCACCACTCTAGAAAGGTGGCTCCGGCAAGTCAACAACATGACGGCGAACCCTCCGGGAAGCGTCGGGTGATGCCCAAGAGGTAGGCGGTTCTCGTTGAGTTTTAAATCCCAAACCCCTCTTTGAATCCAAATTTTAGCATCGATTTGTTGTTTTATCTTTGGAAAAATCCCATGGTCGTGTAGTATACATTTTTTTCTTCCCATCTCTTGTTTTGTATTTGAAATCCGAGTTCATAGGAGGCCGCAACGACTCGTCGAAGTTTGTGGGTTTTCGAAGTTTTCATGCTGGTTTCTCCTTTTCCGGTGAGCTCCAGCGGCGGTGGTAGGGGCTTCGGCGGAGGCGGCTCCTCTTCCAGGTGGCGAGGCGCTTAGATTTGGCGGCGGCACAACGAGGTCTAGGCGGCGGCTTCGGCAGCAGGCTATGTCAGCCTTCGGTGTGGCGGCAGGGTCCTCAGGTGGCGACCGTGCGCGACAGCACGAGGGAAGAGAACCGGGGTCGCTGCGCGACCCCGCAGGGGAGACCCGACCCGCGTCTCGCGGGTCGTTTCACAGTGGGACGACCAGAAACAAAGGCCGGTATGTGCGTGGACCGTGGGTCCATGGCTGGCCCGCGCGGCAGAGCCATGGGCCGACGCTCCAAACCGAGCCAGCCGACCCACGCTGGTCCGACCCAAGGGGCCTTGCCCCCCCATTTTTTGGACGCCCGTGTTTTCTTCTACGAGAGTCCGTTTTGAGTGTTGTCTGTGGATGTGGATCCATATCTTCAAGGTGGAATTTTCGAGATGGTTTCGGGAATTTTCAATTCCTGAAACGAGGGGCCTCAGAGGCGCGACATGTCTTTAAGTGAGTTGAAGTTTTCTTCGGGGGATCTTGTTTTGGATGGCACGAACGCGTCCAACATCCATTTAGAGCGCCGTCAGTGGAGTTGGAACCCTGGTGTCAAGAAGGAGCTTTCCAGGGTGGTTTTAGGCGTTGAGGCCGAAGTTGAGGCGTGGGCCCCGCGACCCGTCTTTTGAGCTGCGAACAGCGTTTAACGACTTTCTCATCGGGCGTCCATTCGGGGTGTGCGAGCAGTCAATTCTGGATGTTTTTCCAAGGGGATTTCAATGGTGCAATCCGTCCGCTCTAATTCGGCATGATGGTGCAGGCCACGTGAGGTCTATTTTGGGAGTTGATGGTGAATTATGGCTTTATCATCGGGTGTCCGTTTGGGACAAGTGAATAGTCCATTTCTTGTACTTTTTCGAGAGGATCGAAACCGTGTGATCCGTTCGTTGTGTTTTGGGACTGGGTTGCGGGTCCCACAAATCACCTCTCATGTGCGGTGCTCTGGAATGCATCTTTTTTGCCGGATATCCATTGCGCTCAAGTGAGAAGTCTTTTTGATGTGTTTTCCTGAGGGGATCGCAATGGTGCGATGCGCCCAACTGTTTTTAGGGCCAAGGCTCGGGATCACGGGAAGCCGTTCGGGCGTGAGACGGTGTTGGTGAATTTTCCGTCGGATGTCCGTTTGAGGCAAGTAAGTAGTTGATCTCACATGTTTTTCCGCAAGGGTTATAATGGTACAATCTGTTTGGCTGTGTGGAGCTTCTTGAGCGATCTTATTAAATATGGAAGCATGAATGGTGCTCCGGTGGTGGTTCATCCTACCATGTTTGTAGCGGACCCTTGCCGTGTGATCACGCACTCATGGGAGAGTGATGTAAATGTTTCCTAAGATGTGGTTGGCCGTGCCTGGGCCTTTGAGGTGGAGTTGTTACGTTCACACCTTCGCATTGATGTTGGGTGCCATGCACATGATAGCCTTTGGGCTGGATTGTGGTATACTATGAGAGTATACGGGAATTCTTGGAGGTATATGTGGTTGTTGATACCTGAGGATGTTTGTGCACTTGGTTGGAGTTGACTTGGGGCCACACATCGTGTGGGCCCCAGGTGCGTGCCGTGTTCTGCTTTGCGTACTTTTGACCTCTCGCGACGTAGAGGGTCCCTCGGTTCGCGATTGTTGACCAGTGGGGTTCAGTTTTTCCACTGGATCTGTGCTCGATGGTTTAGATCAGTAGGGTTGAGTGGTTTCCTCTAGTTTTGTTCCGGAGTCGGATGGTTGCGCGATACCCACTTCGTGTTTGGTTGGCCAGTGTTGTACCATCTAGTAGAGATGGCCAGGGTAGTTTTAGGTTTACCCTCCAGCAGAGACTAGGCAGTGGGTCGCTTATCGACTTCTTGGGGTCTACCCTCCCTCAGAGACTGGGCAGTGGGTCACCCGACACTCTTAGGGTCTACCCTCCAGCAGAGACTGGGCAGTGGGTCACCCGACACTCTTAGGGTCTACCCTCCAGCAGAGACTGGGTAGTGGGTCACCCAACCTCTTAGGGTCTACCCTCCAACAACGACTGGGCAGTGGGTCACCCGACCTCTTAGGGTCTACCCTCCAGCAGAGACTGGGCAGTGGGTCACCCGACGACCTCTTAGGGTCTACCATCCAACAGGGCTGGGCAGTGGGTCGCCCGTCGTCTAGTTCCAGGTCTACCCTCCAGCAAGGATGGATAGTGGGTTGCCTGTCGACTTATTCTAGCTCTACCCTCCAGTGGGGCTGGGCAGTAGGTCACCTTATGATGTATTAGGGTTTACCCTCAAGCAGGGCTGGGCAGTGGGTCACCCGATATCTTATTAGGGTTTACCCTCCCGCAGGGCTGGGCAGTGGGTCACCCGATATCATATTATGAATTACCCTCCAGTAGGGCTGGGAAGTGGGACACCTGTTGACATTCCAGACTCATTCCTTTCTACTAGGCTATTCTATAGCTTTCCTCCGTGATTACCGGAGCAGGACCCTTGGTTGTACGGGTCAGTGATGGAACGACCTTGGATTTGAGGAGACCTCTAGACTGCATGGCAGTGACGAGGTGTGGTTTGACATAACTTGAAACTCTCAAGTACAAGGGGAAATTTCCCCACCGAGACTCTTCCTTGTGACGTGACCTAAAACCGTGCGGCGAGTCAGTGCCGCCCAAAGCAGATAGTGTCGAGGTGCAGTGAATTGAGCCCCTTAACTTGTAGTTCGGGGCAGATGTGCGAGATGCTGGGCATTGACGATGGTTATTTCTGGGACTGTTGGATACTCATTTTCTTGGGCTGAGCTACGGGATGAAGATCCCCTTACAATATTGTTCAGGCTTCTTTATTGAGCATATGAATATATATATACCTTGTTCTAGTACCAACTTCTTGGGTTTAGTTACTCTTCTTATAGGAGAGGCGAAGATGCGCGGGGTTTACCACGTGCTTTCCGTGTCTATCTTCTCATGGTTGGATGAGTCTACTCTCCTGCTATAGGTAGATAAGAATCGACGAGAAGTTCATCTTCTCACCGTTTCCAGATCCTTGTGCCTAGACGAGTCTCTCCTTTCTCTTGTTGGGTTGAGCTGGACTCTCTGCTGTTACTCCTACTGCACTCTTTGTTGTATTCCTTTACTATTACCTGTTCTCTCTATCGCTCACCCTTCGGTACCTCCTTTTTTCCTCCCTCGAGCCTTCAGGGTATCCTACTGATTATTTTTATACTCACCCTTGCTTGGGCTTTGCCCGCACTTGGTGTGCCCTTGCAGACGACGGATATATTGGTCATGAATTCAACGGAGCTTAGGTGTTCAGAAGCTTGGACTGCATGTGGTGGTCGGAGTTGGGTTCTAGGTGGGGGATCCTTCCAGCAGTTTTCCTTTTGTTTACCTGTTGCGGGGTTGTGGCACTTTTCAGGTTGGGCGCATGTTTTGACCCTTTTCTTTTCAGTGTACCTTCAGCTTTTGCTTTGTACTATAGAGGTCGATGAACATTTGTGGTTTTTTTATAGCAGTCACCCTTTTACTTTTCTTGTATTTTCTCTTTTACTATGCACTTTTTCATTGAGTGTGCTGCGTGTGTGTGTACAGGTACTTAGGCAAAGTCCTCCCCGAGTTATTGTGCCTTCGGTGCTGGTCGCCAGCCCCTGGCCTATGGAGGAGGACTTGGGGTAGTTGCGGCTCGAGCCCGGGTAGGGTTGGGTCGTGACAGTAATGTTTTCCAAAACATGTAGCCTTATTTTGATGATATATAAAGTGGATTAAATGAATAAAATGGCCTCCCTCATTTTACCTTTCAGCCTCTATTTTTCTTCCAAATTTTCACATCATCTTCCAGTCATGGGATCCCCTATCCTCATCAATTAGGTTTCTTTGGATCTCATCTATACAATGTATGATTCAAGAGTTTTTCATCAAATTAGATCCCTCTCGATAAGACTATGAATCATATTACTTATTTTATATTTTTATTTTTCTATAGTTGATGATATTTACATTCAAGCTAAAATAACCTATTTCAAAGAAGTTTGTATGTTAATCTATTTTATCTAGTTTTGGATCAAATTAAAAACTGATATTGGATGAGTAAATATAATTAATAACAAGGTTTGTGGTGCTAACATTTTCCTATTTTATATGTGTTTTATGGAATTCAAAGTATATAGTGTGTGTAGGGTGGTCTTGGGGTGGCCAACATTAAATAGTTTTTACTCAAATATTAACCTTAGGAGGTGATGAAGGGAAATAAATTGTGTGATAGAGTTTCATTGTTCCCTTTATGGAATGGCATGTGGAAACATCATTATGGGATATTTTGGGTAGTATTTTTTTGGTTATGAAATTTATTTAAATGGAGTCTATGAAGATGTGAAATTTCTGGAATGTTTACCAAATGGACCATGAGAACTTGGATAAATTTTATCACTAGAAAGAAGATGATATGGTTCATTGCATTAAGGTGGATGGTTATGACTATAAGTAAAGTTGGGTGATTTGGTTTATATGTGACGATGAAGGTTCAAAAGAGTTTTTGATTAGGTTTTTTGTGAAATGCTACTAATTGAAGTTAGCAATTAGTGTTTTTGGGGTCGTGTGCACATATAGAAGGACCCAATGAGTTGGTGTTGAACACTCGATGTGGGTGGAAGAATCTGTAGATATATATGTATAGAGGATTGTAATTATCATTAGAATATATAAGGTTATCCCTATAAATACCCACATCTGATAGTGTGTGATACCCTTAGATAAGGGCTGATGCTCATGGATATTCAAGGGATGATGGTTCAAGACTATGTAAGGAAGGATATCATCATGAATTTGGTCATTGGGCTACCATGCCAACATTTATTTAATGAATAGAAGTACAATGAACTTGTGATGTATTTATGGTTATTCTCAAGGGAATACATATATAATCAATATGTTATATATATGTAAATAACTGTCATGAGATTTAGTGTAGTATGAAAATGGATGGGAAACCAAGGTCTTATCAGGTATGATTGACAATCGATGCATAATTTTAACCTGGTGTTGGCTAATATAGGTAAAATCTTCCTTGTGGATATTTATAATAGGTGAAACATGATATTTATTGTGTGAGTAGTTGATTTTTATTTATGTTTTGTATAAATTGGTATATATATGGATGTAATACAAGAACACATTGGGGGTGGACTATTGAGTTAGCAATCACACCCTAAATGGGCCCCTCAGGATTTGTATATACTATATTGAATTGAGTGTATTTTAGGGAATAATATCATGGGATGGAACTTAGTGATATGGGATGTTCCAAGTTGCAGGGGAGGGATGTGTTGGTTTTGGAAGATGAAGTAGGTGGTTCTCTTAGGCCAATATGGAGTTTATTTTTGGGGATTGGCATACGTATTTATCTAATTTACCCATGCGTGATCTTGTTTGATTTTCTATGACTTCCATGTCATGCATACATTATATGGTTTATATAGTAGGTTTAATTTATAATTTCTATTCTTGTTATTTATCTTTATTACTTTCATTGTATCTAGTTTAGTGATTCCGTAGTGCTGCTATAATTATCCTCATAATTATGATCTCTATAGGGTACTATATCCCCATTATCACCCAATACACCCACACTACTAATCAATAGATTTTGGTGAATGAAGCGGAATTCCTACTACCATGTGGCTCTCCATCCTGAGCAGTAGTTTAGTGGCTCCGGAGCTGGGGTGTTATAATTCATATCTTATTTCGAAAATCATATTGGAATCCATAATGATATTATATTTAATTGTGATGTTTTAAAATGTGGTATTGAAGTTTTGCATGAATTAGATCAAATAAAGATGAAAATTCTTTCATGTGTTAAGATAGTATTAAGATATGTTTTGGATGGATATATATTCAAAGACATATTTGATTGAAAATTTTATAAAGAAATGTAGATAAAGTTAAAAGATAAGCATGGTGAAAAATTAATATCAAAATAAATAATATGTGTGGGTTCTTGTGATCTGCATAAATTATTGGATGATATAGAGGTGCGTTCTATTGAATAGGAATGTAATTTGACAAAAATTTAGAGAAATAAGATCAATAAGAAGTATTCTAATAATTCCAATACAATTCAGTTAAAAAAGTGATTCCTTATTCACACATGATTATAACCTTATAGAATATTCTCCATGAAAATCTAGTGATACATATTTTATATAAGCTAAATCTAATAAGGATGAACCAACCACTTGATGTGGTAATTCAAGAAATTTTTAATGCAAACAAAAAGAGGTGATCGAAGCTTTGAAAGATGAAATTCAACTTTTTAAAGGTTCAGGTGAAAGAATATGTGTTTTCATAGAAGAGTTGGATGAAATACATGAGAAAATGTGGGAGGAATTAAAGTATTTTGAAGAGTACATGAAAATAATGAATATGAATATGAAAGATAAAAGTGACATAACATAAACAATTCTTTAAGAAATAAATAAAATCATGAAAAGGATAAAATTCATGAAAGATACATGATTATCCTTAGAAAAAAATATGATGATTATATAAATACTTCAAATATTGAAAATAACTATCACATTGAGAATTTGGATGGTTTATTGAAGGAAAAGAACATGAATCTCAAGGAACTTGTAATAATGATCTGTTCTACAAAAAGAAAAAAAATTTGGAATATTTATTTTTCACATCATTAAGTAGAGCATGTAAAACTAAAACTCATGAAGTTGGAAAAGGGTATATTTTTATTATAAAATAGAGAAGAAAATATTCTCAATGAAAGGTATCTCTAAAATTATACATATATAAAGAAATTGGACACACTATGAGAGTGTGTATGGAAGTAAAAAGAATCAATATTGGGGAAAGAATCACTAAAATAACACCCTATCTGGGATAAAAACATCACATGATTTATGGGTTTGTTAGGAGATGTTGTTTTTCTCTAACATTAGTCATTTGGAAAGAAAATTCAACAATAAAAGGGATGAGAATACAAAGATGATATTATCAACATGTGAAGAATAAAAGAGGGCCAAATGGAATTAAAAAATATTCCTTGTGTATGATTAGTGGAATTTTCATAATATTCATTGATGAAAGAAAAGATGAATATAAATAATTATATTCTACTGAATAAAATGTTTCATATCCTGGTTAATGGAGTAGAAGAAATAATTCAATGTGTAATTCATGATTCAAAAAGTGTATAGAAACAAAACCATCATGGAAACAAAGGATGTGGGAATAGAGAGAAAAGAAGAAAAAATGGATATTTTTGAAATTATAGATGAAAAATAGAGGCATTCCCAAGTGGGTTTAATATTATCCCAAAAATTCATGAATGGAATAGGGGTTGAACAACTCTTGCATGAAGAAAAAATTATGATAGTGGTTGATGAAACAATTGTACTTCAACAGAAGAAGTTTCCACTACTAGGATGATTCTCACCCAATAATATAATCCTAATCTAAACATGGAGATTATTTCCTAAGAAAAAATTTGGAAGAACATTTTTCTCAAGTGGTGTTATATCAAATTACACTACTATAAAGGTAAGGAAAAATATAGGTTTAAAGGTTTAGTCCATGAATACCAAACACAGTCCTCAAATAGAGGTTGATTGAGTTACACCATCTCCCTATTTTCTTTATTATTAAAACTAATTAATGAAATGTTTTATAAGGATATATAATCTATAGGGGAGATATACCTTGTGTGAATTAAAAGGAGGATCATTGGAAATTTGAGAATGTATGATATAGTGGGATTTTAATGATTTTGGAGATACTTATAGAATTTATTTATTGAGAATCTTGTTCAAGCATAATTTATGTGGTAAAGAACCAAATCTGACATTATTTGGATAAAAAATAGATATGATATATATGGAATTACCAATGTTATAATAATTGTTAAATTTTCCATCTTTAAGGTCACAATTTGGAATTTTTATAGATGTATTGATGAATTTTTCATCTTGAATAGATCTTGATAAAATCTATTCATACAATCTTAATACTAATGTTCAATTTATATACAGACAATTTTTAGTGCTATAGGATGTCAAAGATGGATCTAAATCTATTTATACCTGTTTGAATTTCTATATTTAATGGGTGTCAAGGTGGTATAGAAATATCTATAAATATTTCTTCTTAATGAATTAGAGATGAATATATTAATATGTGTTAGAATTTGCCTTAATATGATTAAATATTATAAAATAGTATAAATAATGGATATTTTGAAGAAGATCATATTTCAGATTTGGATTTGGATTTTCATATAGTTTTAAGATAAGAATGGGAAGCCTCATAAAGTGATTCTAGGAATTATAATCTGATGTAATTCCTTGAAGGAGTCAATTGACATCTTAGGTAAGAAGCACCAATATTTAATTTTTCATGAATATTTGTTTCACACTAACATGATGGTATCATTAGAATAATTTTACTATATTCCCTAAATTTTCCTCAAGAAATAATGATATCACCAATTTCTACCAATGAAAAAATAATTCCATGAAATTTCGTATAAACACCCACAAATTTTTGGGGTGTTGGAGTAATACTAATATTGTTTGTTTAGATTTATTTGGAATAAAGGGAGTGTCATGAATATAATTGAATGATATAGATTCATGAGGTAACATTTGACTTATATTAAAAAATTGTAATCATTAAAAATATATGTGGTATATTCAACACTAATTTTATTTAAATATTATGAACTAATAGTGTCCTTGATAAGTTTTCTGATATCATAAGAGTATTTATTTTATCCATCTATAGTTTTTTTTTGATGTAATGTGAAAAATCTTGAAAAAATTTATTTCTAAAGCTTTAATATTGTTTCTTCTAATAATCTTTCAATTACTAGTCTTAAAGGATTTATTAAAAAGACATTACCAAGTGGTGATTTACTAATTGTAAATTAAAAGGATGAAACCAACATTTATATGAGAGAATATTGTAAATTCAAGGGTTAAATCAGCATTAAATAAAATTGTTTCAAGAAAAATTATGCTATTTAAAAAATGGAAATACATGGAATTTAGAAGTCAACGTTAAGGAGGAGAATCCTATCATAAATATAGAATTATTAAACATATAATTAGGTGATTATTTATATTAGACAATATGGTTAAAATGTGTGTTTAGAAAGGGGGGTTGAATCTAGGATATGTATTTCCCTTTGGAGAATCATGAATGTAGGAGAGAAATTACAATATGACCCTTTGTATTTTATTGGAAATGGGATAAAAAATATAGATGTTACAAATATTTTCAACAAAATACAATGGGGAATATTTTTTCAATAATGAGTTAATGTTCACTATTCTAAAAATATTATGTATAGAGAATTCAAAGAATGTGCTCTATGTATTTCATTAGTCAATATTCATAATAAGGATGAGTAAAATCATAGTGATATATAGAGTATTGTTATGAAACCATATTAAAGGAATCTTTTCTCCATTAATGAATTATGGCATGAATTGTAATGAGGAATATTAATGAATATATTGATGATGGAAATATTTCATATTTCATGAAACATTCATAAGTTAATGATGTTGGAGGATCATATATCGGATTACCATATGTTGGATGATCATGGATGACTTGGTCATATGCTTCAGTATGATTCATCAGTGTTTGAATTAAATGTTGTGTAAAGGTAAGGTGAAAATATTTCCTATGGTGGCTATATTAATGTAATATTACACATGGATTTTGGTTGTGTAAAGGTTACTAATTTCCTATGTAATGGTTGCTGTATAGTATGATTTGTATGGTAATAAGGGAAGGCCATGTAAGGGTATTTTCTATAAATAGTATACTATGTATGGATAACTTGAAGTGGCATGGTAAATGTGCTGGCAAGGTTGTGTATATGTAAATAAGTATTAAGGTTCATGAATGAAGGTAAATCAACTTTTCAAAAGACTGTGTAAAGGTAGTAAGGAAAACTAGAGGCCATATAAAGGTACAATAGTGAAATATGTCAAGGTATGGGTATAAATATCCCCACTTAAGGGTGTGATATATCCTGGTGAATGTATTGAGATATTTCCACAAATTGTTTTGGAATATTAAATCATGATATTCAAGTAGTTTTATATTGATATTCTCTTTCAATATTATTCTGGAATAATTAAATGGAGTTATGCATCTATATTAAAAGGTTTTAAATGAGGATTTTTTACCATGATATTCAAATCATGGATATAGATATTTAATGAGGGATTCATATATTTAATTTTTGGTATTATGAGATGGTGTTAAATTTAAATTTAATGGTATTATGAATGAATATTTTTGTATTTAAATAGATATCCTTTTACCATGATAATTTTGGAAAGATAGAGACCAAAATATGGAGGAGTTATCATAGGGTTACCATATTCTAAAAAATGGAAACACTACATGTGGTAGATAGTGTAATGTTTATGAATTATAGAAATTGTTATGCATAAAATATGTGAGGTTTTATTTTTATTTAAATAGGAAATTATTTTGTGAACTTGGTGGTAGCATTATGAATAATTATAGAGGCTTGATATGACTACGTATTTAATTAAATATACATGTTTATAAACTGCTTTAAGAATAATGAATTGAAACATTCACGATATTCAAAAATATATTTTAGAAGAAAATGGAGGATATTATACAAATTATATATATATATATATGTGATGTTGAAGTAAGTAGGAGAGAAGATAATTTACACATAATTGAATATTTGGTTCTTATGTAATCATAAGAAAAATAAGATTCATTGTTTCAACTGGTTCAAGTGTGAGTGTAAGGGAATATAGAAAAAACGAGTTAACTATATATATCTAGATATAGAAGAAGAGGTATTTCAAAAGAATAATTATAGTTATTGGATCTATGTCAAACTAAGAATAAGTTTTACTGTAATTAAGGCAGACACAACCATCTCTATTATGGGGTTTTTTTCGTCTGAATTAAAGAAGTAGTGAAGAAATATATTTAGTATTAGCACATATCTGTATAGAGTTACAATTGTAATCTGGTTATTCTATCATTAATAACATTAAGAGGTTGACAAGTCAATATACTATCCAAGCCTTGTCAAAAATTAGTGAGATAGTAAGACAAGAATATGGTTCACCCCTAAATTTGTAAGTATGAATTTCCAAATCATTTATAAAAACAATAGTCAATAGTATTATCTCCTAGAACCTTAACACATCGTTTGTGTATTCTTCTCTGATTATCACATTTGGGCGAACCAAGTAAAATATTTTTTTCTCATGTGCTTTATTTTTTCATATGTTCATGGTGTGTACAATAAATAAATTTGTAGAAGACAATAGTATAAATAAGTTTTTACTTGTAAAAAAGGAATTAGATAATGAATAATTAAGGGGAAAGAGAAAGTTTAAATTTCTTTACACCCCAATCCTCCCCTCTCTTGGTTTCTTAAATCCTAGTAGGTTTCCATATATAAAATAATGAATGTATTTTCATGAAGAAGTATTTTGAAGTATGGAATGGGATTTTTTGGATAGTATATAACATAAATATTTTGTGTCTTCTATAAGAAGTTTAAAAGTTTAAAATATGTGTATATAGAAGAATAGAGATGGACTGCTACATCTTTCGATATACTAGATCGAAGAAGAATAATAAGAGAAAAATACCCGATAATACCTTTATCCACTAAAGAAACTGTACAATGAAGGATGATGAAATATTACTATATTAGTGATCCATTTTTCTAATATTAAGTAGATTTCTACTTTTCAACAAAGTAAAGATGCAAGAAAACATCATGGTTATTCATTGAATAATAGATTTTTTTTATATTTTAATAATGGATCTATACAATAAATAATTCATTAATTTTCTATGAAGGAGAAGATAAGAGGATAAATAACTCATCTAAAGAAAACTATGTATGTAGACATCCATGAAATCATTTGTAATTTACTATAAAACTATATGGCTACGGGAAATGTGTATCCTACCATAGATTACTACATTAAGGAAGAGGAAGGGAAATGAGCCTTGTATAATGAGTGAACAATCCAAAAAAAAATTGTAAAGGATGTGAGCCTCGACATGGAGTGGTGAAAACCATATTTTATATAAAAAATAGCGTAATTTTATATTTTGGTGTATCAATTATTACTGATTTCATTCTTCTTGGATATATCCTAGTGTTTGTAAAGTAAGTAAAATCCTTACGTTCCTTTCATATTTTTTCTATTTATTTAGTCTATATAAATCCTCTTTGGACTCTAGATAAGGCTCGAGTTATTTATTAAACATTGTTTCTATATCTGTGGATAAGATTCATATGAGAAAAATAGTTAATATTCTTCACCCTGATTCACCCACCCCTCTTAGGATGCCTTGGTGACCTAATAAGTACTTTCAAAGCCTAAAGTTTTTGACATTGTGTTCGACCACCGAATCTATTTTTGATGTTATTTAAAAAATGGTGATAATTAAGAAGCCACAATTTTTAGAATTATGAAATTTCATTGCTGGGAAAGAAAGTTCAAGACATACATGGAAGGAGTTATTGGAGTCCAACATGGTGTTTTTTTGGAATGAATTATTATGTTATGTTTTCATGTAGTTATCTTTGAAACATATCAATGAAATATAGATATTTATTATTATTTCAAAAAAAATAATTAGTGATTTAAAATTATATATTTTCAATAAAATTTCTAACTACATGTTCTAAAAGTATATATGGAAGAATTTGGATGACTTGTATGGCATGGATTCCAAAAAACCAGTGAGTAAGGATGGTGAAGAGTGATTCATGTAAAAAATAAACAATAATAAAAAAAATTACCAAGAGTATTGACTCTCTAAATAGGGAAATAAATTCAAAATCTATTTTTATATATGGTTATAACCCTATTTTAGAGAAACTATGTGTATCAAAAAATTCATACTCACTCATAGAGCTTAAAAGTATATTTGATTCTTGTAAATTAGTAGAAACAACACAAAGTTCACAATCTTTAAAGTGTTTATGTAGTATCCATGATAATATCCAATCCATTTAAAAAAATATATATAAATTGGAAATTATGTATGAAGTGATCATATCTTTAATATAAGATCTATATAAAGAAAATAAGAGATTAAATAGAGTTGAAGTGTCCTTGAATTTTTATACAATGAAAATGAGTGAAAATATTAAAGAGAAAATATATATTCTTAACAAAATGTCATAATAAGTATAAAAATGATTATACAGAGAATAGGATTTAAAAAATCATTATGCCTATAAAAAATTAATTAGAATAGAGACGTTTAGATGAGATAGAATCTTATTCATGAATGAAATAAGAAATTTCCAAACTCAAGAATACATAACATGAAACAAACCAAGACCCTTTAAGGGAAAAGAGATGGTGGAAGTTCCCTTTGTCACACCCCAAAAAAACACAATAAAAAATCCAAATTTGGAATATAGAAAAAAATGAATATTCTTTGAAAATTTGGGAGAGGTGAGGGGAAAAAATTAAATTGAAATATAAAGGGAAATGAATAGGTAAAAGAAATTGTAACCAAATGCATGTTTGGTATAATAGGAAAAGTGAAGGTAACCCGTTACAAAAAAATTAAATATAAAAAAAATTAAAATTTCACCAATGTACCCAGTTATTTATTTTATCTTAATAATGTAACAATGGTAAGAATTAGTGAAAATGATAGCAGTGGGTGGGGTGGGGTCATGAATAAAAGAAATTGGTGGTGTCTAGCGACAATGTTGGTGGTGGGGCATACCGAAAAAAATGGTAGTGAGGTGAATCATCAAAGATAATGGTGGGGAATGATGACAATGATGGGAGGGAATGAAAATGAGGATGATGAGGTATGGAGAATATTATAGAAGGGTGTTGACACAATATAGCATGGTGTATTTATTTATAATATATGTTGAAGTTGACCAAATGGATGATTTGTTGACAATATATGTCAGATTTGTTGACTTGGATATTAGTATCCGGAAAGGAATCTATTAAAGAAGTTGTGATTCTTGGATCATTTCTGAAAAAGGAATGGAATTTTCCCAATATCCCATTCAATAGTGTTGGAGGTTATATTTTGAAGGTTGGAAAAATTTATAATTAATTATGCAATGATCTACTTAAATCTATATATAAAGCAGAATCTGAATTTCTATTAAGTCCCAGATCTTAAGGCCCATTTAAGACTTCTGTATGGATGATTAATACAAGTGTCATGAGTTGAAAAATAGAATTAATGTAGGAATGTAAGGGTGAAAAAGTGAATTTCTTAAATAATTATTTGATATTGTGTAAAGGTCATTTTATATCTTTAAAAATATGTAATATGATCTATATAAGCATAAGCCTCTTTGTAACCATGGTTTTTGACCTATGTAACGATAGGTAGACTTTTTAAGGGTTATTGTAAGAATGAATTGGGTTACATAAGGCTCTTTTATTTTCTAAATTTTGAGTATTAGAAATTGATTAAGGGTATTTTTCATAAGGATGATTCAACATTTCATAAGGCCCATACTTTGTGAATTTATAACGATCTATAAAAAACTAAGGGAATTTTTTTGAAATTAACCAGGGATATTATTTTCAAAAATTATAGAAGCTTATTCCATCAAATTAGATGATTCATTTATTTTTCATGAATTATTAAATTATCATCCATACTTAGAGTAAGGCGTGATTCATGCAAAAAATAAATATAGAATTTGTTGTGATATTTTAGTAAATTAAAATCAAGAATATAAAATCACAAAATAAGGTTCCATACTGAAAAGTAATAGGTTAATTCATGTGAGTCACATAGATATTTTTAATATAGTTAGTCACAAATTTTAAAGATTCCTGATTAGTAGAGATAAAAATTTGGTGGATCTGGTTTGTCCAAGAAACACGCCATGGAGTTAAAAAAGTTTGGTGACATGGAAGATGTTGTAGTGTAATGTAGTGTGTGGTTCTAATACAAAATATTAATTAAATTATAATAGTTTATTTTTTACAAAATATTAATCAATTTGGTGAAAATTTAAAATTTATAGGATCATGATATTGACTTGGGAAATATATTTTCACATGAAATCTATAAATATTTCATGAAATAATAAGTATTCCAGGCTAATGATAATAAAGAGTTGTCTCTGATTTCTATATTTAGAACATGGAAAGTATTTTCATGAAAAATATTTTAAAGTCTGGACCATTATTTTTGAGAGGAAATCGCTCATGAATATTTTTTATCTTCAAGAATAAGGTTATAAAAATAATAATAATATAGATAAGAAGAGATAAATTTTAATTCATCCATAGATATACCTAATTTAATAATAAAAATAAGAGAGAAATTATTAACAATAATATTATTCTCTAATGCACATATTTATTAAAGAATGAAGAACTAGTGCTATCTTTAAGGATTTTTTTCAATATGAAGGTTATTTATTCTTTGATGTAAATAAAAGAAAAAGGGATTCATTACTATTGTTAAATAAAGATGAGGATTCTAGTTTTTTACTAGAAAGAGAAGATGGATCTATTCATAGAGGAGTTCACTGCTTTTATTTAATGGAGTAATTGAAGAGATCAACTATGTTTCTATAGAAAACTGAGGCTGCACCCAGATATGCATTTTTTACTGATTGAGTATAGACCTACACGTTTATAAACTATAGTTTTCCAACCCCATAGAATTGTGAAAAGGGGGAGGAATTGTAGTGAGCCTTGGGTAAGGAGAAACTAAGCCCAAAAATAATTGAAAAGGTAGTGAACCTTAGTGTGGAGTTACCAAAAACTTCTTATATCCATTTAATTATAAAATTAGTGTATTTTAGTGCATTATTAAACTATCAATTTCATGATCCCTAGATGCATCCCAATGTATATGAACCAAGTAAAATCTTTTTGTTCCTTGAATATTTTTTTTACTTCTTTAATTTTTTGGAATCTAGAGAGTATGAAAGGAAAAGTATTGACGGTTTGGTTCAACAATTTACCTTCTTACAGGGGTACATGATCTATAATATAATAATTAATTTATTCTACCCCAATTGAGTCCCTCTTAGGGTACCTTGGAGTCCTAAAAAGTGATATCAAATCCTAAAGGTTATAACACAGTGTTCATCCTCTAATTTTTTTAATGCCCATATATAAATAGAGTTAATGAAAAAGAATCCATTTTTAAATGGTATATAATATCATAGATGGAAAACTTTGTTTGGGACACACATTCAAGAAGTTATTGATGTAACTCCTGAAGTTTTATAGGGAGGATTTTTTTTATATTAACATAGATTTATCTTTGATAAAGATTAAATAAATATTGATAAATTTATCTAAAAGAGTAAATATGAAATATATTTGATCATTTTATCATCTCAAAGGATATGTGGACGAATTAAGATGACTTTTGTGGCCCATATAGTGAGTAATTTTGGTAAAGAGTACCTCATATCAAAAGTAAAAAGGAACAAAAAGTATATCAAGAGGATGAACTCTCTATATAAGTTAATAAATTCTAAATATTTTTTTTATATAGTTCTAAACCTAATTTAGAGAAATAATTGTTATATTAATATTTGGATCTCCCATGGAGTTAAAATAATGATGTGATTCTGGTGAAGATGTGGTAACAACATCAAGCGTCTAATCCATGATGTGGTCATGAAGCATCCATGATGAGATCAAATCCTTAAATAAAAAAGCGGGTCTATGGGAAATCATATATGAAGTGAAATTACTTTCATATAAGATATATCTTTGTAAAATAATATATTAAATAGAGTTTATGTGGAATTTAATTTGATATCAAGAATATGAGTTAATAGATTAATGATAATATTTATTTTATTAAAATAAATGTCACATAAAGTCATAAAACAAACGGTCATATAAATGGAATTGAAAGAAAGTATTATCCATTTAAAAGAAAAATTGAAACATAAGAGATGGGAAATGGTGGAAGACACTTTAAGATTGAATGAAATAACTACCTAACTCAATAATAGAGAAAAGTTGATCAAGGATCTTAAATAAATCTCAACTCTTTAAAGGGAAAAGAAAAGGTGGAAATTATAAACATAATAGCCAATACAAACACAACAATGAAAAATCCAAACTTTTAATTTGGAAACAAAAAAATATTCTTGATATATTTGGGAGAAATAAAGGAAAAAATAATTTAACTACTATTTTTTACTTTTTAAGAATATTTGGAAAAATCATGAACATGTGTTTTGAATCAAAAAGGCCATATGGTTGATGATTACTAACATTAGAAATATATCTCTCAAAATGTGAACCCACAATGTATTATTACTTTAGTAATTGTTTTTTATTTAAAAATAGTGATTTGATAACATATAATATCCTAAGGATAACTAAATAAGTCACAAGTAGAACCTCCACTCCTATGATATATATTTAAATGGTTTGTATTGAAATGAATCATGTTTTAATGGAAAATCGGTTCATTATTTTCAATGAAAATCATAGTGCTCAACAACTGGTGAATCAAGCACCAAAATCATGCCACTAATATCATCCCTTACAGAATGAGTGAAAATATATAATAATAGAGGATAAATAAATAAGTTTCTCTAAATTTGAGGAAGATATAAGAGCATGTATGGAATGTAACACCAAATGTGAAAAATAATGATGTGTGTCTCATGGATTTCAAAGAGAATAAAAATTATTAATGGCTATATGGCCACAAGAAAACTATTTCAAGACAATAAGTGAATGTTGTTGGAATATCCCTTCAATAGAAAATGAGGCATAAATTTTTTAAAAAAAATATGATTTATCGGATAGTGAAATAGAATCCAAATTTTATAAATGACACCCTTGGATCATTCATTAAAAATAAAATGTTTGTATATTTCATACCTCAAAGTGTATTAACAAGAAATGTGAAAAAGAATATCACCATAGAGATATATTTTAATGAAAATTATGCTAATGAGATCATGTAATTCCTCTCCCGAAATATGAAATGTGGAAATGAAATATGGAAGGAAAAGGGTTGGTACAACTTGACCACCCACATTTTCCAAATTTAAGAAAATGTAAGGTACCCTTATCTCCATGATTATAAGCATTTTAACTGATTTTTGAGTGGTTTAGTCTTAAGTGGGAGATGTAATCCATTTTGTAAATGTGATAGAAAAGTAAATTCTTTTGAGCTGATGAAATGCATGTTTGATGTTGTGAAATTCACATAAACAAGTCGAGTGGGAGGAAATACAAGATCATATTGGTATTAGGCCTTGAAAATAGTTTCAAAGATTTTTTCTAGGTAAAAATAAAGTATGAAAATTTCATTAATTGAAGATTACATATGAATAGGAAAAATAGATAAAAATGAGCGTTTAATAAAGTTAAAATAAGTGTAAAATCTTATAGTATGTGTTGTATTATTAGATAATATATGTTCATTTTTTCCAAAATGACGATTTTTATCCAATATATATTGGATTTTTAAATATGGGTGTTGGATTTTGAAAAGGAATATATTAAATAAAATAGTGATGATTGATGTATTGTTGAAATACGAAAATAATAGTTATATTTTCCCATTCACGAGTGCCAGAGCTTATATTTTTAATGTTGGATAAAGTTAAACCTAAGTATACAATTATCTTATTAAATATCTATGAAAAAAATAAATTGAATTTTGGATAAGCCCCATACCATAAGGGTTATTTGATATTCTGTAAGGATGATTCATATAAGGATTATTACTTGGAAAATATGAAAAAGGTATGAATTTAAGGATAAATAAGTGACTTGAGTGAACATCATCATAGTATATTTAAAGTTAATTTTTAATCTTCATAAATATGAGAAATAATATACATAATCATGACACTCTGTTTAATTATGATTTCCAATCAGTGTAAGGATGAATCTAATTTGTATATGTATTATTAAGTATTATCATAAGAACGAACCCAACTATGTAAGGGTGACTTCATTTTGAAATATTTAGGATTATTGGAATATTAAGGGGATTTTTTGTAAGAATGATACAATACTTAATAAGGTACATTCTATCATGAATTTTTAATGATCATAAGACACACAAAATAAGTTTTTTTAAATAATTAGTGATATTATTTAAGATATTTTTGGTGGTTTATTCCCTCATGTATGATGATTAAATTAGTCTGGAAGAATGATTAAAATTTCATGATGATTTAGTGTAATCAATTATTTAATAAGAAAAGGAGGATGAAATTTTCTATAGTATTTTATTGAATTAAAATAAATAATATCACAACACAAAAGGAGGTACTAGAACACCCTCTGTGCCTGATTGGTGTATGGTTATCCCAAACTGTGCACCCTAGAATATCCAACCGTACAACCCTGGATAGAGATGGTTTACACGACTATAGTAGGGGTTGTCAAACTGTGAACCCAAATATGAGAAACCATAACCCCACCCCACTCCTTAGAAGAGGCGCACGGTTAGGGGAACCATGCACCCCGAGCAACAAACCATATGTGGGAATTAAATTATCTTGAAAATTGATTTATAAATTCTAATAAGCCCCATTTTAAAACCAAATTAGCCTTATCTTGACCCCTAATGTTCTTTCATGATTTAGGGGCCTCTCAGAGAGTTTCTAAGACATTCCAACCTCTATTCTTTACAATATAATGACCAGATAGATGGTTTTAACCCCTCCTTGTAAAAGATCTTATCTAGTGTGTTTTCTTTTCTTCTTTCCATTCTTCTCCCATTATTTTGGGGAAATTTAATTCTGGTTTTAGTTACATGAAGATCATGGATTGTGGTTCTAGATATATAATTATGGGATGTTGATTTATATGATACTGAATTTAGTTTTATGATCCATATATCATTCTATACCAGTGTTTCGTTCAAATTGGGGACAATAATTGGAGAATATTATTCATAAATTTTGGTAGGTGGTTTATAATTTTAATCCCAAAGTATTGATTTCAATTCCACTTATATAATTGTATAATTTTCTATCACATGTTTATCAATTGATTTCTTTATTAATTTAAATAATTTAGTGAATTTGTTAATTGGTGGAATTTTTGAATTTAGGGATGTTGGGAATGTAAATCTTGTATAATTAATTATGTAATTAACTATTAGTGAATTAATATTGTGATATGAATAATTAATTGATGTATTAATTATAAGATATTGAGATTGTTAGATTATACTAACTAATTGTTGGATTAATTAAATTGACTAATGTGATTAATTAATCATTGGGTTAATTAGTGGGGTTGGGTTGATTAATTAATTTTATAATTAATTAATGGAAGATTTCATGATTAATTAATTATATAGTTAATTTATAGAAATGATTTAATTAATTAAATATAGAAATTATTTATCGTTATGGGTATGATTAAATAATTACTAGATTAATTAATGGAATGATTTTTGAAATGAATTTTAGTTGTATGTCACTTGGTTGTAATTATGCTGACATAGAGTAGCATATAAGTTAACCAGGGTGTAAGGTAGTGATTTCCAAAGGATTGTGAGAGCAGTTAGAGTAGAAGACTATGAGAGATTATATTTCTATTTCCAAAGGACCGTGTGAGCCTTGGGGGAGGAAGACTATGTGATCTTCCATTTTTATTTCCAAGGGACTATAAGAGCTCTTGGATTTTTTCCTAGGGAAAGAATGTGAGAGATCCCCCATTTTCATAGGAAGATATTATGATTAATTTTTTCTCAATCACATTAGACTCTTGAGGTTAGAGCCACATGTTCACATTAATCATGCCAGACTGATTTACATGTTTCATGCTTTTAATTAGAAATGAATTGTGATAATTAATAGTAACATGTACATTTAGATATGAATTATGATAATTAATGGTTACATAGACATAAAAATGTGAATTGGGATAATAAATAGTAATAATGGAATTCAGATATATGATATACCATGGGGATAGTTTAGACTCTAACATGAGTTGAAGTAGGTACTAAGAGTTCTGGTGTCTTTATGAACCTGAGGGGTTTATGTGGTTAAATAAATAATAATTGAATAAATGTAAACTGCTAATTTTTTCATATAGATTATTATCTATTAAACTACTTACACTATTATAGAATGGATTTGTTTTAGACACTATTGGTAGTGTACCAATGAGTTTTACACACACCCTACTTGATTCTCATGATTGTTACATGAACAGATTATATGATTGCAAGATAGGTTGAGGGAAAAGGCCTAGTCTTATATAGATGACATAGTATGAAGTTTGGATGAAGGAACAAGATATAGTTTAAGAACCTCTTGGAATTTTTAGTGTATTTACCTTTGGTTTTCATTTTGACACATGTAATGTACATTAGCATGGTATACTTAATGTCTAGTTATGATATTGTATATCCATTTTTTGGTTATCTTGTGATACTATTATATTTTATATATTCCATATCATTTGGACATTTTTATTATTTTCACTTGTTGATAACAGTAATGAAAATAGGTTATAGTCTCCCCATGATCTTAATTAGACCCTCGCTACTTGTCAAAATCTTTTGGTGTACGGGGAGTCATGCCTATGGTCATCTGGAAAACCAATTCAAGGAACCGGTGTGTGGAACCCAGACTAGGACATTAAAAAGTTGCATCAAAGCCCATTTTTATTTTATTTTAGTTTTTCTTACTTTTAGGTAAATGTAGATGGGAAAATAAGAAGATTCATACCTTGGTTATGAGCTTATTCATGGGAGTTTCAAGCCTATGTATGGGGGAAAATGTAATTACACATGGTGGGATTATTGTTTTTTTTTGTTTTCTATTACAGTTTAATATTATTTCACCTTGGGTGACACACTTATTGTGTGATATGATTCTTGTTGATGATATTTGATGATATTTGACTTATGTATTATTAAATCATGAGTGTTTAGTATTCATGATTCATTCTGGGAACTCCAAATTATTGTGACTTGCATCATTTATAGGCGCACATAGAAAAACAGATTTTGGGTAAGTTATTGAAATTGAAATTGTTTTCCTAGCTTTTGTAATTGACCGAAATTGATGCCTAATGTGAAATTGGAAATTTTAAAATGATGTAAGATGTGAATAAATAGGTATGTAATGAAAAATTAATAATAATAATGATAATACTCTTTGATAACCCCGACCAAGGTGTAGGATTGTTAAGGTTAGTGATAACGCCTCTGTTTTAACCATGTGGTGATGTATGAGGAATTTTTTTTGGTGATCTTCCTCTTAGGTAAATGTGATAATGTTTATTATAAGTACTATGACGTGTGTTTGGAATTATATAGATACGAATCAATGATGATGGATTTTGAGAAGAATATATGAGGAAAAGGATGGATATGTTCCTCCAATAGTGGAACCAAAGGCACTGATAGTTTCAATTGAGTAATTAAAGGAATAGTTTCAAGATAACACTGTTCGTTGAATGAAATTCATGGAAAGATTCCCATATAAGGTTTAGAAAATCATGTCTAATATGATAAGGGAGTTCTAATTGTCAAATCCTGTGAATTTTACTGTACAATGTGGAATTAAGTGAGGTGAGTTCTGGATCGAGTCTATATAGTTTATACATGACCACTTGAAGACTCTTATAGAGAATTGAGTCATGATAGATATTTATATGTTATGTTATTATGAGAAGCATTGGTGGGACATCCAGACATGAGAGAGACAGGCTGATGATATGCTATGGAAGGAATTTTTGGAGAGGTTCTTGGATCAATTTTATCATGAGATGCTGAAATAGTAGAGAGAAAATGAGTTCGTGAGACTAAATTAGGGGAACATGTCATTGATAGTCTATGTTAGATAATTTACGGACTTGAAACACATTGTTCTAACACAGGGAGAAGATAAATATACTTTAGAAAAATGATTTTAGGATGAACCTAAATTTGAAATTAAGTCTAATGTAAATATATTCAGGCTGAAAATGGTTTTAGAGGTAGTGAATCAAGTTTTCATTTCTAAGGGGAACCTGAAGATGGATTCTAATGGAGGATAGGTGATTATAGATGAATGGGTAGGTGGTACATAATCCATGATAAGAATTCATCACTATGAGAGTTTTAGTCAGAGCAGTAGAAGGAAGAGTGGTCAGAAAAAAGGTTTAGTTACACATGACCTTACTAATATTACATTACACCATTGTGGTAGGGAAGGGCACTATTAGAAACATTATACCCAACTATTAGATGAGTGTAAATATTACATCAAGATGGGACATAATAACTAGTTCTATAAGAACCTACAATAGACTAGAAGTGATAGAGGAGATATATAGAACCAGAGTGCATGGAGGGGATCTTCTGCACCATATCAGTTTGGAAGTTGGAGTTCTACATACCATAATAGTAGAGGTAGTGGATGCGTAGCTTTTGGTAAAGAGCACATCTATCAGAACAGTGGTTCCACTCCAGGGAGTCATACTTCATCATAGAGAATACTGACAAGATAATTACATTTCATTCATTATAAACATGTGGAAAATAATGCTGGACAATCAATTGTGAGAGGTACTAGTCTTGTAACTTCTAAATTATCTAGAGAATTATTTATAATGGTTCCCCATTCCTCTATTTCTATAAAACTAGTAAATTTTTTGAGATTGGGGTTGGAATTTGTGAGAGAAGTGATGATGATTGATACATTTTTTGGAGTATGGTCTTGAGAAATCTACTTGTTTAAGGGATGTTCTCTTGAATTTGGGGAGTATCATTTTCTGTGGTATCTTTACATTCTTGATATGATAGGATTAGACCTAATTTTTGGTATGGAATGGTTAGTATCATACTAAGAGAACATAGATTGTTACCTTATGAGAGTGACTCTTACGTCTCCTAAGGGTGAAAACTATATCCACCATGAATAATAGAATATACAGGAATGATGAGATGGACTAATTACTCATAAACTGAGAGATATAACATCCTAGGTTTCTAGCTTATTCCTAGACAATGAACGTGTGAAGCACAATGTCTTTCCACCATTGGTGGAATAGTTTCGGGATGTGTTTCCAGAATATTTATCATGTGTTCTAACTGAGAGAGATGTGGAATATATAACTGATCTCATGATAACGGACGATCCAGTTTCTATTCCACTGTATAGAATAGAACTGACAGAGCATTAAGAGATCAAGAATCAGTTGGACGAGTTTGAGGATAATGAATTTATCCATCTGCATACATTGCCTTGGGTTCACCAGTATTTTTTATTAAGAAGGATGACGGGCAACACACTTATGTGCAACTGGAAGTTGAATTAGGTGACTGCAAAGAACCAATAACCTCTTCTGCATATTAATGATATGTTTGGACATTTGAGATGAGATTATATTTTCTCAATGATTTAATTGATATAATAGTATCATCATTTGATAGTTTGTACTTCTAATTTACCAAGGACTAATTTCAGAAGCAGACATGGGATATATTATTTTTTCATAATGCTGTTTGGGTTGGAGAACATTCTATAAGTGTTTATGGACATGAATAATAGAATCATTAATCTGTACCTAGTTTAGTTTGTGGTAGTGTTTGTATATTACATCTTGGTGTACTCCAAGACTCATGATGATCATTCCCAACATCTTGACAACATCCTTAGTACACAAATAGGAAATATGATATACACCAAGATATCTAAGTGTCAGTTTTGGATTGATTTCTTACACTTCTTAGGTCACATAATCACAGAGTTAGGTGGGTGATTGGACCCATAAAAAGTGCAGGTAGTTGTTTATTTTGAGTAGAACTAGAAAAAATTATATACTCGTATCTTTTTGGGTTTATCTAGTTATTATAATAGGTTCTTCAAGAAATTTTCTTATTTGGTAGTGCCACTTTCAGGCTTGATGAAGATGGGGACAAAGTTTGAATGGTATGAAGAATGCAATAATTCCTTCTATCAATTGGTGAAACTCTTGACATTAGCACCAATAATGATACTAACCAAGTCATGTGAGGATTATATAGTGTATTATGAAACATTTAGAGTTGAATTGGGAATAAATGTATCATATTCTGAGGATAGAGCGAAGGAGGGTTTTCTGGAAATAGAAGTGAGATGGGTGTTGTGTAAAATTCTAAAGGGGTTGTAGAAGGTATTGGGTAAGAGGAATTGGGTATCATGGGAGAGGGTGGCCCAACCCATTCATGATGGTGGGATTAAAGTACAAATCTTGGGGAATAATATTAAATACATGAATGCGAAACTATCATAGGACATGATAGATAAATGAACACTATGGTGGAAAACTATGTCCCATAACTACAAAGGAAATATAGATTATGCTAGCATGTAGGGTTCCCCACTATAGTCTAGTATTTTCCCACTCATACCAACTCTTCAAAAACATGATCATTATATTGTGGGTTAAGTTAAAATTCTCTTCTGGTTTCAGAACTAGGAAGGATCTGTGATCTGTTATCCGGGGTGTCCTGTCCCACCAATCTCATTCAAGGAGGAAAGTTTTCATCATTCCTTCATCAGGTAGGTGCTAGATAAGATCAAATAAGAAATAATTGATTATATTACCATTAATTAGGAGCTTAAAAAATGTGTGGTCACCCCATCTAACTCTGGGAACTTTTTGCTTAAGTTTTTTTGATGGCTGTCCTCACCCCCTAATCCTTATGATAGATGCAAAAAGATTATGTGGTGAAAAAGGATTCCATCCAAATATAATTTCCTCATCTGGAGGATATGAAAACTTGCAGTACCAATTGATGAAAATATTTAAAAAGTGGGGATGAGTCTCACATCATATTTTCACTGTTTCAAAGACAAGCGAGAAGAAATCATTGATCACATATTCTTCGAAGGATAATGGTCTCAAGATGTGTGGAGATTCTTTAGTACCTTCATATATCTCTCTTCCACTTCCCTTCGTGATGCTTCATTCTTGAATAAATGGTTTTAGGGGGCGACTTATTTAGTCTTGGAAATATTGAAACTATCTGTTATCCTGAGTGCAGGTTTATAGTGTCTATGAAAAGTGAGAAACCAGGACAGATATTAGGGGTCCCTCTCTATAGGTAGGTATATAATTATAATAATAAATATCATTCTAGTTTACATGGTAAATCTTATTGGGAACTGGAAGTAGGCCCCTTCTCTGCATCCTCTTCAATCCAGCTCATCCTTGGCCCCACTTTCTACTCCCAAGAAGTGGGGACATTGGGTTCAACTGCTCCCCCGAAAATGGACTCAAATATAATACTTATTTATCTTGTATTTTGGGTGACATTAATGGAGGATGGGTGGTACGTGATACTGGGGGAAGTGTTCAACTGGATTTCACATCATGTTATGGCAGTGGCACCCCGCTCCAAGTAGAGACGAATGCAGTTCTTACTAGCCTCAATATTTAAAACTATAAGATCATGGTACTTACTCATATGGAAATAAAAACCATGATTTTACATGAATCCGTTCATAGAAGAGGATCCATCCCATGGTCGGTTTCATATATCATCAGGAAAGGTAAGATCCTCCTCAATAGGAGCATCCATGTCACCCACACCTAGCAGGAGGGAAATAAGTTTGCGGACCACATTGCTTCTCTAGAAGAACATGGGTCCATTGTCACTTGTCTCCCTAACATTACTTTACATAAAATAGAAGGGTTCAAATTGATATGGAGGGATTCCATCAATATTCATTACATTAGGCCTCCTTAGGGAGGGACGTTCTTTGGTCATTTGTTTCCCTTGTTCTCCTATTTTTTCCTTGTACTTTCCTTGATTAATATTTAATGATGATGATGATGATGATGTAGAAAGATGAGTCCAAAATGATATAGGGTAGGATCCCAATGGATCATCAGGCGTCTATGTGTTTGAGTGAATGTTAACTGGGAGTTCACAACCACTACTGAAATGCTTTTACCTTGTAATTCCTTTCTCTTAAACAAGTAAAAATTACATCAAAAATATATTTCAAAAAATTCATACAGAAAAAGAGTTTAGAAAAGATATGAAATGCACTGTACTAACAAACATAATATACATAGGTAAGATATTGAATAAATTCACATAAAAAATATAACATTTACCTTTTCAAAATTAAATAACTCTTTCATAAAAATAAACTAAATATGATAATATATCTATAGTACTATAAGTGAATAACATATAACTTGCGTGGTTGAGAAGTTAATGGATGATTTCACATACAATCATTTTCCCCTTCAACTATGTCATTATTCTACTCCATTATTACCTCATCTCCGTCATCCAACCTTACAAGGCTAATATTTCCAATATATTGATGAAAAAATTAGTTAGTTCCCTATTGTTGAGGGGATCCAATGTTAGAGGTCAAATCATTCACGTCATCACCAATATCATATAAGCCTATTTGTTTTATGTAAACAACTACTCCCCACCATTCATCAACGATATATTCAACATAATATATCATTTTTGTTTGTAATGAAAATATATACATATCATGTAGTTCATGGTCACCAACATCAATCTAACTAGAGAAGATATGATAATTAAATTATAGGGAATACATTTTAATACACTTGGTAATATCAAACCACATTCATTTGAATAAAACAAAAAAAAATGATCTTGGTAGTTTAAATTTTATATTATCAGTCAACTTTATATAGTATCCCAATTCATTAACTACAAATATAAAACTATTTTGTGTCCTTAAACCCTCTTCCCGATCAACTGTACAAAATTTGAGTCCATTCACATTGTACGCATCGAACATTCTATCATATTTTAGTGAACCTCAAGCTATAAATGTCAAATATTATAACAACATAGTTAAATTTAACTACTCCTTAGAACATATCTATGTTTCTTTAATAATTAATTTTCATTCAGTGTAATATGTGAGATCATTCTAACTAATCGACTAGTATTAAGATTTTTTTTAATATTTACCATGTAGTTGAGATTATGTTGATTTTTTGTAAACACATCCAACTCAATTGAATCTTGAATCAACATCATCCAAGTAACTATAATAAAATTTAGGACACCCCTCTCCTAAATAGACACAAGAAGTTGAGTCTTTTAGTTGAGCATTATTTTTCATGTATGATTTGAAATGGTCAATGTATCTATGAAATAAAATAAATAAATTATAATTTCATATTAATTGAAGTTATAATAATTGATTAATTAATATGAATAAACATATAAATAATTTACCTCTCAATTGGATACTTCCATTGATAATGTAATGGACCCCTTAATTTGGGTTTTGCGACTAAATGCACTATTACAACATAAAAGTTAAAAATTATGGAGGAAAGATCATATCCATTACACAAAGTGTCAGTACAAATATATCCTGATGTTTTTCAATATGATATGTTTGTTGAGTTTTCTCACATAGTTTTCCGAAGAATATATAAAATTGGAGTACAACTATAGTACCCTATTATTGTAACAATTTACTCAATGAAAATGGTAGTAATTGATGAAAAAAATATGTCAATCATGAATTTTCAGTCCATGTAACACACAATACATTAAGTTGATGCACCGTGATATTTTACTTGAATACCGATCTTATACTTTAACTTGTTTTAATATTTTAATGAATGTATATTTATCCCTATTTTTCATTGAAATAATTTTTGATCATAATTTCGATTCTCATTTGGCCATAGATCATAATTGATATTCATTTTTTGTAAGTCATTATGAGAATTAATAAGGTCCTTAGATTTTCCAAGATCATTAATTAATGTAAAGAAAAAATTGTCACAAACAATCTTTTTAATATGAATAACATAATGATTATGACAGAATAAATTAAATTATCAATTTGAAAGTTTAAATAATATATTTTTTCTTACATTATTGTGTTCTAATTTCAATTGATGATGCAATTTTAACTTATTTACCACTATCATAAAAATTATGAACCTTAAGATTTTTTTTGAAAATTTAATAGTTTTTTCCAATATTTTATAACCTTTCAACAACATTAGAGGTGGTCTATGATCAATAGACCCATTGAATTTTTAATTTCTAAAAGAAAATCTATGGGATGAATTAAAAAATATAAAATGACACGTGAATCACCATTTTTATTGTAAGGTAGTTTTTGAGACTAAAAATCAATGTTACAAATAAGAAAATCCAAACCCATATAAGTTTTCTGACTAGATAAGTTCCCAAGTTCAGGGACGTTGTTAATTCTCTACATTAGAGAATCGTGCATTTTGAACATTGATCTAGAAGTTTTATCATGTCTCAACATTATTGCTCTATAAATTTTAAAATTATTCAATGAGGGACTGTATGTATACATAAATATCATTTTTAGTAATTTTCATCAAAGAAAAATCTTCTAAATAATAAAATACATTTGTTGCATACACATCCATTAAGGTGTATTTCAAGGGATTTAAAAGCCCAACCAAATGTTATAACTATTAATCAAATTCCCAAATGGGTTGAATCCATCATAATTCAATAACAATCGCACATTACTATGATTATCTAAGAAATAGAGATGTGATAAATCAAATGTATTCCATGATATTGAATCTCATGTATTTCACATTAACCCATCATTGTTATTATCTATAGAATTATAATTCAAGGGAAAAGAGGTTTTAGATGACATGAATAATCTTTGAAATCTAGGATTTAAAGGTAGGTATTGAAAAACCAATATAGGTGTGTTCTTTTTCTTCTTCATCATAGTATTATATTGATACATACTTCCAACATCACCCATTGAATTCCATCTATAAGATGATTTTTTTTTGCAATCCTATATACATTAATCATTTCCCCAATAAACCATACAATAATTTGTAAAAGAATGTATTTTTATATAATTTGATCTAATCTTTTTAAAACATTTCCATATCATTAAAAGACATATGAATCTTAACATCATTAAATACATTGCTTAATATTTGAAATATGATGTACATAAAGTTATTTTTTATTTATTTATAGGCATTTGATATGGTTTATGTTTTGAATATTTTAGAAAATCACCATACAACTCTGGATTTACATAATATACTAAATCATGAAACACATTTTTCTAGTTAGTGAATTTTTCTCTTACATTTGTCTCTTAATAATTAGGATGAGGATCAAAGGAAAGGTTATGATCTTGATTTGGTTATCCTATAGTAACAAAAACACCATTTTCGTGTTACTATTTGTGCCACCCTCAATTAGTTGTTATGATATGGTTTTATGTTAATGTTATTTCCTTGAAATTACAAAATAATCATTTATATTGTTTTTTATTTCATTTTATATTATTTATGATGTGGGGAGATCATTCTATTTACTAACATAAATGTTCAATCCTTCTGTAATATTTTATTATCTATGCCAAATCCAACAAAAATATAGAGTAGAGAACTTATTCAATATCAAGCCATCATAGACTTCATTTATCTTCAACTATCTTATAAATTTACATTTATATCATGGAAATATTATTGTCCCACCATTGGATCTATTGGAAATTGTAAAATCTAAAAACTCCTCCAAACCCTTAGCACACTGAGGTGTGTTCCCCTGTAATATGATCTAGCTTTAATCCACATATAAAAAAGTTTATAATATTCATTAAGTAAAATTAAAACACCTAAAAAATATTATATCATTTAAAAAAATACTAATTTATTTTAAATAAAAAATATTAAAAATTAATTACAAAGATTAATTTGATTAACTTATTTAACCACATCATTTTTCAAAGATTTTAATTCAAATTGTATATAATACATCAAAAGATTAACAATTATTTATAAGTATGTTTAATGAGTTTAAAATGTAAAATATATGTGATATTATGATGTCAAAAAATTATCAAATTATTCAATTACCATACAATCCACACTCAAGTAAAATAATGAAATCAAAATATTTTTTTGATAAATCCAATATCCAATTTTTTACATTATTCTAAAATATCAAAAATGACCAGAATATCCAATCATTAATGTTTTTTATAAAGGAATTAAAATTATAGAAAAAATACCCATAAAAATACATCAAAAGTAAAAAATATTAAACTGAAATGGACATATTATGAAAATCACCCCTGACTAGTGAGAAAGGGGTCTAACGTAGTGGTGTGATGGTAGGGGATATAGGATTAGGTGGGGGAAAAGGAATCAAGGGAGACCATGAGGTCAAGGGAGAGGCCTTGGTGGATTATTGGTGAGGGATAGATAGTGATGGATCAGGGGATCACTCTATATCATCTTCTAGTTATTCCTAAAAACAAACTAGAAAAGTATCTAGAAATAAGACATATTTGAATAAAATCACAAGGGACCACTATACAATAAAATAAGTGAATAAGGGGTGAAATAAGACCTTTTGACTCACCTTAAAGTCTTTATCTAAACAAATGGTGGGAAAACTATATTGTGGATTAGGGAGATACACTATGACCTTCAAGTAAGAAGAAGAGGGTGTGGGAGAGGTGTTACTAGATGAATAAGGACAAAAATATTGAGAAAGTGGCTCAATGGCTTGGAAGAAAGTGGGAAAGGGGAAAGGTGAGTGGATATGAGTGATAGGGGTGAGGAGTCAATGGATTAGGGAGTAGTGAGGGGAGGGTCATTTGTAAAGTCCCATGTTTTTGAACCGGATTAAAATACGAATGTTTTTGAAATTTTTTCGATTTATCAATGGTTCGTTTTTTTTAAACTGAGCTATGAAATTTTATTATGAGTGTTAGATGACCTAATTGTGTTGTTTTTGGACTTGCGTAATTACCTGATAAATTTTAGTGGGTGTCCCGATGAGTCTCGAGTGCACCAGATCCAAAAAAATCCACATTAATGGATCTGCATGGGAAACACATGGTTGCGGTACAACCAGTTCAGTTTATCTTATTTAATAAATTATTGTTTTTTAAATAAATATGATTATATGTTAGATTTGGATTAATTAAAATAATGTTTTAATAATAATAATAATAATTAATTTATTATTACTATTATTGTGGTTGTTAAAGTTATTGAATGTTAAAGAATTAATTAAATGGAAGTTGAAGGTATTGACGTGGATTTTGGGTTTATCAAAGAACTGTTTTATTTAAATAGAGTTTCAGAATTATTAACAGAACATTTATCATTAAATGGAGGAATGCGCTAATAATAATAATGTTATTGTAATTATTATTGATTCATAAATTATTTTGATACTTTTAGATTTTAATTTCATTTAAATAAGTGTATCATTTATGAGAATTAAATGTGGCTTCTAAGCTTCTCAAAGAAACATTTAATTAAATTAGGGGTTAGGGTTGGGATTTTTATTATATTAATGATATTTTAATATATTGGGGGTTTGGGTTATTAAATATATTAAAGTTTGAATATGAATAATAATGATGTTATTATTATTTTTTGGTTGTTTTGTTAAATAAATGTTAAAAGAATTTAATGATCAATAGGGAGTTTTATAATTAATTTCGAAACATTTATTATGAGAATAATAAATGAATGTTAAAAACGAATTAGATAATTAATGTGGATTTAAATTGGGAGGTTGGACATAATCAAAATGAGCATTTATTGTTTCTTTTAATATAATTTAATTATGGGGTTTATCAAAGTTATGTTTTTATTTAATTGGGTGTAATACTTATGTGAATTTAATGAGGCTATTGGGTATCTCGATGAAACGATTAATTAAATAATCAGTTTCGGATTTAATGAAGGAGTGTGGTTATTTAATAGAGTTTATAGGTTATATCAAAGGGTTGAGTGATAATAATTATATATTTTTTATTATGGTTTTACGAGTGTCATAATTATTGATCATTATGGATATTATTATTATAAATAATAATAGTAATGGATTGGAGAGTTTTGGTTGGAATTTAAAAAAAATGAATGTTTTAATAATAATAATAATGATGATTTAATTATTAATATTATTATTTTGTTAATTAATTAAATTCAAGGAAAATAGAATTTTATTAGTTATGGGAAAGGAATTATTATATTTATTTCTTTGAAGTTAAAAGGATTTTAATTTAATTGAGGAATAAATGAGTGTTTGATTTTCTCAATGAAACGTTTCCTTTAAGAAGGATTAATTGGGTATTTTTTTTTACTTTTTAAATAAGTTTTTAATGTGTATAATAATAATAATAATAAAATGAGTATTATTATTATCTTTCATTATTATTATTATGACATTAATGGTAGTATTATTATCCGGTTTTAAGAGTTTAATAATAACTATTATTAATGGAAATTAATTTAGGGGTTAGAAAAAGAAAATAAAGTGAATCTAATTCCCCTCTTCTTCCTGCCTATGCACAAGGTGCAACATGCACACAGAAGTGCACCCAATGACGCGGCCCCTTACTCCCTCATCGGCGTGAGCTCCTTCTCGTGGTGTGACCAAAAGGCATGCGAACCCCCGAACGACCCTCCCTGTAGCAGCATGACACCCAGGCGGAGCTCCTGCAGCGCGCGACCTCTGTGGCACAATCCCCCTCCAGGAAATACCTAGAGGCGCACCACCACTCTCCCAAACTCCACTTTGCGTGCGATGTTTCCCCTTGAAATCTTCACGAATCTTATCCGCCTCGTCAAGGTGAGTCCATCTGTGTATAACTGGTGATTCACATCGATCATTTGACTCCTTTCTCTCCCCTTGTTTTCTCAACTAAAACCCAAAGGTTTGGGTTTAATCCGATCATTGCGTTCCTCTATTTTTAGGATATGAGAATGTTGAATTAGGACCCACTGATCCATGATTCGATATCCTCCACCAAGGGAGAGGTAGATGGTCTTGAATTGTCTTGCCGCCGTTGGTTTGGGTCAGTTTTTAATCCCATGGTTTTGTTTTTCACCGGTTATATTAAGGCCTGTTAAATTTTTTTATGAGTTCCTGGTACCAAGTTAGAGGTGCGTTGTTCATTACAACTTTGATTCTGGTTATCCGTTTAATATATATATATATATATTTGTTGATCAATGTACACAATGCGTGCACACACACACACACACACAAAGGTGCGCACACGTGCGATTACAGACCAGTTGTGGACTGGTTGCCGCCCAGTACATTAAAGCGCATCAGATTTAAAATGGTGCCACCCTGAGGTAGGGTATCAAATCCTTAACACTTTATTTTAATAATTATATCTTCTTTTAATAAATTGAGAATGTAAGTTTCCTTGATTATTATATGTCTATGCATGACACTTTTGAAGTTATTAAATGATGCCACCCACATGAGATAAATGAGGTCTTGAACTTGTGTTATTTTTAAGCATGTTTTGGTAATTTGGTTAAAGTGATATGATTAAACAGTTAAATGATTTAAATTGGCAGAATGTAGAATAGGGTATTTAATTGTAGAATTAATTATCAAGTCATGAGTTGGAATAAAATTTGTGGCTTTTATTGATGATTGGGAATATTGAATATTTGACATGTTCAAAAGTATAGATTGGAAATTGGTAATTATTAATGGATGGATTAATTATTAAATTTTAAATGTTAAATGGTTAATTAATTTATTATTTTTTCATGAGATAATATTTAATTAATTAATTTTTAAATTAATTAATTTGCATGAATTAAATTAAGTTTTTGAATTGATTGTTTGTTACGACTCTTGGGCATGGTTAATTTTTGATACTTTTTATATTTCTATAAATTATGTTGTCTTGGATGGAGTTGTTCTATATTATGAGATGATGCATGAGATGGTTTCTAAATATATGGGCTTGTTCAGCATATTTTGTGATGATTATGACATGCATATAAATTGTTAAAGTCCTAGACGAATCACTGTTTGAGTGGACGAGTTCAGACTTGTTAACAAATTTGGATAATTAAATGTTGAGTTAATTATTTATATGGATTGATAAGAATAATTAATAGTTAATTAATTATTTACTATTGAGATATTGAATGGTTAATTAAGGGTTGACTTTTGAAGGGCGATATATGTTGTTAATTTGTTGTTAAATTAATTAATGGATTACATTAGTTAATTTATGAAATAATTAATGTATGGTTGTGGGGTATTAGACATGTAGTTCTACACCAATGATAAATATATATTTATTATTGATAAATGCGTTGTGAGATAGGGACTGATTCTCCAAATACACACAGGGTGCTAGACATGAAGTTCTACACCCATCTTGCAAGCAAATTTTATTTTAATGGACAGGGACTGATGCTCCAAATACCCATGGGTTGTGAGACATGGACTGATGCTCCAAATACTCATGAGGGTTCTTGAAATGATGTTCTACACCCATTAATTAACATTGGACTGTGGGTCCAATTGTTCGTGCATGAAATGAGTTTAATGGTTAATGAATGTTGTTGTGACATGATGATTTGTGAATTGATTATGAGAAAGGGTTCAAACTTATTTATGAGTTGGGTGAACCACTTTTAGTGGAAGGGCTCATACTTAGTATATGAAAGATTAAATTGAATAACTTATGATGCGTTATCCAAGACAAAGCACAAGCTTGGATTTAGTCTTTACTTTGATTACTTAGATGGTATTTAGAGACATCTATAGTGGGTGACTTATACGGGGGATGTCGAGCGTAGGATGAATCTCATGACTTTCATATTAATATTTGAGTAATTGATAAATAAAAAATTATTATGTAATGATTGTCGAGTATGCATGAAAAACGAATAGTACAGGTTCAGACACCAGCTGAGGGCTGAAGCAAGTACCTGAGTATATAGTTACTTTGTACTGCTTACTTTATTTTATGCATGACTTGAACTGTTTTAAATTATTTATTAAATGTCTTGATTTGGGTCGATACCGGTGGTCCCGACCTACTGAGATTTATTTCTCACACCCTACTCGGGCCGCCATTGCACTGGGTACTTGAGTAGATTCTATTTGGTTGCAGGACTATACTGTTTTCATTTACATAGGAGTTAAGAGCACAGGACCGAGAAGAGGCTTGGGATGCTCGAGGAGATCTCCCTTGGGGCTTTGAGTCATTATTTATTTATTTATGCATTGAAATGTAAAGCATTCTATTTTGTTCACTATTTTCTAATTTTGTATCATTAGCATGTCATGCATTCATGTACTGTATAATTTGGCATTGGCCATTTGTTTTGTACAAGATTTATAAAATCTACTTTCCGCTTCTTATTCATTTATTATATCGTTTCTTTTATTTATTGTCTTTGTCTATTTTTGAACTCTAAAATGAGGATATAGTCTACCCACTGACTATCTTTAGACCCTCGCTGCTAGTCAGAAGCCTCTGGCGTATGGGGATGCGTGATTGAGGTCTTGTGGAAACCGGTCCGGCCACCGGTTTAGTGGTGAGCCAGGCCGGGATGTTACAAAGTGGTATCAGAGGGTTAAGTTTCTTTCTTTTCCTTTGTATTACTATTTTGGGGTTGGTAGACAAAAGACTAGGAATGTGTCGGTGCTTGGGTTAATAGTCGTTCTTGGGACCGATCACCTCATGTACAAAAAATGACCAAGTGCCCAGGGATGGGAATTGATGTTTGTACTATTAGAGGTTATAGTTAATATTATTTCACCTTGAGTGACTAGTGTATATTCTGCTGTTTATTGATTTTGAGAATGTTGAAAAATAATTGTCTTGGCATGATATGGCAAGGAATTTTCATACATGCATCATATTAGTCACTTAGAGATTCACATGTCTTGCATATAACATTCTATGTAGTTGCATTAGTAGGATTCCTGATAATTTGGATTGTGTTCCTTGGGCGCAATGCCATGTTTTTATCTGCTTTAGCACGACTCTCAAAATTTCTTGTTCCGATAATAGATTTAACATGCTTGAGTGATTATATTCCATACTATTTCAGTTATAAGCATGTTTTGTTGCTGTGACATGATTCTGTGTTATAGCATGTTATTGTGTTACTGCTTATGCTAACATGTTAGAGATGTTTTGGATAGGTGAAACGAGTGGTAAAGATAAAATGTTATATGAATTTTGATTATGATAAACGGGAGCCAAATTCCAGTGATAAGGTGATCAATGTTTGACATGGTGATCATGGTTCGAGGAATGTCACACACAGGCACAGATGTTTTCTAAAAACACACGCTGGTGAGCGGCTAATCTTTTCTTGAGACGTCAAGGAAAACCCTATAGTGGGTATTGTTGCATCATTTTTGATAAACGTGTGAGCAGGTGATGTTGAGCTTTTAGAACAGAGTTTTCTGGTAGTATTATGACTGATATTATTAATTAACCTAGTAGGTCGGTTGTTTTAGTAGTGCTTCCTGATGGATTCTCGAGGATGAGAAGTTTTTAAGGTCGGTATATAGTAAAGTCCCATGTTTTTGAACCATCTTAAAATACGAATGTTTTCAAAAAAATTTTGATTTATCAACAATTTTTTTACTGAGCTCAGGAATTTTATTCCGAATGTTGGATGACCTAATGGTATCGTTTCGGGACTTGCTTAATTACCCGATAAATTTTATTGGGTGTCCCGATGAGTCTCAGATGCACTGGATTCAGAAAAATCCTCTTTAATGGATCTTCATGGGTAGCGCATGGTTGCGGTCCAACCTATTCAGTTTATCTTATTTAATAAATTATTGTTTTTTAATTAAATATGATTATATGATATATTTGGATTAATTAAAATAAAGTTTTAATAGTAATAATAACGAATTTATTATTAATATTATTGTGGTTGATAAATTTATTGAATGATAAAGAATTAATTAAATGGTAGTTTAAGGCATTGACGTGGATTTTGGGTTTATCAAAGAACCGTTTTATTTAAATAGAGTTTTAGAATTATTAAGAGACCATTTGTTATTAAATGGAGGAATGTGCTAATAATAATAATGTCATTGTTATTATTATGGATTCGTAAATTATTTTGATACTTTTAGATTTTAATTTCATGTTAAATAATTGTATCATTTATGAGAATTAAATGTGGCTTTTGAGCTTCTCAAAGAAAAATTTAATTAAATTAGGGGTTATGGTTGGAGTTTTTATCATATTAATGGTATTGTAATAAATTGGGGTTTGGGTTATTAAATAAATGAAAGTTTGAATATTAATAATAATGATGTTATTATTATTTTGTGGTTATTTTGTTAAATAAATGTAAAAATAATGTAATGATCAATAAGGAGTTTTATAATTAATTATGAAACATTTATTATGAGAATAATAAATGAAGGTTAAAAATGAATTAGATAATTAATGTCAATTTAAATGGGGAGGTTGGACATAATCAAAATGATTATTTATTGTTTCTTTTAATACAAATTAATTATGGGGTTTATCAAAGTTATGTTTTTATTTAATTGGGTGTAATACTTATGTGGATTTAATGAGGCTGTTGGGTATTTCAATGAAACACTTAATTAAATAAGCAGTTCCAGATTTAATGAAGGAGTTTGGTTATTTAATAGAGTTGTTGGGTTATATCAAAGGTTTGAGTAATAATAATTATATTTTTATTATTATGGTTTTACGAGTGTCATAATTATTGATCATTATGGATATTATTATTATAAATAATAATAGTAATGAACTGGGGAGTTTTGGTTGGAATTTTTAAAAAAAATGAAAGTTTTAATAATAATAATTATGATGATTTAATAATAATAATAATTATTTTGTTAATTAATTAAATTCATGGAAAAACAAATTTTACTAATTGTGGGAAATGAATTATTATTTTTATTACTTTGAAGTCAAAGAGATTTTAATTTAATTGAGGAGTAAAGGGGAGTTTGATTTTCTCTATGAAACGTTTCCTTTAGGAAGGATTAGTTGGGGAGTTTATTTTAATTTTTAGATAAGTTTTTAATGTGTATAATAATAATAATAATAAAATGAGTATTATTATTATCTTTAATTATTATTATTATCGCATTAATGGTAGTATTATTATTGGGTTTTAAGAGTTTAATAATAAATATTATTAATGGAAATTAATTAAGGGGTTTGAAAAAGAAAATAAAGGGAATCGAATTCCCCTCTTCTTCCTCCCTACGCACAAGGTGCAACATGCACGCAGTAGTGAAGCCCATGACGCGACCCCTTACTACCTCCTTCGAGCTCCCTCCTTGGTGTGATCTCCTTCCCGCGGTGCGACCGAGAGGCACGTGAACCCCCGAACGACCCTCCCTGCAGCAGCACGACACCCGGGTAGAGATCCTGTAGCGTGCGACCTCCGTGGTGCAACCCCCCTCCGAGCAATACCTAGAGGCTCCCCACCACTCTCCCAGACTCCACTTTGAGCACAATGTTTCACCTCGAACTCTTCACGAATCTTGTCCACCTCGTCAAGGTGAGTCCGTCTGTGTATAACAGGTGATTCACATTGATCATTTGATTCCTCTCTCTCGCCTTGTTTTCTCAGCTAAAACCCAACAGTTCGGGTTTAATCCGATCATTGCGTTCCTCTATTTTTAGGATATGCGAATTTTTACCCGGGACCCACTGATCCATGATCAGATATCCACCACCAAGGGCGAGGCGGATGGTCTCGAATTGTCTTGTCGCCGTTGGATCGTGTTAGTTTCTTAAACCCGCAGTTTGGTTTTGCACCGGTTCTATTAAGGCCTGTTAAATTTTCTATGAGTTCCGAAGTTAGAGGTTCTTTGTTCATTACAACTTTGATTCTGCTTACCAGTTTAATATATGTAATTTTTGTTTATCAATATAGAAAAAGCGTTGATATATATATATATATATAAATGTGTGTGCACATGCGATTACGGACCAGTTGTGAACTGGTTTCCACCTTGTACATTAAAGAACATCAAATTTAAAATGGTGCCACCCCGAGATAGGGTCTCAAATCCTTAACAGTTTATTTTAAGAATTATATATTTTTTAATAAATTGAGAATGTAAGTTTTGTTGATTATGATATGTCGATGCATGACACTTTTGAAGTTATTAAATGATGCCGCCCATGTGAGATAAATGAGGGCTTGAACTTGTGTTGTTTTTAAGCATGTTTTTCTAATTTGGTTATAGTGATATGATTAAACAGTTAAATGATTTGAATGGGCAGAATGTATAATAGGGTAATTAATTGTAGAATTAATTATCAAGTCATGAGTTGGAACAAAATTGTGGCTTTTATTGATGACTGGGGATATTGAATATTTGACATGTTCAAAAGTATAAATTGGAAATTGGTAATTATTAATGGATGGATTAATTATTACATGTTAAATGTTAAATGTTTAATTAATTTATGATTGATTTAAGAGATAATATTTAATTAATTAATTTTTTAATTAATTAATTTGCATGCATTAAATTAAGTTTGTGAATTGATTGTTTGTTACGAATGTTGGCAAAGTGTACTTTTTGATACTTTTTAGATTTATATGCATTAAGTTTTATTGGATGAAGTTTTTCTATATTATGAGATGATTCATGAGATGGTTGCTAAATATATGGGCTTGTTCAGCATGTTTTGTGATTATTATGACGTGCATGTAAATTGTTAAAGTCCTGGACGAATCACTGTTTGAGTGGACAGGTTCAGACTTGTTAACAAATTTGGATAATTAAATGTTGAGTTAATTATTTATATGGCTTGCTAAGAATAATTAATTTTTAATTAATTATTTACAATTGAGATATTGAACGGTTAATTAAGGGTTGACTTTTGATGGGCTATTTATGTTGTTAATCTATTGTTTAATTAATTAACGGATTGGATTAGTTAATTTATGAAATAATTAATGTATGGTTGTGGGGTGTTAGAAATGGAATTCTACAACAATTATAAATATATATTTATTATTTATAAATGGTTTGTGAGATAGGGACTGATGCTCCAAAAACTCACGGGGTGCTATACATGAAGTTCTACACCTAGCTTGCAAGAAAATTTTCTTTTTTGGGATAGGGACTGATGCTCTAAATACTCATGGGTTGTGAGACATGGACTGATGCTCCAAATACTCACGAGGGTGATAGAAATGATGTTCTACACCCATTAATTAACATTGGACTGTGGGTCCAATTGTTCATCCATGGAATTAGTTTAATGGTTAATGAAGGCTATTGTGACATGATGATTTGTGAATCGATTATGAGAAAGGGTTCAAACTTATTTATGAGTTTGGTGAACCACTTTTAGTGGATGGGCTCAGACTTAGTATATAAAAGATTAAATTGAATAACTTATGATGTGTTATCCAAGCCAAAGCACAAGTTTGGGTTCAGTCTTTACTTTGATTACTTAGATGGTCTTTAGAGACATCTATAGTGAGTGACTTATACAGGGGATGTCGGGAGTAGTCTGAATCTCAAGATTTTCATATTAAGATTTGAGTAATTAATAAATGAAAAATTATTATGTAATTATTATTGAGTATGCATGAAAAATGAATAGTATAGGTTCAGACACCAGCTGAGGGCTGAAGCAGGTACTTGAGTATATAGTTACTTTGTACTGTTTACTTTATTTTTTTGCATGCCTTCACATGTTTTAAATTATTTATTAAATGTCTTGATTTGGGTATACACTGGTGGTCTCGACCTACTGAGATTCATATCTCACACCCTACTTGGGCCGCAATTGCACTGGGTACCCGAGTAGATTCTATTTAG